>OX459063.1:11935227-13234659 GCA_949775005.1 Orthosia gothica | reverse complement strand
AGAAACGGTGGTGATTAGTTTAGACACTTTTGTACAAGTACAGATATGCACTAGAACTATACAAACAGTAGGAACAGTTTACTTTTGGTGGGCATGAAAATAGCGTGTTCTATCCTATTCCGCTAATATTGATAATGTGAGTGTCTGTCTGTATATTTGGATATTTCTTAATCAATCACGCCTCTCGATTTAAATAAAACAACACACGGATAGAACACAATATGGATTATTTCCGCTGGTATAAGTAAGATTTGCCTGCCGGAGTCTGTGTTTCCCGATAGCTACAATCTAGGGGTCTCTAAGTCAAGAGTGAATGGGTTTTTTCTAGGCAAGCGTGCTTCACCGTCGACAACTTCATCGTCGCTTGCCATCAGGTGAGAAAGTGGTCAAGCGTGAACCTATAGATTATTTAAAAAAAAAAATATACAGGCCACTTTATTAAACCTCGACTGAAAAACAGGGGTGTTATAAGTTTGACGTGTGTTGCTGTGTATCTATTCTCTGTCTATGGCATCATAGCTCCTAAACGGATGAACCGATTTAGATTTTGTTTGTTTTTTAAAGGTGATTTTGCCGAGTGTTTATTTACATATGTTTGATTAAAATCGGATCCGTACTTTAGTCTTTGAATCTGGTTTTTTTTTTAAAAGATATCGTGTCATAATTAAGACGGTACCCTGACCAAAAAATCGGCATGAGATATGAGCATTCCTATTGGTCTAGCGGCATTGGTGGCGCATGAATAACAGTAGTGAATACGCCCAGATTTTAGAATAAAATCTTTATAAAATCGAAATTAGGTCTTTTGAAAAAAAAAAAACTACAAAAATGTTCGTTATTAAATTGTGTATCCATTAGTGTTAGTACAAAAAATATGTAATGAATACTTTACGAGGAGATGCATAATATCAATAACTATTTCTCATTTTTATGTTTTTTTGGAAGTAGATTAGTGAAATATATACAACATTTAAAAAAAACTAAATCTACCATTTTAGAATCAATATTATGTAGAAATTTAATGTATATTTATTAATTGATATTTCTTTATAAATAACGAGTAGATAGCTCCTAAAAACAGCACAAAAACGGCTTGGCGGCGTTTTGCTCGGGGTACCGCCTTAAGTGTTTGGATAGATTGTCGATTGAAGCGTGTCTACTACGAGGTTTTTATTATATTTTCAATCATGGAAAGATGGTTTATCATAAATTGAAATCAAACTTTTGGTTTCAGAAATAACAGAACTTCAGTAAATAATTATTACTGTCTGAAAACAGCTTGCTCGTTCATAAAATACAACTTCATCAAAATGGTAATGAAAAGAGTCTGTGTTGTTTTAATATCTTATTATTTCGACGGTATATATGTTAATCAATATTTAAATGTAGATTGCCAAGTAAGGTATCTATCTACATAAATAATAAAAGACAGCTATGAAAGCCACAACGTGGCAGAAATAAATCTTTGTAATAGTATAGAAAATAAAATAAAAATGCTGAAAAGAAGGTTTAATACCTTGTATCAAATATAGGATGCAAGAAATCCTATTATGAATAAACTCTTTGAAGTACATAAGTACTGGCATAAGAATATGAAGATAGCTGAGGAAATATTGGTTGTTTTGTTTTGTAAATCAACCAACCATAACTGATGTAGTCGTAAATATTATAACATAACAGGGGTTATTAAAACACGAGTGCGAAAATAGTATCCCACGAGAGTTCTAATAAGTACTTATTTAAGTATTATAAGCCTTAATTATAAAAAAAAATAACTTTCTAACAATATGTTTAGGTTAAACTATAACTTGAACGTTAACTGGCTATAGTGAATTCTTAATTCAAGTTTTCTATGGGATTTTGAATTAGGAATTTGCTAATCTGTGTTTTGCTTAATTATTTATATTATGTAGATTAGCGTGTTTTTTTATAAATAAGGCTGAAATTCATTGATGTACTATTTTTTATTTCAAAATAAGAAATTTAAGAAGTCCGATGACGTTTCTCATTTTAAATGCCGCGATAACTTTGCACTTAAGAAATTGAAAAATTAAATTCATAATCCTTATTAATTACTATATTTTACAACCCATCAGTACACTACTTATAATAACGAGTATCATTCGTGAACATAAAGTTTAATTATTATTACGTGTTTTTATAGCTGTCAAATCCAACTTCTTAGATTGTCACGACTTTATGTAGACTTTTTAGATAATTCGTAGCATCATGGTATCCACTCCCTGTAAAATAACCAACTGATTTGTCTTACAAGGTATATTGTTAGGCTTATTGTTTTTTTTTTATTATTTAGAAATTGACTCACACACTGTTCCGTAGTTGTTGAATTAGGTATTTTACCTATGTTTGCAATATTTGTAAGTATGTGAGAACCATGTTCTGACTTATCAAATTAATTAATTTTCCTGTTAATGCTTTTTAATACTTTACACCTGTACGTAGTATAGTGTGTAGATTGCTATTCTAGGTGCATCGTTCTCACATATATTAATTTATTAATGTATGTACTTATGTAAACATTGTAAAACACCTATTTAAAAAAAAAGAGTTAGAATGGATTTTCTTGTGCGTTCTTCTCCATAACAATCTACTTGCCGAATGCACGGTTGTATCAATTTTTATTACTTGTAAATTTTAATTTTAATTTAATGACGTTCATAAGTGCCATTGATTTGGCCTAGTTGAAAAAATATTTTTGCCTTTGACTTTTGACTTTGAAGGTTTCAAAATAACCTACCGCAAACAATTCGTGATTTAATTGATTCGTAAACGAAACAATTCGTAGTATAGGCCGGTTACAGTGCTCGACCGACCGTGTCGGTGCGTACTTCAGCCGCGCTTGTCATTTATATGAAAATTCATAAAACGTTAAAGTGCTGGACTGACCGTACGCACGCATTGCGTACGAGGACCGTCGGTCGAGCGGGGTCCGCATGCAAGCGTCGATCGACCGACGGGCTATGGAAACAAATGAACGCATCAGTTAAATCAGTTTTGCACCGATCGGTGGACTGACCGCACGGAAGCGTACAGTGTGTACTAGTCCGGTCAGTTTGTTGGTCAGGAGAGCACTAATGGTACAAACTGACGGTCGGCCAAGAACAAACGTACTGACGCTGACAGTTGGTCGAGCACTAATGCGTACGGTTAGGTCGGAATGTACACACTGACGGTCGGTCGAGAACTGTAACCAGCCTAAAGGAACTGAGCACGAATCGATAACTGATGAAATAACATAGCCGTACCTCATCATAAGTTGGTATAAGTTTAATTATAGTTACTAAACACGCTAACTAGTTTCGGCAACTCGTTTGTACATTCGAGACTTAATTAAAGTTTTGACGGTGAAGAATCTATCCAGTCTTGATGTGTCATAAAAATACTACGTTAAATGACTTTAGACTAACTAGTTTTCTCGCGGCTTTGCTTCTTTGGCATTTGTGTTTTTTTTCTGTGGAATCGTGATTTTGCTGGGAAAATAGTAGCCCATGTTACTCAATGATAGTTTGGTTTACTATTGTTCAAATAATTTTTGCACAGTCGGAACGGTTTGAAGTTTTACAAACGTGTATAAACAAAATAATACCTCTTTTTGAAAACCTAAAATTATTCCAAGGGAACGCATACTACAGGGATAAAAGTATATTATATAAGTAGGTTTATCCTTCTACAAGTTCCAATTCACCACTATGCTAAAATTCTTAAAAAATTGGTTCCGCTGTTCAGACGTGAAAGTGTAACAAACAGACATACAGACAGACAGAAGAGTTACTTTAATAATAATAATATTATTAATAAAATATGAGTTGGTAAGTATGGACATGGATTCATCATCTGCTTAGCCTTTTTCCAATTGTTGTTGGGGTCTTCGGCTTCCAGTCTAACCGGATTCAGCTGAGTACCAGTGTTTTACATGGAGCGACTGCCTATCTGACCTCCACAACCCAGTAACTGGGTAATACCATACCCCTTAGCAAGACTGGTGTCAGATCGCAAGCTTCTGACTACTCGTAACGACTGTCAAAGATCTTCAAATGACAGCCGGGACCAACGGCTTAACGTGCTTGCCGAGGTATGGGGGAAACTCGGTATGTTGAAATGGTCACCCATCCACGGACTGACCTCGGCAAGCATTGCTTAACCTTGATGATCGACCAGTGCGGCTGTTATTATTTAGCCACGAGATCGTCAATTATGGATATGGATTACTTTAGATTAATCTATACCACTTTATTTAGATGAATTCATTGGCAATCTATCTGGGGTTGCAGGCACTCATGAAGTTGCACAACTTTTACTCAGTTTAAACTCCGAATTATGAAAATAAAATCATGCGCATCCGACGTTGTCAAACCCGAACACTTAAAGTCTGCGTCATGTAAGAAGTCCCACGGAATATTATTGGAACTTAAATGTGGTTTGCTTATTTCTAAAGTAATAGAGCTTATTTTAGAATGTTGAAGGCGACTGAAGCGCCACTCCCAGGGGAATTCTTTTGTGAAATGGACTTTAGGTATTTCAGCAATCGCTAACTCCAACATAATGTAGCTTTGTATAGAGTCCCTGTGGGAAGTTAGCTCTGTTTTTCATGCCAGTTATTTTTTTTTAACAGCAAGACCTATTCTCATACCAATATTCCTTCTCGTTGGTCGCGATAAGCAGACGAAAGAATTTAATAACAGCCCATTTTGTGATAAAAAACCAAGCAGTATATTCGATGACAAACTGTTTCTTACGCAATGGCTGGCAGAGCCAACTTCAGAGACACAAAGATCCGTTGTAACTATTATACGCTATTGCTGAGTATTATAAATAATAAAATAAATAAATAAATAAGCCATTTATTTCTTGCTTTAACAAAGTTTTTTTTTTTTTTTGTTATTAAAAATATATTAGTAGATTTAGTTAGCAAGAACCCCGGATTGGGTAAAGGCCTCCTCCAAAGTCTCTAACCTGTGCTACGTCTATCCAGTTTGGGCCAGCTGTCCGTCTGAGGTCGTCTTCCCATCTAGTTAGTGGTCTCCCTCGGCTTCTCTTGCCCGCTGGGCCGCTCCACGATGTTACTCTCGCAGTCCATCTCTGGTCTGTATATCTCGCGACATGGCCAGCCCATTTCCATTTAAGTTTTAGTGCATAAGTTAGAGCGTCGGTCGCATTGTTTTTTTTTCTTATCTTAGTATGTCTTACTTTATCTATTTTCCTTATGTTGAGCATACTCCTCTCTAGCCCCCTTTGACAGGTCCTGATTTTATTTGTGGCTTTAGAGGAGAACTTCCACGTTTGGCACCCATACGTCAGGCATGGTAAGAGACTTGAGTTCATAACTTTTGTTTTGATGTCTGTGGGCATATTACTTTTGAAAATTTCTTTTAAGTTCCAATATTTATTCCATGTTGATTGAACCCTTCTTTCTATTTCTAGTATGTCGCTGTTTTTGGCAAAACTTAGCAATTTGCCCAAGTATATGTATTTGTCAACATATTCTAGTGGCTCACCATTGATTATTATAGGGTTTTTCCAGCTATTGTTGGTCATTATCTTGGTTTTCGTTAGGTTCATCTCAAGTCCCACCCTGGCACTGGCTTGGTGTAGAGACTTCATCATGTGTTGCATCTGGCCAGCCGTCTCTGACAGAAGTACCAGGTCGTCTGCGAACCTAAGATGACTTAAATATTCACCTTTTATATAGAGTCCCAGTCTGTGAAAATCCAGCTTGCCAATGATGTTTTCCAGGATTGATATAAATAGTATTGGGGAAAGAGGGTCCCCCTGTCTTACTCCTCTTTTTATGGGAAAATGTGGGCCGATGGACTCGAGTTTGATCCTTCCTTTATTGTTATTGTATATACTTTGGATAGTTTTTATATATACTTCTTCAACTCCTTGCTCTGCCAAGCTTTCCCATATGCTGTTGTGCGAAACGGTGTCGAAAGCTTTTTGGTAGTCAACAAAAGTTATATATAGAGTTCTCTGCTGTTCTTGATATTTTTCTATTATTAACTCTATTGTGTGGATGTGGTCAATTGTTGAAAAGCCTTTTCTAAAGCCCGCTTGTTCTACGGGTTGTTTTGTTTCTAGTGTTTTACTTATTCGTTTATTAATAATTGTAGATAACAATTTGTAGAGGCTAGGAAGTAGGCTGATTGGTCTATAGTTGCCAATATTTTTAGGGTCTCCTTTTTATATAATAATATGATGTTTGCTTCCGACCACTGAGTGGGAGTTACAGAGTGTTGAAGTATCAAGTTGAAGAGTTTGGCTAAGGGTGCAGCCAGAATTAACTGAGCAGCTTTCAGTGCTTCGTTTGTGATGTTGTCAGAGCCTGGGCTTTTTTCTAGTTTAAGATTTTTTATTGTTTCTATAACTTCAGTTACATTGATCTCTATATATTCTTTAAATTGGCCTTCTTTGCTGTTGTTTGATGTTGTTATGTTGTTATTATTGCTACTGTATAGTTTTCTATAAAACTCCGTAGCTGTACTTACAATATCGTTTCGTTTGTATACATCTTTGTCCAGGTTTTTCAATCCTTTTATCCAGCAGTTATTTGTTCGAAGCTCCTTAAATGGTTTCTTCGTGCTACCGCAAAGCTGAAGGTGTCTCATTATAGTGTCTTGTCTGTATTTTAAATAATCTTTTTTTATATATTTGTTAACTATTTTGTATAAGGCAGAGAGTTCATTTTTCATGGAACGGGTTTTATTTTTAGTTGACTGTAGTACTTTTCTTCTTTGTAGCAGTTTTTCAGTTCTCTCTTATAATATTTTATGTTTATGATTTCTCTTATTTAGTTTTGCAAATTTTAGGCTTTCAGAAATAGCATTACTAATTTTATCATAACAGATATTTACCGATTCGTTTGTTTGGTAATTTGCTGCCTCAGATAGTTTTAGTTTAAGGTTGTCCTTATACTTTTCTATTTCCTCTACACTTCTAAGTTGGTATCCTTGTTTATTGGTAAATCGGGCTCTGCTTAGTTTATGTTTGGAGAGCTTTACTGTTCCTCTTATTGCACGATGGTCAGACGGGTAGTTTAGGTTCAAAACATCGAGGTTCTCAAATGATTTTGGTTGGTTTGTGAGAATGTAGTCAATCTCGTTTTTGTGAAGCCCATTCGGTGAGATCTAAGTCCATTTTCGATTTGGATTTTTCTTAAAGCAGGTATTTATTAATGTCAACTTATGTTCGAGCGCAAAGTTTACAAGTTTCTGTCCTCTATTATTCCTTGCGCCATGTCCATGTTGTTTCACGACCAAATCTTCGTTTTCTTTAGGTGCTCCTACCTTAGCGTTGAAATCGCCCATAAGTATGATATGTGTGTGTGCCGTTGTTAGTGCTTTCACAATTGACTCATATAATTCGTCAATTTCAGTTTCTGTTGCATCTGTCGTAGGGAAATAGACTTGCAGAATGGATATCTTGTGGTCTCCTATGTCTATATTGAGTATAGCTAGGCGCTCTGATATACCAATGAAGCTCTCGATATTGTTTTTTATTGCCTTGTTTATTATGAAGCCCACCCCATATTGTCCTGCTGTCTGTCCCATGTAGCAGAGTATAAAATTCTGAGTATTATAGCCATCTTTAAATTTCGGAAAAAATGCACAATTCTTGCGGGATTTACCGCGGGACCGAAAGCGTGGCAAAAATATTAGTAATGAACATGATGTTGCTTAACAGTTCTTTTTCACCAAGATGAAGTGAAGAAAAATCTTCTAAACCAGCCGTTGCCCGTCTTAATAAAAAACCCTCATATTCTGTGCTGGCAGCGGTGGACCAGGGTATCGGCCGCAACTTACTAGTTGTAGGTCGTGGGTTCGAGCACAGGCAGGCGCTTTACTTTGTGTAAATTATTTCTTCACCACTGCTCTCAAAACGTTGAAGGAAAACATCGTGAGGAAACCGGCATGTCCTAGAACCAAAAATTCGAAGATATGTGACATCCACCAACCCGCACTGGGCCCGCGTGGTGGTTTACGGCCCATTCCCTCTCACAGAGATGAGGCCTGTGTCCCAGCAGTGGGAACATTAATAGGCTGATGATGTGATGTGATGTGATGTGATACGGCAAATATGTTTTCAATCACACAACGCTTGCTTTAGCATTCATAAGGATATGATTCAATTATAGCGCGATTATATTTCTATACGGGAAGTACAATGTCTTCTACAATACAATTGGTTACAGGTCACCGAGTTACAATATGATTATGAAGGCGGTCGTGTATCACGGCAGCCCTGCAATCAGTACTGTAAACAATAGCAGGGACTTGATTAGGTATGCAATTATAATGTAGCGTGAGGTATACTGCCGTTCTATAGCTAGAGTGTCACTATATGACATTTGGGCGATTTTGAGTTTTTAATACCACTAAATCAGCTGAATATTCTCTATCGATCTGTGTAAGCAGGACTTTTTTACAAGTTTTTATTTACTTGCAAGTTATATTTGACCTATCTCCCAGTGTCCGATAGAGCCGAAATTTGACCTATCTCCCAGTGTCCGATAAAGCTGAAATTTGACCTATCTACCAGTGTCCGATAGAGCTGAAATTTGACCTATCTCCCAGTGTCCAATAGAGCTGAAATTTGACCTATCTCCCAGTGTCCGATAAAGCTGAAATTTGACCTATCTACCAGTGTCCGATAGAGCTGAAATTTGACCTATCTCCCAGTGTCCGATAGAGCTGAAATTTGACCTATCTCCCAGTGTCCGATAGAGCTGAAATTTGACCTAGCTCCCAGTGTCCGATAGAGCTAAAATTTGACCTATCGCCCAGTGTCCAATAGAGCTGAAATTTGACCTATCACCTAGTTTCCGATAGAGCTGAAATTTGACCTATCTCCCAGTGTCCGATAAAGCTGAAATTTGACCTATCTACCAGTGTCCGATAGAGCTGAAATTTGACCTATCTACCAGTGTCCGATAGAGCTGAAATTTGACCTATCTCCCAGTGTCCGATAGAGCTGAAATTTGACCTATCTCCCAGTGTCCGATAGAGCTGAAATTTGACCTACCTCCCAGTGTCCGATAGAGCTAAAATTTGACCTATCGCCCAGAATCCAATAGAGCTGAAATTTGACCTATCTCCCAGTGTCCGATAGAGCTGAAATTTTACCAATCTCCCAGTGTCCGATAGAGCTGAAATTTGACCTATCACCTAGTTTCCGATAGAGCTGAAGTTTGACCTACCTCCCAGTGTCCGATAAAGCTGAAATTTTGCACACAAATGATTACGAGTGATTTTTAGTTGATAAACAGCATCGATTTATATTATTTCGCCTTTTTTTGGTTTTCGTCTATAACTCAAAATGATGATTATGTCAGATATTGACACTCTCGCTATAGGACCGCAGTATGGCTTAATGCGTGAGGTATAGCTTAATGAGGCAGTTACCAGCTTGAACACGACTTAAATAGTTAATATATCGTAGTGAACAGTAAATGTTTAGTGCTATATTATTCATGAGTCTAAGCTGTGAGCCATTAATAGAAATATTACTTGCAGTTGTAGCGGTATTTAACATACATAGATACAAATGGTTAAAAGCAGTTGGCTTACAAGCACGTAGTTTACATGCACGTAGGTTTTTCTATCATGTCAATCATAATCTTAACTAAAATATAAAATATATATAAAAAATAGAAAAGAAAGACTGTATTTTTATAAGTATGATTGCAAAAGGTAATCTCTGCTACCGCTTTATAGCTAGAGTGATACTTTATGATATTTGGCCGATTTTGAGTTTTTAATTCCTTCATAATAAGCAAAAAAATATCTATAGGTCTCTAAGCAGTACCTTTCTACCTAACAATAGACTCCAGATCAAAAACACCCCGAATTGCTATGTTTAAAATCCTATTTTTGATAAGATAAAATAATTGATTTACATTAACAATGTACCAATTCAAAAGTGCGCAATGAAATCTAATTTTTGACACCGATAAATTTCGCATAGGACTTATAGTTGATTAACAGCATCGATTTAATTTATTTCACAGTTTTGTTTTTCGTCTTTAACTCAAAATATGATTTTTTCAGATGTCACTATCTGAAAAAATCATATTTTGAGTTAAAGACGAAAAACAAAACTCTAGCTATACAGGCAAAACTGATCCGACAGTCTGGTAATACAGTTCCGACAGGCTGGCAATACTGATCCAATTACACAGGTAGAAAGCTACACTATGGCTGCGTGCATCAGCTACTTTTAGCCCAAACAATACGCAAGGTTTCTGTTGGTAGAAAAAGTAGTTCTTTCATCATCATTTCAGCTGTAAGACACCACTTCTGGACGCCAAGGCCTCCCTCAAAGTACACTGATCGGTCCTGTGCGTTTCGCATCAACCGGACTCCCGCAGCCTTGACCAGGTCATCGCTACACCTAGAGGGAGGCCTTCCAACGAAAGTAAGTACCTATCAAAAATTAGGTCGTTTATTTAAATATTTAAACTAATCAAAAGGGTTACAGGATGAGAAATTATACTACGTCTGCTTAAGAAGCAAACTTTTGCAGTTTTACAAAAACAAATCAGAATATCAAATTAACCTGTTAAATAAAATTATTCGTTGTTGTTTAATTACAATAGTGAACGGACGTACGATCGCGCGCGCATGCTCTAGTTAAGAGTATTTTGCAGACGCAGCACAACACCGTCGCGTCGCCGCGGTGTACCTACGTCGATCTATCGGTGTCAGTGCCATGACCTAGTTACAAGTGCGGAAGTCATGAAGTGTTTACAATCATTTATTGTTTAGGTGGTTAACTCGTCCTAACAACTAAATAATGGCTGCACAGTCATTTAAGATAAAAACTGACCTGGAAAAACGGTTGTATGACTGTTACATCCAGGAGAAAACGGATAGAGAAAACCTGCAACTTATGGTACGTAAACTTAATGATCATATTAATAGCTTGCAGGACCAAGTACAAGTCCTTCAAGGAGAATTAAATTGCTTGAAGGAAAAAAAAGAAACTAAAGAACCCTTAGAAAAACAGGAAAGCGAGAGAGCAATATTTGGCCAGCGTACTAAAAGTGACGTTGAATATTGCACAGACGAGGATGAGCTCGCTAAAGAGACTGAGTGGATTAGGGCCAAGAGCAGGAAGAAGAGGAAGCTTAACACCTCCCTTTCTCCAAAACAACAACCCGGAATAAGTGCCCAACAAGAACACCAAAAAAATGCGAAAGAGACTTCTGTCAAAAAGGTGCCCCCACCGCCGCCAATTATAATAGACCGGGTTAAGAACTACCAAACGTTCTACGACTCGCTAACGGAAACAATACCAGCTGAATCATTTACCGCAAAAATGATGAATGGGGATTGTGTGAAGGTGAACGCCAAAACAGAAGACTCTTATAGAATAATTGCCAGGCTTTTGACGGAAAAAGACCACCATTGGCATTCGTACGAGAATAAGCAGGTTAGACCAATTAGAGTTGTTGTGAAGAAATTACATTCCTCTTGCCAACCTGATCGTATCAAAGACGATCTTACATCACAAGGATTGAAAATAGAAAAAGTAGCCAACAAATTGAGCTGGAAGAGTAAAGAACCACTCAATATGTATGTTTTATCATTTAATAATGATGAAGATGTCAACAAAATCTATGGCATAAAGTACATTTTAGGGTGTAAAATTGAAATACACCCACTCAAAAATCCTAAACTCATTCCCCAATGCAAGAGATGCCAGGCGTATGGGCATACTCATAAATACTGCAGAAAAGAGCCAAGGTGTGTAAAATGCACTGGCAAGCATCTTACAGCCAACTGTACCAAATCTCCGCAAGAGAAGCCAAAATGTGTTCACTGTGGTCTCCCTCACCCTGCCAACTATAGAGGGTGTGAAGTAGCTAAACATATACAAATGATGAAAAATAAAAATATTAAAAAGAAACTTGTGGTACCAACTACCCAGCAATCTCTTCCCGTACAAAATCTTGATAAACAGGCACAGAAAGCAAGTGTCCAGTCAACTGCAAAACCCATACAAGTTACCAACATTGGATCCTATGCGGAAGCTGCAAAACAAAGATCACAGCCCTTGAATCTAGAGGATAAGATTGATCAGATCTTAAAATGTATTACTTCATTTGACAAGAGATTAGAGAAACTAGAATCCAGCACTAAAACAGCTGTTTTAAATAATCCAAAATGATTAATACTCTCAAAATAATGGCATGGAACTCTAATGGGCTCCACAAACATCAAAATGAGTTGCAGGCGGTCCTAGACACAGAAAATATAGACGTGTGTTTGGTCTCCGAAACGCACTTCACTAAGCAATCTTTTGTCAAATTTAGAGGATACATGGTATATAATTCGCTCCACCCTGACAACTCTGCCAGAGGAGGTAGTGCGGTTATAATCAAAGACAACATTAGTCACTACGTGCAGTGTAAATATGAAGAACAAGACATTCAAGCTATGGCAATATCTGTTAAAACCAAATATTGTCACGTGTCTGTTGCAGCCATATACTGCCCTCCACGGCATATGATAAGAAAAGAGCGATATTTACATCTTTTTGAACTATTAGGCCAGAGATTTATCCTAGGCGGCGATTTTAATGCTAAGCACACGCATTGGGGATCAAGACTTACTACAACTAAGGGTAGGCAGCTCTTAAGTGCAGTTAAAGAAATACATTCAGTAGTTATGAGCACGGGTAAACCAACGTACTGGCCCACTGACCAACAGAAAATTCCGGATCTTATAGATTTTTTCATATGCAAAAATATATCCGCCAACTACCTCAGTTTGGAGGAAGGTTTTCATATGAACTCGGACCACTCTTCAATTATACTAATGATGAGTCAAAAAATCCTACTCAAAGAAAGCCACTTAACCCTGGTTAATAAGTTCACAGATTGGAAAGGTTTTGCCCTTGATCTAGATAATATTATCGACCTTAAAACTCCGATAAAAAAGCAAGATCAGCTTGACTCAGAGGTAAACAAATATATTGTTAATATCCAACAATGTGCGTGGAACAACACACCGCAATTAAAACGTAAATATAAAGGATGTATCTATCCTAAGGCAATTGTAGATTTACTATTTGAGAAAATGAAACAAAGGAAGCTTTGGCAACAAACAAGGTGCCCGAGGGATAAAACATTACTAAATAATCTAACTAAACGGTTAAAGAGGAATATTCTACAGTTTGAGGCTGAATCTCTGAATACCAACCTTCTGCAGCTAACCAATGACAAATCAACTGATTACTCCCTTTGGAAAGCTACAAGAAATCTAAAAAGGCCAATAAAACAAATACCGCCCATCAGAGATAGCGACGGAAAATGGGCCATAAGCAATGACCAAAAAGCGATAAGGTTTGCTCAACACTTAGAAGAAACTTTTCAACCCAACGAAAGCTCGATAGAAATACTTGAGCGTGAAAGATTGTCACAAAACCAAAGAATTAAGCTTGTGACTCCTAAAGAAGTAATGAGAGAAATCCAAAATAACATTAGCTTGAAAAAGTCTCCAGGTTACGACCTCATTACAGGGGAAATTCTAAAACATCTCCCACGCAAAGCCATAGTAAAGCTGACCAAGCTTATCAATGCTGCATTTATCTTAAAATATGTACCTGAGCCATGGAAGGTCGCTGAAGTCATTATGATTGCGAAGCCTGGAAAACCACCCCATGAAGCATCATCATATAGACCTATTTCTCTGTTGCCCGTGTTATCAAAGCTATTCGAAAAACTGTTATTGAAACGGTTAAAACCAGTAATAGAAGATAAAGACCTTATTCCAAATCATCAATTTGGCTTTTGGGAAAAACATTCAACAATAGACCAGGTACATAGAATAACCCATATTATTGAAAAACACTTGAAAATAAGGAAGTCTGCGCCACCGTATTTTTAGATGTCGCGCAAGCTTTTGACAAAGTTTGGCATAAGGGTCTAATATTCAAGCTCAGACGCATGCTACCAGAATTCGCAGATATTCTAGAGTCGTATATAACTAATAGAATGTTTAGAATACGGCAAGAAGACGCATATTCCGAGCTAAAAGCTATAAAAGCTGGGGTACCTCAAGGAAGTGTGCTAGGCCCAATTTTGTACTTGTTATACACATGTGACATCCCAGAACTGGAAAACAACACCATTGCGACCTTTGCAGATGATACTGCAATTATGGCTACCGGATCAAGCCACAGAGAAGCAGTAGAAAGAGTTCAACTAGCTGTGAACAAAGTTTATGACTGGACACAAAAATGGAAGATTAAACTGAATGAGTCAAAATCAATTCACATTGACTTCACAAATAAACACTTGGACTATCACCCAATCTACATAAATGGCATGCAAGTGCCTTATGCTAATACAGCCAAATACCTTGGCATAACTCTCGACGCCAAGTTGCGATGGAAAGCTCATGTCAAAAAGAAAAGACAGGAACTCGACATACGTTATAAAAGTATGTATTGGTTACTCGGAAGGAAATCCTGTACATCAATACATAATAAAATAACTATATATAAGCATATACTAATGCCAATTTGGACGTATGGTATCCAACTTTGGGGCTGTACTAAACAAAGCAACGTAAAATTAATCCAACAATTCCAAAATAAAGTGCTCAGGGATGCTGTAAATGCACCCTGGTACATAAGAAATGATGATCTTCACCGTGATCTTAAAACGGAATTCGTCACCACCATCATCCTAAAATTTGCTGAAGCCCACGAACACAGACTTCATCGACACGTGAATGTTGAGGCTATCCAGCTGCTAGACAATACAGACTTAGTGCGTAGGCTAAAAAGAACTAAACCTTATGAATTGGTGTAGTGTACAAAGTGAATGCATAATAGTGACAACGCTGTGCTATACATATAACACATGAACATAGTGTTTTTATAAATTATATCAGACTCTAAGAAAGTGCTACGGACTTGTGTAAAAGTGCAAATGGACACTATTCTTAGTTTTAACATAATCTAAAACGTAATATATTAAGTTAGAGTTAAATTGCTTATTAGCCTTTTAGGCTAGATCGTAATTAATTATTAAGAATTCTGTTCTTAATAACAAAGTAAAAAAAAAAAAAAAAAAAAATTAACCTAGAAAAAAAAGCTCGTAATGGTACAAAATACTTCTCGTGCCTGCGTTTTGCCTCAAGTACCTTATACAGAATCAAATATCTGCAGGAGCTCCTCAAGAAACCCTAAAAACAAGCTTGAAAAGGTGTTATTCAGGTAAATGGATTGACGCCTCATTTATTTAAATCGGTTCATTAGTTTGGAAGCTCTTAAATGAGAGGACATCTACATTTATGTGTATCGGGAACACGTAATCACAATAAAATTCTTTTAAGGGTAGGTGGTAGGATGATGAGTACCAACATACATTTGTTGTGAGCCAAGGTATTTACTTATGTATCAGCAGATGAAGAGACTAAGAGAGACCAAGAGATAAAGAGATGAGACTGGTGGCTGATGTGTCCACGTATACCATGATAGAGACACAGTCGTAACCTCCAGTAACGGCTGGACCTAGCCATTTGATTGCAGGGTCTTGACACTGCAAAACAAGACACAAATTGTTACTCTTACCTACTATACTGTTCCATTCTGCTAGCATTACATTACTCGCTTTAAAACATGGAATACCACTTCACGCCTGTTGTTTCAACATTAAGACTAAAATAACTAGCTCCAAATTCAAATTTAACTCGTTCTAGAATCTATTAGCAGTGTCAATATTGATTCGAAATCTTACGAGAAGAACTTAATAAATATTTAATAATCGCAGGATTCGTTAATTGAATTCTAATGTAATGAAAATCTTTACAGAAGTGTTATCCAAACGCACGGAGACGCCAGAATAAGTTTGTTAATGATCTTGCCAATGTCTAAGTCAATTTTAATCAAATCAGAAAATTGCTCTAAATGAGGGAATCCAATTATTTTGTAAATGGGTTTCAAAGGGCCGATGCTTGTGAAGCTTGTCGAGATAAATTACGTTATAATTAATGGGGTCTACCAAAAATGTTTCCTTTGATGAGTACTTATCGTTTTTTTGACTGTTTAATATGTTTAGAAGTCATGTATCGGAGTCTGGGTGCTTCGGATACAAGTGACATTCCATCAACGAAAGCGGAGTCTTTGGTCAACTGGACCCACTCGAAATGGACCCGTGGTATCACCCAATCCAATAACATTTCGAATAGGCCGACTGGACAGTGGGTTCAGATCCAGCTGAATCTTTCCTTGCGATAGCAATTGGTAAAATATCAAAAACATATGGGTTTCCCAAATGCTATCGAAATATTACTGATTACCTTACATTATAACATTTCGACAATCACCATCGCTGATAAAACGACACTTAGTCTATCTTGTCATTTAAAATTTAAATTGGTAAAACTAATTTTGTAAATGCAACAAAAAGTTTTCTTACGAAAACACACAAACAAATATTGAACATTGTGCGGTTAGGGCGGTTACACACTACATCCGATGCGGGTCCGTAAAATTTCGGTTCCAAAGTAGCCAAAGGACTTCTTCTAAGGAAGTTTACGCACTTCATCAGAAGTCGAGACAGTCCGTCGTCATAATCTGTCATTCATTATTTTAAACATTCATTCAGAACTGAAAATATTCCGAATGAATGTGTAAAATAATGAATTACTCTGAACTTAAATTATGGACATGGACGTGTAGTGCGTAACCATCTACGTACTGCATCCGATCCGAATCCGAGGGTTTTTGGTGCCGATTTAACCGCAGTACTTCTTGTAGAGAGGTTACACACGGTTTTCGTTCGAATTTTCAATTTGGATAGAACTCGGTACTCTTTCACGGACACGGATCGTATGTAGTGCATAACCGCCCGAACCTCCCTAGTCAAAATCAAAAGTTCGAATTAGGCCGAGAGCCAGCACTTTTTTAACCTCAAAGTTCAACATAAAGAAATGCCTCTAAAACGACCGCTCGTCACGTCGTGGTTAAAAGCATACACGTTGCATTTCAACAGCACCCGCCTTAAATTCTGTTCAGGCGTGTATCAAGTGCGACGTCGCCGTTGTTACTGACTTACCCCGAGCTGAGAGTGCTGAGACACCTATGCCTGCGCCCGTTTGATAAAGCCTTACTCCGTATTAAATACTGCTTATTGAGTATTTCACTCACAATGTATTTAAGTAATAATAACAATTCTCGTGTTATTCTTATTAGATTTTGAACAGGTGTTTGAAACAGCTATGTATATTTTCTTAAATCCGATTGCCTTACCAAATCTAGTCCTATTATTTCTATCTTTAAATAAAATACAGGACTACCTTAAAATAATCTAAAGGGAACAGGGAATAGGTAGTTATACTAGATGGAAATAACGAAAAGAGTACAGGGAATATTTACTATGGGTGATTATGTGTATACTTGTATAGGTATTACCTACCTAAGTATGTATCGTATTCACGTTCCCATTGCTAAACCAACGGAATGTCAAATCGAAGTACCTGCAATACGCAGGTGTACAATTATATTTCTGGGGTTTATTTCAGTACGTAGGAATCGTTTGATTTCAATAACAATCAATGCTCCATGAAGCGGCAGGTTACAAGTAATTATTTCTAGAGACAAAATCATCCTTTTGAAACATTATTAGGCGAACTATTAGTTTGTTTTATCTCGCAAGCTGTCTCGCTCGACATTATCAACTAGGAAAACTTTCAGCAAATTGATTCGTACTATTTCGTGAAACAACTACTGGAACACACAAACAAACCAGAGTCCGTTGTAGGAATACGAAACACATGTTACACAAGTTAACTTGCGTACGTTTCCTGGTATCCTGGTACATAGGTACACGCCCCAGGAGTATTGCTCACGCGGCTGTACGTGGTGATACCCGCAGGAGCCTGTTGCTCAACCCAATTACCGAGCAGTCGATGCCGGTCCGGTTTAATTAACGTTGTTCAGAGCATTACAGACTATCGCAAATATGCTCAGTGACGTCCACAAGGAGAGAATATTTTTGTGGAAATGGACGGGGGAGCTTGTACGGAATATGTGTTGCTGCAATGGTTTTCTTTGTACAGAAATACAAGATTGGCAACCAGTTTCGGTCACTGGGATTAATATAATAGTTTCCATACCAAGGCCCTGGACCAGCAAATAAATTGGCCCTGTTACAAGTTAAATAATTTATAAGGTATGTAACTCTTTATTTTTTTAGATAACCAAGCAGCATAGGAATCTGAAATTCCTTGTTTTCCTCCAATTTCTATACCCCTTTTTCACAGCTAGTTAGGTACGTGTATCGTCTTACGTTATATTCGGACACAATATGTCTTTTCGAGTAGATAGATACTAAAATTATTGCTCTCGTGTCCTTTAACTCCCATTATATTCGGACGCCATGGAAACTAGGGGTTGGTAACAAGAAACCGAAACACTAAATGTATATAAGACTATCTATCTATAGGCTAGTTATCATCGGTAAACGTGGAATTTATTTCTAGAGTTTGTGTCGATTTTCTGAGATTATTTTCGTCTGAAGCCTACACACGTCTATGATCAAAAATCTGTCCCATTTAATAGACTCTCCCAACTTTTCGGATTATAAGCAGTTGATAACTATTGTCTTTTATATAGGTAGTTTTATTCCCAGATCTGCTAAAAACTTACGTGTAACGGGAACTATCGGCACTCATTTCTAAACCGAAATTGAATCGAGATCGTATCTAAAAATTTCACATATCGTATTGGCAGGGAAGACAAACGGTTGGCTAGCAACACTGATTGTACCTAAGTACATAGAACACGTACAATGGTGCAGCCAACAAAGCAAGAGGCGACGGATTGAGTACTTGTACTTGAGGAGCGGACAGACCGTGTTCCGTTAATTCATTTTGGGAGTAGGCTCGGCCAATTTGTAATATAGAGAGACGCAATTCCAAGCTAATCTATCGGCAGCCATGCAGATTGCACGAATACCTGATGAACCGCGTGCGATTTATTGCCAACGAATGCTGCAACACAATTCAGAAACCTAGCTGTTTGATGGCTTACAGCGTTATAATGGTAAAGTGGAAGTACGATGTCAGTACAAACATTACCAATATTTCCTTGACACAAAATCCTATAAAGTTAGGGATTCACAAAAGCACGATTCCCGAAATCTATTTACCGAATCGCAGCAATATTCATGTGAGCGGCACCACTAATTATGTAGATGGCAAACAAATCGAGAAATATATCCTCAGACGTGACCTACATACAGGCATCGAATACCAGTAATATACAAATGGGAATACTGGGGTAAATAAGTAAATAAAATTGCTTGGAAACGGTCAAATAGGTATCTATTTTGGTAGTAGGTTTGTGTGTACGGATCCACATGATGTCTCACTTTATTTTATCTCGCTACACGTAACTATACAAAGGCAGAGCCATCTTTGAAAGCGGTGCGGCTGGCGTTCGGTTCTGGTTCTCTCTCGCCTCTGACATTTTTGCCCACGTGAACGAATTTAGTTGCCAAGTGAGCACAATCAAGCGCCTTTCCATCGTATACATAGATGCGCGGAGATACGTCCAAGCACGTAGGTATGTATCAAGACTAGCTTCTACCACAACTTCGCCCGCGCGAAAGTCGAAAATTGACAAGGATATAAACCCGGGATAAAAGGTATCCTATGTGCTATTCCTGACTATAATCTATCCGTGTGCCAAATTCCATCCAGATAAGTAACAAACACTCATAAACTTTCGCCTTTGTAATATTAGTGTGATATTATAATGTGAAGTACTTCCCAACTACGTTTGTAAAAATCTGAAAAGGCATTTTCAATGGATTCCAAGAGGACGCTCAGGAACAAAACATATTTGATGGGTTGCTTTCGATGGGTCTTTTGAGAGCCTTCACGTAAATTTTTCTGGTATTAACGTGTACCGGTTTCCCAGAACTTTGCTTAACGAATGGATCTTTTTGACGAAACATTTTTACGATTGGACGTGGTTCAAAGAAGAATGTTATGAAAAGTAATGTAACCCGTTACTCTTTCGAAAAATCTAGGTTTGCGTATAAAGTATGAAAATCAGAGTCTATAGAAAAGAGATTTTTTAAATGTTCCTCATGTTATTTTGTTTTAATAGTATTTAAATACACCTATATACTCGTCTGTTTGCGAACTCCGCAGACTTGTTGGGTATCAGTACCTTTCTAATGATAAAACAAACAATCTAAAGACTACTAGTGACTACTTTAAGACTTTAGAACCGATTAGAATAAGATCTTAGACGGCGATTCGATAAATAATAAGACATTTTAAGAACACGTCACACAGAGAAAAAATATGAATAGCTCCTTCCTGCTCTCTCAGTAAATCTGATCTCTTACATTATATTCTATAGTTTCCCTTCTAGATAGAAGGGCCCTTTTAACTTTTTTTTTTCCTTTATTGTAATCTTAACCTGCATTTTTGACATGAAAAATTAGTTTAGAATTTTCGATATTAATTCATTAGCACACCAAACTAATCAAACTATACAAACTATCTTTACTTGGGATGGACTTCCATTGAGTAGGTGGGAAAATAACGTTCAAATTATTTATTTTTTTCTAATCTGGAAATCAATCTCAGCGGCTGCATTCAGGTAAAACAAACTAATCTATTAAGACAATAGAGAAGGAAAAGCAATGTGGAAAACGTTAGGACTTAGGGTAAAGATTTAGTTAGGTATTTGCTCGAGCTACAATGTTTGAACTATTCCACGGAAGTTGTGTTTTTTAAAACGTTGGTAGGTACGGTACCAACGTCTTTGCTTTAGTTAGGTTGGTACTGTTACGAGGTTACAAATTTAAACAAGAGGCAATTAATTGATCAAAAAAAGTTAATTAAAAAAATCAACAAACTCGACTGATTAAAAAGCGAACTAAAAAGACGTTAGTAAGAAGAAAATCATGCTGTGCAGTCGGGTTTTTTTGATTTTTTAAATTAATTTTTTATTTATAACTTTTCAGTTATTTTTTTTTTGAATTAGCTACATTTGAACAAATAAGCCTTTAATACCTTTATTTTGATACCCCACACGATGGGTTTGAAAGAAACAAAAAATTTGGTCCCCCACAATATGGCACCCAAAATCTGCATTTTTTCTATTTTCCAATATTAATGTAGCCAGTGACACTCGCAGGGTTAATACGAATCGATTGACGTAAAAACCATCAAAATCGGGCAACGCGTTTGGCCTCTAGAACGCCACATAGGAACAAACATACATACATACATAGACTGATAAACACATTACCCTCCTTCGGCAGTCGGGTAAAAATATCTACAAATAATGAATCGCGTTCTTTTGATTTTACTTTCAAAACCCTTTTCTCTTGCCAGCATCATAAAATAGGGTAAGTATGTAACCTCATTACAGTACCACAGGATCCCAGTATTAACAAAGAAATTTGGTTCAATAAATATCACTAAATGACGCAATATGCATCGATTTGTTATTGAATTGTGTGTAAAATTAACATTTTCTAGACTTGATCATAAAAATTGTATGTTCTTGTTTAATTAACTCTTCTAAGTACACAAAACAAACAACAAAAAACAAAATTATGTAATACTAGCTGACCCCCGTGGCTTTGCTCCCGTCAACTGGCTACCTACCTACCAAAACTACCCTATCCTACCTACCCTACGTTTTTAAGATGTATTCTGCTATTCGGGTCGGAGACAAATCCAACGAATCAAAAACCATGAAAATTGGTACAGCAGATCTCGAGTTATAAGTGTTGTAACAAACCCGTCTTTGTTTTATATATATATAGATAGATTGGGCTCTTAATTCACATTTCAAACATTATTTGAACGGATCATTTAAAATTGCTTGCAATAGCTGGCGCGTTTTTAAATTTCTGAGGCATGCCACCCGATTTTTCAAATTTGTATTGTAACATGTTTTGGTACAATGAAACTGTATAAACGTGCAAAACAATACTTTAAAACAAATCTTCACTGAATTTAATGACAAAAATAATCACGAACCGTGTAAACCCTTTTACTTGCAAGTCGCTGCTAACACCATCTATAGCCGTAAACCGGAACCGAACGCGATCGATGTTCTGATAAAAATAGTCAGTATAATAAAATAAGATAAAAAAGAAATAGTAATATTATCAATAGGTATTATAAATGTGAAAGGTTGTAAGCATGGACGTTTGTTATACTTTCACGCAAAACTACAGAACTGTTTTTGATGAAACTTTCCAGTAATAAAGTCTATACTTCAGAATAACACACAGGCTATAATTTATAAAGGTATTTGAGGAAGTACAAAGTACACGCGAGCGGAGCCGCGGGCTGCAGCTAGCAAGTAATATTGTAAGTAATTAAAAAAATAAATAAAAACAATGAAAATGATTTGTTCGCAGTAAATGGAGTTCCTTTGTGAGAAGGAGCGGCCCGCGAATGTTTGTTTGGATCAAACAATGAGTCTGCAATTTGCGGGCGCCGTCGCTAGCTTTGTTGATGCGAATCAAAACCTTAACAAAATAGAGCTTAGCGGAAACAAATTTAATTATTTCATCCTAAACACACAAAATTGTAAACCATTTTGAGTTTTTCTTTTGGGTTTACTCGCTGGTTTTTCTTCATAAATACATAAACTTACGTCTTTTTCCCATGGGGGTATGCAGAAACTACAGAACGCCACCTGCTACGATCCTTACATACTTCTTTTGCTTCACACACATTCATACATTTTTCTTCATATTTTACTCTTTTTATCTAGAATTATATACATGTCAGATCCTGGCTTAGAGGATCTTGATTGGACCTACTTAGTGACATACAGATGTCAGAATTATAGTCGTGGGCTCACAATTTGGGATACGGGTAAACTAGAGAAATATCTCCTGTAACATCTCCTCCTTCTCGCATCGTGTTCCTCAGTACTGAGGGTCGTCATTCCCCGGTCTTCGTGAAAACAACTTCTCCTTCACCAATTTGCGCCATCTGCTTCTGTCTTTGGCGTCGTGGAGAGCATCGTGCAGCCTGGTATTTAATGATGTGCGGACTTGTTCTGGTCATCTGAGTGGACTTCGACCGCTCGAACGTCTCCCCTCGATCTTGCCAGTAACCATCAGCTGTTCGAGGTTGTGTCCGTCCTTTCTGGCAATGTGTCCAAAAAACTCCAGAATCCTACGAAGACAGACCGTGGACAGTCTGATATTTATGTTTAGATCCCGAAGGATAGAGTCATTGGTGCGATAGGCAGTCCAGGGGATTTGCAACATCTTCCTCCAGCACCACATCTCAAAAGCATCGATTCGGTCACGGTCGGCCTTCTTTAGAGTCCACGTCTCAGCCCCGTAACTGAAGATGGAGAACACCAGGGAGTTGACTAGTTTCACTATCGTCTTCCTTGAAATGTTACGGTCTCTCCATACTCTTTGCAGCTGGGTCATTGCATTTTTGGCCTGTAACATCTACACAGGTTTAATTCGTTACAGGGTCAATTAATAACACTATGGTACTAAGTACTACTCTGGACTTAAAAGGAAACACTGAGCGGTTCCTAGGCCACCGTATGTTTCATGTCACGGCCATGTCCAAACGATCACTGTCGCTATCCATGCACATGAACCATGTCGACACAATACGCGATACTAGACTCCACCCAGTACCAAACATAGGTGCTTGTGTATCATTTTAAGTAAACAAATCATGACAAGATCCAACATACAGATATTATATGTACGGTCTACCTATCTACAAGGTAGGTACCTACCTAATTTTGTGTGCTTTAAAGCTCAAGCTTTGATTATACTTCTTATTTTTTTTGACCAAAATTATGCACCCATACATGACAACATTTGAATCAATTATTTGGCAGGGAATTACAAAACTTTGAGCTTATACACCAACAAAATGCTAGATACCTTATGCAAAACGAGTGGATACATAATATTGAAAAGCCATTTCGGTGCCTGAATAAAATGTTGTCGTGGACCGTTTTATATCTCAGAATAGTTCTGTGACTTATTTGTACGGATTCGCAATGATTTTCACTTCATTGTGTAAAGGACAAAGACAATTCTATATCTTTACTGTTCAACTTATTCTTTTTCATTGTTTTACCCAAAATAATTTATTCGTTTCCGTTTTTCTCGACTCCAGCACTTATTAAAGCCATTAACTTAATTAATTGCTAAAATAATCCTTTCTTTTAATTTACTTTCGACTTGGAACGATTTTAGACTTTGCGGTCCATTTTTATTAATGAAGGCCAATTTTAGGTGAAATACCTATAGGTATCTGTTGTTATTTTTAGATGTATAATGAAATTTTGTTCGTTAAATACTGCTCGATAAAAGTCGTAGAGAAATATTTATTTTCTGAGAAAACACTGACTTGCGGAAATTGCTATTACCAAGGAATCAGAAATGCACAGATTCAAAAAATATGAAGCGATTCGGTGACAAGCTGTCAACAAAATGACGTGCCATACATTATATACCGGAAATTACGTTAAAGGTAATGTCGGTAGGTATAATAACAAACCAAAATTGGATGAATCAACAGTCATACATAACAACACTCCTGTACCCGCCTGTATGCCCTGAATGGAGGTACACCCACATAACACTAGTTTTAGTTAGTCAAGTCCCATGTAATAGGGAGTGCGCCTATTGCAATTAAAAGGACACGCATCCAAACTCCGGTCTGACTGATAAAAAACCCAATTATACTTTGCCCAAACCGGGCATCGAACCCAGGACCTTATGGTCAGTGGTAGCGCTTGTGACCACTAGACCAATGAAGAAAACGATAAAACAGAAAATATTTCACACCGTACTTTAAAATATACACATGCAAAGTTCATATCAATAAATATTGCGCGTTGGGCCCGAGGAGCTCGTGGCTAAATAATAACAGCCGCACGGATCGATCTTCAAGGTTAAGCAACGCTTGCCGAGGTCGGTCCAAGGATGGGTGACCATTTCAACATACCGAGTTTCCTCCGTGCCTCGGAAAGCACGCTAAGCCGTTGGTCCCGGCTGTCATTTGAAGATCTTTGACAGTCATTACGAGTAGTCAGAAGCTTGAGATCTGACACCAGTCTTGCCAAGGGTTATAGTATTACCCAGTTGCTGGGTTATGGGTGGGTAATACAAAAAAAAAAAAAAAAAAAAAAAATAATATCGTTTGTTTTGTAAAAACATTTGTTCTTAAACATTACAAGCCCACCAAACTGCGAGGCAGTTTATCGGCGGGATTAGCGCTCGTATAACAATTGGTTTAAACTTAAATATAAAATATAGGTATAAAACAATTCAATTCAGTGAACTCAGCTGAATCCGGTAAGACTGGAAGCCGACCCCAACAACAAGTGGGCAAAGGCTAGGCAGATGATGTAGGGCCCGAAACACCGTCACAACCGAGCGACAAACCGCCGTAACATTACGAGGTGGCGACGACACCCGAAAGCAGCGTTGATATTTAATTTGTATACAAAAAAACATAACCAGGAGGGTTTTGCTTCACCGTAGTCGGGTAACAAGCGGTTTCGCCTTACTGTAACCAGACGGCGCTCATCCAGTTTCAATACAAATAATTGACGTTTACTCCAACGCGATCGATCACGAGTAAAAACTCGCACAAAGGCCACAGAGCTGTAAAGATTGCACATTAGGCCTGAAACACCGACACAGCTTAACCGAGCCGAGGTGACGACGACACCCGAAAGCACCCGAGTAGAGGCACGAAGCTGGCCCATGCACGTTGATATTTATTTATTACTAACATCCTGGCATCAGCTTCTGTCGTATTAGTGAAACTTTATACGATTTCCGGCAACTACGGAACCCAATTAGCAATATCATCCGGCCGGAGAGTGTAACGAGAGTGGAGCGGCAATAAGCGCCAGCGCTACACTTAACATACTGCAAATTGCTGTTGAATTTACTTAAACTCCCTTGTTACGTCTCGAATAGAAGATAAGCACTGATTCCGCAAATTGCATAAGAGTTGCTGTTTTGTTGAGCGTCGCGTTTGCCCGTTTGGGACAGGTAAAAGGTGTAGGATTTAACCGAGGCAATTTTATTTTCAGAATTTTGGACCTGAAAAATACACAGTATAGGAGGAGGTCAGACAGGTTCCACGTAAGAGTACTTATTTAAATTATTACACATATGTATTTATAGCCTTTTCGTGACACTGTGGTTGGATTTGTTGCCAAATTTAGTTGATTAGTATTTATTGTCGAATGCCTCTTTATGGTGGAGTGGAGTGAAGCCTTATTTTACCTAGGTACTACAATATATAAAGAGCAGGACATTATTTAGCTGTTTATAATGTGCAGGCATTCTATAAATTCTTTTAAAGAATGTCTTTAGTGGCTTCGCCCGTGTAACTGGCAAATATCACCCCGAATTAAAAAGTATCCTATCTACTAATCTATTCAGTCGTTGAGGCGTGAAATAAGTTTAAAAACATGTCCGGATTTTCACTTTTAGGGGTTATATTAGTAGAAAGTAGGATTCTAGGACTTAAATTCAATAGCCTAGTACCGTTTTCCCTAGACCCTGATACCAGACTTTCAGTAAAGTAGGTAGTTAAAGTTCGTCGTACGTCATGTTTACAGCACATGGCCACAAAATAGTAACTTGGTTAAGTTCGCAGTGTCCAGTGAAGCTGTGTCCCACCACTAGTTAAGAAAGTGTATGACGGCCAACTAAGTGTCCCTCTCCATAAGTAATGCAGACCAACTGTTTAACCACTTAGCAGCGTGGACACAAATGGCTACATGAGCAGCATTAACACACGTTCCGTTTGCATGCTGGTTTCATCTGTCTGCTGAACGTGCAGCTTGCTGGGTTTGAAGTTTTGAACCGCGAGTCGGGAAAACGAGGTTGATTTTATGTATTAGGGTTTTTTAGAGCAACCCACAGTCTGGTTTTGTACCTGACATACATCTTAGCACTCATGATTTGTGGGAGGGGAGTTGTCATAAAAACTGGAGAGAAATATGAGTTTGTACTTCAGCAGCCTAATAACGTAAGTGAATTCGGCAAGACGAAGGATTTAACCCCATCAATCAACCAACCATATAGACGGAAAGCTACAACGCGTCTTTCATCTCGCACGGAATTGGTCGATTGATGGTATCGAATCCTTTGCCTTGCCGAATTCACTTACAGCTGCTGGAATCTCTTGTGTAATCTTCTGGTACTTTGAGGAATGCAGGCAGGATAGGTACCTATGTTGTAATTCCTTCTGCACAAAGAGATGCATGTCTTGCTTTCATAGTTACGAGCCTTTTAACCCGACTGCCGAAGGAGGGTAATGTGTTTATCAGTCTATGTATGTATGTTTTTTCCTATGTGGCGTTCTAGAGACCAAACGCGTTAGGCGATTTTGGTGATTCTTACGTCAATCGATTCGTCTTAACCCTGCGAGTGTCACTGGCTACATCAAAATAGGAAAATATAACAAATGGCGGATTTCGGGCGCCATATTGTGGGGGACCAAATTGTTTGTTTCTTTCAAACCCATCGTGTGGGGTATCAAAATAAAGGGTTTTCAGAGGTGATTTTAAAAATAAACAAAACTTATACGTTTAAATGTACCTAAAAAAAACCCGACTGCTTAAAAAGCGAACTAAAAAGACGAAAAACAAGAAGAAAATCATGCTGTGCAGTCGGAGGATACATGTTCGCGAAATGGCTGAGCAAAACCAGATGTATACTCCGACTGCACAACATTATTTTCTTCTTGTTTACGTCTTTGTTTTTTTAATTAACTTTTTTTTCTTATCGATTTGTGTCAAAAATTGTATTTCTGGACTAGTAATCATTTACTGACAAACATGGGTAGCTTAACACCAAAGAAAGCGTATCTAAGCAATTTTCATCCAATTAGATTTTTTCACGAAGCTGCTCAGCTGTTTATTTATTCAGAGACGCTCTCAGTCCGTTTCACCGCCGTTCGAGGCAATCCCTGGCTTCTCCGCTTTGACCGATGTTGCTATAAGAAAAAATAGTACCTGAAAAGTGGGCAGCTCAACTAGAATTTGAAGCATCTTGAATTCAAATCAGATTGGTTTGGACTAGATTTGTAAAAACGTAGCTAAGCCAACTACATACTCTTTTGTCTATTTGTCTCGAACTTCTATACAGAGAAGAGATTTTCGAGGTGCAATGAAGTTATTGCCTCACAAATTCACTCAATTCATCGCAATGCCTATTATTTTGGCGATTCAACAGTTTCATTGCTTGTTTAACATTGTCGGGCAGACAAAATTTAACCAAGTGAAGCAATGGATCAGAAATTTCATTCGTACGCATTTACATCACATCACACATCATCAGCCTATTAATGTTCCCACTGCTGGGGCACAGGCCGTAATCCACCACGCGGGCCCAGTGCGAGTTGGTGGATGTCACATGCCTCCGAATTTTTGGTTCTAGGACATGCCGGTTTCCTCGCGATGTTTTCCTTCACCGTTTTGAGAGCAGTGGTGAAGAAATAATTTGTTTTTTTTTATTGTTTTGTTTTTTTATTTTTTGTCAAATAATGTTGGCGCGAAGGGCTGGTTTAGTGAACTGTATGTGCGGTGCGGATCAAAACTGTTGACAAACGCTTGATGATAGGTAATTCGAGTTGCGGGGATGTTGGTTATCAGAGTACAACCCGAAAATAATTAGGGAAGGAAGCACAAACCTTTTCTGCAGCCGCGTAGTAGCGTCGTCGTGGCACTGAAACACTTCACCATGGTTCAAGGGCAGCTGGGCTTCAAGTTACTGTCATCACACATTAATCACAAACACAAACTGTTCATTATAGTCTTATTACATGCTAAAACGCGATGATTCCAAAGTTATTAATAGTTTTTACGGAGCGGGCCGACGCCATTATCCGTATGCGATGCGGTTTAATCCGGAAGTCATTTCCTAAGCAAATCTTCTTGTTCACTCTTGAGGATGTGCGGAAAAGGGATAGGTATAGAAAATAGCGGATGTCAATCATATTTTGCAAGTTGGCGCAACCATTCCCCTCGGGTTTGAAGGGTTACCTTCAAAAAAAACAACAAGCGAAACTATTCAAAAACTAAATTCAGGTGTAACCTCTAACTGCTAACCTATTCCTAATTTAAATAAGTAAATAAAGCGTTACTACAACTACTAAACTAAGTTGAAACCTGCTGCTGATTAGGCAGAGGACAAAGGCGGATAACCGGACGTAAATATGAACCGGTTGCGGTTTTAATTCTTATTATCCGCGTTACTCCCTTTGAATCAGGGAAAACTACCTCCACTATACCTAGAGGCCAGTGTAGGGTAGTACCAACGGTGACTGGGTTCGATGGAGTATTCCACTTTTGACGCGACTGCAGCGTGTGCAAATAATCTTCTTAAAACGCCTCCAAAACGATTGAACTAATCTATCCAAAAGAGCGTGACGCTTTAGGAGATGCAGTCTGTCTTCATCAAAATCCATAGCGAGTAAATACTTAAGAGGAAACGTGTTTAAGAAGTGAGCCGGCGTTAAAGCTAAAGACTCCGACGGGTCACTAGATAGAGTTCGACACAGTGGACGAGTATTCATTACTGACTCTATCTGAGCGAGTACAGTACTCAGCTCCTCATAAGAGAGAATGTGTACGCCTTCAACGCGGAAAAGATGTGCCTTGAGGCTCTTAATATTAGCCTCCCAATTGCCACCAAAGTGACTAGCAGCGGGCATATTAAAATGACATTCAATACTATTCTCGGCCAAAACATGAGCGAATTCACTCTGATAATACTTTGATCGCAAGAATGCGTGTAACTCCGAGATACTACGGCGAGCTCCAACGTAATTAGTACCGTTGTCCGAGTATAAACGTTTGACGGGGCCACGGCGCGACAGAAAACGCTTAAATGACAACTACATCGTGGAGCGTATACCACGACCACGGGCAATAGTTACTCTAAACGGGCCGGCGAAGTCGGTACCGGTGTGTACGAAAGGTTTAGCGGATTGAACAACACGGCAAGAGCGATAATCGGCTATTTCAGGCTCGATAAAACGCGGGCGAAACTTAAAACAGGGCACACATTTGTGCACTCTAGCACGAATCAAATTGCGAGCGGAAAGTATCCAGTACTTCTGACTAAGGAGAGACATCAACAAGTCCGGAGCTGGCAGCGTGGCAATTTACCTTATGATGATAATCTACAATCAAATCTAAAATATGGTCCTTGCGGGGTAAAACTACTGGATGTCTTTGTTCAAATCCTAAATCAGAATTTCTCAAACGACCACCTACTCGAATGAGACCATCCTGCAAAAAAGGTTTCAAACGTTGTAATGCGCGACTACAAGGTTGGTAGGACTCAAAATTTCTAAATTCGGATGCTAAGTAAAACTCTGTAATTCACGAAGCACGACTGACTCAGCCTAATTCAGATCAGCGGCGGTTATACTACAGCGTGTGGGTAAAAGTTTTATAAAACGACAGACATACACCACACAACGCAAAAGTCTCGACCAAGACGAGACGCGATTAGACAACGATAAAATAATCGACTCTTCACGTGGGACCGAAACTACCAGCGAATGCTTCTTCTCCTCGGGTGGTTCTGAAACGGCAGCTGGGTTAAAGGGCTTAAGGTTACACTAGTCGAAAATTCTTCCATACAAACGTAGTCTAGAGATTACTCCACTCTTTGACGATGTACGTTCAAAATAAAAAATGATATCAATTTGTCTCATCATTATCTAGTCCTGTATGGAAACAAAAATGTAAAAAAAATATATATTTGAAAGTTATGAGCGTCGAAAGTTCCATATTACACTAATTTTAACGCATCTTTGGGCGACAATCAATACCATAAGAAAAAGGAAAATTGCAAAACGGCCTCCATACAGGGATAGATTAGTAATTCAACAATGCAAACAATGTTATTTTGTAAATATACATTTAGTTGTTTTTTCATGAAATCTAGACTCCCAAAGGCCTTTTTATAAAATTTCACGCGCTCGTTTTCGTCCTAAATCATCATACATTTGGATACAAATTTGCAAAAGTGCTAATTCGTACGCAAACTAGCTTCTTACTGCTCATCACAGCATCTATTTCTTTCGCACGTGTTGTCGGACAAGATAGCATGCATTTTAACCTCGCGCACAAAATAGTTCGTGCCGTTGACTAGTTCAACCTTAACTGGCCATTGCTCAAGCACACTATGAGTCCAAGACGGAGCGCAGAACCACAGCGGATGATCCTGATGACTGCACAGCATAATTTTTTCTTTTTTATTTACAACTTTTTAGTAAATATTTTTTTTATAAATACTTTTAAACTTATAAGTGGTATATATTTTTGTAATCACCTCTAAAAGCCCTTCATTTTGATACCCCACTCGAAGGTTGCGAAGAAAAAACAAATTGCAACCTCTACAATATGGAGCCCAAAATCCACGAGGTTTTTTTTTTTACGGCACTTATCTAAGAACATTTAATGTTTTTATATAATGTAATGTAAGTAAAGATGTCTTATATATAAAAATCCGTCAAGTGGTTTGAAAGATACGAGGTTACAAAGAATATTACATACAAACATACTTATGAAATTTGGCATAGGCACGTGTTTAGAAGTCCGTACAGAGAAACAAAAAGTAGTGTAAAAATATATATTGTAAAAGGTTGACTTGTAGAGAATGCCCGTGTAAAACAATATTACATACATACGTGTCAAATTATTCACATCCTTTTTTTAAGTCGGTAAAAATGGCTAAATATGCAGTATGTAAATAGGTACCCTTTCCTTGCAGCCGGGTAATAAATTCGAGAAAAGGCTAGCCCGATAGATATTCAACACAACAGAATTCTAGTACTTACAACATTTTATTTGTGTTCTTAATTACAATTACATTACAACATTTTATTTGTGTTCTTAATTAAAATATATTAGAATTTTATATTTTTCCTGTGAGGCTGTTTAACGGCTTCATACCTTTGCTTCTCCTTTAACCTGCGAACATAAAGCGCGGCAAAAAAAGGAAAGTTAGTCTTAATAATTTGAGTTATTTGTGAAAAATGTCGAATTTAAGTTTTGAAGAGAATTCTTTAGATGGTACTCCGCCGGATATTGTGATTGAGGCACAAAATGCTTGCGATAGCCTGTTGCCATCTAAATCTAAGGTGAATTAAATGGCAGCTTTGCAAAGTTTTCTTCAGTGGAAAGTTACTAAAAAGGCGTCGTCATTTCGGCGCAAGTATTTTTGGCATATTTCAATGAACTTGCTACTAAATATAAGCCTAGCACGCTATGGTGTATATATTCCATGCTAAAAAGCACGGTTCTGGAAAATCACGGTGTTAACATATAATATATTGCAACCTGACTGCATTTCTAAAAAGACACTCCGTCGGATATATTGGACGAAAATCAAAAGTATTGTCTCCAAATGAAGTTGAAAACTTTTTGAAATAAGCTCCGGATAGCCAGTATTTGGCAACACAGGTCAGTAGTTGAATCAATATCTAATCTATAAAACCTTACCAAGGCGCTACGTCCGTACACTAAACGACCTATGCTTATCAAAACTGTGTTTATTTCTTCGAAATTGTATTAAAAAACGTCGTTGTATTAAAAAATAGTACATTTTGATACACGTGGGAATTTGTTATTGCGTTTCTCGGCCCCATAACACCCTCGCCTTACGGCTCGGGTGTTCATTCGGCCTCGTACGCAATAACAAACTTTCCGCACTTGTATCAAAATGTACTATTACGTTTCTTTTCTACAAACTTTTTAGTGTTTGTAAATATATAATATAGACATTAGTGTTCAATATTATTGAGAGATATTGTCAATATGCCTAGCCTTTTTCCAACAATATTGGGGTTGGCTTCCAGTCTAACCGGATTCAACTGGGTACCACTGTTTTTCATGGAGCGACTGCCTATCTGACCTCCACAACCCAGTAACTGGGTAACACGGTTCCCTCTTGGCAAGACTGGTGTTAGATCTTAAGCTTCTGACTACCCATAATGACTGTCAAAGATCTTCAAATGACAGCCGGGACCAACGGCTTAACGTGCTTTTCAAGGCACGGAGGCAACTCGGTTTGTTGAAATGGTAACCCATCCACGGACCGACCTCGTCAAACATTGCTCAACCTTGATGATCGAACAGTGCGGCTGTTATTATTTAGCCACGAGCTCCTCTATTAAGGAATATGTAAATAATGGGAATTACCGAAAATTATATGTGTATGTGGTATCATATTTAGTGGTATCTAATGAAGTTTTTTGGTATCCAAAGTCAAAGTTTCGGGCCAATCGTGTTTGTTTACTTTTTATTTTACACCAATATCACATACCCATATGTAAAAACGATTACGTTATGACAATTATGTTTCCTAATGTACCTGGTAAACAACAATAACTAACACCGGTCCAATCTCACGTATTATTCATTACGACTACTTTATTTATGCTCAAAACTTCCAAATCGTCCATCAGGTGGGTATATTATCGACATAAGCCTTTATAAATCCTTTATCACACATGACTAAATAAAATGTATTGTTTAATAATATTTCTGCACTCATTTTCGGATATTTTTAGTCAATCTATGTGTAGTTGACACTATATTGTCATGATTTCCTTGAACGTTATGACGTCACCAACATGGCAACCAATTGTGGCCCGTTTGTAGTCACGTGGTTCTTTTCAAAATGTTATCGATTTTCAATTGCTAATAATAAATTGAAAAAAAAAATAAGAGTTTTTTGAAAACGACAATCTAATTGAAGATATGTAAAATTTCGAAATACATAAATTTTTTTTTTTAAATTCAACAACCCAATTACCTGTTCTACCCCGAAAACATCCGTATGGAAAATTCTCCATAGATGAACTAAGACAATGCTTTTCAGTATTTAAACTAATCATAAAATATGTTTTCTTTTTTTATAAATAAGGCCCATTACGTTACCAATTTATAAATATCGGATCAAAAGACACAGTACATTGTATAATAAGAAGGGAGAGAAATTAAAACTCATATTCCTATAAAAAGTGTTTTGAATATTCTTTCAAACTTTGTTAGAATTTGTATATAGTACGGCACACGTTCGGGAACAAACATCCTTGGCGTTGCCATGGCGCCATCTCATCCTATTAATAACGAATACAAATCTGCAATCGATAACGCTAGTAGATAACGAATCAATGGGAATGACACTACTGAACGTTAAGTCACGGGGTCAGACCATACAAATAGTAAGTGTTAACGATTGTAGAAAGAGTTTCAATACGAAACGTTTGTAACTTGGCTATGGGGGTTGTGCAGATCGATGAGTCTGTAGAGTACATCAAGGGCCGCACGGTAATAACAGTTGTCGAAGTGACAATATGCAAACATTTTGACACAGAATAACAGAAAACACAAAATGACCACACGATATTTCGGTAGAGCATGTCAATCTCATACATACTCGTATTTACTTTTCGACAATCCAAATCGCTTATAGAATGTCCCTTTGCCTAAGAAGCTCTAGCAAGAAAATAATGTTATTGTGGTAAGACCAATTTCAGCGTATCGCCATCCTCTGTTTAATGCCCTTGCACCGAGTTAGTGCCATAAAACGGTTCCTTTTTAAAGTATCTCCTTAGTAACGGCTAGGACAACAGAATTGAAAAATAAATATTATTGGTTCATATACCTACATTTTTTTTTAACAGTTTTTTCGTATGACTAATACTTTTGCTTTAAAAAACGTAATTAACAACTCGATATTTTTTCGCTTCATTTGCATACTCCTCCAAAACGATTTGGATGTATAAAACAATTTTTACAGACACATTTATGGTTAGAATTTCTTCTTAACCTACATAGGACATATAAATCAAAAAGTATTTTGTAATCAAATCTATTCAAAAGGAGGTCAAATATTGATATTCTGGCACCGGGCGTGCGCACGGCCAGTACCGCGTTATCATTTTGGAATATATACGCCTTAACATAGGCATCTCATTTGTTCCACAATAGCGGGTTCTGCTGCAGCCCGACAGACTTTTGCGTTTGTTATAAACGCAAAAATCTGTCGGGCTCCAGCTTAGTTGAACTGGGTGATTTCATTTTAAGGGTTCATATTCACCATAAAAAGGTAATAAACTCTGCTGATTGGGTCCAGAAATGCTAGAATTTAAAATGTGTAGCATGAAAATTTTCGATGAATGGACATAATATCAAATAGATTTCGCAAAAACAGTTTTAATAAGTTTACATTGTCAAAATCCCAGTCTTGGAATTGGCCCAATCGGATTGCAATCTAGCAGATTTGTGAATTCAGAGATAAGATACAAAAAATGTTCATCTGCTACCTGTATATGATTGCATTATGTAAAAAGTAAAACGGTCGGACAACTAATCGGATGACGATAATTATCGGCTATCGTAAATCAAACGTGAATGGTTCTATTTCGTTTTCGTGTGTGCCGTAACTGTGTAAGGCCTCCGGCAATACCGCTAAATGAAGATTTGTAGCTGGTAATAAAATACTTGTGTAGCTCGCATCGTTGGTATTGCACCACGGTCCACGGACAATGGTAGTAAACTGGGAATCGTATGAAAATTGGATCCAGAACAAACAATGAGCTCTGCGAATAATTCGTTCATTTCATTCTCCGCAAATACGTGTTTTGAAGTTCAATTTTATTTAATGATGTTAAAAATAATTGCATGATTTATTGATATATCCTTTAATATTTTCTTGATAGAATTGTAACTGGTTTGATTTTGCATACACTAGCAGGTATTGTTCTTAATCCTTATTAAGAAAATGGAGTTAGAGATAAATAAATAGAGACAAAAACAGAAGCAATAAAAAATTTACGCACAATTCAACTACATATCATTATTATAAAATGACTGTATGTAGGTATCTTCACATATTGCCTAAAATCGTACCATTACAAGTTTCCAAACAGTATTCACTAGTCAAACGACCCAAGTTCAGCTCATAGAGGAAAACATGGCAATTTATACAAATGGTCCCAATTTCTAGTAGGTCATCCTATTCGATATTGAGTTGGAATTGCCAAAAACGTACAGGTATTTTATATCGGACAAAAAACTCTGGAACAACCTTGTTCACGCGTGCACAGAATTTTAACCACAGCGATTATGGCCACATAAAAATGAAACGATGGCAACAAAATTTGTTTTACGAATAAAATATTTTTATTAAGTATCTATTATTTCATGGAGTATTATTGGCGGGCAGAGATATTTCCATCGACAATATCCCGTTTGACATTTTTATTATCCTGCCTGTCTAGACTCATGGTAGGCCTTAGCTGGCAAATATAATAGCAGAGGTCGTCGTTTAGGAAATAGACACAGCTTGATGTTATTGATGATAAATAAAAAAATGGTTTGGTACTAAGAATAGTTTAGTAGTAATCGGAATTACAGACTACTTATAGATCGACAATTTAATGTTGGAGATTTGGAAACGGCTTTGAGTTTGACAATTTTTTTACCCGACTGCCGAAGGAGGGTAATCTGTAGAGACCAAACGCGTTGGCCGATTTTGATGATTCTTACGTCAATCGATTCGTCTTAACCTTGCGAGTGTGACTGGTTACATTTAAATTAGACAATAGAAAAATGGTGGATTTTGGCGCCAAATTGTGGCGTTCAATTTTTTTTTTCTTCCAAACCTATCGTGTTTTGTATCAAAATAAAGGGTATTAAGAGGTAATTTCAAAAATATTTTACACTTATATATAAATGTACTTACCTAAATTGATGATTTGACATGATTTTCTTCTTGTTTACGTCTTTGTAGTTCGCTTCGTAACTAATCGGGATTTTTGAATTACGATTTTTTTATTTTTTTATGTAGCTGTTACGCAGCGCAGTTGAGCGCAGTATTTCTGATCAGACCTTCTACAATTCAGTTAAAATAAAGGCAAAATCAACTTAACTCAAACATCATACTTAATTAAATATCTTCTTACATAAAAGGAATTTAAGTATTTTAGCTGAACTGATGACGATAATACATTAAAGCTACATTGTAATAAACCTATTTGAAACAACTTAGTATGTAGCAGAATCAAAGGTCATAATATTGTGATTATGAAACTCCTTATAGCCTAAGATCCCACTGCCAAATCTGCAGGTAATTTTTGTTTATTATTAAACTACGTTTTCATTAATTATATTTTTTTAGTAGAATATATTGCTGTATGGTTGCCTGGAAATATCTAGGTGCAATTATATACCTTTATAAAATAAAATAAATAATTTTTTGATAGCTAACCTCAATTATATAAGATTTACAAGTGAATCCAACGTCATTTGAATGACAGTGGTGCAGAAATTAGGAAAAAATAAGTTTTTCGATCTTAGTTAGCCAAAGTATGTAGGTTCAAATTCATTTATTTATTGTTTGTCACAGGTGAAAAGGCAGTTCTTACAATCAGTATTTTTGTATCACTGTAACATACCCATGGGGTGTACAATATTTATATGTATGTCAATATTAATGGCTATGTTAAGAATAATTAATAGTATAACCATTACACATCTAAATTGCTGGTTGTTATCCATTGCATTGATTGTTTAGTCAACCTTATTTTACATAAATTATATTGTTATTATTTTATAAATGATTATTACAGTCATACAATTCACGTTTCATAGGTAAAAAAAAACAAAAAAACTGTAACAAGTCAATATTTTTTTTGTCAGGGTACCTATCTTACATTCAATCATATACATAATTGTTATGGTCATGCAATTTACATTAAATAATTTAAAAAAATAAAAATTAGTTTAACATTTCATACTACATTCATTATTAGACATAATTATTACAGTCATAATATAATTTACATTAAATAAGTCAAAAACAATTTTAGTCAATAATTCGGTCATTAAGAAATTCGTTAATTGAATAATACGTCTTGGATATGAGAAATTCTTTAAGCTTTAATTTAAATATATTTAATGATGTGTAATAAATAATTCTTAATACAGTTCGGCAGTTTGTTATAGATTTTAACGCCGATACCAAATATACTCGATTTAAATTTCATTGTTCTACATTTAATGCCTTTAAGTTCAGTTTTGTGCCTCGCACTTCTCAACGTTTCATATATATCTATATCGCGTTTTATCATCATTGCCGCTTCGAATATGTACAATGAAGGTAGGGTTAAGATTTTGAAAACTGGTCTACATGAATCAATATGTCCTAATCCGCATATGCTTCTAATGCACTTTTTTTGTGCTTTTAGAGCACATTCCCTGTTCGTTGAATTACTCCAGAATAGAATACCATATTTTAGTATGGAGCCTAAATATGCATGGCAAACACTTAGCAAAGTACTCTCATTTGTTACTTTTCTCAATATGTAGAGGGCATATGAAAACTGATTTAGTTTTTTGCAAACATGGTCAACCTGTATTTTCCAGTTTAGTCCAGAGTCAATATGTATGCCAAGAAATTTGGTGGTCTTTACTTCTTTTACAGCTTCACCTTTGTAGTTTATGTTTAGGTTCTTTGGATTTTTATTTATATTAGCAAAGGAAATACAGCATGTTTTTTCTAAATAAATTTTAAGATTGTTGACATTTAACCAATTTATGATGCATTCTAGGGAATTCTTTACATTAATTTTATATTTATCTTGATCCTCCTCAGTGAAAATAGCTGTACTCTCATCTGCAAATAATATCATGTCATGGTTAATGGCTTTAGGGAGGTCATTAATATATATTATGAACAAAAGTGGGCCAAGAAAACTTCCTTGAGGCACCCCGAACTTGACCGTTTTAGGCTTAGACTTGGAAAGTTTGTTCATATTTTGTTTTATTTGATATTTTTGTTATTTGATTTATTGGGACCCTATCTTTGAGGTATGATTTTATAAGATTCAATGCATTCCCTCTAACTCCGTATAGTTGTAGGTTGCCAGTTTATCTGCTAAACCTGGTAAAACCAAAACGATGGCTTAGTGAGAAATAGATGATTTTACATACGCATCCACGATACAGGAGAACTGTACTACTGTACTGGTAGGTAACTGGACGGGACTGTTTTTGTAAAACATAGTGTTTCGTATGACTAACACTTTTGATTTAGAAAACGTAGTTAACAACACGATATTTTGCCGCTTCTTTTGCATACTCCTGCAAAACGATCAAAAAATATATTTTGACACAGACACATTTATGGTTAGAATTTCTTCTTAACCTACATAGGACATATAAATCAAAAAATATTTTGCAATCACATCTATTCAAAATGAGGTCGAATATTGATATTCTGGCACTGGGCGTTCACACGGCCAGTACCGCGTTAACATTGGGGAATATATACGCCTTAACATAGGCTTCTCATTTGTTCCACAATAGCGGGTTCTATAACAAACTCAAAAGACTGTCGGGCTCCAGCTTGGTTGAACTTGGTGATTTAATTTTACGGGTTCATATTCACCATATAAAGGTAATAACTCTGCTGATTGGGTCCAGCAATGCTAGAATTTAAAATGTGTAGCATGAAAATTTTCGATGAATGGACATAATATCAAATAGATTTCGCTAAAACAGTTATAATAAGTTTACATTGTCAAAATCCCAGTCTTGGAATTGGCCCAATCGGATTGCACTCTAGCAGAATGGTGAATTCAGAGAGATATATATAAGATACAAAAAAAGTTCATCTGTTTATGATTGCTTTGTGGAAAAAGTAAAACGGTCGGACAACTAATCGGATGACGATAATTATCGGCTATCGTAAATCAAACGTGAATGGTACGATTTCGTTTTCGTGTGTGCCGTAACTGTGAAAGGCCTCCGGCAATGCTGCTAAATGAAGATTTGTAGCTGGTAATAAAATACTTGTGTAGCTCGCATCGTTGGTATTGCACCACGGTCCACGGACAATGGCAGACCAACTGGGAATCGTATGAAAATCGGATCCAGAACAAACAATGAGCTCTGCGAATAATTCGTTCATTTTATTCTCCGAAAATACGTGTTTCGCTGTTCAATTTTATTTAATAATGTTAAAAATAATTGCATGATTTATTGATATATCCTTTAATATTTGGTTTTAATAAATAAATGGGTTTGAAATGAATGAGCGAAATATTATTTTGATATTTCTGTATTTTTTCTGACATCGAATGTGTGGAGTTGAAAATGCAGTTCTTTATAGTTCATAGGTTAAGCAATACAATACATGTGTTGACATAAAACACAATATTTAAATAACTATTTTGACCTGGAAAAGTTAATTTACACAGGTCAGATTTCTCCATATAATGATTACAGAAATCAACAATCACGTGAAATCTCATCCCGGTTTCCCAGAACACGTCCGATGTTTCGGACACAATCAATCTGCCTAGCGTTTTCCCAACTATATTGGGTCGGTTTCCAGTTTTACCGGATTCAGCTGAGTTACCAGTATTTTACATAAAGCGACTGCCTATCTGACCTCCACAACCCAGTAACTGGGTAATACGGTACCCCTTGGCAAGGCTGGTGTCAGATCTCAGGCTACTGACTACCCGTAAAGACTGTCAAAGATCTTCAAATGACAGCCGGGACCAACGGCTTAACGTGCTTTCCGAGGCACGGAGGAAAACTCGCTATGTTGAAATGGTCACCCATCCACGAACCAACCTCGTCAAGCGTTGCTTAACCTTGATAATCGACCAGTGCGGCTGTTATTATTTAGCCACGAGCTTCGGACACAAAATGACATAATAATAATAATTATGGCGTAATACCTGCACCTCATTCTCTGTATGCAACATGTAAATTAATCCACGCTTCATACCACGCAATGAGTTCCATCTCATGCGTTGTCAACGGCAATGTATTGCGTCGCGAATTGACTTTGGTAGCGCTTTCAGTACGGAAATGTTGGCATATCCGTGAAACAAACGGGGCATAGACAATCAAAAAGCTGATGTCACCCTTTTATTAGCAAGGAGTGACTGCAACACCGTACCTCTCGTGGATTTATCGAGGCAGGTAAAGGTAGACTTCCGAGCAAAGCCGTTTTTTCATCACTGCTCTGCAATACTGTAAATTCGCGGCAAGAAGCTCCTAAACGCCGCGCCGTGTAACACGCACGTAGCACTGATTCGAACCCATCATGTCATTGCAGCGAGTGTTGCGTATAAGCTTAGAAACTTCTGTCCACAAATTGCCGGTGTCCCAGCGAGAGTGACGCCAGAACCGATTTGCTCGGAAGCGCACCTTAAGCGGGGCTGGTGCATTCTGCTGCATAGAATGCAATCTGCACTGCCTGTGCCGATATTGAAACTACGAACTGTTGACTTTCATTCGCATGAATTGTGCGCAGAACGTGCGAGTTTTCTTTGATGTTTTTGTTGATGCGAAAATTGGAACGTTGGCTTGGTCTAGCGCGTAAATGACTGGATGTGCATCTGGCGTGCAGATGTGGTTGTGAAAAGCGTAAAGACTTTTTCGATTGAATGTGTCGATTGATAACATTTAAATAAAAGAAAAATTGCGCGTGCACCACCGTTCACGTAATACTTCGAAGTATCTTATATATAGATGTTCGATACTCATCGAACACATCATCATCAGCAGTTTTGACTCAAGTAGGTCGCGCGGCCGCACCAGCGGAAAGCGTGAGCTACGCGAGCCAGTGCGCGATCGACCGGCATACTTGTAGCACTCATTACCATCATTAGCATTAATTAGCGTGAAGTTTCGGAATAAACGTACTCTGAATCTTAGCTCAGACTTATCATTTAGCACCCGAAATAGCTAGCAGCACGAACCTTACCGTTCATATTGGTCCTTCGAGCCGGATATGTAACCGGATGTGTAAATTCGTTTTACAATCTTGCCAATATACCGCAGCAGTCGTACACAGCCATCAAACGACTTCATGATGTCACCTTAGAGAGCCTCCACGCCATAAAAAATCTAGGCGTAGATATTACGACATGGGATCCTCTTCTTGTATATATACTAGCACAAAAATTGGATAGTGAGTCTTATTCCGAGTATATAGAGTCGTTGAAGAATTCGCGAGAGCTTCCGGTACTTCGGGACTTTTTGGACTACTTAGAGAACAAGTTCACTGCCCTAGAGTCATCTCGGCGACGACAAGATGGGACAACTAAGGCAGTTTCATCTCAATCATCCAATGGTTCATCCAATTTTAATCGCAAAAATAATTTTAAATTGGGCAATGAATCTAAAAATAGCAAGAAAATGGAAATGGCGAAATCAATGCATGTGTCTGAGTCAGTAAATAAATGCCCTCATTGTTCGGCAAAACATAATTTAATAAGCTGCAAAAAATTTACAGAATTACCAAATGAGCAGAAAATAAAAATAATTAGCCAATTAAATTATTGCGTAAATTGTGTTTACGATCATAATGGCGCAAAATGCTACTCGACAAAAAGATGTCATAAGTGCAATGACGAACATCATACGACTTTGCATGACTATTTCGCAACACAATCAAAGTCTAACAACTTGACCGAGATTGCGAAACAAAAATGCGAAAACAACAAAAGCATCTACGCTTCTCAGCAAGTAACATCGGAGATTTTGCTAGCCACAGCGCTGGTGAAAGTCACAGCAGCCGACAGGACCCAGCACGTCATGCGAGCACTGATCGATCAGGGCTCACAAATTTCCGTGATCAGCGAGAAAGCAGCACAGCAGCTAGGATTAAAGCGAAAATCTTGTAAAGGGGTTATTTTCGGAGTAGGTGAACGTGAAAACAACTGCAAAGGAAAACTAACGATCGCTTGTCAATCGACTTACACCGATTTTAAGTTTTCTACTGATGTTGTCATAGTGAACAACTTAATAAAAAATCTGCCAAACGAAACGTTCGCTAAGCCATATTGGCAACATACAGCACATCTTTGTTTAGCAGATCCAGATTATAACATCAGTCGTCCGGTGGATCTTCTCCTAGGAGCAGAAATCTACGCCAACATCCTTTTAGAAGGATTAATTCGCGGACAAACGTCCTCGGAACCGCTAGCACAGCAAACTCATTTAGGATGGTTGCTGTGCGGTGGCAATACAAGCACCTCATTCCAATGCAACGTGATCTTGCATAACGTTGAAGACATTCAACAATTCTGGACAATTGAAGACATTCAAGAACAGAATTTTATGTCCGTAGAAGATCAGGAATGCCTAGATTTTTATGAAACTACGACGAAACTTCTAGAAAGCGGTCGTTATGTAGTTAGGTTGCCCATGAAACCAGAATTAGAAGAGAAGCTAGGATCTTCGAAAGAGATAGCGATAGCACAATTTAAAAATGTAGAACGTAAGTTTAGCAAGAATGAAGACCTAGCGAAGCAATACAAGCAATTTATCCGCGAATATGAGCAGCTGCAACACATGAAGTTAGCGACTTCTAACAGCAAACAGAAGACGGAAATAGAATGTTTCCTTCCTCATCATGCGGTACTGAGAGCAGAATCTAGCACAACAAAGTTGCGCGTAGTATTCAACGCGTCGTCTAAAACTACTTTAGGCCACAGCCTAAACGATCTAATGTACAGGGGTCCAAACCTCCAGTTAGACCTGTTAGAGCTTATCCTGAAGTGGAGGCAATATCGTTTCGCATTCACAGCTGATATTGAGAAATGCTTTCGTATGATTTTAGTCGATGAGCAGGACCAAAGCCTACAACAAATCGTATGGCGACAAAGTCCGGATCAGCCTATAAGAAATTATAAATTAACAACCATAACGTATGGAACTAAAGCAGCGCCATTCCTGACAATGATGACTCTGCGAAAATTAGCGTCAGATGAGCAGCAAAAATATCCCAGAGCAGCTAAATGCATCCAGGAAGAGCTCTATATGGATGATTGGGTATCGGGAGCGCATAGCATCAAAGAAGGAAAGCGGAGGATTACGGAAGTAAACGCATGCCTAAAAAGCGGCGGATTTTCACTAAGAAAGTGGTCCTCAAACGATAAAAGATTGCTTGAAACAGTTGAGCAAACTGCCGACAAACAGCCAGCAGTCTTTACATTTAAAACTGAAAGCTCATCAAAAACTTTGGGGCTACAATGGAACTCAACCGAGGACGAATTCATCTTCAAATATGATTCAAACAGCACACAAACAGCAAAACTGACCAAAAGAATGCTTCTATCCGAAATCTCTAAGATTTTCGACCCTTTGGGATGGTTAGCGCCCCTAACCACAAAGATGAAAATTTTATTCCAGCAAGTATGGCAAGATTCTGAGGTCCAGTGGAGCGACGAAGTTTCTATTAAAACCAAAGAAGAATGGATCAAATTGAAGGGAGATTTAAATCTATTAAATCAGTTCCACATTCCTCGGTGGTTACAAAGCAAAGAGCATGACGTCATAGAATTACATGGGTTTTGTGACGCATCAATTCAAGCCTTCGCCTGTGTAGTATACGCACGAATCGTATCCAATAACTCTACATCAGTAGTGCTAGTAGCAGCAAAAACGCGGTTAGTGCCCTCTAGCAAGGCTGTATCGCTACCTAGGTTAGAATTATGTGCGGCCGAACTACTTACGAAACTCATGTCAAAAATCGTCAAAAGCATCAACAGCTTGGCCGTGAAGATATACGGCTGGAGCGATTCTAAGGTTTCCCTTAGCTGGATTCAAGGATCCCCGGAGCGCTGGAAGCCTTTCGTAGCGAACAGGGTGAAGAAAATTGCTAGCATTATGCCACCAAACACTTGGCATTATGTAAACACCAAAGAAAACCCAGCGGATGCAGCTAGTAGAGGCCTGACGACCTCACAATTGCTAGAACACGAATTGTGGTGGCAAGGACCGACCTTCTTATCTTCATCGCACTTCAAACCTACGGGTCAAACGAAGTATACTACTAACGAAGAGATAAAAAGGCAGGTAAACATTGTTCAAAATCCTATCATGGATAGCAGCATAGTCGACGATCTATTACATCGCTACAGCTCGTTTACAAAAACAACACGCATCTTAGCCTGGGTACGGCGGGCATTGACACCTGTCGTTAGTAAACAGAAAACAAAGCATCTCACTTTACACGAGCTTAGATCAGCAAAACTTATAATAATAAAAAACGTACAGCGCGCTGAATTTAAAACAGACATTGAACGCTTATTGCAAAACCAGGAAGTAAAATCTGATAGCAAGCTACTCAACCTTAATCCATACTTAGATCAGGACGGGATCCTTAGAGCAAAGGGAAGACTCAGGCAGGCCAACATAAGCATAGAAATGAAGCATCCAATCATCATTCCATACAACAGTCGACCGACTGAGCTTCTCATCGCGCAAGCCCATGAGCTCACATTTCACGGAGGAGCTCGACTTACTATGTCCTTTCTTAGACAAAAGTATTGGATAATTAAAGGAAATCGAGCCATCAAAACGCAACTTCATAGATGTGTTACTTGTAGGAAACAGGCACCCAGGAAGCTACAGCAGATTATGGGAGATCTACCTGATTTCCGCACCAACCCAGCTCCAGCGTTTTATCACACAGGTGTAGACTACACGGGCTTCATATCTGTGAAGGCAAATAAAGGGCGTGGAATAAAAACAACGAAAGGATACGTGGCTTTGTTCGTCTGCATGGTTACGAAAGCCGTGCACATAGAATTGGTGTCGGACTTGACCAGCACTTCCTTTATCGCAGCATTGAGGAGAATGTCAGCGCGACGAGGAGCCCCGAAACATGTGTACTCGGACAACGGCACTAACTTTGTGGGAGCTAACAAAGTAATGCAGGAGGAGTACGAGCAGCTAAAACAAGTTTTCGGTGACTCATTTTATAGTGAGATAACGGAAATGGATATAGAATGGCACTGGAATTGCCCTTCCTGGCCTAGTGCGGGAGGATTATGGGAACGATCAATACGAAGTCTAAAGCAACACCTCAAACGAGTTGTAGCGGACCAAGCATTGACGTATGAAGAATATAGCACCATTTTAGCGCAAATAGAAGCGGGTCTCAACTCTAGACCACTATGTCCGATATCTGAAGACATAGACGATTTAGATTACTTAACACCCGCGCACTTCCTAACCGGTAGAGCAGGTCTAACCGTTATTGAAACAGCCAGTGACGCTAGGACTAGATGGCACTTAATAAACAAGATTTTCCAAGACCTTTGGAGGAGGTGGAAAACTGAATATCTTAGCCAATTATCTGTTCGTAGCAAGTGGCTAAAGCCAAAAAGCAACATTAAGATCGGAAATATGGTGACCATCCACGATGATAATTTTCCTTCTGGAAAATGGCCAGTGGGGAGAGTTGTCGAGGTTACAAACCCGTCCTTCCCTTGGTGTACACCAAGGGAAGGACGGGTTTGTAAGGGTTGTGACATTAAAGACGAAGAACGGTTTAATAAAGCGACCTATTATCAAATTGTCCGTCTTACCAATCGAGCAAGAGGACGCAGAAAAGGAAGCTGAAGAGCAGAGTAAAAAAGCCAAACCCAAGATCACAAAGGATGAAACAAAAGCAAGTACGAGAAAGCATCGTAATTTCGTCAACATCGTTTTATCACTATTATTTTTTATCAGCATTTGGAGCAGCAGCGAAGCATCGAACCACATTACCCAATTTAGCGGTAATCAATCCTTATACTACGACCCAATAGGTAAATTAAATCTAATACGGGATCAATGGAAAATTGTGTCCTACTACAACATGCAACCTTATTGGCAAGGTGATAAAGCCGGGGACACCTTCATTAAATATCTAGAGCAGACATGTGAACAAATCAAGGAGCCTAGCCATTGTAACATGATTTTATTACAAGTGCAGCACGATTACAACGAGCTCCAATATCACAATCAGCTGCTGCTAAATCAGCATTTCGGCACTCGGTCAAGAACCCGACGCGGCTTTGTCAACGCGGTCGGCTCCATAGCCAATACATTATTTGGAGTACTCGACCAAAGTTTCGCTACCAACGTGATATTGAAATTATAAATAGCAACGAAAAGCACCTATTACAGCTTTGGAAAAACCAAACATCAGTGGTAGAAGCTGAGTATAATATTCTGAAACGAACTGAGAAGACTATTGATACTCAGTATAAGCTCATAAATAGACATCTAAACCTCTTAGATCAAGCGACTAAGCAGATACAATTGCAAGGTAAAAGTACATCAATGTTACAAGAATTCACTCTCGCAGCCATGGCTACGACAAACATGATACACAACTTAAAGCGTGTCCAAGATACATTAATCGACACCTTAGCGGATATTTATCATAGTAAAATTAACATGCATCTACTTACTCCAGAGCAGCTCAGCAACGAACTTCAAATCATTTCCGGTCAAATATCAAAAGAACTTACTTTGCCTATCAACAACATCCAGGCCGATTTATATGAAATCTACAAACACCTAAAGATCAAGGCGAGAATGAGTAAAGAGTACTTCATGTTTGAGATCTCCGTGCCACTCATTAGCAGAGACAGTTTCCAACTGTACCGCTTAATACCTGTTCCTCTCCAGGTGGGAAAGGACATGATCAGCATTATTCCCCTCACAGATTACATAGCAACTAATCTGATGAGGGACTCCTATATCGAAGTCAAGAACGACGATCTTCAAACCTGCACCTATCAGGAGGAAAGTTATATCTGTCAGCTACGAGGTCCAGTCAAGCGACTGGGTCTAGAAGAAAAGTTCTGTCAAACCGAACAAATAGGTATCTGCCAGTCTAAGAAAGAAACCTGCAAGAATATGTGGTTACAATTACACGACCTATCGTCTTATTTGTATTTCGCATGCGATACCTATTCATTTACAATCATATGTGACAATGAAACCCGAACGCGCCGTGTCAGCAAGGCCGGGCTCATTCAACTCGATAAAGAATGCATAGCTAAGGGCCGTGACATAACACTTTATTCATATCAGCAGGAAAACAAGCTGACTTTGAAACCTGACCTATTATTAGCGAACATAGCTCCAATACAGCACTATCATTTGGTCAATATTACGCTACCGCTTCTCGAAACAACAACAGAAGGTGCACAGATCAACAACACACTAACAAGTCTCGGCAATCAGATAGCCGCTATGAAGAAAGCAGCTTTAGAAGAAGGAACATTAACTACGCATGATATACATCACTATGCCATATCATACGTATTGCTAGCAGCAGTCGTCGCCGTCGTAGCGTTCCTGGTGTTCCTGTGGTGGCGAGGCAAGCAAGCCTCACCCGCGCCCGCGCGTGACCCGCAGGCTCCAAGCGAACCTGCCGCGCCGCGGGCGGCGCCTACCAGCAGTGTGAGTGTTAGTGCTAGTGCGCGTAAATCACCCGTGCCCGAGCAAGGGCCCAGTGTTTGTGGGACCAAACGGTGGTCCAGTTTACGGTACAAAAGAGACAAATCAACGTCACCTATCAGTAAAAGACAATCGGTCTTTACGGTAGATCTAGATAGAGATTAGCTATCACTTAGGATAAGAACATTCAGCATTGTATTAACCTTCATCTAGCATAAACAAATACTGGTTCACCTATGTGTTACTAACCCTCTTAATTGTGTAATCATCTCATCTCATCTTTCCCATTTCCTCCACTCGGGAGCATGTTCGATACTCATCGAACACATCATCATCAGCAGTTTTGACTCAAGTAGGTCGCGCGGCCGCACCAGCGGAAAGCGTGAGCTACGCGAGCCAGTGCGCGATCGACCGGCATACTTGTAGCACTCATTACCATCATTAGCATTAATTAGCGTGAAGTTTCGGAATAAACGTACTCTGAATCTTAGCTCAGACTTATCATTTAGCACCCGAAATAGCTAGCAGCACGAACCTTACCGTTCAATAGAGTAAGGGAGATTTAGTGTAAGAGCATGAAGGAGTTATATACTCCTTTTCTCTCATGTAAGGAAATGTGCTTAAACGTGACGCATCCTTGAAATTATACTCTCAATTTTCGTCTTTATCGAATCGCCGCCTCAGAAATTTCAATTCAATAAATGTGTTTCAGAATCTGAAACTCACAAAAGAAGAAGATCTCCAGCTAAGTTAAAGGTCGCGTTTCATAGCCACGGTATCTGTAGCTCTCGGTATCTAGAAATCTTCGCTTAGTGTCAATTTGTGTTATAATGATGTCTCCGCCTCGCCTCGTACTCGCCTCGATAGAATTTGAGAAACACTAAATTTAAATTGAAGCGGTGTCGCCTATCGGAGTGTGTCGCGGGTTCGCGCCATTGTTTTTCCTTTATGAATATTTTATCAATTTGAGAACGTATCTGGTAGAAAATTTAGGTGAGGGGCTTGTTACCTTGCAGGTTTTTTGATTCAGCATATCTGTTTAACTCAAGCAATCAGACGACATTGAAAACTACGATTTGTATAAAATTTGTATAAGTCGTCCGATTTAGGGAAAGCCTACAATTTCTTCGTCAGTTTTGGAACAGCATCACACTCCAACATTGAGATCATACAGTGGTTTGAGAATAAGATCCTAAGAACGATCACAAACGCGCCATGGTATGTACCAAATGAGGCTCTAAACCATGATCTGACGATTCCCACAGTCAAAGAAGAGGGAAAGAACTACATCAAGTCATACAAGGAACGAATTAAAAGTCACCCAAACATCCTGGCAAGCCACCTTATGGATGGGATAGAGGCCAGAAGGCTTAAGTACAAAATACCTCAAGACTTCATCAGACAAACATAGCTACATATCATCATCATCATATCAGCCGAATTAAAAAGAGAGGCAGGTTATACTCTTCGGTCTTCTGTATAACCTGCCGCAGCGTATGTATGTGGTCTACGGTGCTAAAGCCTTTTCGGAATCCGGCTTGTTCGGGAGGCTGGAAATCGTCAAACCTGCGCGCGAGACGATTCGTGATGACTCTTGAAAACAGCTTGTAGACATGGCTAAGAAGTGAGATGGGCCTATAGTTCTTCAATAGGGCATTGTCACTGTCGGTACTTGTAAAATAATAATATTAAATCAGTTCAACTCGATCTACCGTGTTTGATTGACGCATACCCTGACATGGCGCAGCCGGTATCGTGATAGAAGTAAATCGGTTGTTTAGTGCGTACAGTAAATACTAAAACATGGAAACAATACTGACTCCGCCGTCTCCGTTCTGTTTTGATCAAAATACGATGAACGTAACAAGTGGTGCGATAAGTGAAAGTTGGCATAAGTGGAGTAAAGGATTTAAAATATACTTTGAGGCGTGTGAACTATCGAAGAAAAGTCCAGTGATACAAGTAAATATATTACTACATGTAATTGGTGAACAATGCAGAGAGCTATATGAACAATTCAACACAAAATGTTCAACAGTCGATGAAATATTAAGTCAATTCAGAGATTACTTTGAGAAGAAAAAGAATTTGACGGTGGAGCGAAATAACTTTTTCACACGGAACCAAGGCGAAAATGAATCGATTGAGCAATATGTGTTTGAGCTTAAGAAATTAGCTATTAGCTGTGAATTTGAAACTCTGCGTGAGTCTTTGATAAAATATCGTTTGGTTTGTGGAATTTCGAATGCAGGGATAAGAGAAAGATTACTACGGGAACCAGAGTTAACGCTGGAAAAAGCGATAAACATTTGTCAGTCAGTAATTATTTCCAAACAAAATTCAGAAAAGATGTGCACGGAAAACCGAGCGAGCACGAAATTGGTAGACAATACTCAAGAGGATAATGTCTGGAGGATCGAGTCGAGAGGCAAGCGGGGCGCGCGCGGTGCTCTGTACACGTCATCGTCAGTACGGGGACGTGCGAGCCGCCACCATGGCAGCCGAACGAGCTTTGCGAACCGCAGCGGTAATGCTGGTGACGCGAGGGATACATCGACGGCATGGACACCGGGTGGCGTGAGCAGCAACAAAGGCAATAGGAATGTACAAAATGGTCCAATGAACTGTACACGGTGCGGTATGAAACACTTTGTGAATTCTTGTCCAGCATATGGAAAAAGATGTGGGCGCTGTACGCGTTTGAATCACTTCGCTCGTATGTGTAACGTATATCAGATCGTAGAATCGGATGAACAGGTAATTTATACTGTAAATAATAATTATAATTATGTTGAATGGACAGTTAAAATAAAAATAAACAATAATGAAATAAGTTTTAAAATTGACACGGGGGCCGACGTCAATGTATTACCCGAGCATTATTTATCTAAGTTGAACATTAAACCTGAGGACTTGTTGTCAACAACTAGTAAATTGCATGGCTATTCGGGCACGGAGATAAATGTAATCGGTAAGTGTTTCATTAAGATAGGGCATAAAAATAATGATTACATTTTAGAGTTTAAAGTTGCTAATGTGAATTCAGAACCAATTCTAGGAAAATACGCCTGTGATGAATTAAAATTGGTGAAACGAATATATTCGATAGATAGTGACAAAGAATTTCATAATAATATTTTAATTGAATATGGAGATGTGTTTGAAGGTTTGGGTTGCTTGCCAGGAACATACAAAATAGAATTAAATGATCGGGTAAAACCAGTAGTACATGCTCCAAGAAAAATACCCATACCTATTAAAGACCAAGTAAAGAAAAAGTTAGATGAAATGGTGCAAAAAGGTGTAATAGCTAAAGTAGAAGGGCCAACAGATTGGGTTAATAGTGTAACAATAGTAAAGAAACCAAATGGTGACTTACGAATTTGCCTCGATCCGAAAGAACTTAATTTAGCAATAAAGCGTGAGCATTTTCGCTTACCCACTCTAGAAGAAATTTTGTCCAATCTTTCAGGGGCTAAATATTTTAGTACCCTCGATGCTTTTAACGGCTTTTGGCAGACAAAACTTCATCCCGATTGCACAGATTACTGTACATTTAATACTCCGTTTGGCCGTTACAAATTTTTGAGAATGCCATACGGCATATGCTCAGCTAGTGAAGTTTTCCACAAAAGAGTCCATGAAAACTTTGATGATATAGAGGGGGTAGGTTTGTTTGTTGATGATTTGCTGGTTAGTGGTAGGACACGTCAAGAACACGATGAAAGATTAAAACGTGTATTGGATCGATGTCGTAAAATTAATTTAAAATTAAACAAGACCAAATGTAAGTTTGGGCTAACCGAAATAAAATATTTAGGCCATAAAATCACACAGAATGGCTTATACCCGGATGAAAGTCATGTGTCAGCTATAATTAATATGGCAAAACCACAGTCTGTTAAAGATTTAGAAAGATTTTTGGGACTGGTTACATATGTAGGTAACTTCATACCAAATTTATCTGATAAGACTAAGCCGCTCAGAGAGTTACTGCAGAAAGACATAGAATGGCATTGGATGGAAACACACGAGAAAGCTTTTACTGAATTAAAACAGTGTCTTGTTAAAAAACCAGTTTTACAGTTTTATAGTATGCATAAGCCTATAATAATATCAGTAGATGCCAGTAAAAGTGGACTAGGGGCCGTGTTGTTACAAAACGGCCACCCTATCTGTTACGCTTCAAAATCTTTAACTAAAACGGAGCAACGTTACGCACAAATAGAAAAGGAGCTGTATGCGTGTGTGTTTGCATGCGAAAGGTTCTATGGATACATCTACGGACGGTCAGACGTCACCATTGAAACCGATCATAAGCCACTGATAACGATCATTAAGAAAGCGATTATAGATTGCCCTCCAAGGTTACAACGCATGTTACTACGACTTCAACCATACACTTTTCAATTAATATACAAACCCGGTAAACAATTGTACATTGCAGACACACTTTCACGTGCTTATGAGTCATCCAACTGTAGTGATAACACATTACAAAATGAAATCATTGAAGCGATATGGTCTATATCAGTGGCAAATGAGTTAACAGATTCGCATTTTACAGTACTCCAAAAAGAGACAGAAGTAGACCACGTCTTACAAAAAGTGAAAAAATACTTAATGAAAGGGTGGCCCGTAGACAAGAGTAAGGTGGATATAGGTACTGAACCATATTGGAAGTACAGACACGAGTTGACAGAGGCGTATGGGTTGTTATGGAGAGGAAACAGAATAATTATACCCAAAAAATTACAAAAAGAAATGTTAAATAAGTTACATTTTGCTCATTTAGGCTTAGATAAATGTATACTTCGAGCTAAAGAGTTACTATTCTGGCCTGAATTAAATAATCAACTAAAAAACCTAATAGACAAATGTCAGACTTGTTTAACATATAGAAGAAATAACAGCAAAGAAGAGTTGATACCTCATGAATTACCTAGGGAATCATGGTCAAAAGTAGGGATGGATTTATTTTATTTTGCTGGAATTAACTACCTATTGATTGTAGATTATTACAGCAAATTTATAGAAGTCGTGGAATTAAATAGCACACTTTCCGGGTCAATAATAAAACACTTGAAATGCACTTTTAGCCGATTTGGAATCCCTCAAACAGTAGTGTCAGACTGTGGACCTCAGATCATATCAGAAGAGTTTCGTGAGTTTGCTCGTGAATGGAAATTCAATCATGTTACGTCATCGCCGCGATATCCACAATCAAACGGCCAAGCAGAACGTGCCGTGCAAACCATTAAGACAATTATGAAGAAAAGTCTTCACTGCAAATCAGATTTTAGATTGGCACTATTAGAATATTTAAACACACCAATTAGTGACAAGTTACCCTCTCCTGCAGAAATACTACAATGTAGAAAATTACGCAGTATTTTTCCATTAGTCCGAAAAATAAAACCGCCTAATGATTTCATTCAGCACGAATTACAAAGAAAACAACAGACATATAAGCAATATTACGATAGAAATGCAAAGAATTTATCTACTCTTTATACAGGGCAAGCAGTAAAAATAAAAGATGATAAAAATAAGAAATGGATAGCAGGTATAATATTAAAAAAGTTGAGGGACCGCAGCTACCAAATAAAGTTACACACGGGAAGCATAATAGTGAGAAATAGACGTCACATAATCATAGATTCACAGTCAACGCAACCTAACACTAGCTATGACGTACAAGACCATTATGACGACATTGTTTGTAATCAGTCAGGTGAATCGTTGAACTCGGCTCCCGATATCAATAACTGTGTCCCTAATGTTAGTGACAGCGATAATAATTATATCACTCGTTTTGGCAGGACAGTGAGGCCTCCGGATAAGTGGGGATACTGAAAAATAAGAAAGAAAAAAAAAAAAAAAAAAAAAAAAAAAAAAAAAACCTGTTCTTAATATATAATATAGGTATCCATCTAGTTTAATATTAAATTGCTATAAAAAGATTTGAAATTATACTTACTTATGTTTTGCATGTTATGTAAAAAAATATCCATTGAATTTAATTAAAATAATTGTTTATTAATAAAGTAATGATGTCATTTAATCAATTAATACCTTCTTGTGCTTTCTTTTATTGAAAAGTTGCATTTATCTGATTTTTGTACATATCAATTCGTGTCTGTTATTGTTTTATATTTAATTATAATAATATTAATGTATAATCTGTTTAATTTTATTAATGTATTGGAATGGATTAGTATTTTCAAAATATATTCTGATCTTTGTTTTTAAAGATAATCGAAATGCTAGTTCAATTATTTTATTTCATAATTAATATTCAGGTAGTTAAGTAACATACTTATCTGATCTAATGGAATGTCATTTCTAAAGATAAGACCGTAATTTTAACTATAGTTGGAAACAGACAGTTATAATTATAATTTATATTGTATGCATGCATTCATATGTTTTTCCAAACCAAAATTTCTTATGTAAAGAGATAATTATATTTGTATTTAATTTTTCACTTTAGGAGGAGGATGTCGGTACTTGTAAAATAATAATATTAAATCAGTTCAACTCGATCTACCGTGTTTGATTGACGCATACCCTGACAGTCACCCTTCTTGAAAAAGAGTACCACCACACCCCGGCACCATGCCTGTGGCGTTTTCCCCTTGAGTATGACGGCACTAAACAGCTTCTGAAGGGCCTTAAGTATTGGTTTTCCACCCGCCTTCAGGAGTTCGGCCGTAATGCCGTTATCACCCGGTGCCTTGTTGTTCTTAAGCTGTTTAAGAGCCATCCTAATCTCGTACAGGCTGACGTCCGGTATGTCTTCGGTATAGTGACGGGTCAATCTAGCTCTAGGGTCTTTTACTAGATTCGCGACGGGTTTACTGGTTGACGTACAACTGCCCATAGAATTTCTCGATCTCCCTCAGAAGCTTCGGTTTGGCGGATACGATCCTGCCATCGTCGGTCTTCAGTTTCGTGAGCTGGCTCTGACCAATAGACAGATCTCTTGCAAAGACCTTGGAGCCCTTATTCCGCTCAATTGCGTCTTTAATACGCTCAGTATTATAGCGGCGGAGGTCGCTTTTCAAGGACTTTGAGATCCGCCTATTAAGTTGCCGGTCATCTCACGCCTCTCCTTCATAAGCTTGAGAGTAGAATCAGAGATCTTTTTGTTTATATCTGTACGGCGGGTCTTGAAAAACTTAGACCCGACCGTATGGACAGCTTCCACGAACCCGTCGCTGTATTCGTCCACGGAGCTCCCTAGGCACTCGAAACGATTGTGGAGTTCGAGCTGAAAGCTCTCGGGGTTTTGGATCTGGATCTGTGCTGGACGGAGCATTGACTACATCAGTCGAGACCTTTCAAGCTTGATATTAATGTTCAATGTGCCTCTTACCATTCGGTGATCGTTCCCGGTTTTCACCGAATTGATCACAGAGACATCATTGAACATTTGCTTCTTGGTTGACATGATGAAATCGATCTCGTTTTTAGTTCCACCATCGGGGCTTTGCCATGTCCACTTCCTGTGCTCACGCTTTCTGAAGAAGGAGTTCATCATATAGAGGCCTTCCTTCTCCATAAAACTGGCCAGTAGGTGACCCCGGTGGTTCCGACGTCCAACTCCAAATTGCCCCACTTGCAGCTCATCCTCGTCTCGTTTGCCCAGTTTCGCGTTGAAGTCCCCCATGACAACGGTAAAGTGAGTTTTGAAACCATGCATGGCTATAGAGATATCCTCATACATGGTCTCAACCTCGTCGTTGGGGTGTGCCGAGGTCGGTGCGTAGACCTGTATGACCTTCAGCGAATATCTCGAGGATATTCTGAGTATAAGGTACGCCACCCTGGTCGACACACTCTCGATCTTCACCACGTTGTTCACAAGGGACCTGTTGACGATAAACCCGACACCACCCTGGGACTGCCGGTCATCCTCTCGGAAATAGAGCAGGTTACCGGATTTGAGGATTATCGAGTCCTCCCCCTCTCTTCGGACTTCAGATAGCTTAGATACTCCATCGCAACCTGCTCAATTCTTCCTCGAGTTCGGCTATCTTCTCGTCGGTCCGGAGTGTTCGCGTGTTGTATGTTGCCAGGGCCAGTCGTCGGTGTTTATTGGGGTAGCCGGGTTCACTCCGGGGATTCTTCGAACCCCTTGCCACGCCATCGCCTCGACCGCTACCGTAGTCGAGGGGAGACGGGCTGCCGGGCACTCGGGGCCGTTTTTTCTTTAAGCTATTCATTTGGTTTGGGGGGGTTTGCCTTAATCGCCACGCTTGGCAGGCGGGTTGGCGATCGCAGTTTGTTGTTGAAGAGCACAGAGAACGCTGCTGCTCATTCACTGGTGTATCCCTTAGTCGCCTCTTACGACACCCACGGGAAGATATGGAATGGTGAGATTCTTTACGTCCGACACCATACGGAACATATACTACATAAGTAAATAGGATGTGTCATAGGGCATATACCGACCAAGACATCTAAACACGTCAAAAAACTTAATGTCCAACAGTGCTGACATAGATTGTGAATAAAAAGAGATTAAAAAAAGTCTTGCCAATATATGTAATTTAGCGTCAATCCGCACCGTTAGCCACACGTTTAGTGTTCTTTGGCAATATGAAAGTGGACCCCTGACCATAGGGCTCATATCTGAAACTTTTCAGATATATTATTTTGTTCTCTCAGCAACCCACACTTACTCCACTATCAACTTTTCGCCCTGGATTTGCGTGCTCAAAAACCCTGCCAGTTCCCCGTCTAAACGCACGGTTGGCGCACGGTTGGCGCAGTGGTTGAGCAATTGACTGCTGCGCTGCGTGTCGCGGGTTCGATTTCCGCACGGAACAAATATTTGTATGACCTACAGATAGTTGTTCCGGCTCTGGGTGTTGTGTATGTGAGTTTATATGTTTGTAAACGCACCCACGATACAGGAAGAAATTCCTAGTGTGGGGCAAAGTTATATATAAGAAAAAAAAAAAAAGTTCCAACAACAAAGTACGGAGTGCATTGAGCTTCCTGAAAAAAGTAGGCGACTTTGTGTAATCTTTGGTACCAAAATGTTCTAACATTTAAATAAGAAAGCTGAGGTTTTTTATGAAGTTAACCATCTTCTTCTTCATTCTTTAACATATTTCAGTGTTCATTCATAATGTTACGAAAAATAATTAATTATTCTTGAATACGTTTTTACCTAAGTAAGTACCAATGTAGTAGCTCAAGCATGGATTACTCTACAGAACTATGAAGTCCTCAAACAAAAGCTTATTTTACTATCAAATGTAACATCGCAGAATATTTTAGAAATTAGTATGTAATGTACCTATGTGTAGCCTATTCATGTATTAGTATTAAGTTGAGTCGTAATAAAACACTCGTGGGGTAAAAAAAAATTTTTTTTTTCTTCTTGTACCCCTCTGGTGTAGTGTACCTATGTGTAGCCTTTTCATGTATTAGTATTAAGTTTAGTCGTAAACCATTCGTGGCGTACTGACGTGTTTTCATTGTCTTCCCGCAACCCACACACTTCAAGTATTCAACTATAGGATTTCGTTATGCTGAATAGAATATAATAGAATAGTTCTTTATTTGCACAGTAAGTAGGTATAAGTTACAGATGTTAAGTTTTAATGTAATGATCCTTATACTAACTACCTTAACTAAGGCATGCAAACAGTTTTAGCTATAATAAAAAAAGACCCATTTAATATATATTATTAAAATATTCAATGAAATCAATACAAGTTTACCATGTCAAGATGAAATTACAGTAAATAACTTGAAATAGGAAATATAATACACAATGTCAATTTTAACAAAATGGGATTACAATTTCGTCAAGTTCCAGGTCAACAACACACAGGTCACGGTTAAACAATAAAAAATGATTAAGTATAAGTCAGAAAAACAGAGATGTCATGTTATCAATTTAAATTGTTATCGGTCAGAAATTCGCTAATTGAGTAATAACATTTACTAATTAATAGATCTGTCAATTTCTTTTTGAAAGAAATGTCTCATTTTTTATTACATCGGGTATTTTATTAAAAATTATCGGACCCATACATATAATACTTTTCTTTAATGGGGTGGTATCGGAAGCACTAACAATTAGCAAATTTTTGTACTGTCTCCTGATTGGCCGGTTTCAATTTTCGGACATCTTATTAACAGGTTAACTGCCAGATGCCCGACAAACAATACATTTTCTATTGTGTCTCGTTCTCTGGCAGCCAAACTGTTAAATAGATGCATATTTGATTTGACAAAAACAGCCACCTTGAAAATATAAAGTGATGAGCACGTTAGTAAGTTCAAGGACTTAAATACAGGTACGCAGCTATCTGTTACTATTAAATTGCACATAGCCCTTATACAGCATTTATGAGCCTTAAACACCTGTTCCCTCAAACTACAATAGCCCCAAAATATTATGCTGTATCTCAAAATCGATGCGACTAACCCGTGGTATGCAATTAACCTTGTGGCCATATTTACTTTCCTAGACAAGTTAAAGAGTACATATGCAGCTGCACTAAGTTTTTTGCATACTTCATATACTTGTGGCTTCCAAGTTAATTGGCTATCTATCATAATGCCAAGGAATTAAGCAACTAGTATTTGGTCAACTTTTTGTCCATTATATTGTACATGTAAGACTTCTGGTGGAATCCGTTGGTAAAAATGCATTATATTTGTCTTTGGTATATTAATCATTATCTTTGGTATATTTTTGGTATATTAGTCGTAAACAAGGAAAAAATCATGCTGTGCAGGAGGAGGATACATCTGGTTTTGGTCAGCCAGCTCGCGCGTATGTATCCTCCGACTGCACAGCATGATTTTTTCCTTGTTTACGACTTTTTAGTTCGCTTTTGAAGCAGTCGGGTTTCTTGATTTTTTGAATTAAGTTTTTTTTAGACATATGTTAGATATTTCTGTGTGTTGCTTGCGATTGCTAAGGTATGACTTTAAGAAATTAAGTAAATTTCCTCTGATGCCTGTGATGTCTAGCTTTTTTATAAGAATTTCGTAATCAACACAATTCAATGCCCTCGTCATGTCCGTGAAAATTGCGCTCGCAAACTGGTACTTTTTTATCTACATTCTGCAATATGACATTTATCAAATCGTAAACAGATACTGATTATAGCCGAGACGCTATTATTCGGGTATCCTTTGTATTAGAGATCGATCAAAGACAAAAGATACATAGGGATTTTGTCTTTGATCGATCCGGCTTCGAATTTTGAGCGCTTTTCAAAGACTTTGACTTAAACCAAAAATAAAATAATAATAATAATACTTTCGAAATTTGAACGCCGATGATGACCAAGACTATACTTTTGGCATTTTTACATTTTCGGTAGGATTTTTCCCCGTATTAGTGTTTTCTATTTTGGATAAGCCGTTTTTCCTCACTTCTGCGTACGGTGCACTATACTGCCTGATTTATTTTATCACCATCCAAATTTTTTCCAGAATGCTGAGTACTTTTACGTAAATTCTTAAAAAAAGAAAAACAAACAAACAGCTGTTAATTTTAAGTAGGAACATTTTTGTTCGCACAACTCCACAAAATAGTAGCTGATTTTTTAACTAACTTCATTTCGTTTTTAGGGTTCCGTAGCCAAATGGCAAAAATCGGAACCCTTATGGATTCATCATGTCTGTCTGTCTGTCCGTCCGTATGTCACAGCCACTTTTTCCAAAACTATAAGAACTATGCTGTTGAAACTTGGTAAGTAGATGTATTCTGTGAACCGCATTAAGATTTTCACACAAAAATAGAAAAAAAAAACATAAATTGGGGGTTATATACTTAAAACTGAAACTTTCACTTTTTTTTTCATCATTCCCATACGTGTGCGGTATCTATGGATAGGTCTTCAAAAATGATATTGAGGTTTCTAATATAATTTTTTACTAAACTGTACCGAATAGTTTGCGCGAGAGACACTTCCAAAGTGGTAAAATGTGTGTCCTGTAACTTCTAAAATAAGAGAATGATAAAACTAAAAAAAATACATGATGTACATTACCATGTAAACTTCCACTGAAAATTGGTTTGAACGAGATCTAGTAAGTAGTTTTTTTTAATACGTCATAAATCGTAATCCGCAATTTACCAAGTACGGAACCCTTCGTGCGCGAGTCTGACTCGCACTTGGCCGGTTTTTCGGGTCTAGTTTTTATAAATTGTGTCTAATGCTTGGAAAAAAATGCAATAGGTCTATAAAAAAACAGGTTGTAGGTACACATTTCACTCCCGTATAAAACTATCAAAAAATATATATCTCTTCATAAAAAAAAAATCGTCTGTAAAGTTTTAATTGGCCTTTACATGGCATCCTCAGTTGATCGCCCTGATATATCGTGAATAATGTACCACCACCCAAATGTATTATTCATCAATCTACCGTAGCGCTATTACCTGGCTATGATGTGTTCTGCGGGCCATGGGTAGTACCAATACACTGTGTTAATAAATTGGTGTATCGGATAGGTGTGGTTATATTTAGAAAAGGTGAACATAGACAGTTCCCAAAATAAATTGTGCCTCCCATACTAATTATTTGATCAGCTGATGATATCTTTACGGAATCTCAAATTTTTTTTAGGAAATGTCTATGACTTCCTTAAGGTTCCCCTAGTCGACAGCACGAACTATTTTGTGCGCGAGGTTAAAATGCATGCTATCTCATCCGGCAACACGTGCGAAAGAGATAGATACTGCGATACGCAGGAAGAAGCCAGTTCGCGTACGAATTAGTACTTTTGCAAATTTGTATCGAAATGGTTGATGATTTAGGACGAAAAATAGCGCGCCAAATTTTATAAACAATTCTTTGGGAATCTAGATATCGTGAAAAAACTACTAAATGTATATTTTCAAAATAAAATTATTTGCATTGTTGAATTACTAATCTATCCCTGTTTAGAGGCCGTTTTCCAATTTTCCTTCTTCTTATGGTATATGTTGAAATATGGAACTTTCGACGCTCATAACTTTCAAATATGTATTTCTTTTACTTTTTAGGGTTCCGTACCCAAAGGGTAAAAACGGGACCCTATTACTAAGACTCCGCGGTCCGTCTGTTTGTCTGTCTGTCTGTCTGTATCCAGGCTGTATCTCATGAACCGTAATAGCTAGACAGTTGAAATTTTCACAGATGATGTATTTCTGTTGCCGCTATAACAACAAATACTAAAAACAGAATAAAATAAATATTTAAGGGGGACTCCCATACAACAAACGTGATTTTTTTGCCGTTTTTTGCGATAATGGTACGGAACCCTTCGTGCGCGAGTCCGACTCGCACTTGGCAGGTTTTTTTGTTTCCATACAGGGATAGGTAATGATGAGACAAATTGATATCATTTTTATTTTGAACGTACATCTTCAAACAGTGGAGTAAATGCTAGACTTCGTTTGTATTGAAGAATTTTCGACTAGTGTAACCTTAAAGAAAGACAAGAAAATATGACCACACTTTTCCGTTAGAACCTGTATAGGTGGATGTTGCCCTATGGTAGGGGAGACTGATGTTTGTTCTATGGGTTTTGGATTACTGTAATCTGGCAACACTAGGTATACTTGATTCTTACTGTAGACTAGGTACACATGAATAACGTTTGTTCTATGGGCATTGGATTATTGTGATCTGGCAACACTAGGGATACTTGATTCTTACGGTAGATTATGTACACATTAATCACGTTTGGTCTATGGGCATTGGATTATTTTAATCTGGCATCATTAGTAGTGTAAATATGATACCTGAAAACTTTCTAAAGTAGTGCTAGAATTTGATTGACTGTATGCACGCACGATTCTAAGTGTTCGTTTTCTTGATAGAATTGTAACTGGTTTGATTTTGCATACACTAGCAGGTATTGTTCTTAATCCTTATTAAGAAAATGGAGTTAGAGATAAATAAATAGAGACAAAAACAGAAGCAATAAAAAAATTACGCACAATTCAACTACATATCATTATTATAAAATGGCTGTATGTAGGTATCTTCACATATTGCCTAAAATCGTACCATTACAAGTTTCCAGACAGTATTCACTAGTCAAACGACCCAAGTTCAGCTCATAGAGGAAAACATGGCGATTCATACAAATAGTCCCAATTACTAATAGGTCATCCTATTCGATATTGAGTTGGAATTGCCAAAAACATACAGGTATTTTATATCGGACAAAAACTCTGGAATAACCTTGTTCACGCGTGCACAGAATTTTAACCACAGCGATTATGGCCATAATAAAAATGAAACGATGGCAACAAAATTTGTTTTACGAATAAAATATTTTTCATTAAGTATCTAATATTTAATAGGGTATTATTGGCGGGCACAGATATAACCATCGACAATTTCCCGTTTCACATTTTTATTATCCTGCCTGTCTAGACTTGTGGTAGGCCTTAGCTGGCAAATATAATAGCAGAGGTCGTCGTTTAGGAAATAGATTCACAGCTTGATGTGATTGATGATAAATAAAAAAATGGTTTAGTACTAAGAATAGTTTAGTAGTAATCGGAATTTCAGACTACTTATAGATCGACAATGTAATGTTGGAGATTTGGAAACGGCTTTGAGTTTTACTATTTTTTTACCCGACTGCCGAAGGAGGGTAATCTGTAGAGACCAAACGCGTTGGCCGATTTTGATGATTCTTACGTCAATCGATTCGTCTTTTTATACAAAAGAAAAATGGTGGATTTTGGCGCCATATTGTGGCGTGTTGTGTGGAGGTCAGATAGCAGTCGCTCCATGTCAAACACTGGTACTCAGCTGAATCAGGTTAGACTGGAAGCCGACCCCAACATAGTTGGGAAAAGACTAGGCAGATGATGATTGTGGCGTTCAATTATTTTTTTCTTCCAAACCTATCGTGTTTTGTATCAAAATAAAGGGTGTTAAGAGGTGGTTTAAAAAATATTTAACACTTATATATATAAATGTACTTAACTAAATTGACGATGATTTGACATGATTTTCCTCTTGTTTACGTCTTTGTAGTTTGCTTCTTAACTAATCGGGCTTTTTGATTTTCGAATTAACTTTTTTTTTTATTTATTTATTTATTTATTTTATTTATTTATTTATTTCAACCTTATCACATAAATCTTTACAGGATTACACCCAATACGATTAATGCGCTAAACTACAGTAAACCATTTTACATAACAGTAGTATCTAAACAAATTTTAGGTTAACTTAATTACATAACAAATTTTATCTATAACTAATTCTAAACAATGTACTCCTTGTGAATTCACCCAGAGTACAGTAGAATAGGTCCGTCTCAATAGCCACAAGGTTGAGCGTGCGGAGTGCGCGCGTCAGCGGCGCCTCTCTTAACAGGTTGGTTCGACTGCGCGGCTCAACTAGCAAGCTCGGCCGCCGGCGTCGCCAGACGTACCTGTCCGGAACACACAGACACACCTGTCCTAAAACAGTTGCATTAAGCACCTTCCCTCTCAATATTTTGAAAATATATGTGGTGAGTGCCAGTTCCCTCCTAACCCTCAATTCATTGTATCCTGCCATACCTAAAATAAATAAAGTAGGATACATTAAGGGATAAAATGGGTAAACACCGTAATACCTCATATACAATGCGTCTTGCTTAGAAATTCATATTACGCCGGACCTTATAGTTATTGCGATTTATCGGTCCCCCTCAACTGCGAACGCAGACCAATTTATTCACTCCTTGAACAATCACTTAACTACCATTGCATCAACTAAAACCATAATAATCACTGGAGACTTAAATATTAATCTGATACACAATCAAAATGAGCAGTCACACGAACGTGCAAACAGACTTAACTATCTTAATATGTTAGCGATGCATGGTCTACTCCCAGGTCACTCGCTCCCCACGAGAGACAAAACCTGTCTTGACCATTTCATAATAAAACTGAAACCTTGCACTCAAACTGCAACTATCGCAATTATTCACACGACAATTACTGACCATTTCATGACTTTCTTAAAAATCGCAAACCATACTAACTTATTAAGATGCTCAAAAACTAAAACAGTTTTTAATTTGGAAAAGGGGCTTGAGCTACTCAAAGACAGTCACCTATCGGACCTATTAAAACTAGATAACCCTAACACGCTTACTAATAACCTAATCAAAATATTACAAAATTGTATTACACTCAGTACAACTACTCTGAATATACCTTTGAAAAATAGAATCCTAAAACCGTGGATGACAATTGGCTTATTGCGCTGTATCATGAATAGAAATCGTATGCAAAAGAGACTTAGACTTGACCCATATAATGAGGTTCTGAAAATCACTTACAAAAGGTATCGTAATTACTGTTATTCCATTATTCGAAGACAAAAACGTAAGCATGACAGAGATCAACTTTCTAAAGCGCACAGGAATCCTAAAAAAACATGGGATATCATAAACAACATCACACAACACAAACCTAAAAAAACAAATAATTCGGAACTGCTAGAGCTACTCACTACCCCACAAAACTCTGTTGACAGGGTTAATGATTACTTCTGTAGCATAGGCAAAATTCTTGCTGAAAACATCACAACTTCTCAGTCCTCAGCAGGAAGAAATATCAATCCTGACTCATTCTCAAACGACAATCCTATGGCCTCATCTCTTGTTCTTCTCGACACAGACCCCGACGAAGTTAGAGCTACTTTAATGAGCTTGAAATCGGATAGCGCTCCCGGTTGGGATAAAATTCAAGTCGACTTTCTAAAATCTGCACACGAACAAATTGTACCAATCATAACCCACTTAATTAATCTATGCTTCGAGCAGGGAATTTTCCCGGATGCTTTGAAAGTAGCCCTTGTAACGCCTGTGTACAAGTCTGGAGACAAGACTGACCCGTCTAACTATAGGCCAATTTCTGTCCTACCGTCCATTTCAAAAATCCTTGAAAGACTTATAAATTCACGTCTAATTAAATTCCTCTCTAAATATAAAATACTGTCGCCTTCTCAGTTTGGGTTTAGACAAGGAAAGTCTACTGAGGATGCAGTTCTGTCTCTAACCTCTGCTCTAGTGGACGGAGTGGATGGTGGAGCCAAGTGTCTAGCTGTGTTTCTGGACCTCAAAAAGGCCTTTGACACAGTGTCTGTCCCCTTACTTTTACATAGGCTAGAACGCATCGGTATAAGGGGACCCGCTCTTGATCTTTTTAAATCCTACCTCAACAATCGCAAACAAACGGTTAAAATTGCGAATTACACCAGCTCCGAGTCAACCGTAACTTTCGGAGTCGGCCAGGGCAGTGTCCTTGGGCCGACCTTATTCCTTATCTACATCAATAACCTCTGCAACATGAAGATTGATGGCGGGCTCATATTCTCATACGCTGACGATACTGCCATTGTCTTCACAGCTAAGACTTGGACTGACGTTAGAAGGTTGGCCGAGGATGGCCTTGCGAAGATATCAGCTTGGCTGAATCATAGTCTCCTCACACTGAATGCCTCCAAATCCAATTACATCTGCTTTACAAAGTATATTAGTACGCAACCGTCTCAAGATTTCCAAATTAAAATCCACAACTGTCCCAACCCCCTAACCCCCGACTGCTCTTGTCTAAAAATTGACAGGTTGCAACATACTAAATATCTGGGTGTTATGATTGACCAGCGCCTGTCCTGGCACATGCATACCGAACTTATTATGAAAAGGGTTAGGAAAATGGTATGGACTTTTAAAACACTGCGACATGCGGCTTCGAAGCAACTTCTGAAGCAAGTTTACATATCACTGGCCCAATCGATCCTCATGTACTGTCTATCTTGCTGGGGAGGAACAACAAAAATTAAGTTTTTAGAACTTGAGAGGGCGCAAAGAACCTTACTCAAGGTGATGTTCTTTAAACCCTATAGGTACCCAACCCAAAGCCTCTACCAGTTTTCTGATCTCTTGTCTGTAAGAAAGCTTTATTTGCTTCAACTTATACTAATAAAACACACATCCCTCCCATATGATCCTTCTAAGCCTAGAAGCAGAAGGAGCTATTCGGTTGCTCCACCTGTCAAAGCTAGATCTGCTTTTGCTAAAAGACAATATTCAAGACAATCTTCTTACCTATACAACTTGCTGAATAAAGAATTACGTATTTATTCAATGAAGCTCAGAGACTGTAAAAAAGTTGTAACCGATTGGCTTAAAACTAAAACCTACAACGATGTAGAATCTATTGTAACTACTTTGCAGTAACCAAATTAGTTACATTTGGGCTGCTGTGAGCATGATTAGTGAAATAAGTCTTCATGGGCTTTTTTCGATCATTGTCGCAGGGCTAATCCGGCAATCCGACAACCTAATTTGGACTTACGCTTACACCTAGCTATACTGGCATGACATTCCGGTTTCACCTTCATAACTGTGTCTCGATGCCATGGAAGTGTCGGGTCGGAAAGATCTTGTGTCCTTATTAAGAATCTCATTCGGATTTGTTCAGCCGTCTCAGCGTAACTAATAAACAAACAAATAAATAAATAAACACACACGCTTTCGTATTTGTAAAGACAGGATATTAATTAAAATAGGACAGGTGAACTAAGCTTTGCTAATGATAACTCGCACACCACACCACCTCACTATTCACACTCACAGCCATACTCATGCACTCACTCACACACTCACTCATTACACACATACTACACGTTCATACGCGATCTGGCCTTTTGGTACGCATAACGGAACATTTGCAGAGCTGTTTGTAATAATTTTAAGGTACCCTTTTATTTTTACTTTTATTTTTAGTCTTGCATGTTTACATTGTCTACGTTTCAATTGCATCAAATAATGATAAGCGGAAGTGCGGAGTCTCCTAATACAAGCAATTCCTTGCTTAAAAGGTGATCTCCAATAATATGTATCGAAATGCCCTTTGTAATTGAAATAAACATTTTAATTTTTTTTTTTTAATTTTTTTTTTAATAATACAAATATCTAATAAATTTGTTTTGTACCTTCTCCAGCATGAGACTATATTTAGCTTCATGTGGAGACCAAGAACCTTTAGAACTTTTAGAACCAAAGTCCTTTAGTTGGTACGCAGCGCAGTTGAGCGCAGTATTCCTGATCAGACCTTCTACAATTCGGTTAATATAAAGGCAAAATGAACTTAACTCAAACATAATACTTAATTAAATATCTAGAACGAAGTATACATTACGGAATTAGAGTATACATTAAGGAACTTATATATTTTAACTGAATTGATGACGATAATACATTAAAACTACATCGTAATAAACAAATTTGAAACAACTTGGTATGTACCAGAATCAAAGGTCATATTGAGCTTATGATACTCCTTATAGCCTAAGAACCCACTGCAAAATCTGCAGGTAATTTTGTTTATTATTAAACAAAGTTTTCATGAATGAAATTTTTTAGAAGAATATATTGCAGTACGGTTGCCTGAAATTATCTAAGTGTAATTATCTACCTTAAATAAATAAATATAAATTTATTTTTGATAGCTTACCTCAATTATATAAGATTTACAAGTGAATCCAACGTCATTTGAAAAAAAGTGATGCAGAAATTAGGAAAAAATAAGTTTGGCAGATCTCAGTTAGCCGAAGTTGCCAGTTTATCTGCTTAACCTGGTAAAACCAAAATGGTTTCGAAACTGATACGGAGTGTCTATACAAAGTGTCCGTAGTTCGCTATAGTCCTCGTAAGCAATGAGATCGCTAGTCTAGCAACTTGTCGCAACTAGAGTTTTTTCTAGACATTGTTGTGTCTCAGCAATATTGCACGGAGGGATCTTAACAAATTGAATCACACATCAACGTTTAAGTGATGTTTTCATGCTTGCATTTTAGTTTATTGTGTCTGTTGCAACTTTGTTTTACCTTGCCAGTCACTGAAATCACCATCGAATAATACCACCAATGAAATAAATCATCATCATCATCTTCCTGCCCTTGCCTCATGTTACTTGGAATCGACGGCACAACGAATGCGAAAACGTATTCGTCCTGTCCTTCGAAGAAACCATTGATGAATTTAGCATACGTGTAGCTGCAACAATATTCCTAAACTACCTCAATAAATACAAAACTGATCATATTTTGAAAGTGCCGTAAATCCATAACACTGTAACTGAAGACTGAAGACACTGAGACTTCTGTTCTCAGTTCTCACTCTAAAAATAAATGTTCATTAAATTTAAGTGTCCTCCAAAAGGCTGTTGATTCTCATTAAAAAAGCTGCTTGCATTACAATGTTCTCAAAGATTTCCATAAACATTATTTAAATAGAAACATTCTGCCTTCCCAGCTCTTGCGGTTGCTCGCAAATTGTACAAAGCTCCTGTGCTGTGTCCGTATTCGGATGACTTTTACAGATAAAAGCCGTATTATTGCGTTAACTGTGCGCACAATGCGTTATGGCGTCCGCGACTGTAAGTCAAGACGTTCGTCGAAATGAGCAATAAACTCAATATGGCCGTTTGATAGTTATATCTGTAGCGGGAGCCACCTGTTATGTGTGTTCTTATAATTACTCTGATAAGATACGTTATTAGTTTCGCTTTCGAGGGGTGGCAACACTTGTTTGTGACGTTTTCGGGCTTTTGTATGTGCATGAAAGTCAAAAGTATTTATTTAGCGAGACATAATATTTTTACAACGTTAGATTTACTAAAACTATCAAGTTGGCTGTAATAGAAAAAAATGAGGAAATTTGAAAGTTTTTTTTTTTAGGTATTTATCATTATATTGGTATTTGTTAGTAAAATATACGTAATAATAAACATTATCACCAAATTTCAAGTACTCTTAGGTCAATGGGAAGTTATAAAATTCTTCGGAACAAAAACTTGTGATAAAAGCTGATTGGTGGCTTGTCACTACTTTGCTTTCCAATATTTTTAAAACAAAAAATACAATATATATTTACTCAATTTTTTTTTGTTCTCAACAATGAAACTCCCCTTGATGGGATAGGTAAAAATTTGTCAATTTTAATTATTTGACGATTTGTCTGGCTTTGGGTCAACAAGATGCATAGACTGTATAAAGAACAATGGCGAAATCTAAGCTGATTTAAATTTGAGCGTCTGAAAGTGAGTTATATACGAAAGACATTCTATTAATTGTCTACATTTTTTAAAGTATAAATTGGGCTGGTTCAAAACGGATAAAAAAATCATAATAAATACAAGGCTATTTGACTTTTTAGTTAATTTATTTAGCTATGTGTTGCCATTATATATTTTAACTGCTAAGTGACAAATAGTAACTATATGAAGTTATAACATCATTATTGTATTTATTGCAGTAAATGAGTTAACAATACAGTTTATGTCTAAATGTAGATGTTCCTTGCAGGTAGGTAAGAATATTGTAGTGCGGTAGAATAAATGAATTACTTTCAATTAATGATTGGCAAAAAGACAAGAATCCAAGTCAAAACAAAATATAGCTTGGTTGTTGACCTTTTGATACACGTCAAAGCCGCTTAGTTTAAATAAATATACTCTTTCCAAAGAGTATATTATACATTTCATGCTGAAATAACTACGTTAGGGAAATACTAATGCGATATTGCCCTTTTACTTCCATGAAATTGAATAGTATTACCTATTAAACACATTATTAAAAATTACCCAGACTTAACCCACAAAAGTTTATGACTGAATATCTATTATTCTCGACATTCTCGAACAAAAATTCTTGCACAAACTAATTCAGAATATCACCCTGAGTTAAACCAGATATTTTTCATTTAAAGACGTACCCTAAAAAACGCACTAATAAACGCAGAATAAAGTTATACAAAGTATAAACCTATGAAAATGTATGGGTATACCTTTGTTATACCTGGTATAACTTTACTCCGTGTTTATTAGTAAGAGGGGTAGGAATTTAATCGCAGCTAAAACAATGTATGGGGACCAGCCATTGTTCTTTGAAGACTAGTTCTAATCGTTTGGTTGTGAAACCTGTGTGACAGCCGACGGACAGACAGACGGAAAGACACTGGACAGACAGATACGTGAGTGACAGCAATAAGCCCTATTGCCGTATTTGTATTACGTTTCGACCCTTTGGTTAAGGAACCCTAAAAATAAGGTCGCTTTTTTTGTAGACCGAGGCAGGGTAGTTTATTATCCCTAATTGATAAAACAATGGGCGCACGGTTGGCGCAGTGGTTGAGCGATTGACTGCTGCGCTGCGTGTCGCGGGTTCGATTCCCGCATGGAACAAATATTTGTATGACCTACAGATAGTTGTTCCGGCTCTGGGTGTTGTGTATGTGAGTTTATATGTTTGTAAACGCACCCACGATACAGGAAGAAATTCCTAGTGTGGGGCAACGTTTTATTTAAAATAAATAAATAAATTGAACGTCACTTTTATGCGATTTTGTTTTGTTTTGTTTAATTTTGTTCATACTGAGAGAACTTCTCGCATTACCACATCATGATTATGTTTTTAAAATTTCGTAAAATTTCTGAGCTATTTGTTATATTTTTAAATGTGTTTTGAAGTTTAGAACCTCAGGTGGCACTTGAGATGAAGAGAAATTATCAAACCTCCAGAATGTCCATAATTCATCGTCTATCTGTTCCAAACATTTATTGCAGTTTCCAATGATTCAGCATTTTTTTTTTTTTGAAAGACAGTAATCAAGTAGTAACTGGAATTATAGATTCTTGAATACGGAAACTAACTAACATAATTAGCCAAATTTTGTGGCATAATGGTGGTGTAGAGATAAAAATGTATACCGATAATTTTGTAAAGAGATAATTTTGGAAGCTCGTACGGACTTGGGGGTGATCGATGGAGAGAGTCGTATTGTTCAGGTAAAGGCTATTACCGACTGAACGAGTATAAAAATACTTTCTGTTAGATTCCTGTTAATATGTGTTTAGTGTAAGTATAAAAATAACTTGGCTTCTTTTACTAACATTAACATTCGAAACGGGCTATTTATCATGTTTACTGTTTGTTGCGAGTTTCCGATATTTTGGTGCTGTTGCAAGCACCATGATCACGGATAAACTGATGTTCTTGCGGGTGGTAAACAGTAAACATGTTAAATATCCCGTTTCGAATGTTAATGTTAGTGACCATGACAGTTTATAAACTTATATTGGCGGCTTTTGTTTACTAAAGTTGTAGCTTTGGTAAACAAAAGCAACCAAGGTTTGGTTTTGGTGTATTTTTACCGTCTCTTGTCTTTTTTTTAAAGAAGCTTATATATTCTTCAAGTAAATGCCTAAACGTTGGATTGCTTTATTATTTGAATGAGAATAGAATTTCGGAGCGTGATTCTTGAAGCGAAGGAATTCTTTGAAAATAATTAATTATTCTTCTGTTGACTTCGCAGAATAAGTTCCATTCTACTGGTTCAATAATATTATGATGTCAAAGTACTACTGATCTTCGTTGCAACTCGCAAACTTTCGAGTTTCTTACTCATTAATACGCCTTTATTAAATGAGATTTGGAACTGTCATTTGGTCTCATTTGTTTTGCCGTAATTTACAGTTGCATAAATATTTAAGGCATAATATTTATTCGTCATAATAATTTTATAGGTTTTTAATTTTAATTGTTTAGGATTTGAACATCGAAAATTAAAATACCTACGGGTAAAAAATAAATTTTCATAATATCGACTATTTTAACATCGATTTGAATCGATTGAAAGTTATTTTACATAAGATTTAATGTGTTATTTAATATATTTGATATAAGGACTTAACTTAATTAGGTTAAGGTGCGGTGAGTGACCCTTGGGCCACCCTTGAGCCGCGAACAGTTTTGTTTTATTCCAAAGAACGAACGACAACACTGCTACGTTTGTGTCAGTTGCTAGACTTGCCGACCTGTTGTGGCACTTACTTTGTTATTTATGAATAAGTTCCTGGACGACCGAGCTCTGCTCAGGTGAAAATAGAGAAAACGAAGTTTTCTAAAAATAAAACCTAACTAGATCGATTTATGGCCTCCGAAAGGCCCAGCATACAAAATTTCATGAAAATCATTGGAGCCGTTTCCGAGATTCAGATTATAGATATATACACATACGTATATACAAGAATCGCTAGTTTAAAGGTATTACATATATGAGTATTATATACTATTATGCTGTAAGCGTACTTATTTAAATATAAATATAAACAAGAGTGGGTCTAGGTACCTACTGGTACACCTACCTTAATATTACCTAAGTATTTAAGTTGGTTTAATGTACTCCTACAGAGGCCCCCGTCAATATATACAAGCCAGCCCGCGAAATTCTGTGCCGTAGTTAAATTCTAGTTAGATAACAAATTGGAGTTTCTTGTCCGTTTTCTCCACGTAGGCTTTTCCGAACGTTTGTTAGAATCACTTTATTAAGGTCCAGCGATAGTTGTCCCCCCCAGCGACGCCATGAGCCGAGGTTCGACCCCACAGGGGATAGCCCTCGCTGGTCGCTTAGGTTTAGCTTTTTATGCCTGGCTGGAATCTATAGTTTGTTCTCCACAGGATCGCCCGGTTAAGCAGTAGCCAATCATTTGGATTGACCTGCGAGAGACTCTACAAAACTATACGTCCTGTATAACTCTGCCCCTGCTTCACACAGGAAGTATAGTTTGCTTTAGGATGTCATAGTAAGCCCCCAGAAGTGTTAAATTTGATAATATGCAAATGTCAATTTGAATGGAATAGGTACTGTTGCTGATCATTCCTACGTATATTTTCATATTTAGAGACTTACGAGAACATGGCATGATAGTCGGTCTATGGATGTAATCATTTTAATCCGATTATTTATAAAATTTCTTTTTATAATAGTCACAACGGATCTTTGTGAATCTGAAGTTGGCTCTGCCAACCATTGCGCAAGAAACAGTTTGTCATCGAGTATACTGCATAGAGTAAGCGAGATAGGACGATGCTTTGTCGCTTCGTCTGTCGTCGTAAGCGATTGAAAGAGACAATTATACAATGCTAACTTCACCTCCAACATTGACAAAAAAATAGCTACTGCGCAGGGTCTTGCAGCCAATTTAGAGACATAAAGATCCTTTTAGAGTATTACAACACCGTTATACCTAAAGTACTAAAACGACAATGGTTTCAAATATTCTATTATAGTTGTGATGTTGTATGGTATGATCACAAAAATATGTTTATTTAAAATATTATAATTTCGTTTATTCATCTTTTTATACATTTGATTATATTTAAAATTTAAACATTTCTTAAAATACATAAAAAGCAACATTCAATAATATAAAAATACCCATAGGTATTGGAAACAAGGTCTTATTTACCGGTCATGGCTCCAGAGACAGGAACTTCTGACAATTGAAATGTCCAGAAGTACCGCTTTCTGAACTGAATCAAACCTTTGATTCAGCTGCCTGACGTGAGCCTGCTAAGGTGTAAATCGAGTCTCATGGTCTGACACGAGTATCGGTACAATGATGATCATTAGATAAATAAAAAGCCTTTTATTTCTTGCGAATGTATGTACAATATTAACTTAATTTCTAGCAGGTATATGTTAGTAAGTTAGAATCTTGTATTAAATGAATTGGGTAGTTTGTTAGTTTTCTTATTTTGCAAGAACCCCAGTTTGGGTAAAGGCCTCCTCCAAAGATGCCCATGTGTGTCTGTCTTTTGCTATTTGGCTCCAATTTGAGCCTTATGTTTTCTTATGATCTCGTTCTCCCATCGTGTCAGTGGTCTGCCTCTGTTTCTTTTCCCCTGTGGACCTTTCCATAAGGTTGCTCTTATGGTCTATCGTTAGTCTGTAAGTCTCTCGTCATTTTAGCTTTTGTGCATAGGCCAAGGCTTTTTTAGATTTTGTAATAGATCTTATTTTTGTGTGTCGTATTTTATCTATTTTCCTTACCTTGAGCATGCTACGCTCCATTCCTCGTTGGCAAGTGGTAATTTTGTGCTTAGTTTTGGCAGTGAATTTCCATGTCTGGTATCCGTACGTCAAACACGGTATAAGGCTCGAGTTCATGATCCTAGTTTTCAGGTTAATAGGCATGTTACTCTTAAAAATCTCCTTGAGACTCCAGTATTTATTCCATGTTTGTTGCACTCTTCTGTCTATTTCGTTGGATTTTCTGTCAAAACTGATTGTTTTTCCCAAGTCTATATACAGTTCCGTGTAGTCCAGTGGATCTCCATTGACTCTTATTAGTATTTTCCTACTATTTGTCATTGTCATGGTCTTGGTGAGGTTGATTTCCAGTCCTACATTTTTGCTAGCTATCTGTAAGGACTCGATCATATTCTGTAGCTGTGAGCTTGTTTCCGATAGTAATACTATGTCGTCTGCGAATCTTAGATGGCTTAAGAAGGCGCAATCTACATAGATTCCCCATTTGCTCTAGTTCAGCTTGTTTATTATGACTTCCAGGATGGCTATAAATATTTTCGGGGAAAGCGGGTCGCCTTGTCTTACGCCCCTTTTGATGGGGAAGCTTAGACCTAGAGCTTCTAGCTTTATTCTACCTATATTGCTCTTGTATATGCTCTTGATGACTTCTATATACACCTCGTGGAATCCTTGTTCTTTCAGACTTTCCCAAATGCTTGCGTGTGTTACCGTGTCGAAAGCTTTCCTGTAGTCAATAAATGCAAGTTGTTCTTTATATTTTTGTATAGTCAACTCAAGGGTGTGGATGTGGACTAGTGTAGAAAACCCCTTCCTGAAGCCTGCCTGTTCCACTGGTTGTCTTTTTTCGATTTCAGGACTGATTCTTGCGTTAATTATAGTGGAGAACAGCTTGTACAGACTCGGTAGTAAACTTATCGGTCTATAGTTACCAACGTTTTTTGGGTCTCCTTTCTTATAAATTAAAATAATATTGGATTCGGACCATTGTTTAGGTGTTTCAGATTTTTGAAGTATCAGATTGAATAGTTTTGCTAGCGGTGTAGCCAGAATTTCTTGAGCTGTCTTCAATGCTTCGTTTGTGATGTTATCTGATCCGGGAGATTTTTCTACCTTTAGCGTTTTTATTGTCTCTATAACTTCAGTTTCGTCTATTATTTCGATGTTATCTTTACTAGATTTACTGAGCTTTGTGCTGTTGATATGGTTTGAGTATTTCACTGTATAATCCATGCGTTTGTTCAGGTCTTTGTCCGCCTTCTTTAGTCCTTCTATCCAAGTTTTGTTTGTTCTCAGATCTTTGTAGGCTCTTTTTGTGCTTCCTGTCAGATTAAGATGCCTTTCTATGATATTTTGTCTGTATTTTGCATAATCGTTTTTTATATAATTGTTTACTAGTTTGTAGAGTGCAGCAAGTTCAGTTTTCATAGCCCTAGTTTTATGTTTTGTTCTCTGTAGTTCTTTTATTCTTTGTAATAAAGCAGCTGTACGTGCAGATAAAATCTTATGGCGTTTTTAGTCGTCTTGTAGCAATCTGGCTTTTTTAAGCTACAGGTTATTGCGTTTGTAATGCTATTGTAGTAGGTTTGTACTTTGGTGTTCTCCTGAATAACAGGGGAATCTGCTAGCAGTTTTGATAAGATTGCCTTGTTATTCAATATCTCTTCTTCGCACTTTAGTTGGTTTGCTTGTGAATTTCACTCTACTTTGCTTATAGTGAATTAGATTTACTTTTGCTCTGATTAGCCTATGATCCGAAGGGTGGTTTACATTCATAGTACCGATGTCTTGGAATATTCTCGGTTGATTAGACAATTTATAGTCTATTTCATTTTTGTAATCGCCACTTGGAGATCTCCATGTCCATCTTCTGTTTTGTTTATTTTTGAATCATGTATTGATTATCGGGAGTTTATGTTGTAAAGCGAAATCTACAAGCCTCTGTCCTCTGTTGTTTCTTTTGCCATAAACGAATTCCTTCATAATCAAGTATTCATCCTTCTTGGGCATGCCGATCTTCGCATTAAAGTCTCCCATCAGTATCACGGTCTCGTGTGTGGCTTCTAGTGTCCTGTCAACTGTTTTGTAGAACTTGTCCAAGGCACTCTCGCTAGCGGCTTCTGTCGGTGCGTAAACTTGTATGTTGGTAATCATATAGCCTTGGATATTCAGATATGCCAGTGAAGCTCTCTATGTTGTTTTTATGCATATAATTTATTAGAATTAGATAGTATTTATTATTAAAAAAAAAAAACATCTTATGCCATCGTCTCAAAATTCACTTATCGGCTATATCATCTTCCACCGTAATGTATTTCATCCATATTTTTTAATCTTATTCTATAATAACCGACCACAACTGAATTGTTTATTACATATATACTTATTTTTACGTATATAGTCTATATTTAATTCTCAATCAGCTAAATAAAAATATAAGTGCCAATCAATACCTTCACGCATTTCTACAGGAATAAACCATTCATAGTAAAAATATTCAGTAACTAAACCCTTAGCATTGAAGACGATTCTTAAGACGCAGACAGTGAATTTGTACGCGTTGTACCTAACCATGTCGCCATGGGGGGAGGATGCCTTTATGTACACGCAGTTTGGTACTTCGCTCCTGGATATTTCGAGGTAGCCCTGAAATAAGTAAATAATAAATGTACAAACCTTTCGGAATATGTGCTCTCAAAGATGGTGAAAACAGGCACAAAATCTATACGAGCACACAGAAAGACATGAAAAGCGAATTACCTACCCTACTATCCTATGTCTGTCTCCTGGTTCTAAGCTACCTCCCCACCAAGTTCCAGCCAAATCGATTCAGCCGTTCTTGAGTTATAAATAGTGTAACTAACACGACTTTCTTTTATATATATAGATAACTGGTATTTTGCAAATAGTTAAAAACTTTATTTTTTATTTGTTTAGAGATTCCTGCTTATAGACTTTTCTCTGTCCAATGCATAACAAATAACGACAATCCTCGTATTCACTACGAACGGTGACACAAAATAGAAAAATCCGGTCAAGTGCGTGTCGGAACTGCGCACATAAAATGAGGGCATTTCAAAGAAAAAGTGTGATTTATAATTAAATATACCTTAAAATACCAACACCAAATTTTAAGTAAAAAAAAACTAACATACTAACATAGATCAACGGGAAGTTAAAAAAACACTTTGTTTTGTAAAAAAATCTTACTTTGGTGGCTTCTCATTCCTTGGATTAACAATATTTAAAAAAAAAACAAAAACACATTATTTATCTTCTCAACGAGCTCTAAACAGCGATACCCCACTCGATGGGGATGGTTAACATTTTATATTCGCACCCCCTTTTGCTGTATAGGAAATCGGCCTTCAAATTTATTTAAAAATATTTTAAGACAATTTGTATGTCTTTGGGCCAACAAGGTGCCTATATTGTAAAATTAAGACTGTAGTTCTAACCGTTGGCTGTTAAACCTGTGTGACAGACGACGGACAGACAGACAGACAAACACGTGAGTGACAGCAATAGGGCTCCGTTTGGACCCTTCTGATACGGAACCCTAAAAAGTATACAGAAAGACCACTCCCGCCGTCCTCGACAATTGTTACCTAAACTGGCGCGGCTATTGGCTTTTAGTCTTACAGCTCCTAAGATACAAACCTAGGATTTTTCTATATTTTTACATTTTCTTACAAATTCAATGTTATTTACCAAAATTTTAGGTCTCTGCAACGCTAGTTTTAAAGATCTCCGTGGCCGCGCGGTTCTCTCGCCACGTTTCAATGGCGCTTCCACGTTCAAACCGTTGAAACTTTTTGACCATAACTTTGACAAATTTATGGTTTTGGGAATTAACTTAAAAAAAAAAAAAAAGCTTGGCAGGCGTTTAAAAAAAAATCGCAGTGGCCGCGCCAACACAACGCACATGAAAAATCTACTGAATGGAAGATGTAAATAATCATTCAGAGGGCATAGCAATTATTAAGCATAAAAAAGAGCCTGACAGTATTCACTTACACGTGCTATGATTTTTCCTTTTATCTGTTTATATTTCAAATGATCGTGTAAAATCAATCTTTTCTCTGTGGTAAGACATTTACCGTAGTAATATTCGCTATGAACGTCATCTGAAAAATAAGATATTTGTTGAGAAGATGAATGTAGTACATTGTGATACAAGGGTGGAAAGTAGGTAATTGCAAACGAGCTGTTATTAACAAGTCCGAGCAAAAGGCGAGGGTTTTTTATGACACGAGTTTGCAATAACCTATACACCCGTGTATTACACGACGTTTTTCAATTCAGTTGTGAGAAATAGTAAAAACAATCAAAGAATTAAATTTGTTTTGTCCATATAATAAAATTATCGTAAGTCGCCATATATCTTTCTCGAGATTTTTGGGGCAAAATTTTATCCTGCACAGTTTTTGGCTCAGATAAAATATCGGGCAAAGTTAATTCTATTTCATCACTTGTACTTGAACTCATTATAAAAAAATAAATAATAAATATCACACATGAAATTAAAATTTTCAGAAAATGGCGCGTTTTTGCAACTGGGCATATCTTTTTTTACAACGAAAACAGCCTATACAGCCTATTCGATTTTTGACAAATGTTGCAGTGAAAATAATTAAATTAAAACTGTTATTTAAATATATTATACAAACATCTAAAAGACTTTTGAGAATTCAATGCTAAGACGTACGGACTCATTCATTTTTCCTCGTATAAAATGTAATCCATTTTATTATATGTATGAAAACTCCTTGCTACTAAACTTTTTTAAATTGACTTGTAAATTTAAAACTAAACTGCAAAACATGCGATTTTGATTTTGATTTTTGATTTTGATTCGATTTTCGAATCATAACTATAGCCTCTAAAAGTGCGCCATGTTTAACAACTGTATTGAAAAATAACAATAAAAATATACATTTATATCGGAGGTAGGTATATGATTATTAATCAGGAACAAAGAAATATAACTTGTAAATTTAATTATTCAGTTTTGTTTAATCGGCAACATTTAGCTTCTGATTCAAATCTCAGTTCGATTTTATTCGATTGACAACACTTTATTTTTCTTATGTCAAAATACTTGATTTTTATTGGATGTTATAAGCGGTAATTTACCGGATCAGTTCTTTTAGCCAATGAAAAGCAGGGGTGTCTATACTGGCGCTCTGAGTGGGTTCTCCTGCCATGTTTTCGTGGATATACAGAAGAAACGCGGGGACGCGTGTTTTGGAGTTGAAAAGAGTTGAGAAGTAGCCTATAGTGGCGTGCAAAACTAGAAAAAGTGTGTTTTTGTTGAGAGAAAGTGAAACGATTGGTGACCGAATCCGCTGCATTTCAAAATTAGAACATGGACTATATCTACAACGGCATAAGTTACCTACTTTGTGCATGCATCATTACCCACGTAAAGCCCACAAGACCGAAAGTATATTGAAGATAGCCCCTCCTGTTTCCCACATATATATATATATATATATATTTTTTATAATAATTTTGTAGGTAGTCACGTGTCTTTAGCTTTCGGTTAGTGAAATGGACCATCCATATGATGTTACATCAGATGTTTGAAGCCTTGTATCCACTAGGCAACATTTCAAGCTCAACATGTTCGGCAACGTTGGTAGATGGCCCGTAACGTTACGCGACGAGGTAAAATTACTAAATAAAAGTCCCTCGTTGCTGTTCAACATGATGTGCAACATGTCGCGAGTCAATTGTCATGCCTAGTGGATACGGGCTTTACTCTCACTATATGCGCATGAGGCGAACGCAGGATGCCACGTAGTTATGCGGTAGCATTCTAGCGAGGTGCACTGTTAAATACAGACCTGCGGACCACAACCAAGGGCCAAGACTGGGGCCCATAGCAGTCCTGCGACTCCTGTATCTGCAGGTCCTATACCCGTAAAACTGCGATTGCGCAGCAGAGGTAGCTAGGGGTCTGTTTTGACTACAAGGGTTGGGCGGTACAATTGGTCACTCGTACCTGAGTTCCGCGTGGTAATCTTCTGTGCTCGCTCAGTCCCGAGCCGGGCTGAGGGTTTCAGTATCAAGATATATATAATAAGGGACAAACATGGGATGGGATAACAAGCGTGTGCCGAGGTTCCAGCTGGCAGCAGACACAATACACGTTCCCGGCAATAGGACGTCGCAGCGCGCGAAATACTCATAAAATCGACTACACGGGCGAAGCACTACACCAATAGCGAATGTCTAAAAGAGATTATATATCGGATGGGTGAATTACTTAGAAATTACAATTAATTCAACAAAAAACCCTTCAAAATCGATCACACGCGTTCGAACTCAGTTTTTCAAGTTCAGTGTCAAAACATCAAGATCACTTACCCGCTGTCAAATCAGTGGCAGACGAGATGACAGTAGTGCAAAATAATAACAAAAATAGTAACGGAACGTTTGGGACGAAACATACACAGTTAATAATAAAAAAAAACAATAACAAACAATAATAAATGATTTACATTTGTTTTTCTCTTTTGACTTTGTATAATTTAGAATCTTTTGACATTATTTTTAGAACTGTTTGACATTATAGAATTTAGAATCTTTTGACATTATTTTTATAACTGTTTGACATTATAGAATTTAGAATCTTTTGACATTTATTTTTATTTTTTTATAACTGTTTGACATTATATTTGAATCTGTTTGACATTATATTTTAATCCTGTTCTGTTAATATTAAGTTTTATAACTGTTGGACATTATTTTTAAAACTTATGGACATTAATATAAATCTGTTTTAGTACTTTGCTTGAATTTCACTTGAAATATTAATTAATAAATTATAGTTCTTTGTATTTGCATGTGAATTGCTTGTGTATAAATTCAACACAATGTAAATTGTTTTATGAATAAATGAAATGAAATGAAAATTTGACCTTGTAGTACATGTGTGAGCTAACTTCTGCTACCTGCTAAAGTCCTAAAAGAGAGCTAGAGTACTACTGCCGAATCCACGGCACCCTGGTGGTCAAGAGACCTGCCTGTCCATGGAGGTGTTGTAACATTATTTTAAAACTGTTTGAAGGTTGCCTCGTATCCACTCAACTCAGTCGCTATGGCGTTGGAATCAAATCTCGAGTAAAGAACAATAATTGCAGGAAATAATAAGCATTTATTTGAGCGAGGCTAAAATTCATATTCCAAATCATTTAAAAAGGAGCAGTAGCCAAGACAAAGGGAAAGCAACCCTTGATTGGAGTCAATAATTAACAAGCTATACCTAATTGTCAGTTTGATGATTCAAGGTGGAGTCGAGGTGGACGATAAGATCCGGAAAAAAGGTCTTAATTGAGGATAAGTCAAGTTGATGTCTACTAATGAATTTGGGCATTAGTCATCATCTATATCCACTTGGTACTGCGCATAGTTATCTAAAGGAAGTAAGGAATCTTGCACAAAGTCTTTTTTAGTAAAGGACAGTATTTATCTCTGCTTTCGCCTTTCATTGTATGCAAAATCTCAGTGCATGATAATTGTTTAAGAAATATCATATTCATCACTAGGTTAGGTTTTTATTAAAATATGAATTTGATTAAATTTCTAAGATTATTCGCTATGGCAACATTTTGAAATGGATTCGAATGTTCGATGCCGCGTTTTTTTAAACGAGAAGAAAATTGAAAGAAAAAAAAATGAATGCGAGGCGGGGAAAATGTTGGAGGGCTTTTGGAGCTGTTTTGGAGTTAGTTCTGGGCACGGTTCGTTTTTGGATGGGAAATTCTGGAGATTAAGTATTACGAAGTGTACCTAAGAAATAGTCTATATTTAATTATAATTTATAAACTGATTGTTGAAGGTAAATCGGTGTGTGATTTCAAAGTGAGTATTTATTATATACTCTTTGAGAATTCTTCTATCCGCTATCCTTGACCACAACTGGTTGCTTGCTGGCTTATTTATCCAAGCCTGTTGATATCCTGGTAGTCTTACTATACTAATATGAATTAAAGTCCTCCTAACCGAATTCCGGCCAATCTTGGCGGAGACCAGCCAATGGCGTGGGATATATTTCTTTTTAATATCATAATTTGCGGTGCACATTCTATGTATGGATGAGTGTAAAGTAATAACATACCTGCCGGTTCTGGTATATTAGTGAAAAGAATGCTGTTGAGTGCTGAGTATGTCCTATTCTTCTTTTTCGCCTCTGCAGTACATAATACTGTACAAATAGAAAAGAAAATAGTTTGCACTGTGCGATGCTACAAAGGCAGTTTGCTAATGGCTCTGGCTTAATTATTGTGGGTCTTGGGTACTTTCTTGAGCATTTTTTTCGTTTTAATTAGATTTTACCATTATATGAAGAACACTGAAAATAGCAATTGGGACTTACGAACTTTTTTCTTACTTGCAAAAAAAACAGATCTTGATCAGATTTGTGTTTTTTTTTTTTTTTTTTTTGTTTTATTTTATTAAAGTTTATTTTCTATTAACTAAAGGTTGCTTACATTATAACAAAACTTTTTTTGGTTAAAACTATGTAATTTTTCAATAGGAAAACCCAGATTTATTGCTATTAAGAAAAAAGTTCTCAAGTATTAATTTGTTGTTTAGTGTACCTTTTTTTGTACAATGTCAACCCGAAAAGTAAAAAAAAACCTTTTTTACTATAAAATACTACCGACTTCCAAATAAAAAAACTACAAAGTGAAAAATAACTTTATTTTTGGAAGTCGGCGTGTTTCGTAAGTACTATTTTTTTGCGTTATTGACAAAGACTTTCAAAAATAAAGTTATTTTTTACTTTGTAGTTTTTTTATTAGGAAGTCGGTAGTATTTTATTGTAAAAAAGTTCTTTTTATTTTTCATTTTTTAGTTGTACCTACCTGATAGGCAAATAACGCCAGAATAGATTACCCAAATATCATGAAACTTGAATACAACCCGGAGAAATGAAAGATCTGCGTACCCCTTAAGAGCGTACTGGCGTGGTGTTATGGTATGAAATGGTATAAACAATAAACAGACATGCGATTGCAGCAATCCCGAGAGATTTGCAGTAATTTATTGAAGAGTTCTGTTGTATATTTTCGAAGTTCTTCGCCAAATTAAAATGGGACCAATTTCGAAACATACTTTTTGAAACATAAAAAGAATTTTTAAAATAAGTCAAAAATTGACGGAGATATGCGTGAACAAAAACAAAAAAAAGTAGTTTTTGGTAAGTCGGTTAACAAGACATTGTTAGTGGCTCAATATAAATTAAATAAAAAAATATTTTGAAGTAACTTACCCGCTAGACAACATATTAAAACTGGTACAGTATAAGAGGCCATAGTTCACCGACGGACTAGTGTTTGAAAAGGTTTTTGGTTACTTGCTCATATCAAATCAAAATACTACAGGACTACTCCAGTAGTAGGTATTTCACATGAAACTGGTGCACAGCTGAAAGATGATTTAATTACTGACTAACTTATAACTGTGTTGAATGTTTAGCGGTCGCAAGATATACAGGATGACTGGTGATTGGGTGCGTTGCTTGAAATCGGATGAAAAGCTAATTTAAAACGATTTTGACCAATTGCCATAAATTTATTTCGAGTAAACTGTCTCGAAAAACAAGAAAAGTATCAAGAAATTTTCATACCTTGAACTTTACGCCTATAAATTTATGGGTATTTTTTAGGGTTCCGTACCCAAAGGGTAAAAACAGGACCCTATTACTAAGACTCCACTTTTCGTCTGTCTGTCACCAGGCTGTATATCATGAACCGTGATAGCTAGACGGTTGAAATTTTTATTCACAGATGATGTATTTCCGTTGCAGCTATAACATCACATACTAAAAAAAGAATAAAATAAATATTTTAGTGGAGCTCCCATAAAACAACCGTGATATTTTTGCATTTTTTGCGATATGTACGGAACCCTTCCTGTGCGGGTCCGACTCGCATTTGGCCGGTTTTTTGATAAATTGTTATTAGAGGGATTCATTCGTGCACTAACTATTAGAAAATATCAGTTTATTATACAGAGATATTAGGACTTTTGGAAATAACAACGCAGAGTTCACACGTGGAATTTTATTTAGGTGAAAAAACGATAAACAAAATTACAATCTTTCATGGCGTTCAGTTGCAGAGAGAGTTGCCAGCGTAACAACTTAAAATTAACTTTAATCAAATATTAAGTGTTGCCACTTATTGCAGCATCTTTAACACACCCCCTCAACACTTAATTTTTGATTAAGTACTTATCCCAATACAGCTCTATATGTATAGCACTTAACAACATCAAAGATAGCTTTCCCTTAATAACAAAATGGACACATTAGCCTTAACACAAATACAAACATCCAGCCCCTTATTAAGTTAACTTTTACTTACATATCACCCCCTCAATGTAAAAACTATTTTAAAACCTTACTTCTAAGTTTAACATACAACTGTCTACCCAATGTCTTAGTAAACATATCTCCAAGATTATCAGTACTACTAACATAGGATAAACTTATATAACCATCATTTAATTTCTCTACAATAAAGTGATATTTTATATCAATGTGTTTAAGCCTCTTATTACTGAAATTGTTTTCTGCTATTTTGATTACACTCTGGTTATCCTCATAAATCTTTACTTCCAATTTAAATCCAAAATCTAATAACAAATTTCTTAACCAATATGACTCAACAATACCTAAACACAGTGCTACATATTCTGCCTCAGTGGATGATAATGATACACATAATTGTTTTTTAGTACACCAAGATATTACACAATCAAATACCTTAAATATGTATCCGGAAGTAGATTTCCTATCCTTTGTGTCTCCACCCCAATCAGCATCAACATAAGCCTCCAATTTATCATTACCATTACATTCAAACACCAATGACCAGTTTACTGTGCCTTTCACATATCTCAGCACACGCAGTAAACATTTCAATAGCAACATACTGGCACAGTGCTGATATCTACTCAAGAAACCAATTGCAACACACAAATCAGGCCTTGTAGCATTAGAAGCATACAATAAATTTCCAATTATTTGTCTACATTTAAATTCAATTTCTTTATTTTCAGACATTTCCCTTCTTAACAATTCAAACTTAAAATTTTGATCAATATGTAAGTTACAAGGTTTACAATCAGACATCCCATACTTTCTTAATACTTTTAGCAAATACTCTTTCTGATTTATAACAGTCTTTCCTTTTTCTACATCCTGCACAATGCTAATCCCTAAATAGTTACAAGCCATACCTAAATCTTTCATAGCAAAGTTCTTGCATAACTTCTCCTTGAACTTTCTGATCTGACTGTCACTATCACTGAAATATAGCAAATCATCAACAAAAATAAGCACATAAATAAAATACTCCTCACAACATTTAAAGTACAAACATGGATCATTCTTTGATTTTAGGAAACCATCACTACACATAAAATCGTTAAACTTTCTGTTCCAATATTTAGGACTTTTCTTTAATCCATATATAGATTTGATTAATTTACCTATACCGCCATCAGGTAGTTTCATTTACACAGGCTCATCAATGTCACCATAAAGAAAGGCTCCTGTGACATCCATTTGGTATACTGGAAGTTTCTTTCTGATTGCCACAGCCAATAAAGTACGGAGGGTAGTCAAACTAGCAACAGGGGCATAAACTTCTGCACCATCCATATCAGTCTGCTCAAATCCCCTAGCAACTAATCGGGCCTTGTATTGGATTTCTTGGTTAGGATTTTCTTTTATCCTGAAAACCCATTTGCTATTTATTGCCTTTATTCCTTTAGGCAACTCCGCTACTTCAGTCCATGTATTATTTTCTTTTAATGTAGTTATTTCTCTGTTCATGGCTTCTATCCAATTTTATCTGTCTTTACACTCTATGGCTTCCTTAAAAGTACTGGGTTCATTATGCATGCTTATAAAACCAACCTCATAATCATTCAACCAGTTAGGTACTTTTCTAGAGCGTGTTCTATTTGTATTTTCTGAGTTTCCTGGCATACTTTTTGTTACATTTTGAATTTATTCATCTTCTTCTAAAATTTCCTCTTGTACATATTCCTCTGTTTGCATCATATTTTCATTTACCGAACAATCTTCAAATTCTACAATTCCTTCCGTATCCGTCTCAGACTGGTATTCTTCATTGTTCAGATTTTCTTCTATATCTAGAGATATACATTCTTCGTCTTGCACTTCTCTTTCAGGTTTATCATGTTTCTTTACAAATGTAACATCTCTAACTATTGCCACAGCATTCTTCTCTGGAAAATAGATCCTGAACCCTTTAGTGTTCTCCCCATAACCTACAAAAATGCCTTTTCTTCCTTTCGCATCAAATTTCCTCCTTTTTTCTTTTGGTATATGTGCAAATACCTCACTACCAAATACATGTAGACCATTTACATCAAACTTCTTGCCTGACCATGACTCAAAAGGTGTTTTTCCTTCTTCTTTGCTATGGTAAGTTCTATTCAGAGTGAACACAACCGTGCTAACTGCCTCAGCCCAGAATACTTTGTCCATTCTTTTTGCATGCAACAAAGTTCTTGCTCCTTCAACTAAGGTCCTCATATCCCTTTCCGCCTTTCCGTTTTGCTCTGGACAATAAGGTACTGTAGTCTCATGTGTCACTCCATGCTCTGCCAATAAAGTCTTCATTTCTGTGTTCACAAATTCTGTACCATTATCACTACGAAGTGTACATACTGTATTGTTAAATGTTTTTGCCTTCCTAATGAATTCTTTGATCTTTTCAACAGTTTCTGACTTGTTAGTTAAGAAATAGACTGTCTTATAGTTTGAGAAATCATCCTTTAACAAAAGAAAATATCTTGACCCTCCTATTGATTTTATTTCCATCGGCCCACACAAATCAGCATGCACCAACTCGCCTGTTTTGCTTGTAGTACTTCTACTGCTAACAAATGGTGATCTATGTTGTTTGCCTTGCACACAAGCTATACATGTGTCTATTGATGATTCACTAAAATCAATATTATTTTCTTTCAAAATGCGTTTAACTTCCCTATAATTCTGATGCACTAACCTCTCATGCCACTCACTCAACTCCAGTTTAGCTAAATTAGCCTGAAAAAACTCTGTCTTAAAATCCATGACATACAGCTTTGAACTTACCTTAGCTTTGATTTTGACATACCTACCAAATAATTTGTGTTTACCTCTTGCATGACAAATATTTAATTTTTTTTTTGACTGTAGAAATTACTCCTTATTGAGACATTTATAATTTTGTTGTTATTTATTTAACATCATATTCTATTAATTTTGACATACCTACCAAATAACTTGTGTTTGCCTCTCGCATGAATAATATTTTGTTTGTCATTGTATTTCTCACGTAACTATAATATTTGTACGCTTCTTGGCATAACATAGCGGCCTACGAACTTTAATTTAAGAACTGTATTTACTACCTATGTTACACAAATAAAAATGATTATGATTATTATGATTATGAACTTGTTTCCTTATTAGCAATAGCACATACCATATTATTTTTTGAAAATACACACTTGTCATTTGTCATACTTACTTGAAAACCATTACATACCACACTACCTACAGAAAATAGATTAACCTTCAATTCAGGAACATGCAATCACCATCAAATGCCATCATATTAATTTTTCCTATACCTATAGCATTTAGTTTTCGTCCATCACCTATAATTACTGCTTTAGGAGTGGATAACCTCTCATATTCACAAAATAATTCCTTTGAATGAGTCATATGGTGACTAGCACCGCTGTCTACCAACCACTTTTCGTCTAATGAACTATCACTTGCGCTAACTAAAACTGTGGACACAAAAGCATTTTCGTTTTTCTTACTATCTTTGTTACTAATATCTTTATCCTTCGTATTATTTTTATTTACTTTACATTGCTCCTTAAAATGACCTGGCTTATTACAGTTAAAACAAACATTTTTAAGCTTGCAATCTTTCTTAAAATGACCTGGCTTATTACAATAAAACATTTATAATTACCTTTATTTTTGCCTTTCTGACCTTTAGAAAACAATGCTACACTTTCTTCTGACTTATTGCTACACTTATTATTTAGCCGTTCTTCTTCTACTAAGAGCCGTGCCGTCAAATTGTCTAAAGTCTGTTTTTCTTCTGCACACGATTCCCACGCACTAACAAAGTGAGCATACCTCTGTGGAAGTGACATGATGATCTTAGACATTGCCATCTTATCGGTTACAGCTTCTCCGAGTCGACTCAAGATCTGCTGCTGCTCCTTGGAAATAAATACCACGACACTCATGTCATCTTCAAATTTCAGGGCAAAAAATCGTTGCTGTTGTAGCATCAGTGTTGTTTCTCCACTTCTTTCATATATACTGTGCAGTCGGCTCCACACCTCACTTGCTGTCTGACATGTAATTACGTGTTGTAAAACTGGTTCAGCCAATCTAGTTACAATTGCGCTCATCGCCTTTAAATCTTTCGCTGCCAACGCCTGCTCGGGCTCCGCTGACACTTGACCGTCATTTTCCGGTTTGACATGCGAACGCGTCGCAACTTCGTATAAACCTTTTTCTCGTAAAATCACAGCCATCTGAAATCGCCAGACGCTCCAGTTTTTCGCTCCCTCCAACCTTACCACGCCTTGTGTTTCCATCGTCTTGATTTCGTAAAAACAAACCGCGTGACGCCAAAAATTCCGGCCGCCACCAAGATGCTTTTTGCTTGTCGATACACACGACCAAGCTCCGTGAATCCAAGACAATCTTCACCTAAATACGGTTACGGGTCTGGGCCCATAACCTATTAGGACTTTTGGAAATAACAACGCAGAGTTCACACGTGGAATTTTATTTAGGTGAAAAAACGATAAACAAAATTACAATCTTTCATGGCGTTCAGTTGCAGAGAGAGTTGCCAGCGTAACAACTTAAAATTAACTTTAATCAAATATTAAGTGTTGCCACTTATTGCAGCATCTTTAACAAGAGAAGAGTAGACTTCTTACATTCAGCTGATTTTGGTTGTAAGTAGAGCATGCAATACCGTGATATCGTTACCGTAATTTCGCGAATTTCGCGCTGATTTTCAGTACCGCAAAAGCGAGATTAGAAATGCGAATTTGGCGCTATTCAAAATGAACGGTGATAGGGAAATCCCCGAATTATTGTTTTAAGACTATAAACAAATGTTAGTTCGCTGTAGGGACAACTAACATTTGTTTGTAGTCTTGGGCTTAGCACACACTGCGTTTTTATTCGCGTGACTTTTGTCCGCCCATTCTGCGACCTATGGAATTGTATGAAGCTGCACGCATTGTGGTAAAAAAATCACGCGGAAATAATACCACAAGAAAACCGTGTTTTGCCATAAAATGCACCGCACTAAAAGAATAAAATTCTCGCGGCTAAAAATCGCAATGCGTGTTAGGCTTTACTCAACGGTTGAAAATTAATTCCACCAATCACAGCAAATAACGCGTGCTTGACAATTTTTCACATTAATTCTGCGATAATGTAGAGGTGAGAAACTCGGCCTAACACGTATATCCCACCAAAGAGTGTAGAAGCTGAAATTGCATTTTCGGCTGCTGGATACATTTGTTATAAAATTATAAGTTCTTTAAATGATGATACAATTGATATTTTACGCTTTTTAACCGACTGCCCAAAAAAGACGAGGTTGTACGTAAACATTTTCAAATAAAAAATAAAGATTAGCATTGTGTGTGATTAATTATAACACTGGTAGTTTTATTTTAACTCACATTTAAAGATTTACTCATATCGAAATATCACAAATTTTGCGGTATTACATATCCGATACCGCAATATCGCAGTATTGAATATATACTGCGGTATTGCATGCTCTAGTTGTAAGGTATAAAGTTCGATGACTCAAAAACTATCCAATTTAAATGCCGAGTTATTGGGGTCTATGTTGTTGCAAATTAGCTCTAGAACATCCCATTCCAACAACAAAACCAATTACTAGTCACCCTGTATAGTAATATGTACATACTATGTTTACATGACTCACATAAAATATTTCAACAACACAAACATTATAATATCACCGAAATGACAAAGGTTTCCTTCCTTTGTGACGTTGCCACATTCCTTTGTTTTTGCTGACTGCGGCGAAGCCAAAACGATGGGTTATGATTTTAGCAGTTCATGTAGGTAAGTATGATTTGTGTAGGTAGGTAGTGTGAGGACTCTGAACCTATTTATGAGCAAACTCCTTGCCTATAAAAAGATTAGCAATAGACAACTACTTAGTTTTGGAAGGTAATTGAAATTCGGACATTTATGGGATGTTTTTTTCAGAGGTTTAGAGGTTTTTTTTTAGAGGAACTTTGAAATGGAAAAAAAAACAAGGATGAATTTTAATTATTGACATGACATTGACTTTATTCAAAAGATAATCATTTGGCATTATAATTTAAATATGATTTCTGGCAAATGACCACCACGGCTGGCTCGGACGTAATCTAATTCTGAGGGGTCCAATTTTCAATAACTTTTGCCAACATTTGTGGCCGTATATCGGCAATAACGCGGCAAATGTTGTCCTCCAAGTGGTCAATCGTTTCAGGCTTATCGGCGTAGACTAGCGACTTCACATATCTCCAGTCTAGCGGCGTTAAATCGCACAATCTTGGAGGCCAATTCACGGGTATAGGTCTACCGGAATCTCATGGCAAATGTGGAAATAAAAATTTGTTGTGTGCAATACTGGGGAAATTGGATTAAACGATCTTGATACTGTTTAATTTATTATTTACGTCTTTAGTATTAATGAACATGAGGTATATTATATTATATTATAGTAGTCACGGCGGATCTTTGTGTCTTTGAACTTGGTCCTGCCAACCATTGCGTAAGAAACAGTTTGTCATCGAGTATACTGCATAGAGTAAGCGAGATAGGTCGATGTGACATACATAAGCGAGTGAAAGAGACAGTTATACAATGCTATCTTCACCTTCAACATTGACACAAAAAAAAATACTGCGCGAGGTCTTGCAACCAATTCAGAGACACAAAGATCCACTGTGAGTACTATAGGTATGTGTATGAATAATGTTGTTATACATCGGGTTCTTAACATAGGAAAAATAAATCAATTGAATATTAATTTATGTACTAATTTATTATATATCATTTAAATCATACTAATAACTTAAAACCTCATTCAGAACTTGAAAACTAGAATACGATTCCATGAACTCCACTGGCATTTCAAAAACTTGTATCTTTGTAGTTTTATGTCATCTCTCTCCATGAAAATGGTTCTTTTTCATTGGCATTTAACATATTCAAAACCAATCTCTTTATGTATAAAGTCTATAAAAAAAAAATGTATCATGTTACTTATCAGTCATTCATCATCATCTGTCTATATATACTTTTTTATGTAAGTTTTATGGCCTGGTTGCTAGGACCTTTTAGTCACGTCTTTGGAAAGAGTTTCGGATCTTATATTTATTCTTTAGTATGCATTAGAATGCGGATGTAACAGATTCTAATGTTTTTTGGAGTATTTGGCAGCAAATTGTATCGAGTCAGTCCTCCCAGTAAGCTTTGCAGAGGCAGTCAATACTACAATAAAATACTCCGCTCCACTATCCCGAGATCGCTTCTGTCAATGATTTTACAAATTGTCCAGTTGCGTAGACAGTTGACACAAAACTACTCCAATAATATATCACAATATCCACTAGGAATCAATTTGCAAATAATATTAACAGCCACTGAATTTCACTCGACAAAATCCCGCCAAAAACCCCCGTCTATATACACGTCCCACTGCAGGGCGCAGATTATTATTATTTTTCTTACGTCAAAGATTCTCAATCTCCGTTAAAATCAATATCTTGTCGAAGAATTAGTAACAGTTACATTACTGTTGCCATTTCCTTCCGGCCATCATTCGATGTGCCCTGACCTACGATTTACCATATAATAGTAATGGAAAGAAATAAAAATTAAGTAAGAAAAATATAAAATAAACTAAAAGTATCAAAACAAGTCAGTCCAACTTACCGGTCCACTCTACGACGCACTTTAAAATCAAAGATTGAGTTTGATTTACGCCTTCTTCTGCCCTTATTTTATGATACACATTGAAAACAATATGTCTCGCTTGAGATCGAAGTGGGTTTTTCGACATTTTCACAAAAATAACAAATTTTCAAGATAATATCAAAAAATTTCAGCAGCGGTTGACACATCAAGTACTTTGATTTGACAGTTGACAATTGACATTGCCATATGAAAATCAAAATTTAAAAAAAATAAAAAATGCCATGACATTCTGGTAGACCTATACGGAACGTGAACCCAAAGGTTTCCTTCAATATATCTATTGTGGCCCGAGCTGTGTGACATGTTGCGCCGTCTTGTTGAAACCACAGCTCCTGCACATCATGCTTGTTCACTTGAGGAACGAAAGTCAGTAATCAGGGCTCTATAGCGGTCACCATTGACTGTAACGTTCTGGCAAATTTGCACAAAACAAGAAATTTGCACAATTTGGAAGCGTTTGGTTTAGGAGTCTATTCATGTTGAAATGCCAAACCAAACTAAACACAAATCACTTGACAGCTGGCAAAATGGCCGCCAGTTAAAACAGTTTTGCCAACTTAAAGTTCTTAAGGATGAACAAATAAATCCTAAATAAAAAAAGTTAAAAAGTTAGTTAAATCAAAACATCAAAAAACCCGACTGCTTCAAAAGCGAACTAAAAAGTCGTAAACAAGGAAAAAGTTATGCTGTGCAGTCGGAGGATACATATCTCTAAAAACACCTCTTAAAATAAGTGAAGATGTTTTTGCCAAGCTTCGATTGACAATTCTAGAGAAGCCGCCGAAAAGCAGGCATTTTGTTGCATACATGATATAAAAGTAATCTCTGGTATCATTATTAGCTCCCTGAGCTATGCTTCTCACAGTAGTTATGTTGCACCGTCTTTTGACATAGGTTACATTATATTGAAAAAAAAAACAGTATAAAAAGGTGCGAATGTAAGGAAAATAACCAAGGACGCCTTCCTGACCGGGTCGGTGCGTTTTCGTGACAGTACCGAATCTGAACAGATGTATGCGCTCGGTAAAGTATCTGTACCGAAACGACTTAGCCAGGAAGGCGGCCGAGTTGGTTTGGTGCAGCAGATTCTTTACCAAGGGCATACACGTACAGCTCATGTGTGCAGCAGATTTGTGAACGCACCGATTCGGTGAAAAAGGCACCAGAGACGGGAGTGATATAAAGTTTCAAATGATGACGTTAGGTAGTACTTACTCGTATATCCATCACGGGTGTATAATATTTCATTGTTAAAACCCCAGCGAGGCTATTTATTTTCAATAAACACGAGAGACAAATACAAAAAAGACTGACAAATGGTTCCCAACACCTTGATAATGTTTCAGATTGCGCACTAGACATTAGACATAAACTACGAAGATATAATAATACAGTTATGTCCATCCTTTGACAATCCCTTCGTCCACACTAACGACACCTTTGGGTATTATTGGAATGTTATTATTCGTAGTTGAGAACACAGGGAGTATAAATCTGTAATTCCTATCTGATTTGGCACACTGTAAATAATTTTGATAAAGTTGTATTGTGGGTTTGTGATAGTAACGAGCATATAAGGCATTGATTGGTTGCCATTCCTCTGAGAATACTTTAAATATAATACCAGATTTTCAGTTTAAAATGATACTTAATTTTGTAAAACAATTTTTGGAGAATCATCAACTTCCTGCCCCTGGCCCATGTTACTTGTAGTCGATTTTTAAGATTTATTTTAAGATTTGCCTTCTTCACCGTCGCGCGTCGACCACATCATCCCTTATCATCAGGTGAGATAGTGGTCAAGCGCGAGCCTATAAATTATTAAAAAAAATAAGCTAGAATGTCAGTCGAGGTTAAAATGTTTGTCATAAAAAAATGGAATGACATTTATATAAACAATTACAATAACATTCTCAGTATTCGAAGTTCATTTGAAGGAAACTTCTTCCATAACTACCAATTTGATTGAGGGGTTTTTTACGAGTAATCCTGATATCAAATTGAATATTATTATGTGACATTCATCGAGAGATTTTTTACCGTTATCATAGCGACTGTGTTAGATGCAATGAAGAAAGTTTCTTTTAAAAGGACTAAAGAATATAGGTCTCTGAATATGGGTGTGAGGTACCAAGTCTCTGTCATCATATGACGTCATAAAACGGCAAATATGCTGTCTATTCTTCCTCTTTCCTTGCCGTGGTACATTTGAATTATACTGTTAGGGACCAGTAGGTGGCTTCGTTTATGGTACCGTTGGCGTTGGTAGCGTTGCTTAGGTCATCTAGGGTGCAGGCATACGGACTTTTGGGGCACGCCAACAAATTGGACAAAGTCTCGATAGGAGCACCGTCCTCGCACTGGATGTTTGAAAAATAAAGAATCCCTATCCTTGCCAGTTTGTAGGTATTTGCAGCTAAACCAAACCAAACGCTTTTCGCGTAGTTTTAGGTAAAATCGATCACTTTGTACTTATGGATCTTATGTACCTAATCCTGATCCTTTCTTTGTTCAGTGAACCATGTATCAACATCGGCCACTGTGGGCGACAGTTTCAAAATAACTTTTGTACACAAACAATGTAATTCACTTTCACGGGATCTATTGTTTAGTGTGGTGGAAAGCGTTCAATATCTGTGTTAGGTGGCGAAATGTTTGGCAACTATGGACTTTTGTGCTGGTGTAGCCTTGTTATTTAGGTATCTATTGTGTTTTGAAATATGGATGTTAATTTTATTGCAGTTTTGATGAGGTTATTTTTTTAACCTCCTTTAAAAATTGAGGTTATCGATTCGATCCGTATGTTTGTTGTAAAATTATTGGCGTAGTACAATAATTACATTATGTCTCTATGTGGGCATCTAAACAGGTGTTCCAAATTTCATAATTGTATGTAGGTAGGTATGTTTACTGAAGAAATTGAACTCATTTAGTGCGTCAGTTAGATAATAAAAAAAAATCGACGCACTGTGTCTGTCTCTGTGTATTTCTAAGTCAGCATTTTTTACCCGACTGCCGAAGGAGGGTAATGTGTTTATCAGTCTATTTAAGTAAGTATGTATGTATGTATGTTTGTTCCTATATAACGTTCTAGAGACCAAACGCGTTGGCTGATTTTGATGATTCGTACGTCAATCGATTTGTCTTAACCCTGCGAGGGTCACTGGCTACATTAAAATTGCAAAATAGGAAAAAGGCGGATTTTGAGTGCCATATTGTGGAGGACCAAAATTTTTTCCCATCGCGTGGCGTATCAAAATGAAGGGTTTTAAGAGGTGATTACAAAAATATACAATACTTATATGTTTAAAAATACCTAATTTAAAAAAAAGTATCATAAAACCCGACTGCTTAAAAAGCTAACTAAAAAGACGTAAACAAGAAGGAAATCATGCTGTGCAGTCGGAGGATACATTTGGTTTTGGTCAGCCAGCTCGCGCATATGTATCCTCCGACTGCACAGCATGATTTTCTTCTTGTTAACGTCTTTTTAGTTGGCTTTTTAAGCAGTCGGGTTTTTATGATTTTTTTTTATTTTTTTATTAACAATTTCTTACTTTTTTTTAAATTAGGTACATTTAAACATATAAGTATTGTTGTGTGTTTCTTGAATTGAGGAGTTGTTCCGGCGTGAAGTACCTTCTCACCTTTGCAAGGATCCCCAGCTTTTTTGCTGCCAGCTGAGCCTTTGCCTCAATTTTAGGGCCAAAATTGAGAGTCGATGTCAACGTAACACCAAGAAGCTCAAGATGGTCCGTTATTGGCACAGTCACATCTCGGAAAGTTGGAGCCGGTTGAAATTGGCTCTTTTTACGGAAAAAAGACACACCTGGGTTTTAGCAGCATTAAACCTGACAAGATTGGCATCGCCCCCATTCATATTAGCGATTATTTTTTTTACTAGCAATATAATAGAGTTTTGCTATTTTATTTGCCATAACTTAAGCTTTTTTAACCTTTTCGGTTTTAGGTCAGATAGGCAGTCACTTCATATAAAATACCAGGCCCCTCAGAAAGTATTGCGAAAAAAAGTTTTTATATATGGGAGACTGGCCAGTTATAATGTTTTTCGAAAATATGATTATTTATAAGTAAAAATAAGTAAGTTCCAATTTCAAAATTTCCCTCCACATTTTTTGCGAGTTAATTCAAAGTATTGTGTCTCACTGAAATATGGATCTGCGCCGGGAACATTTTAGAGCTATGATTTTATACGATTTCAAGTGTCGCCTGAAACCGGATGAATCGTACGATAGACTTCAAATGGCATTCATGGATGAAGGCCCTTCCAAGGCAACCGTGTATCGTTGGTATAACGAATTCAAGCGCGGTCGACCAACTTTGGGGGATGACGAAAGAAGCGGTCGCCCTTTGACGGCTGTTACCGAAGAAAACGTGCTAGCAGTGAAAAATTTAATCCAAGACAATAGGCGAATTACATATCAGGAGATTCAACACATATTGAAGATTGGATCGGGAAGCGTTCACGAGATTCTACACAGCCATCTTCGCGTGAGGAGGATAGTATCACGCTGGGTGCCGCACAACCTCACCGATGCTCAGAAGCAGGCCCGGGTGGAATGGTGCCGTGATATGCTTAACAAATTTGAAGCAGGCTCGTCTCGGCGTGTTTACGACATCGTTACAGGTGATGAGTCCTGGATTTATCAATACGACCCAGAAACCAAGCGCCAGTCGACTGTTTGGGTGTTTCAAAATGAGCCAACGCCTACCAAAGTGAAGCGATCTAGAAGCGGGGGTAAGATTCTGATCGCTAGCTTTTTTAATTTGACTGGCCACTTGGTATCAATTCCCTTACGGGATCAAAGAAGCATTAATGCCGAATGGTATACTACCAAATGTTTGCCAGAAGTTTTCTCTGTTATAAGCAACAAGCGACCAAACACAGGGCTCCGCGGGCTACTGCTCCACCACGACAATGCACCTGCGCACACCGCACTCAAAACGAGGGACTTCCTGGACAGCACGCCAGTCAAACTCCTGGGTCACCCTCCTTACAGCCCTGATCTAGCACCGTGTGACTTCTTTTTATTCCCAAAAATAAAAAATCAGCTCAAAGGGATACAATTTTCGTCGCCGGAAGATGCGCTGGCTGCGTTCGAGCAGGCTGTAAACGAGGTGTCTGCGGCGGACTGGAAAAAGTGTTTTGAAAACTGGTTTAGGCGCATGAATCTTTGTATAGAGGCTGGTGGAAAGTACTTTGAAAAGATTTAATAAAAATATATGTACGTATAGAACAATTATTTTTAGTTTCGCAAAACTTTCTGAGTGTCCCACGTACTGGTAATCAGCTACATCTGATTAGACTGGAAAACGAGATCGACATAGTTGGCAAAAATCAGGTGGATTGAAAGGGTTAATAAACAATAAACAAACTTTCCAAGTGCGAGTCGGACTCGCGCACGAAGGGTTCCGTACCATTATCGCAAAAACAAGCTCATTCTGTTTTTAGTATTTGTTGTTATAGCGGCAACAGAAATACATCATCTGTGAAAATTTCAACTATCTAGCTATCACGGCTCATGGGATACAGCCTGGTGACAGACAGACAGACGGACAGTGGAGTCTTAGTAATAGGGTGGCATTTTTACCCTTTGGGTACAAAACCCTAAAAAACCACAATATCTATGTTTACAAGGTTCACCGATTTATCTTCTATGCCTAAATTCAAATCTTTAATCAAAACGAGCAGTACCGTATGATTCGTATGGCTTTGTTACTTTGACTGGTGCTGATACGTTTCGATTTTATTCTGTACGTTTTTTAGCTTTCGTTCGTTTTGTTTCAAGTAAGGTGTACAAAACGAACAAATATTGTTCTTGTATCTCAATAGGCATATTGTATATGACAAAGGCGAGTAGGTATGACTAGTTTGAAGTTGTTGAAATTTAATAGGTATATAGATAAGTAATTTTAGATTCTCTAACTCAAACGTTTTTACCCGACTGCCGAAGGAGGGTAATGTGTTTATCAGTCTATGTATGTAAGTATGTATGTATGTTTGTTCCTATAAGGCGTTCCAGAGACCAAACGCGTTGGCCGATTTTGATGATGCGTACGTCAATTGATGCGTCTTAACCCTGCGAGTGTCACTGGCTACATTAAAATTGGATAATAGAAAAATGGCGGCTTTTGGGCGCCATATTGTGGGGGAACAAAATTTTTTTCTTCCTAGCCCATCGTGTGGGATATCAAAATAAAGGGGTTTAAGAGGTGATTTCAAAAATATATAACACATATGTTTAAATGTACCTAATTCTAAAAAAAATTACTAAAAAGTGGTAAATTAAAAAGGATAATTTTAAAAAAAAAACGACCGCTAAAAAGCGAACTAAAAAGACGTAAACAAGAAGAAAATCATGATGTGCAGTCGGAGGATACATCTGGTTTTGGTCTGCCAGCTCCCGAATATGTATCCTCCGACTGCACAGCATGATTTTCTTCTTGCTTTTTGATTTTTTTTATTTCACCTATGAATACATTCATAACTGCATACCTATACATATTAAATATACAAGGGCATTAAGAATAAAATAATCTTAGAAATTACACAAAGACGCACGACGCAGCATGTCCAATAACGTAGTAGTGGTATAAGCAAGCAGGCGAAGTTAACAATTTTATTTTTATCGGTGAACAGCCCGGGATATTGCAGACTCTTCTAATTTCCGCCAGCCCGCTACAGAGTTATTACCCCCTACCTCTGCACTGAATATTTTCCTCAGACTTAAAGGTAAGCCACCTTTAAGTCTTGTTATAAAAAACGGATATCGTTTTACAACCTCCACTATTAAGGGCAAACACATCGGCGAATGAAATGTTCTCTTATATATTATCTAAAGGCTCGATTTTTCTTCGCTGGGGAAAATTGTGCGAGGAGCATGATCATAATTTTTTTCGATTATTTTTGTGTTTTATTTTTTTACCAATTAATTCACACATTACCGGATGCGTTTATTCTGAAAAGATTTGTCTTATTTGGTCATCCCGATCTTGAGTTTTGATATTGTTCAAGACTCCCAGTTAAACAACCGGGGAGTCTCTACCCCAAGCGTCTTCCCTCACATTTATAAAAAAATGTCTTATAAGCACCTAAAAAATTAATATTGACGTCATAGTTTAATAAACGGTGACTTGAAACAAAGTGACGAGATTCACGTTTATTCAAGCGTGAGGTTATGAAACATGCCGCGCGCCGCGGACGCGCTCACGCGAAATCCTGTTGGCAGCTAAATATTAAAAATTCAACTTTACCTCTGCAAACCAATAAAAAAATATGTATCAATAAATTAAATATGAATATTGCAAAAATGGCAGGCTATCCGATATTTCATTACGAAATGGAATTATTCAATGGGACGCGCCTCACGCTTCACCCGGATTATGGAAGTGATTTAAAAAAAACAATCAGGAGTTTTTAAAAATTGCTATAAATTGGCAATTAGCTTTGGCAATTGCAGTGTTTTCAAGTTTGTTCGCATTTCCACTTTGAGCTCGAAGCAGTGTAAATTCTCGGCGAACTTTCACAATCGCTTTTATCGGTGCTGATGTAGCTATTATCTCCTGAATATCGTAAAAGAGGAATAACAGGATGATCTTTGAGCCTGAGGATTATTAACATTCTCTTGTTAATCAAACATTCTGAAGCTATTGCCAAACATATAGTACCTATCTAAGTTTATTTTCGAACGAAAATATGCAGGTTATTTTAAGCCTTTCAGAGAAAAACGGGTATGAAAACAACCGTCATCAAAAGCGTTGTAATATTGTATAATGAGGTACGCTTACTACTGAAATGTACTTATAAACTTAACTGCATGTTATACTTACGTTCCAACGATACAGTATTCGAACAGTAGCAACAAACAATTAAGCTGGTGTTACAATTTCGGCTGCTAAGTTTAACATTAATATGTCACCGCCATCAAAGTAAGTATATCACTTTGATGGCTTGATAATTGGAGAAATATATCATGAACTGGCTCCTGCCAGTGGCTTCGCCCGCATGTATGTCAGAAATTATCCCTAGGGATAAAAAGTATCCTTTGTCCTAATCCAGGACATGGGCTACGTGTTCCAAGTTTCTTAATCCAGACCCAAATGTCCTGACAGGGTAACAAACAGACAGATTTACAAAAAGTCACAGTCACAGTAAAAGATTTATTTGCAGATAAATATAGTTACAAAAGTTCTTACAATGTAGTATGTAGCTTAACACATTTAATCATAACATAATAACATGCAAATGTTTGTTAGGTATACAATTAGGTCATATAAATTTAAACTGAAGGAACTATTTTATAGTATAGAAGGAATTCTCTATTAACCACCTGCGTAAAGCCCTTCTGAAGCGGACTATTGGAAGTTCTTTAATTTCGTTAGGAATCTTGTTATAAATCTGAATAAACATAGGATTGCAACTTCGACTATATAGTTCCGTTTTCATTCTAGGAATAATTAGTCTATTTGGATATATAGTTCTGAACTTACATTTGTCTCCCAGTTTTTCAAACATCCCAGGGTGGGATTTGGTAAATTTACATATTTCCTCAATATAAATAACCAGTCAATGTAAGTATTCTAAATTGCCTAAACAGTGATTTACAGGATGTAACTTTGTCTGGGTCTACACGTTAAACTTCTTCTGCGCGATGAAAGCTCTTTCGAGATGCACCTAGTTTCCCCATACCAGTATACCATAACGCAGTTTTGAACCAATATATGCATGACAAGCCTGTAATGTGGCTTGTCTAATTATTGGGTTAGATATACGCCATAGAACATAAACAAACTTACTGAGTTCTCCACATATCTTTTCAATATGATTCATCCAGGAACACCTCTCGTCTAGATCTATGCCAAGAAAAGTCATATTATCTGATTGCTGTATTTTTATGTCTTTATAAGTAATATTTAAATCGATTTTATGCCAGTTTTTGTTACGAAATTGTTCATATTTGGTTTTATCTAGGTTTAAGGTTATTCTTGTCCATCCAAGTTATTACTTTGCTTACTGTACTATTTATTTACTCATTATAGTTTTCTTTATTTTACGAGGAGCTCGTGGCTAAATAATAACAGCCGCACGGGTCGATCATCAAGGTTAAGCAATGCTTGACGAGGTCGGTCCGTGGATGGGTGACCATTTCAACATACCGAGTTTCCTCCGTGCCTCGGAAAGCACGTTAAGCCGTTGGTCCCGGCTGTTATTTGAAGATCTTTGACAGTCGTTACGAGTAGTCAGAAGCTTGAGATCTGACACCAGTCTTGCCAAGGGGTACCGTGTTACCCAGCTACTGTGTTGTGGAGGTCAGATAGGCAGTCGCTCCATGTAAAACACTGGTACTCAGCTGAATCCAGTAAGACTGGAAGCCGACCCCAACAACAATTGGGAAAAAGGCTAGGCAGATGATGATATAGTTTTCTTCATTTTTAGGGAAAATTACGGCCACATCGTCTGCAAAGAGTAAGCAGGGATGATCAGTTACTTCTGTCAGGTCATTGATATAAATCAGAAAAAGTGGGGCCTAAATACTGCCCTGTGAAAGACCGCGTAACTTTGGCATTTATAATAATCTATGAAATTGCCGATCTGCAGTACTGGCGATTTCAAACCAAAATAATTTTCTTCTTTGTTCAATTCTTATTTCAGATATTTTTTATTTTTAACCGACTTACCAAAAAGGAGGAGGTTCTATGTTCGACTTCCTGTATGTTTTTTTTTTTTTTTTTTTTTTATGTATGTTCACCGATATCTCCGTCAATTGTGGACCGATTTTGAAAATTCTTGTTTTGTTTGAAAGAGTATGTTTCGAAATTGGTCCCATTTTAATTTGGTGAAGATCTGATGAAGAACTTCGGAGATATACAACAGAACTCTTCAATAAATAACGGCAAATCATTCGGAATTGCTGCAATCGCATGTCTGTTTATTGTATATACCATTTCATAACATAACACCACGCCAGTACGCACTAAAGGGGTTCGCAGATCTCTCATTTCACTGGTTATTTTCAAGTTTCATGTTATTCGGGTGATCTATTCTGGCGTTATAGAGTATCTTACTAAACAACTTGCTTATTTTAGGTAGATACAACTAAAAAGGGAAAAATAAAAAACTTTTTTGCTAAAAAATACTACCGACTTCCAAATGAAAAACTACAAAGTGAAAAATAATTTAATTTTTGGAAGTCGGTGTCCAAATCGCAAAAAAAATGGGAATAAAGAAAGACTGTGACTTCCAAAAATTAAATTATTTTTCACTTTGTAGTTTTTCATTTGGAAGTCGGTAGTATTTTTTTGCAAAAAAGTTTTTTATTTTTTAAAGACATGATATTATTTTTGGAAATGAAATGAAATTTTGTATTTGTAAGAATATAATATGTAGGTACTTACATAATAACTTAGTAAACATAATTGTAGTTCCATTATATTCGACTTATCAATCGTGCAAATTTTTCAAGTAGGTACATGCATAACAATATCATGCAATTCCATCAATGATCATTAGTCATACACATCATAATAATATTAAGAGTATTGCTTCATTATTATTAATTAGGCACACTAGATTATTACTATTTATTGATTAGATTTATAAATAATGTCAATAAATACAATCTAAAGTGTTCGTTAGTTAATAACTTAATCTTGTCTGTTTAAAATTTAAATAATCATCTATTGAATAAAAACATCTGTCACAAGGCCAATTGTTTAAAGTCCTATTAAATTCTGAGTTATTAATTTTTCTTATTTTTTCCGGTATTTTAATATAATTTTTTACCGCTATGGTGTACCAGTTTCTGTCACATAACTTTAATATGCTTCGAGGTTACACCAGAGGTTTATGTACTTTTATCCTTTTAATGGGATATGAGTACCGTCGTGGCAACAACGCGGCACAACCGGCATACAACAACACCGACGTTTACGGAGCGAAAACTACAAACGAACGCACCACCTGTCACGGGTTTGCCCGTTTTCGTTCTGAAAATTTCGACCTGAAAAAAGAACCCCCTGGTCGTCCGAAAACTTTGGTCGACAATGACGAATTATAGGCTATTGTGGCAGCTGATGTTACTTAATCTACGGCTGAATTAGCAGCAGCTTTCATCGTTAGCATCAAAACAATATTGGCCCATTTGCGTCAAATACGCAAGGTAAAAAAGCCTGACAAATGGGTGCCCCACAAACACAATGATTACCAGCGCGAAGTACGCGTCTAGCCTACGAAGTACGTGCCTTGCTCGAAATTTGGAATTTTGAACCGCATTGTTACCTGCGCCGAAAAATAGATTCTGTTTAATAATCGCAAGCGCTCAGAAAGTTGGTTGGATCCTTTTATTTTGTTCCGGGGTGGAAAATCCTCATTGGATGTCCTTCGCCCTGGGGGAAGAGTGGGGTGGGGCGGACGGATCTGTCACAAACCTAGTGACTAAAAACCACCCCGGTGTTCTATCTCAAACCTACGCTGTAGGTCGTGGGAAGAACGATACTTCCCCCGGCTAGTGCCAGCCCGCCTTCGAGCTTCGATCTCGGGTTGGAGTGAGGTGTTTGACTCCCCCCGCATCGTCTAAGAGGGGCGCGCGTGGAACACTACGCGCCACCACCTCGGGTCCAAATTTGTGGGGGGCGTCGGATGTCCCCGAGTCCGTCGCCCCAAGACTCATTTAGGGGAGGCCCTAAACCCAACCCTAAACGAAAACTTACCCCTAGAAAAGTGATGGTCACTGTTTGGTGGTCTACAACCGGTGTGATTCATCACAGCTTCTTACCAAACGGGATGAGCATTACTGCATATGTTTACTGTGAAGAATCAAATACAATGATGGTGAAGCTCGCACGTCTCCAACCAGCTTTAGTCAATCGCTCGTCTTCACTGCTCCTGCACGACATCGCTCGATCTCATACTGCACAGCAGACGGTATCTAAGTTACAAGAGCTGGGATTGGCCACTCTTCGTCATCCACCATACTCACCAGACCTTGCGACAACAAACTTCTACTTTTTCCAGAATTTGGATGTCTTCTTGGCTCCCAAGAGGTAGTACAAAATGCCTTTGGAGAATGTATTGCCTCCCGTCCAGCTGACTTCTTAAATAATACCTGTATCAATAAACTGCCACTGCGTAGGCAAAGATTGCATCGATTGCATGGGTGATTACTTTGATTAATAGAAATAAAAAAAAATGTTACCTTTTTAGGTTTCCGTACCCAAAGGGTAAAAACGGGACCCTATTACTAAGACTCCGCGGTCCGTCTGTCTGTCTGTCTGTCACCAGGCTATATCTCATGAACCGTGATAGCTAGACAGTTGAAATTTTCACAGATGATGTATTTCAATTGCCGTTATAACAACAAATACTAAGAACAGAATAAAATATATGTTTAAGTGGGTCCATACAACAAACGTGTTTTTTTTTTTTGCGAAATGATGCGGAAGCATTCGTGCGCGAGTTCGACACGCACTTGGCCGGTTTTTTTTCATAAAAACGGCAATTTAATATAAAAGACCTTAACTAGGATTATTATAATTAGTATTAGTCTGGATTGGTTACTTTCAATAGCATTAGTATGGTTTGTAAATACATTTCGTCTTATAAATACAAATTGCCGTTATATATACAGATCTCTCAACCCATGACGCGTGTTGTGAACACCGTGTGTGCATAAGCTATTGTTTTTAACCCCCGCCGGAAAAAGAGGGGTGTTATAAATTTCACGTGTGTTGCTGTGTATCTGTCTGTGGTATCATAGCGCCTAAACGGATGAAACGATTTCGATTTAGTTTTTTTTGTTTGAAAGGTAATTATGTCGAGAGTGTTCTTAGCTATGTTTGAATAAAATCGGTTCAGCCGTTCAAAAGTTATGGGCATTTTACTGTTTGAATCGGGGTGTATTCGCAAGATAAATGTTTCGGGGGTTTTTTTAAATTGTGAAATTTTACTTGTTCTATTGTCTCTATAATTCTGCAATCGCGCAATTCATAGAAAACAATTGAGCTTTAGAGCTTATATTTGTACTTTGCCAATTTTAGCTTGGAAGAAAAATGCAAATAAAATCTTGAAAGCAAATTCAAGCGAAATAAATTTTGCGATCCATCTAATTCAATTGATATAGACACTTCGCCAACTAACTCTTCAACTAACTGACAGACTTCTGGTCGATTTGAAAAGTTTCTGAAAATGATATAATTGAAATTAATGAGTTTAAAATTCGTCTTAGTTGAAATAACATAAAATTACGTTAAAATTAGTTTAGGTACTGAGTTCCAAATGGCTTTCAGTGACTGAAAATAGAAGAAAACAAAACCTTTTTTGGTGATAAGTGACTTGGGTGATTTCGTACACGCATTCTGGCCATTAAGGTGCGTTCATGCCAGTCATAGTTCATTTTACGCATTACAATTTGTGAAGGCATTATAACTCACAAACATTGTACTAACACAACTAAACTAACTAATAATAAATTGGCGAAATGTGGGTTGACAATAGATGAATCTCTGCCTATCCCTTCGGGGGATACAAGGCGTGATGAAATAAGAAAACAAGAACAAAAGAAACCGGCCAAGTGCGAGTCGGACTCGCCCACGAAGGGTTCCGTACCATTTTCGTAAAAAACGGCAAAAAAAATAAAGCTTGTTGTATGGGAGCCCCCCTTTAATATTTATTTTATTTTGTTTTTAGTATTTGTTGTTGTAGCGGCAACAGATATACACCACCTGTGAAAATTTCAACTGTCTAGCTATCACAGTTCATGAGATACAGCCTGGTGACAGACAGACAGACAGACAGACAGACGGACCGCGGAGTCTCAGTAATAGGGTCCCGTTTTTACCCTTGGGTAAGGAACCCTAAAAAGGAAAGAAAGAATACATATTTATTTGTGACCCGCACATGAGACACGAGATAAGCAAAAACAAAAAAAATACAATCATAATGAAATTAAATCCCTGTGCGAGACCAAAAAGGCTCATATCTCAGCTTTGGCCTTTGTCATTATTGCAGGCCTGATTGTCTGTTGCCAACCAGCTAGGTGTTGTGGGTTATTTGCGTATCGACAATTATTTTTTATTATGTATGGATGCTAGTCGAGCCTTTGACACTATCTCACTTGCAGCCTGATAGCGTAAGAGAGTTCAGCAAGGCAAAAGTAATGACTCCATGAAGGACTATGACTATTCCCATTAAAGTTCGGTATTGCCAACAATTATTGGACGCTTCCATTGGTGCAGATACTCTTTTCGAAAGAGTCCAATAGTTTTTGGCAATACCAAACAAATTTAAAGGGATTTGTCATACTCTTTCATGGAGTCATTCCTTTTGCCTTGCCGAACTCACTTACGCTATCAGGCTGCTGGTGGTAAGTGATGATGTGGTCGACAGTGATGCACTCTTGCCTAAAAGTAACCTATACGGTAATCGATAAACAGTGGAAAAGCAATCACTGGCTAAAATAATGTTCGATGTGGAATGGGCTCAAAAATTAAGTTCCTTAGTTTCATTAATAATAATTCATTGTTAGTATATAAACCATGTAAAAACAATCTTAGAATGTCAGTAGGTATTTTATTTTTGGGACCATCCCACCACACTATTCATGAAAGAATGCATGAAAGAATCAACTGTGGCGACCACCAGAAAAGCACCGAAGCAATGAAGCTTAACGAAGTCCCAGTGAATGAATTGGGTCCGCAACGAAATTAATCAGAAAAGAATAAAGGAGGAGTAGGAAATCAGAAACATAATTTTCACTTCCCTCCATATCAAGCAGGATACAGAACAAACAAGGCCAATAGGCACAAAGGGTCCTTTACAACTGGGTAAGCCCAGTTGCCTAGCACCACAGATAAAAATTATCATTAATATTAATGGATCCTAATGTTGTGAGCTTTAATATTTCATTCCAATAATAGGTATAGCAGAAACGCTTGCAAGCTCGGAAATTTGTAATTAGATGTATGGTTTGTTTTTATGAGAAAACTCAGAAATTTAGAAAAGAACATGACCTGCCATAATACCATTAATTTACTCTGTTAATATTACTCCCGTAATATGTAATAATGAGCATCGCGTAGGAATTTTGATTATATTTAAATTAATCAGTCGAGATTAAGTGAAACCTTGATTGCGGCTGAAATTTTAATGAAAACGGAAGTAATGTTCGCTTATTACACGCAAACCGAGCGTTTTATTACCTATTATAATATTATAATAATGTATTAAACAAATTGTTTTTGCTTTATAAAGATTTTAATAATTTATTAGCGTATCGTCCGATTTCTTGTACATACTAATACAATAACTTATTCACGACTAGTTTCTTTTACATCTTTTAATCTATTTTTTACGCCTTGAGAATACAATATTGAGTTTCCTTTATTATAGCCAAATTAAATATGTATTAGTACATTTTACCGGGACCTGTATCAGTGATTGACGAAAGAACGAAAGCTACACGCTTTCTTTCAATGAAAGATTTTACAGTTGGTTCAGTAGGTAAAGGGCCGGATCTAGGGGAGGGGCGAGCCGGGCAAATGCCCAGAGCAGCATAAATGAGAGGCCGCCAAACTAAACTAACAGCCCTTTTCGTTTCATCAGAAAACCTAACTTATTCGTGTTGTGATGCTCAAATTTTCAAGCTCGCTTCGCTGTCGAAAGTTATTGGTTCTTGTTGTAAACTCACCGTGAAATAACTTAACATTCATCATGTTGCGAAATTCTTAGATGAAATTTTCTAGCTCAATTCATTTTCACTTTTACTCGAAATTGTCTAAAAAACACGGCTTTATCACATGAATGAAAGGAAATAAACCACATTTTTTTTTAAATAGATAATATCCTGAAACATTTACCTTCTTATAAGGTGTTAATGTAAAGAGCGACAAATATTGTGTATGCCCGGAGTGGCAAAATAGCTAAATCAGGCCCTGAGTAGTATATTGGGTCTAGGGGTCTTTAAGTCAGTGTGATGTAAATATAGTATGATAGTGTGATTCTGAAATAAATGAATATTTAATTTAATTACAGAATTTTTATTTGTACATTATGTCATTGTCATTGTTTAGAAAGGTTTTTAATAAATACGTAGTATCATGTATCTATCAATCGAAATAAAATCAGAAGGGTTCATTCTTCTCGCACAGACAATCACTCTAGAACGTCATCATTCTATCAATCTGTCCAGCCTCTTGCCAACTATGATGGAACCGGCTTCCAATCTAACCGGAAGCAGCTCAGGACTGGTATTTTACATGGACAGACTGCCTCCACAATCACTCATTGTGTAACGCGATACCCTTAGCAAGTCTGTGAGTCTCTAGACAAGTGGCATTCGATGTCAGCGAAGGTGATAGTCGAAATATATACTAATATACAGCTGAAGAGTTTTTTTGTTTGTTTGTTTGAACGCGCTAATCTCAGGAACTACTGAAAGTATTTTTGTGTTGGATAGTCCATTTATCGAGGAAGGTTATAGGCTATATAACATCACGCTACGACCAATAGGAACGGAGCATAAATGAAAAATGTTGCAAAAACGTGCAAAATTATTTCTTTTTGAGAGCTTCCGTTGCGTGTGCTGCGTAAACGGTTTAAGTTACGCAAATATCATGTATGACGGAATTGTTTCTCTTTAAAAGTTCAAAAAAAAAGTACTGAACAGCATATCTCTATCTTTTAAGGTTGACTCACTATAACCTCTTTTATGGTAATCGAATTTGTTAATTTGCGAAGGAGTTTTGTCAACATCTATACTAATATTATAAAGCTGAAGAATTTGTTTGTTTGGTTGTAGGGTAGGTAGGATAGGTAGGTAGCGGTAAGTAGATAGATAGCCAGTTGACGGGAGTGAAGCCGCGGGGGTCAGCTAGTGTCAAAATGTACGGGATTGATCACGTGATTTTTCAATATCGCTTGTCATTCCCATACAATATTGCTTTTGTGATAATCGCTATCACCACGATCGCCGGCGAAGCAAAAGAGAGGGTTATGTTTTTGACCGGTTTGTGTGTGTACGTATGTTTATCTGTTTCCTCACAACTTCTAAACTACTTATCATAAAGTGATAAATGAGGTGTCGTTGGAAGCGTCTTGTTTGTCCACTGATTAAAGGCTGCGTGTCATCACATTAAATTGAATATGGGGCCTTCTTGGGGCCCCGAAGCCAAGAGCAAACATTTTTTTTTCGCCCCTCCCCATCATGTGTGGTATCGTTGACCAGGGATTTTAAAATGAAGGTAGGGTTTTGTACATCATATTTTTGTCAAGCGTACCGTATGCGAGATATATCCCGTCAAAGTCATGAAAACAAATTTTTAACCCGACTACGGTGAAGCAGAGTTTATTGATCGGTAAGATCGGTATGTATGTAAGTAACCTCCGAGATGAGAATATGTTCATGTTTAAAAGAAAGAAAAAGAAAGAAAGAAAAATATTTATTTGTGACCCGCACAGGAGACACGAGAAATAAGCATAAAATTAAACAATAATAAAATAAAAACCCCGTGCGAGACCAAAAAGGCTTCTATCTCAGCATGTGCAGCTATAACCAAAAAAGGTAATAACGCTGCGCTGATATTCTGATAGGGCCCACTGTTGATGCCACGGACACACTTACGGAAACGGGACTTATATAATAAAAAATAAAATAGAAGAATATATAAATAACAAACAAAATAAAAAAAAAAACACTTAAGGTGGGTCAAAGTATGTGCAAGTATTATATAAATAAAACATATTAAATATAGGTAGACCTAGAAACCGTCATATACCATCTTTACCGTGGCAATACTCAATGATCATTTGTCGAAACATAGACAAACGACAGAGCGCGCGTAGCAAAAAGTGACTTATTAAATACGGAAGATATCTATGGTCGGCTGTCAAAAGAAAAATGTTATGTAAGTTATGTTATGAAATAGTGTAAATGAATAAGTGTTAATAAACCTGGCGAAAAGAATACATAGAATAATATTATTGCTAATATTGGATAAATCATCTAAAATATTTCATACTTTTTAGAGCGTGATTTTTTGATAATCACTATCGCCGCGCTTTCGATGATAGAATGTCACTTGTCTGGGACCTCAGAGGCTCTAGACAAGTGTCATTTAACGTCAGCGATGGCGATTGTTGAAATGCCAAAATGTACGTGATTGATCACGTGATTTTTCGATATCGCTAGTGAATCCCATACAATTTTGCCTTTTTGACAATCGATTATAGTATGTCACTTGTATAAGGCCTGTGTCAGATTTTCTAGCTTCTGACAACCCCGTGACGACTGTCAAAGTTCTACAAATGACAGCTGGGTCCACTCAGCCGGCGCGAGACCTTATAAGGTATCTGTTTAAGGGCCTTCCACCGCTTTAGTGCCGTAAAACGGGTAACTTTCTAAACCATACTCCTTAGTAACAGCTAGGTTAAAAGGTATGAAAAAAAAAAGATTAATGTTTCATGTACATTATTTGTGAAAAATGAAATTTTCGTGTGACTAATAGTATTTTTGCTTTAAAAATAATTAAATACACGATATTTTTTCACTACTTTTCGGCACTCCACCAAAACGACTTAATGTTGTTGTGTTAATGTTTAATAATATTAAGAAATAGAAAAATTTATGGCTAGAATTTCTTCATAACTGAAATACTGATATGTATATCAAAGAATTTTTGCAAATAAAACTAAATAAAAGGAGGTTCAATATTGATACCTATTCTGGATCCTAGCGAGCGCACGGCCAGTACTGCGTTAACATTGGGGAATATATACGCCTTAATTGTTTTTCTACTGTATCTCTTATTCGTTACTGTAGAATCTAAGTTATCATCAACTCGGCAAGCATTGCATAACCTAAAATATCGATCAGTGTGACTAATATTATTATTTAGTCATCATTACTTAAATAAAATCCAAAGAAATCCAGTCACAGCTGCTAAAGAAACAATTGGATTCCAATCTTCGCCGCGTAACGTCGCATAAATAATTTAATCTGTTCCTATTAAGGTTACACTAGTCGAAAATTTTTCCATACAAACGTATTCTAGAGATTACTCCACTGTTTGACGATGTACGTTCAAAATAAAAAATGATATCAATTTGGCTCATCATTATCTAGTCCTGTATGGAAACGAAAATGTAAAAAAAAAATATATTTGTAAGTTATGAGCGTCGAAAGTTCCATATTTCAACTCTAATTTTAACGCATCTTTGGGCGGAAATAAATACCATAAGAAGAAGGAAAATTGCAAAACGGCCTCCATATAGTGATAGATTAGTTATTCAACAATGCAAATAAATTTATTTTGAAAATATACATTTAGTAGTTTTCCATGATATCTAAACTGCCAAAGGTCTGTTTATAAAAAATCGCACGCTCGTTTTCGTCCAAAATCATCATCCATTTCGCTATAAACTTGCAAAAGTGCTAATTCGTACACAAACTAGCTTCTTACTGCTCATCACAGCATCTATTTCTTTCGCACGTGTTGTCGGATAAGATAGCATGCGTTTTAACCCCGCGCTCAAAATAGTTCGTGCCGTCGACTAGTTCAACCTTAACGATCTTAATTTTGTTGCCCGGAGAGCCAATTATTATCAGTTAATGGATTCTATGGAACTTTGTAATAAATATCTATCCTACTTAGTTTTCTTTTTACTCTTTTATAGTTAGATTTATATTTTTAACTAGCTGTCCCACGCGGCTTTGCTTCCGTCAACTGGCTACCTACCTACCCATCTACTCTACCTACACTACCCTAAAAAAAATGAAAGAAAAAGTGTTTATTTGTCACAACACGACATACATACAATATAAGAACATACTCATGCTAAACCCTTAAAAATAGTATTAGCCACCAACCAGCGCACGCAACGGAAGCTCTCAAACAGGAATAATTTTGCCCGTTTTTGCATCATTTTTCATTTATGCTCCGCTCCTGTTGTTCGTAGCGTGATGTTATATAGCCTATAACCTTCCTCGATAAATGGGCTATCAAACACAAAAAGATTTTTTCAATTGCTACCAGTATTTTCTGAGATTAGCGCGTTCAAACAAACAAACAAACAAACTCTTCAGCTTTATAATATTATATAGTTATATAGTATAGATAAAGCTGAAGAGTTTGTTTGTTTGTTTGTTGCGTTGTTGCTGGGAACAAATTATCGGACGCGGCTGACGGACGCGACTTACAGCTGCGGCTGATATGTGTGCACAGTCGTATGGGACGCGGCTGCCAGATCTCTATCAGACGTCCGAACGCCCAAGGTCACGTCCGCGACTTACGTCCGATAGTTTGCACAATGTAATGTATATTCATTACCTAGATACTCTATAAGTCGCGGCTGTCAGTCACGTCCGTAAGCCGCGTCCTATACTTTGTTTCCAGCTTTATTCACGCATTCACACGATATGAAGCTACTACAGCAAAATGCGCCTATATTCAGCAACCTACCGCTTCCGTACGACTTCAAGCTATGTATTTGTGTAAATAAATTTCAAGTAGGCACCTATCTAGAACTTCAAAACCATACGCTCATCACACTGTTCAAAGCTCAACCGACAGTATACACTTATTATCCCTATCCACCAATCGTCTTTAATGCCACATCAGAACTGTCTTAGTACACTTTGTTGTATTCCTACTCTTTGACTAACTACAACGGCAAACCACAGTTTTCTAGAAGTTACAAAGCGAGACATCTCAAGCGCTCAACAACTCCAGTTAAATAATATATTCTAAACATGCGTGGATGCATAGTGCGGTGTCGCCACCTGTCGTATTATTCGCGAACTAGCGCGCTGATAGCTACAGTTTCAAACATTCATCATGTGGTATTTATTCAAGATCTACTTACGTTTCATAACACTCCACAATCCATCTTCACATCTTTTGATATTGCATCAATTTGTGTAACTCATTTTTATATATATTCTTTGATATTCCTATTACCTGTAAAGCATATTTTTAGTTATTTCTGATTGTTTCTTTATTTCTTTAACTTAATTTGTATTGCTTATTTGCAAAATAATGGATTTTTTTATACTCTGACATTTTCATCTGACATGACATGTCTGTCTATTTTATTTTCTTAAAGCCATAGACATACCATGGGTACCATGGACTATAATACCTAGACCTTTCCTTAAGCTAGTTGTACATTATTGTAAAGTCAGAGCAGACTGACCCGCCTTTGTAAAGCCGTTTTTATTCGCTCTGTTCTGATTGAGATTTGAATTTGAAATTGAGAAGAGATGGCAGATCGAATGAAAAACGGGCTTCAGCTTTTTTCAGTCTTGGAACTGGTCTGAACGCTGAAAGTCGGTGGAATATTTAAGATTACCAATTTTACGATTGTATCAGCAAACTCTTTATTCTATATAAGCGGCCTGTGAGTTGTGTTTGTATCAAACCTTTGAAGTGCAATAAATAATAATAATTGAGTGTGATACTTATAAATGTGTGCATCTTTACTGGTACATAATCCTCCTCAGTCGTCACGACGTATCAAAGGGCTCGCTGTTTGGCGTATTGAGCCATAGCCGGCCTCCACACCCCTCGGAGCCTACGTACTTACCCGTTTGCCTGTTTATCCATCCTGCTATCCATTCTGCTGTTATTCTACTGCCTACCTGCCTGATTGCCTGCCTGGACCACCTACCCTTGGTGTATGCTGACCTGCCTACCTGCCCGATTGCCTGCATGTCCGTCGTAGCTGCCTGATCACCTACCTACCTCGGGCATTCCACGACTTCTTGCCCGAGCTGCTGCCTGGATAGCTGCCCACGTCGTACGAAGCTGACCATAGTTCTGCTCTCTATATCCTTTTATTTTCATAATTTAATTTAATTTTAACCTTTTATCTTAATTTTAATAACGTGGCTTACGTATAGCTCTCCGGAGCTAAACGTAACGCTACAATCACTCTGATTGTTACATGATTTGTGGTTATATTAGATGGATCTATGCGGTTTAACCCCTACCTTTTGATAAGGATATATAATATTGGAATTTGATAGCTAGAATTGGAGTGGGCAATTAACAATAGGGTAGGTGAGAATGAGAATGGGTGCTGATCTTCAGCCGCATTTAGTTAGAGAGAAAGCCGAATCCAATTTAGTTGGGAAAAAGGGTAGGCAGATTAAGAAGTGGATAGAACAAGAAAACTTAGGCCCATATTCTGAGTCCAGTCGAATGAGCTCAACTTGACTCTAGTCGCTAAGACATCGGAAAAACCCTCGATTTACGACAAATTATATCAAGCTATAACAGTCAAATAGATCATTTGAAGTGGAGTCGATTTGGAGGACATGGTTAGGAATACGTACCTATAGATGAAAAATTAATCTTCAAGGTGTCAATGACAGTAAGATATCAGGTGGATACCGTCTACTTAACAGGTAAACAAAACTAAATTATACATAAATTTACCACTTACTTACTTAATTATACAAAAAAAAAAACATACAAGAAGTCGAACATAGAACCTCCTCCTTTTTGGTAAGTCGGTTAAAAATAAAGGTAAGGTATGTAGGTACCTACACCTAAGCGTCGAAATACTCCTCCACATTGATGTCATCCAGGAACGTGCTCAGAAGACTACCAGCATTTCCACGTTGAATGACATTGCTGATTCTTTGACCTTGATTCGAATAGTTGACCTTGTAAAAACGTTGCTAACGTCGGAAACATTCGATCGGGCGAGACTTCACTAAAATGATTTACCCCACAAATCACTGGGAACAAAAAACCATACGAATCTAATGATACGTCATTTGGCCTAATCGCCGTTTAGACTGAACTGAAATATCCAAACGGATCAGAATAGACCCACATTAATAACGTGCGAAGAATATTGCTCTACTTGCCAAGAAAGTAATGATTTCATTTACCTATGAATTCTGGTACTTCTTGCTACATCGGTGTAGAAAGAAGAAGAATTGTGTGTGTCATTAATTTTGTTTCATGCTTCTCTATTCTGCGCATTTGACTGTTTGACTCTCTTTTATAGCAGCCATTTCTTAACGGTACGGATACCTATCTACCACAGGGGAACGTGCTAGGTCCCCCATTATTTGATTTATATCTATCAATGAACTACCAATTATTACACCTATCTACCTAATTTACTAAATCCTGATGATGGAATCCTTCATGTATATTTGCCAACTTATTGTACTCGTATTCTAGCAAATAAATATTATTCTTATTCAATTCTTATGGTTTCTGTTGCTCATTGTAATTGGTTACCTATCTGTCGCTAATTTTTCAACTTTAGGTACGCAACCTAACTTTGGTGTACAATTAACTATATTCCATCTAAATCAGGTCATTAAGTTTAAAGAAGGCCACTAAAACTTTTGCCAATAAGTACAAGAACTAATTCAAGCCTGAACGAACTATTTAAACAGCCACTCAGAAAGTGGTCAGTTTCTGAAATGTTAGTCGAACTTATAAGCCAGTGCGATCGTTGAAACCTACACATTACAGTTCTGTGTGGCTCCCAATGGCCCCCAGTGGTTTCCAATGGGCTCCAGTAGCTTCCAGTGGAGCCACCCACAAACTGTAAACTTACTAAGCACGCTCATTAATTGGGTTTCCACATCCGATTCGAAATCTGGTACAACTGATCCTTGTGTGTGAGTATCTAATCTGTTTCCGTCCCTTTTAAAAGCTTTTCGTTTATTTAGATTTAAATCTGATTACTTAGGTACTTCTTGATAGTGAGCGAGAGTTTGTTTGTTTGGCTTCATCCTCGTTAGTGAAAATGTTAGCTCCTTAATTCCGCATAAGCAAAGCCGCAGAAATACCTAAGCTAAACACATATTACGCGTGTACGCCCCGAAGGGTTTAAGTAGAGGTGATTTAATCCAATAAGTATTTGATTTCGTCAAAGCATTGTATTGATTCACATTCTGTTTTCAATGCTCCACAACTTTTTGCCACATAACGTTTTCTGTAAAAACTAAATCCACAAGAGAACGGAACCTAAACTTTTCTAAAGAACGATAAGGATATTAAGTTAGCCAAAATTTCAGGGAAGTGGCCACCGACGTAGTTTGCTCCGATTTACGCCATTTAATTTTCAGCAAAGCTTGGAAATACAAGGGAGGTTTATATAACACGCAATTGAACTATAGTCTATAAATTGAACATTTCGGATTCCTAGGAATTTACGTTAGTATCTAACTTCGTTTAAGAATAGAATAGAATAATATTTATATGTCACAGTTGAGACACGATAGGCACCTGTATGAAAATATAAGACTAATCCCATAAATGGGAGTCAGTGATAGCGTGACGAGGGACAGGATGAAATGGAAGAAAAAACGTGTTGCGCCGACCCCAAGTAACATGGGACAAGGGCAGAAAGATGATGATACTTTAGGCACATTTAAAAGATATAAGTACTACAGTGGTAACAGCAAATTTATTCTTGTGTCGGCTGAGCTAAAACTAAAGGTGAGTAATAAATTTCACGTTCAAGTTCACTTAAAGAAAATTCTTTCACTCCAGTCACTCGCGAAGCCAACGGAAAAATACTCACGATTCGAGGATGATTTCAATAAAGATTACTGTCAATTTGATTGGAGGCTGAGTTGAGATTTGGTCGAGTGTAGAGGAAATTTCTTAGGATATAGATGTAATGTTTTTATTTTACTTAATAACTAAATGGTAAACAAGTGTAGAAACTGAAAATCCATATTTCCTGATATTTATTATTCACTATTGTGATAAATAATATCATCGATATGTGATTCTAACAAAGCCCTCTGGATAGCAGGCTTTTTAGATACTATTTAATTTGTATTTGCCAGTGAATATTCCGTGAACTGAGTGGAAGCCTTTGGTTCGTGAATAGCATTTATTATTTTCAATTATAAATAATTGGTTTTTATTCTCAAACAAACTGACATGGCAATTGCTAGAAAAAGTACCTCTTGTACCAACTATGTACATATGCACTTGTAAAAAACCAATTCTGTGGTCATGTGTGGAATTTTATATCGCATCTCCGTTTCAGGAGATATCTTAGTGTCAGGAAACAAAACTAAATACAAAATAAGTTGGTAGTTAACTATATTATGGATCGATGACCTGGTGAAGGTTGCGGGGATCCGCTGGATGCAAGACACACTGGACCGGTGAAAGTGGCGACGCTTGGGGGAGGCCTATGTCCAGCAGTGGAAGTCTTTCGTGTGAAATGATGATGATGAATGTACAGGTAGAATTAAAACTAATGGCCGTTTGGAAAACTCCGCGAGTCGCTGCGATGTAGGTGGGGTACTGGTCTGCGCAGAGTAACCTTCATAGACGTCACTAACTTTGAATCTATCTTTAAGTACCTATCAACAGAATACTATTGACACGACCGAAAGCATCTAGCCTCTGAGCCAGTGAAGGTCAAACTTGCCAAGATTTGTGGCAGACTCTGGTTGGCTGGTATTTGCACAGGCAGGTCAACAGCGCTGCGAGGAAGGTCCATAATTGAATTTGTGAGGGTCGCGATAAACGCCAAGTGGAGACAGTTAAAATCACCAAGAACGTCATGGACTTACCCTCGAAGGACCTTAATCCGCAATTAAGGTAATTTGATCATGCTCTTATTAACTTATGACCGACGTTAATAATATTTTATGAGATTTGCTTAATAATAATTACGTTTTAATTATGCAGTACGGTGTTTTATTGTCTGGTTTTTATTAGCTTGGCATAAAATAGATATACTCGCAACAAAGCAATCTATTACCGAAATAGCTTATGCCAGCGGCTTCGCCGTGGTGAAAGTTGAAAATTATCCTAAGGGAACATATTCCCAGGACAAAAAAAGTATCGTATATGCTTTTTCTGACTCTAATCTATATCTATGCCAATTCTGGTTTATTTAATATGAAAAAAAGGTCAGGTGCGCAGTACACATTATAGTTCTCGCCAAACTTCTTGGCCGGCCAAAAGTTGGCTTCAATGGCTGCGAGTAGTAAATCTCATACAAAAAAAAACTTAATTCAAAAAATCAAAAACCCGACTGCTTCAAAAGCGAACTAAAAAGTCGTAAACGAGGAAAAAATCATGCTGTGCAGGCGGAGGATACACCAGATTTTGGTCAGCCAGCCCGCGAATATGTATCCTCCAAAATTTTATTTATCCCGTTTTTTTATTTATAACTTTTTAGTTAGTTTTTTTCGAATTAGATACATTTAAACATATAAGTGATATATATTTTTGAAATCACCTCTTAAAACGCTCTATTTGGATACCCCACACGATGGGTTTGAAAGAAAAAAAATATTTGGGCCCCCACAATATGGCACTCAAAATCCGCCATTTTTCTTTTATCCAATTTGAATGTAGCCTATGACACTCGCAGGGTTAAGTCGCATCGATTGACGTATGAATCATCAAAATCAGCCAACGCGTTTGGTCTCTGGAACGCCATATAGGAACAAACATACATACATGCATACATACATACTTACACACATACATACATACATACATACATAGACTGATAAACACATTACCCTCCTTCGGCAGTCGGGTAAAAACAGCACCGCGCTGTGTCTTGCGCATTGGAACGCCAACTTAATTTCTTAATTCGCATTAGTAATTAAAAAAGCTGATGATGATGATATGAGTAGGTATGTTATGCATATTTTAACAGTTATTATCATAATTATTATTTCAGTCGAAAGACATCCACTGCTGAATAGGTTCAGCAGTGGATGTCTCGTCAAAGTCCATCCGTAGGTCCAAGTCTCGCCCAATCGACCTGTCCTTTGCGTCCCGCATTCAGCGGATACCACACACGGACACCACGTGTTACAATGAAATTTTTTATACATATTTACATACTACGCAGTGTCCCTAATTACCCAGAGACCTTAATATCTACCTATTTATATTTGATCTTACTCTTCAAAAATAACATGAAAGTTTTAATTCAGTTTTTTTAAGGAAACTTGAATTTCTTTGAAAATAAATGAAAACGCTATGAAGTTATATTTATGAAATACTTTTCCACGTAGGTGGCAGACGCTTTCCAGCATCATGAACAGGAAATATCTTATTAAACTTCGCGACTGGCGGAGATGAAGCGTATGAATTCGTGAGATTTCTTTCAATAATTACGTTTACATACAAAATGTAAAAAATTGGATTTGGCAACTCAACTTTCTGTCGTTTTCACGTCAATAAATTGTATGTTCTCATTTCTATGTAATATATATTGTATTTCTAACTTTGTTTAAAATTGTTTATATTGTTTTTTGATATCTCATTTCATTGGTAAAACAATAATTTTACGAACTAAAATGATTGCCTCAGTCATAACTAATAAAAACATTTGTAAGTACAGTGTTATTTTCAGATGAAATAGCAAGTTCGCTAACAAAAGTTTTTACTTTTAGGAGATTGTTGTTCTTACCATCGTCTTTAAGTTTCGTCTTGTCTTTCAACAAATCAAAACTTTTCTATTTAGAATAATCAAACTTCAACCAAAATGTTTGTGTACTTCAATATTGAAAAGTAGATAATTGTATTCAAAATCTTTTATCGAGTCTTTTAACGTTTATTTGCGGTCGAATAAAAGGCCTCGAATTCTCAGTGACACGTTTCACTTAATCGTGTAAATATTTATAGAACATGTTTTGGGAAAATTTATTACATTTCACGGTATCTTTGTCCTGTACAAATCTTCTAAAAGTATTTGTTCAGAGATCCTACAAGATTATGCTATGGTAATACTTGCGCTTGCATAAATGTATTTGAAATGATTCATTCGGTCCAATTCGTTCACTTTGTGTGGAGTGGCCGGCGATTTATGTCGTTGGTACTTCAACTTAGTAACGTACGGTCGCCGCGACCGCTCTCTGGCTGAATAAATCAAATTGTACCCTCTATCTACGTGTGTTCACGTCTCTATCACACCACTGTAACGGCTTGGTCCTGCGCTAGGTAAGCTGCTCAGGCTGCTAACTGGTAGATAGTAGGAAGTTGTAGAGAAAAGAGCTGGACAAGTTAATACATATAATGAAGAACTAAGATCCTACAGCTAGGTCGTGGGTATATAACGTCACTATAGTTCCGCACGGATTACCACACGCGGTTAAAAGATAAGAAGGGTGCCGTCCCTTGGCAGCACGCGGCAGAAGAGGGGGCCTGTCAGCACAGGCTCGGCGGTAGGCCGCCGGAACTGTAGTTGCTCGCGTTCGCGCAAGGTAATGGCGCTGGCCCCGGCTAGAGTGGCGTTAGGCCGCAGTCAGTCAGGCCAAGACCTGGGCAGCGTGCGTAGGTAACATTATATGATGTTATGATGTTGGTGACATTATATGTTAAATCAATAACTCGAATATCATTGACAGCGAAAATAGTACCCAATATAACCAACCTTTATAAAAAATTTAGTAAAGAACAAGGTTAATGAAATCAAAGATTTGAACCTTTTATTAATCTCTTCACAATAAATTACCTAATAAATCCAGAATTTAAAGCCATTTAAAGCTCTGAATAACCAAACAAAATAATACTATTGAAAATTCCGCTAGTTGACGCTCTAAAAACCCTGTGTCGTATATACTTAGAGGTAGTATAAAAGGGCACATAACGTACAATTTTACACGGCAATAATGAAGCTAATGAAGATTGGTAGCTAGGTAAAGGCCGTACTTCCCGGAGTCGTTATTTCTCGTGGAAATCGTAATTAAAATGAATCTCTCCAGGACAAAGCTTTTGGACACGAAAAGTTAAAAAGGAGAGAAAGCTTTAAGATTTTTTTGGCCTCACGTCTAATCAATTTATTTTGCGATGGAAGCGATTTCCGTCCTCACTAAATGTAGGTTACGTCTCTGTAAATTGTTTGTTGAAATCAAGTCGAAGTTAATTTAAGTCTGTTTTAAACGGTAAATGGAAGTTTTTTTTGGTTCATTAACAAGATAGGGAAGGACATGATACAGATTTGAAAGACATTGTTCTCAATTCTATACTTTGTTCTAATAAATGCACTCGCGGCTCCGTCTGCGTGGCATTACGAAATTAGTAGGTACTTTCGTCAATCCCCTCCTACTTATGATGGATGTATGAATGTTTGTTACTCAATCACGGCAGAACAGATCTGGATGAAATTTGGCTCAGAGATAGGTTATAGTCTGGAATAGCACATAGTGCTGCACCTACGTCAAAAACTTGTATTGTCCCAAGGGATATATATTTGATAGGATTTTTTTTATCACGAAAAAATGTATTCTATGTAATTAATTATGTATTTAATTGGGGTTTTAATGTATCTGTGGACAAAATTTCATCTAAATCTGTTCAGCCTTTTTAGGTTTCCGTTCCCAAAGGGTAAAAACGGGAACCTATTACTAAGACTCCGCGGTCCTTCTGTCTGTCTGTCTGTCACCAAGCTGTATCTCATGAACCGTGATATCTAGACAGTTGAAATTATTTTTTAAATTGAACTAGGGCCGCTATAACAACAAATACTAAAAACAGAATAAAATAAATATTTAAGTGGGGGTCCCATACAACAAACGTGAATTTTTTGCCGTTTTTTGCGATAATGGTACAGAACCCTTCGTGCGCGAGTCCAACTCGCACTTGGAAGGTTTTTTTTTGTGATTGTAACAAAATCTTACAAACTTTCACATTAATAATAATCAATAAAAGGAAGAAAGATGGTAGAATGAACGTTGCTCTATGTTATTTTAGTCAGTAGAGGCCACGGCGCCTGAACAAGAAACTGAATAATAAAACTTGGAGCTCAAAAGATGGAGCTTGTATAACATAACGCAAAGGCTACTCCAGATAATATTATGTTAGGATACTTTGGCAAGGAGAAGTGTACCATTTACAACAGTTTGCAGAATGAAGGATATTGTATTGTCACAGTACCATGGCATTTTGATGCCGATAAGAACAAGGTGCGCCTTTATACAATCAGTTTACGAAGTGGAGAGTAGTGGTGACCCAGTGGTAACGGCCCTGACTTAAGTGACGTAGGTAGTGAGTTCGAACCCAGGCAGGCGGTTTATTTTGTGTAAATTATTTCATCAACACGGCTCTTAAAACGGTGAAGGAAAACATCGTAAGGAAACTGACTGAATGTCCTAGAACCAAAAATTTGAAGACATGTGACACCTACCAACCCGAGGGGACTCTAGTGAGACTTTCTCCATACAAACACATTCTGCTGTTTTCTTCGTGGATAATGCCTCTAGAGCAATGATTTTTCCATAAAATCTAGGTCTAATTAATACGTGCCTGTATCATTTCCTTTTTTCCAAAACATAATCACAAAAAGAAATATAACAATCCAAAAATCCGATAAAAATGCCCGTTTTTACCGCCATGTTCAGAAGACTTTTAGACAATATTTATGAGTTTTTAACAAAAAAGGAAATGATAGGAGCATAGATATACTTTTCCTCTAAATTTTGATATAAGAATTTTTTAGATCAGACCAGTTTTCATGAAGACAACAGCAGAATACGGCACGTCTTTTAGTCAAAGTTTTTGTAGGTAAAATCAGCCTGAGCTGCAGTTGTCCCTTTCGCACTTTACGGGGTGAGGTTGGAGGTGACGCAACGGCAATAGTTTCTTCAAATACCTATTTTTCAAATTCCTGTTGACTAGAGTCCGCTCTTAAGGCCCATTAACTGTCTCACAGAGAGGATACCTGTGTCCCAGCAGTGGGCACATTATAAAGCTGATGATGATGAATAAATAAATAAATAAATGATTACGAAGTAAAGAGTCCATTCAACAAATTAATTGAAAAATATGATTAAATGAATACGTGCCGAAGTATTTTGTTTTAACCAATCCAAATAATCTCTTCCTAATTTTTTTTCCAGTTATTCAACCAAATAAGTAGTTGTTTATTTTCTTTTTATTTGAAAGTTTTTTTTATTGTCTGGTTTCATTTGGATGGCCATAAAAACATTTAGAATGTCTTTACATTCTCACACTTTCTCAGAAACTCTGAACATTTTTTGTACGAAAAAGTTCAGAGTTTCTTAGAGAGTCTGAACTTTATAGATCAAAGTTAGGTTTGCTTAAAGTTAGTTTAGCTCAATGTTAGGTTAGCTCACGGTAAGCTTAGCTCAATTTTAGGTTAGCTTACTGTTACGTTAGCTCAATGTCAGGTTAACTCAGAATTAGGTCAGCTCAATGTTAGGTTAGCTCAAAGTTAGGTTAGCTCAATGAGAGGTTAGCTTAGAGTTAGGTAAGCTCAGAGTTAGGTAAGCTCAGATGTAAGTTAGCTCACAGTTAGATTAGCTCAAACTTAGGTTAGCTCTGAGTTATGTTCAGTAAAAAAATATGTTTCCTGTTTACATTTAGCGCTCCATTCAGTTGAGTAATGATGCTTTGTAATACTCGTACAATCGAAGTTAATTGAAGATATTCTGGGTGTCTCTTTCCAGTTTCTGACACCTTGACACAGATTTTTCTATATTTTATGGTGAGTCCATGGGGTTTATTTATTTTTCTTTAGATGCGGATCAAAGCTAGACGGGATATGTATTATTTGAATTTATTGAATACTTTAAGCACATAAACGTGGAGGATGAGCTCGTGGCTAAGTAATACTTACTAGTCGATCTTCAAGGTTAAGCAACGCTTGACGAGGTCGGTCCGTGGGCCATTTTAACATACTGAGTTTCCTCCGTGCCTCGGAAAGCACGTTAAGCCGTTGGTCCCGACTGTCATTTGAAGATCTTTGACAGTCGTTACGAGTAGTAAGAAGCTTGAGATCTGACACCAGTCTTGCCAAGGAGTTCCGTGTTAACCAGTTACTGGGTTATGGAGGTCAGATAGGAAGTCGCTCCATGTAAAACACTAGTGCTCAGCTGAATGAGGTAAGACTGGAAGCCGACCCCAATATAGTTGGGAAAAGGCTAGGCAGATTTTTAAGCACATAAACGTAAAGAGGCGGACTTTTTCTTCTTCTTTAATTCTTTATTGAGTAGGAACAAAATAGATTCCAGTTTTTGTATTATTGTTTTAGTCTAGGTGTACAATACTGAAAGGAAGCCAGAATGAATAAAGCTAGCTTTTTACATTCGTGCTTACAACACACACCGTCTTACATTGTTAGAGCTATCCTGTACAATCGTAAAAACAAAGAACGATGCACTCTGCACAGACACACACACCGACACTAATGTTATCTGGACACTAACTTGTTTTTTCAACACCTAGCGAGGCGCTGAGACTACATTTTTATTTCTGACGTAAAAAAGTTGTGTAATTTTTGCGTACAGTCGGTGAAACTGATCACTTGTACCCAGTCACAACTAAGGCGTAATTTTTTGTTTGATCTTACTAACATATACAAGACATAGAGCACACGCAAAACATTGTTTGTACTTATTGTAATTACAGTTTAAAGGGCACATTATTTACTAAACGTTTTATTTCGTTGTAATAAGCATTATTTGTGTCACTCGTTACCCTCACACATTTTTAGGGTTCCGTAGCCAAATGGCAAAAAACGGAACCCTTATAGATTCGTCATGTCTGTCTGTCTTCTGTCTGTGTCTGTCCGTCCGTATGTCACAGCCATTTTTTCCGAAACTACAAGAACTATGCTGTTGAAACTTGGAAAGTAGATGTATTCTGTGAACCACATTTAGATTTTCACAAAAAAATTGAAAAAACAATAAATTTTGTTGGTTCCCACACTAGAAACTGAAAAAAAAAAACTTCAAACCCTTATGTGTCGGGATCTATAGATCGGTCTTCAAAAATGATATTGAGACACTTCCAAAGTTTCAAAATGTGTCCCCCCCCTGAAACTTCTAAAATAAGAGAATGATACAACTAAAAAAATATATGATGTACATTACCATGTAAACTTCCACCGAAAATTGGTTTGAACGAGATATAGTAAGTAGTTTTTTTTAAATACGTCATAAATCGTAAACCGCAATTTACCAAGTACGGAACCCTTCGTGCACGAGTCCGACTCTCACTTGGCCGGTATTTTTTTTTACTAGGTTACCCATCTTTTTTGTTCACTGTACCTACATAGGAGAAGAAGTAGCGCAGACAACTGTAAACCTCAAATGAACCTGAAACCTTTAGTACCCTGTGTTACTAGCGTGATATTATTATCTGTATAGTTGTATGCCAACATTGTTGTTGCCAAATCCATGCTCAAGGTAAATTGTATTAAGAAATCGATATGGGCTCATTGCAATAACATATTCGTGTCGAGATTTGGCACAGAGATTTTTATGGATAGACTTACTTGATATTCCCTCCATTTTGGCATAAGTATTCTAGTTTGTATAATATAGTGATAGCATTCTTATAGGTGGATAAAACAATAGTGTTAGGAAGTTTGTCATTGGTTTCTTGAGCAGAATCTTATCTAGAGGGGATATCATCATTATTATTTTAAACGAAATACTGCTGGACATAGGCCTCCCTAAAGTGTCGCCATATTTACCGATTACCGATCCTGTGCGTTTGAAGACTGAGAAGGAACAAAATAGATTCAGACACGATAAAACAATAGATTTAGATGTTTCTTTATTGCCTCGGCATAATTTTGTTTGAGTTTGTTGTCTTTGGCTAAGTTGTTTCAGTTTATACATATCTATTCTTTACAGTATTACTTGAGGAGCAGTAGACTGAAAAAAAAATTCGAGAGCTGGCTGACTAAAACCAGCTGTATCCTCCGACTGCAGAGCATGATTTGCTTCTTGTTTACGTCTTTTTAGTTCACTATCGAAGCAGTCGGATTTATTTTTTAAATTAACTAGTGTACACATAAGTGTTATATATTTTTGAAATCACCTTTTAAAATCCTTTATTTTGAACACGTTGGGATTAGAAGAAAAAAATTGTTGCCCCGCAATATGGCGTTCAAAAACCGGCATTTTTATTTTCCAATTTTAATGTAGCCAGTGACACTCGCAGGGTCAAGAAGAATCGATTGATGTATGAATCATCAAAATCGGCCAACGCGTTTGGTCTCTAGAACGCCACATAGGAACAAACATACATATATATATACATACATACATATATATATATACATACATAGACTGATAAACACATTACCCTCCTTCGGCAGTCGGGTAAAAATACTTTATAAGTACCACTCAAAACCGTAGAATATATTCTGGTAACAACTTACCAGCTCCCCACTAGCCCAGTGCTGTTCATAAGCATTATCCTCCGCCAGTTCCCGTGGGCTCCACACTGGGCCACTATAAACGGGCGCACGGAAAATAGTAATAAAATTAAGAGGACACAGGACAGCGGCAGTTGCTTTACGACTAGCAATCGTATTATTTTTACCACTCACGTTTTTAGAGGGTACGCAGCTTAAAACTCCGCTAAACCCCACGAAAAGCAACAGTATTAATTTCAAAGTATTGCTTTTACTCAGGGAGTACCTCATTTTTAAATGTAGTGTTGGCGAGTAATAGGAAGTATTACGTGGAAGACCGCGGTATATTTGGATGAATAAATAAATGACGTCATCATCATCATCATCTTCCTGCCCTTGTCCCACGTTACTTGGGGTCGGCGCAGCACGTTTTCGTTAAATGACGTAATAGAGAAATTTTAAATAAATAACGCAGTAGACAAGGACTGGATTTTTGTAAGTACAGGTCTCAAAATCTTAAGATAAGACAGAAAAAAAATACTACAAGTAAAATTTCACAATTTAAAAAACCCCCGACACATTTGTCTTGCGAAAACACCCCAATTCAAACAGTAAAATGCCCATAACATTTGAAAGGCTGAACCGATTTTATTCAAACTAAGAACACTCTCGACAAAATTACCTTTCAAACAAAAAAAACTAAATTCAAATCGGTTCATCCGTTTAGGCGCTATCATGCCACAGACAGACACACAGATACACAGATATTGCTGTGTAGCAACACACGTGAAACTTATAACACCCCTTTTTTTCCGGCGGGGGTTAAAAATACATTACTAACCAGTTCTTATTAGATTACAAGTGTCCGCCGCACTCTTAAAGAAATCAAGACCCGGGCGCAAAAGACATGGCTTATTCGCACCAAAGCACAGAATAATCAAGTCCTTACATATCATTATTACAGCACCGAGTTTCCCCTAATCATCTCCTCAACACGCGGATTTTATGACCACCTCCGGATTTATATGTGGAGTTCAATCCTGAACATAAAATAGGGCCAAAATCAGTAGTGCCTGACGAAAACCTTAACCACCACGCTTGTATAAACAAATTGTTGAACAGTTCTTATTAGATCAATAGTCGTCACTCCCTTTTTGTAGAAATCATGACACACAGGCAGAAAAGACATGGCTCATTCGCCCTAAGACACGGATTAATCAATTCCTTACATATCATTATTATCAGCCACATTTCCCCTCCAAGCATCTCCTCAACACGCGGGTGTAATGACCACCTCCGCCGGATTTATATGGGGAGCCATAAAACCTACATTCTTATTCATGTTCATGTTTATGGTCATTGATATGAGCCCATATAAATGGAGATGGCTTTGAACGGGACATAAAACGTGTAGGCAACTGGACAGATGTACTGTTGCCTAGGTCTGTTTAATCTTGCAAGCTAGGAAAGTAGGTAAGGTATTTAAATTCTGGACATTACCTTTTATGTACCTACAATCACTATTGAAAAAAACTTTAAATAATTTTATTGGAGGAAAAGTCCGTATAATAGGAGCCTATAGCACATTATTTTTGAATGAGAGAATGAGTTTACAGAAACTGTATTTATATATCCCTTACACCCAATTGGAAAACTATTCACAATACGAACTACTTTCACAATACGAAAAGCTTTTATTGTATAATATTTACCAAACCTTGCTTTTCCACGTATTAAAATTCCATATTCTTCCGGTTACACATTTAAAACGTTGATCATTCCTATTCAAAATACGATACTACATTTATCAATAAAGTATACACGGCAGCTAAATGCAAATGTTCGTATGTATTTAATAAAAGATGACTCGTTCGCCTGGCTGAGCACGGCGGCGGCGCGGCGCTTCTACGCAGCGTAAACTAACAAATTGCTATGTCTGCCTTCGAACCTCCTCAGTATTCTCAAGTAAATGTCTTGAAAAGGAGCTTGAAAATTTCCTCAACAGTCGTCAAACTTTGTCCACTATATTTATAGACGATACTTCTCGGCAGGGTCCTCAATTATTGTCGGAAATATTTCATTTACTACTTTAGGGAATGATTGCAAAAATATTTTTCGTGCCCTCTTATAAGTATTTGCGTACCTTTTAATAAGCGATTTGAAGTTGGTGGCACTTATTAAAATGTTTCGATTTGAACTGTGTGTACGAAATTTAATTGGGTACTCGTGGAGAAGTTTAGTATTCAATACTTATAGGTAATTTAATTTATTTTACCTTCAAGCCTTCTTATTAAAGTATCTGATAAAGCTTTGTGATAAATGTAAAATTAATTCAAATCACATCAACTGAAAAGTCTTTCATGACGTTCTTTGATTAAAGCCCCAGCGTTTACTTAATTTAGATCTTTTGTGTAAGAGTAGCATTGAAATCAGTGCCGAAATCCGAGGAAATAACTGCAGCCCATTTATTTTCCCGGAATACCTTGGAGAGAACGCTTCGGTATGTACGAAACCTGCACGAAATCGTACCTTTATTTGTACGGGCTCCTCTTGAACTGATGTAATCAGAAAGTTAATATTACTCCTCATATTAGGTATGTGTATTAAGAAATGACAGGCGAATAATTGTCTTTTCACCCAACTACGGTACAGACACAATGAAGGGTTATGATTTTAACAGTCTATAAATGTCCGTATATACATATTATGGTCCTTCATGCCAATCTTAAATGAGATTAGCATCATGCAAGAGACATTATAGTGCATAGGTGCGTTTGCGCATACTTGTGCACCCTCTCTCTGTGTTTATCTGTTTGTATGTATTTACGGTTGTTCTACCATAACGCCTAAACTGCTGAGTTGATTTTGATGATTAAGGTGTCAATCGATTCGTTATAGTCCGGATGAGTGACATAGGCTACATTTTATTCAAATAATATCAGTTTTTTTAAATATGAATGGTTATAGAATAGAATAGAATATAATAAGATAGAATAGGATAGAATAGGATAGGATAGGATAGGATAGGAGAGGATAGGATAGATTAGAATAGAATAGAATAGAAGAGAATAGAATAGAAGAGAATAGAGTAGAACAGAATAGAATAGAACAGACCAGAATAGAATAGAATAGAATAGAATAGAATAGAATAGAATACAATAGAATACAATAGGATACAATAGACTACAATAGAATACAATAGAATAGAATAGAATAGAATAGAATGGAATAGAATAGAATAGAATAGAATAGACTATAATAGAATAGAATACAATAGAATAGAATAGAATAGAATAGAATAGAATAGAATAGAATAGAATAGAATAGAATAGAATAGAATAGAATAGAATAGAATAGAATAGAATAGAATAGAATAGAATAGAATAGAATAGAATAGAATAGAATAGAATAGAATAGAATAGAATAGAATAGAATAGAATAGAATAGATTAGAATAGAATAGAATAGATTAGAATAGAATAGAATAGAATAGAATAGAATAGAATAGAATAGAATAGAATAGAATAGAATAGAATAGAATAGAATAGAATAGAATAGAATAGAATAGAATAGAAAAGAAAAGAAAAGAATAGAATAGAATAGAATAGAATAGAATAGAATAGAATAGAATAGAATAGAATAGAATAGAATAGAATAGAATAGAATAGAATAGAATAGAATAGAATAGAATAGAATAGAATAGAATAGAATAGAATAGAATAGAATAGAATAGAATAGAATAGAATAGAATAGAATAGAATAGAATAGAATAGAATAGAATAGAATAGAATAGAATAGAATAGAATAGAATAGAATAGAATAGAATAGGATATAAATATATTTAATCGACACAGGGACAACACAACAGCAACAAACATGGAGTAAAACACAAAAAAGAAATGCAAAGGCAAATTGCGCTGAATATGATGATGATGATGGGTCATCATATTCAGCGCAATTTAATACATAGACAAACGCATTTGAGATTTCGCGGTCGATCGATATCCTAATTATCTCGTTCCTTCCTCATGACTTTTTCCTTAATGACGGGTCGCCAGAACAAATTGAAACTTGACAACGTGACCGGGCTTCGTGTCTTAACAACTGGAGACTGATGCATCTAAACAGTTAGATTGCAGAGAACCTTGTGACCGTGCCTAGTTACCCTTCGCAGATATACAAACAATTGTGTGAAGTGTGTGGATCCTGAATGATCAGAAATTCGTCATCGCCATTTTGGAGTTGAAGAACACCAGCTCGCCGCCACACGTGGACTAGCATCGACCACCACAAGGTAAGACGTACTACTTCTCTCTCCCGCTTATTTTCAACGCACTATTGCCAGAACCCTTCAATTACAGTCCACTTTTTTATAATAGACACAAGGATGTTGAGGTTTCTCATACCGCTATAACAAAAGGTAAACATAAAAACATGAAATTAGGTTAAAATATATAAAATAACTAGTAAAATACGAGTATTATTCGTATTTATTGTGTTCAGTTATTCGGTGAAGTAATTAAACAAACAATCAGAAAGATAACAGAAAAGGGACGAAGAAGTTTAATTAATAAGCGGCCCTGCTTGTTTACACTGTTGTGGAATTCATTATATGTCAAGGAAATTTTGCCCCTAAAAGCGTCAGAAGTGGTTCAATGAATGGAGCTTTGTTTACCGAGTATTGAGTGCTTATTGCCTTCATAGGTAACAACTGATTACTTAAATTCAGTCAAGCAGTGTGAAAGATTGCCCCCGTATTGTATATATTCTAGCTCTTTCAACTTAACATACATATTTGTTGATACTCCCTATATGCTTTTATTAACCACAATTTTTGCTCTAAAATGAAATTAATATGTGAAAAAACCATACTAAGAAAAAAATCTAGTTAACACTTAGCAAAGTTTTTGTGGATGGTTATAAAATTATTGGGCCTTGTGAACTTTGTCTTACTTGCAAAAAGCAGATTTTTGCCATTTGATAATAAGTTATGAATTATTTTATTAAGTTTAGTTTTCCAATAACTAAACTTTGCTTATTTTTTAAATTACAAAATTTTCGGTTATCTAGGGGCACGGCAGTGACCTCAACAAGTCGAGCAAACAAAGGCACAGCCGTAACATCCTTTTCTCGAAGCCATTCAGGACATTTTCGACTCCCCTTTAACTTCATTGTAGATAAAACCTGAATTTTCAGTGACTAAGAGAACATAATATAATATATAATGGCTGAACTTCTAATTAAGGAATTATTACAAGTCAACATTCCTTTATTTCTTCACTGACTGACTCACTTACCGGTCAGTAAATTAACCGACTTGATAATTTGATGACAATAATGTGGACACCTTATGTAAAAGTATAACCAAGTCAGCTAAATGTATTTGTATATATGTAACCTAATTATTAAGGTACCTACTGAATAAATGAATAAATTACTACTTTTTGCGGTAGAAGAACTGCGCCGCCAGACTTGTATTTTTTACATAATATATTTTTGACGGTCCTATTTTTCAGTGCACATATCTTTTTCAGTCTTGGTATGGCCACAACTCAGAGTGCGGTAGAAACGAATATATGGTAACGTTTAAGCCTTATGTAGAGGAAGCAAGTCAGATTTAACGATCCCTGCTACAGTGTATTTGCATTTATAGTGACAGGTTCCAGTCCAAGAGAATCGTAGTGTTTTGCGAGCAAGTCAAACCCTTTTCATGGTTGGAATAGTCGCAGCTAAACGAATTAAGACTCACAAATCTTTAGTGAAAATTCTATGAGAAAAAGAATGATTATTTTATTTCATCTGTAAGTGTCACAAGAGTTTAGACTTATGTAAAAGAAGTAACAGAATGAGCTCATTAAACATATTTTCAGGAGAATTCAAGCAAATGTATACTAACTTATTGCCTTTGAACTTGGAGGTTGATCGGTGCGATTGTAATAGCAAAATATGACAGTGAATCGACAGCCAAGGAACTGCAACAATCGACAACGGCAACAATCAAAGAACGGCAACTATTAGCTCCACATCAGCCGTACCAAACTCTCAAGCAACTAAAACTGTAGCCTAATTGCGTAAGTGAATTCGGCAAGGCAAAAGGTTTGACCGCAATCAATCGACCAATAAAATATACGGAAATCCACATCGCTTCTTTAATCTCGGATGTGATTAGTCGATTTTTCATACTCTAAGCCCTTTGCCTTGCCGAAATAATTACGCAATAAGGCTGCTGGGGACCTGTCAATAAACCAAGCTGCAATTACACTTGACTAACAACATATCAAGCCATAGATTTTTTTTTTTTGTTTGGAATCATCCAATGACTTCTCCCGCTCTGGGTGAAGCATCAGGGCGTGTCAGACTTTTACTGACTTAGCCGTGTTCCTTCAGTTGCTTGAGCCAGGGCCGCGGTAACTCTTCTTCAAATTTATTCGTGACCCAGACAAGCATCGGCATAACGGACCCCGTCAGTTTTGCTGACATCTCTTTGAGGCGCGCGTGGAGCACTACGCGCCGTTGACTCGGGCCTGGTCCTCATCTCGCCGTCCACAAGTCCGCGTCTACGGAGACCGGGAATCGCCTTGCGACTCCCGACGCCCAGGGCGTCTCCTGCGGTGGCTTGGGGCGTGAGGGAAGCCAAAGTTCTGCTGTCAAAGACAACGTGAGGCGACTAGTGAGTAAGTTTTTACATAACAAAACAAAACATCATGCCTGTCTTCCCCGATGAGTTGAGCAGAGGTTCAACTACCCACATCAGCATTACACCAGTTATGTGTAAGTCCCATGATATAGGTGGCGCCCCTTTGCATCAAACGGGCACAGATCCAGTCTCCGAGCTGTTACCTGCATACATTTTGCATACACGTTTGGTTTGGATGACAATGCACGGTAAGGTAAATTTTACCTTGTTTAAAAAGGGGTTTCTTCATTTGGACACAAATATTATTTTCTCTTTATAGGTTAATTTACCTATCAGCCAGTCTCATTAATCGACCAAATCTTTTGCAGTCATCTGCTAGAAAAAGCTTGTCCCAAGTTGTAGCCAACAAGTTGTTGTGTGAATATTTGCCGGGTCTTATTTGACTGGCTAAACATTCTAAATTACAATGGCTACATTTATTAAAATTATAACGTCTTATTTGTGATTCAGAGACGGGGAATCCTTTTATACTCAGGATATTAATTTAATACCTCCCGTGTCCCGAATGAATTTCACATTACCTAGTATTACACATGTTTTCACTTAATGTTAACTATATATCTATTGAAATATTATGTAGAATGGAAAGCTCTCATGTTAGCATTTCTCCTCAGGATGTTGCAGAGCTTCTTTTCAATATCTCAGGTCCGTATAATACCAGTAATATAATTTGAAGCTGACACCAGCCTTGCTACCAATTTTATGCGCAAGAAAATATTCCTTACTCGACTTTTTTCATACATTCATGAGAAGATTCGGCTGATTTGTTTTACATAATTCGATTTGTATGTATTTCAAGGCACTTACCGGGTAATTGAGAATATCTTAGAATTCATCATTCTTTTCTTTTAAAATTCGTACCTATTTATGTTTCAAATTGTCTCTTCTGGAAAAGAAATCTTGTGGATGGTAAATTTTTTCATATCACATTTTTGTTCCTGTTTTTGAATTTTAAATTGTATTGCTTGAAACGATGGTTAATAACGAAATATCAACAATATTTATAGGGTTGATTTAAAACAATTATTGGAAAAATGGTTTAACGGATCGCCGTCTGGCGTATAATTTGTTGTAACAGATCGACTCGGCCCCGGGGAGCAGTTGGAGAGCTCGCAAGGCGACGAATTTCACGCCACGTGCCGTCCTTGCTGCCTCCCTGCCTCCGGCGAGCGCCCGGCACCCGGCGCTCACTGTCCGACACAAAACTCGATTGGATATCTATTCGATAAATAGTGTGGTTAATCTCGTCTGTTATTATATGAAGCACGACCTACCGCACCATTTAATTATCGTCTAGAGACACATATCAGTGTTGGTCACGTAATTATTTCAATGGAAAACAATCACGTTAAAACAAATTCTTTTTTTAGTGACACGAATACGCCAGTTTAAGAATCCGTCGTAATGGAAATGTTTCACAGTGAAAATGAGTATTTTCGCTTACAGCGAAACTGAACAAAAATGCTGAGTCCGCCACCGGCGAGCTTAATCAAACGCTGAGCTTCAGCTAAACAAAAACGTTTACCAAACGTTATATTGAAAGAACGAGTTTTAATTTAAAGAGTCAATGAAGAGGAAGAACAAAGGTTCAATCAACTATTGTGAGTTAAAGGCCATAACGTTTGCTAGTAAGGGCAGCGAAGCAGATACGACGACACTCACCTAATGTACTTCGATAAAGTTCGTACACAATAGAGTGTACCTATTGGAGCAAAGCACACAAACACGGAAGCCTTTCATGCCTCCGTTCAGTTTTTCCTAAGCATTGTTCGAAACGAGGTTACTACAGTTAGTGCCACGATTTAATAAAATAAAATATAGTAATTCTAGATAGGAAAACTCAACAAGACTTTGTCTAAACCCGGAAATCGAATCCAGTATGTCAAACACAACAGAAGCCTATGCAACCACTAGAGTAACGAAGTACGTTTGTATTAGCAAACAATGAACCTGAAATGTCAGCCAACATTACTGAATGAACATCGTTTATTGGCTGAAAGCTGACCGACACAACTATGTGTATCGTTGTATATAGTTTTAGTGTAGCCGGCTTAAATCAGTGCCGCCTTGCCACAGTGCCCGCAGCTGGCCGCAAACTGTTAACTATTCCTAAGTTACCACGCTCAAGTCTAACGCATGGTATCCCCGGGCCATCGATTCCTGATCGTATCTAGTAACTAATTGAATAAGCCTATCCTTTGACTTGCGTTGGGGTTGCTGTGACTTTATTTCGGTGTTGTACATCATCATCATAATCAGCTTAGTGTCCCACTGCTGGGACACAGACCTCCTCTCTGTGAGAGGAAATGGGCCGTAATCCATCACGCGGGCCCAGTGCAAGTCGGTGAATGTCACATGTCTTCTAATTTTTGGTTTTAAGAATTGCCGGTTTCCTCACGATGTTTTCCTTCACCGTTTTGAGAGCAGTAGTGAAGAAATAATTTACACAAAGTTAAGCGTCCGCCTGGGTTGTAAATTTTTTTATTAATAATAGTGCCTACCTAATATAATAATATTTAAATTAAATTGTTTTACAATTCACAACCGTCGTACGTCTGTGAACGAAGAAAAAGGCGATGTAAGGAGGTGGCGTTCTGTAGTTTCTGTATACCACTAAGAGTGAAAAGCACTAGTTTATGTACCTATTTATACATAAACTAACACCTTTACAAAACATGATTAATTTTAATAGCAGAGAAGCATCATCTTTTCATTCCGACTTCCGTTTTTCCATTTTTCTTTTATTATATTTAATTTGTTTTCCTACAAACGTAAAAAAATGGTAGTTATCCGTGTAAATGTGAACCTATATTTATTGATATTGAGATTGAATCCTATATTTGTATGCTTCATACGAGTTAAACATTCCAACACAATAACGAAAAGAAAAATAAAGAATTTATCATGAAGAGAATCTCAATGTATTGTTGTAGAAGCAACAAACAACGGATAACAACATATAACATCGTTTGATGTGGAGCACAAACATCCCTGGTATTTAGTTTGTTTTGTAAGACGAACAGTTTTCATTGAGACCGAGAGCGCTCCCCGGCTTAAGAGCTAGCTTAAGGCCATTAAACTAGCGTTTTGATGAGGACATTTTATTTTGATGACGCAAACGTACAGGTAGCGAGTAAGGACATCCTGTTTTAGTTAATGGGTCCACGGAAAGAGACCACTATTAAGTCACGGTCGAAATAACCTTTAGTAGATTTACTTTGTCGCTGCCCAAACGTGTGCGTAGTTTTGTATGTTTTTTGCGTTAAAATAGGTGTGTACTTGTCCAATACCTTCAAGATAAAAACTGAAATTGCACCTTTAAAACATTATACGCACACTTAATTCGTATTTCACAAGATAAGAATCCAAAGTTATGAGTTTAGATCTAACATATTTAGACCATTTAAAAGAAAAATGCAATGACTCTTTTCGGTGGGTTTATACTGGGTTTATACTCTTATACTGGGTGAGTGCACTTTCAGCATAAATACTATTGCATGCTCTGCGGTCATAGAAATGTTAGAAAAATTGAGAATTTTCAGTAGTTTAGCCTTTTGTCCTGTGATATTGTATTTTATTAAATCGTGGCACAAACTGTAGTAACCTCGTTTCGAACAATGCTCACGAAATACTGAACAGAGGCATGAAAGGCTTCCGTGTTTGTGTGCTTTGCTCCAATAGATACACTCTATTGTGTACGAACTTTATCGAAGTACATTAGGTGAGTGTCGTCGTATCTGCTTCGCTGCTCTTACCAGCAAACTTTATGGCCTTAAACTCACAATAGTTGATTGAACCTATGTTCTTCCTCTTCATTGACTTGAAATTAAAACTCGTTCTTTGAATATTACGTTTGGTAAACGTTTTTGTATAGACAAAGCTCAGCGTTTGATTAAGCTCGCCGGAGTGCGGACACAGCATTTTTGTTCAGTTTCAGTGTAAGCGAAAATACTCATTTTCACTGTGAAACATTTCCATTAGGACGGGTTTTTAAACTGGCGTATACGTGTCACTGAAAAAGGGAATTGTTTTAACGTGATTGTTTTCCATTGAAATAATTACGTGGACCAACACTGTTATGTGTCTTTAGACGATAATTAAATGGTGCGGTAGTTCGTGCTTCATATAATAACAGACGAGATTAATCACACTATTTATCGAATCGATATCCAATCGAGTTTTGTGTCGGACAGTGAGCGCCGGGTGCCGGGCGCTCGCTGGAGGCAGGGAGGCAGCAAGGACGGCACGTGGCGTGAAATCCGTCGCCTTGCGAGCTCTCCAACCGCTCCCCGGGGCCGAGTCGATCTGTTACAACAAATAATACGCCAGACGGCGATCCGTTAAACCACTTATCAATTTTTCCAATAATTGTTTTTAATCGTCTCTATAAATATTGTTGATATTGCGTTATTAGCTGTCGTTTCAAGCAATACAATTTAAATTTCAAAGGCATGTACAAAAATGTGATATGAATAAAAATTACACTCATTGAATTTTTTATTTATTTATTTATTAAAACTTCATGCAACATAAAGGTACATAGGCGGACTTAATGCCTGAGGCATTCTCTACCAGTCAACCAAGGGTGGTGGAGAGTTACCATGGCAGGTGCATAAAAAAAAAATAGTAAAGTAAAATGGGTACAATAGTAGATATATATAGCTTTGAATCATCACATAAATAGGTACGTATTTTCAATGAAAAGAATGATGAATTCAAAGATATTCTCAATTACCCGGTTAGTGCCTTGAAATACATACAAATCGAATTTTGTTAATCTAATCAGCCGAATTTTCTCATGAATGTATGAAAAATGTCGAGTAAGGAATATTTTCTTGCGCATTTAATTGGTAGCAAGGCTCGTGTCAGCTTCAAATTATATTACTGGTATTATACGGACCAGAGATATTTAAAAGAAGCTCTGCAACATCCAGAGGAGATATGCTAACATGAAAGCTTTCCATTCTACATAATATTTCAATAGGTATACAACATGTCATATCTTGTGTGATACTTGGTAATAAGTTTTATTTTTTTTATTTGTAATAGGCTTGCGTTTGACCACTATCTCACCTGGTGGTAAGCGATGATGTGGTCGACGATGGAGCACGCTTGCCTAGAAGTAACCTATTCACTCTTGACTTAAAGACTCCCAGGTTGTAGCTATCGGGAAACACAGACTCCGGCAGGGATTCCACTCTTTTGCTGTTCGTATAATAAAAGTGATCCCAAAACGTTTGGTGCGTATGGGTGGGTTGTCCACCATGTATCGATGACGCATCGCCGTACGTGTTGTAGTCCGATGATGGAACGGGCTAGGAGGAATCAGTTCATGCAATTCCAACGCACACTCCCAGAAATGTAACCGATAAAAACCCACAGGCTGGCAATTCGGCGCCAATGTTCAAGGCTCTAGAGCCTAGACTCGACCAGTATCTAATTGCCGATAAGCCTCTTGGCCCGTTTTTCCATCGACTCTAGTGCATCCAGCTGGTATTTGGCAGATCCGTCCCAGAGATGAGAACAGTACTCCATCCAAGATCTAACTTGCGCTTGATACAATATAAGCAACTGCTCTGGGGTGATGTACCGTTTCACCTTCGCAAGAATCCCCAACTTTTTGGCAGCCAGCTGGGATTTTGCCTCAATGAATGGACCAAAATTGAGGGTCGATGTCAACGTAACGCCAAGAAGCTCTCGTAGAGACCGGACCTGAGGCCCAGTAGCGCGCGCGTTGGAGACGTATCTCTCAGCAACAATGCTGTCGTCCGCATAACCAAAACCTTTGGTTATGCGGACTTTACCGGGTTTTAGCAGATCGTTTATATGAAGCAAGAACAATGTTGCTGAGAACACCGATCCCTGAGTAACCCCGGAATTAATATCCAGTTGGTAAGACGAGTGGCCATCAATAACTACTCGGATGGACCGGTCCCTCAGGAAGTCTGCAATCCAACCGCACAGACCACCGGGCAGACCGCATGAAGGAAGCTTACCAATAAGGCCTCATGCCAGACCCTGTCAAAAGCCTTCGAGATGTCCAGGGACACGGCAAGCGCTTCCCCATGCCTATCGATGGCCTCACTCCAGATGAGAATGGCATATGCTAGAAGATCTCCAGTTGACCGATTTTGGCGGCAGCCATATTGGCGGTCACTGAGGATGTCATTAGCTTCTAGGTATGCCCGGAGTTTAGAGTTGAGTACCCGTTCCATACTCTTGCAGAGGATGGAAGTAATCGAAATGGGTCTGTAGTTGGCCAGGTCAGCTCGACTGCCCTTCTTGGGCACAGGCTGAACGTTAGCTTGCTTGCAAGCATTCGGCACTTTTCGAGTCTCATACGAAAGGCGAAACAGGCGTGTTAGGATCGGAGACAGTTTAGGCGCACAGATTCTCAGAACAATTGCTGGCATCCCGTCGGGGCCACTAGCTTTGTTCACGTCGAGGTTGCGCAGTACCCTACAAACGCATTGAGGTAATAATGTACTATACCTATTATCTCAATGTACGAACGTCGACATACTCGTTTCGCATCCATCAGGAGAAGGAGTGGGCCGCGCAACACCAGAATCCAGACGTGAAGATGCCGCAAAAAGAGAGGCAAACAAGTTTGATTTCTCCTCAGCGGTGTGGGCCAGTGACCCGTCGGGTCTCAGCAGTGGTGGTAGTGAGGGACGGCAGAAGTTCGATTCAACCGACTTAGCCAGGGACCTAAACGCTTTACTATCAGCAGGATGTGAGGCAAGTTTGGTCCCAATACGGCTTATGTGGTCAAACCGGGCCCTTCGCATCACCTTCTTGCAGGACTTGGTAGCCCTATTGAAGGCTCTCTTCAGCTGACTCACGTCGCTGCTTTGCGCGTCCGAGCGTTGACCCATGCCAGGTACGCCTCATGTTTAAGCGAGTCAGCGCGTTTGCAGTCGGCGCCAAACCATGGCCGGTCAGCGCTAGACATTGTTACGTCAGAGAACGGAATATAGTACTCCATTTCCTGTCTGTGAATCACAAATAAGACGTTATGATTTTAATATATGTAGCCATTGTAATTTAGAATGTTTAGCCAGTCAATTAAGACCCGGCCCTCATTCGGCTATGTTGCAACTTGGGACAAGCTTTTACTAGGGAGGACTGCAAAAGACTTGGTCTATTAACGAGGCTGGTTCCTAGGTAAATCCATGCGTATATTATAAATTAGAAAGTAACTCTGTCTATCTGTCTGTTTGTTACCTTTTAACGCCTAAACTACTGAACGGAAATCAACAAAATTTGGCAAGGGGATAGATGGCATCCTGAGTAAGGAAATAAGCTAAAAAGAAAAAAAAAAAAAATGTATGTAGGTAGGGTAGGGTAGGTATGTAGGGTAGGGTAGGGTAGAAAGGTAGGTAGGTAGACAGTTGACGGGAGCGAAGCCGCGGAGGACAGCTAGTTAACCTATACAGAGCGAAATAATATTTTAGTCCAATTAAAATATACTTTTTCTAAACAAGCTATTACCTTACCGTGCATTGTCATCCAAACCAAAAGTGAATGCAAAATTTTATCTTAATCGGTTGAGGATAACTGTTTTAAAATTCTGTTGCAAGGTTTGACCAGAGCATACATATATACATTGCAAGTTAATAAAAAGCTTGTAAAATGATGGCTACCGGGCAAACAAATATTTCTGACATCGCTTTCAAACATAATTTACTCGCACAAGAGCTTATAATATTATCTTCTAGTAAATAGTAATAATGGCAGTACAAAACATCATTAATCAAAGGATATAAGTCACCGCCCCTCAATAAGGAATAGTCGTCTCTGCAATTGGCATTTCATTTGTCAATAAACATCTTTAGTCAATACTTGCTTCTGTCCGCGGCTTTGTCCGAGGCAAAAGTATTTTATTATCCCAAGTAAACATACTATCGGGATAACAAGTAAAATTTTCCAAAAGCCTCAACAATTTATTTAATTTCACACTTTTTAAACTCCATAATTTATCTAGAAGTAGACACGCTTCAATCAACAATATATCGAAGACTTTTATGTCACGAAATCTTGCGAAAATACCTCTGAAACAGTAAAACGCCCATAATTTCTGAACGGCTGAACCGACTTTCATCAAAGCTAAATAAAACTCCCGATAATATCACCATTCCAAAAAACAAACTAACTCAAAATCGGTTCACCCGTTTAGGAGCTATGATGCCATAGACAGATAAACAAATAAACAAAGATTTATTACACCCCCCTTTTTCCGTCGGGGGTAAAAAAACAACCTATGTCCTAATTCAGGTTCGTTCAGCAGTCAAGGCGAAGAAAGGTAACAGAGTTACTGTCACATATTTTATAACATTAGTAGGAAGTAAGGACCTCAGCCAGCAGATCCACATTTGTGAAAGTTAGAAAATTAAACTATTGCCGGGATAAAACCATCATATGTCCCTGGTCCAATCAAAATTAGTGCAGCGGTTTAGGCGTAAAACATAACAGACAGACCGACAGAGTTACTTTTTATTTATAATATGAGTATAGATAGCACTGATGGCAGTGTATACTTTGATTTGAATAATGTAGTGCGCACACTGGGTACTGGGTACTCTAGTAGGTAATACGAATACCCCCTTATATAAATTCCGTCATGATCTTATTAAGGCTATTACCGACTGAGCTAGGCTTAATAAGGTCGTGTGCTTGACTTATGTGCTGTATGCGAATTGTTGGGTAAACGTGATTTGGTTTTTATGTACGTGATATTCATGAAAGAATTTAGATTAGAGAATAATTTAATTTTGAGTCCACTGAACTTTCCTAATAATTTATTTAGTTTTTCTGGTAGGTATAAGATACTTTGTTAGGTTCTACAAAATGTATGGGACGAAAACTATTGCAATGAACTTAATGATACAACATGGTTGCAGTGTTTGGTAGATGCTTTAACAAAATATTCAAAATGAAGTCAATTGCTAAAGAAATAAATACAAAACCCCGACACAAAACCTCTTAAAAGTAGAAAATAATACATATTGGCCTAAGACCATACAATTCGATAAGGCCGCTGATATTGGCCGTCAGTAACCAACTTTTGTTATAGTGGCCAACTTTTAAATTTCACAGATATTGACGTTCAAATAAAAATATCGCGCCATGCCCTATCGTTATGAAAATCAGTAAAATCAAGATTGAAAGTACAAAGATCTTTTTTTTTACCTAGGTACTCTCAATATTCAGGTTTCTCTTTTAACATTTAAAATCTATTGAATGTTGATTTTTTACATGAATTATCATATTATGTGCACATAATTATAATGGACCCAGTATAATCATCATCATCATCATCATTTCAGCCGAAAGACGTCCACTGCTGGACATAGGCCTCCCCCAGGCGTCGCCACATTGACCGATCCCGTGCGTCTCGCATCCAGCGCCTGCCCGCAACCTTAACCAGGTCATCGGTCCACCTAGTGGGAGGCCTTCCAACGTATCGTCTTCCAGTTCGCGGTCGCCATTCCAGAACTTTTCGGCCCCATCGGCCATCCGTTCTGCGAGCAATGTGCCCTGCCCACTGCCACTTAAGTTTGGCAATTCTTCGGGCTATGTCGGTAACTTTGGTTCATCTGCGGATATCATCACTTCTGACGTGATCACGCAAGGAAATTCCGAGCATAGCCCTCTCCATTGCCCTTTGGGTGACTTTAAGCTTTCTGATAAGGCCCATTGTGAGCGACCACGTATCGGTCCCATAGGTGATCACTGGCAACACACACTGGTCATAGACTTTTGTCTTGAGACACTGCGGTAAATTGGACGAGAAGATACCACGCAACTTCCCGAACGCCGCCCAGCCGAGTCGGATTCGACGGATGACCTCTTTCTCGAAGTTGGACCTACCCAACTGGACCGTTTGTCCCAAGTAAACATAATCGTCTACAACTTCGAGTGTAGAGTCTCCGATCTTGATAGGAGTGGGTGTTATATGGGCGTTCACCATGACCTTGGTTTTGTCCATGTTCATTTTAAGACCCACTCTTTCGGAAGCTCTACTAAGGTCATCGAGCATTTTACTGAGGCTCTCCATGGTCTCAGCCATGACCACTATGTCGTCGGCAAACCGAAGGTGAGTGATGTATTCGCCATTAACGTTGATGCCAAGCCCCTTCCAGTCCAGAACCTTGAAGACGTCCTCCAGCGCAGCAGTGAACAGTTTCGGAGAAATGACGTCTCCCTGTCTTACGCCGCGCTGGAGAAGGATTGGTTTCGAGGTCTGATCCTGAAGACGGACTGACATGGTGGCGTTTTTGTACAGATACTTCAACACCACAATGTACCGGTAGTCGATCTGGCACCGTTGGAGAGACTGCAGTACAGCCCAAGTCTCGATCGAATCGAAGGCTTTCTCGTAGTCCACAAACGCTAAACAGAGAGACAGGTTATACTCTTCGGTCTTCTGTATAACCTGCCGCAGCGTAGATATGTATGTGGTCTACGGTGCTAAAGCCTTTTCGGAATCCGGCTTGTTCGGGAGGCTGGAAATCGTCAAACCTGCGCGCGAGACGATTCGTGATGACTCTTGAAAACAACTTGTTAACATGGCTAAGCCAGTATAATACCTACATGATATTTTAAACCCCCGACGGAACAAGAGGGATGTTTGTGTGTGGACGTGTGTTTGTGATTTTTTGTTTGAAAGGTGATTATCGAGAGTGTGTTTTTGTTATTAACCGACTGCCGAAGGAGGGTAATGTGTTTATCAGTCTATGTGTGTATGTATGTATGTAAGTAGTATGTATGTATGTTTGTTCCTATATGGCGTTCCAGAGACCAAACGCGTTGGCCGATTTTGATGATTCATACGTCAATCGATAAGTCCTAACCTTGCGAGTGTCATAGGCTACATTAAAATTGGATAATAGAAAATTGGCGAATTTTGGGTGCCATATTGTGGGGGCCCAATTTTTTTTTCTTCCAAACCCATCGTGTGAGGTATCAAAATAAAGGGTTTTAAGAGGTGATTTCAAAAATATACAACACTTATATGTTTAAATGTACCTAATACGAAAAAAACTAACTAAAAAGTTATAAATAAAAAAAATTAATTCAAAAAATCAAAAAACTTCAAAAGCGAACTAAAAAGTCGGTTTTTCGATTTTTTGAATTAAGTTTTTTTGTTTGATGTAAATCGGTTGAGCCTTTCAAAAGTTTTAATCGTTTTACTGTTTGAATCGGGATGTTTTCGCAAGACATCTTGTCTTAATTACGTGTTCAATAGATTGACGATCGAAGCGTGTCTACTATTAGATAAATTATTATGTAGCATGAAATAAAAATGTGTCGGAGGTTATTTTAAATTTTACTTCTTTAGATAATATATTTGAGAACTTGCGAATCAGTATCGCCATTATAGAAATACTACAATCCTGTATTTCTCCTCAACCCAGCTGGGGTTGCGTACATTACACCCTTACGTGCATTACACGAATATTGTTAGAATTAATTGGACGGAACAAGGCAATGTAAATACCGTTGTGTAAAATATAATTCTGTAGGCAAAGTCAATAACATTAGCTACCAAGTGAATGGGTGTAGAAGTGGGTCACTTTCATATTCATTGGTGCTTAAGTATTCAAAGGTTTTCTTATACGAGGAAGTGTGAAATGTTAAAACAACAATTCCACAATTTTGACTTGCTTGGCTGAACGTTCAAGAGAAGTGTTCAGTATCAAAGCCAGTCTTGATTTCACTGGCAAAACTACGATAAAATAAATATGCATATAAACCCCAAACAGTTTACAAACAGAACGACATTCCAATACATCGACAATACAAAGTATTTACAGACACTAGTACGATTTAGTACGCACCATGTGCTGCCGCTTACTAACGCGTTTGTTTAGCCTGGGCGATGTATAGACACCAGACATGTGGCCTTTGTGGGCTACAAGTAAATGTGAATCAGAAGTGGATTCTACAGTATTCCCAGCGAAAATTCCCAAACGAGATAGGAATATCAATTGCTTTCCTTCCCAATTTCCCTGCAAATTGCCACAGAATATTTTGCCGAGAAATATCTAATATTTGCATAACGTCACGTGCGTGTAAAAAACGTAAAGTGAAAGGGAACCTAGTAACAGGTGTCATTTATTTTGGTTGGTTCTGTTGTACAAGTGTTTGCTGTGTTCGGTTATTGCGAACAATGATGGAATATCCTCAGAATTCATGTTTGTCTCTAAATATTGAATAAATATATGAAACAAACAGTGAATGTAAACGGGTTGAGCTATTTGTGTTACGTTTTGTGATTGTGATTTTATTCCGACAGATAATAAATTTTATTTATTTATTTGTTTATCCTCGCATTGGAGCGACTTGCAGCAATTACACCAATGGAGCACAAACTTACAAATACTAACTATAAGTCTAGGTTTCCTCACGATGTTTTCCTTCACCGTTATCAGCGATATCCAAGATAAACTTAGAAAGTACTTATTAATTGAAAAAGTCACATTGGTACTTGCCCGGATTTGACCCACGAGAGGCGAGGTCTTAGCCAACTGGGCCATCGCGACATATATAAATCATCATCATCTTCCTGCCCTTATCCCATGTTACTTGAGGTCGGCGCAACACGTTTTCCTCTTCCATACCGTTCTGTCCCCAGTTACTCTATTACTGACTCCCTTTTCCTTTATATCACTCCCCACACAGTCCATCCATCTTTTCTTTGGCCTTCCTCTTCCTCTCCATCCATCCACATTTATATTCATAACTCTTTTAGTGACATGCGTTTCATCCCTTCTCATCACATGACCATACCAGGACAAACGGTTTCCCTTCAACTTTTCTGCCACTGGCGCTACTTTCATACTGCCTCTAATATATTCATTTCTCACTTTATCCAATCTCGTCACGCTGCACATCCATCTCAACATTCTCATCTCTGCTACATGCAATCTCCTTTCATCCATCTTTTTCACAGCCCAACATTCTGATCCATACAGTATGACAGGTCTAATCACGGACTAGTAGATTTTTATATAAATATAGATATTATTATATCAATGGTCTTATTATTATTGCGCTCGACTGTATCCGTTCCTACATATAATTGAACAGGAACCTACATTTCTCGTCGGTTATCTTACGTAAACAATTTGGATTCCATAAAATTTTCATGATCCGGTATTCATTAGGATGTCAGGCGTCAGTCGGTTACCATGACTTGCTTTTTTCCTGGAATTAAATTCGACCCGAGCCCTCATCACACCTAAGTGGAAACACGGCAATATGCAGTGCCCGTGGAATATGAGAGTAGGCAGTATTTGAGGTCACCCTTAATTACATTATGAGGACAAACAGTAGGTACACCATGTTGCTAAGCCTCTTGAAATGTTGTGACATTATTCGGATCCTCAAAGTCAACATAATGGGCCTTATTTATAAATACTTTATACCCATATGATTAGGTTATGCACTGATTAGCAGAATCTAGCGTCGAATCAAGCGTGCCTTTTTACCGCTAAAAGGAGACTTTTCGATCTTACTCCTACTTTCCGGGGTGCGTCTGTTCCTGTGACTTTGAAGTGTGTACCTGTGTGTTTGTGTATTATGTCTATTTGTTAAGTTAAGCCGTTGAAAAGTTACGGGCGTTTTTTCTGTTTGAATCGGGTGTTTTCGCAAGATATCGTGTAATAATCACGTGTTCGCTAGATTGTTTATCGAAGCGAGATTTTTAAAAATTCATCATCTGCCTAGTCCTTTTCCCATTTATTGTTGGAGTTGGCTTCCAGTCTTACCAGATTCAGCTGAGTACCAGTGTTTTACATGGAGCGACTGCCTGTCTGACCTCCAGAACCCAGTAACTGGGCAACACAATACCCCTTGGCAAAACTGGTGTCAGACCTCAGGCTTCTGACTACCCGTAACGACTGTCAAAGATCTTCAAATGACAGCCGGGACCAACGGCTTAACGTGCTTGCCGAGGCACGTAGGAAACTCGGTATGTTGAAAACACATCCACGGACTGACCTCGTTAAGCGATGCTTAACCTTGAAGATCAAACCGTGCGGCTGTTATTATTTAGCCACGATCTCCTGAAAAGTTTAAAATAAAGAAACAAAAAAAATATCAGGTGTTTTTGAAATTTTTAATTTTTATTTGTCATGTAGAATTTAGAATCCGCTAATCGATGTTTATCCTATTCTCATTTCTTTTGGTTTTCGAGTTTTTAAAGCTGTGTATGTAATTTCCTAGAATAAGCAATTTTTTATGTTTTTTTTTTTTGCAGACGAGCAAGAGAAGATCTAATGGCCCGTTATATCATTTGTGTTGACCACTGTCCTCTGTAACTCATAAACATTTTACTGGGTAATAAAGTTAAATAAAACGCACGATTTACCTGCATTTGAATGCGTCACAGTCGTATAATTAAGATGGCGGCATATAAATTAAGTTCCGTCTATCCTGTTGGGGTATCTATTCTAATGAGCTAGAACATTGAGTCGAGGGGCCGCAGGCAGAATACCTCCGCGTGGTAATTGTAGATCGTGGACTACTGACCTACTGTCATCTATAAACTTTTATGTGCTTTGTTGCTATTTGTATGACGTAATGACCTTTTTAGGGTACCGTGCTGGATTAACGTTATTCAATGTAATCCCTTTTGAGATTTGCTGTCCGTCCGTTTATGTGCATGTCACCGTCGATTATAATTATTATGGACTATTTTAGGACCGATTGTGAAGCCTTGTGGGTTTTTCCGTCTTAAATTAGACACTGTCAAAAGTCCATGTGTACTCGTAGACCAAAGAGGATTTTGTTGTTTGGTACTTATAATGATATCAAGCTGCCTATCCTTTTTCCTAACTATGTTGGGGTCGGCTTCCAGTCTAACCGGATTTAGCTGAGTACCAGTGTTTTACATAGAGCGACTGCCTATCTGACCTCCACAACCCAGTAACTGGGTAACACGGTACCCCTTGGCTAGTCTAGTGTCCGATCTCAAGCTTCTGACTACTTGTAACGACTGTCAAAGATCTTCAAACGACAGCCGGGACCAACGGCTTAGCGTGCTTACCGAGGCACGGAGGAAATGCGGTATGTTGAAAATGTTCACCCATCCACGGACCCACCTTGTCAAGCGTTGCTTAACCTTGATGATCGACCCGTGCGGCTGTTATTATTTAGCCACGAGCTAGAGATATACATAATTGAATATGTGAGGAAATTATTATTGAATTGGCCTCGAGCTTTTACGCTATGATATTGAAGACAGTGTGTTAATATCGTCACAGTTAATATAATACTAGCATAAAGATGCCTCATCCCATACAAAGAAACCGTGCCGACGTAACTAGCGTTTTTCATCTGATTAATCTTGTTATTTTTGTGAGTACATCAATCGCGTTCGATCCCGTTTCACGGCAATAGATGGTGATAGCTGCGCCTTGCAAGTAAAAGGGTTTACTAGGTTCGTGAATATTTTTTTCATTAAATACAGTGAAGGTTCGTTTTATAGTATTTTTTTGCACGCTGTTACAGTTTTTTTGATCCAAAATGTGTTAAAATGCAAATTTTAACAATCGAGTTAAATACCTCAGAAATTAAAAATGCGCCATCTATGACATCAATTTTAAATGATCTGTTCAAATAATCTTTGAAATGTGAATTAAGAGCCCAATATTCCATAATTTTGTACTTAGGAGAGTTGTTTAAACAAGAACATACAATGTTTATGTTTAATTCCAGAAAATGTTAATTTTACTCACAGTTCTATTGAATTGTGTGTACATGTCGCGCCATCTAGTGAGATTTAATTGAACGATTTTTTTCGATTTAGGATTCCGTTTGCGTAAAATTAAGCTTTAATTCGCAAATTTTTGTTAGTGTCAAGTGTCCTCCCCTCCTGCCAGCTAAATGGTTGCTTCTGGATATGTGAAAAAAATCATGGCAGAATCTAGTATGTATAACGAAATTAAAAGGAAAAGTATACAGCCTACTAAGGCTTTACAAGTTTACGAGTAATATAGTCGACCAACTTATAAAATGTACTTTGAAAAGTAAAAAAATTGTATATATGGATACAACAGCTTTCGAACGTCAAAGTTAATTTTGTCCCTTTGTTAGAGCAATATTCAGTGCTTCCATTGTGCATGAACGTTAATAATGTTACCTAATAATTTTGGTAAATGTAGCTGTTTATACGGAACCCTCTGTGCGCGAGTCAGACTCACACTTGGCCGGTTTTCAGGGTATCTATCCAATACTCCAGGTTTTTAATAGTAAATACTATATTATTTATTGTACGCCATAAGTTACATTTATACAGGAAACTTAAAACTAAAAACACATACATTGGGAATAGTTTTACAATTTAAGCAAAATACACGTGCGTTGGGTCACTAACATTTTGCTCCCATTGCACTTAACTAAATAATCGACCAAATCAATACCATGGGTACGTTTCTCTGAACTGACTTGTATTGTTTACTCGTGTCGAAGTAATAACACTAAAACAATCTAATTTTGACCTCGAATTCATGTAATTGGTAGAATGTCAACATAGCAATAAGGTTAACATTTTCCCAAATGTGAACTTCCAAATATGAGCTATTTTTAAGACCAGGCCAATTAGGTGTAGTTAGTTATTACGGTTACGTTACTCGTGTGGTTTTTAGCTCAGTACACAGTATGGAAGCATATCCTTATCTTAATAATAAAATTGCTATTTATCATTATTTTAGCTGGAAAACGTCCAGTTTTGAACATAGGTATCTTCCAAGTGTCGCCACATCGACAGATCCTGTGCTTCTCGCATCCAGCAGCGCAACTCGCGCAACCTTCACCTGATCATCTGATCTATTGTGAGGCTTTCAAAAGCTGCGTCTTTCGATACGCGATCGCCACTACAGAACTTTCAGACCGATCGACCATCTATTCTGCGAGCAATGCCCTATAGCCCTATTAGCTAAATTGGTATTAAATTCAAGGAACAAGAAATGAAGAAGTACGCTTCGAAAATGTTGTACGAAGCACCTGTGCCTTTGCGGTGTTGAAGCGTTGTGTAGTAAGCAACGGGTGATCATAATGGCCAAAAAACAGTATCTTACCAGAATAATATAGCTCGACCTAAAAAAATAATACTTTCTAATCTTGAAATCCAACTTGGATGGAGCTACCATGCATCATAGTAAAACAAAAGAATTGACCAGAACGATCACCTTCAAAAAGCAACACGACACACAATGTAAACATAATCGACTCGTTTGTAGAAATAATGTTATCCTTATAATACAAAGAAGCCATTTTTTCAGATTCTGAATAGGCGAATGCCAGTTTTCCCTCGGGAGTCGTAAATAATATGAAGTGGATGAGAAGTAGCATTTTCTTGTGCTCAGTAAAGATCATACTGATATGAGAACATGACTGCATTTTTGCTTTACTTTGCAACTTTTATGCTGCGCTCAGCGAAGTTAAAATCATGCTGTGCAGTGAACTTAGGTTCTGGACAAGAGACATTCTATCAACGAAAGTGTCGCGAAAAGTTAGAAATATATTGGAATGCCAAGAGCAAGATATTTTGGTATTTCGACTATTGCCTTCCATCAAGACACTTTTGTCTAGTTAAAGCGTCTTGTCGCTCTCTGCTCAAGTGTATCTCGAAACTTTTATTCGATGATCTGTAGTTTTCATTTTGAAATTAATTTGGTATTCCAGGTATAAAAGACAGGACTATTGTAGCTAATAAACCGATTTTGTGGTGGTGGACCGAATTCAGATACGTGCCATGATTTGACATAACCGTCCCACATGACGGGAACCTCGTGATAGTTGAGAAAGATAAGGAAATCAAGTACTTGGCTCGCAAGGTTGTCGATATGTGAGATGTGGTCTCAACGATCATTGTAACGATAGTCGTGTCAGCCAACGGCTTAATAGCTACGAGCCTCGACCAACACCTTAGGAAGCTCTCGTAAGGAGGCTGGATCAAGGACTTGATTCAGAAAGCAGTACTTCTGGACACGACTCGTATAGTTAGGAGGTTCCTCTCTCTGAAGCCCTGACTCGAGCTGAGCTCGATACCGGTGGGCCTCTATTTTTTATATTTTTAAATATTTTTGTTTTTTAATTTATTTTATAAAAAAAAGATTATGAGAAACAAAATGAATAAAGGACATAATAATAATCAATCAATCTGCCTTATCATTTACACTTTGCCGAACTATGTTGGGTCTTACCGTTTGCGACTGAATTGCCCATAACACCTTATCATGTTGTAGTGTAAAATAAGGCGAATTCTATCTATCTACAGGTAATAAGCACACCAATATATGTGATATATTATGGTGAACAGCTTGTGAAACTAGACTGGCAGCGAACTGAGCAAAAAGCGTTGTCAAAATGACGTGACCCGCGACCGGCGACGTGTAGGTGGGAATATGTTAGCGGAGAGTCCATTCTTTGTCTCATAAATGTCTATCCAAACATGTACCTACACTTTTTGCTACGCAGGCTACAAGACTTGAACAATGTTTAACATTGTTATCATTTTTGCTTGACATAAAAACCTTCATGTACCTTCATTAATTTATATAATAAAAATACGGGGCTTTTCCTATGTAATTTGGCTTTTACAGGTGGACTCGGCAGTTGTTATTTGTTTTTATTAAGATTTAGTTAATTAAGATACTGTTTTACATACTTATAGTTAATTGAGTAAAGTAAGATGTAGTTTTTTGTATGTAAATGCTTAATATACCTATTTCAGTAGATAGAAAATGTCCCAAATTTTTTTTTTTTCATTTCTGCACTTTCCAACGTGTATGTGGTAATGTATATATCTGTTCCTTAGCACTCCAAACGAAAACTATGGCAAAACTAAAGTGAGAATAATATAGGCTGATTATACTATGCATGCTAACGTGTCAATTGTCATACGCGAACAATAGCTAACAAACGCGCAACACTACTCGACTGCCAGCGGACAGGCGGCGACGGGTTGTCGTGTCGAGTGTGTGCGAGAGTTCACTCTGTGGCCGATACGAGTTAGTGTGACTCTACAAGTGTTTCAAAACGTGAGTTTGGAATTAGATGACTTAACAACAAATGTATTGCTGCATCTGGTTGGCTGGTGGTGGTAAAATTTGTCATCATGTTCATTTCAGCCGAAAGACGTCCACTGCTGAATATAGGCCTCCCACAAGTGGCACCACATCAACCGGTCCCGTGTATCTCGCATCCACCGGATTCCCGCCACCAAAACCTACGCATTAGGCCACCTAGCAGTCCTCCTGTTAAATACAGGCCTGCGGATCACAACCAAGGGCCGAAGACTGGGGCCCATAGCAGTCATGCGACTCCTGGATCTATGTGGCAAGCTAGGGGTCTGTTGTTTAAAGTCACTTACCTGAGTTCTCGTGGATTTCTTCTGTTCAATCCCGTGCCGTGTGTGGGTTTTAGGGGTAGGAAAGCATATACATAATAAAGGGGAAGGGACACGAACGCGATCTGGTGATATACTCGTCAGACTCCAACACGCGTTCCCGGCAAACCCACTTCGATGCGCGCGAAATATGCACAAAACCAAATGCACAGTCGACCCACAACATCACCCGCGAATAGCGATAACAATTTCGGATACTGATCGGCTGGTTACAAGTCACTTAATTAAACACAACATACCAGGTAAAAACCGACATATTTTCCGTGTCGCGTTCTCAAAACGCTTCTTACGAGTCGAGTGTCAAATGTGAACTGTCAAGACTCAATCAAAACTGTCAAATCGATGACAGCGAGCCGACTCAGTGTTGCAACAAAATAACAACAAGGAACGAAACGTTCTCGTTCCGAACACCTCCGGTCCATTGGCCCATCTAGCGGTCGACCCACATACCAACGCAGTGTTTGCTGGTACGTGGTCGCCACTCCAGAACTTTTTGGTCACATCGACCATCCCTTTTGTGAGAAATGTGGGGAAAACGGGTTAGCAGATGATATTTTTTTTTTTTTTTTTTTTTTTTTTTTTTTTTTTTGTCTTTTCTAGGGTTCATCAATAGGATGGACCCTACTCTTATTACAATCTAGCCTTATAAATAGACTAATAAGTAATTTAATTATAACCTAAACTATTACATTGTCTTTACTAAGAATGTGTCCAATAGCACTTTTCTTATTGTCTCTATTAAGGCGAATACACTTCGTTCTTGTGTTTATTTGGTAGCACTTTCGTACGTTACACTATTCACTAACACTAAACACTAACTCGAACGGTTTTGTTCTTTTTAGTCTTCTAACTATGTTTGTGTGGTCGAGAAGCTGGATTGCCTCGACGTTCACATGCTGATGAAGTCTCTTTTCGTGAGCTTCTGCAAATTTCTGGATCACTTTATCGATGAACTCAACTTTTAGGTCCCGATGGAGGTCATCATTTCTTATGTACCACGGTGCATTTACAATTGCCCTTAGCACTTTGTTCTGGAATCTTTGTATAATTAATATATTGCTCTGTTTGGTGCAGCCCCATAGCTGAATACCATAATTCCAAACTGGCATCAGGACTTGTTTGTATAGCAGTAATTTGTTTTGCACAGACAGCATGGAGTTTCTTCCAAGCAGCCAATACATTCTTTTATATCGGAAGTCGAGTTCTTCTTTTTTCTTCTTGACGTGGGCTTTCCAGCGTAACTTTGCGTCAAGGGTCATACCGAGATATTTGGCTGTATTCTCGAATGGGACTTGTTTATTATTAATATAAACTGGAGAATACTGGTGTTTTTTGTTGGTAAAATCAATGTGAACAGATTTAGATTCATTTAATTTAATCCTCCATTTTTTGGTCCAGTCATAAACTAGATTAACAGCCATTTGAACCTTTTCTACTGCTTCTACGTGGCTGTTTCCTACAGCCATTATGGCCGTATCATCAGCAAAGGTCCCAATCGTGTTTTGCTCTAATTTAGGAATATCACAAGTGTATAGTAGGTACAGGACCGGACCTAATACACTTCCTTGCGGTACACCAGCTTTTATTTGTTTCAGTTCAGAGTAGGCGTCTTCTTGTCTTATTCTAAAGACTCTGTTTAGAACATAGGACTCTAATATATCTGAAAATTGCTTCGGTAATAAGCTCTTCAATTTATGTATAAGGCCTTCATGCCATACTTTGTCAAACGCTTGCGCCACGTCTAGGAATACAGTAGAACATACTTTCTTATCTTCAAGGGCGTTTTCTATAACGTTTGTGATCCGATGTACTTGATCAATAGTAGAGTGTTTTTCTCGAAAACCAAACTGGTGCTCTGGTATTATGTTCTTGCTATCTATTATAGGTTTAAGTCGTCTGAGTAACAGCTTTTCAAATAGCTTGGACATTATTGGTAGCAAGGAAATAGGCCTATAGGATGATGTTTCGTGAGCCGGTTTACCTGGCTTAGCTATCATTATTACTTCAGCCACCTTCCATTAGTGTGGTACATATTTAAGCCTTAATGCGGCATTGATAAGGGTCGTTAATTTAACCAGACCCTTTCTCGGTAGGTTATGAAGTACTTCTCCTGTTATTAAATCGTACCCTGGTGATTTTCTTGTACTTATATTGTGTTTTATTTCTCGTGCGACTTCTCTCGGTGTTACTAATTTTATGGTAACTTCATTTTCCGATGTCACCATATTAAGCAAAGTGTGATTTTCAATGATTTCCCCGTCGTTTGGTTGAAAGATATTTTCTAGGTGCTCTGCAAACCTTTTCGCTTTTTGCTCGTTAGTTACTGCCCATTGCCCGTTTTCACATTTGATAGGTGGTATTTGGGTAATCGGTCTTTTTAAGTGCTTAGTAGCCTTCCAAAGAGAGTAGTCTGTCTTTTGGTCGTTACTTAGGCTCTGAAGATAGGTTTTGGTTGACTCGTCTTTAAATTCTTGGATTAGTCTTCTTACTTTTTTTGTAAGACAATTCAATTTTCGTTTGTCTTCAGGGCACCTAGATTGATGCCACGTTTTCCTCTGTTTTCTTTTCTCCATAATGAGATGCTTGATTCTGAGCGGGTAAGTATTTCCTTTCGTCCTCTTGTTGAAGTCAGGTGTATTTTCCCACGCTGCCTGCTGGATATGCATTATGAACTTTTCCACTTCGGCGTTTAGATGTTCGGGTGTTTTTAGTGGAATTTTAAGGTCTATTTGATCATTCAATCTGGTCTTGAAGCTCACCCAGTCTGTACACTTATTAACAAGAGTGGGCCTGTTTTCTTTACACAAAATGGTTTCGCTAATTTCAAGATATATTGCAGAGTGATCTGAGTTCATGTCATAACTTTGTTCCGATTTTATATAACTAGTTGATAGATCCTTGGTTATAAAAAAGTCTATTAAGTCCGGAATTTTATTTTGATCTGTTGGCCAGTAGGTGGGCTTTCCAGTTGATATGACATCACATTTTAGCTCTTTTATGGCATTTAGTAGTTCTTTGCCTTTAGTAGTTGTTAGTCTTGAGCCCCAATACGTATTTTTAGCATTGAAGTCACCTCCTAAGATAAATCGAGTTCTAAAGCGAGTTAGAAAGTTCATATAGTGGTCCTTTTTTATCATATACCGTGGTGGACTGTAGATGGCAGATACTGTTAGAGGATATTTTTTGGTTTGTAGACAAATTGCCACTGCTTGGATGTCCCTCTCTTCGTATTTAAACTCTTCAAAGTGCTGGTGGTTTTCTTTTACTATAATGGCACTACCACCTCTTGCGGAATTGTCTGGGTGAAGTGCATGGTATACTTTGTACCCTTTAAACTTAATGTGAGATTGCTTTGTGAAGTGAGTTTCTGATATCAGGCAAACATCAATCTTTTCTATATCTAATACTACTTGTAACTCGTTCTGATGTTTTTGTAACCCATTTGAGTTCCACGCCATAATTCTTAGTGTAGTATTCATTTTTGTGGCTTAGTAGTAGCAGCTTTGTTGCTATTTTCAATTTTTTTCAATCTCTCGTCGAATGATGACATTAACTTTAAGATTTCATCTAACTTTTTGTCACTGTTCATATCAACCACAGACGCCTTGGCTATGCCTCTTGTAGCTACTTGGGCATAAGATACGTTTTTAATTGTAGTGCTTTGCCTTCGTTTGTACTGGGTGGGGACTTCGGCTCTTCCACTAGGTGTATTTTGTTGAGGGGCAGTATTATTGCCTTTCGATTTTTTGTTTCTCATCTGCTGGATTTCTTTAGCTACGATACAACCTCTGTAGTTAGCTGGATGTGGCGCTCCACAGTGAACGCACTTTGGCTTCTCCTCTTTTGATTTTCTGCAATCCTTCGTGAGATGTTTGCCTGTGCACTTTACGCACCTCGGGTCTTTGGAGCAGTACTTTTGCGTATGGCCGTAAGCCTGGCATCGTTTGCACTGAGGTACCAGTTTTGTGGATTTTACCGGTTGTATTTCCACATTACATCCCAATACAGTTTTGATGTTAAAAATTTTGCTAGTTTCTTCATCGTTCGAGAATGTTAGCATGAACATATTGAGTGGCTCTTTGGTTTTCCAACTCAATTTGTTGACTGCTTCTAGGATTTTGTAGCCTTTGCCACGCAAATCTTCAACAATTCTCTCCGGAATGCATGTGAAATGCAATTTTTTTGCCATCACTCTAATTGGTCTCTCTTGCTTGTTCTCATACGAGTGCCAAAGGCAATTGTTGAGAGAGAGGGCCTTTGTAATTGCTCTGTATGAATCATCGTTTTTGGCATTTACTTTGATTGTATCGCCATTCATCATTTTGATGCTGAACGCGTCAGCTGGTTGGCTCTCAGACAAAAAATCAAAGAATTTCTGGTAATCCTGGATACCATCTACTACAATAGGTGGTGGCAAAGGAGTTTTAATGGTTTTTTCCTTACCTTTATTATGTTCACTTCCTTGTTCATGCAGAGTGGGTTGGGCGGGCGAGGTGTTCAATTTTCTTTTCTTCCTGCTTTTTTGCCGTATCCATCCTGTTTCTCGAGCGAGTTCTTCTTCATCCGTTGTATATTCAACAGGCGGGGGAGAAGTTTCAGGGGTGGTTGTAGTAGCTGATTTCGGTGGGTTCTCCGCTTGAAGTTTCAGCTGTTGCTGGAGGTTTTCTATCTGACTTTTTAAGTCATTTACGTTTTTTTCAAGCTTTTCACGCTGCCTTTGTTCTTCACAAAAGTACTTGAACAACAGATGTTCAGTCTCTGTTGATAAGTTCACGCTGAGTTTTTGCTTATTCGAACTCATTGTAGAAGTTAATCGAGTATTAACTTCGCCTTAACAATAATATTCGCCTGCAGCCGTCAGCATTACGCAATAACTAGGTCATTGCGGTGCATCCGACTGGACAGCGTTATTTTGATGCGTAAGCACTTTTACACTGTGGTACGCGCGCGATCGCATGTAACACAACTGCTCTCAGCAAAAATCGAACGCGTATCAAGTTATAAGTGAGATGATAATGATGATGAAAAAAAATACCTCTAGGAAATCCGGCAGATTTTTCAGGATGGAAAATATCCATGAGAATTTTAGGGTCAAATAAAAATCGACACTCATCACGTATGCGGATTTTCTAATTTATTTAATTTGACCGTATTAGGTACCTATACTCGCTTTGTGGACAAGAAACTGTGACTTGATACTTGAAGGTATAAGGGGGGGCAAGAATAAGTATTAGTATAGTATCGCTATAGTATTCGTACCTACCTACTTAGGTATTTTCATCTAAACTGGCTAAATATTTCATTGAAGGAATTCATGTTCTACTAAATTACCGAAGAACTAATGTTTACGCATGTTAGATCAGGAATGTAGAGATTATAATATTATAAGCTATCGAATTGGGATCCAAAAGTTTTGTGCCGGGAACTGCATGACGCGTTTTGATTGGCTCACGGATTCTGAGCTGTTGTAATACCGAATCGAAATGCTAACGCAATGCATAGTATAGTAGGATTAGTAGGTACCTAAGCTGAGTGTATGATGACTAATATTTAGGTATTACTAGGTACTTCAGCTAAATATTATGACATATCGGGCGAGACTGTCACAGTAGTCTAGAGACGACTTCTACAATGACAAAGACTCTTCTACAAAGTCAAAATTTCATAATTATTAAAGTTCGACTTCTAGTTTAGTAATGTGGGATTGTTTATTTACAGACTTTGTAAGTAAATATTATATTCTAACTAAAATTTCTGCATTGAAACCTGATTGTTAGGAGCAAATGAATTCAACTTACGAAACAGGGGTCACTAATTACTTTCATTTGGGCTCCGATTTTTAAATAATATGTCCGTCGCGGTCCGTAAGGTTTAAAGCCACCTACCCTCCCCCCGCCTATACATCGTCATGTGTATTTACTTTGTTAAAATTAAAATAATAAACTTATATCTATACTTAATAATAATATAAATTTTAATATATTTTATAGATTGTTTGTTTGAACGCGTTAATCTCAGGAACAACTGGTTGGAATTGAAAAATATTTTTGTGTTGGATAGTCCATTTATCGAGGAAGGTTATAGGCTATATAACTTCACGCTGTGATCAATAGGAGCGGCGCATAAAAGTAAAATGTTGCAAAAACGGGCAAAAATATTATTTTTTGAGAGCTTTCGTTGCGTGCGCTGCGTAAACAGTATAAGATACGCAACAATCATGTATGTAGGGTAGGTAGGGTAGGATACGTAGGTAGCCAGTTGACGAGCGAAGCCGCGTGGTACATATGTAAATAAAGATACAACATCAATGAAGATTTCGATGAGATGATTCTTCTGTTGCCGAATCGACGGCAGTAAAAACAAAGCGCGTCATACATTTTTAAATTACGTACATATTGAAGTAACACAAGTATATTATATTGTACTGTTTATATAAGGGCCACACAATATAGGTCGGCGGTCCGGACCCAGACCGCGGTCCGCCATTTGGTGACCTGTTATGAAGGCTCCGCATCATTATTCGTATTTATAAAAGAATTTAAGTGTCAAGTTCCCGTCGAATAACCTATCGACGGGTTCTGCGAAAAATACCTTTCAGAGCAAAATATATCGCTGTTCTGTTCTACATGCAAAGTTTTATGACTCCAGGCGAGTAATGTATGAGTACATAAAGTATCATGTCGCCCTGTCACTTTGCGTCCAATATCTGTATTTTGTCGAGAAATAATGTTATTGTGAATGGTACTGTAGCGGGTTTTTAGGTAGGCTTTTTGTGTTTGAGTCTGTCTGTATTTATTACAAGGAATTTGTGAGGTGTCGGTGCTTCAATTATCTTACTTATATTGGAACGAAGTTCCTTATCGCGCGTTGCGAAAGGGGGCTGGCTAGACGGAAAAATTAAGACCAAATGTTGTAACGACACTTTTTGCTATAGTTGTAAGCGTGTGGCGTGCGCGAAAAAAACAATAAAATAATAACAATAATGAATCCTGAATACATATATGGATATTTTTGGAACACTGTCAGGATTCATTATTGTTATTATTATTTATGATGTACAATTTTTTTTTTTTGGCTTGTACGAAAGAATAGACAGTCAGAGTGCATATAAATATATATATGTATGTGTGTGTGTGTATGTATATGTATAATTTTTTTTTTTGCTGTTTTTATTTCAATAGCAAATCAACTAAAACTTCGTTCCATCCGGGTGTACCTTGACACCTCTCAAGTTTTTTATAAATGCGAAAGTTTAGATGTATGGATGGATGTATGTTTCTTCCTCAACCACGCCAGAACAGCTGAACGGCTCTAGATGAAATTTGGCACAGAGATAGATTATAGACTGGAATAGCACACATGCAACTTTTCATACCGGTATAATGTTTCTTTGGGATAAAAACACTTTTAACGCGGGTGAAGCCGCTAGTAGCAGCTAGTTGTCTACTAATAACTGTCCGTATATTGGAGATCTGACTTTTGTCAGGTTTCTTGTACAAGAGCAAGGGCAGCACAGATAAAAAAAAACAAGTTTTTTCAGTTCTTGATAGACAGACGACATGTAGGTATTTTTGGATTTTTAATATCCGTTTTAACAACCGTTCACCTAGTAAAATATTCAATGTTTCTCTGCCATATATTTAAGACATAACAATCATAGCTTTCAGCTGGTAAATTATGTCCAGTTCAAAAAGAAAGGTGAAGATAATGCTTGACATTTTCGACCTCTCCCAAACGGAACGTAATGATACATGTCGCAGTCCCTGAGTGCTGACTAAGCGAGTTCCTACAATACCTATTATTATGTTCAATTATATGATTTTAGGGGCGCCCATTATTTTTCTAGTAAGGATAAAATCTTCCTACGATCACAATCTTCGATTTTTATTTCTTAGAATACCTATTCGTTCTAACAATCCATTAAAACAGGCCTGAAATTAATTGAACCGCATATAAATCCCATTTTTATTATATTTTTAACCCCCGCCGGCAAAAGAGGGGTGTTATAAGTTTCACGTGTGTTGCTGTGTATCTGTGTGTCTGTCTGTGGCATCATAACGTAAGAAGTCCAAATAAATATATCCCTAAACTGTTCATCTACGACTTCAAGGAAAGAGATTAAAGAATAGCATCTTTATATACTTACCCTAATTGTGGCACGCGCACGTAGGTACACGTACCAAAGTAACATGGTAATTAACATGTTCAAAAAATATTGTAGATACATGGGGGTTTCCGCCACCAATATAAAGTCTCAGCCAGAATTCAGATTCAAAATTCAGAAAACCCCAGACACATTTAACTTGTGAAAACACCCCGATTCAAAAAGTAAAACACACATAACTTTTGAACGGCTGAACCGATTTTATTCAAACATAGCTAAGAACACTCTCGACAAAATCACCTTTCAAACAAAAATAACTAAATCACAATCGGTTCATCCGTTTAGGTGCTATGATGCCACAGACAGACACACAGACACACAGATACACAGCAACACACGTTAAACTTATAAGACCCCTCTTTTTTCGGCGGGGGTTAAAAATGTCCGTTTCTATAAATTAATTTTAGCTTCAGTAAAACAGAACCCTTTCCCATATTAGTATGACACCTCGCACCTCAGAATAAGCAGGCTTAATAGAGTGTCAATGCGAGAGGAGCCGTTTATCTGCCGGGTGACAGATGGCCGTATTTATCGCGCACCGCTCACGGCACTGCACACGCCTAGAATGACTTAGTGACAAACGTGGTTTTCCCTCGATATTCTTTATCGATTTCAAGCTGGTGATTTTAAATGAGACTTCAACGGTATTATTCTACATTGCTTAGTATCGGGTTTTTGTTTAGAGTTAAGCTATCGTTTTTTGTTTTTTTACTGTCGGAGAGAGAAACGGGCAATTAGATGGATGGAAGTATTTATGAAATTCTGTTGAAAGCGTTTACGCGGGCACGTATTTCATGCGAACTTTCTATTGAATAATCTTGGATATGAAGTAAACTATTTTTGGATAGAGTTCTAAAATAACTTTTTAGACCTGCTGGTATACTCGTAGGTATCTTGTGTGGCCGTATCAAGTTTCAATAATCTTCTTGCATTTCTTAGATTTTAGGAGGAGCTCGTGCCTAAATAATAACAGCCGCACGGGTCGATCTTCAAGGGTAAGCAACGCTTGATGAGGTGGGTCCATGGATGGGTGACCATTTCAACATACCGAGTTTCCTCCGTGCCTCGGAAAGCACGTTAAGCCGTTGGTCATATCATATTAACTCACTTCGAAATACAAATAGTGTTGGTTATGACGGAGTATGCACTAAAGTTATCAAAGAAGTGTCTCATTACATAGCTCCACATCTCAGTCACATAATTAATATGAGTATTTCCAGCGGAATCTTCCCTGAGAAATTAAAAACGTCAATAATTGTACCATTGCACAAAAAAAACGATAGGCAAATTATGTCAAATTATAGGCCTATCGCGTTAATACCCGTCTTTTCAAAAATATTTGAGAAAGTCATTTATAAGTCCTTGTACAACTACCTTGAGAAATCAAACATATTAGTAAATGAGCAAAAGGGATTTCGTAAACAGAAGACAATTAACATGGCTATACATGACCTGCTTCTCCCCATTTTGTCAAATGTAGATAAGAGAAATCCTGTATGCGCTATCTATATGGATCTAACTAAGGCTTTTGATTATGTGGATTATCCTATACTGATACATAAACTTGAAAAATATGGTATCAGGGGAAATATACTTGATCTCATTCGATCTTACTTAACGGACAGAAAGCAATTTGTAGAAATCGCACAAATATCCTCAATTACCAGTTATGAGGAAAAATATCGTTCCGAAAGTGAGGTAATTAAATACGGCGTTCCTCAGGGTAGCGTGCTAGGGCCCCCCTTTTTTTTGCTCTACATAAATGACCTTCCGAGGCAAATAAACCACCCCATGGTACTGTTTGCCGATGATAGCACCGTAATCATTAAGTGTGATGATCCCAATAATTATGAAAATGAAATAAATATGACATTAAATAGAATTATATCATGGTTTGACAACAATAATCTAATTATTAACTTGGAAAAGACTAAAATCATGCATTTTTATCAAAGGATCCCAAATAAAATCCTTGACATTAGCTACTTAGGGACAAAAATAGAATCAACTACTGCTACTAAATTTCTTGGTATTAATATAGACAACAATTTGACATGGAGACCCCAGACAGACGAAATATGTAAAAAACTTAATAAATTTGCCTATGCTCTCTATAAGCTATCAAAAATAGTGAGCCTAGAATCCGTACTTACAGCCTATCACGGCTATGTTGCATCGACACTTAGATATGGCGTAATATACTGGGGCAATTCAGTAGATAGACAACTCGTATTTAGAGCCCAAAAAAGATGTGTCAGAGCTATGTGTGGCCTTAAAAGCACAGACAGTTGTCAGCCTTTCTTTATACGTCTGAAGATTCTTACCTTGCCATCGCTTTACATATACGAAACAAGTATGTTTGTCAAATCTAACATTTCATTATACAAAATTGCTACTAAAAGTAACTACAGAAAATTACGCGATAAAAATAAGTCAGAACTTGAAGTGACTTATGGGAAAACTGCACTAATGAATAAAAGTACTTTCTGTATGGCCACAAAAATATTCAACAAACTACCTGAAAGAATAAAAACGTTAAATCGGGACAATTTCAAAACAGAACTATTGAGAATTTTGATAAATAAATGTTATTACTCACTACAGGAATATTTGGACGACAATTCTATAATTACTGCTTCAGACAATTGTGCGCCACCTCACCTATTTTGACGATTTTGAATTTTGTTTGACAATAGCATTAATATGACATGTAACGTAATATATTTGACATTTATATATAATTTTATTCGCAATTGACTGTATTCTTAAACTCGACAATGTTAATTAAAATATTTTTGTACACTTTGATTGATTTTGAATTTTGTTTGACAATAGCATTAATATGACATGTAACGTAATCTATTTGACATTTATATATAATTTTATTTGAAATTGATTGTATTTTAAACTCGACAATGTTAATTAAAGATATTTGTACGCCCTGATTGATTTAGAATTTTGTTTGACAATAGCATTAATATGACATGTACAATAATCTATTTGACATTTATATAAAATTTAATTTGAAATCGATTGTATTAAAATATATTTGTACGCCTCTGTGCAAAACATAGAGGATCTACCTATCTGTAACATCTCGCACTCTGTTGTAATTTGACCTATGTTTACAAATAAAGCATTCTGATTCTGAAAATTAAATTCTGATTCATTCACCGGCTGTCATTTGAAGATCTTTGACAATCGTAACGAGTAGTCAGAAGCTTGAAATCTGACACCAGTCTAGCCAAGGGGTGTCGTGTTACCCAGTTACTGGGTTGTGGAGGTCAGATAGGCAGTCGTTCCATGTAAAACACTGGTACTCAGCTGAATCCAGTTAGACTGAAAGCCGACCCCGACATAGTTGGGAAAAGGCGAGGCAGATTGATTTATTTCTTAGATTTTGGACAGGAAAATCTCTGACCGTAACGCGTTAGCGATCTTAACTCTGAATCAAACATGCTAATTGTTGAATCCCACTGAATCCATAATTTTCAAAATACGTATTCACATATAGCTCAAACGTTTTTCACAAACTTCCACGATAAAAACTAACGGACGTGAACCGAAAGTATATTTAAATTTTCGTAACATAACTGATTTTAGTTCCACCTTATAAGAATGTGACGTCACAGCAGATATTTATGGAGGTACACGAGACGCGAGAATACGATGCTTTGCACTACATAGTTTACAGTCGCGGCGTCGCTGTGTATGATTTAATAACATTGTTGAGACAAGTAACTGTCTACGGTATACGGAACTTCGCCATTATTTCATACTTAATGCTTCCACTGAAACAAAAGAACTGCGAGATATTGTACTCCATTTACAATGAGACAATTAGTTATTCCGCTGATAACATTTACTTTAAAAATGATTTACTTGATTTATCTCCGCGGAGAGGCGTTCTTTTTGAGATAAAGGGTTTTTATTCATTCGGGTCATTGTTCAGGCTTAAAGAGTTGGGGTTGGCATTCTTTTTGATGAGGTTAGTGCTTCAATCATAATACAACAAAGAATGATGCTGAAATATTTATCTTTTATGGATCATTATAACCTTCGATGGATATCGTGAATCGACAGGAAAGGTCGGTTTTATGAAGGGCTCTTGACGCAGCGTTTTGCGTGGCGGGTGTCGACCACCGAAAATAGTCATATATCACTTTGGAGCCGCGCCTGACATTTATTAAAAGTCTTTGGCGTTTTGATTACTGTTTTCAAATATTCGACGCGTCGATTTTTCAATAAAGACGTTCGACGAAAATATTTTTACGGAACGTGCTTTCATAACAATATGAAGGGAGGCTAAGCTTTGAAGCGTTTATTTTGAGAAAGAAAAACTAACCTTTAATTAAATATTTGTATAAAGAATAAGATTGGAAATACCTGAATACCTACTCCATATTCGTACGGTAAAAAAACAACAAACTCTCTTCCGAACAATTTGGTAGTTAATCCAGGAAAATGAACCAAACATATTCATTTCCTTAGCCTCAAACAAAACACAATTTACGAATGCGCCCCAAACAACTGATTCCCGACTAAGAAACCACCTGAACGCGTTTGCTATTAACATTCTTCGTGTAAATTAATTCGCACACGTATTTATGAGTATATCTGTATCGCATAATCAGATTAGAACGATGTATAAAACAAGGCTGAGTTGTTTCCTTGCAAATTTAATACGGAATCTGTATAAATTGTAAATATTTAACAAGCCATGGATGGTAATGTCTTGGGATTTAATCAGAAAGCCTCGCCTCCTGCGAATATAATTTCTTATTCCAAATTGCTGTTGACTGGTCCATTAATCGCAATAAACATATTTAGATAGAAAGAAAGAAAGAAAGAATGAAAACTTTATTTGTCAAACATAGAACATTATTTGTAGATGGGAACGTATGCATTTTATGACACACATAATTGCTTTTATACGTTCGGGATGTGACCTGTTTATATCGTCTTCGCAGCCAAGACCCAGTTCCGCGGTACACCCACATAAACTAAGTGTAATACCTTACGGGATGGCTTCCGCGTAAATAAGAAAACGGTATCGTTAGATACTTTTTATCAATCAATCTGCCTAGTCTTCTTTCCAGCTATGTTGGGGTCGGCTTCCAGTCAAACCGTATTCAGCTGAGTACCAGTGTTTTACATGGAGTAACTAGGTATCTGACCTCCACAACCCAGTAACTGGTTAACACGGTACCCCTAAGATAGACTTGTGTCAGATCTCAAGCATCTGACTACTCGAAACGACTGTCAAAGATCTTCAAATGACAGCCGGGACCAACGGCTTAACGTGCTTTCCGAGGCACGGAGGAAACTCGGTATGTTGCAATGGTCACCAATCCACGGACCGACCTCGTCAAACGTTGCTTAACCTTAAAGATCGACCCGTGCGGCTATTATTATATTGCCACGAGCTCCTCGTTAGATACTTTATTTGTAAGTTCTAAATCAGAGTCTTAATTACCAGAAAGGATTACAATATCACCCATTTTAGCACTTAATGGGAATATCCCGCGGCCAAAAGCTTGCGAATTTTACGAGTGACCAAGAAATTATCTGTTCAAAAGACAATTTATGCCAGTGCAATTAAACGGTGCTAGGTCTTCTTAAATTGCTGGAACTGCGTAATTGTATTCCCTCCTTAATAAGGAGTACCGTCTTACCTCGTAAATATAAAGCGCCTTAATCCTGTTTAATTGTCTTGTTTACAAAGTTGGGACTACTTTTCATATTAACTTTGGTGTTCTATGTAACTAGAGGTCGGTATCGATTACATTTCGTAACAACCCTTTAGAGTACCTTTTGATATGAATATTCATTTTACCTTGTAAGTACATAATTGAAATTTTATTACATAATTCAAATTGTATTATTATTGCTTCTTTAGCGGAGGCGTTGTGGTTTTAACATTCAAACTGGCCGTGTCTTTGAAATATTAAAAATATTTTCCAAATGTCTTCGTAAAATTATTGTTTATGTTTTCGCATAGCTGGCTCTACTAAATACTTAACTGGAATATATATAGGCTTAATTGGAAGAGAAATTTAATAAATATCTATTATAATAATGTAACTGACTACTTTCAGTGTTTTACATTGAGTTAAAATATGTATTTGAGTTTGAGCTTTTTGACTTTCACCAGACCTCAGAAACTTGTCCCTAATATTATAATTTTTGAGGAATCTCCAGTAATTAATAATGGTTTCAATGTATAACACACGAGTCTTAATATTGTGTTTTGTTATTCTAAGTTTCTGTTGCAATTTTTTTGTAAATTTAGTATATTCTAAATATTTTTTTTTTTTTAACTCTGCCCCACACTAAGAATTTCTTCCTGTATCGTGGGTGCGTTTAAAAACACTTATTAATTATTTGTAGTGTACGCCATACCACAGATAATACTAGCATAGCTAGCTAACATGCCATACAAATATTTGCTCCGTGCTAGCATCGAAACCGCGACACGCAGTGCAGCAGCCGATCGCTCAACCACTACGCCAACCGTGTTGGCAATAGCTGTAATAGCAGTAGTACATAAGTGTGTTAATGTATTTATTAAAGCTATGAATTTTATGATTAATCTATACTAATATTATAAAGAGGAAAGATTTGTATTTTTGATTATTTGAATTTTTGTATTGTTTGTTTGTATTTTTGTTTGTAACGAATAAACTTAAAAACTAGTGGACCGATTGCAAAAATTCTTTCATCGTTGGGAAGCTAAACTATATCCGGGTGACATAAGCTTCTTTTAATCCCTGTAAGCCCACGAGGGAACAACGCGCGTGAAACCGCGAGTCTGCCGCTAGTGAATAATAAAAAAATACATAGAACATTTGCTCCCAAACAATATCATTGGGTAGATAGATCTTTACACTTTCTTGTATTGATGGTTATCTAAGCTGTATTTTCGGTCTGACAATTCAACAGAACCTTTAAATCGTTTCAACTTAATAAAATATTTGAGATTGAGTATCAGCTCAAAAATTGCCAAAAAATATATTTTTCTTAGCGTCCTTTTGATTGTTCTTAGTGACTTTAAATGTCTCCTACGTCTTGTGTCGTTTAGGTCACGAAAAACAAGATGTTATTCATGATTATCGCTGCCATGAAAAATAACAAGAGATAAAATATCGAACCTTTATATTTATTACGCAACTAACTTTGCAAAGAACAAACAAAAAGAAAAGCTTGTGATGAAACAGTAACATCAATTAAGATCTTGTAAAAGCCGGTTATTTAGCACCGCAATATCCTGCAGTAACATGGCGTATGATGGGTCTGCGGAACCACCAATATAAGTTGAGCAATCTGTCTGCGGTTACCGCGTCTTGCGACAATTCGTACAGTCGTAGGTAGGGCGTTAACGGATCGCGAAGGACTCCTAATATATCAGGGAGCAGGGTTGTTAGAGTAAGGACTGTTTTCTTGATACTTTTTATGTCTGTAACGTAAGAAAGAACATTATCTGAATATATTAGGCTCCATAAGGCAACATTATTTTGTAACGTGTACGAACTTTGAAATAAACCCGTTAAATGTTAAAATCTTCTTAATTGCTTAACACGTCATCCTAAATAAATTGCAAAAAAGTAATCGTTCAAAATTCTGTAACTATTATCTATGTTTTACTCTTCATTAGGGTTCCGTAGCCAAATGGAAAAAAAACGGAACCCTTATGGATTCGTCATGCCTGTCTGTCTGTTCATCCGTATGTCACAACCACTTTTTTCCCTAACTATAAGAACTATGCTGTTGGAACTTGGTAAGATGTATTCTGTAAACCGCATTAAGATTTTCACACCAAAATAGAAAATAAAACAATAAATTTTGGAGGTTCCCCTACTTAGAACTGAAACTCAATTTTTTTTTCATCATTCCCATGCGTATATCTATGGATAGGTCTTCAAAAATGATATTGAGGTTTGTAATATTTTTTTTTTTCTAAATTGAATTGTTTGCGCGAGAGACACATCCAAAGTGGTAAAATGTGCCCCCCCCCCCCCTCCTGTAACTTCTAAAATAAGAGAATAATAAAACTAATATATGATGTACATTACCATGTAAACTTCCACCGAAAATTGGTTTGAACGAGAAATAGTTAGTAGTTTTTTTTAATATTTTGGAAATCGTAAACCGCAATGTTACTTGCTGCTACGGAACCCTTCATGGGCGAGTCTAACTCTCACTAGTTTTTATAATTATTGAGACTTTTTATTTTATTTGAGTTCCTTATGAACTATATTGAAATGATCATAATTATTATTTTTCTCACTACAACTAAATTTAATTGAGTTGATTGAATGACTTACGAAAATAAAGTCGTAAACCTTAATACTGTTCAAAATTGAAATGGAAACGTAATGGAATTTCTAGTAGTAGTGATCAAAAGTAAATGGAATTGAACAAATGTGGTTCTCATAATGAACGAAACTAGATAGAATACCACTTCACACACTTCTTACAAGTCTAATTTCGTATGTGTTCAGTTTTTGAGTTGGAATTAAAATGTGAGTAGAAAAAGTGATATTTGCTTTTAGGGTATACAGTTTAGGTGAAGTTATTTTTTGGCTGAATCTTGCCGCATTATTCCCAAGCCACTGCAACTCCTGAAAGCTAGAAAGCTAGAATCAACAGCGGCGACCACCAGAAAAGCGCCGAGGCAATGAAGCTCGACGAAGTCCAGGAGAATGAATTTAACTGTCTTGGTTCCCGCATCGAAATTAATCAGAAAAGTATAGTTTCAGCTTCACAAAATACGAATTTAAATAAGTTTACAGTGTGAAAAGGAGACGTATCATTTTCGGCCATGAGATGCACATTTATCAAAAAAGTGGAAAAAAACCCACGAATTGAGGAAAATTATTATTTCGTGAATTTAAGCCTGATTTCTTGCGTACAAAAAGTAATAGTTTTTCAATTATTGCCATAATCTTTTCAACATGGCACTTCTAAAAGTTTGCATTTTGATTTCGTTCTGAAATCATGTCATATTAAAGCATAAATATCGTAGACGTTAAATATGAAAGGTAAGTGTTCTTGTGCTAGTAAAATTTACTATATAATCTCAACATCTTTTACGACTAATATAAAAGCAAGTGGGACGATTTCATCGTTAAAAAAATATCTATTTTACTGTTTGGAAGTGTACTTCTGAACGAATAATTCAAAATGACATTTTATTTGAGTAGCTGAGTGTCAAGTCACTTTCTAGGTTACTTAAACGTCAAAACTAAGACCTCTCATGGCTGTCACGTAACTGTCACGATAAACGTCAAACATTTTTAATTTTTATTTTGTAAGTAAAAAAACTTTTGATATTTTGGAAAAAGTGTTAATTTATTAAATTCAGAGGTTAGTTTCCCAGCTTTCCTAAAATGTACGGGTTATGGCCGGAGTCCCATACAAAAATGAAACATCTCCTTTTACCTAAAAGCTTCACCAGCCATGAATAAAGCATTTAAATCGAATTGTCAACTGGTTCTATATTTTATTGCTTGGCTGACTACAAAAAAAAACTGCCTAAAATCAAATCCAATAATTTTTTAATAAAATCAAAGAATAATGATGTTATTCCAACAATCTATTAAGTAAGCACCTACTATTAAAGATTTGATTTACTTTGAAGTTTTCAGTTTGCCAAAAACCTCTCAGAAATAAAAATACACTTGAACAATAAAAACCGGTTTTATCGTTAAACAAGATGAATGTAGCGAAGATCGAGATGAAGTCTGTGGCATATGCTTTGACAAAAACGCTGCGCACTGTGTCCATAAGTCATGGTAAATGGCGAGATGTCGCATGACTACTTTAGCTGGAGCTGCTAAGGCCGTTAGATTTATTGATGCTACGAGGAGACATATTTAATAAATTTGCCGTCTGCTCTTGGTAACTTCTGAACTCACCAGTGTAAACAGCCAAAGGAAACCTCGCTCACTTCGCTAAAGTGTTAATTAATCTAATTGTATAGGACAGCGGCGATCGAGGACGGGAATTTGTTGCCCACACACGCCCGAAAATCGAATCCATACATAACATAGGGTCGAACTTTGTCACCTTTCCGGGATACGAATTTACGGGTCAAGGGATAATATATGATGGATTTGATCGGCAATCAACCGTTAAGGAACAGGATGAAGCAACATCGACCCACACTACTATCTCTCAGAGCCACTATAAATAAAGAACACAATGAAACGTTTGCCGAGCACGCAGCTTGATTTCAGAAATATTTCCTCTTTTATTTTTCTAAATCTGGTTTATCAAATAAAGAATTTGTTCTTCCAAGGATTAAACCGTGAATGTGTGTGTACATTGTAGAAACCAGATAAAATCAGAATGTTGTAATTGCCCGTATATTCGTTCCATATCCCTTCACAGTAATACGGAAAGAAACTGAGTGAACAATTTTTTGGTTATTCTGGGTGTCAGACAAAAGGGAAGAAGGATCAGAGTCCTTTGTCGTTTAGCGAGCTGATGAGACCGACTCGCCCCAACTATGTTCTTATCTCATGCTAATCTGAGATCTAAGAATTTGTTTTATTATCCACTTTAAGCTTTAATCTTGTTATTTTGTAAGGCGTTGGTTGGGTAAGTTGGATAGGTAGGTAGGGTAGGTAAGGCGTAGGTTGGGTAAACAGGATAGATAGGGTAGTAAAGGCGTAGTTTGGGTAAGTAGGGTAGGTAAGGCGTAGGTAGGGTAGGTAAGGCGTTGGTTGGGTAAGTAGGGTATGTAGGTAGGGTAGAAGGCGTAGGTTGGGTAAGTAGGGTAGGTAGATAGGGTGGGTAAGGCGTAGGTTGGTTAAGTAGGGTAGGTAGGTAGGGTAAGCTTTAATCTTGTCATTTTGTAACAAGAAAAAATCAAAACATTAAACAAAATCCGGCTGTTTAAAAAAGTCATGTCTTCAAAAGCAATATCGAGTTACAGAAAAAAACTGAAATTGCTTGACTGTTCGTTTATTTATCCGTTCAGTTCGCATTTGAACCTTTCAGTTCCCTTGGTATTTCAGCGAACATTTAATTCATGGGGCCCTCGATGTTATCTGAAGCGACGCGACGTGTGGTAGGGGAGCCCAGCTGGAGATATTGCCAACTGTCTCGAAGCGCGTTTGTCCTTTATGTATCGATGCAATCATGTGTCTGGTCCTTTGCACTGGTAATTGGATTACATATATACTTCAATAGTACTATCTAGAAACGTCACCAGCATTTTTTTATTTTCTATATAATATTTTTTTTACAAACATTTATTTTTTAAATTATCTATTGTTTTGTTGAATGCAGACTTGCTTAACCCCTTGAGTGCCTGAAACGTGTATCCACGCAAACACAATGGCTTTTTAATTGTTTTGGTAGTTAATGGATTCAACTGGTTATAGTTTTGATTGATTAGCTTATTAATCTTGATAAAGTAAATAAGTCACCAGAAGAGTCAGACAGAATTTAAATCAGCAGTGTTTTCAAAATAAACCTATAATATAGATACTTAGTGTATCGTTACAAAAATCAGAGATACGACATTGCAATTGGATCCGATCAGGCGTGATAAGCGTACCCCTATCACATTAGGGGCGTTTTACCGCCATCGACGCACTGCGCACCCATTGGAAATAAATACAGTGCGTTACTTTTAGTATTATGGCACTATCGTATTAACATATAAATTCCTTAGTATGATAGCTTATTTTTCTACCGAAAACTTTGAAGATTATCATTTCCTTGAGTTGTGTGATGCGCTGTTATTATGAATAAAGGAGATTGCGTATTCGGTGAACAAGGCCCCTTCTTTTTTTTGTGTTTGGGACATCATCCAATGACTTCTCCCGCTCTCGGTGAAACGGGAGGGCGCCTTCAGTTGCTTGAGCCAGGGCCGCGGTAACTCTCTTTCAAATTTATCCGCGACACAGACAGGCATCGGCCCTATAGGCTCAGGTCTCTCTCCAGGCTCCGTCACTTTCGCTGACATCTCTTTGAGGCGCGCGTGGAACACTACGCGCCGTAAACTCGGGCTTGGTCCTTATCGGACGGGGAGCTACCCATAACTTGCAGTCCGCAAGCCCACGCCTACGGTGGTCGGGCATCGGCTTGCGACTACCGACGCCTGGGGCGTCTCCTGCCTTGGCTTGGGGCGTGAGAGCGTCTCCTTTGCGTCTCCCTCACGCGTTCCGCCTCCTCCTTTGCGAGCATTACTGCTTCGCAGAAGGAGGAGACAAAATACTTATTAATTAATGTATTTAAGATAGGCATTTTTATTATAGGTCAGTTTTGTTTTGCTCCTAGCTCACTGAATAATGAAAGTTTTAGTACTCATAAGAAAATATTACATCTATTAATCCCAGCTCATTTATTTAAAACTTAAACATAAATGGCAAAAGCTCAAAAACACTGCCGTCTGGCAAATCTATACTAATATTATAAAGCTGAAGAGTTTGTTTGTTTGTTTGAACGCACTAATCTCAGGAACTATTAGTTGGAATTGACAATTTTTTTTTTTTTGTTAATCCATTTATCGAGAAAGGTTATAGGCTATACAACATTACGCTAAAACTAATAGAAGCGGAGCATAAATGAAAAATTTGCAAAAACGGGCAAAATTATTCCTTTTCGAGAGCTTCCGTTGCGTGCGCTGCGTAAATATCATGTATTATGGAATTGTTTCTCTTTAAAAGTTTAAAAAAAAGTCCGCGACAGCATATGTCTATCTTTTAAGATTGACTCACTATAACCTTTTTTATGGTAATCAAATTTGTTCATTTGCTAAGGAGTATTATCAACATCTATACTAATATTATAAAGCTGAAGAGTTTGTTTGTAGGGTAGGTAGCGTAGGTAGGTAGTGCTAGGGAGGTAGATAGCCAGTTGACGGGACCGAAGCCGCAGGGGTCAGCTAGTTTAAAATAAAGCCAGCTTCAATCTAACCGGAGTAAGCTAACAAAAATACCATGAAACTTAACCGTTCGGGATTACGGTGGCGGGCGGGGTGAAACCGATGCTAGGCCCGCAGTCCCGTAGCCCGCACTACTCTGCCATTAGATGGACTATTTGTTTGGCTACAGACGCGTAAGCCTTTAATCTCTCATAGCACTGAGCCCCAAGTGACTGGCAGGCATACCGGCGCCCGGCCATGCGTTCCACATTTAAACTATTATTTTTTGAATTTTAAATAGAGATTCGATTCGAAATCGACGTACCGTTTGATTGGTTTGAAAAATTCGTAATTTTAACTTTTAAAATTGTATTGCGTTTGATTGTGGGTAGTTGACTGAAAATTTGTTCTTTGTCCGTCAGGTAAATTATAAAAAGATTCGGTACATCTTTTTTTTTTTGACACGTAAACATAAAGTGACAATAATACAGTGCGTTAAAATATCGTTGGCGTGCTACACTTTTTACTAAAAAGGTGACGTCACAAGCCGTGGAGGCTTGTACTGAATGTTGATGAGCTTTATCTTTGTCAATTTTTATTTATTTGGAAATGCAATAAATACGGGACCAAAATTATTTGATAATCTCACTGATGGACTAACTAGAATTATTATATTATAATAATTTCTACACGCCAACACCCCTATATTGCGATGGTCATCTGTATTATATCTTTTGGCTCTAATTTGATATTCCAATATTCACAATTGTATCTAGTGTTTGTTTTACGTTGTTTCTGAGTTTCGCTTTTGTTAACCGCAAACATAGAAATTTAAACATGTTAGTGAAATATCGATTCATTTTCTCCAATAAAACAAATCTGTCATACAGAAAAACGGCCAAGTGCGAGTCGGACTTGCGCACGAAGGGTTCCGCACCATTGTCGCAAAAAACGGCAACAAAATCACGTCATTTATCATTTTATCATCATCTGTGAAAATTGCTACTATCTAGTCTAGCTATCACGGTTCATGAGATACACAGCTTGGCGACAGACAGACAGAAAGACGGAGAGTAGAGTTTTAGTAATAGGGTCCCGTTTTTACCCTTTGGGTACGGCACCATAAAAAGTAAAAATGACAATTTCTGTAAAAATCATTTTATAGTATTGTGGAAGTTCCATCATACAGGGTCCCACCACACGACTGCTACATGAGTAGATAATGTAGAGATGCCTACATAGGTATAACAACAGTACGTCAGTATCATCTTCCTGAGACAAAAAAGCGTGAATTCCAACATGTAACCCGAGCACATCAGTAACCACTTGTGCCACAGACACGTCGGCTGTAACAAATAGTAAACTATTCCCTTCTCATTGTAGATCATCACTATCAAGCCTTTTTGGCAAGGAACTGTTTAATATCTTCCCACTTCGTAAAACATCGCTGCCATACACCTTTCGATCTATCAGGTAGGTATGGCGTAAGATGGATTGTAAGGATATCTCTCTTGTGTAGAATTTCCCTATTACTAATGAGAATTTGGAAACGTGAGAAGTAAGAGGGGATAGAATCATGTGATGGACTCTAAAAAAGTGTTCGATTTACATTAGTTATTTTAGAACTTGTCTGAATCTAAATGACCTTGCTTAATTGTTTGAAGTAAACCGTTCTCGTCCAACTTACCACAGTGTTAGACGAAAGTCTATGACCAGTGTGTCCTGCCAGAGATGATTTAAGGCTCTGAGACGTGATCGCTCACAATGGAAGTCATAAGAAAGCTTATACAGCATACCTAAAGGACAATGGGGAGGGCTATGCTCACGTTTCCTTGCGTGATCGAATCAGAAATGTAGAGATCCGCAAGAGAACCAGCTAAGAGCCAGATTGCCAAACTTAAATAACAGTGGGCAGGGCACATTGCTTGCAGAGCGGATGGCCAATGGAGCAGAAAGTTCTGGCGTAGCAACCGCGAACCGGATCATGTTGTGTTGAAAGACCGATGACCTGGTGAAGGTTGCGGCACACCTATCAATCTGTTTAGCCTTTTCCCAAATATATTGGGGTTGACTGCCGATCTAACTGGATTCATTTGGATACCACCAGTAACTGGGTAAGACGATACCCATTGTCAAGAGTCGTGGCAGACTTCAGGTACGGTATGTAATAGGTCTTCAGTTGGTCACTCATCCAAGGACCGACCTCGCCAACTTCAACGAGTTCACGACACAGAGGTTCACAACATCAAACATAATTATTTATCTTATAAAGTTTTAGATTTATCCATTCTGACCCATCTCATTGAATAATCCGGTATTTGCCTGTTATTATTTCCTGAAACAAGATTATTAACAGTCCCCAAATAACTGACCTTTGTCCTTTTAATATATTCTTGTTAGGAAAATTCATCGTCAGAAAATGTTTAAATTATTTTGCAAATTCTATAGCGCTATTATGCGACATTAATATCTCGTAGACTATTATTATTCTTGATCTGAAGTGTTAAGGTTACACTAGTCGAAAATTCTTCCATACAAACGTAGTCTAGTGATTACTCCACTGTTTGATGATGTACGTTCAAAATAAAAAATGATATCAATTTGACTCATCATTATCTAGTCATGTATGGAAACAAAAATGTATAAAAATAATATATTTGAAAGTAATATATTTGAAAGTATATATGAGCGTCGAAAGTTCCATATTTCAACACTAATTTTAACGCATCTTTGGGTGGAAATAAATACCATAAGAAGAAGGAAAATTGCAAAACAGCCCCTATACAGGGATAGAATAGTAATTCAACAATCCAAATAATTTTATTTTGAAAATATACATTTAGTGGTTTTTTCACGATATCTAGACTCCCAAAGGTCTGTTTATAAAATTTCGCGCGCTATTTTTCGTCCTAAATCATCATCCGTTTCGATACAAATTTGCTAATACGTATGCGAACTAGCTTCTGCTCATCACAGTATCTATCTCTTTAGCACGTATTGTCGGATGAGATAGCAAGCATTTTTAACCTCGCGCACGAAATAGTTCGTGCCGTCGACTGTGGGAACCTGAAGGAAGTCATAGACATTACATAAAAAAAATGGATATTCCGTAAAGTTATCATCAGCTGATCAAATAATTAAGATAGGAGGCACAATTTATTTTGCCTATGACCACCTTTTTAGGGTTCCGTAGCAAAATGGCAGGAAACGGAACCCTTATGGATTCGTCATGTCTGTCTGCCTGTCCGTCCGTATGTCACAGCCACTTTTTTTCCGAAACTATAAGAACTATGCTGTTGAAACTTGGTAAAAAACCGGCCAAGTGCGAGTCGGACTCGCGCACGAAGGGTTCCATACTTGGTAAATTGCGGTTTACGATTTATGACGTTTAAAAAAAAAACTACTTACTAGATCTCGTTCAAACCAATTTTTTGTGGAAGTTTACAAGGTAATGTACATCATGTATTTTTTTTAGTTTTATCATTATCTTATTTTAGATGTTACAGGGGGGGAGCACATTTTACCACTTTGGAAGTGTCTCTTGCACAAACTATTCAGTTTAGGACAAAATATATATTCGAAACCGAAAGAGGTTTCGAATTATAATATATATATTTTCTATATCATTTTTGCAGACCTATCCATAGATACCGATACGTATGGGTTTAATGAAAAAACTATTTTGAGTTTCAGTTTTAAGTATGGGAAACCCCCAAATTTTTTTTTAAACATTTGGTTGCTGCAGAAATCTGTACACAATAGACTAAACTCTGCCTCCTAAACTAGGGTATCCTGTATCTTAAGAGACAGCGTTTCACAATGAAGTTCCAATTGATTCATGTATGTGTGGACTGTGTGTCGATTTACCTTCAGAAGGGAAAAAAAAATAGTTGACCTAAGTTTTAAATTATGCGCATTATAATGAGTATGTGAGAGTGCGAGGGTGTGGGTGAATGAATGTAAATTGTAGGAGTGTCGGTGTTTGTGTGTGAGTGTAGATAGGTAGATGATGTCGTGTTGGTGTGTAAGTGAGTGAGGGAGTAGTATGTGCGAAAGTGTTTAGATGCGAGGATAGAGGTATTCGTGCAAGCATGGAGAAGGGTGTGTACTTATTAGGTGATGTAGGTAAGTAAAGACTCCGTTGCGGCAAAGTCCTGTTTAAGTAGCCATTCTGTCACTTTTAATTTTAGGTTGTGTTTGTTGAGGTCTAAGATATTCAGTTTTTTATGAATGTTTTTGTAAATGTACGCGCTAATTACATAATACTGATGCTGTGCGAAAGTGGTCCTGTGTTGGGTGCCTGAGGGAAGGTTTGTACGCTTTTTTGGGTTAGACGGGGGAAGGTTGCTATGTTTCCTGAGTACAGATTGAAGCACAAAGAGCTGACGGACTGTAAGAACCTTGCAGTCTGCGTACAGCTGTGTTGTTGGGTATCTATAGGGTTTCCTTGTGATTACTTTTAGTACGGCTCTCTGTGCTCTCTCAGCCCCTAGGACACAACCTTTCGTTGCAGCACCCCATACAGAGATGCAATAACCTATGACCGATTAGCATAGTGCATAATATACCATTTTCAATACATCGGTATTAGCAGAGTTTCGAAGGGATTTAAATATATGTATGAGGCGCAAAGTTCTAGTCGTGACAGCTCCAAGTTGTTTCTTCCATGTAAGACCGTCATCTATGTGGACACCTAAGTACTTTATGTTGTCGCTTCTAGTAAGTGTTGGACAACGTCACAGTTCTGATCGGTCAGAGCATGAGTGGGCAGTAATTGAAAAAATATTTGTCGGTGCGGTCTTTCGCCTTATTGCAAATGGGATGTAGCACGTTTTATTTACGTTTAAGGTGAAAAGATTAAAATTGAGCCATGACATTATTTCCGCGACTGCTGACTCTGCCGTAGTTTTGATAATATCCCAAGTAGGTCCGCAAACTAAGATCGCAGTGTCATCAGCGTATGTATATATCTTAGTATTTGGGAGGTTCATTTTGCAAAGGTCGTTGACGTAAATTTGAAATAAGGTGGGACCCAGTATGCTGCCTTGAGGAACGTCGAAAGTGACAAACTCCTCATCACTGAGGTGGGTTTCAATTTTAACTCTCTGGGTCCGGTTCTTGAGATAATCTTTAAATATTTCAAGAGATACGCCACGTACACCTAAGTGTTCTAATTTTGAGGTGAGGATGGGAACAGAAACTGTGTCAAATGCCTTAGAGAGCTCCAGGCATATAGCTAAACATCTTGTCTTCTTGTCTAGATTTCTAGCTACCTCTTGTGTCAAACCCAGCACAGCATCTTCAGTTGAAACACCAGCTCGGAATCCATACTGGTTATCTGCTATAACTTTATGTTTTTCTAAAAAGGTCCTGAGGTCCTCTCACGAATCTTAGAAAGTGTCGGCAATACTGATATAGGCCTATAATTATTGACACAGATTCTGCTCCCTCCCTTGTGTATAGGGTGGATTATCGCCTTTTAAGAGCATCCGGGAACACGCCCAATTTTAGACAGCGGTTGTATATGAAGGTAAGTGGCGGTATCAGTACCGAGCGACAGTTTTTCAATAAAAGAGGCGATATACCGTCCCACCCAACAGCACAGTCATTCCGCAACTGTAGGATAAGCGACTCTGTTTCAGCTTCATCCACTTCTAAGAACGCAAGAGAGTTTACAGGAGTTTATTGTTCTTTTTTCTATTTTTGTGTGAAAATCGCGGTTCACATAATACATCTACTTACCAAGTTTCAACAGCATAGTTCTTATAGTTTTGGAAAAAAGTGGTTGTGACATACGGACGGACAGACAGACGGACATGACGAATCCATAAGGGTTCCGTTTTTCCATTTGGCTACGGAACCCTAAAAACGAAACGAAGTCGGTTAAAAAATCAGCTACAATTTTGTCGAGATGTGCGAACAAAAATGTACCTACTTAAAATGAACAGCTGGTTGTTATTAATATATATATTAAGAATTTACGTATAAGTACTCAGCATTCTGCAAATATATGGTGATAAAATAAATCAGGCGCAGTATAGTGCACCGTACGCAGAAGTGAGGAAAAGGGGCTTATCCGAAACAGAAAACACTAATACGGGGCAAATCCTACAGAAAATGGAGACGGATGGTGTTAATAATCCCAAAAAGGCATCATCAGGCAGGCTTGGTCTTCAGGCGGCGTTGAAATATTCAAAAGTATTTTTGGTTAGCTGTCTTCTGAAAAGCGCTCAAAATTCAAAGCTGGATCGATCAAAGACGAAACCTCTACGTATCTTCTGTCTTTGATCGATCCTTAATACAAAGGATACCCGAATAATAGCGTCTCGGCTATATCCAGTATCTACCTGAGGAAATCCTATAGTTGAAAACTGTTTTCTAAAATATTCTGCGATTTTACATTTCATAGTAAAATTAGCTTTTGTTTGAGGACTTCATAGTTCTGTAGATTAATCCATGCTTTTTTTATATAGCTATATAATTTTTATGTATTAATATTTTTTTTAATATAACAGTACACCCTACCTCCTGTTTTTATCTTAAGTTATTTAGTCCATCCAAAAGTTGTCTGGTAGATATCGCTGTCAGCGATAAGACCGCCTTTGTACCCATAGTATTAAGTTGCTGCAAAATATATGTGTTATTTCTTTTTTTGGTGTACAATAAAGTATATTCTATTCTATATTCTATTCTATTCTCAATGCACTCCGTACTTTGTTGTTGGAACATTTAGACGGGGAACTGGCAGGGTTTTTGAGCACGCATATCTAGGCCGAAAACTTGATAGTTGAGTTAGTGTGGGTTGCTGAGAGAACAAAAGAATATATCTAAAAAGTTTCAGATATGAGCTCTATGGTTTGGGGTCTTTCATATATTGCCAAAAAAAACTAAACGTGCGGCTAACGGTGTGGATTGACGGTAAATTACAAAAATTGGCTAAACATTTTTTATATCTTTTTTGTTTACAATCTGTCTCAGCACTATTGGACATGAAATAATTTTTCTGACGTGTTTAGATGTCTTGGTCGGTATGTGCCCTATGACACATCCTATTTACTTATGTAGCGTATGTAGCTACGTTTTTGTGATGCAGTCTTGAGGTATTTTGTACTTAAGGTTACACTAGTCGAAAATTCTTCCATACAAACGTAGTCGAGCGATCACTCCAATGTTTGACGATGTACGTTTGTTAGCTCGTGGGTGAAATGAGTGTACTGTATTTTTAGGCGAATGGTTTAATACCGTTACTATTACAAATTTCAACTGTCCCGGACAAACAATTAAAGTTTAGGAAGAGAGGTGTCGACTGTCGCGGTGGAGTCCGTGGTAGCGAGTGTCCGCCGAGCCGTGCCGCGTCGCCGCCGCGCTGTGCACCCACACTCCGATGCCGTGTGGGTCACGCAGATGTGTGTGCAGCGTTGACTGCGCGCTCCGGCCGCCCGAAGTGATGGGTAGAATTCCCAACAACGTTCAACATAAAAAATAAAATCAATTTGTCTCATCATTATCTAGCCCTGTATGGAAACAAAAAAGTAAAAAAAATATATATTTAAAAGTCAAAGTCAAAGCCATTTATTTGCATTAAATGTGGTACAAAAGATGGTATAAATAAGTTATTAGCACAATGACACATTTCGCCATAAGTTGGCATGCAAATATTATATTGTGTTACACATAACACATTATTTTTATTAGTTATTTAACCTGTTAAGTTTTATAAACTCTTCAAAACACTTAGTTTACTTACTAGACTATGAAATTATATGGATAAAAATACATAAAATATAAATCATATGAGCGTTCTAAGTTCCATGTTTCAACACTATTTTTAAAGCAACTTTGGGGTAAATAAATACCATAAGATGAAGGAAAATTGCAAAAAGGTCTCCATACAGTGATAGATTAGTAATACAACAATGCAAATAATTTTATTTTGAAAATAAACATTTAGTGGTTTTTTCATGATATCTAGACTCCCGAAGGTCTGTTTATAAAATTTCGCGCGCTCGTTTTCGTCCTGAATCATCATTAATTGCGATACAAATTTGCAAAAGTGCTAATTCGTACGCGAACTAGCTATTCTTACTGCTCATAACAGCATCTATATCATTCGCACGTTTTGTCGGATGAGATAGCATGCATTTTAACCATGCGCACAAAATAGATCATGCCAGCGACTAGGGAAACCTTACGCCTTCTGGCCCCTGTCCAATCCATAAGGTGGCTTGCCGGGATGTTTGGGTGATGTGTAATTCGTTCCTTGTATGACTTGATGTAGTTCTTTACCTCTTCTTTGACTGTGGGAATCGTCAGATCATGGTGTAGAGCCTCATTTGGTACATACCATGGCGCGTTTTTGATCGTTCTTAGGATCTTATTCTCAAACCACTGTATGATCTCAATGTTGGAGTGTGATGCTATTCCAAAACTAACGAAGAAATTGTAGGCTTTCCCTAAATCTGACGACTTATAATTTTTATACAATACGAAGTTTTCAAAGTCATCTGATTGTTTGATTTAAACAGATATGCTGCATCTAAAATCCTTCAAGGTACCAAGCTAGATCCCAAAATTTTCTATTAGATACAATTTTTAAATATTCATAAAGGAAAAACAACGGCGCGAACTCGCGACACACTCCGATAGGCGACACTGCTTCAATTTAAATTTAGTTTTTCTCAAATTCTATCGAAGCGCGAACGAGCAAGGCGGAGACATCATTATAACACAAATTGACACTAAGCGAAGATTGCTAGATACTGAGAGCTGCAGATACCGTGGCTAGGAAACGCGACTTTTAACTTAGCTGGAGATCTTCTTCTTTTGTAGCTTTCAGATTCTGAAACACATTTATTGAAGTGAAATTTCTGAGGCGGCGATTCGATAAAGACGAAAATTGAGAATAAAATTTCAAGGATACGTCACGTTTAAGCACATTTCATGAGAGAAAAGGAAGATATAACACCTTCATGCTCTTACACTAAATCTCCCTTATTCTATATATAAGATACTTCGAAGTATTACGTGAACGGTGGTGCATGCGCCATTTTTCTTTTACTTAAATGTTATCAATCGACACATCAATCGAAAAAGTCTTTACGCTTTTCACAACCACATCTGCACGCCAGATGCACATCCAGTCATTTACGCGCTAGACCAAGCCAACGTTCCAATTTTCGCATCAACAAAAACATCATAGAAAACTCGCACGTTCTGCGCACAATTCATGCGAATGAAAGTCAACAGTTCGTAGTTTCAATATCGGCACAGGCAGTGCAGATTGCATTCTATGCGGCAAAATGCACCAGCCCCGCTTAATGGTGCGCTTCCGAGAAAAGCGGTTCTGGCGTCACTCTCGCTGGGACACCGGAAATTTGTGGACAGAAGGTTCTAAGCTTATACGCAACACTCGCTGCGATGACATGATGGGATCGAATCAGTGCTACGCGCTAGCGATGCGTGTTACAAGGCGCAGCGTTTAGGAGCTTCTTGCCGCGAATTTACGGTATCGCAGAGACAGTGACGTCAAAGCGGCTTTGCTCGGCAGTCTACCTTTACCTGCCTCGATAAATTCACGAGAGGTACGGTGTTGCAGTCACTCCTTGCTAATAAAAGGGTGACATCAGCTTTTTGATTGTCTATGCACCGTTTGTTTTACGGATATTCCAACATTTCCGTACTGAAAGCGCCACCGAAGTCAATTCGCGACGCAATATATTGCCGTTGACAACGCATGAGATGGAACTCATTGAGTGGTATGAAGCGTGGATTAATTTACATGTTGCATACAGAGAATGAGGTGCAGGTATTACGGCATAATTATTATTATTATGGCATTTTGTGTCCGAAATATCGGACGTGTTCTGGGAGACTGCCAGGCTTATTACGTATCTTTTGCAAAAGCAAAACGATAGCGATTTTGCGCAATAATTGCTTTTCAATACAAAAGTTTTAGAGATGTTGGCGGTTTTTTTTAAATGGCAGCTTTTGACAAACAGCGAGCGATTAGCAAACGATTGTGTAGGACCAACAATACCTACACTGCAGGTAATTATGCCAAGAACTGTGTACTGACTCAATTCTCACAAGTTGATATATTTAACTGTAATAAACCTAAATTCAAAAAACGAATAGTGAAGGCTATAGATGGAGACAAGTGACAGTCAACCGGTCTTCTATCTTCTCCTATCTTCTGTTATTCAACCTTTTTATTTAACTATTTAACCATTTCAAAATTGTGATTTAACTTAACCTTATATAAATTTGGATTGTATTGCATCTTTTAATTTTAATTTGTAGCATTAGTTCGTTCGCATGTTTCATACATTTATCCCAGTTACACAGGAAAACCTATAATTGGCCATACAAATTGTAATACGCATATTTTGTAAAATATTTTTAAGTATCGCTGTTGGTTACCTAAATAAATAAATGCCGATTTTTATGACATAAAGCGTTTGATCGTTATCGTTTTTCTCTTGCAAATTATACGTGATAAGCCTGCGGGATGGGATTTCACGTGATTGTTGATTTCTGTAATCATTACATGGAAATCTGACCTGTGTAAATTAACTTTTCCAGGTCAAAATAGTTATTCAAATATTGTGTTTTATGTCAACACATGTATTGTATTGCTTAACCTATGAACTATAAATAACTGCATTTTCAACTCCACACATTCGATGCAAGAAAAAATACAGAAATACCAATTCGCTCATTCATTAAAAACCCATTTATTTATTAAAACCAAATATTAAAGGATATATCAATAAATCATGCAATTATTTTTAACATCATTAAATAAAATTGAACAGCGAAACACGTATTTGCGGAGAATGAAATGAACGAATTATTCGCAGAGCTCATTGTTTGTTCTGGATCCGATTTTCATACGATTCCCAGTTTACTGCCATTGTCCGTGGACCGTGGTGCAATACCAACGATGCGAGCTACACAAGTATTTTATTACCAGCTACAAATCTTCATTTAGCGGCATTGCCGGAGGCCTTTCACAGTTACGGCACACACGAAAACGAAATGGAACCATTCACGTTTGATTTACGATAGCCGATAATTATCGTCATCCGATTAGTTGTCCGACCTTTTTACTATTTACCCGACTGCCGAAGAAGGGTAAGGTCATCAGTCTATGTATGTATGTATGTATATTTGCACCTATGTGGCATTCTAGAGACCAAACGCGTTGGCCGATTTTGATGATTCTTACGTCAATCGATTTGTCTTAACCCTGCGAGTGTCACTGGCTACATTAAAATTGGAAAATAAAAAGTTGGCGGCTTTTGGGCGCCATATTGTGGGGCATCTATTTTTTTTTTCTTCCAAGCTTATCGCGGGGAGTATCAAAATAAAGGGTTTGAGAGGTGATTTCAAAAATATATGACACTTATATGTTTAAGTGTAACTAAATCAAAAAAAAAAAACTTATAACAAAAAAAGTTAATTTAAAAAAAAACAAAAACCTGACAGCTTAAAAAGCGAACTAAAAAGACGTAAACAAGAAGAAAATCATACTGTGCAGTCGGAGGATACATGTTCGCGAGCTGGCTGACCAAAACCAGATGATTTTCTTCTTATTTACGTCTTTTTAGTTCGCTTTTTAAGCTGTCGGGTTTTTTGTTTTTTTAATTCACTTTTTACACAAAGCAATCATAAATAGGTAGCAGATGAACATTTTTTGTATCTTATCTCTGAATTCACAATTCTGCTAGAGTGCAATCCGATTGGGCCAATTCCAAGACTGGGATTTAGACTACGTAAACTTATTATAATTGTTTAGCGAAATCTATTTGATATTATGTCCATTCATCGAAAATTTTCATGATACACATTTTAAATTATAGCATTGCTGGACCCAATCAGCAGAGATATTACCTTTATATGGTGAATATGAACCCGTAAAATGAAATCACCAAGTTCAACCAAGCTGGAGCCCGACAGTCTTTTGCGTTTGTTATAGAACCCGCTATTGTGGAACAAATGAGAAGCCTATGTTAAGGCGTATATATTCCAAAATGTTAACGCGGTACTGGCCGTGCGCACGCCCGGTGCATGAATATCAATATTCGACCTCCTTTTGAATAGATTTAATTACAAAATATTTTTTGATTTATATGTCCTATGTAGGTTAAGAAGATATTCTAACTATAAATGTGTCTGTAAAAATTGTTTTATACATCCAAATCGTTTTGGAGGAGTATGCAAATGAAGCGAAAAAATATCGAGTTGCTAATTACGTTTTTTAAAGCAAAAGTGAAACGAAAAAACGGTTTAAAAAAAATGTAGGTAAATGAACCAATAATATTTATTTTTCAATTCTGTTGTCCTAGCCGTCACTAAGGAGAATACTTTAAAAATGAACCGTTTTATGGCACTAACTCGGTGCAAGGGCATTAAACAGAGGATGGCGATACGCTGAAATTGGTCTTACCACAATAACATTATATTTTTGCTAGAGCTTCTTAGGCAAAGGGACATTCTATAAGCGATTTGGATTCTCGAAAAGTAAATATGTATGAGATTGACATGCTCTACCGAAATGTCGTGTGGTCATTTTGTGTTTTCTGTTATTCTGTGTCAAAATGTTTGCATATTGTCACTTCGACAACTGTTATCGCCGTGTGGCCCTTGATGTACTCTACAGACGCATCGATCTGCACAGCTCCCTCCCTCCTCTCCCTCCCAAAAAAAAAAAGAATTTTAATACTTACTTAATAAATCTCTAATATTTTATCAACGCTGCCTTAGCAAGCGTAAAAATAATGACCATCAAAATATTTGTTATACGAGTAATATAAATTATAGGTAACTGGACAGTAAAAGCATTGCTCTACCAAAATATCTAGGGTGGTATGACGACATCATAATCTGACACTTATTCCGATGACGACATATATGTCTGAATGTTTATTCTGAACATACAGATGCGGAAGCCATTAAGGGTTCGAGTTCCATCAGCGGTTTCACAAAATTAATTTCATTTCTACAGTAACAGTACAATTTAATTGAATTAGCTCCATTAATCTGAACAGGGGAATAATTATTTTGCCCGGAGACAATAAACAAGGGTTCGCCTATAAAAACTTGTTCGACTAACTGGAGTTAAACGAGGGGTAATTGAATCGAAGCCACTCTGGAGTCACGGTTCTCTTAAATCAATTATGAACCGCATCGCTAACGCTGTTACACGCTTTGACAGTTCCCCGATGGCGCCATCTGTCGGCTGGCACTGGCGGCCGCATGTCCCCACACAAGCACCAACTCATACGTAACTCAATGTATTCAAAGGTATCGCGGCTCTGTTCGCCTGCTACCTTTTCAATGTAGCTAAGTTAATTTCGGTAAAGGCAAAAAGTAAGTAAGTTTGGGTAAATCGAGAGAATGAGATCGTTTTTTTTATCTTTGGTTTTGTTTTGATAAGCCTTTTCCTCGTTTAACCATTAATTGTGTTCTTGTACGCGATGTTATTAGCTCTAGGTTTTCGTTTATCGAACTTTACAAATAGTTTTACTAATAATAATTTTCGGGAAAATGTTCTGGAGTCTTATAAAATTGCTTAACTAAGTACATACATTTCCCTGAAACTACATTCCCCAAAAAAGACCTTAAGCCTAACAAACCCACGCGTACTCCAACTTTGGTATTCAATGGAACAATTCAAGAGGCATAATCGAATAGAATATATTCGTCATAAAGGCTGATAAATTGTAAGCATTCCGCGAGGAGCGGCCATAAAGTTCAGTGTTCAACCTTCAGGAAGGGGTCGCCGAGGAAACTTGCCTCAACGAATTTGTTATCGCTATGAAGATAAGTATAACTACAAAGACGCATAATATCTGTCATCCGTGGAACCCGACTATCTTGTAAGTGTTATGTAATTGAATTGTATGGTTACAGTGTTATGGATTTACGGAACTTTCAAAATATGATTAGTTTTGTATTTATTGAGGTAGTTTAGGAATATTTTTGTAGCTACACGTATGCTAAATTCATCAATGGTTTCATCGAAGGACAGGACGAATACGGCATGATTCCAAGTAACATGAGGCAAGGGCAGGAAGATTTATTTCATTGGTGGTATTATTCGATGGTGCTTTCACTGACTGGCAAGGTAAAACAAAGTTGCAACAAACACAATAAACTAAAATTCAATTTCTTAAGGTCCCTCCGTGCAATAGTGCTGAGACACAACAATGTCTAGGAACAACTCTAGTAGCGACAAGTTGCTAGACTTGCGATCTGATTGCTTACGAGGACTATAGCGAACTACTTTGCACAGGAGCTTTGTACAATTTGAGAGCAACCGCAAGAGTTGGGAAGGCAGAATGTTTCTATTTAAATAATGTTTATGGAAATCTTTGAGAATATTTTAATGCAAGCAGCTTTTTTAATGAGAATCAACAGCCTTATTTTGCCGGACATTTAAATTGAATGAAAATTTATTTTGAGTGAGAAGATGCTTTTTATGCAGAATCTTTACCATCTAATTAAAACTTATTTTACTTTTGATTCGCTTAGTTTCTGCGAAGTTTGATATATCTATGTCGCATCAAGGCTGGCCGATAGATGTAAACCATCGGGAAGTCAGGATGTGTTCCCTTAGATTAAGACATCGTGTGTGGGCAGGTAGGTGGGTACAATCGTGCAAATGAAATCACATAAATTATTCGATACACTGGGTTTATTCAAATATTCAGTTACAATCTTGCTGACTAATATTACGACACTGATTCTACGACGTGTTAGCTCTAAGGCTGTCAGTACTCAACTGCCATATTCTGTGTTCCCCACAATCCCCACCACACAAGTGGTTAGAAATAGTGGTTCTTAATATAACGTAAAGCAATTTAAAGTAGCTTGCTTATTACACATAGCATAAAGCAAACGCTATCGTGACACTCACTTGGCGCTATTTGCTTAATTCGTTATAACGCAGTATCGCCCGAATCGCGCGCAACGCAAATTCTAAAATAAAGCAAGAAGCAGGGGGCGCCGCCGGGCGGGCGCGGCGACGCGACGGCGGCGCGCGCTTTTCGTATTATACGTTATATATATTTTAGTGTGCTAGAACAGTGATAGAAGACGTAATAATATTGACAAAGTATAATTGTGTCAGTAAGGACGATTGATTGAGAGATTGTTTAATGGTTTGTTTTTGTGGTTTAATGGGTCAGTGGGTCGTCTTAGGGGCGGAGATCAAGGAGTTGGAGTATACGCTTAGGGGCACTATGATTAGCAAAGAAAACCAAAACATTTTGGCCATTTTTTTCGCCAACTTATTAATCTTGTCCATAGAAGCTATTTAAGTTCTGAGACACATGGTCCTATGACACACCGTTTCCGAATTATGGGCCTACAATTTTTTTTTTTTTTTATAAAACGATCTATATTTCCAAAATGGTAGTATAGTATTCATGTTGGGATGCTGCTAGCATGGGGGTTACACAGGGGGGGGGGGGCAAAATTTTGGTTATTTTTTGCCTAGGACACACCGTTTTCGAGATATTCGGATATAACAATTCGGAGACCTATAATTAATAAATTCATAAAAACGATGTAATATTTTAAAGCATGCTGTCTGTCCAACGAGTCCAACGCTAGGGTAGGAGCTGCGAGTTAACAGTTACCGCGCTTGCTTTATTCGTGTCCGCCCCGCGCCCGTGCGTTATAAAAAAGAGCGTTATAATAAAGCTTGTAAAATAACGCGCGTAAAATATAAAGCTTATAGCACTAAGCAAGTTATTACACTACTAGTTAGAAATAGCGCGCCAATGCGTAGTTGTTCTTGCTTTGCCGCCAGATGGCGTGCTTGCGATTTGTTTTAACGTCCGTACTATTGACTTAACCCGACATAAATATTCTTATAGTAGATTTTTATGGCAACTGAAATTTTAGATTTTTTCGGTGTGCGGACTTATTTATCCTCTACAAGCGTCTGTAAAAGTTTTTTAACATAATAGTAAGTTTTATCTGTTCTTTTAGATTCTAGTCCGGGTATGTTATGCCCCACGACAGCACTATTAAGCGCAATATATAGAAAACTAATAATAACCCTGAAAAAAAAGACTCACTGATAAAGTCCGTTGCGTTATGGCGTCCGCGACTGTAAGTCAAGAAGTTCGTCGAAATGAGCAATAAACTCAATATGGCCGTTTGATAGTTATATCTGTAGCGGGAGCCACCTGTTAGGTGTGTTCTTATGATTACTCTGATATGATACGTTATTAGTTTCGCTTTCGAGGGGTGGCAACACGTTTGTGACGATGTTTTCGGGATTTTGGTCGTGAATGAAAGTCAAGAGTAGTTCTTTAGCGGGACTAATCGATATGAGCATAACATTTTTACAACGTTAGAGATACCTACTACATATTATGTAAAACCACTGGTATAATCAGCGGAAAATAAAATAAAACCGGCCAATAGTGCGTAACGGACTTCGCACTTTATCTGATTTATGCGATGATTTAATTTTTTTCATACTGAGAGAATTTCTCGCATTACCACTCCATGATTCTGTTTTAAAATACCGTATATTTTTATGTTTTTGAGGTATTTCTTATAGTTTTAAATCTGTCTAGAAGTTTAGGACTTCAGGAGGCACTTGAGATGAAGAGAAATTTTCAAACCTACAGAATGTCCATAATTCATCGTCTGGCTGTCCCAACCATTTATTGCAGTCGCCAATGATTCAGCAAAACTATTTATTTTTGAAAAGATACTTAGGTACCTAGTTGTAACTGAAATTATCGATTAGTGAATGCAAAACCAACTAACATAATTAGTAAATTTTTGTAACTACAGTGGCATAATGGTGTAGAGATAAAAATGGATTCAGAAAAATTTAGGAGCTCGTACGGAATTGGTGGTGATCGATGTAAAAAGTCTTATTGCAGATCACCATAGATTAGAAGATTTATTTAAGAAGAAAATGTGGTTGAATTTTTAATGAGGAAAGTACTTTAAGATTTGATACCTACTAAAATTAAACTGCAGGTTAAATAAAATCTGTTAGTTTTCTTTAAATATGTGTTTTGTGTAAGTATAAAAATAACTTTGGTAAATGGTGTATTTTTACCATCTCTTGTCTTATTTTTAAAGAAGCTTATATATTCTTTAAGTGAATGCCTAAACGTTGGATTGCTTTATTAATTGATTTGAATGAGAATAGAATTTCGGAGCGTGATATTTGAAGCGAGAGGAATTCTTTGAAAATAATTAATTATTCTTCTGTAGACTTCGCAAAATAAGTTCAATTCTACTGGTTCAATAATATTATGATGTCAAAGTGCTACCGATCTTCGTTCCAACTCGCAAACTTTCGAGTTTCTTACTCCATATAATGAGATAGAATACGAACTTTATCACTGCTCATCTCTTTGAACTATAAGATAAGTTCGTTAGAATATCACTTAATTGGAAATTTTATTAAGAGAAACATTTAAACATACAGGTACATAGGTAGACTTTATGGCTGAGGCATTCTCTACCAGATTACCAAGGGTCGTAGAGAGATAACAAGGCAGGTGCATAAAAATTCAATTAAATTTTGAAGTAAAATTGAATAACAATATATATATTGTAACTAAATTCAACATACTTATATATGTAATATAATAAATACCTACAACTGTTGAACAAATGAATGCTGAACTTCAGGAGTTGCAGTGGTTTGGGAATAGTGCGGAAATAGTGGTGGGATTGTATAATAAATACCTTTATATAAATAAACGTATTTCAATAAATTGATAGAAAGGTGCTTGAGACGACTCTGCTAATGGTGTAGAAAATAATGTCGCAACTTCCGCTTAAATGCAAATTGACTGGTGGCCGTCCTGATATCGAGAGGAAGCGCATTTCAGAGAAGAATGGACTAAATATGAAAGGACGATTAAAAGTAAGAAAAAAAGAAAGAAAAATATTTATTTGTGACCCGCACAGGAGACACGAATGACGAATTGGCGAATGAATAAAATCAGAAGCATGAGAAGAACAAAGCAAGCGAAGATTGTTAGACGAAATCAGATTCCTAGCGTGTGAATTACACAGATATTGAAAGTGAGGATTGCAGATCTCTATACTGTGACAATCGCTCATATCTCTACAGCAGTACAACAACCCGTCAATACTGAGTGTCGAGTTCCTCAGAACTGGGAGACAATGTTATTAACGTATATTTTACGAGGTAAATTTAGAATTTTATGTCATCCCAGGGTACGTGAGCACGAAGAACCGAGGTCATCTAACTTTACTCATATACAAGTTCGCTGTGATGCACTCCAAATTATTGTTGCAAATGAATTTTGGTACATTGTTGTTGCTAGTTGTAGTTATTTTGAAATTGGAGAAATGTTTTTTTGCTCCTGATTTGTTTTGTTTGTGATTTTCATGAAAAATACACATCATTGCTATAATGTAGCAATGATGTGTGTTATCAACTGGGGTTATTAACGCCGGTGTGCCAAAGTATTAATTGAGTTCTGGCAGTGCAGTTAACGGGTTCGCAGAGAAACGCGAGTTCTGATGGTTTTGGGACCGTTTTCCGTCATGCTGAGTTGAGTTGCCGGTAACTTTAAATAACAGATTTTGTCTTTAGAATGGTTTTTAACCACACGACGGAAAAAAGGGGTGTTATAAGTTTGACGTGTGTTGCTGTTTATCTGTGTGTCTATCTGTGGCATCATAGCTCCTAAACGGATGAACCGATTTTGTTTAAGTTTTAGAGTGTTCTTAGAAGTTTGATTTATTTTTTTGTTTTTGTGTTTAGTTTATTTTATTATCGGTTTAGTCGTTCAAAGTTATCCGCATTTTACTCTTTGAATGTGGGTTTTGCAAAATATCGTGTCATAATTACATGTTTCCATAGATTGTCGATTCAAGCGGGTCTACTATTAAGTATATTATAAGTGTAGTTTAAAAAACATGAAATAAAATTTAAATTCAATATTAAAAAACAAACCCACACAAAAACCTCTAAAAAGTAAAATATAAGCCTCGAACTTGCGTCGCGGAACCGCTAAGCAAATAAAATAAACTGCTGTAAACTTTGGCGGTTCCCCGACGCGAGTACGAGGCTTATTTTTTGCTTTTTAGAGGTTTTTATGTCGGGGGTTATCTACTTTATTTATTAGTGTATTACATGTCTATCGGCGTGGATATATCTAAGTGTGTTTGCTTCATAGTAAAATATTTGCGCCATTACAGGTTTGCATTGAGAATTTGTGAAATTCTAGAATTATTCTGCGCGAAGAAGTCGACAAAACTAAGAAGATATTATTCCACTCAATGTTCTAATAGTTTTACTATTTAAATAGTAAACAGAGTCAATTCTCCGTCGCATTCAGACAGCAATGTAAATATGCTAAGCAGTCACACTTAAAAATATCAACATAATTACGAGTCCAATGAGTTTTCGTTCATTCGCTAACTAGTACAAGTGGCGGGGTTTTATCCAAGTCGTTCGTTAGCTAGTAAGGGCCCTTGCGCACTAGTCGAGAGCTTGCCCTTTGATGTTTGCCGTTGAAGTCAACCGCGGCGCGCCCTTGGCCTCATTATGTGAAGTTGGCATGTTAACCCCAATCAATGGCGCCGTCATATGGACTTAGGTACTGTTATAATGTAATGTTTTAGAAAAATCAAGCTTTGTCTTCCTAGGAGACGGATTCACAGTGGCCTTGCTGCTCTTCTTGTGTACACATAGGATCTCTTTATTGGTGGGGAACTGACTTGCAGCGCGTTAGGCGTCGATGTGCTCGTAGCTGACAAACGGAAGACCTCTTCAAAGTGTTTACGCCAGTGAAATAGCTGCCCTTCTGACGTCACTGTGACGTCAGAAGCCATTTGAGCTGACCATCTTTGGACTTCAGCGGCTTCTTCCTCGACTTGCTGTTACCTGCCAAGGTAACGCGGCATGTAAAATGAAAAACTTCAATGGACTTAGATTGTCACGAATCACGATTATGTATACTTGAATAAAAGATTTTCAAATAAATGTTTGATGTCACTAAGTTATAGAGTTAAATAAAAAATAATGCAGAGCAATAACTTAAGCTGCATTTATTGCAAATGTCTCTCGGTTTAGTTTTAAATCTGTCAGTTTGATCTATTTGTGGTCCCATAGATCGTTCATTCACGGCTCAGGAGTTCAGCCGTAATTCCGTCATCACCCCGTGCCTTGTTGTTCTTAAGTAGTTTCAGAGCCATCCTAATCTCATACAGGCAGACGTCCGGAATGTCTTCGGTATAGTGTCGGGTCAATCTAGCTCTTGGGTCATTCGCTAGATTCGCGACGGGTTTACTGTTTAAATGATAAATGATTTTATTTCTGTAAGTTGGTTTGTACAAACACTTTTACATGTCGATCATATTTTTTAAAACTAGATGAGGTCGGCGTTTCCTATCTGACTACTCTGAGAAGAAAGGCCGAAACAAACTCAGAGGTCACAGTCTCTTTTGAAGTCTTGACAAAAACTTGGTTATATCATGTGAAGACCATGTAGACATATGTCTGAAATGGTCTTTTGAGGAAAGAACCAGCCAGATTGAGTGGACCTGTCCAGTCAGTGCACGCATTTGTCAATAACCGAGCAGCTCAACTCAGAATTTACGGAGCTCAACGATTCGACGAACAATACCAAAGAAAGGACATTCGGGTAGGCCGCATAAACTACTCAAACTGCCAGACCATGAGTAAAAACTAACTAAGTTATAATAAAAAACAAAAATCCACATAGTCTTCACATTCACAATAATAAAAATAAAATAATATAATACTTTAAAAAGTAAATATTCTTGTCATTGCAAGAAAACAAAAAAAATATCAAAATTAAAAACAAAAACAAAATTCACGGTGCAAAATATAAAAAATCAAAATTAATTGGAGCAGCTCAATCCCAAGCCTTTTTGTCCTCAACGTAATCTTTAATAGTATAAAACGCTTTCTGACACAACTTACGTTTAATGAATGATTTGAATTTATTAAGACTTAGATCTTGTACGTGGCTTGGAAGCTTATTATAAAAGCGTACACATTGACATCTAAACGAGTCACCTATTTTCTTGAGCCTTGTTGTAGGTACTACAAATTTGTGTTTGTTCCTAGTATTTATGTTATGGATATCACTGTATTTTTTAAACAATTTGATATTTTTATGAGCATATAAAAGATTTTCATAAATATACTGAGAGGGCACAGTCATTACATTAATCTCCTTAAATTTCTCTCTGAGAGAGTGCCTCGGGCTTAATTTATATATTGATCGAACAGCTCTTTTCTGCAAAACAAAGATATTCTGGATGTCGGCGGCATTTCCCCACAACAGAATACCGTACGACATTACACTATGAAAATAGCTAAAGTATACTAAACGGGCTGTCTCTATGTCAGTTAAATTACGAATTTTTCTAACAGCATGTGCTGCGGAGCTTACCTTCTTTGACAATTTATCTATATGTGGGCCACACTGAAGCTTAGCATCCAAAGTTAAGCCTAAAAATACTGTGCTATTCTCAGGATTCAATTCTTCGCCCTTTATCAACACATCAGTTTTCACCTGCCTAACGTGAGGTAGGGTAAACTTAATGCATTTGGTTTTTTTTTCATTAAGGAGTAAATTGTTAACATTGAACCAGTGAACTACTTTTGAGATCGCGCTATTTACTTCGTCAGTAACCAGCTGCTGCTGTTTAAGTTTAAAAAAAAGTGAAGTATCATCTGCAAACAACACTATGTCATGGTTATCCTTTATGAGGTAAGGCAAGTCATTAATATAGATAAGAAACAAGAAAGGACCAAGAATCGAGCCCTGCGGGACTCCTATTTTTACTATAGATCCGGGTGATCTTTTTCCATTAACGTCAACAGTCTGAATCCTATTACTCAAGTAAGAAGTAAGAAGATCCAGAGCGCTGTTCCGGATCCCGTAGTGGCGGAGTTTCCTGATTAGCGTTTCATGAAGAACACAATCAAATGCCTTGGACAAATCACAAAAGATTCCCAGGGCATCGCACTTATCTTCCCATGCATTATAAATATGTCCTAAAAGCTCAACACCGGCATCAGTAGTTGAACGACCCCTTGTAAAACCGAACTGTTTGCTATGTAATAATTTATGCTTATTAAAAAATCTTTGCAATTGCTCTAAAATTAATTTCTCAAATATCTTACTAAAAGTAGGTAGTACTGAAATAGGTCTATAATTTGTTGGGTCTGATGTACTACCTGATTTAAACAAAGGTATTATTTTACTATTCTTCATTAGGTCAGGAAACTCCCCACAGTTGATACAATTATTAAAGATAATAGCTAAACTAGGTGCGACAACATCAATAATAGACTTAGCAACTTCTACAGAATGACCCCACAGATCTGCAGTCTTTTTAACATTTAAAGTGTGAAAGGTTTTAATTATGTCTCTACAAGTAATATTATGTTCAAAAAGAAATTCCGTATCGCAGACATTAACATTTTCTTTTAGCAAAGACTCAGCAACAGAAGGTGATGAGTTTAGGGATTTAGTAGTTGAAATGGGAATATCCGAAAAGAAATTTTCAAAGGCCTTTGAAAATTTGCGACTTGTGAGTCTGATTTTATGATGTTGTCATTAATAGACAGGCTTTAGTCAGTATTTCGGTTACCAGATCTTCCCGTTTCACCATTAATAATATTCCAAGTCGTTTTAATAACATTACTACTGTTTTTAATCTTTGAACTCAAATAATGCGACTTGGCCAAACTACAAACTTTTTTAAATAATTTTGAATAATTTCTAACATATAAATTAAATTCAGCAGTGTTTACATAAGGCCTTTCACTGTACAGCTCATAAAGCCGTGTTCTACTTTTATGAATACCAATGGTCGCCCAATCACCGAATGATGCGTTACTATTAACGGAGATATTCTTGGGAATAAAGGTCGAATTAAATTGTTTACAGTATATACTAAAAAAATCATCATATAGGTGATTAGGATCAGCATGAATTGACAAAATTGGTAATTTATTAATGAGTTTAGCCTTAAAAGCTGCCAAACGACTTACAGTTTTGGGGTTAACAGTGATATCCTTTTAAGCCACTTTGTTGTTTAGGTTTTGTATAGTAATCCTCTGCCCACAATTATCAGAATCTAGTAAATTTATAATTTCTTTGTGGACAGGTATAACATTAGTATAAATATTATCTAAGCATGTGGCACTAGTAGGGGTTATTCTTGTGGGCTCCAAAAATAGGTTTACAAGATTGTAGGACTGAAACAGACTTATTATTTTACTACAAGAACCTGAGTTTTCTAATAAATTAACATTAAAATCACCACAAGTGATTATGGATTTATTTGAGTTACAAATCTTGTGTAACACTTCATCCATTACCTTTTCAAAGCAGTCATACAATCCTGAAGGGGGTCTGTTTACACTTAATACAATAAACTGCTCCAATTCTATACAAGCTATTTCAACTGTCCGCTCAACAGATAGGCTCACAATATCCTTACGGTCCTTAAATTTAAGCTGGTTACTTACTAAAATCAAAGAGCCACCATGTATAGCATTAACTCTGCTAAATGAACTACCAACCTGGTGATTATTAAAATTGAACAAAAACTGGTGGCTTTTAAGCCAATGTTCTGTTATACAAAGAATATCAATGCTATTAAAATTCATAAATAAATCTACTTCTAAATCTTTGTTCAAAAATCCTTGAATACTTTGATGCACCAGGTTAATACTATTTACTGATTTTAAACTTTTATTTGATTCTTTTTTGCAATTTTCGTTATGTACAGTTTTGCAAGAGGTTGTCCCTATTGTCCTAATTTGTAATTTAAATTACTATCAATATCAATTTCTGATACCAAATTATTGGCTGAATTAAAAAACACTTCTTGGCATTGCTCAATAGAAGCAAGTTGTTTAGCCAAATTCTTGGCTGTAATAGATAAATAATATGATAGCGACACAGCTATCTGTCGTTTACAATACTTTGAAAGAAAGTACCTATCCATGAAAAATCTATCTTTTGTTAAATAAAAGTTATTACCAACATAATTGTTAGTGTCAATTAAATGGAATAAATTACTACTATATGTTAAATTATGTAATGTCCTATTCAATTCAAATCTAAGATTGTTTTCTTCCTGTGGCAAACTTTGGCTGTATGGGAAAGTGAACATCACAATTTGTTTTAAACTAAGGTCGCATAAAGATCTATAATGTTGGAGTAATTCTCCTTTGTTCACATTACCCCTATTACCAATAAATATTAATAATGTAGTATCCTGGTTAAAATTACATTTAATAACTTTTTTCATTATGTCAAATAAAGAACAACCAGGCATACAGTAGTTCATAATTGAGTGTCCTGGATATTTATTTGTCAACAAATGGCCTAGATCCTTTCCAATTTCATCACAAAATAATACTATTTCTGTATTTACATTATTTTTAGGCAAACAGTTAGTAATTTCTAATGGCAAACTGGCACTAGACTGCGGTATGGTGGCATCACATATTGTCAATGAATGGTCCGGCGTGGGTTCAACAGATGGTGGTTGACACTGATCACATTTGTTGGTTTGTGAGCTCACCAGCTCATTCATTGCCAATACATATTCCCTCATTTGGTTTTCAGAGGCTGTATACTTGATGGTCATGTTTTGACATGTACAACTGTCCATAGAATCTCTCGATCTCCCTCAGAAGCTCCGGTTTGGCGGACACGATTCTGCCATCATCGGTCTTCAGTTTCGTGAGCTGGCTCTGCCCAATAGACAGATCCCTTGCAAAAACCTTGGAGCCTTGAACATTGTTCCGCTCAATCGCGTCTTTAATACTTTCAGTATTAAAGCGGCGGAGGTCGCTTTTCAAGGACTTTGAGATCCGTCTATTTAGCTGCCGGTATTTCAACGCATCGTCTGAAGACTGCAAGATTATCTCACGCCTCTCCTTCATGAGATTGAGAGTAGGATCAGAGAGCTTTTTGTTTCTATCTTACGGCGGGTCTTGAAAAACTTAGACCCAACCGTATGGACAGCTTCCACGAACCCATCGCTGTATTCGTCCACGGAGCTCCCTAGGCACTCGAAACGATTCTAAATAAAAAATAATGCAGAGCATTATCTAAAGCTGCATTTATTGCAAATGTCTCTCGGTTTAGTTTTAAATCTGACAGTTTGATCTATTTGTGGTCCCATATTATAGATCGTTCACTGTATGATATTGAGAATGGTCACTGGTTTATAACATTTGCACAGGCTGTACAAATACTAATTGAAAAGCCTGAGGCAATGATTTTCGGGCATATCACGGCATGAATTGAACTGCCTGGCAAATTAGTGTTATGAACCCAATTACCGTTCAGTCACAGATCACATGACACTAAAAAACAATAGCGAAACTGAACTTTAATTGCGTAATTCACTAATTCACACGTTTAATCGCAAATGAATGAAATTTCTGATCCATTGCTACTGTTGGGAATTCTACCCAACACTTCGGGTGGCCGGAGCGCGCAGTCAACGCTGCACACACATCTGCGTGACCCACACGGCATCGGTGTGTGGGTGCACAGCGCGGCGGCGACGCGGCACGGCTCGGCGGACACTCGCTACCACGGACTCCACCACGACAGTCGACACCTCTTCCTAATATTTAATTGTTTAGTCCGGGACAGTCATTTGTTATTAACGGCAATAAACCATTTCGCCTAAAAATACAGTCCACTCATTTCCATCCACGAGCTAACAGCTACACTTGGTTAAATTTTGTGAAACAATGAAACTGTTGAATCGCCAAAATAATAGGCATTGCGATCAATTGTGTGAATTAGTGTGTTAGGGCGTAAATACACATGCCTGTACCTTGCATAGTATGTGAGTTACATGCAGTCTCATGCAATTTTCGCCCAAACGCAATTACTTCGTTGCACCTCGCAAATGTCTTCCCTTTATAGAAGTTCAAGACATATAGACAAAAGAGTAAGTAGTTGGCTTAGCTACGTTTATAAAAATCTGTTCCAAACCAATCTGATTTGAACTCAAGATGCTTCGAATTCTAGTCGGGCGTCCCACTTTTCAGGTACTATTTTTTCTTGTAGCGACATCGGTCAAAGCGGAGAAGCCAGGGATTGCCTTGAACGGCGGTGAAACGGACTGCGAGCGTCCCTGAATAAATAAACAGCTGAGCAGTTTCGTGAAAAAATCTATATTCGTGAAAAAATCTTTTAAACTTGATTGACATTCTCGCTGAGTGTTATCAAGTAGAGACCTCATTAGGGCAACTTTTTATCGTTTTGGGCACAGATTTTAGATGAAAATTTCTTGGACACACTTTTTACCCGACTGACGAAGGAAGGTAATGTGTTTTTCAGTCTATGTATGTATGTATGTTTGTTCCTATATGGCTTACTTACTTTTACTTATGTAAGGCATAATTTTTACCCGACTGCTGAAGTAGGGTAATGTGTTTATCAGTCTATGTATGTATGTATATAAGTATGTATGTATGTTTGTTCCTATATGGCGTTCCAGAGACCAAACGCGTTGGCCGATTTTGATGATTCATACGTCAATCGATGCGTCTTAACCCTGCGAGTGTCATAGGCTACATTAAAATTGGATAATAGAAAAATGGCGGATTTTGGGTGCCATATTGTGGGGGCCCAAATTTTTTTTTCTTCCTAACCCATCGTGTGGGGTATCAAAATAAAGGGTTTTAAGGGGTGATTTCAAAAATATATAACACACAAATATATACATGTATCTAATTCGAAAAAAAAGTAACAAAAAAGTTATAAATAAAAAAACTTAATTCAAAAAATCAAAAAACCCGACTGCTTCAAAAGCGACTGCTCAAACATGCTGTGCAGGCGGAGGATACACCAGATTTTGGTCAGCCAGCCCGCGAATATGTATCCTCCGACTGCATAGCATGATTTTTTCCTTGTTTATGACTTTTTAGTTCGCTTTTGAAGCAGTCGGGTTTTTTGATTTTTTGAATTTAGTTTTTTTTTGGTCCTAAGTTAACCATGTTTGTCAGTAAATGATTACTATTCAACCAAAAAACCAGCTTCAGGCAACGCCCAGTTGTCCGGCATTTTGCTGAAATGTACCTTTTTGGCGCAGCCGCGGGGCACACTATGTATGTAATTGTTTTTTTTTAATTACGTTTCCTTTTACTTGTGCCTTCAATGCGTGTATGCCAGATAAACTGGTTTTCTTTCTTTATTTCTTTCTTCAGTCCAGAAACACGATCTTTTCACTCAAATCGATCAGAAAAAGGCTCGTAACTATGAAAGCAACACATGCATCTCTTTGTGCAGAAGGAATTACAACATAGGTACCTATCCTGCCTGCATTCCTCAAAGTACCAGAAGATTACACAAGAGATTCCAGCAGCTGTAAGTGAATTCGGCAAGGCGAATGATTTGATCCCATCAATCGACCAATCCAGTGCGAGACGCGTTGTGGCTTTCCGTCTATATGATTGGTTGATTGATGGGGTTAAATCCTTCATCTTGCCGAATTCACTTACGTTATTAGGCTGCTGATGTACACACTCATATTTCTCTCCAGTTTTTATGACAACTCCCCTCCCACAAATCATGAGTACTAAGATGTATGTCAGTTACAAAACCAGACTGTGGGTTGCTCTAAAAAACTCTAATACATAAAATCAACCTCGTTTTCCCGACTCGGGGTTCAAAACTTCAAACCCAGCAAGCTGCACGTTCAGCAGACAGATGAAACCAGCATGCAAACGGAACGTGTGTTAATGCTGCTCATGTAGCCACGCCTAGCAATCCCATACATCATTTGTGTCCACGTTGCTAAGTGGTTAAACAGTGGGTCTGCATTACTTATATGGAGCGGGACACTTAGTTGGCCGTCATACACTTTCTTAACTAGTGGTGGGACACAGCTTCACTGGACACTGCGAACTTAACCAAGTTACTATTTCATGGCCATGTAAACATGACGTACGCCGAACTTTAACTACTTTACTAAAAGTCTGGTATCAGGGTCTAGGGAAACCGGTACTAGGCTATTGAATTTAATTCTAGAATCCTACTTCCTACTAATATAACCTAGACAAGTGAAAATCTGGAAATTTTTAATAAAAATTTTACGCCTCAACGTCTGAATGGATTAGCAATGCGGATGCATTAGTAGGTAGGATACTTTTTATCTCGGGGTGAGATTTTCCGGTCACACGGGCGAAGCCACTGAAGACATTTTTTAAATAATTTATAGAATGCCTGCACATTATAAACAGCTAAATAATGTCCTGCTCTTTCTATAATGTAGTACAAGGCAAAATAAGGTTTCACTCCACGATACACCTTAAGGTTGAACTAGTCGACGGCGACGCGACGGCACGAACTATTTTGTGCGCGGGGTTAAAATGCATGCTATCTTATCTGACAACACGTGCGAAATTGATGCTGTGATGAGCAGTAAGAAGCTAGTTCGTGAACGAATTAGCACTTTTGCAAGTTTGGAATGAAATTTTCGAGTCGAAAATTCTTCCATGCAAACGTAGTCTAGCGATTACTCCACTGTTTGACGATGTAAGTTCCAAATAAAAAATAATATCAATTTGTCTCATCATTATCTAGTCCTGTATGGAAACAAAAATGTAAAAATATAATAATTATATTTAAAAATTAAGAGCGTCGAAAGTTCCATATTTCAACACCAATTTAACGCATCTTTGGGCGGAAATAAATACCATAAGAAGAAGGAAAATTGCAAAACGGCCTCCATACAGGGATAGATTAGTAATTCAACAATGCAAATAATTTTAATTTGAATATATACTTTCAGTCATTTTTTCATGATATCTAGACTCCCAAAGGTCTGTTTATAAAATTTCGTGCGCTCGTTTTCGTCCTAAATCATTGTACATTTCGATACAAATTTGCAAAAGTGCTAATTCGTACGCGAACTAGTTTCTTACTGCTCATCAAAGCATATATCTCTATCGCGCGTGTTGTCGGATGAGATTGCATGCATTTTAACCTCGCTCGCAAAATAATTCGTGCCGTCGACTAGGGGAACCATTCGACAATAAATAGTAACCTACTAAAGGAGATGTTCCAGAAATGTATGGAGCCTGGGCCAGGTCTATGTACACTTTATGTTAATATCGCTATATATTATAGTAACCGTTTTTAATTGTTAATTTTCTTTAATTTCACTTCATTTCAATGTAAACTTAAATTAACTTTGTCAAGTAGAGCAACACAACATCTATTAAACATGGTGGATCAGATCAGTAGTATGCGAAAAATGTCATTTTGACAATGATATTTTATTGACGTGTCATTGTAAAATCTGCGTTAAAAAAACAACACCGGGTTCAATTGCAACAGAGAATCAATCAATCAATATCCGTAGTAACAAACTGGGTTGCAAAACTAAAACAACCACTAAAAACGCCGAAACATATCCAATTTAAAGCCAAAGCAGAGAATGACTCAAAGACGTCACTTCTTAAAACTGTCAAAGTCGTCGAATGTCATGTCAAACACAACTGTCATGGCTGCCCTAAAAATAGGGTTATCGTAGTAAAAAAATGATCAAATGATATTTTTTTACTCATGTACCCTTCTTCAAATTAATTTGTTAGTATTTTTATGGTATTCCTCTATTTTTTTCCTATTTATCTATGTAGTGTACATAGTGATGGCCCAAAATCGAACATCTCCTTTGACAACAAATCCAACCACAGTGCCACGAAAAGGCTATAACTACATATGTGTAATAATTTAAATAAGTACCCTTACGTGGAACCTGTCTGACCTCCTCCTAAACTGTGTATTTTTCAGGTCGAAAATTCTGAAAATAAAATTGCCTCGGTTAAATCCTACGCCTTTTACCAGCCCCAAACGGGCAAACGCGACGCTCAACAAAACAACAACTCTTATGCAATTTGCGGAATCAGTGCTTATCTTCTATTCGAGACGTAACAAGGGAGTTTAAGTAAATTTAACAGCAATTTGCAGTATGTTAAGTGTAGCACTGGCGCTTATTGCCGCTCCACTCTCGTTACACTCTCCGGCCGGATGATATTGCTAATTGGGTTCCGTAGTTGCCGGAAATCGTGTAAAGTTTCACTAATACGACAGAAGCTGATGCCAGGATGTTAGTAACAAATTAAATATCAACGTGAATGAGCCTGCTTCGTGCCTCTACTCGGGTGCTTTCGGGTGTCGTCGTCACCTTGGCTGGGTGGGCTCTTTACTTACTGCTTTGTGGGCTTTGAGCGAGTTTTACTCGTACTCGATCGCGTTGAAGTAAACGTCAATTTGTATTGAAACTGGATGAACGCCGTCTGGTGGCAGTAAGGCAAAACCTCTTTTTACCCGACTACGGTGAAGCAAAACCCTCCTGGTTATGTTTTTTTTGTATACAAATTAAATATCAACGCTGCTTTCGGGTGTCGTCGTCACCATCGTAATGGTACGGAAGCTTGTCGCTCGGTTTACGTTGTGTCGGTGTTTCGGGCCCAACACACAAAATTTACTGGTCTGAACTTTGCATGTGTATATTTAACCCCCGCCGGAAAAAGAGGGGTGTTATAAGTTTCACGTGTGTTGCTGTGTATCTGTGTATCTGTGTGTCTGTCTGTGGCATTATAGCGTCTAAACAGATGAACCGATTTCGATTTAGATTTTTTTGTTTGAAAGGTAATTTTGTCGAGAGTGTTCTTCGCTATGTTTGAATAAAATCGGTTCAACCGTTCAAAAGTTATGGTCTTTTTACTGTTTGAATCGGGGGGTTTTCGCAAGATAAATGTGTCGGGGGATTTTTAAATTGTGAAATTTTACTTGTTTAAAGTACGGTGTTAAATATTATGTCTTTTATCGTTTTCTTCATTGGTACAGTTGCAAGCGCTACTGCTGACCATGAGGTCCTGGAGTCAATCGCCGGGTTGGGCAAAGATTTATTGGGTTTTTGGATCATTAACAGACCGGAGTTTGTATGCGTGTCCTTTTAATTGCAATAGGAGCGCTCCCTATTACATGAGACTTAAATAAAACTAGTGTTATGTGGGTGTACCTCCATCTGGGAATACAGGCGGGTACAGGCGTGATGTTATGTATGACTGTTGATTCATCCAATTTTGGTTTGTTATTTTACCTAACGGTAATTATCTTTGACGTAATTGCCGGTATTTTTGGCACAACATGCTGTTGACAGCTTGTTACCGAATCGCTTCATATTTTTGTATCTGTGCATTTCTGATTCCTTGGTAATAGCAATTTCCGAAAGACAGTGTTTTCTAAGAAAATAAATATTTCTCGACGACTTTTATCAAGCAGAATTTTATCGAATATAATTTCATTATACATCTAAAAATAACAACAGATACCTATAGATATTTCACCTAAAATTGCCCTTTATTAATAAAAATGGACCGCAAAGTCTAAAATCGTACCAAGTCGAAAGTAAATTAAAAGAAAGGATTATTTTAGCAATTAATTAAGTTAATAGCTTTAATAAGTGCTGGAGTTGAGAAAAACGGAAAATAATAAATTACTTTGGGTAAAAACAATGAAAAGGAATAAGTTGAACAGAAAATATATAGACTCGTCTTTGTCCTTTACACATTGAAGTGAAAATCATTGCGAATCCGTACAAATAAATCACAGAACTATAGAATAATAAATAACTAGATATATAAAACGAAGCTCAAAGTTTTGTGCCAAATACATGATTTAAACGTTGTCATGTAGGTATGGATGCATAATTTAGGTCCAAAAAAATAAGAAGTATATTTAAAGCTTAAGTTTAAAAGCACGGAAAATTAGGTACCTACCTTGTAGATATGTAGACCGTACAAGTAATATCTATAGATAATAAAACAAAACTTTGTATGTAGTTATAATTGAGTATTTAATATTTTATGCACTGTGTATATTTTTAGTCATATACGAGTATACAGACAAATACGAGTATACGGACAGGACGGCATGGACGAAAAAAAAAGTTGATTAAAAAATCTAAAAACCCGACTGCTTAAAAAGCGAACTAAAAAGACGTAAACAAGAAGAAAATCATGTTGTGCAGTCGGAGGATACATCTGGTTTTGGTCAGCCAGCTCCCGAATATTATCCTCCGACTGCACAGCATGATTTTCTTCTTGTTTACGTCTTTTTAGATCGCTTTTTAAGCAGTCGGGTTTTTTGTTTTTTTTTTAATTAACATTTTTTATTTATAACTTTTTAGTACTTAATTTTTATTTTGAATTTGTTACATTTAAACATATAACTGTTTTATATTTTTGAAATCACCTCTTAAAACCCTTTATGTTGATACCCCTCGATATACGATGGGTTCGGAAGAAAAAAAAAATTTGGTGCCCCACAATAAGGCGCCCAAAATCCGCCATTTTTTTTTTTCAAATTTCAATGTTGTGACACTCGCAGGGTTAAGAAAAATCGATTGACGTAAGAATGATCAAAGTTGGCCAACGCGTTTGGTCTCTAGAACGCCATGTAGGAACAAACATACATACATACTTACACACATACATACATACATAGACTGATAAACATTACCCTCCTGCGGCAGTCGGGTAAAAAATAAGGGAACACGTTCATTAAATTGAATAAGACGTTCCTAATTCTAGATAAAAAGAATGAAATATGAAGAAAAACCAGCGAGTAGCCCAAAAGAAGACCCCAAAATGGTTTACAATTTTGTGTGTTCAGGATGAAATAATTAAATTTGTTTCCGCTAAGCTCTATTTTGTTAAGGTTTTGATTCGCGTCAACAAAGCTAGCGACGGCGCCCGCAAATTGCAGACTCATTGTTTGATCCAAACAAACATTCGCGGGCCGCTCCTTCTCACAAAGGAACTCCATTTACTGCGAACAAATCATTTTCATTGTTTTTATTTATTTTCTTAATTACTTACAATATTACTTGCTAGCTGCTGCCCGCGGCTCCGCTCGCGTGGTCTTTGTACTTCCTCCAATACCTTTATAAATTATAGCCTGTGTGTTATTCGGAAGTACAGACTTTATAACTGGAAAGTTTCATCAAAAACTGTTCTGTAGTTTTTGCGTGAAAGTTTAACAAACATCCATACTTACAAGCTTTCACATTTCATGTAATAGTAATATTACTATGTGTTTTTTAGGGTTCCGTAGTCAACAAGGAACCCTTATAGTTTCACCATGTCTGTCTGTCCACAGTTTAGCTCAGAGACTCTTATTAATAAAAAGCTATACTTAATTTGGCATGTATATACATATTAATCTCGTCGACAAAGTGGTAAAATTAAATTAAATAAAAATGTTTTTAGGGTACCTTTTGTATTTTTCTCTCGTTTATCCCATGATGTGGGATGAATAGGCCATTCAAAAATATTACGAGCAGTGTAAATTATTTTTCGATTTAGGGATCTGTTTGCGTAAAATTAAGCTTTAAATTACAAATTTTTGTTAGAATCAAGTGTCGCCCCTCCCCCCCCCCCTGCCAACTAAATAATTGCTTCTGGATATGCGGAAATTCACGGCAGTAGTATCATAACGAAATTAAACGCAAAACTATCACAGGTATCTTTACAGGTTTAATTAAAATCTACTTGGAAAAGTAAAAAAATGTACAAATTCCATTGAAAATTCCATCTTCTTAGTCCGCATTCTTGGATTCCGTATTAGCCCGGTTTTTTTTTTACTTTTTAGCCTCATATTCATTTATTCATATTCTTTATTGTACACTAAACAAACATATACAAAAACAGAAGGACAACTTATGTACAAAGGCGAACTCCAGGGCCTCAATTTTATAATAGGATCTGCAACTGAGGAATTAAGGTAAAATCAAATCTCTAGGTTCCCTTTGTGAGTCTTAGTACCTATCTAATTATTTTAGTTCTTAATTGGTTTTCCTTAATTATTACTGAAATACTTATGTAAGGCATAATTTTTACCCGACTGCTGAAGTAGGGTAATGTGTTTATCAGTCTATGTATGTATGTATATAATTATTTATGTATGTTTGTTCCTATATGGCGTTCTAGAAACCAAACGCGTGGGCTGATTTTGATGGTTCTTACGTCAATCGATTCGTTTTAACCCTGCGAGTGTCACTGGCTACAATAAAATTGCAAAATAGAAAAATGTCGGATTTTGGACGCCATATTGTGGGGCCACTTATGTCTAAATGTACCTTATTGGAAAAAAAACAACAAAGTTATAAATAAAAACAGTTCAATCAAAAAATCAAAATAGCGTAAAAAGAGAACTAAAAAGACATAAACAAGAAAAAAATCATGCTGTGCAGGCGGAGGATACACCAGATTTTGGTCAGCCAGCCCGCGAATATTTATCCTCCGACTGCACAGCACGATTTTCTTGTTGTTTAAGTCTTTTTAGTTCGCTTTTTAAGAAGTCGGGTTTTTTTATTTAATTAGCTTGGTTTATCTAGGTGTTGGAAGTGTTATTGCTGAGCGTGAAGTCTTGGAACACACTAGCAAAATTTGGGTGCACCATACGTCTGACCCTTCAGAAAATACTGTTGTTATGTTTTATTATGCAGTCAAATTTTTCACGTAGTCTACGAGTTGTTACTGTCACACAGATGCCTCATCCAATACAAAGAAACCGTGCCGACGACGTAACTAGCGTTTATCGTCTGATTTTACTGATTATTTTTTATTTATTAACCCTCGACGGAAAAAGAGGGGTGTTATAAGTTTGACGTGTGTATCTGTGTGTCTATCTGTGGCATCATAGCTACTAAACGTATGAATCGATTTTGGTTTAGTTTTTTTTTTGTTTGAAATGTGATTTTGCCGAGAGTGTTCTTAGCTATGTTTGAATAAAATTGGTTCAGCCGTTCAAAAGTTATGGGCGCTTTACTGTTTGAATCGGGGTGTTTTCGCAAGATATCGTGTCATAATTACGTGTTCAATAGATTGTCGATCGAAGCGTGTCTACTATATACTAGATAAATTATGTAGCATGAAATACAATGTGTCGGGGTATTTTAAATTTTGAAATTTTACTTGTTAGAATATCAATTGCGTTCGGTTCCGTTTCACGGCTATAGATGGTGTTAGCAGCGACTTGTAAGTAAAAGGGTTTACTCGGTTCGTGACTATTTTTTTTCTTTAAATACAGTGACGATTTGTTTTATAGTATTTTTTGCACGTTTTTACAGTTTCATGGTACCAAAATGTGTTACAATACAAATTTGGCATGCCTCAGAAATTTAAAAACGTGCCATCTATTGGAAACAAATTTAAATGATGCGTACAAATAATAATGTTTAAAATGTGAATTAGTAGTGTGAGTAAGAGACCAATATTCCATAATTTTGTGCTTAGGAGAGTTAATTAAACAATAACATACAATGTTTATTATCAATTCTAGACAATTTTACACACAATTTAATAACAAATTAATGCATATGGCGCCATCTAGTGATATTTATTTGAACAAAATCTTCTTTGTTAGCGCTAGAACTTCGTGGTACTGTAATGAGGTACATTCTTTTTTTTTTTTTTTTTTTTTTGGGTGGGAAATCATCAAATGACTTCTCCCGCTCTGGGTGAAGCGGGAGGGCGTGTCAGACTTTTACTGACTAAAACCCACCCGTGTTCCTTCAGTTGCTTGCGCCAGGGCCGCGGTAACTCTTTTTCAAATTTATCCGCGACCCAGACAGGCATCGGTCCTATCAGGCCCCGTCACTTTTGCTGACATCTCTTTGAGGCGCGCGTGGAACACTACGCGCCGTAAACTCGGGCTTGGTCCTTATCGGACGGTAAGCTACCCATAACTTGCCGTCCGCAAGCCAGTGCCTACGGTGGCCGGGAATCGGCTTGCGACTCCCTACGCCCGGGGCGTCTCCTGCGGTGGCTAGGGGCGTGAGGGCGTCTCCTTTGCGTCTCCCTCACGCGTTCCGCCTCCTCCTTTGCGAGCATTACTGCTTCGCAGAAGGAGGAGACAGCTTCCCATGCCCTCTCGCTCCGTACCATGGCCTGGACCAGGGCCGGACGCGAGAGGTCGCCACCACCGATCGCCTCTACGAGGACACGACGGTGCTCCGCCCATGCGGGGAATGAGGTACATTCTTACGCTTTTTATGATGCTGGCTAGTTACAATGGGTTTTGAAAGATAAATCATATTTAGAAGGCGAATCAATACTTGTAGATATTTTTATTTTTAGTTTTTTTCATTCATATAAAAACAATCATAGCTAGAACATGAAATATACGTGAGTTAATTGATTTTCCTGTGTTAATTGCCTCTCTTTTTAATATGTAACCACGTAACAGTAGAGTGCGCGCAAGATAAGTCTGCGCGCGACGGGTGGCATGCTTAATGTTGCCAGCATAACTGATCTTTTTTCCTTCATTTAATCAATAGTCATGATTTATTACTCGAAACTTAAAGTAATTTAACTTAAGCATAATTAATTACTCGCTTTTTCTACTTGCATAGAATATGATGTAAAAAGCTTCTTGAAATTATTGTAAATCTTTTATTGAATACTTAGTATTACCTACTATTAAATGTGGTCTAACAATGGTCCTGCAGTGAATACCTTCAATCCTCTTTTAATTTCTTCTTCAACAATTTTTGAAGAAGCTGCTGCCACATAACCCTCTTGAGTTATTTGGGTAACGGTGCGTTCAGAAACGCCTAAAACCAAATAACAATAATGCATTATATTACATGATGCCGGTCCTGTCCCGCTGGTATATTTATGTACCACCCAAAAACCAATACTGTCGGACACCGGTAGTACGAAAATTTAAGAAAGTTTTAGCATAGTCGTATCTCTAAAAGTTACCTGTCAAATAAGCAACGTGGGCTCTATCTTTGTAATACGGTACCGTAGGCCCATTATTGTCTTGTTCACTTCAAGAAAACATCCCTGCCAACACTTTAATAGTTATTTGTTATACAAGAGTGCAAAGTTGCTTTTTAACCGCGTGTTCAATTTTGATGACCGAGCAAGCGAAGGATTCTAAAATTGAATCACGAGCGCAGCGAGTGATTCAAAATTAGTTTCCTGAGCGTTAGCGAGGGAATCAAAAGAGCACGAGGTGAAAAATCTTTGCACTCGAGTGCAACACGTAACTTTTCATTCCACCTCAGCGAGGAAATGACTAAATGCAAAAAAAAAACGTTTACAATCACAAGATAGGTACACTTTTATTTCAGTTTAGGTATTAATTACTACATTATGACAGGTAAGTATTACAGAATAATCTTTAAATTATAACAAAATAATACTAAGGTATAATTAAGAAAATTTTAAAGTATCGTTGCTACAGTTATTGTTGAGGGAGAAAGCTCATTTGCGCATTATTAAAAGTTTCAGTCAATTCTGTTGGCGTCAAACAAACTTCCTCGTCGCTAGAATCACTCATTTTAGTTTTTTCACTTGTTTTCAAGTTTCTTGTTTTTAATATAAGGTTTAACAATGACGTGAAAAAATGCCGCGTAAAGAACCGCGTACAAAGCAAGTTGAAAAAAGAACACCAAGAAGGTTCCGAGTCTGAGTTTTTAACAAATTAAAAAAAAGTTGTATGATATATTCGGCACCATAGAGGTAGCAGTAAATAGGTTTAATGTTTTTTTTAATTCACAAACTTAGTGCACACGATGTTCTAAATTCAATTTACTTTATCCTCTAGTGAATAAAAACGGCTTTTTCACTCAGATATTGAAGATTAAAAATACTCTTTCCGAGATGGTGGGATGAAAATTACTTTTAGCATAATGATGGGGATTATTTACTCCAGAAACGAATAAAAACATGGAATACATCAGTTCCGATTTTGGCCGCGCGCAGACTTATCTTGCGCGCACACTACCTACCTAACTTAAGCAAACACGTAGATGCTGTGGTTTACTAATGTTTGCTATAATTTAAAAATCATTAATGTTTTTTATCATACTTTTATTTGTCATAATATCATTATAAATAACGCTTAAATTGCCATAATCGTGAAATTACATAAATCTTTTTCACTAATTTCATTGGTCATAATCGATCAAGTGTCGTATTAATTTTAATCCATTAATTTATTTGCTATATTTTTCATTTTGAATAATGTTGTCCATAACATTTATTCACCATGCCCATTCTAGCACAACAATGCTGCAAGCGCCTGCAATTTTGAGAGAATTAACTACAGAAAAGAAGAATTTTTGAGAGCTTCGGCCACCAATTTAGATTTTAAATAATATTGTTTTCCATAAAAATAATATTGTTATATTACTTGAATTATAATGATTAATATATGATTATACGATACAGATTTTTTCATTCACAAGGTAACAAAAATAAACCTAATCTACCAAGCATATTTGCTTTGCAAAAGAGTAAATCTGGCATGACTAATAAGGTGAGTAAGAATTTGAAGCGGACAGAATTAAGATGGGCACCATCGGTGCATGGGAAGATAATTGCCCAGAGAAAAAGGCCTTTTGTAAAAAGGTACCATGGTGGACTCCTGAACTAGTTAAAATACGTCAGGAAACACGACAGGCCTTTAATGATGCAAAAGCCAAGAAGGATTTCTCAGGCTATCATAGCATGCTGACAAGGTACAACACGGCGGTACGCAAGGCCAAAAGAACTAATTGGCGGCAGCATTGCACCTCCATTGAAACTCTGCCAAATGGAATGAGGGTGTGCAAAGCAATGTCCATGACTAAGACAAACCCACTATCATCTATAAAGGATGAGAATGGGCATCTCACGGAAACTGGACAGGACACTCTGGGCGTGATGTTTAGGACTCACTTCCCGGAATGTATACTGCGCGACAGCGATGAAGAGGAACCAGTCACAAGGGACGAGCTCACAAGGCACACGTCCAAAAATAACTGGCTCACGGCAAAGAAAGTGGTAGATGAAAATAAACTAAAGCTTGCCATAGCGGGCTTCCAGCCTCTCAAATCACCTGGTCCGGATGGCATCTACCCAATACTATTGCAAGAAGGGGCATCTGTTTTGATACCCCATTTGAGCAAGCTCTACAGAGCCTGCATAGCCTTTGGGTACGTACCCAAAGCATGGAGGGAGGTCAAAGTCACCTTTATACCGAAGGTGGGTAGACCGACTTATGAGGAAGCCAAAGCTTACAGGCCCATCAGTCTATCATCCTTTCTCCTAAAAGCTCTGGAGAAACTGGTAGACAGGTACCTAAGAGAGGGACCACTTAAAGTATTCCCTCTACATCAACTACAGTGCGCCTACAGCCCTGGCAAATCTACGGAAACGGCATTGCACTATGTTGCGAGCCGAGCCGAGGCTGCGCTTGAGGGACAGGAGATATGTGTCGGGGCTTTCCTCGACATAGAGGGAGCCTTCGACAAGACAACATTTGAGTCCATACGCATAGCTGCAAAGGAACATGGCATCAATGATACCACGTGCAACTGGATTGACAATATGCTGAGAAGCAGGATAGTCAGATCGGAACTGATGGGAGACAGACTTAGTGCAAAAACAACAAGAGGTTGTCCGCAAGGCGGAGTGCTGTCACCGTTACTGTGGTGCTTGGTAGTAGATTCGCTACTTACCAAACTCAATACCGGACCATTCTACACAGTAGGCTATGCAGATGACATAGCTATAATGGTTAATGGTAAATTCCCGAACATAGTCTCTGGATTATTACAACAGGCATTGAGGATGACAGAAGAATGGTGTACTAAGAACCACCTCTCTATCAACCCAGGCAAAGCAGTCATTATTCCATTCACGAGGAAAAGACAACTAGGAAACCTAGGAGAGCCCTCCCTCAATGGAATAAAGCTGCCCTGGTCCACCGAAGTTAAATATCTGGGTGTAACGCTTGATAAAGAACTCAGGTGGAAAACTCATGTGGAAAATATTACGACAAAGGCCCAACGAGTGTTCGGCATGTGTCGCTCCACCTACGGTAAAACTTGGGGGCTAAAGCCCAAAGTGATACGATGGCTGTACCGGACAATGATAATACCTATTATCACATACGGCAGCATAGTGTGGTGGCCAAGAACAAAGCTTGCCTCGTGCAAAGCGCCACTCACCAGGTTACAAAGAACAGTGTGTCTCGGCATCACGGGTGCTTTCAGGACAACACCTACGGCAGCGATTGAGAGATACCTTAATATCCCTCCTCTGCATATGATGGTTGAATTCGAGGCAAGGAAGACATTACATCGTCTTGCTGTTGCTGGACTATGGGATGCCTCTAAGCCAAAGACTAACCATACAAAGTTCGATGGGAATGAAGACCTGGATCGGGTAACAAGCATGATATCCGATAAAATGCAAACTATGTTTGTGTTTGAAAGGTCTTTCAAGGTCCAAATCCCTACAATAGAGGACTGGACGAAGGGAATCGATCCACCAGAACAAGATAGTCTGGTATGGTACACTGATGGATCCAAAATGGAATCAGGTACAGGAGCGGGAATATACGCAAAAGGTTACAAATGTAGCAGAAGCTTAGGGAAGATGGCAACTGTATTCCAAGCAGAAACATATGCCATAATAACCTGTGCTCAAGAGAATATAGATAGAGGAACCAGAGGCAAATCCATATATATTCTTAGTGACAGTCAGGCTGCAATCAAAGCCATGGCATCCTACAAAGTGGACTCTAGACTTATTCTGGACGCTATCCAGGCCCTAAACAGGCTTGGGAAGCATAACAGGGTAAGACTGATGTGGGTCCCTGGGCACAAAGGAATCCATGGTAACGAAGTGGCAGATGAACTGGCAAGAGAGGGCTCAGCAAATGATTTTGTGGGTCCAGAACCATGTGTAGGCATTTCGACGTGTCTCGTCAAAGCCACATTTAGGGAGTTTGCAGATCAAACACAACGAAAACATTGGCTGTCTAATACCGGTCTACAACACTCCAAGAAATTCCTAGGCTCTACGTTCAAAGCCCGGGAATGCATTTGGAATATGAGCAGGGGGCAAATCCGTTACCTGCTTGGGGCCTTTACTGGGCACTTTGGAACCAACGACATGCTCATGAAAATGGGTCTAACCGCGACACCCATGTGCAGGTTGTGTGGGGAACATACGGAACGCATGGAGCACCTTCTGTGCACATGCGATGCACTGGCTGGTAAGCGAATGAGTCTCCTAGGGGTTGGATATCCAAAACCAGAAGACTATAGGCTCATATCTCCTAGTCTCGTTGTAAAACTCATGAAAAGTGTTTTCAACGAGATCGGCGAGGAGTAAGTTATCTAGGGGAACACAATAGATCCCATGGGTCGAAGTGTCCGAGTTATTTCTCGGCCCCTCCACAAGATAAGATAATAAGGTGATATGACAAGCGTTATTAGTATGTAGGGAATACTGTGTAATTGTCAGGTAAGGCCGTTATTTGCATGGGTTCTTTCGGGCTAGATGTTAAACAAACCAACTTGTTTGCTTGTATGTAGTCTCACAATTTAACTAATCACGTTATGTATTGGCGAATAACTTTAAACGACATTCCACTACGCACGTAGTTTTATAAACACGAACAATCAGTAACTCTCACTGTATTTCTCCAAAAGTCCAGTTTTATCACAAATTAACAACCCAATCTAAAACGCCAACTTCTTACTCGATATCTTGTGTCTCTAACCTCTTGTTCGCACCAAAAACTAGGACTTAGTGTTACGTCAAGTTGACATCTGTCAAAGTCATTCTAAACCATAGCTCTCCTCAGAACGAAATCTTTAAGAGATGCCTACAAGTATAAATGATAATACTGCAAGTAAATATTATGAGGGGGGCGATTATGGAAAACAATAATAGTACAAATTATTTTATGGAAAACCAGACAATAACACGTACTGTACCTAACAACGTTGTAAAAAACTTCTGTAGAATAGTTTAAACATTGTTCTAACATTGTAGCTCGAGTAAATACCTAACTAAATCTTTTCCCTAAGTCCTAACGTTTTCCACATTGCTTTTCCTTCTCTATTGTCATAATAGATTAATTTGTTTTACCAGAATGCAGCCTCTGAGATTTATCTCCAGAATAAAAAAAATAACTTAATTTGAACGTTATTTTCACACCTACTGGACACCTAATGGAAGTCCATCCCAAGTAAAGCTAGTTTGATAAGTTTGGTGTGCTAATGAATTAATATCGAAAATTCAAAACTAATTGTTCATGTCAAAAATGCAGGTTAAGATTACGATAAAAGAACAAGTTAAAATTTAATTTAGATAACACCCCGACACATTTATCTTGGGAAAACACCCCGATTCAAACAGTAAAATGCCCATAACTTTTGAACGGCTGAACAGATTTTATTCAAACATAACCGAGAACACTCTCGACAAAAATACCTTTCAAACAAAAATCGGTTTATCCGTTTAGGCGCTATGATGGCACAGACAGACACACAGATACGCAGCAACACACGTGAAACTTATTCTTACACCTCTTTTTCCGACGGGGGTTAAAAAATAACGAGCAGGACCGTTCACGTGATAGAAGGGAAACTAAAGAATATAATGTAAGAGATCAGATTTACTGTGAGAGCAGGAAAGAGTTATTTATTATCTTTCTTTTCTCTCATGTAACGAAATATGCCTAAACGTGACGTGTCTATAAAATTCTCTTCTATTTAAGCCATCTAAGATCTTATTCCAATATGTTCTAAAGTCTTAAAGTAGTCACTAGTAGTCTTCAGATTTTTTGTTTTATCTTAAGGTACCGATATCCAACACGTCTGCGGAGTTCTGCCTGCTTATTAAATTTAACCTTGCATAGTTGTCAAACTTATAAATACATATCTACTGTCTTCTGCTGAAAAGTGTTTTATTATCCCAAGGGAACATTATACCGGGATAAAATGTAGTCTATATGCCATTCCAGACCATAATCTATCTCTGTGCCAAATTTCATCCAGATCCGTTCGGCCGTTCTGGCGTGATTGAGTAACATACATACACACATCTATCCAACGTTTGCAAAAACTTTTTAAAACTATCATCTGCATCAGACGTCAGTGGGGATCACAGTTTTCATTTAGCACCTTGAACCACCGTCTCCGGCGTCAAATAAAAATGACACGCTTTTCCAGGAAATGTTCTTGAATTTTAGAAAACCATATTAACCGCCCGTCGCGTCGTAAATGCAGGATTTTTGAAACAGAAATAATTTGTGTGATTCGCAAACAGACGAGTATATAGGTGTATTTAAAAACCATGAAAACAAAATAACTTGAAATGAAGAACATTTAAGAAATCTCTTTTCTATACTCTGATTTTCATACTTTATACGCAAACCTACATTTTTCGGAAGAGTAACGGATTACTTACTTTTCATAACATTCTTCTTTGAACCACGTCCAATCGTAAAAATGTTTCGTCAAAAAGACCCTTCCGTTACGCAAAGTTCTAGGAAACCGTTACACGTTAATACTAGAAAATTTTACGTGAAGGCTCACAAAACCCCATCGAAAGCAACCCATCAAATATGTTTTGTTCCTGAGCGTCCTCTTGGAACCCTGTGAAAATGCCTTTTCAGATTTTTACAAAAGTATTTGGAAAGTGCTTCACACTATAATATCACACTAATATTATAAGGGCGAAAGTTTGTAAGTGTTTGTTACACGAACTTTGAAATTTGGCACACGGATAGATTATAGTCAGGAATAGCACAAAGAATACCTTTTATCCCGGGTTTATATCCTTGTCAATTTTCGACTTTCATACGGGCGAAGTTGTGGCAGAAGCTAGTATAGATATATACCTACGTCCTTGGACGTATCTCCGCGCATCTGCAGTATTCGATGGAAAGGCGCTTGATTGTGCTCACTTGACCACTAAATTCGTTCACGTGGGCAAAAATATCAAAGGCGAGAGAGAACCAGAACCGAACGCCAGCCGCACCGCTTTCAAAGATCGCTCTGCCTTTGTATAGTTACGTGTAGCGAGATAAAGTAGTGACACATCAACGGATCCACACACAAACCTACTACCAAAATAGGTACCTATTTGACCGTTTCCAAGCAATTTTATTTACTTATTTACCCCAGTATTCCCATTTGTATATTACTGGTATTCGATGCCTGTATGTAGGTCACGTCTGAGGATATTTCTCGATTTGTTTGCCATCTACATAATTAGTGGTGCCGTTCACATGAATATTGCTGCGATTCGGTAAATAGATTTCGAGAATCGTGCTTTTGGGAATCCCTAACTTCATAGGATTTTGTGTCAAGGAAATATTGGTAAAGTTTGTACTGACACTGTACTTCCACTTTATCATTATAACGCTGTGAGCCATTAAACAGCTAGGTTCCTGCATTGTGTTGCAGCATTCGTTGGCAATAAATCGCACGCGGCTCATCAGGTATTCGTGCAATCTGCATGGCTGCCGATAGATTGGAATTGCGTCTCTCTATATTACAAATTGGCCGTGCATACTCCCAAAATGAATTAACGGAACACGGTCCGTCCGCTCCTCAAGTACAAGTACTCAATCCGTCGCCTCTTGCTTTGTTGGCTGCACCATTGTACGTGTTCTATGCACTTAGGTACAATCAGTGTTGCTAGCCAACCGTTTGTCTTCCCTGCCAATACGATATGTGAAATTTTTAGATACGATATCGATTCAATTTCGGTTTCGACATGAGTGCCGATAGTTCCCGTTACACTTAAGTTTCAACCAGATCTGGGAATAAACCTTCCTAAATAAAAGACAATAGTTATCAACTGCCTATCATCCGGAAACTTGGGAGAGTCTATTAAATGGGACAGATTTTCGATCATAGACGTCTGTAGGCTTCAGACGAAAATAATCTCCCAAAATCGTCAAACTCTGGACATAATAAATTCCACGTTCACCGATGATAAGATGCAGGCTATAGATAGATAGTCTTATATACCTTTGTTTCGGTTTCTTGTTACCAACCCCTAGTTTCCATGGCTGCCGAATATAATGGGAGTCAAAGGACACGTGAGCACTACTTTTAGTATCTACCTACTCGAAAAGACATATTGTGTCCGAATATAACGTAAGACGATACACGTACCTAACTAGCTGTGAAAAAGGGGTATAGAAATTGGAGGAAAACAAGGAATTTCAGATTCCTATTCTGCTTGGTTATCTAAAAAAATTAAGAATTAATTACCCTATAAAATATTTAACTTGTAACAGGGCCAATTCATTTTCTGGTCCAGGGCCTTGTTATGGAAACTTTTATATTAAACCCAGTGAACGAAACTGGTTGCCAATCTTGTATTTCTGTACAACGAAAACCATTGCAGCAGCACACATTCCGTACAAGCTCCCCCGTCCATTCCCACAAAAGTATTATCTCCTTGTGGACGTCACTGAGCATTTTTGCGATAGTCTGTAATGCTCTGAACAACGTTAATTAAACCGGACCGGCATTGACTGCTCGGTAATTGGGTTGAGCAACAGGCTCCTGCGGGTATCACCACGTACAGCCGCGTGAGCAATACTCCTGGGGCGTGTACCTATGTACCAGGATACCAGGAAACGTACGCAAGTTAACTTATGTAACATGTATTTCGTATTCCTACAACGGACTCTGGTTTGTTTGTGTGTTCCAGTAGTTGTTTCACGAAATAGTACGAATCAATTTGCTGAAAGTTTTCCTAGTTGATAATGTCGAGCGAGACAGTTTGCGAGATAAAACAAACTAATAGTCCGCTGAATAATGGTTTAAAAGGATGATTTTGTCTCCAGAAATAATTACTTGTAACCTGCCGCTTCATGAAGCAATGATTGTTATGAAATCAAACGATTCCTACGCACTGAAATAAACCCCAGGAATATAGTTGTACATTTGCGTACTGCAGGTACTTCGATTTGACATTCCGTTGGATTAGCAATGGGAACGTGAATACGATACATACTTAGGTAGGTAATACCTATACAAGTATACACATAATCACCCATACTAAATATTCCCTGTACTCTTTTCGTTATTTCTATCTAGTATAACTACCTATTCCCTGTTCCCTTTATGTTATTTTTCCCCAATTTCTATCTAGTTAACTATTCTGTTCCCTTTAGATTATTTTAAAGGTAGTCCTGTATTTTATTTAAAGATAGAAATAATAGGACCAGATTCGGTAAAGTAATCGGATATTAAAAAAATATACAAAGCTGTTTCAAATACCCATTCAAAATCTAATAAGTATAACACGAGAATTGTCATTATTAGTTGACTTTATGTTAAATACATTGTGAGTGAAATACTCAATAAGTCGTATTTAATACGGAGTAAGGCTTTATCAAACGGGCGCAGGCATAGGTGTCTCAGCACTCTCAGCTCGGGGTAAGTCAGTAACAACGGCGACGTCGCACGTTGATACACGCCTTAACAGAATTTAAGGCGGGTGCTGTTGAAATGCAACGTGTTTGCTTTTAACTACGACGTGACGAGCGGTCGTTTTAGAGGCATTTCTTTATGTTGAACTTTGAGGTTAAAAAAGTGCTGGCTCTCGGGCTCATTCGGTAGTTTGGATTTTGACTAGAGTGTTTAGGGCGGTTACACACTACATCCGATCCGTGTCCGTGATTTGATTACCGAGTTCTATCCAAATTGAAAATATTCTGAATTCGAACGAAAATAGTAGTGCGTAACCTATCTACAAGTAGTACTGCGTCTAAATCGGAACCAAACCTCGGATTCGGATCGGATGCAGTACGTAGGTGGTTACGCACTACACGTCAATGTCCATGATTTAAGTTCAGAGTAATTCATTATTTTACACATTCATTCAGAACATTTCTAGTTCCGACGAGTTATGACGGATAGATTTCGGATCAAGTAAGTAAACTTCCTTATAAGAAGTCCTATGGCTACTTCGAAACCGAAATTTCACGGACCCGCATCGGATATAGTACATAACCGCACGAATTACAATTTTGTATGTGTGTTTTCGTAAGAAAACTTTTATGTTTCATTTGCAAAATTAGTTTTACCAGTTTAAAATTATAAAATGACAAGATAGCCAAAGTGTTGTTTTTTAAGCGATGGTGATTGTATAAATGCTATAATGTAAGGGATTGATCAGTAACAATTTGATTGCCCTTGGCAAACCCATAAATTTGAATATTTTACCAATCGCTATCGCGACTGATTCGGACTTCGGACAAGATTCGGCATTACTCCGCGACTGTACTAATAATGCAATTGAGCAGTGGGTCCAGTCGACCTGTTTAAAATGTGATTGTGTTGAGTGATCCCGCGGGTCCATTTCGAGTTGGTCCAGCAGCCATATTGCGTAAGTGCGTAAAGAGTTTGATCGCTATCCAACCGACTAAAGCGACCAATCACACAAGCAAGACGGAAATCCACATCGCGTTGGATAGCGATCAAATTCTTTGCGCACTTACGCAATACGGCTGCAGTTGACCAAAGACTTCGCTTTCGTTGATAGAATGTCACTTGTATCCGAAGCACCCAGACTCCGTAGATACTTGAACTTCTAAACATTTTAAACAGTTGAAAAAACGATAAGTACTCATCAAAGGAAACATTTTTGGTAGACCGCATTAATTTTAACGTAATTTATCTCGACAAGCTTCACAAGCATCGGCCCTTTGAAACCCATTTACAAAATAATTGGATTCCCTCATTTAGAGCAATTTTCTGATTTGATTAAAATTGACTTAGACATTGGCAAGATCATTAACAAACTTATTCTGGCGTCTCCGTGCGTTTGGATAACACTTCTGTAAAGATTTTCATTACATTAGAATTTAATTAACGATTCCTGCGATTATTAAATATTTATTAAGTTCTTCTCGTAAGATTTCGAATCAATATTGACACTGATAATAGGTTCTAAAACGAGTAAAATTTGAATTTGTAGCTAGTTATTTTAGCCTTAATGTTGAAACAACAGGAGTGAAGTGGTATTCCATGTTTTAAAGCGAGTAATGTAATGCTAGCAGAATGGTACAGTATAGTAGGTAAGAGTAACAATTTGTGTCTCGTTTTGCAGTGTCACGACCCTGCAATCAAGCTGTTACTGGAGGTTACGACTGTGTCTCTATCATGGTATACGTGGACACATGAGCCACCAGTCATCTCTTTAATGCTGATACATAAGTAAATACCTTGGCTCACAACAAATCTATGTTGGTACTCAACATCCTACCACCTACCCTTAAAAGAATTTTATTGGGATTACGTGTTCCCGATACACATAAATGTAGATGTCCTCTCATTTAAGAGCTTTCAAACTAATGAACCGATTTAAATAAATGAGGCGTCAATCCATTTACCTGAATAACACCTTTTCAAGCTTGTTTTTAAGTGATTCTTGAGGAGCTCCTGGAGATATTTGCTTCTGTATAAGGTGCTTGAGGCAATACGCAGGCACGAGAAGTATTTTGTACCATTACGAGCTTTTTTTTCTAGGTTAATTTGATATTCTGATTTGTTTTTGTAAAACTGCGAAAGTTTGCTTTAAAAGCAGACGTAGATCTCATCCTGTAACCAAAGCACATATGATTAGTATAAATATTTAAATAAGTAACTTAATTCTTAATAGATACTTACTTATGTAACGTTGGCAGACCTCCCTCTAGGTGGAGCGATGACCTGGTCAAGGCTGCGGTAGTATGGTTGATGCGAAACGAACAGGACCGATCAGTGCGGCGACGCTTGGAGGAGGCATTGGCGTCCAACAGTAGACGTCTTTTATCTGAAATGATGATGAAATAACTAGCTTTTCCCTGCGGGTCGCTGCCGTTGTATATCCCACAGGAACAGAGGATGAAAGCTTGTATGAAACACATGATTTAATTGAAATGAATACAATTTGGTATTAAGCCTCTAAATATAAAATACTAATTCAAGGATTTTTTGTTTTTCATCCCTTTAAGGGGTAAAAAGGGGTATTAAAGTTTGTATGTAAAATTAATTGTTTATTATCAAAATAACTTGAAATTTAGTATGTCTGCTCATCAATACAATTAAAGCAACACGTAATTAAGGATTTTTTTAATTTCGTCTCTTAAAAGGGTAATAAGGGGTGTTTAAGTTTGAATGTAAAATAAATTGTTTTTACTTGAAATTTTGTATTTCTGCTCTTACATCTTAAGCATCCTTAAAATCGTCACACCCATGGCCCACCATAAAGAAATGATCTTTAAAATAAATATGCGACTCCATTTAAGAGGAGATACGTCTGCAAATGAGTTTTCTGAGCTATTACTTAAAATAGGAAATGGAGATTATCCTGAATCAGAAGGAAAAATATGCAAACCTTGTCGGCTGGCTACAGGAGTGACAACTATAACAGATCTAATAGTTAAATTGTATCCTTATTTTTCTAATATATAAACGAAGTCTATGTATTTGCTGTGCGAACGTCCAATACTGACTTCGAAAAACAATAGTGCAGCTGTATTCATGACATACTTCTTAAGCCATTTGAGGGGCTCAAAAATTTAATACAGGTCAGGATACGAGTGGATAAAGCAGTTCACTATACTGTGGAGTTCCTTAACAGTGTTAACTCTCTAGGGCTCCCTTCACATAAACTGTTTTTGAAAGTTTCGACACCAGTATTGTTGCTGCTACATTAAACCACCTAAACAATGTAACGGGACTAGACTGCGAGTAACAGCACTGCACAAAAATGTTATAGAGGTTACTGTGATTCCAGGATGTGCTGTAGGGGAATCAGCCCGCCCCGCAGACCTCGATCTCGGGTTGGGGGGAGTGAGGTGTTTGACTCCCCCCGCAACGTCTAAGAGGGGCACGTGTAGAACACTACACGTCATCGCGTCACGTCACGTCGTCGCGCGCGTCTTCGCGGATCGTGTGAGCGGATGAAATCTCCTTTTCCCTCTCGGCAGCTTCCTTCTGCGAGACGACTGTTTCACAGAAGCCCGCTGCCCCCCAAATTGGGCAGCAGCGTTGACAGCGCCTCAGCCGCGCCCAACAACTTGGGCGCCAGCCGCCGGAAGTGGAGGCCGAAATCCCACCGGCTGTCGATTACCAATCCCAGGTACTTCGTGGTTAACTCGACAGCAATTCGAGCCCTCCCCCCGATGACGATGTGGGTATCGGGCGGTGGCGCCCGCTGGAGGCCATGAAAGACCATGGCCTCCGACTTGTGACAGGCCAAGGCGCCGTATGCGGCTTACCACCTGTGAGACCGCAGCCGTCGCCAACAACGCTGCCTCCCTGTACGAACTCCCCCGGGCGGTAACCAGCGTATTGTCCGAGTAACACGTCAGGTCCACGCCTGGTTGGATTTCGCCTCTCAGCACCCAGTCGTACCCGATGTTCCACAAGGATGGGCCTAAGACCGAGCCCTGCGGAACACCGCCCGACATGCGGTGCTAGTTTCCGACGCCACCACGTCCCAGAGCGCGTGTAACCTGCGTCAAGCCATTCTAAATCGCGACCATGAGGAAGACAACTTCACATCGAAAATCATCATGAGCAAGCTCTGTGAATATGTGAATAAGCAAAACTATCACTTCTGTGCCACAGAAAAACTGCGTATAATCCAGGAAGAGTACATTTATGTTTTAATTTAATTCGTCATTCGTTCGGCCGAAAAGTTCTGGAGTGGCGACCGCGGACCGGAAGACGTAGCGTTGGAAGGCCTCCGTCTATGTGGAGTGACGACCTTGTCAAGGCTGCGGGCGACCGGTGGATGCGAAACGCACAGGACCGATCAGTGTGGCGACACTTGGGGGAGGCCTATGTCCAGCAGTGGACGTATTTCGGCTGAAATAATGATGATGATGAATTTAATTCCTCATAGGTTATTTTAATATTGTACACTGGATGCCTGCCCTCTATAATTGTCAACTTTCTCTATCACTCTAGGGTTTGCTGTAAGAGAACTCAGCATTGAGTTAAGCTCACTTTTGTACATGTGCTTTATTATCACATGTATGTAATGTTGTTTTTTTTGGTGTACAATAAAGAATTAAGAAGAGTCATTACACCCGCTCAAAGTTACTGCATGGTGTGTTGTTAACGCTCGATGCGTCATCTGGCCGCTAAAAGACTACTGTGGTCGATGAGGTCACAGAGCTATGATCAATGGTTTTCTCTATCCTTTTAAGCCATTAATTGGAACTGGAGAATATGTGGAAGCAAATTTTTCGGACTACAATCTAGGGGTCTTTAAGTCAAGAGTGAATAGGTTTTTTCTAGGCAAGCGTGCTTCTCCGTCGACCACATCATCGCTTACCATCAGGTGAGATAATAGTCAAGCGCAAGCCTAGAGACGATAAAAAAAACTACGCAAATAAAGACGCGGGCGGAAAGCTATGTTTGAATAATAATTTACAATAGCCCGCCAGACTTAGAAAAAAGAAACAGCCAAAATCATGTAGTCCACGCAGGCGAAGCCGTGGGCGGAAAGCTAGTCAACTATAAATCATATTATGCGAGAGTTTTCGGTGTCGAAAGTTTGGTCTAATTGCTCACTTTTGAATAGACACATTGTTAATGTAAATCAATTCTTATCAATGAAAAAAAATTTTTGCATAAAAGTACTACCGACTTTCCATATAAAAAACTTCAAAGTGAAAAATAACTTTATTTTTGAAGCCGGTGTTTATCTTTTTTCCCATTTTTTTGCGATATTTCTTTTTTAGTTTTACCTACCTAATAGGCAAGTTGTTTAGTAAGTACATTATAACGCCAGAATAGATTACCCGAATAACATGAAACTTGAACATAACCAGTGAAATGAGAGATCGGCGTACCGCTTTCGAGCGTGCTGGCGTGATGTTATGTTATGAAATGGTATAAACAATAAACAGACATGCGATTGCAGCAATCCCGAGAGATTTGCAGTTATTTATTGAAGAGTTCTGTTGTATATCTCCGAATTTCTTCATCAGTTCGTCACCAAAATTATAATGGGACCAATTCCTAATATATTCTTTCAATCGGTCACGGAATAAATCGGTCCACAATTGGTGAACATACATAAAAAAAAACACACATGAAGTCGAACATAGAACCTCCTCCTTTTTGGTAAGTCGGTTAAAAATAGGATTTAAACATAGCAATTTGGGGCGTCTTTTTTCTAGAGTATATTGATAGTAGAAAGGTGTATAGATATTTTTTGCTAAGAGGTATTAAAAGATTTTGAGTAACACTCTAGCTATAGGGGGCTAGCAGAGATTACCTTTTATATTACCGGTCGCCGCTCGTACTATATCAAACATACATATAAAAACACAGTTTTTATTTCTATGTATTTATGATAGAAAATCCTACGTGCATGTAAACCTACTGCTTTTAACCCTTTGTATCTACTGCAAGCATTTCTACTAATGGCTCACAGCATAGACTCATGAATAATATAGCACTAAACAGTTACTGTTCACTACGATATATTAACTATTTAAGTCGTGTTCAAGCTGGTAACTGCCTCATTAAGCTATACCTCACGCATTAAGCCATACTGCCGTCCTATAGCGAGAGTGTCACTATCTGACAAAATCATCATTTTGAGTTATAGACGAAAAACAAAAAACCGCGAAATAATATAATTGGATGCTGTTTATCAACTAAAAATCCTTTTAGCAATTTAGGGTACGTTATTATTTTTTATCCGGAATCTATTGATAGTTTCTAGAACAAGCTTTAATATCAAAACAAGTAAATGCATTGTCACGAGAAACAAACGTGTGTGCAAAATTTCAGCTCAATCGGACACTGAAAGAAAGAAAGAAAACACATTTATTTGACACAAGCCAGAGCACACAACATAAAAATTAAAAAAAACTGGGAGATGGGACAAAGGCGAATGGCAGGCTTGTATGGGAATTTCGTACCGCTAATAAAATTTCGTGTTTTCGGATACTTTTTGTTTTAATTGGTAGCTAATATGATATAAATTCTTAGATTTTTAGAACGTGGGACGTAAAAGTTATAACCAGTTTTATGTTTCAAGGTTATGTACTAGTGTTCTAATGTAGGTTGGTACTGTGAGGGGTAGACAGGGAGAGCTACTTAAATGAAACTCAGGAATCACTGTTCTACTTATATTTCAGCAGCAAGGTGCCTGTCCTCAGGCACCTTCTATCGAACTAATACATCAATGCTCAGATGAGCCTTTATATACCCGGAAAAAGTCTAGCGATGACAACTTCATTTATTTTATATTCGAAATTCAGTTCCCTTTCAAGACGTTATTTGTTGCCAGTCTTAATATAGGCAAGTAGGTTGCCTTCTCAAATGGTAAGTCCTTACAGTACATATAGGTAAATGTTACATAATGTGTAAAATAAATGTTCCAAATTGTTTGTTGCTATCCTTGCAGTGTTTTACTTACAATTAAGTAGGTAGATTGAGATTAGGATCGTACCTACTCAGGGCATTAGGAGATACCTACGTCCAGCAGTGGACTGCAACAGTTTGATAAAGATGAGTTTGATTATACAGGGTGTCCCAGAAATCGACGTCAAAAAATGGGTGATAGACCAAGTTATAACAGTTCTCAGAAAAATACGAAAAAAAATCTATCTCATGTTTTTAAAAAATTATGTTCACTTTAAAAATTTACTAAAAAAATCAATCCCTGTAATGGTTCTTTAACTCCAATTGCTACAAATCCCATAATTTATCATTTTTTTTTTTTTATTATTATGTAAACTTGAATAATACTTGTGTAGATTTTTGCCTAAAATTTAAAGCCAACTCCTCCTACTTAGAAGAAAATTAAACTTTTTCAAAACCAAATTATTCAAATTTACTGTTTCGCCCAACTTTAACTGACTGTACTGAAAAAAAAATGTACTACGCTAGTTTGGCAAGTAACATGAAAAATTGGCGCATTTAATAAGGATTCAAAAATGGTGTAACACTTGCTAGATTACGTTTTCAATAATTGGTCAAATTTTTTTTTGTAAATAGTATCGGTTTTTACCCAAAATGTCCATACTTCCTTAAAATGACTTTAGCTTACCTAAAGCTTTGCTAAACTCCGTTTCTAGTTCGATAGAGACGGAGAGAGTCATTTTACGAAGTGTGAGCGAGATAAGAAATCGAAATTTTACGTAATTTAAGAGCAAAGTTATGATAGTGACTCAACCTTTTTACTTTAAGTCAGGACCAGATTTCTCATCTTAGAAAAAAAAAAACAAATTATCAGATTTTTTTATTTTTTATTACAATAAATGTTTAAACTGCCTTCCTTCGACGGCAATGCAAGCACGACATCTTCTTAAAAAAGATCTGGTTATTTTCCGGGCAAATCTTCCCCTGATTACAAAGACAACGGCTTCCGTTATTCTTTCCCGCAGCTCGGCTAAATTCTCTATTGTTTTTGAGTACACTTTCTCTTTTACCGCTCCCCAGTAAAAAAAATCTAGGGGATTTAAATCAGGCGAACGGGGTGGCCACAAGATTGTCCCACCGCGCCCTATCCACCTGAGCGGGTATTCTTCATCAAGATGTTCTCTTACTAAACGGGCATAATGCGCTGGGCAGCCATCTTGCTGGAACCACATTTCCCTGTAAACGTTCAGTGGCACGTCTTCTAATAAATCTGGTAAAGTATTTTGAAGAAAATCCAAATAAACTGCGCCATTCAAAATCTCTGGCAGCTCAAAAGGTCCAATTATTTTGCCATTTAGTATCCCGGTCCACATGTTTACTTTAAATCGATACTGTGACTTATCTTGCCTCATCAAATTTGGATTTTCTAAATGCCACTCGTGCAAATTGTGCAAATTCATGTAGCCATCTTTTTTAAATGTTGACTCATCGGTCCATAAAATCTTCTCTAAGAATCGAGGGTCTTCTCTGTGCCTTTCTAGCATCCTTTGGCAAAACGCAACTCTGGGAGCGTAATCCCGTGGCAGTAATGATTGTACTCGCTGTACATGATACGGGTGGAACTCGTTCTTTTTTAAGATTCGGTGGGCGGTACACTTAGATACACCTGTGCTTGTTTCGATTCCACGTACAGAAGCACTTGGGTCTTCTTGGACTGCTTGTAGTACGACGTCTTCGTACGGATTACGATGTCTTCCTTCACCATGTACTTGGTTAGGGAATCGTCCCTCTGATAGTGAACGGTGCATTAATAAAAACTCGATGATCTGGGTGACGATTGTTCGGGTACCTCTCACGATAAAGTCTAGCGGCTGCATTGGCATTGCATCTGCATTCCCCATAAACGAGGTGCATGTTCGCATATTCCAATGCAGTGTACACAGCCATGGTAGTACTACACAATCACAGGATCAGCAACAGTCCAGAGTAAAGCACAGGTCGTCAGAAAGAGGAATTAAACAGTCGAAATCACAAGCAATTAAGTCCAGAAAACAACGCAAAAAGTGGTAAGTACGGAATCAACATAAACGAATACGGAGATGCGCAGTAAACAAAGCAGCGTAACGTACTGATTTGTAATTGTGTGTGCGTCTGCGCTTACAAAACAGAACAATAACTACTGCTGTCTCATTCGCACTCATCGGTAAATTGTATCTCCGTTTCATGATAAAGGTTGTGTCACTGATAAAGGTGGCATCACTCTCTGTCTCGCTCACACTTCGTAAAATGACTCTCTCCGTCTCTATCGAACTAGAAACGGAGTTTAGCAAAGCTTTAGGTAAGCTAAAGTCATTTTAAGGAAGTATGGACATTTTGTGTAAAAACTGAGACTATTTACAAAAAAAAACTTGACCAATTATTGAAAACGTAATCTAGCAAGTGTTACACCATTTTTGAATCCTTATTAAATGCGCCAATTTTTCATAATACTTGCCAAACTAGCGTAGTACATTTTTTTTTCAGTACAGTCAGTTAAAGTTGGGCGAAATAGTTATATAATAGTAATAGTAGTAAATTTGAATAATTTGGTTTTGAAAAAGTTTAATTTTCTTCCAAGTAGGAGGAGTTGGCTTTGAATTTTAGGCAAAAATCTACACAAGCATTATTCAAGATTACATAATAATAAAAAAAATAGATAAATTATGGGATTTGTAGCAATTGGAGTTAAAGAACCATTACAGGGATTGATTTTTTTAGTAAATTATTAAAGTGACCATAAATTTTTAAAAACATGAGATAGATTTTTTTTCGTATTTTTCTGAGAACTGTTATAACTTGGTCTATCACCCATTTACGGCTTGACGTCGATTTCTGGGACACCCTGTATTTAACGTTACTTCTATTTCTAACTAATTAATGATCATTTCAATATATTATGTGTAATTTTACATAAGGTAACTTCTAATACGTTTTTATTACGTTTATTTATTAAAATCTTTTTATTGATATTATTAACTAATCCGAAGTTCTAAAAATAGTAAACTTACATGGAAATAAATGGCTTAGTTGTCTTAATAAGTGGTACAAATTCTATAACCGAACAACAAAAAAGTATACAGTACAAAATCTGCCGTTCTCCTTTAACTTGCAAGTAAATAAATACTTGTAAAAAAATCCTGCTTAGACAGATCGATAGAGAAAATTTTGCTATTACGTGGTATTTAAACTCAAAATCGGCCAAATGTCATATAGTGACACTCTTAGCTATAGGACGGCATTATACCACGCTGCATTATAATTGCATACCTAATCAAGTTCCCTGCTATTGTTTACAGTACTGATTGCAGGGCTGCCGTGATACACGACCGCCTTCTTAATCATATTGTAGCCCGGTGACCTGAAACCAATTGTATTGTAGAAGCCATTGTACTTCCCCTTTAGAAATATAATCGCGCTGTTATTGAATCAAATCCTTATGAATGTTAAAGCAAGCGTTGTGTGATTGAAAAATATTTGCTGTATCACATCACATCACATCATCAGCCTATTAATGTTCCCACTGCTGCGACACAGGACTCCTCTCTGTGAGAGGGAATGTGAGAGGGAATGTCTCAGTGCGGGTTGGTGGATGTCACATGTCTTCGAATTTTTGGTTCTAGGACATGCCGCAGTGGTGATGAATTAATTTACACAAAGTAAAGTGCCTGCCTGGGTTCGAACCCACGACCCCACGACTTGTAAGTCGCGGCCGATACCACTGGGCCACCACTGCCAGCAAAGAATATGAGGGTTTTTGATTAAGACGAGCAACGGCTGGTTTGGGAGATTTTTCTTCTCTTCATCTTAGTGAAAAAGAACTGTTCAGAAACATCATGTTTTTTAGATTTTTGCCACGCTTTCGGTCCCGGGGTAAAGCCCGCAAGAATTGTGCTTTTTTCCGAAATATAAAGATGGCTATAATACTCAGCAATAGCGTATAATAGTTACAACGGATCTTTGTGTCTCTGAAGTTGGCTCTGCCAGCCATTGCGTAAGAAACAGTTTGTCATCGAGTATACTGCATAGAGTCAGCGAGATAGGACGATGCGACAAACGTAAGCGAGTGAAAGAGACAGTTATAAAATGCAATCTTCACCTCAAACATTTACACAAAAGTAGCTACTGGGCGGAGTCTTGCAGCCAATTCAGAGACAAAGATCTGTTGTGAGTATTATTGTTTTATTTGTGAAAGAATTTTGTTTCGTAATTGAATCAGTAGGTAGGTACTTGCAGTGATTACGTTTTACTAACAGAAAAACAAATAAGAGCATTTAATATCTACCTAGGCCTAGAGACCTGCCTTTAAAAGTCTAAAAAATATATAATATCTGAAAATCTTAATTCCTATTTTACAGCCGAAATTATACAGCTATAATTGAAATATATTATTATGTCCTTTATTTAATTTAATTTCTTATTTTATACATTTTTAAATATTTAAAAAAAACACATAAAAAGAAGAAAACATTTGAAAATATAAAAAATAGAGACCCACCGGTATCGGGAACAGGGTCCAAGCTACCGGCGGTCAGGGCTCCAGAGAGAGGAACCTCCTAACAATACGAGCCGTGTCCAGCAATACTGCTTTCTGGATCAGGCCCTTGACCCAGCTGCCTAACGAGAGCCTCCTAAGATGTTGGTCGAGGCTCGTGGTTATTAAGCCATTGGCCATTATATATATTATTATAATATATATCGTTATCAAATAATAATTTCCAATTGAACTAGTTCTATAACTTCTTTTTCCAGGAACAAAATAGACACGCGAGTCTACGCGAGCTTACTACTTCCTACCTACACCACGTTATAATATTCTGGCTCTCGTAAAAGGCACAGATGGATTTAGTTTCGAGAATTTTTATAAGAGCTTTGATCAACTAGATCGGATTTGATAATAGGATTCCTTTGAGGTCTTTAGACACTTTAGAATAAGTATTTATTAACATAATACCTTCTTTTTCCTTTTTTTCTCACTTTGCTTACAAGTATTACTAATATCTTAAGAATCTTTGTCAGTTTTTTTTTTTTATTATTTAAACTTCGCAGATGTAATATGTATCGATATCTAATCTAACGACGACGAAACATAAAAACTGGCCAAGTGCGAGTCGGACTCGCACACGTAGGGTTCCGTACCATTATGGCAAAAAAAACGGTGAAAAAATCGTTTGTTGTATGGGAGCCCCACTTAAATATTTATTTTATACTGGTTTAATTATATTTTGTTATAGCGGCAACAGAAATACATCATCTGTGAAAATTTCAACTGTCTAGCTATCACGGTTCATGAGACAAACGGACAGACAGACAGACGGATTGTGGAGTCTTAGTAATGGGGTCCCGTTTTTACCATTAGGGTACGGAACCCTAAAAACGATCTTTATTATTAACTAGCTTCTGCACGCGATGCCGCAAGAATAGATTTTTTTTTTTATACCAAGGGTATTATAATATCTGTGACTGTGACTAAGAGAATATTAGAACGGCATTATATTTGAAATGTATCCTGTGTAAATCCAGGTAACTATCTGTGTGCAAAATTTTACCCAAATCCTTTCAGCCTGTTACTTTACTTAAACACTAACATACAAACTTTCAAATTTATAATATTAGTAGGATTTCAAGTAAATACAGCTGACTATGGGGTCAACGACTGATGCAAGCGATTTATGAAATTACTAGCTGTTGCCCGCGACTTCGTCTGCGAAGCATTAGTAATTCGAATAGCTTATTTTTATATCGCGGCATAATATTGTAGGTTTTCCATACAAACTTCTACCCCTCTTTCCACCACCTTAAGTATGATTTCCGGGATAGAAACTATCCTATATCCTGCCCAGGGTCTCAAAATATCTCCGAACCAAATTCCATCTTTGCGGTTCAGCGGTTTAAGCGTGAAAAGGTAGACAGAGAGACAGACAGAGTTACTTTCACATTTATAATATTAACTCCGCCCGCGACTTCGTTCGTGTGATGGCAACCAAAAATAAGCTGTTATTACACCAAATAAAAATGTGGTTTCGTAAAGTTCTACGGTTTATAGGTTTGGAACGATTCGTTATTTGACTTAAAGAATAAAACATTTTAGGTTACCGCTACAAAGTAAAATCCGCCCCTTAAAACTTAACATACCTACCCTTTTTCTCTTTTAATTTTTTTTTATGTTAGATTGCTCAGTAAGATGCCTCAAAAAAACTAACATCACTTAACCCTATCAGGGGGGAGGTAGTTTTAAAACTTATTATGTAAATTTTGATTATTTACTCTATCTCCACGGAATGAGATTGTTCAAATTTCCCCCTTTTCACCCCCTTAAAGGTTGACAGTTCAGTGGCGACTGCGAACCGGAAAACGCAAATTAGGAAGTCCGACCTGGTCAAGTGCACACTGGTGTCCGCCAGGGCTGTCTTCTTTCGCCCCTCCTTTTTATAATCGTTCTCGACGGAGTCATGTCGCGCATTAACGAAAGCAGGCGTCGCGGGATAGAGTGGGGATTGACCAACGTCTTGGAAGACCTGGACTATGCTGATGATCTATGCCTGCTGAGTCACACTCATGCCGACATGCAAGCGAAACTGGACGACCTGCGTCAGGAGGCGGCGAAAACTGGGCTCAAAATTAACATCCGGAAGACCCAGGTGATGCGTACAGGTGTGAAGAATTCGTCTCCGATGTTAATCGGCACAGAGGTTGTGGAACGCGTCCACAAATTTACGTACCTCGGGAGCGTCGTGTCAGAGACTGGAGGAACTGAAGAGGACATCACTTCACGGATTGCCAAAGCGCGAGCAACCTTCGCACAGCTGAGACCTGTGTGGCAATCGCGGAAACTGACCCGAAGGGTTAAACTCAAAATCTTCGGGTCCAATGTCAAATCCGTGCTGCTCTACGGGTGCGAAACGTGGAAGGTAACAAAGGACATCTCGCGCCAAATCCAGGTCTTCGTCAACCGATGTCTTCGTCGTATCCTCGGAATTTACTGGCCCGAGATCATCTCTAATGTAGAGCTGTTGGAGAGATGCCACGAGACCCCGATCGACCGCCAGATCAAGCGGCGTAAATGGTGTTGGATTGGTCACACGCTCCGGAGGAATTCCGATCACATTCCTAAACAGGCCTTAGATTGGAATCCTCAAGGAAAAGGGAAGCGAGGCCGTCCCCGTCAAACCTGGCGACGCACCATATTGGCTGAAGCGACGAGTATCGGAATGGCGTGGAGCGAGGTGAAGCGCGAAGCTCAAGACCGGTCTCGATGGAGGACTACTGTGGAAGCCCTCTGCCCCAGCTAGGGGTCATAGGATCTTAAGTCAAAGTAAGTCACCTGGTCAAGGCTGCGGGAGTCCGGTAGATGCAAAATTTTATTTAGGTTGGTATTTATGTCAAGTATCAAGTTTATTAACCCAATAAATAAGATATTTAAAAAAAAACTGTGACTGCCCCTAAATCGACTTTTGAGAGTAGTTTCTAAAAACTTATAATGACAACCTTTATGGTTTACTTAAGTTGATATTTATGTCAAACCTTAACACCCCCTAAATCGTCTTTTGGGGTTAGTTTAAAAAAACTAAGAATTTCAACCTGTATTGTTTACTTAGGTTGGTATTTAAGTAAAGTTTAAAGTTAATTAACTCAAGAAGTAAGATTCATCAAAAAAAAAACAAATCGTCTTTTGGAGGTGTTTACTTAGTAGTTTTGAAAACAAATAATAACAACTTTTATTGCTTACTTAGTTCGGTATTTACGCCAAGTTTCAAGTTTATTAACCCAAGTAATAAGATTATTCAAAAAAACTTTAACAACCCCTAAATCTTTTTTAGGGGTAGTTTTGCAAAACTAATAATGACAACCTTTATTGTTTATTTAAGTTAGTATTTTTGCAATGTTTCAAGTTTAGTAACCCATGAAATAAAATTCTTCGATACAAACTTCAACACCCCCTAAATTGACTTGTGGGGGTAGTTTCAAAAAACTAATAATGTCAACCTTTATTATTTACTTAGATTACTATTTTTGCCAAGTTTCAAGAATATTAGCCGAAGGAATTAGATTTTGCATACAAACTTTGTCCTCCTTTTTCTCTCCCTTTGGGGAAGAATTTCGGAACATTCTTTCTTATCGGATGCCTACGTCATACAAAAAACATACTCTTCAAGTTCCAGGTCTCTACGATCATCGGTTTAGGCTGTGCGTTGATCCGTCAGTCATTCAAGACAAATCATTTTATATGTATAGAAGATATATGGAGCAGAAGACTGGTCGGGTTTTTTGGGACGCATAATTTCGGGTGGACCAAAAATTACTTTAGTGTAAAAACGAATGCTGCGTAAATTACGCGACACAACACAAAAATCTAATACATCGTAAATTACGCGACACTAAAACGTCACACACAACTATGTTTACCTGAGACAAACGGTCCAGTTTGGTAGTTCCAAATCGATGTAGAGGTCCCCGTCTTAGTGCCATTTGATTCTTCAAAGAAACTTTGAAACCCCTAAATCGTCTTCTGCGGGTAATTCCGAAAAACTAATGATGCTAACCTTTATTATTTTGCCAAAGGAATAAGATTTTTCATACAAATAAACTCTCCCTTTTAACCCCTTAAAAAGCTGAATTTACAAAAATCCCTCCTAAGTGCTCGCCTATATCATAAAAAGAAGCTGTGTAGTAAAAGTAATCAAAAATCTTTACCTCTCCGAAATCGTATTTTAACGGTAGTTTTGAAAAACTAATAATGAAAACCTTTATTGATTATTTAGGTTGGTATTTATGTCAAGTTTCGTGTTTATTCACCCAAGAAATCAGATTCTTCAAAAAAATTAACATCCCCTAAATCATCTTTTGGGGGTAGTTTCTAAAAATAATGATAGCAACCTTTATTATTCATTTAGGTTAGTATTTGTGGCAAGTTTTAAGTTTATTGACCAAAGAAATCATATTTTTCAAAAACACTGTAATACCTCCTAAATAGTATTATGGGGGTAGTTGCAAAAAACTAATGATGACAACCTTTATTATTTATTTAGGATGGTATTTATGTCAATCAGGGTAGTTGCAAAAAACTAATAATGACAAACTTTATTGTTTATTTAGGATGGTATTTATATCAAGTTTCATGTTTATTCACCCAAGAAATCAGATTCATCAAAAAAATTAACATCCCCTAAATCGTCTTTTAGAGGTTGTTTCAAAAAATAATAATAGCAACCTTTATTATTCATTTAGGTTCGTATTTGTGGCAAGTTTTAAGTTTATTGACCCAAGAAATCAGATTTTACAAAAACACTGTAATACCTCCTAAATCGTATATTGGCGGTAAGTGCAAAAAACTAATAATGACAACCCTTATTTTAGGATGGTATTTATGTCAATTTTCATGTTTATTCAACCATGATATCAGATTCTTCAAAAAAATTAACATCCCCTAAATCATATTTTGGGGGTAGTTTCAAAAAACTGACAATTGAAGTCTTTATTGATTATTTAGATTGGTATTTATGTCAAGTTTTAAGTTTATTAACTGAAGTAATAAGATTCTTCAAAAAACTTTAACACCCCTAAATTATCTTTTGGGGGTAGTTAAAAAAAATAATAAAAGCAACCTTTATTATTCATTAAGGTTAGTCTTTGTGGCAAGTTTCAAGTTAATTGACCCAAGAAATCAGATTTTTCAAAAACACTGTAATACCTCCTAAATCTTCTTTTGGGGGTAGTTGCAAAAAACTAATAATGACAACCTTTATTGTTTATTTAGGATGGTATTTATGTCAAGTTTCAAGTTAACTGAAATAATAAGTTTCTTCAAAAAAACTTTAACACCCCTAAATCGTCTTTTGAGGGTAGTTTGAAAAAATAATAAAAGCAACCTTTAATATTCATTTAGGTTAGTATTTGTGGCAAGTTTTAAGTTTATTGACCTAATAAATCATATTTTTCCATAAAAATTTCAACACCCCCTAAATATCATTGTGGGGTAGTTTTGAAAAACTAATAATGTCAATCTTTATCATTTAATTAGAATACTATTTGTGCTAAGTTTCAAGAATTTTGGTCAAAGGAATTAGTTTTTTCATACAAACTTTCAACCCCCTTTTTACCCCCTTAGGGGTGGAATTTCCAAAAATCCTTTCTTAGTGCACACTTAAGTCACTTGAGGAACCTTTCTGCCAAATTTTATGCTTCTAGGCTTAGCAGTTTTGGCTGTGCGTTGATTGATCAGTCAGTCAGTCAGTCACCTTTCGCTTTTATAGATATAGATGAGTTTAGATTTCCCACCCACCACACCTGTGTAGTTTCACTTACTAATTTAATTTGACCCCGTATAAGTCAACCCTCCATGAGTTTCGGTACTAATAAATTAAGTGCCTACGTCGGGCGCATCCGGGACAGTTAACCATACGACCGCTTGCTGATTCTAAACCTTTTACTACAAAATGGGCTGTTATTAAATTCTTTTGTCTCCTTATCGGGACAAACTTGAAATGAGGCATGTCGGTATGAGAATAGGTCATGCTGTTAAAATTAACTAGTCAGCAAGGAAAACAGAGCTAACTTCACACAGGGACTCTATACAAAGCATAAATTCTGTAGGAGTCAGCGATTGCTGAAATACCTAATTGTTCGGGTATGACAACGTCATATGCGAATGTTTTTTTTGCATAATTCGCAGTTTAACCTGAGGTAAAAGATGTGCATCTTCATGAGTGCCTTCAACCCCTGAGAGATTGCCAATGAATTCGTCTAAAGAAAGTGGTAAAGATTAATCTAAAGTAATCCATGTCCATAATTTGAGGAGCTCGTGGCTAAATAATAACAGCCGCACGGGTCGATCTTCAAGGTTAAGCACCGCTTGCCGAGGTCGGTCCGTGGATGGATGACCATTTCAACAAGCCGAGTTTCCTCCGTGCCTCGGCAAGCACGTTAAGCCGTTGGTCCCAGCTGTCATTTGAAGATCTTTGACAGTCGTTACGGGTAGACAGAACTTGCGATGTGACACCAGTCTTGCCAAGGGGTATAGTGTTACCCAGTTACTGGGTTGTGGAGGTCAGATAGGCAATCGCTCCATGTAAAACACTGGTAGTCAGATGAATCCGGTTAGACTGGAAGCCGACCCCAACAACAATTGGAAAAAAGGCTAGGCAGATGATGAATCCATGTCCATACTTACCAACTCATATTTTATTAATAATATTATTAATATTAAAGTAACTCTTCTGTCTGTCTATATGTCTGTTTTTTACGCTTGCACGCCAAAACAGCGGAACCAATTTTTTAAGAATTTTAGCAGAGTGGTAAACTAGACCTTGGAGAAGGATAAACCTACTTACATATATACTTTTATCCCTGTAATATGCGTTCCCTTGGAATAATTTTAGGTTTCCAAAAAGAGGTATTATTTTGTTGTGTGTTTTGTTTGTAAAACGTCAAACCGTTCCGACTGTACAAAAATTATTTGAACAATAGTAAACCAAACTATCATTGAGTAACATGGGCTACTATTTTCCCAGCAAAATCACGATTCCACAGAAAAAAAACACAAAAGCCAAAGAAGCAAAGCCGCGAGAAAACTAGTTAGTCTACAAGTCATTTAACGTAGTATTTTTATGACACATCAAGACTGGATAGATTCTTCACCGTCAGAACTTTAATTAAGTCTCGAATGTACAAACGAGTTGCCGAAACTAGTTAGCGTGTTTAGTAACTATAATTAAACTTATACCAACTTATGATGAGGTACGGCTATGTTATTTCATCAGTTATCGATTCGTGCTCAGTTCCTTTAGGCTGGTTACCGTTCTCGACCGACCGTCAGTGTGTACGTTCCGACCTAACCGTACGCATTAGTGCTCGACCAACTGTCAGCGTCAGTACGTTTGTTCCATGCCGACCGTCAGTTTGTACCATTAGTGCTCTCCAAACCAACAAACTGACCGGACTAGTACACACTGTACGCTTCCGTGCGGTCGGTCCACCGATCGGTGCAAAACTGATTTGACTAATGTGTTCATTTGTTTCCATAGCGCGTCGGTTGACCGACGCACGCATGCGGACCTGCTCGACCGACGTTCCTCGTACGCAATACGTGCGTATGGTCAGTCCAGCACTTTAACGATTTATGAATTTTCATATAAATGACAAGCGCGACTGAAGTACACACCGACACGGTCGGTCGAGCACTGTAACCGGCCTATACTACAAATTGTTTCGTTTAAGAATCAATTAGTTTACGAATTGTTTGCGGTAGGTTGTTTTGAAACCTTGTAAGACAAATCAGTTGGTTATTTTACAGGGAGTGGATACCATGATGCTACGAATTATCTAAACCTACATATAGTAGTGACAATCTAAGAAATTGGATTTGACAGCTATAAAAATACTTAAAAATAATTAATCTTGATGTTTACGAATGGGTAACATAGTAATTAATTAGGATTATGAATTTGATTTATCAATTTCTTACGTGCAAAGTTATCGCGACATTTAAAATGAGACACATCATCGGACTTCTTAAAGTTCTTATTTTGAAATAAAAATAGTACATTATTGAAATTCAGCGTAATATAAATGATTAGGCTAAACACGGATTAGCAAATTTTTAATTCAAAATCCCATAGAAAACTTGAATTAAGAACTCGCTATAGCCGGTGTATAACCTAAACATATTGTTAGAAAGTATTTTTTTATAAATAAGGTTTATAATGCTTAAATAAGTACTTATTTGAACACTCGTTGGATACTATTTTCGCACTCGTGTTTTAATAATCCCTGTTACGTAATAATATTTACGACTACAATAGTTATGGTTGGTTGATTAACAAAACAAAACAACCTAAATTTCCTCAGCTAACTTCATATTCTTATACCAGTACTTATGTACTTCAAAGAGTTTATTCATAATAGGATTTCTTGCATCCTATATTTGATATAAGGTATTAAACCTTCTTTTCAGCGTTTTTGTTTTATTTTCTATACTATTACAAAGAATTTTTCTGCCACGTTGTGGCTTTCAATATATGATAAACCATCTTTCCATGATTGGTAATATAATAAAAACCTCGTAGTAGACACGCTTCAATCGACAATCTATCGAAACACGTAATTATGACACGATATCTGGCAAAAAAAAACCCAGTACACACTCGACAAAGTAACCTTTAAAAAACAAATAAAATCCAAGTCGGTTCATCCGTTTAGGAGCTATGACGCCACAGATGGATACACATATATATAGCAACACACGTCAAACTTATAACACCCCTGTATTTCCGTCGAGGTTTAATAAAGTGGCCTGTATAAAACCTTTTTTTTAATAATCTATTGGCTTGCGCTTGACCACTATCTCACCTGATGGTAAGCGATGATGGTCGACGGTGAAACACGCTTGCCTAGAAAAGAAACAGAAAGATTGTAGCTATCGGGACTCAGGCAAGCAAATCTAACTTATACCAGCGGAAAAATCCATATTGTGTTCCGCCCGAGTGTCAAGTTTTATTTAAATCGAGAGGCGTGATTGATTGAGAAATATCCAAACATACAGACAGACACTCACATTATCAATATTAGCGGGATAGGATGGAACACGTTATTTTCATGTCCACCAAAAGTAAACTGTTCCTACTGTTTGTATAATTCAAGTGCATATCTGTACTTGTACAACAATGTCTAAACAAATCACCACCGTTTCTCTACCAACTGAAAGAACTTAACTCACACAGAACACAAACATTCCTCTATTCTTCCCAACAACACGAGCAATAAATGTTATCAAAGTAACGTCTTCTCATTTCATTTGTGTTACAAAATACATATTAGCGTGCAGCCGTATCTTAGCACAATGCTACTACAGCACTACAGGTGCACGGTCTTGTCTCGCGACATTAGACTGGAATTGTTGCTCACTACATACAATTCACAGCCATGATATCGTTACCAGTCTACTACTACTACCAAGGTTTCAGACACCAGTACTGCAATGAATAAAATATACGAGCAGTCCCAGTGTTTAATCTTGTCTCACTGAAACACTAGAACGTCACTACGCTCCTAATAGTGTTTCGTGCAACCATTGTGCAGCGAATTAACAGTATAATTACATAGAGGAACCAGACCCTAAGTATGTACTACGTACCGGTCAACCATTTTGTTTTATACCCCTAGTAGTGGCTAAAGGGTATCCTCACCATCATGACCCGAATATGGCTTTAATTCCATTAAATTAACTGCAACATCATACGTGTTACGTACGGAAATGTAATACTGTGTATTGTATTGCCTGTGGTAAGGGTAGGCATTTTGTTCGGCAAACATTTTACGCGAGCGATGCTCTCGCGCCCCCCGGGCCCCGCCCGTATTTCAGTCTGCTTTGAACCACCGAAGTGTGCGCGCACTGCGTGCGCGCCGCCAACCGTTCAAACAAGGCGTCGCCACGTAGTCTCAGTTACTATTGTTACTTATCGAATGAACTGTCTACCCGACAAATCTCGTACTGCGTGCTGTACGCAACTTTAAGTGGTCCTTCTTGCCAGATTTTGAATCTCGGCCACGTGTTTTTGTCGGGACTAAACCTGTGTGCAGGGATGTCACTGCATCGCACACCCCCAAAGGGTGTTATAACACGTAGTAAACGTGCCACGGAGCAGCCGGCTACTAAAAGTGAACAGTTACTCGTAAAATCATCGAAAAGTGATAAAACCGCGTGTTCGTCGGCGGCGGCCCGCAAACGGCTAGAGTATGAAGCAGCTCAACTTCAAGCACAAATCGACCTCGATTTAGCACAAAAAAGTGCACAAATTCAGAAAGACTTGCTTTCGAAAAAACTGGAAGTCGATATAGCAGATTTGCAAGAAGATTACGGCTCGGTTTCGAAAAGTTCTCGAATAGTCGAGTCATGGCTCGACAAGCAAGATGGCGTCGCATCCATCGCTAAAAGCGATTGCGCAGAAAATGTCTGCCCACTAAATTCGATGCCGATGTATAATAAAACCTGGAACCATACAGAACAGCAACAGGACTTCGTCAGCAAGCGCCCGCCGCGTGACTACAGCATCAAGCAGTTGACAGAGGCGCTGCACCAAGTACTTACTAGAAGTAACGTTCGTGACAACAACAAAGAACTCCTTGCGCGCCTAGCAACTTCAAAAGACTTACCCGTGTTCGATGGTGACCCTCTGCAGTGGCTGCAGTTCAAGGAGTCATATAAAGAGTCGTCAAACTTGTGCAGTTATAGCGATGCAGAAAACATTTGGCAGTTACGAAAGTGCCTACGTGGTGACGCAAAAGAAGCCGTGTCATCGCTCCTTATCGGCAGCACATCACCGCAAGCTATAGTTGACACCTTATAATTACGATTCGGCAGACCCGAGTGTATAATTAATAAATTAACTACTCAACTCAAGAAAATTTATCCACATCTGATTGCATACCACACGGAGATCGTGAATTTCTCCATAAAAGTAAAAAACTACGTCACAGCTGTTAAAGCTATAAGGTTGCAGGAATACCTACAAAGTCCAGAAACGACGTCTATAATACTCTCAAAGTTACCTCCCGCTCTTATCAATAAATGGGCTGAGTATACCTACGAGAGACAGGATAGTTCTATACCTAAACTAGAAATACTATCGGAGTTTTTATATAGAGAAGCCACTATCGTCGCTACCTCAGGTGTCAGTTACATACATAGTCAGAACGACGTAAGGAAGAAATACGACAATACTAATAATAATAAACCTTATTCAGTGTTAGCGTGCACTACTACTTCCGACAATAAATGTAAGTTTTGTCGAACCTCTCCGGAGCACGCTTTGGACAAGTGCGACTTGGTAAGAGAATCTTTTTCGTTAGAGTCAATAGGTATCTCAAACCAACCGCGACAGAATGCGGAAGAATTGCGCGCTATCACCATACTAAATAACACAAGTGAATTAGTTGATAATCAACGGTTTGTAGAATTGCCTTGGAAATATGATAACTTTGTTATGCCTGATTCTTATCAAAATGCCTGGAATCGGTTAAAATCAATCGAAAGAAAAATGTTAGCCGACAACACTTATGCGTCGCGTTACCGGGAACGTATCCAGCATTTATTTACTAATAATTATGCCAGGAGGCTAAACGAGGGGGAGTCTAGCGACCACATTTGGTACCTACCGCATTTCGGGGTCGATAACCCCAATAAGAAGAAGTTACGTTTAGTTTTCGACGCAGCTGCGAAAACGCAGGGATGTTCTCTTAATGATTTTTTATTGACAGGCCCGGACTTATTGCAGTCTTTATTTGGAATTATGTTTAGGTTTAGAGAAAATAAAATTGGAATTATTGCAGATATTAAGGATATGTTTCTTCGAATTAAAATTAAAGAAAAGGATCAACATGCACTTAGGTTTTTATTTACAGATCAAGCCACTAAGGCCGTTAATAAATATGCTATGACGTCATTAATATTTGGTGCGAACTGCTCGCCTTTTATCGCGCAACATATTAAAAATAAAAATGCATTACGTTTTACGGATACTTATCCGATTGCTGTCGACGCTATATGCAAGCAACATTATATGGACGACTATATCGACAGTTTACCCGAAGTCGACCTTACAAAAGAAATGATTAAGGAAGTGTCTTTCATTCACCAGCAGGGTGTATTTGAAATAAGGAACTGGGCTAGCAACATACCGGATGTTCTGGAAAACGTACCGAAGGAAGCTTTGAGTGACAGTGTCTGTTGCACCTTCGATAAAGATCAATCGGAACGGACACTCGGTTTATTATGGTACCCTGCTAGTGACGAATTAGGATTCGACTTGACCTTGAAACGTATACCAGCTGATGTCTTAAATTTAAAAAGAAGACCAACCAAGCGCGAACTGTTGTGTATTGTTATGTCTATTTTTGACATTCATGGTTATCTGATACCATTTACGATTCAAGGAAAAATAATAATGCGCGAAACTTGGAAAACAAATATAAAATGGGATGAGGAATTGAATGATGATTTAAATAACTTATTTCAGTGTTGGATAATTCAAGCTAAAAAGATCAATAATATTAGGATTCCGCGTTGGTATTTTTGTGATAGTGATAAGGATAACAGCGCGAGTAACGAAAACTTAGAACTACACGTATTTTGCGATGCGTCGCCGAGCGACGGTCGCCTACTGGCGCAAGGAAACGAGCAATGGACATATTATTGTGTCGTTTATCGCTCGTAAATCTAAAGTCACACCTACGAAATCGGTTTCTGTGCCGCGACTGGAACTACAGGGTGCTCTATTAGGATGCAAATTGGCAAAAAGTATTAAAACGGAACATCGCATAAAACCACATTCAGTTTAATATTGGACGGATTCAACTACTGTTTTACACTGGATCAGAAATAATTGTAGAACATATAAAGTTTTTATTGCTAATCGTCTAGGAGAAATTGACGAACTAAGTAGGGTGGACGAGTGGCACTATGTGCCGACTGACGTCAACGTGGCAGATTTAGGAACTAAAAGTACCGACTACGTGCTTAGCAGCAACTCATCGTGGTTTACCGGTCCGTCATTTTTACATCAATCACGCTCTTTTTGGCCTCAGGAACCTGAAAATAAAATAAAAATTAATGAAGACATATTAGAAAAGATTAATATAGTAAATGAAAATAATAGTGTAAACGACTTACCTGCTGTACCGGATCCAACACGCTTCTCCAGTTGGTTACGATTGCTTCGAACCGCTGGATTTGTATTGTTGTTCATAGATAAATGCAAGATAATAAAAACAAATGGCTTTACCGACGAATTGATAAAACGAGCTGAAACATTATTGCTTCAACACTCGCAAGCTACTGCTTTCTTCAGTGACATCTTGCTGTTGAAACAAAAGAAAGAAATAAAACGCGATAGTAGACTACGCACTTTGACACCCATATTGGATGATACTGGACTACTACGTGTTGGTGGAAGAATTGGAACAGCTAAGGGTGTAGCGATGGACACAAAATCACCTGTGATACTGGATGGATAGGACCACGTGGCTCGACTCATTGTCAAGTATTATCACATCCGCGCTGGCCACGGATGCACCGAGTTGTTGGTCAACGAACTGCGTCAAACATATTGGATGTTACGTCTACGTCCTACGGTACGTACAGTCCAGTGCTTGTTCTGTCGCATCAGGAAAGCTAACCCAAAGTCACCAAGACTGGCTGACCTGCCTGAAGGTAGACTTACACATCACCAAAGACCGTTTACTGTTACCGGAGTCGACTTATTTGGACCAATAGAGGTCACAGTTGGAAGATCAAGACCAAAACGCTATGGTGTCTTGTTCACGTGCCTCACAGTACGCGCCGTGCATATTGAGGTCGTGCCGTCTCTCACCGCAGATTCCTTAATCATGGCTTTACGCAGAATGGCTGCTCGTAGAGGCTGGCCAAAGAAGATTTATTCTGACAACGGCACAAATATGCGCGGCGCAGAAATTGAATTAAAGAAAGCTTACGACGCCGTAGACAAAAGTACTGTCATGAACGAAGCTCTGAATAATGGAGTTTCCTGGAGCTTCATTCCGCCAGCTAGCCCGCACATGGGAGGATCTTGGAAGCGGCTCGTGCTTAGTGTTAAAACCGGCCTTAAGGTGGTCCTGAAGGAGAGAGCTCCGCACGAAGAGACTCTGATTACTCTTCTAGCTGAAGTGGAGAATATGATCAACAGCCGGCCCCTCGGTCATGTTTCCGTGGACCCTCGAGACGACGAGACACTAACGCCGAATCACTTCCTCATTGGTTAGTCGTCTAATTTACCTAGCGCAGCAGTGTTTACGGACAAAGATCTATGTTTACGAAAACGATGGCGTATTTCCCAGCGCCTCGCGGACCACTTTTGGGCCAGATGGGTGAAGGAAGTGCTCCCCGATATAGTGCCGCGCCGAAAATGGAGAGACGAAGGTGCACAATTGAAGATCGGTGATATGGTAGTAATAGTTGACCCTAACTCCCCCCGTAACTGCTGGCCTAAAGGTATCGTACAATCCGTGTACCCCGGCGCTGACGGACGCGTAAGGGTTGTCGACGTTAGGACTAAAAATGGCATACTTAAACGTCCTGCCGCCAGGTTAGCAATATTTTTAAATTCTATTTGTTGAATGTTTTAATTTAGGTTATCGTTTTGAGTGTCGTGTCGACACTGAGGGGGAGAATGTTACGTACGGAAATGTAATACTGTGTATTGTATTGCCTGTGGTAAGGGTAGGCATTTTATTCGGCAAACATTTTATGCGCGCGATGCTCTCGCGCGCCCCGGGCCCCGCCCGTATTTCAGTCTGCTTTGAACCACCGAAGAGTGCGCGCACTGCGTGCGCGCCGCCAACCGTTCAAACAAGGCGTCGCCACGTAGTCTCAGTTACTATTGTTACTTATCGAATGAACTGTCTACCCGACAAATCACGTACTGCGTGCTATACGCAACAATACGGTTGGTTTGAAATTATTATTTTATTTTCAACCTCAGTTTAACAGCTGCTGCGGTGTACGGCATAGGATATGAAATATTATTCAATATTTCAAACATAGACGTAATAATTAATGTCCTGGTACAAACTGTACTAATAGCCAACTATATGAGCATATTCAAAACACTAGAGATAACTTAAACGCCGCTTAACTGGTAAAACGAGATAAGAAGCGTACTAAATTCCCGCACGTTTTTACGGCGATTTGTTACGTGTCTCCTTAGAGATAAAAATATAAATATTATAAAAAGGCCCTGGCAACATGTCAAGGCGGCTTGTCTAAGTGGCCCCCTCGCCTCTCGCTGCCGCGCCGTTAGCCCGACAGTTCCGAGTGTATGGGGCGTAAACTCAGTGATCGTACGAGCAGAGTGCCTTCAACGATCCTTTTTTCACGCGTTGTAATACACGAGCGAGGATAAATGCCGTTTTGAAATATATCGCACTTTTATTTCACTTCATCGTATATGAAGAATTGTAAACCCTGCCAAGCGCAATAAATTATTAACACAACTTATTGCAGCAATTCCTGCACTTCGTAACCACTCCACTGAACTTTAAAGATACTTCCAAACCAATTAAAGTGGATGCACACCAAGAAGGTTGGTTCAACTTGTGCATATCAAATGAAGCAGGCCGCAGGTACAGAGAGTTGGGGATTCGCGGCGGGCTAGTTTGTCCCCCGATGTTTGCCGTTAAACCACATTTCTGCACCATTGAAAAAATAATTATGAGTGTTCCGGCTGAACGCATGCCACACAAGCTTAACTATAATGTCAGCGCCCTTGTTACCAGTTTTCTTAATAACATTAAGTCGCCATCAAGTGGAGTGTCCGTCCGGCCTTTCAAAACTAATCGTGCGGCTTTTAGGAATGCCGCAAGTTTGGCCATCTATTTATTTTAGGCCCAAGTAAACAGCTTCAATCAACTAACCAGCTACGTTCTTACAAATGGCTACCGGAGAATATAAGTCTCATAAGAAACTTAAAACATTAAAACGTTACACAAGAGTATAAGTTTTGGATAGAGGCCAAATTTAAAAAGTTAATACTTTTCGTGAGTATTTAACTCTTGAGTCTTTCTCTGCAAAACGCCTTTATTCTTGAGAAGTTTCTTGTAATACCTACTGCACAATCAGCTGATCCGGAATATATAAACTGAACTGTAGTAAAAATGGTCCGCATTATCTACAATTTTGGCGATATTAACGTTATAGCCAGTAATATTAAGTGCCTTTTAATGATGCACCATTCATTAACCTTTTACGAGCAGTTAGTCATAGTGACTTTATAGCCTATTTGAGGCAACTGAATTTCACGTTCTGGATCTGAATACGAAATTGAATTGGACTCAGCCAGTCATACAGAATGGGCTTATTGAACACGATTTACTGGTCCACAGTGAATAGGTGCCAATAACCATGACTAAATCCATTAGACTTCAACTCAAACGTTCGGTACCGCTAGAAATGACGTGCAAATTGTGTAACGTGCAATATAAATACTAGATAGATAGCTGAGTTTAACTCCAATTAATGTTGCTTGGTAGGTACAAATTCAGTGAAACAGTTTCCAATTAAACAAATTAAATGTTGTAACAACTGAAAAACGTATTAGCTAAACTCGAAACAGAATTTATCTACGTAGCCGAAACAAGCCAACTTCATCTCACCTTCATTTTATTTGTTCGTTCGCTGTTAGTAAGGCTCAGGTAGAACTAAGCTCCAACTTGTCTAATTAAACGCTAACTCCGAGTTTTCATTAAAGTCTCATTTATTTTTAACCGACTTCCCAAAAAGGAGGAGGTTCTATGTTTGGCTTTATGTTTTTTTTGTGTATGTTCACCGATATCTCCGTCAATTGAGCCGATTTTGAAAATTCTTTTTTTGTTTGTAAGAGTATGTTTCGAAATTGGTCCCATTTTAATTTGGTGAACATCTGATGAAGAACTTCAAAGATATACAACATAACTCTTCAATAAATAACGGCAAATCTCTCGGGATTGCTGCAATCGCATGTCTGTTTAATGTTAATACCATTTCATAGCATAACATCACGCCAGAAGTCTTTAAAGGGGTACGCAAATGTGTACAGATCACCTTGGTACACTGTCATTTCACCGGTTATGTTAAAATTTCATGATATTCGGGTAAACTATTTTGGCATTATTGCCTATTAGGTAGGTACAACTAATAAGTGAAAAATATAAAAACTTTTTTAAAAATACTACCGACTCCCAAATAACAAGACTACAAAGTGAAAAATAACTTTCTTTTTGGAAGTCGGTGTCCTTACCGCAAAAAAAATTGTATCTTCGAAAGACACCGACTTCCAAATATAAATTTATTTTTTAAGAAGAATAAGAATAAGAATAATTTATTGTTAAGAAATTACATTCAAATGCGTTGCTTCCTGGAACTCACACTACTACTTACTTTTTACTTTGTAGTTTTGTTATTTGGAAGTCGGTAGTTTTTTTTTTTGTAAAAAAGTTTTTGTATTAACCATGTTTTATAGAGGAACTATCAAACAAGCTCTTGCTATCATCACAACAGAGGTATCGTGGTATCAATAAGACTATTATTTAGCAAAGTACGAAGTTGTGGAGTTGCCAAACAACGAGAACTTTGGAACAGGCGCCTGACTCTCTTTCTACGTTTGCCGTATTCGTTGTGATACAATATAAGTGTGTAGGTAGGTGGGTAGTCTCGTATCGTGACGTCACAACGAATTAAAACTTTTCTATTTAGAAGAAACATGGTTCTAACGGAGCAATGCCTTTTGGGAGTAGGAACACAAGTAATAATGCCGTCTCCTCTAGAAAACATACGTGTTTTTGTTCGTTGAGTTATTGCTTCGTCGAAGTTGTAACATAATGTATTTTCAGCTTGATGTAAGCTGTCTCAATAAACGTTTTGTTTATGTGAAAGGTCGTACATAAAAGTCTCAAGTTAAATTAGGGGTAACAGACAGAACCTTTGTAGTAAAATTTAATAGAGTTATTTAGCAATAGATATAATACTCCGACATTTCGATATGTTATTTCAAACTCCAGGCTCCCGGTTTCTAAGAATGCCTCACAGTGTACAAAAAAGTAAAAAGTCGTTCATATTTTCCGAAGCGTTATTACATTTTTTTATGGTTCTTCTTTACTGAGTTGAGCTTAGTATTTTTATGCTAGTAGAATTACTATTCTATTTCATTATTTTATAACATTCCAAAAAGCCTCGTTGTTGAAAAACGTTCCAACTCTTATTTCGATATTTTCTTCGTAAGTTCTAAAGAGCTTACAAAATACATAAGAGTATCTCCATTGATATTGAGCCAGAATATTTCCCCGGTGACGTAAGCCTCTCTGGATATTATACATCATGCATTTTTAGTGGCTGGGAAAACTTTCAGGGCGAATACATTCGTTACAAACAAACAACTTTGAAACGACTGTGAAAACAGCATAAAAACACCTTTTCGTGCAAAATAAATGTTGATAAGTACGTATGTGTATCTGTAAAGTACAGAGAGTTATGTTTCTATAAGACAGACATTTAAAAATAATATATACCACAGTCAAAATAATGAGTTATGATCAAATGTATCTAAGATATAAAAAGAAAAAAATAAAACCAGCCAAGTGCGAGTCGGACTCGCGCACGATGGGTTCCGCAATTTTCGGTAGAAGTTTACATGGTAATGTACATCATATATTTTTTTAGTTTCATCATTCTCTTATTTTAGTAGTTGCAGGGGGGGGGACACATTTTACCACTTTGAAATGAAATGAAATGAAATGAAATGAAATGAAATGAAATCGTTTATTTGCTAAATGTAGGTGTACAGATTAGATGTTCTTTTTGTAGAGAGTATACATTTTGCCTTACGGCATGCAAATTTTTGTATTTTTTTAATTTAATATACAGAAACACCAATATTTTTATAAATTATCATCACTCCAAAGCAGTAAACAGTCCAAACATAAAACATATAAAATGGCTTTAAACAAAGAAGAAAAGGAAATGAAAAATGATTTAGGTTATCATTAGCGAAACAATTTGAATACAACAATAATCAACAATATAGACATTAATATAATAATAATCAATCATAACAATAAATTTCGCCACAATAAATGTAAGTTATAAGATTGAAATAAATAATAATGGTAATGTCAAAATAATAATCAGATGTCAATTAATATAAAATTAAATACGTGCTAAAATATAAAACAAATGTCAAATAAAATCAATATAATTACGTCATACTTATTTAAAATTTGTCAAATGTCAAAAATAGTAAAATACAAATGTCAACGCAAAAGAGTCTACCATAAAATCGGAATAAAATAGAAAATAATAAATGTCAAAAAAATAATTACAATGTCCAAGCAAAAGTTTTATCATTTAAAAAATCAGTAATAGTGTAGTAACACTTGTCCAATAACATTTTTGTTAACTGTTTTTTAAATACATTGGTGGTTGATTCTAATAGAGTATTGGGTAGCTTATTATAAATAAGAGGACCCATGGATAAAATATTTTTTCTTAATAGGGCTGTTTTGTGACCACCTGTATAAAGTTGATTTCTATATATAGATCTTATAGGTCCTGTGCGTTTTCTTATATCAATCAATGAGGTAAATAACTGTTTATTAGTTTTAACGAATAGGGCAATTTCAAGAAGGAAGTGTCTTTGGAAGTGTCTCTTGCGCAAACTATTCAGTTTAGAAAAAAAAAATATTTGAAACCTAAATATCATTTTTAAAGACCTATTCATAGATATCCCACACGTATGGGTTTGATGAAAAAAAAATTAGTTTCAGTTCTTAGTATGGGGAACCCCCAAATTTTATAGTTTTTTTGTTTTAATTTTTGTGTGAAAATCTTAATGCGGTTCACAGAATACATCTACTTACCAAGTTTCAACAGCATAGTTCTTATAGTTTCAAAAAAAGTGGCTGTGACATATGGACGGACAGACAGACAGACTTGACGAATCCATAAGGGTTCCGTTTTTTGCCATTTGGCTACGGAACCTTAAAAGGAATGACACATAAACTGAACCAACATACACGTACCCACGGATCGAAAACAGAAACTCCTTCAACGAGGTTGGTAAAAAAAAAATTCAAACGCACACCCCGAGTTGCACGACCAAACACTTCGGCAAAACAGTTCGGAAGCATATTATTCCTTTAGTTAAACCTCGTTAAATAAAGATTGTATTTACACAGAGCCCTTATTTGCGGAGGTTTTACTTATTCACTAGTACGCAGTTTGTGCGGTGGACAAATAAAGTTCTATATGTGCTCTCCATGATCCTATTTATATTTCACAAAGAAGAAATTGGACCGTTTTATTGATCTTCGCCTGTATTGTTGCGGATAGAAAGGTTAGGTCCTGGTTTCGGCCCCAAGACAGAGTAATACTATCAAATAAAAATATTACATTTTGGTCAATTTCCACACATACTCGTCAACAATTCCATTTTTTTTTTTACTTTTGTGTTGTGTCTGTCCGAATAAATGTTTTCTTCTATTCTGTTTAATCCAATCCAATTCTAAGTGTAACAAGAAAATTTTAAAACTCCCAACACATTTTTATTTCATGGTACATAAATAGTAGACACGCTTCGATCGACAATTTATTGAACACGTAATTATGACACGATATCTTGCGAAAATACTCCGAAGCCAACAGAAAAACACCCATAACTTTAGAACGGCTGAACCGATTTTCATCAAACATAGCTAAGAACATTATCGATAAAATCAAAATTCAGATAAAAAAATCGAAATCAAAATCAGTTCATCCGTTTAGGAGCTATGATGGCCACAGACAGATACACAAACGCACAGTTACCCACGTCAAAGTTATAACACCCCTCTTTTTCCGTCGGGGTTTAAAAACTAACTCCTTAGACACTTTCTCTAAAAAAGGATTCTCCCCAAAAAGAGTTAATAAACAACCTCAAGCATCCTTTCCACATGCCATTCCGCTCAAGTGTTTCCCGGGCTACCATGCTCTTAAGTGAGACTAATTGCACTTTTAATTAACTCCTGTGTCGCCTAGCCAAAAAGCCTAAAATTCTCAGGGCCTAAGCTTTTGCATGCAAATTACAACAACGGTGTATTGATCCGACGGGCTAATTTCTCGCCTTATTAAAGTCTGACACGTTTACTCTGTGCCTTATCAGAAAATGAATTTAGCAGTTCGCTGGCGGTTTTTGAGTCTGTTCCAGGCTTGCATGTGAAGGAAAAGATAGAGAAAAATGAAGGAATAGTGGCTTTATGGCTCTAACAGATCAAAATTGTAATTTTTCATGACGCTATCTGTGGTTATGGTGTACATTTAAAAGTATTATATCTATCAATGTAGGTTAGTAAAACGTCAAGGAGTTCAAATAACGGTAGACAAATAGTATTATTCACCCAATTGAGGGGTTAGCAAAATGTTCAATAATATAAACAGCTACACTCTTTGCGCTGTAGCATGGTGCGGGTGACAGTTTCAATAACATTTTTTGTAGTTTAACGTCATACCATAGTTATACCATATACCATAGTTGCCTGTGTGACGTTAAACTACAATTTTTTTTATTGAAACTGTCACCCGCACCATGCTACAGGGTAAAGAGTGTAGATATTAAAATACTTAGGGAAGACTGTTGTCACTCTGAGAAACTAGAAAATACCCTCTTGAACTCACTTATGAGACACATTTTTAGCACCATAACAACTTACAAGACGTTGCAAGCTCCCAAAATAACGTGCGAAAATTCCCTTGTGCACCGTTCCCCAATTCCCTCACACTTGAAAGTATTTAAGGTGCTAACAGAGTTTTGGCATCACGTAGGATCATGACCATCTAATGACATTAACCGCGACTGCGCCTTAAGCACTTTCGGAAGTATGTCGAAGACACAAAAATGGTTGGCGATCTCTGGCCGCAATATCCAACGTTAAGCGAACTAAGTGAAGACTTTGTGCATTAAACTGAAGGTAGATTCATTAAGTCTTTGTGCTTGAGAGGCTGTGCTGGTCTGAGAATGAGTTAGTATTCGTAATAATAATATAAAGCTTTTTGGTAATGTCTATATAGCTGGCCTTTAAACATTTCAGCGATGTTCTAAGTACGTAACATAGTAGGTATATCTTTTATCTGCTAATGAAAGATCATATCATCAGCAGAAGAAGAATAATCTTCAGTATCATAGAAATCACCCAATGTACATTTGACGACGGTTGTAGGCTGATGATGATACATAGACCATATCTGAACTGACTCAGGTATAATTTCAGCCAATTTATAAAGTGCCTCAAATATCCACAATACACTTAAAGAACAAGCAAAGCTTTTATACAATAAAGGTACATTAACCAAATGTAGGTAATATCACTAAGGAATACGTGCACGCATAAATATAAAGACCTTTGTAGCGATGCTTTTATGCCGTCCTCACTCTTTTGAAGAATCTCGACTTTACGACAATACATTCCACGATACTTTTCTACTTTCTAACTATACGAGTCATGAAGCACTATCCAACTACTCAATGATATTGTGAGAACGTAAGTAAGTACTAGGTAAATACGTCTGTAGCTTACTTCAACTTTAGCGGCCTTCAATGTCACTCCAGAGAACTCTTCTTCATTATTAATTTCTAATTTCGACTGTACCCTTTTCGGATGAAGTGATTACTTTAATGAGAAAGCATTAACATTTTAACGGAGATTTAGTATTAGAAGAGATTTTAGTGTCTGCCTACAGTTTTCCAGAGAATCAGATAATACGCCTACTGATTGGATTAAAGGAGATCTGTGCCATTATCTTCGTATGTACGTTCTTTTTTCTGCGAACTGTTTGCTTGCATGGCGTTAAAGGGCTAATTAATTGAAGATTATTATATTGCTTTGTAACTTTGAGCGTCCATTTTTGCCACTATCATTCATCCCTTTATTCGTGCGCCTTTGAAGGTATTTTAATTATCTATACACCTTTGTAGTTCCATTCAAGCGATTATGTTTGGGTGGCATAAACTTAACCGATGTCGCTTTGAGATGAGTATTTAGCTAGTGGTAATGATTGTTATGAAAACTCGTATGAATCGCCACGGTGTTAGGCTAAATCCACTCCTGGTTTTGGGTTTTGATAGGTTTTTTTTTTAAATTTATGACAGTGATTACCAAGATTAACGTAACTTGTACTTCTATTCTCTCCACTGGCTCCAGCGGCTCCACCGTGACGATTGCAAGATTTGGGTATTTTGCTTTTGTGTTGTATCGAATAAATGTGTCTTTTATATTCTATTCAAGAGTTAGTAGCAATAAACCCATTGATTATCCAACTACCGATAATTAGTTACATCAAGGCTTGCGACAAGTTGCCAAGCCGCAAGATTAATAAAGTCTTCGCGTGATCCCAGAACAAATTGGGCGTTTAATGAGAAGGTTGGGAGCGGCCGGCCGGATTAGCTCCAAATGAATCAAAGTTGTCCTCTCTCGCCCCCATCGATCGCCTTCCCGATCAATTATACGTAAGTTTACTGTTGTTTAGTGCCCATTCGGTTAATTAACTAACTTGATTGTTCATTAGAAGTAGAGGGTACATTTCTACCATTGAAATTCAATGAAAAAAGAGAGGAATTGAGTTGGGTTCGGAGCAGAGGGTCTATTGTCTTTTGATACATACCAACTGCTAATAAATGAGAAAAAAATGTGATATATAATTACATTTGGGTAATCTTGATTATTTTCATCTATTAACAGCATGAAATAGAATAGCTTTTGTAGCATGTGTCGGATATTAACAATGTCAATCCTTCGACGGAGACTTCCACCTTGGGTGTCAATGAAATTGGAAGCAGAGTTTTTGACACAGCAATAAAAAAAAATGATATCAGGATTAAAATCGGGTTCTATGTATTTCTTCTCACATTAAAATATCATTACATGACTTGTTATATACCATTGTCATACTGTTTGGATCAGAATGTTGCGCTGTGAAAGATTGATGAAAAGAGATTGCATGAAACAGAGATGAGAATGTTGAGATGGATTTGCGGAGTGACGAGAATGGATAAAGTGAAAAATAAGTATATTAAAGGAAGTTTGAAACTGGCGCCAGTGACAGAAAAATTGAAAGGAAACCGTTTTGCCTGTTATGGATAAAACACATGTTACTAAAAGAGTTATGAATATAGATGTGGATGGATGCAGAGGGAGGGGACGGCCAACGAAAAGATAGATGGACTGTGTGAGGAGTGATATGAAAGAAAAGGGAGTCAGTGATAGCGTGACAGGGGACAGGACGGTATGGAAGAAGAAAATTTGTTGCTCCGACCCCAAATAACATGGGACAAGGGCAGGAAGATGATGACGCGAGTATACTATTAAAAATTGGCATTGACATTTAAATTTCAAAAAGAGAAATTAAAATAATAGCATTAAAAAGCCCACAGTGTTAATTACTTAAGAGATCACCTTTGATACACACTGGACTCCGCATAATTTCTGTTAGAAACGTAACAGAGTAGCTAAACTTTATAATGCATGTTTTAAAAGTGAGGGTATTCGGGAAGCGGTATGAGCAAAGGGAAACTGAAAGCTCGAGGAAATCCCAAAGTGGTAAATATACAATAAGTTGTGGTTTTAGTATGGATACACGGCGTCTAACATGTAGGTACTTGAACTATCTTTAAATGTGTTCTAAATATTTGAATACCTAATTGCGAGCTCAGATTCGAAATTCGAACACGTAGGTATTTTTAAATTATACTTCATAGATAGCTTGATCTCTGCGACATATGTCAAACTGACGTATACGTTATTGTTAGCCTGTCAAGCGCTGTTGTTACTGTATTGATACTGACAGCTTTCGCAGAGATCATCTTGTATGAAGTGTAAACATGGCAGCTTTCGACTCTTCTCTTTACTTTTTAGAAAGAAGACAAATCCAGGATCTAAATTGATGTTTTCTATGAAATATGACATTATTTCTGGCTTATTAACAATTAAATAGTTTTTTTTTTTTTTTTTGGCAAGTTTGTGTAAAGTGGACTTGTGGCATTTAGTCCGCTTATGTTCCACACATAAGCGGACATAATGCCTTATGTCATTTTTTACCAGTCCACCTTTCAGTTAAAAAGGAATTAGTAGTTCTAAAATTGTCCCGTATCCGATATGTTCCGTAGCAGATTCATACAACTTGCTTACACGTTTCCATTTTATTCAGTACAACATCAACTACAAACAATACAATAACTCCGACGGCGTCAAAAGGTACAAATATTTCACGAGGAACATTTCCTCAGAGTTCATAATCGCTATACTTTTGTAATGTCCAACTACCTACCTGCCTGTTCCTACAGGGCCGGAATTAAGAGGACGACAGTTGCCAACGACCTTGAGGGAACAAAATGCGCACCCGTTTGACACCCGCGCGACCTTAAACTAATTACTTTCCTTATTATTGTATGACTTTAAAAAAAGCCTTCGATCAAATTGTAGATACTTAAATTGTCTTTGAGATGGTGTTAATTTCATTAAAATACGCCCGGTGGTTTTGGTGCGATTAATTACACTATGTTAGACGAATAAATCTCAAATTTTCTGAGATCAAATTATTAAGAAAATGGTCTAATGTAACATATTTTTTTCCAAAAATATACGACTAGCCGTTTAGACGTGATTCTAATTTTAAAATCAGCTACGGAAGGGTATCTGTGCTTTAAGGGTGTAGAAGCCCTGGGAACAATAAAGAAGCAGAGGCCGGATTTTTTTTTAGAAACTTTAAAACACAGGCGCTCGTCTGAGCCTCTGAGGTGGCTCCGGTAAAGAATAAGTAAGTACTCGGAAGGATTTTAGGGAGGCCTTTGCCCAGCAGTGGGACAGTTTAAGCTAATATGTAAAACAGTTTTCGATAATGAAATAAATGTAAAACAAATGAACCCGCGCGCTCTTTCCTTAGAAAAAAAACATTAGTAATGTCGGTAAAATTCTGCTCTCGAAGAATGTTTTTTTTTTCTTAGAACGGTTCTTGTGGTGGCCCCAGGGTTTGTTGTGCTGCCCTAAGGCCAGCCCTGTTCGCCCACATTTTTTACGAGCGGGCTCAGTCGCCTCCAATATTACTTTTTTACAACCAAACCATCATAACACGGCCCAATGTTTTCTCAGATACATATTAGAAAAATCATTTTCCTGTAGGTCTTACTGAAAGAGTAATCAACATGAAACATTTTTATTGTGTTCTTTATAACCGTAGCGAAACGGATTGCTTGAGTGTCTCGCGGTATGTTATAAAATTATGGACGTTTTATTGATATAGAGACTAATAAAGACTAATTTTATTGTGTCGAGCAAACAGGTTTTTTAGAGGCCATTAATTTTGTCAAATAAATGGAGATTAAGTTATAACTAGATGGAAAATTCATAACGAAAATAACTACTTAGATATGTTATTTACCTACTTCAGTTTTATGAATAAAATATATAATTATGTAGACAGCTCTAAACCTCACTAACGTGAAAATACTGTAGCTTTAACTAAAACAAAGGATTAAATTTTTAGTTCGTTAAAAATACACGCAAACAATGCTAGAAAAAAAAACGGGTAACCACTGAAAACGTGTTTTCATTTACACAAACAAGGAGCCTAACCCATCAAAATTTAATAAATTTTCGCGCACAAAACTTATTATTTAACGAACGTTCATATCAGGGAACAAAACCGCACGTAATTATCCGTACAGAAAGGGTAATATAAAGTTAGTGGCTTTTAACATGTTGAAGCGTTCACAAACTGCGGTGTTTCCAGTGAGAAACTTTCATGTAAACTCACTCGTTCTTATTACACTCATCCTATGCGAAATAACGATGATTTGAATAATTTTCATTCAGGAACAAAGATTGTAAGAACTTTATGAGCGATTCATATTTATTTTGTAACGTTTTGCTAGAATGTTTTTGGTACCATCAACCATAACTTTGTTTTCTGGTTTACGATGTTATTGAAACTGGCGAACTTTGTCCTTCAGCAACAAAACAGAGTTAATTAGTTTTGTATTATTTTATATTTTAATATTTTTTTCTAATATCTAACCTTCAGTCTATTAATGTTCCCACTGATGGAACACAGGCCTTTCTCTGTGAGAGGGAATGGGCCATAATCCACCACGCGGGTACGCGGAGTACCAGTGCGGATTGGTGGATGTCACATGTCTTCGAATTTTTGGTTCTAGGACATGCCGGTTTCCCCACGATGTTTTCCTTCACCGCTTTGAGAGCAGTGGTGATGAAATCATTTACACAAAGTAAAGAGCCTGGATTCGAACCCACGAACTAAAACTTGTAAGTCGCGGCCGATATCTACCACTGGGCCACCACTGCTTCTAATATCACAACAAAACTTGTTCGGTCATTTCTTTTTTTCGAGTCTGACCTATGTTTCAGGATAGTCCGTCGAACTGAACTTTTTTTTATTTTGCTTTTGCTGAGCGTTCCATAAAATACTGTCATATACACGTGTCTACAACAAAGTTTGAAACATGAAGCTCAATTGTTTAACAACAAAATCCAAACTCTATACTCACAGTTGTTGTCAAAAAATTCTAGGCATGTTTGACAATTTACATTGTAAGCGATTAACTTAATTTTCCTAATTTAAAATCAAGTTAAAGTTACTGTTTTAGTGAGAAGTTAATTGATAATGTTAGCCGAAGGATGCAGGGTACTGACATTCTTATAATAAAATGGCAAGGAAGAAAGAAAGAAAAATATTTATTTGTGACCCACACAGGAGAAAGTTTAACTGAATGTTCTAGTACACAGTACAGTGTTTAAAGCAGGTCGTATTCACAATTCGATACCCTTTTGTAAAAATAATCTATACCAATATTATAAAGACGAAATATTTTTTTGTTTGTTTGTTTGTGTGTTTGTTTGTACCAAATAGGCTCCGAAACTACTGGACTGATTTAAAAAAAAAAACACCTTTGGGAAGCTACACTATCCCCGGGTGACATAGGCTACTTTTTATCCCTTTATTTCCACGGGAAAGGGAACCACGCGGGTGAAACCGCGAGGCGTCCGCTAGTTACAAGTATAATAATATTTATACTACACCTGCTTGGAAAGTACCTTGATACTTTATCAAATTTACGGTAGAAAGTACGTCATTGCATATCGAACAAATATGCGGCGAGAAAACGCATCTGAGCGGGAGAGAAAAGTGTATGAAAATCCATTTCTTACGTGGTTTTTCTTTTTTAATTTTGGGTAAGACTATGCGCTGGTAACCTAAATATCAAAAGCCAAAAAGTTTTTACAGTGAGTTTTTATCTCCAAGTTCGCAAAATGACACTGGCCACTAGCTGTGTGTTGGATGGTGTCTAACAATTTGAAAAAAGAACATGTGGTAATTGCAGACGCCATTGGCGCCATTTTCAATTTGTTTGTTGTTTGAGGATTCAGTTTTCGTAGAATTTATTTTCCTCGTAGGTGTAGTATAAAGCACTATGTATCACTCGAGAGAAAGTGCGATTCCCGATCTCGGGTGTTTTAAAGCCCTCGCCTACGGCTCGGGCTTCAAACGATACCCTCGACGGTAATCGGTCACTTTCTCCTCTCGGTGAACAATGTACTATTATACAAAAGAAAATTTTACTAATGTTACTTTCTGATTAAGATATACACTTTTTTCTCCCGAACATTTTAATTCTGTAAAATATTGAGCACTTATTACATCGGTTTACTTATTTCGCAAGGGCAATAAGATGCCTGATACTACAAACACTTAAGACGACGACTAACGCCAATGACCTTGAGGAAACAAAACGCGTACTCGTTTCACACCCGCGCGATCCAAAATTTAGTAGTTTGTTATACTTTCCTCATTATTCTATGACTTAAAAAAAAAGCCTAAAATCAAAATGTTGATAATTAAATTGACTTTGAGATGGTGTCGATTTCCTTAAAATAAGCCTAGCGGTTTTGGTGCGATTGTCGTATTTTTGTCCGTTTTAGACATACTATCCTACTAACAACCTATCCTACCCTACATAACTACCTACCCTACCCTACTCTACCTACCCTACATAACTACCTACCCTACCCTACTCTACCTACCCTACCTACCTACCAATTTTTTTTTTGGTTTTAATTCATCTACGCATTGCCTTTCTAATGAAAACGGTTTGGAGCATATTGGTTGGATGGTTTCAAAGCCTATTATAGGATGAATTTCAGAAAAATCGATTATGCCATCTACTGGCAATAGTTAATAATTGCAGCCTCTGCTTTCTTGTAGCCTTCGCCTACGGCTCGGGCTAGCAATATCGCCTCGGCTGTAATTTTCAACTTACCGCACTTATATCATAATGTACGCATCAACTGAAAACTGAAATTCAGAAAACGAATGAATTTATTATAAATTTAACACTTGTTTCTAGCGTTCGACGAATAACTGTTAAAGCCCGTACACACAGAAACAGTCCGATATTTTATTGAACTGATTTTCCATAGAGTTATTTAATTTGATAAAGTTGCATGCATTGCAATACATCAAGCTAATATTTCTAAAAGACAAACTAAAATCTGGAAGAGATCGCGCTATGCGATAAGGCCGCCCATTGTATTTGTATTAATTTTAAGTATTTTTGTTATATTTGTATTTTAAGGTGTACAATAAAGCATATAATAAATAAATAAATAAATAAATAAAATGACAGATATTTTTTTCTTGACGCATTGTGTATGAATTTTTGTAACTTTTTTATTATTGCTTAATTTATCCATGTAAATTTTTTACAAAATATGTGCATACGTTATTTTATTTAATAATCTAACTTAATTTTCACTTAATGAAATTATAAAAATAAAAACTAACAATAATATATTTTCCAATGAAAAGTTAATAAAGGAATCTTATCTTATATCACATGACCCATATCTTATAAAACTACTTGATTACTAATACGAAGGCTTTATTGATAAATAATATATACAACTGAATATTTCTAATCTTATGACTAATAACCAAACAAAATTACATACAGAGGGGAGAAGGATAAGGGCTCATTGCGCATCAAAAAATTTGTCCACATCGATGTCAATGGGAAACGTGCCCAGAACGCTGGCAGCATTGCCACGTTGAATGGCAATGCTGATCCTCTAGCTGAAGAAAAGGCCAGCCCTCTGGTCACGTGAACATTCGACTAACCGTTTACTTATGTCTCGAAAAACTCGGTGAGCACTTGATTACTTATTTGCTAACCCTCCCTCAACAAACTGCAATTGCAAACCACTTTCCTAAGAAGATCATTCACAAACGACTGAAAAAGAATTGCTTAAGTGATTTGGCAATAATCTTTTTATTTCTTGATATTGTTAGTTATATCGCAAATATGGCATTTGTGATTGATTTAACTATTGTTTTTGCTATGTGGACAGTGAACCTGTTAATGCTTCCACTAATCCTCAAGATTCCCCGACACATGACTCTGTTAGCGACTCAGACAACATCACATTCCACTTTCCAGGAGTACGTCTGCAATTAATTAGGGCCGAATCACTTGATTATTAATAGCGGATTCCGAATTCCACGAATTGTATTATCTACCCACGTACGCATAACTACCACCAAAATTAGACAAAATGATGGCTGTTGATTAATATTTGAAACTAAGTATAATTAAGTCATCATTAGTTGATTAATCATCAAGACCAGATAGATTGTGATAAGTGTAGGATATACACTATACTACAGCCCTGGTATGGTCTTGAGATGAGGAGGGATGAAACGCATGTTACTAAAAGAGTTATGAATATACCAGGCCCCTCAGAAAGTATTGCGAAAAAAAGTTTTTATATATGGGAGACTGGCCAGTTATAATGTTTTTCGAAAATATGATTATTTATAAGTAAAAATAAGTAAGTTCCAATTTCAAAATTTCCCTCCACATTTTTTGCGAGTTAATTCAAAGTATTGTGTCTCACTGAAATATGGATCTGCGCCGGGAACATTTTAGAGCTATGATTTTATACGATTTCAAGTGTCGCCTGAAACCGGATGAATCGTACGATAGACTTCAAATGGCATTCATGGATGAAGGCCCTTCCAAGGCAACCGTGTATCGTTGGTATAACGAATTCAAGCGCGGTCGACCAACTTTGGGGGATGACGAAAGAAGCGGTCGCCCTTTGACGGCTGTTACCGAAGAAAACGTGCTAGCAGTGAAAAATTTAATCCAAGACAATAGGCGAATTACATATCAGGAGATTCAACACATATTGAAGATTGGATCGGGAAGCGTTCACGAGATTCTACACAGCCATCTTCGCGTGAGGAGGGTAGTATCACGCTGGGTGCCGCACAACCTCACCGATGCTCAGAAGCAGGCCCGGGTGGAATGGTGCCGTGATATGCTTAACAAATTTGAAGCAGGCTCGTCTCGGCGTGTTTACGACATCGTTACAGGTGATGAGTCCTGGATTTATCAATACGACCCAGAAACCAAGCGCCAGTCGACTGTTTGGGTGTTTCAAAATGAGCCAACGCCTACCAAAGTGAAGCGATCTAGAAGCGGGGGTAAGATTTTGATCGCTAGCTTTTTTAATTTGACTGGCCACTTGGTATCAATTCCCTTACGGGATCAAAGAAGCATTAATGCCGAATGGTATACTACCAAATGTTTGCCAGAAGTTTTCTCTGTTATAAGCAACAAGCGACCAAACACAGGGCTCCGCGGGCTACTGCTCCACCACGACAATGCACCTGCGCACACCGCACTCAAAACGAGGGACTTCCTGGACAGCACGCCAGTCAAACTCCTGGGTCACCCTCCTTACAGCCCTGATCTAGCACCGTGTGACTTCTTTTTATTCCCAAAAATAAAAAATCAGCTCAAAGGGATACAATTTTCGTCGCCGGAAGATGCGCTGGCTGCGTTCGAGCAGGCTGTAAACGAGGTGTCTGCGGCGGACTGGAAAAAGTGTTTTGAAAACTGGTTTAGGCGCATGAATCTTTGTATAGAGGCTGGTGGAAAGTACTTTGAAAAGATTTAATAAAAATATATGTACGTATAGAACAATTTTTTTTAGTTTCGCAAAACTTTCTGAGTGTCCGTGTGGATGGATGGAGAGGGAGGGGAAGACCAAATAAAAGATGGATAGACTGTGTGAGGAGTGATATGAAAGAAAAGGGAGTCAGTGATAGCGTGACGGGGGACAGGACGGTATGGAAGAAGAAAACGTGTTGTGCCGACCCCAAATAACACAAGGGTAGGATGATGATGATACACTATACTACAGCACAAGATCGGTCTATTTATTTAATTATTAAAACTTCATGTAACATACAGGTACATAAGCGGACTTAATGCCTGAGGCATTCTCACCAGTCAACCAAGTGTAAAATAAAATAAAATAAAATAAAATAAAATAAAATAAAACAAAATAAAATAAAATAAAATAAAATAAAATAAAATAAAATAAAATAAAATAAAATAAAATAAAATAAAATAAAATAAAATAAAATAAAATAAAATAAAATAAAATAAAATAAAATAAAATAAAATAAAATAAAATAAAATAAAATAAAATAAAATAAAATAAAATAAAATAAAATAAAATAAAATAAAATAAAATAAAATAAAATAAAATAAAATAAAATAAAATAAAACAAAATAAAATAAAATAAAATAAAATAAAATAAAATAAAATAAAATAAAATAAAATAAAATAAAATAAAATAAATAAAATGGCAGGTGCATAAAAATAAAAATAATTATTAAAGTAAAGTACAAGTGTTACCTATGTGGCAACACTTGTGGGGGCTTTGTTCAGCATTGGACGTTTTTCAGATAAAATGATAACAGTGATGATACACTACACCTACTACAATGAGGTAGCATCAAATCCTACCGGTATTCTCAAAAAAGGGTTGCCAGAAATGGCGATCCTTATGGGCCTGTAGTATCTAAAAACAATTATTATAATCACGTCTTTACTATTTTTTAAATGGACACTCAATAATTTTAAGAGTGAAATAAATAAAAAAGCAAAAGATAACTTACATAAAACATATTTTCTTGGCGCTTAACAAGAAACACAAGGTCGCAGAGCAGGTAATAAAATAATCAGCACGTATAAAAGTGGATGAAACATCAGAATTCTCGTCTGCACCGTAACTTCACGTCAAAAGACAAAAAAGACAAAGACAAAAGATATTTATTTCAACTGGGCCACCAAGCGGCACTTTTGAATGTCACAATTTAAATTTAAATGGAATACAAGTTGATTCTACCGTGCATTCGGAAAGTAGCTAGTTATGGAGAAGAATGCACAAGAAACTCCATACTTTTTAAATTGACATGGAATAAAAGTTGATTCTACCGTGCATTCGGAAAGTAGCTTGTTATGGAGAAGAATGCACAAGAAACTCCATACTTACTCTTGTAAAAAAAAAAAAAAAGATTTTTACAATATTTAGGTACATGAGTACATATACATTAATAAATTCACATATGTGAGGACAATGCACCCAGAATAGCACTACACACTACACTATGTAAAGGTATAAAGTATTAAAAGTACTCACACATGTCTGTGCAGTTATACAATAGGTACTAGAAAAACATCAACATCCGAAGCAGTTGAGTTATGACCAATCCCAACTGACGGCGCCCGTTCACGAACATGACGCATGAATCGGCACCACCCAGCTCAACCATCATGAAGGGAACCGAATGATCCAACACACGCGCCACCATCAGAGAGACATTTGAGAGAGCATGACACACTCAACTGCCAGGGCACACACAAGTCAACGAACGACACATAGGTATAGCAAATGGTAGATTTACAGTTGGGTACATAGTACCCACACACGTGCTGTGCAGCTATACAATACTAAAAGAAATCGAGTCTATACAACACAAACATAAACATATCATTTGTTTTTGCGCCCTAGTGGTTGTGGAGCAGGACTAGCATTGAGCCAAGCATTTTTATCAGTGATATAATCCCCCAACTTATAATATGCCTGCCTGCATAGTGTGCGTTTTATACAATTTTTAAATTTCGTCTCATTCAGTTCTAGAATATGGGGAGGAATTTTATTGTAACATTTTGTACAGTACCCCATGAAAGATGAGGCCACTTTTGCCAGTCTGAAACCTGGTTGAACTAATTGGTCCCTATTTCTAGTAATGTAATTATGTCTGTCTCCGTTTTTACTAAAAAGATGTAAATTCTTTCTCACGTACATAATGTTTTCATAAATATATTGACAAGGAACCGTCATGATGTTAATGTCCTTAAACAGTTCCCTTAGAGAATCACGGCGGCGAAGATTGTAAATCGCTCTGATGGCTCGTTTTTGCAGAATAAAAATAGACTCAATGTCTGCAGCCCTTCCCCATAGTAAGATACCGTAAGACATTATACTATGAAAGTAACTAAAATAGACTAGCCTAGCGGTATCCACATCAGTAAATTGACGAATCTTTCTGACAGCATAAGCTGCCGAACTCAGCCGCCCCGCAAGTGATACTAAATGAGGACCCCATTGTAACCTTGAGTCTAGCGTGATCCCCAGGAAAACCGTTTTATCGACGAATTCGAGCTTCTCCTTGTTTAATATAATGTCACAATCAGTACTTTTGACATTTGGCAACGAAAATTTTACGCATTTGGTTTTTTTACCTTTTAATACTAAATTATTGGCAGTGAACCAATCCTGAACCTGCCGTAGCGCGTTATTTACGTCGTCAACCTGACAAGTACGTCTATTTACTTTAAAAACTAAAGATGTGTCATCAGCAAATAACACCATATTTAGTTTGCCTTCGAATAACGTCTGAGGAAACATCTTGCCATATTATTTTGTGGGACGCGAAAACGAGAGCAATTTATTTAATGGACTAGATAATTGTTTCCCGCAATTTTCACGACATGTGAGTGGTCCACAGTACTTCACAGTATTCACACTGACCAACACTATTCCTTCAAATATTTTCCACCTCGTGTTTACCGCTTTTCAATGGAGCCTCCATTTCGGAGCTCTCCAACAGATTTTCAGTGAAGGTGCAAATTTTATATAAACATTACTGTGTACAAGGAAATAAATGTTGTGTTACAGAAAATGAAATGAGGATGGAATATACAGACAAAATATTCATCAAAGAAAAATATTTTAGTTCGCTATTTTGAAGCTTTATGAAAAAGATTCGTTTAGTATTCGTAATTTTCATTAAAATATAGGTATAGGTTTTCCAGACATTCTTTGTTAAGTCCCCACAGAAATTATGGATGTATGTACCAGCAAGATTATCTACGAAGTGAAATTAAAATAACTGTAAAATTCTTCGGAATACTTAACATTTAAGTATTCCGAAGGGTTTATTTGTACATAATTATGTACATTAACGTATTAGTCTTTAGCACAGAAAAAGGAGGTATTAACATGTCGCCATTGCACCGATGTGAACATTGTATAATATGTAAACCAATCATAGCATTCACACATTCTTTCTAGTTCTACAATCAGAAAGACAAATAAAGTCTGCCTAATATGTAAAGTTCAAAAGCCTTCTGACAACATACTGCACACAGTAGGCTACCAAAAACTCATATAAATTCTCAGTAACAACTCTATCGCAAACTGATACTATCAAACGCGTGCTGACGAACAAAATTTCTGTACATTCCAGCTCCACTAACATTTCCTCAAGAAGCTATCAGGAATAATTAATCAAATAGCAGCCATTGTGATAAAGGCTTGGCACTCGGCAGCGCTCGCATTCGCGCCAAAAGGATCGTGTACCGACTGCTTCAGACTGGCATTACGTACACACGAACAGACGAACATACACAGTTCATTTATTACGATCGACTGAATACTACAACATATGTTTCTATTCTATTGGAAGCGTGTGCCGATACTTTTATTTCATGCGACATTTTTACGTAACTTTTTAGGGTTGCGTACCCAAATGGTAAAAACGGGACACTATTACTTAGACTCCACTGTCTGTCTGTCCGTCACCAACTGTATCTCATGAACCGTGATAGCTAGACAGTTGTTTCACTGATGATGTATTTCTGTTGCCGCTATAACAACAAATATTAAAATAAAACCGGCCAGGTGCGATTCGGACTCGCGCACGAAGGGTTCCGTACAATTTTCGCAAAAAAAAAATACTTTTGTTGAATGGGAGCCCCAATTAAATATTTATTTTATACTGGTTTTAATCTTTTAGTCCGAATCGCACCTGGCCGGTTTTATTTTAATATTTGTTACTATAGCGGCAATAGAAATACATCATCTGTGAAAATTTCAACTGTCTAGCTATAACGGTACATGAGATACAGCCTGATGACAGACAGACAGACGGACCGCGGAGTCTTAGTAATAGGGTCCCGTTTTTACACTTTGGGTACGGAACCCTAAAAAACAGAATAAAATAAATATTTAAGTGGGAGCATTTTTTTGCCTTTTTTTGCGATAATGGTACAGAATCCTTCGTGCGCGAGCACGACTCGCACTTGGCCGGTTTTAGTAAATCCCGCCGATCCCTAGCACAGAGCACACTGAATGTATTTGAAATGATTTTAAAATTTAGGTACACTGCCTCCAGAAGTAAAGTAAAAGTAAAGTAAAGTAAATATTTATTTCTCAGTATATGGTACATTGAGATCTTACATTTAAAATTGTTTCACACATACTACCATTGCGTGGTGTAGAAATATTAAATAATGAACTAGCTACATGCAAATCAAAACTTATACTATAAGACCATTATATAAATCATATCAATAACCAAAAATAAATCATAATATCAATAAAATTAATCACAATGTCAAAAAAATTATCAAAAATGTCAAAAAAAAAAAATCTTCATGTCAAAATATCAATCATAGCGTCAAAAACAAAAAAAAAAAAAAAAAAATACAAATAATTAAAAAAAAAAAACAAAATTACAATGTTAAAGAATTCATAATAATGTCAAAATACTAATATCATTATTAAGATTTTAATTACAATATCAAAATGTATGATTTAAAAATTCATTAACGGAATAAAAACACATGTCTAAGAGCCAAGCAAACATTTCACATTTAAATTTATTAATTGGTAGCATTCTCAGGGCAGGTGGTAATTTATTATAAATTTTAATTGTCATGCAACTGGCATTTCTACTGTATAACTGCAATCTCTGAGCAGGCACTAGTAATTTCCCGGCATGTTTTTTGTTCAGTCTTTCAGAGACTTGTTCATTCAATGGAAATAAATGACGGTTTTTTTTTACAAATAGACAAACTTCAAAAATATACAGACATGGTAGTGGGAGAATTTTTAAGTCCTTAAATAATGGCCTGCAATGGTCCAAATAATCTGCTCCACTCATGGCTCTGACACATTTCTTTTGCACTATGAATGCTCTTTCCACATCCACTGAATTACCCCATATGACTAGGCCGTAACGCAATACCGATGAGACATATCCATGATAAGCACCTAGGACAGTTTCTCTACTGGACACTAGTCTTAACTTGCGAAGAGCATACACAAACCTATCAAGCTTACTGCATACTCTTTCTACATGTTCCTTCCAGTTCAATTTGTTGTCAATTACTATACCCAAAAATAAAGCTGATGGCTCTGGTTGCAGAATTGCATTATTATGCCTAATTGCTGTTGGTATTACTGACAAGTTACACGTTTGAAATTGAACTATTTTGGTTTTTTCAATATTAACATGAAGATTATTGTACCCCAGCCATTTTATCACATTATTTAATTCATTGTTAGTATCTATTTCTATGTCAGTTTTGTTGGCACATTTTATCGTCAATGTAGTATCGTCAGCAAATTGGATACATTCATATTTTAAACATTTTTTGAGGTCATTAATATATAATATAAATAGTGGCGGACCCAGTACACTTCCCTGCGGGACGCCAGAACCATTAGTCTTTAGTTCTGAGCAATATGTCGTCCTTGTATTATTTTCTATTCTAGAGATAATAGTTCTCTGTTGGCGATTAGATAAGTAACTTTTAAGCCAATCATGCGCTTTGCCTCTTATGCCATATTTCTCAAGCTTGTAGAGTAGCCGTTCGTGTGATACAAAATCAAATGCTTTGCTCATATCTAGGAATACCTATAAAGTAGACATTTTTTTATTAAGAGCTTCGGTAATTAGTTTCACTAAAGAAAAACAGGCTAGAGTAGTTGAACAGTTTTTCCTAAAACCAAACTGACTCTCCACAATTAAATTGTATTTAGTTACAAAGCTATTTATTTTCTCATGCATTGCTTTTTCGAAAATTTTTGCAAAGATTGGGATCAGTGTAATGGGCCTATAATTGCCCATATCAGTACATTTGCCCTTTTTGAACAGTGGTTTAATTATAGACTCTTTTAGTCTAGATGGGAAAACACCTTCTTCAAAAGAGAGATTTATTAGGTAGCTAAGTGGGGATGCTATAATTTTCGCACTTAATTTAATAATTTGAGTGGTTACTTCATCATATCCAGTAGAATTTGTATTATTTAATGAATTAATTATTTTAATAATGTCAATTTCATTCAATGGAGTCAGAAATAAAGTATTTATATTATTGTCAATGTTAATGTTATTTATGTCATGATTATTATTGTTAGTATTTTGTGTCAGATCAATGAAATAATTGTTAAATTGGTTACATATGTCATTAGGATTATTAATTTTTTTATCAAGGATTATTAATTCATTTATATCGTTGCTATTATTAGGTTTGTTTAAACTATTTTTTATGATTGTCCATGTCGCTTTACATTTATTTTTAGAATGATTTAAGAAGATGTTGTTGTTTATCTGTTGTGATTTTGATATGCATTTTTTTAAGATCTTAGTGTAATTTTGATATTTTCTCTTGTGATAACCTTTACTTATAGCATCATGTTGATATTCGTAATATTAAGCTCTCTTTTTAATGCATGATATTTTTAAACCCGTACTAAGCCATTTGTTTTTTATGGGTTTATTGCTCCTTTTAACGAGAATTTCGGGAAAACACAATTTATAGAAGAGCGTGAATAGGTCGTGAAATGTATTGAAAGCCTTATTGCAGTTTGTTACTTCATAAATTTCAGTAAAACTTAAGGCTGCTAAGCGATTTACAAATTTTGTTTTGTTGTCCCTATTATAATCCCTCTTTTTATCATACCAGAACTTTATAGGTCTTGATTTATTATTTGTCTCTTGAAGGTAAAAAGTTAACGATTGGCCGGTATCGTGATCGGAGAGAGCTAAATTATGTGTACTGCATTTCAAATCAAGTACGGGAACATTACTGGCTATTTGGTCTATGCTAGTATTTTTTCTAGTAGGCATTCTAACATGTGGTGAAATATTAAAATTGCTCAATACGGATATTAGTCCTTTTGAATATTTATTGTCTTTTAATAAGTCAATATTCCAATCTCCGCACATAATAATATTTTTCTTAAGTTTGCGGGTTATATTAAGTAACAATAATTCAAGTTTTTTAAAAAATATGATCACATCGGAATCCGGTATTCTATAAATGCAAATTATAATTAGATTATGGCTCAATATTTCAATGCCACAGCATTCGAAACAAAAATCACTGGCCAATTCATCTGTTATCGGTAACGGACTAAAAATTAAACCTTTTCTTACTAAAACACATGTTCCACCACGTTTTTTCCCGTGTCTTGTGTAACTAGCAGCTAAGTTAAAATGTGTAAGTGCTAGATTACTTTCATGTCCTGATTTTATAAAAGTTTCACTCAGGCAAATAAAATCTATTCGGCCAATCTGCTTTTCTAAGTCCAAAATTGTGAGAACAATAAGGCAGACTGATTCTCCAGAGAGAACAATGCAAGATACTGACGTTTGCCAAGGGAGTAGACTTGAACGAAATATACTTCCTTACTACTCAAAGAAGCAGCTTACAAAATCGCCAAAGAGAAAAACATGGCAGGTGTATGAGAAGTTTATCTTTATGAGGAAGTTCCACGTAATATTTAGCAGAAAGAAAATGGTTCAATACTCATGGGACCAATCACTTACCTATCCATTATGCCATACCTAATAGTTACGGGTACCTTTAATACTTATTGACATGGTCCGTCAAAGGCAGGTAACTCACTTACCTGATTCATTAAAGGGATATTGACTAAATAATATCGTAATGGCTTATTTTGCCGACTATACCTTAAGTTTTCTTCTATATCAGTGATACCGAAAGTGGTCTATTTCGAACCCCAGCGATCAACGACTAAAAAAAATTAAATAAAAAAACTCGACTGCTTTGCTTTTGAAGCAGTCGGGTTTTTTGATTTAACTTTTTATTTATAACTTTTTAGTCAGTTTTTTTTCGAATTAGGTACATTTAAACATATAAGTATTATATATTTTTGAAATCACCTCTTAAAACCCCTTATTTTGATACCTCACACGATGGGTTTGGGAGAAAAAAATAATTTGGGCCCCCACATTATGGCGCCCAAAATCCGCCATTTTTATGTGTTTTTAATGTATTGTCCAATTTTTATGTAGCCAGTGACACTCGCAGGGTTAAGACGAATCGATTGACGTACGAATCATCAAAATCAGCCAACGCGTTTGGTCTCTGGAACGCCATATAGGAACAGATATACATACATACATACTTCAATACATACATAGACTGATAAACACATTACCCTACTTCGGCAGTCGGGTAAAAAGGTCAAGTGGTTTACGAGACAAAAAAATTGGGGACCTCTGTTCTATATATTCCAACACACTTACTAATAAAGAAGCTACAATTGAACGTGACTACAACAAACATCCGTGTAAAACATCTTCGATTTGACCAAACATTTGAACATGCAAAACTATCACTCGTGTCACCAATGTTAGCCAAACAGCTGTTCCACGCCAGACGGCGCAAGTTCTTCCAATTGTACGTATAGGTGGGCCACGGTGGATGCATAGCAACGACTCATGCTGCATGCACGTCCCACTGCGGTGGTTTATGCTACATTATTTCTCGTGTTCTGGTTAATATTCCGACGATGTCTAGCGAACAACCTTACGGCGAATACAAATATTCTAGCCAACCATTTCTAGACTAGCTATGAAAAACTTGGCAAACGATTTAAATACGTATATAATTTGGAGGTAGTGGAAGCAGAAGCAATGACTATTATGGTAATAGAACAACGGCCTGTATTTGTGTATTTCATGAATGTCTAGCTCTTTCCGCTCGTGTTCCCTTTCTTGATGAGTGAACACGACACGGCTCGAATTCTGTTAGTAGACAAGGTATTAAGGTATTTTTCGTGAATGCGTATTTACTAAAGTCAGACCAGTCTCAGAAATAATGTTGTTTTTGGAACACAAAATACGTGTTACAACAACGATATTATTCTATCCGTCCAAGCTGTCATGTCATGCTTCATCGCCACACTTCTGCAATAAAAATTAATCTATGAAATACGTATAGATAATTAAAACAACTGTTATGCATTATTATTTCTTTATTAGATAACTAGGTTTTACTCATAAAAACTTTGCGCTTAGTAGACTGTTAGGAAATACGCGCACAGTAGAATTTCTTGCTGCAGAATATCAAAACTGCCTCTGGAAAAAACTAGCAACTGGACACGTTTACTTAAAGTATTAATAAATACTAGGTAACATTAAATACTACCTTAATATTACCTACACGAGTTATTCTCTAGTGGCTCCGAAGCCTCGCCGACACACTCACAGCAAAATGAAAAATATTTCTAACAACAATAAGGAACAAAGTTCGAGATTTCTCTGTTCCTTTTAAGATATTACAAGGGAAACACGATTGATCTTGAAGTCAATACTTTTTGGAACTGTTCCCATGTCGTAACAGAACTTTCTTGATAAAGTTTGCGGTATAAACGATTCAATTACATACCAGGCCCCTCAGAAAGTATTGCGAAAAAAAGTTTTTATATATGGGAGACTGGCCAGTTATAATGTTTTTCGAAAATATGATTATTTATAAGTAAAAATAAGTAAGTTCCAATTTCAAAATTTCCCTCCACATTTTTTGCGAGTTAATTTAAAGTATTGTGTCTCACTGAAATATGGATCTGCGCCGGGAACATTTTAGAGCTATGATTTTATACGATTACAAGTGTCGCCTGAAACCGGATGAATCGTACGATAGACTTCAAATGGCATTCATGGATGAAGGCCCTTCCAAGGCAACCGTGTATCGTTGGTATAACGAATTCAAGCGCGGTCGACCAACTTTGGGGGATGACGAAAGAAGCGGTCGCCCTTTGACGGCTGTTACCGAAGAAAACGTGCTAGCAGTGAAAAATTTAATCCAAGACAATAGGCGAATTACATATCAGGAGATTCAACACATATTGAAGATTGGATCGGGAAGCGTTCACGAGATTCTACACAGCCATCTTCGCGTGAGGAGGATAGTATCACGCTGGGTGCCGCACAACCTCACCGATGCTCAGAAGCAGGCCCGGGTGGAATGGTGCCGTGATATGCTTAACAAATTTGAAGCAGGCTCGTCTCGGCGTGTTTACGACATCGTTACAGGTGATGAGTCCTGGATTTATCAATACGACCCAGAAACCAAGCGCCAGTCGACTGTTTGGGTGTTTCAAAATGAGCCAACGCCTACCAAAGTGAAGCGATCTAGAAGCGGGGGTAAGATTTTGATCGCTAGCTTTTTTAATTTGACTGGCCACTTGGTATCAATTCCCTTACGGGATCAAAGAAGCATTAATGCCGAATGGTATACTACCAAATGTTTGCCAGAAGTTTTCTCTGTTATAAGCAACAAGCGACCAAACACAGGGCTCCGCGGGCTACTGCTCCACCACGACAATGCACCTGCGCACACCGCACTCAAAACGAGGGACTTCCTGGACAGCACGCCAGTCAAACTCCTGGGTCACCCTCCTTACAGCCCTGATCTAGCACCGTGTGACTTCTTTTTATTCCCAAAAATAAAAAATCAGCTCAAAGGGATACAATTTTCGTCGCCGGAAGATGCGCTGGCTGCGTTCGAGCAGGCTGTAAACGAGGTGTCTGCGGCGGACTGGAAAAAGTGTTTTGAAAACTGGTTTAGGCGCATGAATCTTTGTATAGAGGCTGGTGGAAAGTACTTTGAAAAGATTTAATAAAAATATATGTACGTATAGAACAATTTTTTTTAGTTTCGCAAAACTTTCTGAGTGTCCCACGTATATGTAGGTAGGTATTTACTCTAGCATATATATTTGCTGATGAATCATTTCTTAGGTACTCCTTTATTTGGAAGAAGTAATAACGTACACAGTTTAGGGTAATCTATATTATTGACAAATACAATTACAATTTGATGCCATTTACCAAGTATACAAAGAATCTGCAGGTACTTTATATAATAGGAATCATAAGTACTCACTTCAAATATTAAAAAAGGAACTAATTTATAAAAACTTTCTATACATACGATTAGGTTAAACATTGATTAGTAGATTCTAAATTCAAAACAGTAAATTCATCGTATGTTTAGTGAATTTTTATAAATAAGGTTTTAAATAGATATACAACAGTCACAATTAATAATATTTAATTGCATTGACCGCTACTCCTGATAAAACTTCCACTTTATAATTTTATTTTACTTACAAATACAATTAAACGACCGTTCTTGAATTAATTCTCAATTATAAAGAACAAATTCATTTATAAAGAACAAATTGTTGTTGCCCAAATTTTGGATATTCGCCAACTAAATCAACTTGCCGTATAAATTGAAATTCTCTTTTCAAATGAAAAAAACAGAAATTCAGAAACCGAATGAATTTATAAAAAATTTAGCACCTGTTTCTAGGTTTCGGCGAATAACAGTCAAAGCCCGTACAAACAGAAACAGTCCGATATTTCATTGATCGGATTTTCCATGGCAACACAGAGATTTTTTTTTATTTCGGTTTGTTTTAATTCAAAGTTTTGTGTATTGGATATCAAATAGGTGATTGATGCTACTATAAAGTTATTATGACCTCAGAGTTTTCCAATTAACTATTGATATCAATGTTTGCTATGTCAGCTGAAAATTATTTTTCTTACTTAATAACTAATATATTGAAACTATGCTTAAATCTACTTTGTGAGCATAAAGTGCCATATTTATAAAAATCTCTGAACTGTTTAGCAACTGATTACTACATTCTGATTCAGATTCAGTCGCTAAGATTGAGATATAATTCACACACACAGCGTCGAGATTTTTTGTAAATAAGGCCCAATATTAATAAATGCGTCGCTATCAGTCAGGTGACTGTATTGCGCAAGTTTTGCGACGGAGCCGTGTTAATTATTAACATCGGCCCGGACGGTCGCCGCGAATAAAAACGGACCACTCCGTAATAATTTCTTTGAAAATTTAATTTATAGGCGAAGTTGGCAAAGCGGGGTATTAATATTTTATCGCAATTCATGTTGGGTCACCGTCCCCCAGCGCGTAGGGTTTCTCAGCGTTTGTCTTTAGGTAGTAAATACCATCCTTCCTGAAACGAAACAATGAACGTTGATCTCCAAGATTTAAGCTAACGTTGTTACTGTTTAACAAACGAGTGTTCTTTGTTTAATTAAACATAGAAGCGACGAAAAGTTAACCGTGTTAATGAATACTTAAAATAACCTTCTTTTGTTGTTCGAGTCACTGGAGCGAATGTTCTAAGAGAAGGAATGAACGCCGGGGAATCATAACTAAATGTTAATTAATTGGAACATAAATATCAAACACCGACTTTCGGTAGTCAAGTTTTAAATGTTCTCAAGTATTAGTGACTGGGGATCCTTAATTAAGAGTATTTGTTTTAACGAATATTCTCAGAACTAAATTTGGAATTTCTTAGTAAATGTTTAAGATCTAAGTGAATATATATTAAAGGCTTCCAACATCAATCGTATCAATTGAAATGATTTCCAGAATACTGTCGACTGGCTGTTTCCCGCGGCTCTATACTTCCGTGTCGTGTTCCACAGGACCCGAGCAATTTTACGGTTTTCGGAGAAAAAAGTGGCTAGTGGCCCAGTGAGACTCAGCAATGAAGTAGGTACCTTCTATAAGTTATAGATTTTTGAAATTAGAATAATACTTCTTGTACAAGCTTAAAAACCAACTACATTTTTTCCCGCTGCAGCCTATATACGACACTCAGGGCGGTTACGCACTACACGTCCGTGTCCGTAATCTTTGTCCGTGATTTGATTACCGAGTTCAAAATGTTCTGAATTATGATGGATAGAGTTCGGATGTAGAGCGTAAGCTACCCTAAAAGAAGTACTACGGCTACTTTGGAACCGAACTTTTACGGACACGGATCGGATGTAGTGCGTAATCGCCGGGCGACTACATCCGATCTGTGTCCGTGAATTAAAGTTCCGAGTTCAAAATGTTCTGAATTATGACGGATAGAATTTAGATGTAGTGCGTACCTATGCTTTCCTACATCCGAAATCCATAGGAAATGGGAAAGCCTATGACACTCAGGGCGGTTAGGGCGGTTACGCACTACACGTCCGTGTCCGTGATTTCCGAGTTCATAATCTTCTGAATTATGACAGATTATGACGAATAGAGTTCGGATGTCGTGCGTAAGCTTCCTTACAAGAAGTACTACGGCTTCACCAGAACCGAAATTTCATGGACACGGATCGGATGTAATGCGTAACCGCCCTCAGGGAAAGTGTAGCTTTCTGTACAGAATTTTCGAACTAAAGCTCATCATCATTTCAGCCGAAAGACGGCCACTGCTGAACATGCCGTGCACCTCGCATCCAGCCGATTCCCGCAACCTTAACCAGGTCATCGGTGCACCTATACCTCCCAGTCTTCCAAAGCAACTTTTGCCGGTTCGCGGAAGATTGCCTTTTACAAATAAATAAACAAATTTATCCCTTTAACATTGTGAATGAAACTCACCCGTAATGTATGTCGAAGCCGCCCATGATCAGGGTCTCGCCAGTGCCCCTACATGAGCCTGTATAGTAGAGCTCATTGTAGCTGGAGCACCGGACTGCCGTGAATGGGACGTCTGATGTGATAGACTCTGCGAAAAACATGTGCGCTCGGTTGTGGGCACATAGACCTGGTGGAGGAAAGGAAAAACTTGAGAATGCCTGATTTCAGTGCAAATATCGCTACAGCGTTATCTCTGACAGAATTCCACTATAACTAGGCATTTGGGCCTAGACAAAGTCACTGACTCACCTGTTAAGTATTGTTTATCTTATGAATGATTAAAATAAATATAGGTCGGTATGACGATTTTAGATCGACCAATAACATCGACAAGAAATAGCATTTGTCTTTATAAATGCGGCAGTAACTCTGTCTATCTGTTACCTTTGCATGCTTAAACCGCTGAACTGATTTAGATAAAATTTGATATGGAGCTAGTTTGAGACCCTGGGAAGGATATAGGATAGTGTTTATCCCGGAAATCGTACTTAAGGGGGTATAAAGGGGGAGGAAGTTTGTATGGCGAACTAATAATTTCGCAAGTAAGGCGGCCACCTCACCTACAATATTATTGCACGATATATAAAGTAGGCTATTTGAAGTATTAATACTACGCAGACGGAGTCGCGGGCAACAGCTAGTAATATGATAAATGTGAAAATTTGTGAGCACCTATGGATGTTTGTTAATCTTTCACCCAAAAACAACTGAACGGATTGAGATGAAACTTTACAGTAATACTTTAGCTTTATATCAGAATAACATAATTATAAACACACTAGCTAGAACAATCATATATTTGACGTCGTCGTTGAACGCCCATACGTCACTAACGGTTGGGTGTTAAGATAAAGGAACTTTTCTAAGAAGGGCTATTCTTGGATAATTGTACCAATTTATGTATTGTTTAGTCTCTGCTAAGAATAGAAAGTAATAGATACAAATAGTTTCTATGAATAGCCAGTTAACCACACAACTTCCAGCTATTAAGGTTTGCTTTGTGGAACAAGTTCAATTAACTTCTAAAGGGCATATCTTTCCGCACGAGTATGTAGGACAATTTTCATTTAGAAACATGAAGGTACAGCTGTTCCTGAATTTATTTTCAAACATCAACGAAGGGAACTTTGCGGCCTAAGGTCGTGGTGGCCCAGTAGCTAAGACCTCGCCTCCACGTGAGATACAAGTGTCTCGTGGGTTCAAATCTGGGCAAGTACCAATGTCACTTTTTCAAATATGTACTTTTTAAGTTTATTTTGGGCATCACAGACAAAGGTGAAGGAAAACATCGTGAGGAAACCTGGGCTTATATAGTTAATGTAAGTCTGAAATAGCCAAGTCAGAGGCCTGTGGGGTTCCAGAGGCGGCTTAATTAACTCTGATACCAGAGATGGCCATTGGCCAATGCTCACATGAAAAGAAAGAAAGAGCGGTTATAAAAAATTGGTTTATAACATGAGAGAATGGAGTTTTTAGAAATGGTCTCTCTAGAGTCTAGAGTTCTAGGCGAAGGCTCTGTTTCACGAAGTCCGAATAGCCACTACTCTTCGAATAAATTCAAAAAAGGAAGATAAATTGTATTATATTATCGGCAAAGGAAGTTAACGGATGCATTAGGTATCGTTGATGGTGAAACATAGCGTAGCGATTATTGAAATGTCAACATATTGTTTTTTTGTTTTTGTGGTACCATTGGCATTTCTTCAATCGTTCTCACTGCTAAAATGTCATCTTATTAGAGATGATTTCTACGAGTTTCTTGCCGTTCGCTATAGTTCCGCTTCTTCTTCTTTTCGAGTCGATGGGAAACTCTTTATATATTGTGGGCCCAGTAGGTGGCCACGCCGATAGCGGCGTCAGTGCGAGCATAAGGTCTGCAGGTGTATGGGCACTTAGGACACACCAGCATAATTATGTGCCATATCCTGCAAAGGGGCACCGCACTCACACTGGGTATCAGACGGGTCTATAAATCCCCACTTTGCCAAATTGTGTCTGCAGCAGCCTACTTGGGTGCGCAAACGATTGAGTGCTTTCCAAATAGGCGACTGCAGTTCACATCCAGGTGGCAGGGTTCCTGGGGTTTCAATGATGGTGGGGGTCCAGGTGGTGGTAGGTGAGCTTGGATGGCCCGTGTGCATCGAAGAAAACTCTGCCGACTCTTAAGTCTACCCGGGGTTGTAGTGTGATCGTAGAGAGGGTGTTGGGCATCAGATTGCTGGTATTTTTTCTCAAACGCGCTTGCGACAGTCCTACGTACTATTGGAGGTGCAATGCCAGCAAACGGGTATAGTTTGTTGAGCGGAGTCAGTTTGAAACAACCCGATATTATTCGGCACGTTGCTTAGCATGTGCGGATCGGTGCCACACTGGACCCGCGAATTCGCCAGCTGAGAGGCAGAGGGACATGCCAGTTGTCCGAAGAACATCGCGTGCCGCTCCCCAGTTGGTAGAGACAAGTTCATTCAAGTTCACATAGTTCCGCTAAAACCTTTTGAATAGAATAGAATATACTATATTGTACGCCAAAATAGCTAACACTGCTTGACATTGTACCTTTAAAGTGCAAAGAACTTCTCATTAATACTAGACGAGTGTCAGCTCTGGCAACACAAAAGAAAATATTTTCAATACTCTTCTTGTTAAAAGTTTGATTTCAAAGAGAATCATTAAAATAAATGCGTGATTTATTAAGAAGTTCTTTTGTGTTTAAATCTAAGTTGTGTAATTTAGTTTTAAGGGATTGGATTTTAAATGAAAACATAGTAAGCTTTAATTAGCTGTAATTAACATAAACATCTTAATAGATTAGGAGCAAGCAGATTAATGCAGAATTACTTATTTTATTCTGAAATAAATAATTGAATAAAACTGAGTATAAAAAAGTAATTTAAATCTAATCTCGTTTTCAAATAAATAAGTAGATTAATCCTGATCAGTTTTATTAATAGCCTGTGGAAAGTGCTTCATTCAATATGGCTGATGTGATTTTTATGTAGAACAAGCTGAGTCCGCGGCTTCGCTCCCGTCAAATGGCTACCTACCTACCCTACCCTACCCACCATACCTACCTACCCTACCCTACCCACCATACCTACCTACCCTACCATACCCTACCCACCATACCTAACGACCCTACCCTACCTACCATTTTTTTTAGTTTTTGTACCTTCCTTGTTTTCTGTCATGAATCAGATATGGCGTTGTCTTTGCAAACGTATGGGTTTTTTTTGCCGGTATTTTAATAGATAGTTATTCTTTTATTCGGGACGGAGATAAATCAAACCAATTAAAAATTATGTAAATCGGTCCAGCCGTTCTCGAGCTATACATGGTGTAACTAACCTATATTAAACTAACGTATATTTAAAGACTAGCTACGCCCGCGGCTTCAACTTAACGTCAACTGCCTACCCTACCCTACTTACCTTCCTAACTTACCTAACCTCCAATTTTTTTTAGGGTAATTCTTTCGCGGAGAATCTTAACACCGACATTCTGAAAATGCACAACGACATCCTATAGGGAGTTAAACTGTCCTAGTATCTGAATGGCGTGTGTTGTGATGTTTTACTTCTTGAAAACTTTAAATTCATCTTACTTTTGAAAGTGTGAACCGATTGCGATGAAACAAAAACTAAGTAATACTTCGAGTTACGCTCATTTTTTAAGTATAAAAGTTATCTACATAGGTTTCGTTAATTTTACGTGATGCTTGCACAAATAAACACATAGAAATTACAAAAATGCTGGTAATGGGTTCTGTTGTTTATCCTTTAACATACTGGCTAGTTTTTTAAAATATTACATGGATCATCAGCATCAGCTTTTTAATGTTCCGACTGCTGGGACACAAGCCTTCTCTCTGTGAGAGGGAATGGGCCGTAATCCGCCACGCAGGCCCAGTGTGGGTTGGTGGATATCACATGTCTTCGAACTTTTGGTTCTAGGACATGTCGGTTTCCTCGCGATGTTTTCCTTCACCGTTTTGAGAGCAGTGGTGAATTGGCGATGAAATAATTTACACAAAGTGAAGCACCTGCCCTGCTGGCCCACCACTGTCCTGCACTCTTACATGGATGATTAGCTAAATACATACCTCTGTAATCAAATCCACAACCAGGCTGCCTTGTCCCACCGTTGGGATAGAAGTCAATATGGCCCAGAGGCGACGCGAAGCCGAGGTACCCTCCGCAAGTATGTATGACCTCCACGTGGCGAGCATCGTGCTTGTCCAGCCTCGCATTCTTGTTCCCGAGCGTAAACAAAGGCAAGGCCGGATCTAAACCTAAAAAAAGAAAATCAGGAACAAAGTCAATATTGACATTTATAAGAAAGCCTTCAGAAAGATTTATTCAGGCAGCCGTTAATTTCTCGAAATCAGTTTTCTGGGAAATGGGATCATTGAGTTCGTACTGTTCGTTAACGGGGATTTATTTTCTAAGTAGGTATATTTCTTGGTATTGGAATTTATTGAACGTGAAGAGAGTTTAAATTGTTTTAGTCTATGTTTAGCCTCAGATCAAATAAAAAGTCAAGATGGAATGTTGCAAACAACAAAGTGACGCCGGTTCAAACTATGCCTTGCCGTACAAATACACAATTACACTCGCATGCAACGAAATTACGCCTTAGCTTGTTATTCGAGCTCTCAGATCAAATAATAAAGCTCAAATAACAAGCTAAGGGGTGCTAAGGGGTAGTTTCGTGGTACGTGTAATTGTGTATTCATACGGCAAGGCATAGTTTGAACCGGTGTGTTTTGATTTATATATATATATTTGTGTTTTGATGTCACTGACAAAGATAAAGCGCATCAAAGTTCAGGAGTAGGGACTCCTGAACTTTGATGCGCTTTATCTTTGTCAGTTTTGCATTTAATTATTTTTTTGCAGTTAAGCATATTACAAATTAGATGATTATATTCAAGATAAGAATGCTTGGAAACATTCTGGTCCTGCTCCATAAGCCTATATTTGGTGTAGACAAAATCAAACTGGTTTATTTGTATTATATTCATTTTTTTTTTTTAGAAGTGTAAGTATGGAGTGTCTTGTGCGTTCTTCTCTATGACAAGCTACTTTTCCGAATGCGCGGTAGAATCAAATATTATTACTTGTAAATTTTAACGTCCAGAAGTGCCGCTTAATGGCCTACTTGAAATAAACACATTTGACTTTGACTTTGACAACTGCCTGTCTGACCTCCAAAACCAGATTTTTACATAATACGATACCCCTTCTGACTAGGTGCTCGTATTACAACACCATACTAAATTATCAACAAAATAATCAATAATAGAATTCGAAATAATAATAATTTTGTTTATTTTTTTATTTTATATAGGCTTGCGCTTGACCACTATCTCACCTGATGGTAAGCGATGATGTGGTCGACGGTGAAGCACGCTTGCCTAGAAGTAACCTATTCACTCTTGACTTAAAGACCCCTAGATTGTAGCTATCGGGAAACACAGACTCCGGCAGGGAATTCCACTCCCTAGCTGTATGCATAATGAAAGGCACAAAATAAGGCACATATTACAATAAAATATCTTAAAATACGACAAGGCTTACACAAAGGCTTATTTGCCTGAACTAAGTTGAACCTGTGTTACAAGCTATAAAGCAGGAATGTCAGGTTGATCTTCCGCCCACACTAAACTTCTCTAATATAAATTTTACATATTATCCAAACAATAACGATAGGTATAATAACATACTATACGCAAAATTAGCAAACAAAACAAATGAGTCTTCACAACAACCGCCAGAGTTTAACTAACAATAGCAGCTAATTAGCTGCGGTTTTGTTATAAAAGCTAACAGAATCGTTGCGTAAACACCTCGGTATTCAGCGCAGAACGAAGAGTTAAAATTGCCAAATTATTTGCCATAAGCACGTAATTAAGACTCGATTTATTATGTCCTGCTGCCTCTTGTTTCGGTGAAGGGGCAGGGGTGAAAGGTACACCGTTTTGGGTTTCTGTTTCGGGTTTCACCGTCAGGGATAACGGAATACTTGATCCTGCATGAAATGGAATTATCGTTCATCTTTCTGTACACTTACCCTCTTACTAATAAACGCGGAATAAAGTTATACCAGGTATAACTAAGGTATACCCATACATTTTCATAGGTTTATACCTGGTATAACTTTATTCTGCGTTTATTTGTAAGAGGGTTAGGATTTAGGGAGGTTAAGCGGATTAAGAAGTCCCCCTTGCCTTTTCGTTGCTTGAGATCGGCTTTCAAACTAGCAAAATGCATCTGAATATTCCTACATAACTATCTAATGCCCTGCTTTGAGCTGCTGAGATCAGATACAAAAACCGGCCAAGTGTGAGTCGGATATGCGCACGAAGGGTTCCGTACCATTATCGCAAAAACGGCAAAATAATCACATTTGTTGTATGGGATCCTCACTTAAATATTTATTTAATCCTGTTTTTATTATTTGTTGTTATAGCGGCAACAGAAATAAATCATCTGTGAAAAATTCAACTGTCTAGCTATCACGGTTCATGAGATACAGCCTGGTGACAGACAGACAGGCAGTCAGACAGACAGACAGACGGACCGCGGAGTCTTAGTAATAGGGTTCCGTTTTTACCCTAAAAATGAGACTTCTAATTTCTTTATCATCTTTCTGGTATATTTTACTTAACTATTGCAGATCCATAATAGCAAAATTGGGGCTTCTACCCATGGAACAATTTGGTAACCCTTTGTGAAAGAAAAGATAAAGTATCATGGAACAAGGCCGCAGGGTGAAAGAAGTTGATTGACGTTACAAACGTGCAGCGTTAACCTAACTGACAACCACATTATTTGTTGCCTTAACTCGAAATTAATATTTCGCCCTCGGTAACCGTTTTTATTTAAATATGAAAGCCAATGATACACAAAATTGTTAAAAAATGGCTACATCAATTTTTGTGGCGATAAATTAAAAAGACATAAATCATCTTGTAACATTTTCAGGACGGAAATAAAGGTAGATCCGTCGACCTCTCCCGAAAAATAAGTATGTTCCAAGGTTATACTAATATAACTGGCAAGTAATGGATATGACACGTGATCGATGCGTTTAAAAAAATACCGGCCAAGTGCGAGTCGGACTCGCGCACCGAGGCTACCGGACAAATCTGTAGGTATATAAGTATGAGTGGCCGGCCGGTGGTTGGCCGGTTTATAGATTTAAAACTTTTTTTTATGTGTTGTAACTAAAAATTAACGGTATTCGATTTTTCCTTTATCTGTGCTATAAGACGTTGCTTCGTACCAAATTTCAAGATTCTGAGTTCAGTACCCTGTAGGTTTTGATTCCCTTGCGTCGAATTGCGGATCGAAAAATTTGCGGGAATTTGCGGCATTAAAGGCTGTATCTTTGATTGTTTTTTTCACAGCTTTAAGGGACAGTAAACCTTAGTATTTGATATAAATTTCAGCTTGATACCTTCACGCATTCCTGAGAAAAAGGGTCTTGACATACATATGGACGGATAACAAGGTGATCCTATAAGAGTTCCGTTTTTTCCTTTCGAGGTACGGAACCCTAAAAATAAGACACACACCAGTAATAGTATAAATGGGTCCTTTTTTCACATAAGCACCAGGTTGACGTTGGCTGCGACACCCCAGTCTACCACGATGATATTCAAATCGCTGGCGTTGAGGTAAGCTGAAAAATTAAAAAATAAACTGAAGAGTTTGGCTTGCGTAACTTTGATCGCAAACGATCAAACGATGTTAACAGGTTAATTTTATGAACAAAGTCAAGTTATTAATAAAGTTTGGAAAACAATTAAACGAGTCAAAAATTAAGACAAAGAGGTTTTGGACTGAACATTTGACAGATTTTCAAAAGGCTACTGACTCGATTAACGTCACGAGGCACAAACCTACAGTGTAGTCTTTGTTTGTAAGTGCGCTACGATATAAATTGAATCGTTTTATTCAATAGAACAAAGAAAGAAGAAGGATTGTACAATCTATTCCCTTGATTATTTCCATCAGAATAGCACACATTTTTCGCTGGCAATGTGGATGTTGGAGAATCGAGATACATTGACCTCGCTTGAAATTCAGTCTGGCATCAACGTGATGGATTTCAAGATCTCATTATGTAGATACAGGCGGAGTAATCGCCTACAACCATTGCAGTTCCCGTTTCATGATATCGTGACGTGAGTATATCGACATGTACCTATACTACCGATATAGGTACAAAAAAAAACCGGCCAAGTGCGAGTCGGAGTCGCGCACGAAGGGTTCCGTACTTGGTAAATAGCTGTTTACGATTTATGACGTATTAAAAAAAAACTACTTACTAGATCTCGTTCAAACCAATTTTCGGTGGAAGTTTACATGGTAATGTACATCATATATTTTTTTTAGTTTTATCATTCTCTTATTTTAGAAGTTACAGGGGGGGGGGGACATTTTACTACTTTGAAAGTGTCTCTCGCGCAAACTATGCAGTTTAGAAAAAATATATATTATAAACCTCAATATAGGTACACGTATAGGTTTGATAAAAAAAAAATGGTTTCAGTTTCAAGTATGGGAACCCCCAAAATGTATTGTATTTTTTCTATTTTTTTGTAAAAATCTTTATGCGGCTCACAGAATACATCTACTTACCAATTTTCAACTGCATAGTTCTTATAGTTTCGGCAAATGTGGCTGTGACATACGGACGGACAGACAGACAGACATGACGAATCCATAAGGGTTCCGTTTTCTGCCATTTGGCTACGGAACCCTCAAAAGGTGGGCTTAGGCAATTTCCGAAACTAAAATTGTGCCTACCATACTAATTATTTGATCAGCTGATGATAACTTTACGGAATATCCATGTTTTTTATAGGAAATGTCTACTCTACGAACTATTTTGTGCGCTAGGATAAAATGCATGCTATCTCATCCGACAACACGTGCGAAAGAGATAGATACTGTGATAAGCAGTAAGAACCTAGTTCGCGTACGTATTTTTGCAAATATGTATCGAAATGGATGATGATTTAGGACGAACTATAGCGCGCGAAATTTTATAAAAAGACCTTTGGGAGTCTAGATATCGAGAAAAACAACTAAATGTATATTTTCAACATAAAATTATTTGCATTGTTTAATTATTAATCTATCTCTGTATAGAGACCGTTTTGCAATTTTCCTTTTTCTTATGGTATTTATTGCCGCTGAAAGATGCGTTAAAATTCGTTTTGAAATATGGAACTTTCAACTCTCATAACTTTCAAATATATATTTCTTTTACTTTTTTGTTTCCATACAGGGCTAGATAATGATGAGAAAAAATTATATCATTTTTTATTTTGAACGTACTTCGTCAAACAGTGGAGTAATCGCTAGACTACGTTTGTATTGAATAATTTTCGACTAGTGGAACCTAAAAGAAAGTAACATGAGCAGAAGCAATTCTTTCAGTTAGAACCTGTATAGGTGGATGTTGCCCTTTGCGGTAGAGGAGACTGAACACATGAATAAGGTTTGTTCTATGGGCATTGGATTATTGTAATCAGGCATCACTAGGGATACTTGATTCTTACGGTAGACTAGGGACACATGAATAACGTTTGTTCTATGGGCATTGAATTATTTTAATCTGAAATTTAGGTATTCTGTGTACAAAACACTAACACACTAAACACTAGTATTTTAACTATAGCATTGCTTGTTTTCTTTTCTGTCTTTTCTGTCTCTCAAGATACAGGTTGCCCTAGTTTGAGAGGCAGGGTTCATTACTCAAAATGGTTGCAATGAAATAATTCTTGCAATATAGCTGTACGTTAACTGTAATGTAACCTTTCTTTTTACACCAATAAACATTTTTTTTTTTTTTTTTTTTAGTTGACACAAGAAAATAACCTAATAAGTCGCTACTAATTGCTTCTAATAGTTTTAAGTTTTATTTATTCAAGAATTGGGCGCCAGTGGGATCATCACGAAATAGTTATAATATATGTACCACACTTTCTCTTGGCATCACTAACTTCCAAGAGAAATTTTGATGTAAAGTTATATTTATTTGAAGTTTAAAAAAAATCAAGTATGATAATAGTCATTTGAGAAATTCTTATTAAGTAATGTTATGAGCAAGCTATGATACGTCTAATTGTAACTGTATCTACTTAAGCCTACTCTTTATTTAAATGAAACAGCTTTGCATAAGGTTCCGAACACATGTGTACCTCATCGGTCAACGCTGGCATTGGAAAATCCATCTGCTTGATGCTGCCAATCCGACACCGACAACACAGGGAACGATACTGCTTGCGAACCACATCTCCAGTTGCTTTTAGATCTGTTGAAATACAAAAATATTTAAATACATGTAGATATTCTTCTTTATAAAGATAGTCTAACAAAGTTGCTTTATGCATGTTGAACAAAAACAATATTTTTGTTCAGTATATTTATATCTAATTAACAGTGAAAATAACTATGTTAAATTAGAGTCATTTATATTCAGCTTAACAAAACATTCTCTAGTGCAAAGGTATATAGTTTAAAATAAAACTTGTGACTATAACCGCACTTGTAATTTTTATATTATTATAATGTTTATGTTTTGTTTTTAAGTTATTAATGCTCTATGCATGATGAACAAAACAATTTTTGTTCCAAATTTATATATATCTAATTAACAGTTTCCATAACTTTGTTAAATTAGAGATATTTAATAAGTTTAACATAACATTTACTAGTGAAAAGGTATATAGTTTTAAAATAAAACATGTGACTATAAACCCACTTTAAATTTTACATTAATTTTATGTTATGTTATATCAATTTTTAAATTAAGCAATCTTGAAGTTAACCTATAGTTTGGTTAAGTTCTTTTGTTATTAAGTTATTCTAGAAAGTAGAAACATAGTAAGTGGTTAAGTACAACCACAGTCAGTCAGTCAAACCACATGCCCTACGTTGGGCGCCAATTGTAAAGTATCTTTTGTGCCTTACTCACCAACTAGCTCAGGAGTAGGTGATCAGCATGAGACTAGATAGGGTATGGTTTCGCATTTCGCGGTGAGTGCTTTCGCGGTGAGTGCTAACGCGTACCCGTGTTCCGGCCATAAGCGGCACAGGAGGACACCGTGGAGTTTTAGCCGATAGAGTCCCACATAACTGATCCAGCCTCGTCCAAGCTAAAGTGCCATCTGTATTCGGAACCCAATGTTGGAGTTTAACTGCTGTTCTTCTTATTAATAGTAGTTGTAGTTGACCATTTTCTTATTTATATCTAATGGTTAAAAATTAATCCTAGAGTGCCCTGCCAAGGAGAAGAATGCATAATGAGCATCAAACAACGCACATGTTTTCACAAGTATGGAAATTTAGATTAATTCAACTAATATTTACAGCGCCAGCTGACACATTCTTTATTTATATTTGGGGCTGGTTCCCTGCCACCTACGAGTCATTGTAATTGCTTTTATGAGCTCTTATTGGGATGAAAAGTTTATAGCAGGTGTACTGTCCCAGTAATTTCAATGAAAAAGAAATGTCACTCTTGTCAGTCATAGACATTGAAAGTTGACCAATAGACCGGTTTATGTCTATGGTTTATGTAAATATTTTAAAGAAGTTAATAATGTATTATTTAAGTGTTGAATTGTGTGTTTGTTGAATTAAATTGATACACCCAAATACTTGTTTTATTTTATCATTAATTAGTATCTCAAGATAGCAACGCCATCCAGTGTCACGACACGATCAACTGGTGACAGACCCAAACCAAGCTGGTTCTCATGTTTGGCACAAGATGTCGCTTAAAGATGTATCGATTTTTATAAGCGTTACAATGGTATCCGAAATCTTTCTAAAGTAGTGCTAGAATTTGATTGACTGTATGCACGCACGATTCTTAGTGTCTGTTTTCTTGATAGAATTGTAACTGGTTTGATTTTGCACCAGCGGGTATTGTTCTTAATAAGAAAATGCAGTTAGAGATCAATTAATAGATACAAAAACAAAAGCAATAAAAAAGTTACGCACAGTTCTAATCCATTTCATTATGTAGGTACCTTCACATATTGCCTAAAATCGTAGCATTACAAGTTTCCAAACAGTATTCACTAGTCAAACGACCCAAGTTCAGCTCATAGAGGAAAACATGGAAATTTCAACAAATAGTCCCAATTTCTAGTAGGTCATACTATTCGATATTGAGTTGGAATTGCCAAAAAGGTACAGGTATTTTATATCGGACAAAAAACTCTGGAATAATCTTGTTCACGCGTGCACAGAATTTTAAACACAGCGATTATGACCACAATAAAAATGAAACGATGGCAACAAAATTTGTTTCACGAATAAAATATTTATTATTAAGTATCTAATATTTCATAGGGTATTATTGGCGGGCAGAGATATTTCCATCGACAATTTCCCGTTTGGCATTTTTATTTTTATTATCCTGCCTGTCTAGACTCGTAGTAGGGCTTAGCTGGCAAATATAATAGCAGAGGACGCCGTTTAGGAAATAGATTCACATCTTGATGTGATTGATGATTAATAAAAAAAAATAGTTTAGTACTAATAATAGTTTAGTAGTAATCAGAATTTCAGACTACTTATAGAGCGACAATTGGAGATTTGGAAACGGCTTTGAGTTTGGCTAATTTTTTACCCGACTGCCGAAGGAGGGTGTAGAGAACAAACGCGTTGGCCGATTTTGATGATTCTTACGTCAATCGATTCGTCTTAACCATGCGAGTCGTCAATGTCAAGATGTCGGCGATGCTTTCCGAAGTCTAAATTGTCCAATTTATTAATCCTTCATATCAAGTGACCCGCTAATTAGCAGACACAATAGAAATTACCATTGTCTTCCGCCAAAATGGGTATTTCGACAGATAAGCGAATATTCTTATTTTTCCGAATTCTTATTTTTACATATTCCGAATTTTTCATATTCATTTATTTACACTTTCTCATTATTACGTGTTCCATTTTATTCCACTTTTTGTTGTTCCACATTTAAGTACAATCACAAAAAAAAACTTTGTAACAGATTTTGTTCCACACACAATTCAACTTGTGATTGACCAAAATCAGCTTTGATTTGTGGAGTTGTTCTAGTGAACCCCATAGGATAACCAACGCTTTAGAGGGTTGGCACTTCCGTTTAAATAAAAAGGTAGGAAGAAGTAATTTATTCTTTTTCATACATTTTCTGAAAAAGAGGCATCATATTTTTTTATTAGCGTATACTGTCCCACAGCTGGGCAAAGGCGTTTATATTATGAAAAGATAATTAAACATTACAACCAGGGCTACTGACATAGCCCGAAGAATTGACAAACTTAAGTGGCAGTGGGCAGGGCACATTGCTCGCAGAAAGGTTCTGGAGTGGCCACCGCGAACCGGAAGACGTTGCGTTGGAAGGCCCCCCACCAGGTGGACCGATGACCTGGTGAAGGTTGCGGGGATCCGCTGGTTGCGACACGCACGGGACCGGTCAATGTGGCGACGCTTGGGGTAGGCCTGTGTCCAGCAGTGGACGTCTTTCGGCTGATATGATGATGATGATGAATTAAACGTTGTCAAATACGGAGCAAAGCCATTGATGATTTATTAAAAAGCGCAATATCACCTGATTATAACATGTTGGTTCAAGAAACAGTATTGATACGTGAACTACAACACTTCTTTAAAAAAAAGGTTTTTTTATATTAGAAAATTTTTGAAAGGCAATGATTTATTTTCACCCATCTTTTTATACATGTACATCCGTAGTATTTTAGTTTATATTTTGCTCTAGACCTCTTTCTTTTTCTTTCTTTGATTTATTGGCTGAAATAAATAGTTTTGATTTTAAGTTTGATTATCTGATGAAAAAATTGATGGCAATCCGTTTTTTTTCCTTTTTGTATCGAACTGTACTCATTCGGTAAATGTGGGTGTTAGGACAATAAACAATAGAGAAACCTAAGAATTCGGAAATATAAGAATTTGAAAAAATAATAATTGGGAAAAATAATGTTGCGTATTTTAAAGAATTTGGATTTTAGCGCTGACACCATCAAAATAAAGGGTGTTAAGAGGTAATTTAAAAAATATTTAACACATATATTTATATGTACTAACCGAAACTGATACAAAAAACGTTAACTAAAACCATCTGGCGTTGGTCAGCCAGCTCGCGAATATGTATTCTCCGACTGCACAGCATTTTTTTCTTCTTGTTTACGACTTTTTAGTTCGCTTCTTAACTAGTCAGATTTTTTGTTTTTTAATTAACATTTTTTTTATTTAGTTGTTACGCAGCGCAGTTGAACGTAGTATTGCTGATCAGACCTTCTGCAATTCAGTTAATATAAAGTCAAAATCAACGTAACTCAAACATCATACTTAATTAAATATCTTGTTACATATAAGGAACTTAAGTATTTTAGCTGAACTGATGACGATAATACATTAAAGCTACATCGTAATATACCAATTTGAAACAACTAAGTATGTAGTCTGCTACAACAATCAAAGATCATATTGTGTTTATGAAACTCCTTATAGCCTAAGATCATATTGTGTTTATGAAACTCCTTATAGCCTAAGATCACATTGTGTTTATGAAACTCCTTACAGCCTAAGGTCATATTCTGTTTATGAAACTCCTTATAGCCTAAGGTCAAATTGTGTTTATGAAACTAGTTATAGCCTAAGATCATATTGTGTTTATGAAACTCCTTATAGCCTAAGATCACATTGTGTTTATGAAACTCCTTACAGCCTAAGATCATATTGAGTTTATGAAACTCCTTATAAGCTAAGGTCATATTCTGTTTATGAAACTCCTTATAGCCTAAGGTCAAATTGTGTTTATGAAAGTCCTTATAGCCTAAGATCATATTGTGTTTATGAAAATCCTTATAGCCTAAGATCATATTGTGTTTATGAAACTCCTTACAGCCTAAGATCATATTGAGTTTATGAAACTCCTTATAAGCTAAGGTCATATTCTGTTTATGAAACTCCTTATAGCCTAAGGTCAAATTGTGTTTATGAAACTCCTTATAGCCTAAGATCATATTGTGTTTATGAAACTCCTTACAGCCTAAGATCATATTGAGTTTATGAAACTCCTTATAAGCTAAGGTCATATTCTGTTTATGAAACTCCTTATAGCCTAAGGTCAAATTGTGTTTATGAAACTCCTTATAGCCTAAGATCATATTGTGTTTATGAAACTCCTTATAGCCTAAGGTCATATTGTGTTTATGAAGCTCCTTATAGCCTAAGATCATATTGTGTTTATGAAACTCCTTATAAGCTAAGGTCATATTCTGTTTATGAAACTCCTTATAAGCTAAGGTCATATTCTGTCTATGAAACTCCTTATAGCCTAAGATCATATTGTGTTTGTGAAACTCCTTATAGCCTAAGATCATATTGTGTTTATGAAACTCCTTAAAGCCTAAGATCACATTGTGTTTATGAAACTCCTTACAGCCTAAGATCATATTGAGTTTATGAAACTCCTTATAAGCTAAGGTCATATTCTGTTTATGAAACTCCTTATAGCCTAAGATCATATTGTGTTTATGAAACTCCTTATAGCCTAAGGTCATATTGTGTTTATGAAACTCCTTATAGCCTAAGATCATATTGTGTTTATGAAACTCCTTATAAGCTAAGGTCATATTCTGTTTATGAAACTCCTTATAAGCTAAGGTCATATTCTGTCTATGAAACTCCTTATAGCCTAAGATCATATTGTGTTTGTGAAACTCCTTATAGCCTAAGATCATATTGTGTTTATGAAACTCCTTAAAGCCTAAGATCACATTGTGTTTATGAAACTCCTTACAGCCTAAGATCATATTGAGTTTATGAAACTCCTTATAAGCTAAGGTCATATTCTGTTTATGAAACTCCTTATAAGCTAAGGTCATATTCTGTCTATGAAACTCCTTATAGCCTAAGATCATATTGTGTTTATGAAACTCCTTATAGCCTAAGATCATATTGTGTTTATGAAACTCCTTAAAGCCTAAGATCACATTGTGTTTATGAAACTCCTTACAGCCTAAGATCATATTGAGTTTATGAAACTCCTTATAAGCTAAGGTCATATTCTGTTTATGAAACTCCTTATAGCCTAAGGTCAAATTGTGTTTATGAAACTCCTTATAGCCTAAGATCATATTGTGTTTATGAAACTCCTTATAGCCTAAGGTCATATTGTGTTTATGAAACTCCTTATAGCCTAAGATCATATTGTGTTTATGAAACTCCTTATAGCCTAAGATCATATTGTGTTTATGAAACTCCTTACAGCCTAAGATCATATTGAGTTTATGAAACTCCTTATAAGCTAAGGTCATATTCTGTTTATGAAACTCCTTATAGCCTAAGGTCAAATTGTGTTTATGAAACTCCTTATAGCCTAATATCATATTGTGTTTATGAAACTCCTTATAGCCTAAGGTCATATTGTGTTTATGAAACTCCTTATAGCCTAAGATCATATTGTGTTTATGAAACTCCTTATAAGCTAAGGTCATATTCTGTTTATGAAACTCCTTATAAGCTAAGGTCATATTCTGTTTATGAAACTCCTTATAAGCTAAGGTCATATTCTGTCTATGAAACTCCTTAAAGCCTAAGATCATATTGAGTTTATGAAACTCCTTATAGCCTAAGATCATATTGTGTTTATGTAACTCCTTATAAGCTAAGATCATATTGTGTTTATGTAACTCCTTATAAGCTAAGGTCATATTCTGTTTATGAAACTCCTTATAGCCTAAGGTCATATTGTGTTTATGAGACTCCTTATAGCCTAAGATCATATTGTGTTTATGAAACTCCTTATAAGCTAAGGTCATATTCTGTTTATGAAACTCCTTATAGCCTATGGTCATATTGTGTTTATGATACTCCTTATAGCCTAAGATCATATTGTGTTTATGAAACTCCTTATAGCCTAAGATCATATTGTGTTTATGAAACTACTTATAGCCTAAGATCATATTGTGTTTATGAAACTCCTTATAGCCTAAGATCATATTGTGTTTATGAAACTCCTTACAGCCTAAGATCATATTAAGTTTATGAAACTCCTTATAAGCTAAGGTCATATTCTGTTTATGAAACTCCTTATAGCCTAAGATCATATTGTGTTTATGAAACTCCTTACAGCCTAAGATCATATTGAGTTTATGAAACTCCTTATAAGCTAAGGTCATATTCTATTTATGAAACTCTTTATAGCCTAAGGTCAAATTGTGTTTATGAAACTCCTTATAGCCTAAGATCATATTGTGTTACAATGTCAATAAAAACTGTCTGGGACAGCTGTTTTCTTGTACAAATTCGTTTAAGATTTTGTCTTTTGCTTCGGGCACATTCCGTTATTGAATAGATTTCTCTTACGAGTTTTCGAGTATGCAAGTTGAAACTTTGTCTGCAAAACATGCTTTTGATACTAGATGTTACTGAAATGCATTTTCTATACGAAATATACAAAAATGTTGCATGTATCAAATAAAAAAAAAGAATTTAATACTTACTATTTTATCAACGCTGCCTTGGCAAGCGTAAATATAATGACCAGCAAAAATATTTGGTAGGTAACTGGATTACTGGACAGTAAAAGCATTTAATATGATGCTCTACCAAAATATCAAAGGGTTGTATGACGACATCATAATCTGACACTTATTCCGATGACGACATAAATCCGACGTCTGAATGTTTATATTGAACATACAGATGCGGAAGCCATTAACGGTTCGAGTTCCATCAGCGGTTTCACAAAATTAATTTCATTTCTACAGTATCATTACAATTTAATTTTATTAGCTCCATTAATCTGAACACCGGAATAATTATTTTGCCCGTGGACAATAAACAAGGGTTCGTCTATAAAAACTTTTTCGACTAACTGGAGTTAAACGAGGGGTAATTGAATCGAATCCACTCTGGTTTTTTTATTTTTATGAGTGGCGTCTCACAGCTCAGTCAAGTGACCGACTGCTGCTTAACCGGGCTTCCCTGTGGAGACTAATCTCTTAGCCTCCAGCCAGGCTTCAAATTACTAAACCTAAGCGACAACGCTGAGGGCTACCCCAGTTGGGGTCGAACCTCGGCTCAGGGCGTCGCTGGGGGGACAACTAAGGCTGGATCTAATAAAGTGATTCTACCATCCGTTCGGAAAAGCCTACGTGGAGAAGAACGGACAAGAAACTCCAATAATAACTAGATTCTAACTAATGCACAGTGCATCTAATGCAATGGCTTGTAGAGTTTTAGACAAGGACTTCGCGGCGGGCCTCGGCGACGAGAGCGGAACGAATACGGTCGTTTATGTATGTTAAATGTTACTTCGGACCATGGTGTTCGCACTATTTGCGAACCCATTGACCGTCCTTATATATAAGGCTATCTAACTCTATTGTGATGCTCTCGTACCTCGAAAAGAGGGCACTGCATGAAGCGGGGGTGAGAGAGCCCGCATTCCGGATTTCAGCATCCAGAGCACGGGCCTGTGGGGTCATGAAAAAAGAGTACGCGCCGATGATGTTCTCAGCAACGCTCAAATATGACCTTTGCCCAGAGGGGGCGGCGGGGGGTGGACACTTGGCATCAGAGGAGGTGGGGGCCACCTTCTGGCTTTGTGCGGACATGGGGGCAGCAGGGGCCAGAATAGGCGCTGAGATGAGAGTGGCCATCAGCGCTGGGATGGGCTGGGAGAAGGACTGAGGGGCCACACCTTGGTGGTTCAACTTTCCCCATGGAGAAGTCTTCTGAGGGGCTAGACGTGTGGGGGGTTGGGTATTGGGATGCGAGCGTGCTTGGCGCGCTGTATGTCGCTTGGCCATTTTAGGCGCTAGCTTGGGGGCTTTAGGGCAGCCACGGTAGTTGGCAGGATGACCGATCTGACCACAGAGCACGCAGCTGGGAGGCTCCGTGCATTCTGCGCGGTCTTTTGGACGGGGACAGTCTCTCGTGCTATGCTCGCCCAAGCACTTGACACACCTGGGGGTCGCATAGCAGTTGGACTGCGAGTGACCATACAGTTGGCAGTTGTGACACTGCCCAACGACATGGGGACGGTATGGCCTTTCAATAGTTATGCCCGACAGGGAGCATACAGTCTTGACGCCGAAAATGGGGTGGTATCCATCGGTGTGGTGGCAGACCACCAACACCATGTCATATTGTTGCCCACCTCTTGCTTTATGCAAGCGGTGGACCTCAATGACTGGGATGTTCTGTGCTAAGAGATCTTCACGGATTTCCTCCGTGGAGATCTCCTTGGGAATTCGGCGAATCACCGCTCGGGTGGGCCGTTCTTCCGGGAGGGTGTAGGTATGGAACGAAGCGTTCATACCTTGTAGGTAACGAGTTAAGACTCGGTAATCACGGGTCGTGGGGACCTGAATTTTGATGCCCTGTTGGCATGCAGTGGCTTTCGTGTAGTGGTTGTTGCGATCTTTAAAACCGCAAGAAATTTCATTCCATTTCCCTTTATCTTGAAGATAAACGGGTGGAGGGAGGGGAGGCTTCCTAACGGTAGCAGTGGCTTCTACTACCATGGGGCTGGGCGAGCGGTTTACCCGCTGTGAAGCGTTATCGGGCGAGGGGGTGGGAGAGGGTCGCCTGCCGGGCGAAGCCGGCGGCACAACTGAATGGGGCGAGGTTGTAGCTACAGCCTTTTTGGCCTTGCTAGAGTGAGAGGGGCCCGTCCTCTTTTTCCTCTTGCCCTTTACCTGTTTAAAGGATTCATTATCGGAGGAGGAGGACACGGTGTCGTAGTCCTCAGAATTGTCAGGAAATTCAGCTAACTGGTTAGCGACTGATTCAACAAGTTGGACTGCTTCATCCCACTCATCGTCAACGCTTTGGGCCACATCCATCTCAGTGGGGGATTCATAGTCATCATCAGCACGGAATTTGGACTTGGACTGTGACTGATAATCGGCTATGCGCTTTTTGTACTCTTTGTACTGGCGCTTATCGGAAGGGGTGCTCTTATTAGAACGGCGTGATTTGGGCTTCACGGCCGGAGACTGGGGCTTTAGGGGACTGCGATCTCTCTCAGAGATGGGCGAAAGTGACATTACCCGGGAGCGGGTGGGCGACCTGGACCCGGAAGCGGGTCCGACGAAAGGAGAGGGCGACCTAGGCGCATCTTTGTGCACCGTAGGCGCGAGGGACTGGGTTGGCGCGGGGGCCTGGTTTGGCGCGGGGGCCTGGGTTGGCGCGGAGGCCTGACTAAGTCTGCGAGCCTGCAACTCGGCGACTTGAAGCTGGGTCCTAGTGGGCGGAATAGGGACATCGGGTGGGAGGGCATCAATAAGCCTCCAAAGGGCAGCACCGTATCTGCAACGGATTTCTGGGTCAAGCATAAGCTTGTCTCTAAGGAGCTTTATTGCATCCTGCAATAGCTCGACTTGATCAAACTCTGTCGAAGACATCGTTTGAAGGGTAAGGGACCTCCCCGGGTGGGTGGGCCCGGGGATGTGTAAGCCTACCCTCCCAGCCGGGTGAGACTGGGAGGTGTGTATCTGGTGAGCCCTAAGCTTGTAAACCTGTCACCAATCTTATTGGGTGACAGGGGTCCTAAGGTACCGGTGGACCCACTGAAGGTGGGCCACCCTCCTCCTGAGTGTACCGAAAGTCTGGTACGTAGGGGTAGACACACCCTACCGTACCAGGTGTAGCTGTGGAACAGAGCAGGGGTTGGCTAGGCTATCTACCAAGGCCAACTGATCCTGCTCCCGACTCCTTCTGACTGCCGTGCTCTGAAGGAGCTTGGCGAGTGCAAGGGGCAGCACTCCACTTGGCTTCGTTAACACCGTAAGGTATCCACCAAGGACCACTAAGTCGTGGTTTTAACCCGGAAGGGGCCAAAAAAGCCGGCGGCGCAGAGACGCGGCACCGCAGTGACGTCACGCAGGGGCGCGACGAGACAGAGGGTGGGGGCGCGGCTTGGCGCGCGGTGGGGCGGCGAGCAGCAGAGCGGCGAGCAGCGGGACGTCCTCTCGAGGCGGACGGCAGGCGGTGAGTGAATCCACTCTGGAGTCACGGTTCTCTTAAATCAATTATGAACCGCATTCGCTGACGCTGTTACATGCTTTGACAGTTCCCCGATGGCGCCATCTGTCAGCTGGCGCTGGCGGCCGCATGTCCCCACAAAAGCGCCAACTCGTACGTAACTCAATTTAGTCAAAGGTATCGCGGCTTTGTTCGCCTGCTACCTTTTCAATGTAGCTAAGTTAATTTCGGTAAAGGCATACTATGTAAATCGAGATAATGAGATCGCTTTTTTATCTTTGGTTTTGTTTTGGTAAACCTTTTCCCCGTTTAACCATTTATTGTGTTCTCGTACGCGATGTTATTAGCTCTAGGTTTTCGATGATCGAACTTTTACAAATAGTTTTGGTAATAATAATTTTCGGGCAAATATTCTAGTCTTTTATAATTGTTTTACTATGTACATACATTTCCCTGAAAACTAAATTCCCCAAAAAAGACCATCAATAATTTTGAGCCCAACAAACCCACGCGTACTCCAACTTGGGTATTCAATGGAACAATTCAAGAGGCATAATCGAATAGAATATATTCGTCATAAAGGCTGATAAATTGTAAGCATTCCGCGAGGAGCGGCCATAAAGTTCAGTGTTCAACCCTCAGGAAGGGGTCGCCGAGGAAACTTGCCTCTACAAATTTGTTATCGCTATGAAGATAAGTATAACTACAAAGACGCATAATATCCGTCTTCCATGGAACCAGACTATCTTGTAAGTGTTATGTAATTGAATTGTATGGTAACAGTGTTATGGATTTACGGAACTTTCAAAATAGTTTTGTATTTATTGAGGTAGTTTAGGAATATTGTTGTAGCTACACGTATACTAAATTCATCAATGATAACATAGATGCAGCACGAATACGTTTTCGTATTCGTTGTGCCGTCGATTCCAAGTAACATGAGGCAAGTGCAGGAAGATGATGATGATGATGATTTAATTCATTGGTGATATTATTCGATGGTGCTTTCACTGACTGGCAAGGTAAAACAAAGTAGCAACAAACACAATAAACTAAAATACAAGCATGAAAACATCACTTAAACGTTGATGTGTGATTCAATTTGTTAAGGTCCCTCCGTGCAATAGTGCTGAGACACAACAATGTGTAGGAACAACTCTAGTTGCGACAAGTTGCTAGACTTGAGATCTCATTGCTTACGAGGACTATAGCGAACTACTTTGCACAGGAGCTTTGTACAATTAGCGAGCAACCGCAAGAGCAGGGAAGGCAGAATGTTTCTATTTAAATAATGTTTATGGAAATCTTTGAGAACATTTTAATGCAAGCAGCTTTTTTAATGAGAATCAACAGCCTTTTGGCGGACATTTAAATTGAATGAAAATTTATTTTTTAGGGTGATAACTGAGAATACGCTTTTTATTCAAAATCTCTACCATCTAATTAAAACTTATTTTAATTTTGATTCGCTTAGTTTCATCGAAGTTAGATATATATATACATAAATATTTATTGTAGATTTTTATTGTATTTGAAACGAACGGGGTTGTAGTTTTTTTCAGAGTCCGGGCTTATTTGTCCTCTAGAAGTAGGTATCTGTAGAAGTTTTTAACATGATTGTAAGTTGTATCAAATCGTTCAGTTTCTGGTCCGGGTATGTTATGCCCCATGACAGCATTATAAAGCGCAATTTATAGAAAACTATTAAATGCCCTAGAAAAAAAGACTGTCACAGATAAAAGCCGTTGTATTGCGTTAACTGTGCGCACAATGCGTTATGTTGTCTGCAATATAAGTCAAGATGTTCGTCGAAATGAGCAATAAACTCAATAGGGCCGTTTGATAGTTATATCTGTAGCGGGAGCTACCTGTTATGTGTGTTCTTATGATTACTCTGATATGATACGTTATTAATTTTGTTTTCGAGGGGTGGCAACACTTGTTTGTGATGATGTTTTTGGGATTTTGGTCGTGCATGGAAGTCAAAAGTAGTTCTTTAGCGGGACTAATGGATATGAGCATAACATTTTTACAACTTTAGATATACCTACTACATATTATGTAAAACCACTGGTATTATCAGCGGAAAACTAAAATAAAACCGTCCAAGTGCGTTTCGGACATCGCAAATTTAGGGTTCCGTACCAAACCGAAAAATCAAGTTGAAAAATGAGGAAATTTCAAAGATTTAATCTGATTTATCAATATATGCGATGATTTAATTTTCTTCATACTGAGAGAATTTCTCGCATTACCACTTCATGATTCTGTTTTAAAAATTCCGTATATTTTTTGAGGTATTTGTTATAGTTTTAAATCTGTCTAGAAGTTTAGGACTTGAGGAGGCACTTGAGATTAGGAGAAATTTTCAAACCTACAGAATGTCCATAATTTATCGTCTGGCTGTCCCAACGATTTATTGCAGTCGCCAATGATTCAATAAAACTATTTATTTTTTGAAAAGACACGAATCTTATTGTAACTGGAATTATCGATTCGTGAATGCAAAACCAACTAACATAATTAGTCAAATTTTGTAACTGCAGTGGCATAAGGGTGAAGAGATAAAAATGGATACAGATAAGTTTGGAAGCTCGTACGGACTTGGTGGTGATCGATGTAGAAAGTCGAATTGCAGATCACCATAGATTCGAAGATTTATTTAAGAAGAAAATGTGGTTGAATTTTGAATGAGAAAAAGTCTTTTAGATTAGGTACCTACTAAAATAAAACTGCAGGAACGACTATAAAAAAACTTCCTGTTAGGTTCCTTTAAATATGTGTTTTGTGTAAGTAATAAAATAACTTTGGTAAATGGTGTATTTTTACCGTAAAGTAGCTTATATATTCTTCAAGTGAATGCCTAAACGTAAGATTGCTTTATTAATTTAAATGAATGAGAATATGAATTAGAATAGAATTTCAAAGCGTGATATTTGAAGCGAAGGAATACTTTGAAAATAATTAATAATTCTTCTGTAGACTTCGCAGAAGAAGTTCCATTCTACTGGTGCAATAATATTATGATGTCAAAGTACTACCGATCTTCGTTCCAAGTCGCAAACTTTCGAGTTTCTTACTCATTAATACGCCTTTATTAAATGAGATAGAAAACGAACTTTATCACTTCACATCTCTGTTATTTGAACTATAAGATAAGTTCGTTAGAATATCACTTAATTGGAAATTTTGTTAAGAGTTCGCTATGAACTTCATGTAAGCCAAATAACGGTGTTAGTAACTTTTTGATTGCTTAGTGTCCTGAATTAAGTTTACCAGATCACTAGTCGATATTTTTAAGAGCATTGCTAAGGTAGAACTCCAAACTTAAAGTATGTTTGTGCCAATGAACCCGATGAATCATCGGGACGGATGTCTCGAAGAAGCTAAGAAGTCGGTACAAAGGACAGATCTCGACACTGTGAAAATCGCTGATATCTCTGCAGCAGTACAACAACCCGTCAATACTGAGTGTCGAGTTCTTCAGAACTTGAAGGCAATGTTATTAACGTATATTTTAGGAGGTACATTTAGAATTTTATGTCATCCCAGGGTACGTGAGCACGAAGAACCGAGGTCATCTAACTTTATTCATAAACAAGTTCGCTATTCACCGTGATGCACTCCAAATTATTGTTGCAAATGAATTTTGGTACATTGTAGTTGCTAGTTGTACTTATTTTGAAATTGGAGAAATGTTTTTTTGCTTCTGATTTGTTTTGTTTGTGCTTTTCATGAAAAACACAAACTACTACTTATCCTACTATTACTGTAGGACAGGGGTGGACAACTTGATTTGACCTAAGCTCTACTGTTTACTGACTAAATTCTATGCGATCTTCCAAAAATACAAGATAATTATAGATTATTATTAGTAATACGTTTTACTTGACGTATGTCAGTAGAAGCAGACTGAAACAGTAATGACTTAGCTTTTGTAATAACTTATTAGTGTGAGCATTGCGTAAGTGTCTCGTTGGTCTAGTGTTACCAAGTTCCTGAGTTCAATTCCTAGTTCGGGCAAGGTGTTATTGGGTTTTTTATCTGAATTTTCTCAGTAGTAACCTGGAGTTTGGATTTGTGACCGGTAAGTGGCAATAGGCTTGCATATGATTGGGCCGATTTCACCAATGAAACTATTCGCGATTAGTTTAACTAAACTCAGTTTATGCAAATACTTAGTTCTGATTGGTAGTTTTGCACCGGTCTCAACTAATCAGAACACTGTATTTGCATAAACTGAGTTTAGTTGAACTAATCGCGAATAGTTTCATTGGTGATTGCTGCAAGGCATTGCAGTGCGAGGGAAAACAAATAAAGACAAGAGGAAACAATGCATCATTGCTTAGTTTGTTTAGAACAGTTATCCCATTTTTCATTATACGGAACAGTCAACGAAGACACTAACTGCCTTCATTTGTTACATTGAGCACACAAACGTAAGGTAGATACATCGCGGGTCCGACATACCCATTTTAATAAATACCCTCTGTAGCAATGAATGTGTGAACTGGGGTTATTAATGCCTGTGTGCCAAAGTATTAATTGAGTTCTTAAGGGGCAGTGCAGTTAGCGGGTTCGCTCGGTAACGTCAGTTCTGACGGTTTCAGGACCGTTTTCCGTCATGCTGAATTGAGTTGTCAGTAACTTTAAATTGCAGAATTTGTCTTTAGAATGGTTTTTAACCCCCGACGGAAAAGACGGTGTGTTGACGTGTGTTGCTGTATATCTGTGTTTCTGTCTGTGGCATCATAGCTCCTAACCGGATGAACCGATTCAGTTATAAATTTTTGTTTGAAGGGTGACTTTGTCGAAAGTGTTCTTAGCTACGTTTGATTTAAATCAGTTTAGCCATTCAAAAGGTATCCGCATTTTACTCTTTGAATCTGGGTTTTATCGCAAGATGTCGTATCATTATTACGTCTTTCGATAGATTGTCGATTCAAGCGAGTCTACTACTAGATTTATTATAATTGTTTTTTAAAAAGCATGAAATAAAATAAAATTAAAAATTCTACAACCCCCATCTCGTTGGGTCGCTAATCGCTTATTTTATTCGCTAATCGCTAAGCGAATAAAATAAACTGCTGTAAACGTTGGCAGTCCTGCGATGCGAGTACGATATTTTTTGTATTTTAGAGGTTATTTTGTCGCAGGTTTTCTATTTTTATTTATTTATTAGTGGTACATGTCTATCGGGGTAGATATACCTAAGTGTGTTTGCTTCATAGTAAACTATTTGCGTCATTAAAGGTTTGTATTGAGAATTTGTGAGATTCTAGAATTGTTCTGCACGAAGTAGTCAACAAAACTAAGAAGACATTATTCCACTCAATGTTCTAATAGTTTTACTATTGAAATAGTAAACGGAGTCAATTACCCATCGCATTCAGACAGCAATGTAAACATGCTAAGCAGTCACACTTAAAAATATCAACATAATTACGAGTCCAATGAGTTTTCGTTCATTCGCTAACTAGTACAAGTGGCGGGGTTTTATCCAAGTCGTTCGTTAGCTACTAAGGGCCCTTGCGCACTAGTCGAGAGCTTGCCCTTTGATGTTTGCCGTTGAAGTCAACCGCGGCGCGCCCTTGGCCTCATTATGTGAAGTTGACATGTTAACCCCAATCAATGGCGCCGTCATATGGACTTAGGTACTGTTATAATGTAATGTTTTGGAAAAATCAAGCTTTGTCTTCCTAGGAGACGGATTTACAGTGGCCTTGCTGCTCTCCTTGTGTACACATAGGCTCTCTTTTTTATATGTTGGTTTTCAAATGCATTTTTCCGATTGCCAGTGATAGATTCATCATCTGCCTATGTTGGGGTCAGTTTCCAGTCTAACCGGATTCAGCTGAGTACCAGTATTTTACATGGAGCGACTGCCTATCTGACCTCCACAACCCAGTAACTGGGTAACACGGTACCCCTTGGCAAGACTGGTGTCAGATCTCAAGCTTCTGACTATTCGTAACGACTGTCAAAGATCTTCAAATGACAGCCGGGACCAACGGCTTACCGTGCTTTCCGAGGCACGGAGGAAACTCGGTATGTTGAAATGGTCACCCATCCACGGACCGACCTCGTCAAGCGTTGCTTAACCTTAAAGATCGACCCGTGCGGCTGTTATTATTTAGCCACGAGCTCCTCCAGAGATTGTTGTCAAAAATTAATTTGCTGACTTTATATTCAGTTTCAGACTACGGGATGACGAGGACTAAGATGTCGTTGGGGTTGCGTGTAAACGCAATATTAATTCTTCAAATAAATAGTTTAACAAATCGGTAGGTAGGTAGGTAGCGTAGGATAGGTAGGTGGATACGTAGGGTAGAGTAGGATAGGTAGGGTAGGGTAGGTAGGTTGATAGGTAAGGCAGGTGGATAGGTAGGGTAGGTGGGTACGTTGGTCGGTGGGTAGGTAGTTAGAATAGAGTAGAGTAGGTAGATAGCCAGTTGACGGGAGCGAAGCCGCGGGGAATAGCTAGTTTTCTATATATAAACACGAGGTATATGTAATTCAGAATTGGTTCCAACCTACAACATAGGGTAACCCAACGTCATCGAATAAGTAGACCGTATAAATAATTTTACAAAAGTCAAAATCAAATCATTTATTTCAATTATTCCATTAAACGCCACTTTCGAATCACAAAAATATAAAGAAAAAAATGATCCACTGTGCTACTTGTTTATGAACCACAAATAACTTCGGCAGATAATCAGACCAAAAGTTAGATTGGACTCCTAGTCGGTTAAGTTTTTTATTGTTATCTTTATCTATTTTAACAGAAAAAAGAAGGGGCTCGTGGCTAAGAAAAACGCTTAGAAAGAAGAATGAGAACATTTTTATTTGATACCTATACGAAATGCAACAGACAATGTAGGTACAAATATATAAAAACACCGGCCAAGCGCGTGTCGAACTTCGAAGATGTAGGTTTCCGTACCAAACCGCAAAATAAGTTGATTGTAATAGGAAAGACGGCCAAGTGCGAGTCAGACTCACGCATCGAGGGTTCCGTACAAACAGTTTCATTCGCCAACATAATTAGGTAAAATACTGAAGTTCCATTCAATTTTTTTGTTTTGTTTATGGTATAGCCCATGTCAGGTCATAATCTCATGTCAGTTATCGCTGGTCAAGTTTTGGTGTTGCTGAAGAGTCAGTCAGTGATTCTACTAACACTGGTAATAGTCTTTAGTTGGCTATTATTGTTATAACTATGTAGTAGTATTGCCGTACCAAACACATCATTCTGGAAATCATGATATTTCCTAGTGAAAATATTAGTTTTGAGTTAATGAAGTTTGCTAATGTGATTTCTTTTCAAGTTGGCTCTTAAGATAGTTTAGGACTTTTTTTCTTGCTTGAGGAAATGCTCATGCATACTGCACTTCCACTGGGTGATAGTGCAGTTATGTGGGACTCTAACCCACCAAAACTCCACGGTGTCCTCCTGTGCCACTTAGGACGGGAACACGGGGACGCGCTAGCACCCAGCGCGAACCCGCCGCGGCTGTCCGTCACCGGACCCTCCTCGGGGGAGTACCCCCCATCACCGGCGCACCAGAACACACTGTACGCCGACCACCCCGTAGACGACCCCGTGTATGGCACCCGTGGTCCCCCTGTGACGGGCCTAGGTCAATGGCCCCGCCATCTACTATTTTGCGGCCGTAGGGGATAGGGAGACCGGCTAACGCTATAGCGATACTCGCCCTCCCCTGCGGCCCACCGCGTCCGCCTTCAGACTATGGCAACCCATCCTAGGCCACAGAAGGTAGGGAGAGCGGCGCACTGTAATACCGGCACTCCTCTCCCGCCGCGGCCTCGCAACCCTCAGCCTGGGACCTAGGACGCTCCATAAGACATGTTGCGATATCGCCTGTTACCAAGCCGCACCGCAACCTACTAGTTAGCCGCTACGTCAAAAGACAAGACAAAAGATATTTATTTCAACTGGGCCACCAAGCGGCACTTTTGAATGTCACAATTTAAATTTACATGGAATAAAAGTTGATTCTACCGTGCATTCGGAAAGTACCTTGTTATGGAGAAGAATGCACAAGAAACTCCATAGTTTTTAAATTTACATGTCGTCGGCTTAATCGGCAAAAGCCCTGACGAGCGGCCCCTCCTCGGGTTCCTCTTCGCTTCACCGTGGGTGACCAAGCCAAGGTTACTGAGCCCCCCCGCCTCGACAATGCGGGCACCCACCGGGGGGGAGATAGGTTAGGCTTAGTATCTATGTTAATTTTCGTCGTCGTCTTTAATTGCGATTTAAAATGCCACTGATGCTATAGCATTCATTGGATTCTCTAAAGCTCATATACCCACCTGGGCACTTGGAACACTGTAATTTGTTGTTCATGTTTTGGACAGGGGCTCTGCACTCACATTCGGTGTCCTTAATAACCCATTTTGCCGTGCCGGTATAGGCTACTACACCGCTACACCGGTTAATTTCTATCAAAGCTCTGAATGGTTAAGATAACCGTGTGAACATTTACTCTCGTAGTGCTTTTCATGTTTGAGATACCATATTGTGTCGCAGTGGAGCCTCTGCTGTAGGCTAGCGGTTCAGACGCTGTATGCGAATGCTGACGTGTCAACACATGAGAGATTAAGCGGAACGGCAGGCTAGCAGTTTGCAGGTGGTAGCCGAACATTATGATCACAGCTGTTAAGTCAACAGCGTGCAAGCTTGGAAAGGAATACTCGGTAAGTCGCTTCCATGTTATTTCGATAGTGAGCTCGTATGTTCTCTAGTCAAGAGATGCTATTTTGAGCTATAAGTGTGTTCATCACTGAATTGGTAGTGGTTATACCTAGCATTATCACTAGGTAATTAGGACATACTTGTAAAATGCAAGTGGGCTTGCGGACGGCAAGTAATGCGTAGCTCGCCGTCCTATAAGGACCAGGCACGAGTTGACGGCGCGTAGTGTTCCACGCGCACCTCAATGAGATGTTAGCAAAACTGACGGGGCCCGATAGGGCTGATGCCTGTCTTGGTCGTGGATAAATTTGAAAGAGAGTTACCGCAGCCCTGGCACAAGCAACTGAAGGAACACGGGTGGGATTTAGTCGCTAAAAGTCTGACACGCCCTCCCGCTTCACCCAGAGCGGGAGAAGTCATTGGATGATTTAAAAAAAACGGCATGGAATTACAAAAAAAACTTCGATTATCGCAATCGATAAAATTAGAATATAATTCACTAGCGGACGCCTCGCGGTTTCACCCGCGTGGTACGCTTTCCCGTGGGAATACAGGGATAAAAAATAGCCTATGTCACCCGGGGATAGTGCAGCTTCCCAACGGTGAAAGAATTTTTGAAATCGGTTCAGTAGTTGCGGAGCCTATTCGGTACAAACAAACACACAAACAAACAAACAAAAAAATCTTTCCTCTTTATAATATTGGTAAAGATTATAAATGACGGCCTTATCGCTGACAGCGATCTACCAGACAACCAGGTTTATTTATTTAATGTACAGTAAACAAAATATCTGACTATATACTAATTTATTCTAAACCTAACTAAGTAAATAAAATCAAATCGTAGGTAAACAAAACAAAACATACTTAACTGTTCATGTACTCGTCCACATCACTGACATCCGGGAACGTGCCCAGAAGACTGGCAGCATTGTCACGTTGAATGTTGATGCTTTGTGCAACGAACCAGCCCTCTATCATGCAAAGTATCGATCAGTCGGCGAGAGATATCCTTGAAAAGTAGTCGCGAACTCGGGCTTCATGACCATTATAGGTACAATTCTTAATCTAATACCTTTAAACGAGCAATTCTTGTATACAGATATTATGTATATATGATAGCGCTGGTAAATGAAAATCAAATCAGAAGAAATCAAACGTCAAAAAGGCAGATGACTTAACGGAAACACGTTAAGTCGCTAACGTTATCATTTGAAAATCCTGAGTCTGCCTGCTCTTACATGAACTGGATAAGCGCCGTCCGGTGGCAGTAAGGAGAAACCTCTTTATTTGTGTACAATTTGACAAGATATCGTTTACGTTATCACGATCGAGTGCGTTAAAACTCGGACTTCGCCCACAGACCGATCTTGACGGCTATTTTCACTAATAATTGCTTACGATTTCGCTCGCGAGAAAAGTATTTTATTACAAGCTTCTATTATGTTTTACTTTCACCTGTCCCGGTGTCTGTAATCAAAATATCTTGCAAGATAGATTAAATGCAAGTTAATAAATATGACCCATTTCCCAGTTTCCCATTGAGCTGGCAAACATGTTTGTTTCTCGTGACTTGTGACAATGCATTTTTTATATAAATATTGTTTAAAAAAAGAACCTTTTTAAATATAAAACTGGTTATTCTCAAGGGAACTTACTAACAGGATCAAAGTATTCTACGTCCTAATCTAGGTCATAGTATATTTCGATCCGTGTGAAGTTTCATCAGATCCATTCAGCGGTTAAGAGACGTGTCAACTTAATAAACACACAGGTTTAGATTAGTATGGATAATAAGAATAAAAAACTGAACCTACTTTTTATTGTTTCTTTTATTATAAACATATTATCTACGGGCCTATAAGACTAAGCGTGAGCTAGATAGGTACAAGAACTCTCCTTATTTCGCCAATTATGACGTCCTATAGAAATATAGGTGCCACACAATGTCTGGGAGCATTTCTACTGGTATATACCATTCATAATACTGGTACTTAAACACACTATCATTATGTCAGTATATGATTCTAATGAAGCAAACATTGAATTTGTACCTGTTGTACCTTACCATGTCACCTAAAGTAGAGGTTGCTCTTATGACCACGCAGTTTGGTGCTAAGTAGAAGTTTGAGAAGAGACCCTGAAATCAATGAATTTCATTTAGATTTCTGCTAGTGTCTTCACCCGCGTGGATGTCGAAAACTATACTCGTATTCAAAACGTCTTCCAAATAAAAACACTACAACGTGAAAATTTACTTCTTTTTCGGAAGTCGGTGTTCCTGTTTTCTTTTCTTCGTTTTTTAAAACCGACTTAAAAACACACTTTTTAGTTGTACCTAATGTACCTAATAGGCCTACTTCTATAGTAAGGTACCTGTAATGCCAGAATAGATTACCCGAATATCACGAAACTTAAATCATTATCATCATAATATAAGCCGAAAGACGTCCACTGCTGGACATAGGCCTCTCCCAAGCGTCGCCACATTGACCGGTCCCGTGCGTCCCGTAACCAGCGGATCCCCGCAACCTTCACCAGGTCATTGGTCCACCTTGTGGGAGGCCTTCCAACGCAACGTCTTCCGGTTCGAAGGTTGAATATAACCGGGGAAATGAGAGTGTAACAAGGTAAACTGTACACATCTGCGTACTTCTTTAGAGCGTACTGCCGTGATGTTATGTTATGAAATAGTATAAGCAATAAACAGATATGATATTGCAGCAATCCCGAGAGATTTGCTGTCATTTATTGAAGAGTTCTGTTGTATATCTCCGAAGCTCTTTTTCAGATCTTCATCAAATTTAAATGGGACTAATTTAAGAATATACTCTTTCAAACAAAACAAAATCAGTCAAAATCAATCTACAGTTGACGGAGAAAACGGTGAACATACAAAAAAAACAAAGGCGAACATAGAAACTTTTCGTTTTTGAAAAGTAAAAGTAAAATAGTAATCCACCGGTATAGGCAACAGGGTCCAAGCTACCGGTGGTCAGGGATTCTTCTTCTGCCGATACGTGCCGTGTCTAAGATTACTGCTTTCTGGACCCAGTTGCTCGATCGATCGGTTGAGGAGAGAGATCTAAGGTGTATGTCATCCGAGAGTTAAGTTATTATTTCATCATCATCATCATTTCAGCCGAAAAACGTCCTCAGCTGGATATAGGCCTCCACCAAGCGAAGCCACATCGACCGGTCCCCTACGTCTCTCATTTTTCGGCTTCCCGTAACCTTAACCAGGTCATCGGATCACCTAGAGGAAGGCCTTCTAACGCTGCGACTTTTAGTTTGCGGTCACCACTCCAGAACGTTTCGGCCCCTTTGACAAACCGTTCCATTATTATTTATTATTAGGTAATCACATTGGAAATGATGATCTTTAGCTGGAGGGCATAGGAACCAAGCATAGAGAAGTTGATTTATAAATAGGTGAGTTAATAGTCACGCCGCCTATCAATAATAATAATATAAAAATACATATACCGTATATTTACCCGAACTACGGCAATATTCTTTATATCTTCATATGATAAATGGTCTTCCGCAATTATTATTCTGTTGATACCTAAAGCACATTTACCGAAGAAGTATTCGCTATGGATATCTGAAAAAGCGAAACAGTATATTTAGTACCTACCTTTTTTTAAGTCATTATTGCTGTATTAGGAAAATATACGCATTAAGATAATATTACGATAAATTTTGACATTTACTGAAGTTGATAGACCAGGGTCGATAATTTTTAAAACCAAAAAAAATAATAGTAGGATGAAACCCATTAGAAAAGGAGGGGAATATTATAAAAATAAAAGGAAAAATAATTTACGGGCGATCTGAGGTCGGGAAGGGGATGGGGGTGAGTTTTTAAGGGTAAAAAACGGGTTTTCTCGATTTCCGGCAAAACTAAAAGTCTTATCGAAAAAACTCAAATAGCAAAGTTGTAGGTAATAAAAAGATCTAAAACTTTTGTATTTACACTTTTTTCACATAACCTCAAAATTTATGTGAAAAATCCAAAAAACCAAGTTTTTGGTTTTTTATTTTTATCTTTTACAAATATTTTTTTTTTTAACGAGATTTGGTGAAAACTTACCTTTTTATGTCCCAAATACGCTGTAATTTATTTGATTAAAAATATTTATTTTTTCACCTTATTTTGAATTAATATCGAAAAAACACCCTAATTTTCAATCGAAAATTCACCCGTCAAAATATCAACTTTTTTTAAAAAGTTGGTATGGTTTCTGTTCGTTGAAATCTCTACTTTTTGATGGTGTATAAAAAATATATACATTACTATGATACATATAATTGAATTTAAAAACGAAATAACAGGTAATAAGGCCCAGACCCTCCTAGTCCCTTCCCTACTTCTCTATAAAATACCTTTTGATGGGCTAAAATTTTCCGTAGGTCACTCAGGTATATCAGTTATCTTAAAATAGCAATAAATAGTCATCTACGCATATAATTTAAAGAAGATTCTACAATTTACTCAAAATATTGTAGATGTCTTAATAAATATTACCTTTATTTTTTGCATTTTCTGAGAAAATTTACAATATTAATGAATATTTTTTTACACCATCGGAAAGTAGAGATTACAACGAACAGAAACCATACCAACTTTTTAAAAAAAGCTGATATTTTGACGGGTGAATTTTCGATTGAAAATTAGGGTGTTTTTTCGATATTAATTCAAAATAAGGTGAAAAAATAAATATTTTTAATCAAATAAATTACAGCGTATTTGGCACATAAAAAGGTAAGTTTTCACCAAATCTCGTTAAAAAAAAAAAATTTTGTAAAAGATAAAAATAAAAAACCAAAAACTTGGTTTTTTGGATTTTTCACATAAATTTTGAGGTTATGTGAAAAAAGTGTAAATACAAAAGTTTTAGATCTTTTTATTACCTACAACTTTGCTATTTGAGTTTTTTCGATAAGACTTTTAGTTTTGCCGGAAATCGAGAAAACCCGTTTTTTACCCTTAAAAACCCACCCCCATCCCCTTCCCGACCTCAGATCACCCGTAAATTATTTTTCCTTTTATTTTTATAATATTTCCCTCCTTTTCCAATGGGTTTCATCTTACTATTATTTTTTTTCACTTTTTATTATTTTTAAAGGCTTCTACCCTGGTCTATGATGGGAATAACATGAGTAATGATATCCAAAGCTGTTTTTAATTAAATAATTTAAAATAAGTACATACTTCCTGAGCTATAAGGAATATCCGTGAAGATGACAGCGTCTAGTGCCGACAGCGTTTTATAACTGGAAACCTTCACCACTGCAATATAAGTGTTTGTATGTTATGGGTAAATGTAAGATAAAATGGGCAGGGCTTAGAATTGTACCTTGTGGAACTCTGCTATTAGCAAAGGTGATTGACAAAACAAGGACGGTTGCTATGAAAAATCTGTGTGTAGTTATGCAAGTGGGCAATCTTTGGCAGTGAAGCCGACGCGGAATAGACGCTCGAGCCGAATGCGAGGCCATTATGAAGCGAGATACTGAAGGGGAAAATGCCCACGAGTATCAAACGATGTTTTTGAACACACTTATGAGAAAAAAAAACATTCATATTTAGTCATAAGGTATTGTAAAACATCGTGAGGAAACCGGCATGTCCTAGAACCAAAAAATCGAAGACAGAGACATTCACAGAGAGGAGGCCTGTGTCCCAGCAGTGGAAACATTAACAGGCTGATGATGTGATGTGTATTGTGACTAAGTATGCATTGTAATGACTAAGTACGAAAGCGGTGGGATAGGACCCAGTTTTCGAGGAAGTTTGGGTCAGTGGGTCGTCTTAGAAGTGGAGTTTTAGGAGTTGGAGCATACGCTAAGGGGCACTATGAGCAGCTAAGAGAACCAAAACTATTTTTTTAGTAAAAATGTTTTGGGCAGTCAAATTTCAGGTATTTTTAATTTCCCTCGCTCACTTCAGCTCCCGTCATCTCCTTCGAACCTAACCTATCCGTGTCGGGGTGCCCGGAGCTCCTGAGCTCGCTTCGCTTGCTCTTGGACTAATTCATTGACCATAATTATCAAATTAATAGCTACCATTTTGGAAATATATAGCGATTCATACAAAATAAAATAAAATTCGGAGGCCCATAATTCTGAAACAGTGCGTCGTAGGGCTATGCTTCTCAGAACCTAAATACACACACTAGCAACATTAGCGGAACAAGTAAAAATTATCGTAAAATTTTATTTTTTACCTTTGCTACCGTGCAAAGGTAAAAAATAAAATTTTACAATTTTGTTTTATAATAAAACCAATTATTAATTATATTAAAACAATTGAAAGTCATCTCTCATGCGATTGTTTTAATATTATTCGAACTTGCATCATTTTGAGAGAATTTTTCTTATTGCCACTTTATGGTTTTGTTTTAAAATTTTGACTTTTCTCAATAACATGCTGAGTTATTTGTTTCATTTTTAACTTTTAGATCTTTTTTGAATCTAGGGACTTCATTGTGCCCAACAGAAGCCAAGCTGAGAGGGTCAGGGCACTTGAAATTAGGAGAAATTATTAAACCTACAGAATGATGTGCTGATTCATCGTTTTCCTGTTCCACCATTTATTGCAGGTTTCCAATGATTAAGAGACACTAATGCTTGTGAGAAGTGATCAGTGCAAGGCAAAAAACCATGTACTTCTAACAGGAATATCGTTTCATTCGATTTCGCGTTCGCAAAAAACCGCATTTAAAGGTCGTTCAAGCCAAAAATGACCTAGAGGAAATTCGAGGTGCCAGAATAAGTGAGCTTATGGTACGAAAGAGGTTGAAAGAAGTTGGTTTTGGCTTTTAAGTGCTCGCCGAAGGTCCAAAACTTGAGGAACACACCATAGAAAAAGAATAACTTTTGCTCGGGAACATCGACTTTGGTCCACAGACTAGTGCAGTAAAATATTGTTTTGTGATGAGTATGGAATTAATTTAAATCGAGTTGACGAACTATAATCAATGTGTAAACATGAACAACAACACTATTATCAGTCAATATTTTAACCTACAGTAGCATATAGTAGAAGACCAATATTGGATTCAGGTTGGATATGTTTGGGAGCTCGTATGGACTTGGTCGTGATAGATGGAAATAATCTTATTGGAGATTGCTATAGAAGAATTATTTGAGATTAAAATGTTGTACTATTTGCCCCTTTATCTATGGTCACTTCGTATTGATCCAGGTTAATGCTCGTCCGAATAACACTTTTTTAACTTCAGCCCCTCTGAATAATGTCAATATCGTAGTTTTGGAATCGTCGGCGAGGTCACCAGATATGCATCCGATAAAACTCACCTAGGACCTGCTAAAACAAAGATAAAAATTCATAATCCCTACACCTGTCAATGTGGGTGAACTGCAAAACGTCTTTGTAAAGAAATGGTAGAGACTTTCACAGGAAACATTGATTAAAATTATTCTCAACATGTCAAGGCGGATGAAAACTTTAATAAGAGCACGCAGAGGAAACACTCAACCTTGTACAATATTCTGTTTATTGTAAAATTGGTATTTTAATAAAAAAATAACTTTCCTTGATAACAGGTGCCGTTTTGCCATAAAATCATAGTTACTCACAAACTTTGTTCTAAATGCGAACTCTTATTAATTTTAAAATACGTATTTTTAAGTAAGTAAAAGTTTCTAAATATAAGTTTTTAAAATAAAATCGTACTTTAAAAAAAAACTTCGTTTTTATTTTGTTCCGCTAATTTTGCCGATGTGTGTAGTTTTTATGATCAAGGTTAATCCGAAACTGCAATAAAATTGGAAAATTGGCAAAAAAAATATCGATGATTTTTCTAAGTCCTCGCGCCATAGTGCCCAGGGCTACACTCTAACCTGAAAAACGTTTTTAAAACAAGCGTTTAATCGATTTGGGAAACTGTTTTATAATTAAGTTGCAAGATTTACCCATATATACTTAATAATTAACAGGTCAAGTTAAATAAAATCTTGTAAAAAAGGTTAAAAGAATTGCCAAAATATCACTTACCTACAACACTTAATAAAACTGATCCAAAAAATGAATTCATTGTTAACTTATGCACGGTGTAACTGTTATTAAGTACTGATGAGGAATGTTCAGTGAACGTCTGCGTATCACAACTGTTTACCTGAAACGTTGCATCAAAACAAACAGTACGACATGCATGACAAATCATTCTTTTCATGGCCACATTCCAATCACAGATACAAGTAGGTACATATTTCACAGTTTCACTCTAAAATTGTGTTTTAGTAGATAGAGTTTTTGTTAGGAAGGTAGTAGGAGCATATCTTGAACTCTCTCTTCTTGTGCCAATCCCCACGTTCCTGTCACAGCCTCATCCAGGTTTTTCCGGGAATCCCCCCCTTGGCATAATGTTGTTTGGCATAACGTTTTGACATAACTTTGAACAGCATAATAAAACTGTGGCATTATAATACTTTGACATAATGAAAAGGTTAGCATAACTGTCATTTGCTCTCATTTGTTTTGCCATTATTTACAGTTGCATAATTATTTAAGGCATAATATTTATTCGTCATAATAATTTTATAGATACATATTTGCATGTCGAAAATTAAAGTACCTACGGGTAAAAAATAAATGTTCATAATATCGACTATTTAATATCGATTTGAATCGATTAAAAGTTATTTTACATAAGCTTAAATGTCTAATTTAATATATTTGATATAAGGACTTAAATTAATTAGGTTAAGGTGCGGTGGGTGGCCACCCTTGAGCCGCGAACAGTTTTGTTTTATTCCAAAGAACGACAACACTGCTACGTTTGTGTCAGTTGCTAGACTTGCCGACCTGTTGTGGCACTTACTTTGCTGTTTATGAATAAGTTCCTGGACGACCGAGCTCTGCTCAGGTGAAAATAGAGAAAACGAAGTTTTCTAAAAATAAAACCTAACTAGATCGATTTATAGCCTCCGAAAGGCCCAGCATACAAAATTTCATGAAAATCATTGGAGCCGTTTCCGAGATTCAGATTATATATATACACATACATATATACAAGAATCGCTAGTTTAAAGGTATCACATTTATGAATATTATATACTATTATGCTGTAGGCGTACTTATCTATAATATAAAAATGAATCGCAAAATGTGTTGGTAAGCGCATAACTCAACAACGGCTGGACCAATTTGGCCAATTATTTTTTTTTAATGTTTGTTGAAGTTCAAAGATGGTTTTTACGTATTTTTTTTTTTTTTTTTTGTAGTGTAGGGTAGTGTAGCGTAGGGTAGGGAAGGTAGTGTAGGGTGGGGTAGGGTCGGTTAGGGTAGGGAAGGTAGTGTAGGGTCGGGTCGGGTAGGGTAGGTATGGTAGATAAATGTTTGGTGTTTTTATGGCAAAACAAAGTTTGCCGGGTCAGCTAGTCTATAATATAAAAACCGGCCAAGTGCGAGTCGGACTCGCGCACGAAGGGTTCCGTTCTTGGTAAATTGCGGTTTACGATTTATGACGTATTAAAAAAAAAACTACTTACTAGATCTCGTTCAAACCAATTTTCGCTGGTAGTTTACATAGTAATGTACATCATATATTTTTTTTAGTTTTATCAATCTCTTATTTTAGAAGTTACAGGGGGGGGGACACACATTTTACCACTTTGGCAGAGTCTCTCGCGCAAACTATTCAGTTTAGAAAAAAATGATGTTAGAAACCGCAATATCATTTTTGAAGACCTATCCATAGATACCCCACACGTATGGGTCTGATAAAAAAAAATATTTTTAGTTTTAGTTTCAAGTATGGGAACCCCCAAAATTTATTGTTTTATTTTTATTTTGGTGTGAAAATCTTAATGCGGTTCACAGAATACATCTACTTACCAAGTTTCAACAGCATAGTTCTTATAGTTTCGGAATAAAGTGGCTGTGACATACGGACGGACAGACAGACAGACAGACAGACAGACATGACGAATCTATAAGGGTTCCGTTTTTTGCCATTTGGCTACGGAACCCTAAAAATGAATCGCAAAATGTGTTGGTAAGCGCATAACTCAACAACGACTGGACCAATTTGGCCAATTCTTTTTTTTAAATGTTCGTTGAAGTTCAAAGATGGTTTTTACGGGGAGAAAAATTCTAATTATTGCCGGAAAAAAATAAAAACAGCCCTTTTTTTTTTCCCATACAAAAGTTTTCTAACTAAAACGTAGAGTCAATTTGAGCTTTATTGCTATTGTTTAAGCTATTTTTGCTTTGTGTAGGGTAGGGTAGTGTATGGTAGGGTAGTGTATGGTAGGGTAGGGTAGGGTAGTGTATGGTAGGGTAGTGTAGGGTAGGGTAGGGTAGTGTAGGGTAGGGTAGTGTAGGGTAGGGTACGGTAGTGTAGAGTAGGGTAGGGTAGGGTAGTGTAGTGTAGGGTAGTGTAGGGTAGTGTAGGGTAGTGTAGGGTAGTGTAGGGTAGTGTAGGGTAGTGTTGGGTAGTGTAGGGTAGTGTAGGGTAGTGTAGGGTAGTGTAGGGTAGTGTAGGGTAGTGTAGGGTAGTGTAGGGTAGTGTAGGGTAGTGTAGGGTAGTGTAGGGTAGTGTAGGGTAGTGTAGGGTAGTGTAGGGTAGTGTAGGGTAGTGTAGGGTAGTGTAGGGTAGTGTAGGGTAGTGAAGGGTAGTGTAGGGTAGTGTAGGATAGTGTAGGGTAGTGTAGGGTAGTGTAGGTTAGTGTAGGGTAGTGTATGGTAGTGTAGGGTAGTGTAGGGTAGTGTAGGGTAGTGTAGGGTAGTGTAGGGTAGTGTAGGGTAGTGTAGGGTAGTGTAGGGTAGTGTAGGGTAGTGTAGGGTAGTGTAGGGTAGTGTAGGGTAGTGTAGGGTAGTGTAGGGTAGTGTAGGGTAGTGTAGGGTAGTGTAGGGTAGTGTAGGGTAGTGTAGGGTAGTGTAGGGTAGTGTAGGGTAGTGTAGGATAGGGTAGGGTAGTGTAGCGTAGGGTAGGGAAGGTAGTGTAGGGTAGGGTAGGGTAGTGTCGGGTAGTGTAGGGTAGGGTAATGTAGGGTCGGGTAGGGTAGCGTAGTGTAGGGTAGATAAATGTTTGGTGTTTTTATGGCAAAACAAAGTTTGCCGGGTCAGCTAGTTTAAATATAAATATACACAAGAGTGGGTCTAGGTACCTACTGGTACACCTACCTTAATATTACCTAAGTATTTAAGTTGGTTTAATGTACTCCTACAGAGGCCCCCGTCAATATATACAAGCCAGCTCGCGAAATTCTGTGCCGTAGTTAAATTCTAGTTTGATAACAAATTGGAGTTTCTTGTCCGTTTTCTCCACGTAGGCTTTTCCGAGCGTATGTTAGAATCACTTTATTAAGGTCCAGCGATAGTTGTCCCCCCCCAACGAAGCCATGAGCCGAGGTTCGACCCCACAGGGGTTAGTCCTCGCTGGTCGCTTAGGTTTAGCTTTTTATGCCTGGCTGGAATCTATAGTTTAGTCTCCACAGGATCGCCCGGTTAAGCAGTAGCCAATCATTTGGATTGACCTGCGAGAGGCTCTATAAAATTATACGTCATGTATAACTCTGCCCCTGCTTCACACAGGAAGTATAGTTTGCTTTAGGACGTCATAGTAAGCCCCCAGAAGTGTTATATACGATAATATGCAAAAGTGTCAATTTGAATGGACTAGGTACTGTTGCTGATCATTCCTACGTATATTTTCATATTTTGAGACTTACGTGAACTCATGGCATGATAGCCGGTCTATGGATGTAGTCATTTTAATCCGATTATTTATAAAATTTATTTTTATAATAGTCACAACGGATCTTTGTGTATCTGAAGTTGGCTCTGCCAACCATTGCGCAAGAAACAGTTTGTCATCGAGTATACTGCATAGAGTAAGCGAGATAGGACGATGCTTTGTCGCATCGTCTGTCGTCGTAAGCGATTGAAAGAGACAATTATACAATGCTAACTTCACCTCCAACATTGACAAAAAAATAGCTACTGCGCAGGGTCTTGCAGCCAATTTAGAGACACAAAGATCCTTTTTGAGTATTATAACACCGTTATACCTAAAGTACTAAAACGACAATGGTTTCAAATATTCTATTATAGTTGTAGGTTATTAGGTATGATCACAAAAATATGTTTATTTAAAATATTATAATTTCGTTTATTCATCTTTTCATACATTTGATTATATTTAAAATTTAAACATTTCTTAAAATACATAAAAAGCACCATTCAATAATATAAAAATACCCATAGGTATTGGAAACAAGGTCTTAGCAACCGGTCAGGGCTCCAGAGACAGGAACTTCTGAGAATTGAAGTGACCAAAAGTACCGCTTTCTGAACTGAATCAAACCTTTGATTCAGCTGCCTGAGGTGAGCCTGCTAAGGTGTAAGTCGAGTTTCATGGACACGAGTATTGGTACAATGATGATAATTAGATAAATAAAAAATAAAAAGCCTTTTATTCCTTGCGAATGTATGTACAATATTAACTTAATTTCTAGCAGGTATAATGTAAGTGGGTTAGATTCTTGTATTAAATGAATTGGTTAGTTTGTTAGTTTTCTTATTTTGCATAAACCCCAGCCTCCTCCAAATATGCCCATGTGTGTTTGCCTTTTGCTATTTGGCTCCAATTTGAGCCGGCTGTTCTTATGACCTCGTCCTCCCATCGTGTCAGTGATCTGCCTGTTTCTTTTCCCCTGTGGACCTTTCCATAAGGTTGCTCTTATGGTCCATCGTTGGTCTGTAAGCCTCGCGACGTGTCCTGCCCATTTAAGCTATTGTGCATAGGACAAGGCATTTTTAGATTTTGCAATAGATCTTATTTTTGTGTGTCGTATTTTATCTATTTTCCTTTCCTTGAGCATGCTTCGTTCCATTCCTCGTTGGCAGGTGGTAATTTTGTGCTTAGTTTTGGCAGTGAATTTCCACGTCTGGCATCCGTACGTAAAACACGGTATAAGGCTCGAGTTCATGATCCTAGTTTTCAGGCTAATAAGCATGTCACTCTTAAAAATCTCCTTGAGACTCCAGTATTTATTCCATGTTTGTTGCACTCTTCTGTCTATTTCTATTTCGTTGGTTTTTCTGTCAAAACTGATTGTTTTTCCAGTGGATCTCCATTGACTCTTATTGGTATTTTCCTATTATTTGTCATTGTCATCGTCTTGGTGAGTTTGATTTCAAGTCCTACATTTGTATATTTGTATTAGCTATCTGTAAGGACTCGATTTTATTCTGTAGCTGTGAGCTTGTTTCCGATATTAATACTATGTCGTCTGCGAATCATAGATGGCTTAAGAAGGCGCCATCTACATAGATTCCCCATTTGCTCCAGTTTAGCTTGTTTATTATGACTTCCAGGATGTCTATAAATATTTTCGGGGAAAGCGGGTTGCCTTGTCTTACGCCGCTTTTGATGGGGAAGCTTGGACCTAGAGCTTCTAGCTGCATTCTCCCTATATTGCTCTTGTATATGCTATTGATGACTTCTATATACACCTCGTGGACTCCTTGTTCTTTCAGACTTTTCCAAATGCTTGCGTGTGTTACCGTGTCGAAAGCTTTCTGGTAGTCAATAAATGCAAGGTATAAGGGTCTCTGTTGTTCTTGATATTTTTCTATAGTCAACTCAAGGGTCTGGATGTGGTCTAGTGTAGAAAAACCCTTCCTGAAGCCTGCCTGTTCCACTGGTTGTCTGCTATCGATTTCAGGACTGATTCTTGCGATAATTATAGTAGAGAACAGCTTGTACAGACTCGGTAATAAACTTATGGGTCTATAGTTACCAACGTTTTTTGGGTCTCCTTTCTTATAAATTAAAATAAGGTTGGATTCGGACCATTGTTTAGGTGTTTCAGATTTTTTTAGAATCAGATTGAATAGTTTTGCTAGCGGTGTGACCAGAATTTCTTGAGCTGTCTTCAATGCTTCGTTTATGATGTTATCTGATCCGGGAGATTTTTTTACCTTTAGCCTTTTTATTGTCTCTATAACTTCAGTTTCGTCTATTATTTCGATGTTATCTTTACTAGCTTTACTGAGCGTTGTGCTATTGATATGGTTTGTCGATTTTTGAGTCTTTTCACAGTATAATTTTCTATAAAATCGGTTGCGGTAGTGATAATATCCATGCGTTTGTTCAGGTCTTTGTCCGCCTTCTTTAGTCCTTCTATCCAAGTTTTGTTTGTTCTCAGATCTTTGTAAGCTCTTTCTGTGCTTCCTATCAGATTAAGATGCCTTCTATGATATTTTGTCTGTATTTTGCATAATCGTTTTTTATATATTTGTTTACTAGTTTGTAGAGTGCAGCAAGTTCATTTTTCATAGCCCTAGTTTTATGTTTTGTTCTCTGTAGTTCTTTTCTTCTTTGTAATAAAGCAGCTGTACGCGCAGATAAAATCTTATGGCCTTTTTGGTCGTCTTGTGGCAATCTAGCTTTTTTTAAGCTACAGGTGATTGCGTTTGTAATGCTATCGTAGTAGGTTTGTACTTTGGTGTTCTCCTGAAGAACAGGTGAATCTGCTAGCAGTTTTGACAAGATTGCCTTGTAATTTAATATCTCCTCTTCGCACTTTAGTTGATTTGCTTGTTTATTTGTGAATTTCACTCTACGTTGCTTATAGTGAATTAGATTTACTTTTGCTCTGATTAGCCTATGATCCGACGGGTGTTTTAGATTCATAGTACCGATGTCTTGAAATATTCTCGGTTGATTAGACAATATATAGTCTATTTCATTTTAGTAATAGCCACTTGGAGATCTCCATGTCCATCTTCTGTTTTGTTTCTTTTTGAAACATGTATTGATTATCGTTAGTTTATGTTGTAAAACGAAATCTACAAGCCTCTGTCTTGTGTTGTTTCTTTTGCCATAACCGAATTCCTTCATAATCAGGTATTTATCCCTCTTAGGCATGCCGATCTTCGCATTAAAGTCTCCCATCAGTATCACGGTCTTGAGTGTGGCTTCTAGTGCCTTGTCAACTGTTTTGTAGAACTTGCCCAGGTCACTCTCGCTAGCGGCTTCTGTCGGTGCGTAAACTTGTATGATGGTAATCATATAGCCTTGGATATTCAGATATGTCAGTGAAGCTCTCTATCTTGTTTTTATGCATATAATTTATTAGAATTAGATAATATTTATTATTAAAAAAAACATCTTATGCCATCGTCTCAAAATTCACTTATCGGCTATATCATCTTCCACCGTAATGTATTTCATCCATATTTTTAAATCTTATTCTATAATAACCAACCACAACTGAATTGTTTATTACATATATACTTATTTTTACGTATATACTCTATATTTCATTCTCAATCAGCTAAATAAAAATATAAGTGCCAATCAATACCTTCATGCATTTCTACAGGAATAAACCATTCATAGTAAAAATATTCAGTAACTAAACCCTTAGCATTGAAGACGATTCTTAAGACGCAGACAGTGAATTTGTACGCGTTGTATCTAACCATGTCGCCATGGGAGGAGGATGCCTTTATGTACACGCAGTTTGGTACTTCGCTTCTGGTTATTTCGAGGTAGCCCTGAAATAAGTAAATAATAAATGCACAAACCTTTCGGAATAAGTGCTCTCAAAGATGGTGAAAACAGGCACAAAATCTATACGAGCACACAGAAAGACATGAAAAGCGAATTACCTACCCTATTACTGTCCGTCTCCTGGTTCTAAGCTACCTCCCCGCCAATTTTCAGCCAAATCGTTCAGCCGTTCTTGAGTTATAAATAGTGTAACTAACACGACTTTCTTTTATATATATAGATAACTGGTATTTTGCAAACTTTATTTGTTATTTGTTTAGAGATTCCTGCTTGTAGACTTTTCTCTGTCCAATGCATAACAAATAACGACAATCCTCGTATCCACTAGGCTACATTTGAGGCGCGATATGATGACACGTGAGTGACAACAATAGGGCTCCGTTTGGACCCTTCTGGTACGGCACCCTAAAAAGTATACAGAAAGACCACTCCCGCCGTCCTCGACAATTGTTACCTCAACTGGCGCGGCTATTGGCTTTTAGTCTTACAGCTCCTAAGATACAAACCTAGGATTTTTTCTATATTTTTACATTTTCTTACAAATTCAATGTTATTTACCTAAATTTTAGGTCTCTGCAACGCTAGTTTTAAAGATCTCCGTGGCCGCGCGGTTCTGTTGGTGTAGCCACGTTCAAACCCTTGAAACTTTTTGACCATAACTTTGACAAATTTATGGTTTTGGGAATTAACTTTTTTTTTAAAAAAAAAAGCTTGGCAGGCTTTTAAAAAAAAATCGCCGAGGCCGCGCCATCGAAACGCACGTGAAAAATCTACTGAATGAAAGATGTAAATAGTCATTCAGAGGGAATAGCAAATATTAAGCATAAAAAAGAGCCTGACAGTATTTACTTACACGTACTATGATTTTTCCTTTTATCTGTTTATATTTCAAATGATCGTGTAAAATCAATCTTTTCTCTGTGGTAAGACATTTACCGTAGTAATATTCGCTATGAACGTCATCTGAAAAATAAGATATTTGTTGAGAAGATGAATAAAATAACAATAAAAATATACATATATATCGGCGGTAGGTAACATAATAACAAAAATAGTAACGGAACGTTTGGGACGAAACATACACAGTTAAGTTGACCTTGTAGTACATGTGTGAGCTAACTTCTGCTACCTGCTAAAGTCCTAAGAGAGAGCTAGAGTACTACCGCCGCATCTACGGCGCCCTGGTGGTCTAGAGACGTGCTTGTCCATGGAGGTGTTGTTGCAAAATATTAAATCTGTTTGAAGGTTGCCTGCAATCCACTCAACTCAGTCGCTATGGCTTTGGAATAAAATCCAGAGTTTAGAACAATAATTGCAGGCAATAATAATCAATAAATATCAATTAATTTGAGTGAGGCTAAAACTCATATTCCAAATCATTTAAAAAGGAGCAGTAGCCAAGACAAAAGGAAAACAACCTTCGATTGGAGTTAATAATTAACAAGCTATACCTAATTGTCAGTTTGATGATTCAAGGTGAAGTCGAGGTGGACGATAAGATCCGGAAAAAAGGCCTTGATTGAGGATAAGTCAAGTTGATGTCTATATTTAATTATAATTTATAAACTGATTGTTGAAGGTAAATCGGTGTGTGATTTCAAAGTGAGTATTTATTATATACTCTTTGAGAATTCTTCTATCCGCTATCCTTGACCACAACTGGTTGCTTGCTGGCTTATTTATCCAAGCCTGTTGATATCCTGGTAGTCTTACTACACTAATATGAATTAAAGTCCTCCTAACCGAATTTCGGCCAGTGCGGCCAGTTTTGACGAAGACCAGCCACGGGCGTGGGTTTTTTTTATATCATAATCTGTCGTGCACATTCTATGCCCTAACACAGTTGTAGTATGGATGAGTGTGAAGTAATAACATACCTGCCGGTTCTGGGATATTAGTGAAGAGAATGCTGTTGAGTGCTGAGTACGTCCTATTCTTCTTTTTCGACTCTGCAGTACATATTACTATCAAAGTAGAAAAGAAAATAGGTTGCACTGTGCGATGCTACAAAGGCAGTTTGCTAAAGACTCTGGCTTAATTATTGTGGGTCTTGGGAACTTTCTTGAGCATTTTTTCGTTTTAATTAGTTTTTTACCATTATATGAAGAACACTGAAAATAGTAATTGAGACTTACGACCTTTTTCTTACTTGCAAGAAAACAGGTCTTTGCTATTTAGATTTATAAGAAAGAAAAAAAGAAATAAAAATATTTTTATTTTTTTAATATATTTCTTTCTTGTTTTTTTTGTACTATTTTATTAAAGTTTATTTTCTATTAACTAAAGGTTGCTTAAATGATAACAAAAGTTTTTTTGGTTAATATTATGTAATTTTTCAATAGGAATACCCAGTTTTATTGCTATTAAGAAAAAAGTTCTCAAGTTTTAATTTGTTGTTTAGTGTACCTTTATATTGTTTTGTACAACCCGAAAAGTAATAAAAAAAAAACTTTTTTACAATAAAATACTACCGACTTCCAAATAAAAAAAACTACAAAGTGAAAAATAACTTTATTTTTGGAAGTCGGCGTGTTTTGTAAGTACCATTTTTTCGTTATTGACAAAGACTTCCAAAAATAAAGTAATTTTTTACTTTGTAGTTTTTTTATTAGGAAGTCGGTAGTATTTTATTGTAAAAAAGTTTTTTTAATTTTTTAGTTGTACCTACCTGATAGGCAAAATGTTTAGAAAGGTACCATAACGCCAGAATAGATTACCCAAATATCATGAAACTTGAATACAACCCGCTGAAGTGAGAGATCTGCGTACCCCTTAAGAGCGTACTGGCGTGGTGTTATGTTATGAAATGGTATAAACAATAAACAGACATGCGATTGCAGCAATCCCAAGAGATTTGCAGTAATTTATTGAAGAGTTCTGTTGTATATCTTCGAAGTTCTTCACCAAATTAAAATGAGACCAATTTCGAAACATACTTTTTCAAACATAAAAAGATTTTTTTTAAATCGGTCCATAATTGACGGAGATATGCGTGAACAAAAACAAAAAACTAACATAATGTCGAACATAGAACCGCCTGCTTTTTGGTAATTCGGTTAAAAATACATTGTTAGTGGCTCAATATGGATTAAATAAAAAAATATTTTCAGGTAACTTACCCGCTAAAAAACATATTAAAACTGATACAGTATAAGACGCCATAGTTCACCGATGGACTAGTCTTTGAAAAGGTTTTTGGGTACTTGCTCATATCAAATCAAAAAAATACTACAGGACTACTCCAGTAGTAGGTACGAGTATTTCACAGGAAACTGGTGCACAGCTGAAATATGATTTAATTACTGACTAACTTATAACAGTGAATGTTTAACGGTCGTAAGATATACAGGATGACTGGAGATTGGGTGCGTTGCTTGAAATCGGATCAAAAGCCAATTTAAATCAATTTTGACCAATTGCCATAAATTTATTTCGAGTAAACTGTCTCGAAAAACGAGAAAATTATCAAGAAATTTTCATACCTTGAACTTTACGCCGATAATTTTTAAAGTTATGGGTATTTTTGAGGGTTCCGTACCCAAATGGTAAAAGCGGGACCCTATTACTAAGACTCCACTGTCCGTCTGTCTGTCACCAGGCTGTATATCATGAACCGTGATAGCTAGACAGTTGAAATTTAATGACACACAGATTTTTCAACACATACTAAAAACAGAATAAAATAAATATTTTAGTGGGGCTCCCATACAACAACCGTGATATTTTTGCATTTTTTTGCGATATATGTACGGAACCCTTCCTGTGAGAGTTTGACTCGCATTTGGCCGGTTTTTTGATAAATCGTTATTAGAGGGATTCATTTCTGCACTAACTATTAGAAAAGTATTAGTTTATTTTACAGCGTAGAGTAAGTAGACTTCTTACATTCAGCTGATTTTGGTTGTAAGGTAAAAAGTTCGATGACTCAAAAACTATCCAATTTAAACTCCGAGTAATTGGGGTCAATGTTGTTGCAAATTAGCTCTAGAACATCCCATTCCAACAACAAAACCAATTACTAGTCACCCTGTATAGTAATATATACATACTATGTTTACATGACTCACATAAAATATTTCAACAACACAAACATTATAATATCACTGAAATGACAAGGGTTTCCTTCCTTTGTGACGTTGCCACATTCCTTTGTTTTTGCTGACTGCGGCGAAGCCAAAACGATGGGTTATGATTTTAGCAGTTCATGTAGGTAATAATTAATTTAATTTGCGTAGGTAGGTAGTGTGAGGACTCTGAACCTATTTATGAGCAAACTCCTTGCCTATGGATTTTTGTGTCCGAAATAAAGATATTCTATTCTATTCTATTCTATTCTATTCTATTCTATTCTATTCTATTCTATTCTATTCTATTCTATTCTATTCTATAAAAAGATTAGCAATAGACAACTACTTAGTTTTGGAAGGTAATTGAAATTCGGACATTTATAGGATGTTTTTTTTCAGAGGTTCAGAGGTTTTTTTTAGAGGAACTTTGAAATGGAAAAAAAAGGATGAATTTTAATTATTGACATGAAATTGACTTTATTCGAAAGATAATCATTTGGCATTATAATTTAAATATGATTTCTGGCATTTGACCACCACGGCTGGCTCAGATGTAATCTAACCTGGAGGTCCAATTCTCATTCACTTTTGCCTTTTTCAGCTGTGCACCACTAGAATGTTAGTCGAGGTTAAAAAATTTGCCATAAAAAAATGGGACATTTATATAAACAATTACATTAACATTCTCATTATTCGAAGTTCTTTTGAAGGAAACTTCTTCCATAACTACCAATTTGATTGAGGGGTTTTTTACGAGTAATCCTGACATCAAATTGAATATTATTAATTGACATTCATCGAGAGATTTTTTACCGTTATCATAGCGACTGTGTTGGTTGCAGTGAAGAAAGTTTCTTTTAAAAGGACTAAAGAATATAGGTCTCAGAATATGGGTGTGAGGTACCAAGTCTCTGTCATCATATGACGTCATGAAACGGCAAAAATGCTGTCTATTCTTCCTCTTTCCGTGTCGTGGTACATTTGAATCATACTGTTACGGGCCAGTAGGTGGCTTCGGTTATGGTACCGTTGGCGTTGGTGGCGTTGCTCAGGTCATCTAGGATGCAGTCATACGGACTTTTGGGCCCCGCCAGCAAATTGGACAAAGTCTCGATAGGAGCACCGTCCTCGCGCTGGATGTTTGAAAAATAAAGAATCCCTATCCTTGCCAATTTGTAGGTATTTGCAGCTAAATCAAACCAAACGCTTTTCGCGTAGTTTCAGGTAAAATCGATCACTGTGTACTTATGGATCTTATGTACCTAATCCTGATCCTTTCTTTGTTCAGTGAACCATGTATCAACATCGGCCACTGTGGGCGACAGTTTCAAAATAACTTTTGTACACAAACAATGTAATTCACTTTCACGGGATCTATTGTTTAGTGTGGTGGAAAGCGTCCAATATCTGTGTTAGGTGGCGAAATGTTTGGCAACTACTTTTGTGTTGGTGTAGCCTAGCTATTTAGGTATGTGTTGTGTTTTGAAACATGGATGTTAATTTTATTGCAGTTTTGAAGAGGTTATCTTTTAGGGTTCCGTACCCAAAGGGTAAAAACGGTACTGGATGATGTATTTCTATTGCCGCTATAACAACAAATACAGAATACATTTAATATTAAATTATGTCTCTATGTGGGCTTCTAAACAGGTGTGCCAAATTTCATAATTGTATGTAGGTAGGTATGTTTACTGAAGATATTATAGGGATGATAGGTAACTCATTTAGTGCGTCATTCATATTTTTTTAAATATCTTATAGGCTCGCGCTTGACCACTATCTCACCTGATGGTAAGCGATGATGTGGTCGACCGCGAAACAAGCTTGCCTAGAAATAACCTATTCACTCTTGACTTAAAGACCCCCAGATTGTAGCTGTCGGGAAACACAGACTCCGGCAGAGAAGTCCACTCCTTAGCTGTACGCATAATAAAAGTGTTCCCAAAACGTTTTGTGCGTATGGGTGGGATGACCACCATGTATCGATGGCGCATCGCCGTTCGTCTGGTAGTCCGATGATGAAACGGGCTAAGTGGAATTAGATCGTGCAATTCCATCGCACACTACCCGAAATGTTACCGATGAAAAACCGACAAGCTGGCAACTCGGCGACGATGTTAAAGACTCTGGAGCTTTGATTTGACCAGCGCCTCTTTGCCGATGAGCGTCTTGACCCGCTTTTCGATCGACTCTAGTGCATCAAGCTGGTATTTGGCAGATCCGTCTCAGAGATGAGAACAGTACTCCATGCATGATCGAACTTGTGCTTGATACAAATTGAGGAGCTGTTCCGGCGTGAAGTACCTTCTCACCTTTGCAAGGATCCCCAGCTTTTTGGCTGCCAGCTGAGCCTTTGCCTCAATGTATGGGCCAAAATTGAGAGTCGATGTCAACGTAACACCAAGAAGCTCAAGATGGTCCGTTATTGGCACGGTCACATCTCGGCAAGTTGAAGCCGGTTGAAATTGGCTCTTTTTGCGGAAAAAAGACACCTGTGTTTTAGCAGCATTCAACCTGACCAGATTGGCATCACCCCCATTTATATTAGCGAACTTTTTTTTACAAGCAATATAATAGAGTTTTGCTATTTTATTTGCCATAACTTAAGCTTTTTTTAACCTTTTCGGTTTTAGGTCAGATAGGTAGTCACTTCATATAAAATACTGGTAATCAGCTACATCTGTTTAGACTGGAAAACGAGATCGACATAGTTGGCAAAAACTAGGTGGATTGAAGGTGGTGGCAGTGGGCAGGGCACATTGCTCGTAGAACGGATGGCCGATGGGGCAGAAAGGTTCTGGAGTGGCGACCGCGAACCGGAAGACGTCGCGTTGGAAGGCCTCCCACCAGGTGGACCGATGACCTCGTGAAGGTTGCGGGGATCCGCTGGTTGCGAGACGCACGGGACCGATCAATGTGGCGACGCTTGGGGGAGGCCTATGTCCAGCAGTGGACGTCTTTCGGCTGATATGATGAGGTGGATTGAAAGGGTTAATAAACAATAAACAAACTTTCCAAGTGCGAGTCGGACTCGCGCACGAAGGGTTCCGTACCATTATCGCAAAAACAAGCTCATTCTGTTTTTAGTATTTGTTGTTATAGCGGCAACAGAAATACATCATCTGTGAAAATTTCAACTATTTAGCTATCACGGCTCATGGGATACAGCCTGGTGACAGACAGACAGCCGGACAGTGGAGTCTTAGTAATAGGGTGCCATTTTTACCCTTTGGGTACAAAACCCTTAAAAACCACAATGTCTATGTTTATAAAGTTCACCGATTTATGTTCTATGCCTGAATTCAAATCTTTAATCAAAACGAGCAGTACCGCATGATTCGTATGGCTTTGTTACTTTGACTGGTGCTGAGACGTTTCGATTTTATTCTGTACGTTTTTTAGCTGTCGTTCGTTTTGTTTCAAGTAAGGTGTACAAAACGAACAAATATTGTTCTTGTATCTCAATAGGCATATCGTATATGTTAAAGGCGAGCAGGTATGGCTAGTTTGAAGTTGTTGAAATTTAATAGGTATATAGATAAGTAATTTTAGAGTCTCTAACTCAAACGTTTTTACCCGACTGCCGAAGGAGGGTAATGTGTTTATCAGTCTATGTATGTATGTATGTTTGTTCCTATATGGCGTTCCAGACCCCAAATGCGTTGGCCGATTTTGATAATTCATACGTCAAACGATTCGTCTTAACCCTGCGAGTGTTATAGGCTACATTTAAATTGGACAATAGAAAAATGGCGGACTTTGGGCGCCATATTGTGGGGGGGCATCATTTTTTTTCTTTCAAACCTATCATGTGGGGTATCAAAATAAAGGGATTTAAGAGGTGATTTCAAAAATATATAACACTTATATGTTTAAATGTATTTAATTCGAAAACAGAACTAACTAAAATGTTATAAATAAAAAAAGTTAAATCAAAAAACCCGACTGCTTCAAAAGCGAACTAAAAAGTCGTAAACAAGGGAAAAATCATGCTATGCAGGCGGAGGATACAACAGATTTTGGTCAGCCAGCCCGCGAATATGTATCTACCGACTACCTTGGTAACTGCACAGTTACATCGGTGTATTAACCCCCCGGCATTCTGTTTCAATGTTGTTGGTGACTTCAACAGCCATAGTTCCAGCTGGGACTATTGCTCTACAAATTCAGACGGCCAAGCTGTTGAGGATTGGGCAGAAGCTCACAATTTGACCTTGATCCATGTCCCTAAACAACCAGCGTCATTCAATAGCGGAAGAAGGAAGCGCGGGTACAATCCGAACCTAATATTTGTTAGCTCGAGTATCAGCAACCAGACCAAAAAGACTATATGTCGCCCAATCCCCCGAACGCAAAATAGGCCGATCGTCTGCACTGTCCAGTCCGTCGTTCGCCCAGTGTCCATGCCATTCAAACGCCGATTCAACTACCTTAAAGCTGACTGGGAACAATTCTCAAAGTCTGTGAACGAAGAGCTACATAACATCCTGCCTTTCCCACAAAATTACGACAAATTCGTGGGTGCAGTTTCGGCTGTATCCCCCGAGGATGTCGTACTTCGTACAATCCAGGCATATCCCAAGAATCTGGTCTTCTTCTTAGCATGTCGATAGCGAATATAATATTATGTTTGGCCTAGAATTCTGCCACGGCAATACCAGCCGGCGACGCAGCCTTAAGGTCTTCATATGCACAGGTGACAGGGCAGGCCGCGCAAGACGAAAGGTGAACCATGGTCTGCGGGGAGACGCCGCACAAATACTGAAGGTTGGAGCCATCCGAGAATCCCCACATGTGATAGTTGTCTTTGGTGCGGCCGACCTGCGTGCGGGGTCTATTAAGAGTTTTCCAGGTCGGCCATGGCAACGCGTGCCCAGGCGGGAGACTCTCCGATAGCTCGATGAAGTAGTCAGGAGGCTTGAGCTTCTCCCAACCAAGATCGCATCTCTCCGAGGTGGCGTTGCCATCAGATGGACTCACGCAGCCAAGGAAGCTTTTTCGGCTGCGGTTGTCCTTACTGCGGCCAACCTCCTCAGGTGGGGGTTCTCTGATGGCACTAGTCTTCAGTGCTTGTGCAGCATCTCGCCGCAGACCATGGCCCATCTCACGGAGTGCGCAGCATACCTTGTTACCTGTACTTGCGAAGACCTTATGACTGCGTCACCGAATGGTGTTGCCATGGCTGAATTCTGGGCCAAACACAATATTTAACTTTTTATATTTGTCATCGACACGCTAAGAAGAAGATTGCAGTTTTTGTTTTTTAGTATTTTAAGCTGAGAACTCGTTAAACTCTACTGTACACTGTGCCATGAAAAACCGTAAAAAAAAGACCGAAATATCTACTTAATTAAAAAAAAAATTATTGCATGCTTTTACTTTGTGTACATTATATTTCCTCACCTCTGCTCTCAAAATAGCGAAGGAACTTCGCAGAAACTGTCATGTCCTAGAACCAAAATGTGGCATCATGAAGTGGTGGGCTGCACAGCCCACACATCTGGCATAGAGGAGGTCTAAGTCCAAGCAGTGGGAATATTAAGACTACGATAGTCGCCAACGACCTTGAGGGAACAAAACGCGCATTCGCTTCACACCCGCGCGGCCCAAAATTCAGTAGTTTTTTGTACTTTCCTTATTACTATTCTACGAGTTCAAAAAAAGCCTTCGATAAAAATGTAGATAATTTAATTATCTTTGAGATGGTGAAAATTAAAATACGCCCGGCGGTTTAAGTGCGATTGTCGTGTTTTTGTCCGTGTTGGACATAACTTGACAAATTAATTATTGTCATAGTGTATGTTATTCGAATAAAAATAAAAATAAAATCGATTAAATTATTAGAAAATGGTCTAATGTTAAACAATTTTTTTCCAAAAAATTACGACTAGCCGTTTAGACGTGATTCTCATCTTTACAAGCTTACCCGACTGCCGAAGGAGGGTAATGTGTTTATCAGTCTATGTATGTATGTATGTATGTTTGTTCCTATGTGGCGTTCTAGAGACCAAACGCGTTGGTCGATTTTAATAATTCTTACGTCAATTGATTTGTCTTAACCCTGCGAGTGTCACTGGCTACATTAAAATTGGAAAAGAAAAATGGTGGCTTTAGGGCGCCATTTTGTAGGAAAAAAAAAATTTCTTCCAACCCCATCGTGTGGGGTATCAAAACAAAAAGTTTTAAGAGGTGATTTAAAAAAGATATAACACATATTTTAAAATGTACCTTATTCTAAAACAAAATACTAAAAAGTTGTAGATCGCGATAAGGCCGTCTGTTGTATGTTGTTGTTATTTTAAGGTTTCCGTATGTAATGTTATTATCTTGGTGTACAATAAAGTATATAATAAATAAATAAATAAAAAAGGTTAATTTTAATAAATCCTAAAATACCGACCGCTAAAAAGCGAACTAAAAAGACGTAAACAAGAAGAAAATCATGCTGTGCAGTCGGAGGATACATCTGGTTTTGGTCTGCCAGCTCGCGAATATGTATCCTCCGACTACACAGCATTATTTTCTTCTTGCTTTTTGTATTTTTATTAACTTTTTTTATTTCGACGATGAATTTGATCATAACTGCATACCTATACATATTAAATATACAAGGACATTAATAACAAAATAATCTTGTAAATTACACAAAGACGCACGACGCAGCATATCCAATAACGTAGTAGTGGTATTAGCAAGCAGGTGAAGTTAACAATTTTATTTTTATAGGTGAACAGCCCGGGATATTGCAGACTCTTCTAATTTCCGCCGAGCCCGCTACAGAGTTATTACCCCCTACCTCTGAACTGAATATTTTCCTCTGACATAAAGGTAAGCCACCTTTAAGTCTTGTTATAAAAAACGGATATCGTTTTACAACCTCCACTATTAAGGGCAAAGACATCGGCGTATGAAATGTTATCGTTTATATTATCTAAAGAGTCATTTTTCGCTGGGGAAAAATTTGCGGGGAACATGATCATAACGAGGAAGGAATTGGATGCATTGGTTTGACTCGTGGCGAAATTTTTTTTTGTGTTTTATTTTCTTACCAATTACTAAAACGCATGTTAAATATATATATATATATATTTTTTAAACCTTTAAAAAACGCATGTTACTAAAAGAGTTATGAATATAGATGTGGATGGATGGAGAGGTAGGGGACGGCCAAAGAAAAGATGGATGGACTGGTGTGAGGAGTGATATGAAAGAAAAGGGCGTCAGTGATGGAGTAACGGGGACAGGATGGTATGGAAGAAGAAAACGTGTTGCGCCGACCCCAAGTAACATGGGACAAGGGCAGGAAGATGATGATTTTCTTACTAATTAATTCACACATAACCGGATGCGTTTATTCTGAAAATATTTGTCTTATTTGGTCATCCCGATCTTGAGTTTTCATTTTATTCAAGATTCCCAGATAAACAACCGGGGAGTCTCTACCCCAAGTGTCTTCCCTCACATTTATAAAAAATTGTCTTATAAGCAAATGAAAATTAATATTGACGTCATAATTTAATACACGATGTTACTTGAAACAAAGTGACAAGGTTCACGTTTATTCACGCGTGAGGTAATGAAACATGCCGCGCGCCGCGGACGCGCTAACGCGACATTCTGTTTGCAGCTAAATATTAAATATTCAACTTTACCTCTGCAAACCAATAAAAAAATATGTATCAATAAATTAAATATGAATATTGCAAAAGTAAAAATAGCAAAAATGGCAGGCTATCCGATATTTCATTACGAAATGGAATTATTCAATGGGACGCGTCTCACGCTTCACCCGGATTATGGAAGTGATTAAAACAAAAAAAAAAATAGACGTGTGGCACTCGGGGACTGCCGCGGTAAAGCTATTGCATAGCATTTTTATATCAACTTATGCAATTATAATGACTTATTTATTTATTTTATTTATGCAGTATTTTTTTCCTTTGTTTTTTTTCTGTTATATTAATTCAAGTTACACTTTTTGAGCTTGGTGACCGATAAGAAAACATTTTTTTTTCTTTTATTAGATAAATGAGAAGTTAATATTGTTCAAAATATTTTTATTATCTTACAATACATGAAGGTTATTCAGGAATATTTATCATTGAAACTATAGGTTTATGGTAACTGAAATAAGAATTATAAGTTTGAGACTTGATATCTTCTAAATGTCTGGAAAATACCGCGTCAATGGTAGTCCCATATTTTGTTGTGGATTCTTGTGGATCATTATTCATTTTCAAATTCAATATTTCGAAAGAAAAGTAGTCAACCGCTCTGATAACGAAACAACCATTGCCACCTAGAGGCGAGTTGCTGAACTAAAGAGACAAGCATGATATTTCAAAAAGTCATTAAAAGTTCTGCTATTCATCGATAGATGGCTCGACTTTATCTTTAAAATATCTGGAAAATACCACGTCAATGGTGGTCCCATATTTTGTTGTGAATTCTTGTGGATCATTATTCATTTTCAAATTCAATATTTTCGAAAGAAAAGTTGTCAACCGCTCTGATAACGGAACAAACAATGCCACCTAGAGTTCTAAACTTTCTGAATTATTAAATTTAACCAGCGAATATTGTGTCGACATTATCTCAATATGTGAAACAAGACTGAGTGAAAACTGTACGTTAGATACGCCTGGATACATTTGTTACCGAAGTGATAAGGGATCGAATGGTACTGGTCAGGGGGTCGCTATCTTAGTAAAGAATGATATTCCTAATACGTCAATATTTATTCCTCCCATGTATAACCTTGAATGTGTAGGAATCCGCTTAACGTCACCTGAGAGCAATATAATTATCGTGTCCGCTTATAATTCACCAAATCTTCCTTTGGCTTCCATTGATTTGGTTATATTATTCGATTTAGGGACAAAAGTGTTAATCATGGGTGACCTAAACGCCAAATATGAGTACTGGCGATGTGATCAAAACAACTCCCGCGGTACGGTACTGTTTGATCATATGGTACTCCATGATTATCAAATGTATGGACCTTCATCTCCAAAATTGGTACATTACAATCACGCACATACTCCTTCTACACCGGATTTACTTCTCAGCCAAAATGTCACGTCTGTGTCTGAACTTCGCACTCTGTCAGCATTATCATCCAATCACCATCCAGTGTTTTTTTCAGTGGGTGGTGACTTTACCCGACATAGTTTTAAACAATATAGATATTCTGAAGCAAATTGGGTTGAGTACAGGGGGGTAACCACAAGCTCTTAGAGTAAGGTTATTTTGAGATCGAGTAAGTGACAGATGTATACAAGTCAGATACATCTGTCCCTTACTCGATCTCAAAATAACCTCAATCTAAGAGCTTGTGGTTACCCCCCAGGTCTTACTTGGATAAAAATATCTCATTAACATCTACTACTTATAATTCTATAAATAGTATTGATAAAGCAGTTGACCAACTTCAATTTGCCATTCTAATGAGTCATGAAATAAACGTTCCATCGGGCCCTTCATCTGTTAAGCGCTACACCTTGCCAAGACGCGTCAAAGTCTTAATTTCTACTAAAAACAAACTTAGAAAAATGGCTGCAAAAGAAATGAATCCTATAACTAAGATGCAAATAAACAAAGATATAAACATTATTAAAACAAAAATAAAATTCCAAATCCACATATATAATGACAAAATATGGAATGACAAACTTGATAATCCATCTACCGATATCTGGCGGATTGTTAAATCTTTGACCTATAAGCCGTCAGTGATTCCTCCTTTAAAGTATGAAAGTGGCCAGTTGACTGCATCCCCAGCTGAACAGTGCAAGTTACTTGCTGACACTTTTCATAATAATATGAGTCTGACTATGAACTGGCCTAGTGATAACATTACGGAGGCCGCCGTCAACAAGTCATCAAATAAACTTGATAACGGTAAAGATTTTACTCCACCAAATCTCGGACGTCCAAGAGAGGTAATCAAATCAATTAGGAAGCTCAAAAGTCGTAAGTCTCCGGGAGTCGATATTATACACAACTGCTTACTAAAAAAATTTTTTCACGTAAATGCTTTGTATTTATAACAAAAGTCTTTAATGTTTGTATAGCAATTGGCTACTTTCCTTCTACTTGGAAAAGAGCCAAAATAATAACATTTAAGAAACCAGGTAAAGATGAAGCTACACCAACTAGCTATCGACCTATAAGTCTACTCCCATCCCTGGAAAAATTATTTGAAGGAATAATATCGGCGCGCTTAGCTAAAGCCACAACCACCTGCTACTGCCTGAGCAGTTCGGTTTCAGAAAGGGTCATTCTACAGCGCAGCAATTAGCCAGGGTCGCGGAGCACGTCACGCACAACCTTAACATGGGTAAATCTACGGGTATGATGTTGCTTGATGTAGAAAAAGCTTTTGATGCTGTTTGGCATGCAGGCCTTATACACAAGCTCTTAATGTGTGATGTACCTATTGGACTTGTTAAGGTTATCCAGGCGTATTTGACTGACAGATCATTCTGTGTACATATCGGCGATACTGTATCCCAACCTAGACCTATACCTGCAGGGGTGCCACAGGGCTCTTTGCTGGGTCCTCAGTTATTCATACTATTCATAAATTACATGCCCAAGCAAGCTCATACTCATCTTGCTTGTTTTGCTGATGACACAGCCTCTTTTACGTCAAGTAAAGACACCGATTTAATAGTTGCACGGCTCCAGTTATCATTACAACTTCTAGTTTCATATTTCACTAAATGGAAATTAAAATTTAATGCCACAAAAACTGAAGTCACAATGTTCACAAGAAAGAGGTCATTACCAAAAAGGAACATACTAATAGGCGATACGGTTTTACCATGGAGTGTAAACATCAAGTACCTTGGGGTTATACTAGACAATAAAATGAGCTGGATAAAAAATTTCGTTTACCTCCGCGTTAAAGGAATAAAAGCCCTAAACTGCCTACATCCAATTTTAAAACGGCGGTCTAAAGTCAGTTCAAATACCAAACTAAAAATCTACACAACCCTTGTCAGACCATGCATTACCTACGCGGCACCGGTCTGGAGTAGTACGTGTGAAAGCAACAACAGCAAACTACAAGTAGTCCAAAACAAGGCTATAAAACTGCTTTTAATACACCATTTCGGACTAATCTTAAAAACTTACATAGTCAATTAAATTTCCCAACATTAAAACAGTTCATTACAAAACTCACTTATAAGTTTTATCTTACAACTAACCCTAAACATCAAAATGCACTTATTTCTAACATTGGTCAAACACGATTTAAAAGTTTAAAATACATCGACACATATCATCGATACCGTCTCCCACATCACTTACTGCTGTATGAGTAACAAAGACGAAACTACTCGATGACTGGACTTTTTCTTAAGTTCGACACAAATGCAGGTAGATTTACAAAAAATCACCCTCAGTACAAGAAGTTCATTTGCATTTTTTATTATTCGTACTTAGTTTCATAAGTAAAATTAATTGTTAAGTATTAGTGTACTTTGTTACAATGTCTTATAAATAGTTTGTGTTAAAAAGTGCGTTTGTGTCTTACCATTGCGCTGTAAGTACATCAAAAACTGTCTAACGTAAGTAATATGATATCCATGTTTCATAACAAGTTGTTTCGCTCATTACTTTTAGTATACGTAAATGTTTTATATAGGCGCTATAGTCTGCAAAAAACACGCAATTCTTATGTTTAAATGCTTTTAGAATAAGGTCTAACTGTCATTAATTTCCTTTTATTTATGTGAAAATAAAGAAATTTCAAATCAATGTCATCTAGAGGCGAGTTGCTGAACTAAAGAGACAATCGTGATAATTCAAAAAGTCATTAAAAGTTCTGCTATTCATCGATAGATGGCGGCCGGTGACCGGCGCTGTGTCGGTCGGAGTGGAGGGTGTTCGGTTTTTTTTCGTTACGGAATTTCTGGATTCGGTCTCCACGCTCAAGGCCCGCGATAGAAGCTATGCAATAGCTTAAAAACAGCTGCTTATGTATTCGTCCGATTTCGGAGCAGCTCGTCTCGATTCGTGCGAGTTTCGTAGAGTCGTACAATACGTCTAATCGCACACAACGCCGTGTCGAAGACTCAAGACTGCCGAACTGAAACGACATTAGACGATGCACGGCCTTCAAGCCTCCTTACCCGTCGGAGTGGGGAGCGACAGGTTTTTTCGTTACGGTTTTTCTGGATTCGGTCCCCGCGCTCAAGGCCCGCGATAGAAGCTATGCAATAGCTTAACAATCAGGAGTTTTTAAAATTGCTATAAATTCGCAATTAGCTTTGGTGAATTGCAGTGTTTTCGAGTTTGTTCGCATTTCTACTTTGAGCTCGAAGCAGTGTAAATTCTCGGCGAACTTTCACAATCGCTTTTATCGGTGCTGATGTAGCTATTATCTCCTGAATATCGTAAAAGAGGAATAAAAGGATGATCTTTGAGCCAGAGGATTATTAACATTCTCTTGTTAATCAAACATTCTGAAGCTATTGCCAATCATAATACATATCTTATTTTATTTTCGAACGAAAATATACAGGTTATTTGAAGCCTTTCAGAGAAAAACGCGTATAAAAACACACGTCATCAAAAGCGTTGTAATATTGTATAAAGAGGTACGCTTACTACTGAAATGTACTTATAAACTTAACTGCATATTATACTTACGTTCCAACGATACAGTATTCGAACAGTAGCAACAAACATTTAAGCTGGTGTTACAATTTCGGCTGCTAAGTTTAACATTAATATGTCACCGCCATCAAAGTAAGTATATCACTTAGATGGCTTGATAATTGGAAAATATATCATGAACTGGCTTCTGCCAGTGGCTTCGCCCGCATGTATGTCAGAAATTATCCCTAGGGATAAAAAGTATCATTTGACCTAATCCAGGACATTGCCAAATTTCTAAACCCAGATCCAAATCCTATCAGTCGTTAAATCGTGAGAAGGTTACTAACAGACAGACTAACATAAAGACAGCATAACTTTGGCAGATCTTAACCTATAAAATTGCCGTTCTGCAGTACTGGCCACTTTAAAACAACATGGAATTATTTTTAAAAATTATTCATTTGTTTATTGGTTAGCATTACGTTTTCATCACATTTAAATCTTTTTCGTCATCATACGTTCAAAATCAGGATACGTTACAAATTCGAATAATTATGAAATATGAGTACCATCGTGGCAGCAATCCGGCCACAAGCGGCACGCAACTTCCACGACGTTTACGGAGTGAACACTACAAACGAACGCACCACCTGTTATTGGTTTGCCCGCTTTCGTTCTGAAAATTTCGACATGAAAATAGAACCCCGTGGTCGCCCAAAAACTTTGGTCAACGATGACGAATTAAAGGCGATTGCGAAAGGGAATTGGCGAGGCGATCTACGACTGAATTAGCAGCAGCTTTCGACGTTAGCTTCAAAACAATATTGGCCCATTTACGTCGAATTGGCAAGGTAAAAAAGCTTGAAAAATGGGTGCTTCACGAACTCAACACCACTGATCACCAGGCTTGTACTGCTGAGCAGGCACACAAATAAAGGAATTTGAACCGCATTGTTACTTGAGTCGAAAAATGGATTCTGTTTGACAATTGCAAGCGCTCAGAAAGTTTCCTGGATCTTAGTTCAGCAACTAAACACTGCCATAAACGAAAACTTATCCCTAGAAAAGTGATGGCCACTATTTGGTGGTCTACGTCCGGTTCACCACAGCTTCTTACCAAACGGGATGAGCATTACTGCAGATGTTTACTGTGAAGAACCAAATAGAATGATGCTGAAGCTCGCACGTCTCCAACCAGCTTTAGTCAATCGCTCGCAGTCTTCGCTGCTCCGGCAAGACATCGCTCGATCTTATACTGCACAGCAAACGGTCTCTAAGTTACAAGAACTGGGGTTGGCCACTCTTCGTCATCTACCATACTCACCAGACCTTGCGCCTACAGACTTCTACTTTTTTCCAGAATTTGGATAACTTCTTGGCGCCCGAGAGGTAGTACAAAATGCCTTTGGAGAATGTGTTGCCTCCCGACCAGCTGATTTCTTCAATAAAAAATACCTGTATCAATAAACTAACACTGCGTTGGTAAAGATTGCATCGATTGCATGGGTAATTACTTTGATTAAAAAAAATAAAAAATAAGTTATCTTTTTTCAAAAAAACGAGTTCATATATTAAGACCTTAAGGTTACACTAGTCGAAAACGATAACGTTCAAAATCAAAAATGATATCAATTTGTCTCATCATTATCTAGTCCTGCATGGAAACAAAAACGTAAAAAAAAAAATATATTTGAAAGTTATGAGTGTTGAAAGTTCCATATTTCAACACAAATTTTAACGCATCTTTGGGCGGAAATAAATACCATAAGAAGAAGGAAAGTCGTAAAACGGCCTCCATACAGGGATAGATTTGGAGTTTAGCAATGCAAATAATTTTATTTTGAAAACATACATTTAGTAGTTTTTTTATGATATCTAGACTCCCAAAGGTCTGTTTATAAAAATCGCGCGTTCGTTCTCGTCCTAAATCTTTATTCGAATTCAGTGAAGTAATCGACAGTGGGGGGACAATAGACAACACCGATAATGGTTTTGGCTCCTTTGACGCAAACTTCAATGAAGATAAACTCAGCAGAGGCAGAATCAAGATGAAAGAAATTTGAAGCGGACAGAATCAAGATGGGCACCATCGGTGCATGGGAAGATAATTGCCCAGAGAAAAAGGCCTTTTGTAAAAAGGTACCATGGTGGACTCCTGAACTAGTTAAAATACGTCAGGAAACACGACAGGCCTTTAATGATGCAAAAGCCAAGAAGGATTTCTCAGGCTATCATAGCATGCTGACAAGGTACAACACGGCGGTACGCAAGGCCAAAAGAACTAATTGGCGGCGGCATTGCACCTCCATTGAAACTCTGCCAAATGGAATGAGGGTGCGCAAAGCAATGTCCATGACTAAGACAAACCCACTATCATCTATAAAGGATGAGAATGGGCATCTCACGGAAACTGGACAGGACACTCTGGGCGTGATGTTTAGGACTCACTTCCCGGAATGTATACTGCGCGACAGCGATGAAGAGGAACCAGTCACAAGGGACGAGCTCACAAGGCACACGTCCAAAAATAACTGGCTCACGGCAAAGAAAGTGGTAGATGAAAATAAACTAAAGCTTGCCATAGCGGGCTTCCAGCCTCTCAAATCACCTGGTCCGGATGGCATCTACCCAATACTATTGCAAGAAGGGGCATCTGTTTTGATACCCCATTTGAGCAAGCTCTACAGAGCCTGCATAGCCTTTGGGTACGTACCCAAAGCATGGAGGGAGGTCAAAGTCACCTTTATACCGAAGGTGGGTAGACCGACTTATGAGGAAGCTAAAGCTTACAGGCCCATCAGTCTATCATCCTTTCTCCTAAAGCGCCTACAGCCCTGGCAAATCTACGGAAACGGCATTGCACTATGTTGCGAGTCGAGCCGAGGCTGCGCTTGAGGGACAGGAGATATGTGTCGGGGCTTTCCTCGACATAGAGGGAGCCTTCGACAAGACAACATTTGAGTCCATACGCATAGCTGCAAAGGAACATGGCATCAATGATACCACGTGCAACTGGATTGACAATATGCTGAGAAGCAGGATAGTCAGATCGGAACTGATGGGAGACAGACTTAGTGCAAAAACAACAAGAGGTTGTCCGCAAGGCGGAGTGCTGTCACCGTTACTGTGGTGCTTGGTAGTAGATTCGCTACTTACCAAACTCAATACCGGACCATTCTACACAGTAGGCTATGCAGATGAGATAGCTATAATGGTTAATGGTAAATTCCCGAACATAGTCTCTGGATTATTACAACAGGCATTGAGGATGACAGAAGAATGGTGTACTAAGAACCACCTCTCTATCAACCCAGGCAAAGCAGTCATTATTCCATTCACGAGGAAAAGACAACTAGGAAACCTAGGAGAGCCCTCCCTCAATGGAATGATGATGTACCGACTTCCATCAGAGGCCTTGATGTTTATGACGCCATCCTGAGTCCAACACAACCGCATACCGAAGTGCTCACGCGCCTTTCCGAAGACAGTTTGCCGGGCCTTCGTCAAGAACTCCTTGACAGATATCTTGGTGCCTTTAAGTGAGGTTTTGGCCTTCCAAACTGAGGCCTTGATGTCAAGAGTGGCGAACCTAACTAGAATAGGCCGGGCATGCTCTTTGCTGGGGGCCCCAAGTCTGTGACAGGCTTTAATTTGAGCTCTTGTGAGACTGTTGAGGGCAAGCTTAGAACTTAGCACATCCATGATCACAGCAGTGCAGTCTTCACTCTCCACTTCAGCAAGCCCTTGGAACACCAACGCTTTCCGCCTGTGCCGGGTCTCCAAACCATCAATCTGTTTGGCACACTCGTTTATCTGGCTTCGGAGCAGACCAAACATAGAGAATATGAGCTCCCGGAACGTCCTAAACTCATCGGTGACTTTTACCACAGTGCTAGCTTTTGCCGGCCCAGCACCCTGGATCTGTGCTTCAAGTTCGCTCATTTTCTTGATGAAGTTCTCCTCTAGGGTTTTTTGAGCAGCAAGGACTTCAGCGTATTGAGACATTGTCCGTTTTGTGAAGTGATGACTAATAATATGGTGACAGTTTGGTGATCAGCTGGCAGGTGGTGTTTATGATGTCATTATGTCACATAAATGGACCACAAACGTAATTATTTGTGTTTAAGCACTTTTAGACGAAGTACAGAAGTAAATCACTGAGTATTTACACTAATTACTAATAATTATTTATAAAATAAAATTCTCAGAAAAATCGAACGTCTTTACTTTTTCACACCTACCCGCGAAAAAAAGCACACGCACACCGTGCGTTTTATTACCTATTATAATATTATAATGATGCATTATAACAATTTATTTTTGCTTTAAAAAGATTTTAATAATTTATTAGCTTATTTTCCTACTTCTTGTACAAACTAATACAATAATTTATTTATGACTAGCTTCTTTATGGTCTTTTTTTAATCTATTTTTTACGCCTTGACAATACAATATTGAGTTTCCTTTATTTTATCTAAATTAAATATGTATTAGTACATTTTACCGGGACCAAAAGTATCAGTGATACTCTACACGAAAGCTGCACGCTTTCTGTCAACGAAAGATTTCACAGTTGGTTCAGTAGGTACAGGGCTGGATCTAGGGGAGGGGCGAGTCGGGCAAATACCCAGAGCGGCATACATGAGAGGCGGCCAAACTGAACTAACAACTTTTTTCATTACATCTGAAAACCTAACCTAACCTTATTGTAAACTCACCGTGAAATAACATTCATCATGTTGCGAAATTCTTAGGTGAAATTTTGTAGCTCACTTCGTTTTCAATTTCACTCGAAATTGTCTAAAAAACACGGCTTTATCACATGCGGCAGAAAATAAACCACATTTTTTTAAAATAGATATTGTCCTGAAACATTTACCTCCTTATAAGGTGTTAATGTAAAGAGCGGCAAATATTGTGTATGCCTGGAGTGGCAAAATAGCTAGATCGGGCCCTGAGGAGGGTCTAGGGGTCTCTAAGTCACCCCCCGGTGGGTTCCCACATTGTCGAGGTGTGGGGGCTTAGTAGCCGTGGCTTGGTCACCCACGGTGACGCGAAGAGGAACCCGAGGAGGGGCCGCTCGTCAGAACTTTTGCCGATTAAGCCAATGACGTAGCGGCCAACTAGTAGGTTGCGGGGCCGCTTGGTAACAGGCGACATCGCAACTGAGGCGGGCCGCGATGTCTTATGGAGCGTCCCTTGTCCCAAACGTTGTCGCGGCTGAGGGTTGCAGGCCGCGGCAGGAGAGGAGTGCCGGTATTGCGGTGCGCCGGTCTCCCTATCCCGTGCGGCCGAAAAATTGTAGGTGGCGGGGCCATTGATTTTGACCCGTCACAAGGTGAACAAGGGTGCCATACACGGGGTCGTCTGGCGCCCATTTGCTGGTTTGGCCCCTGGGGTGGTCACGGCGTACAGTGTGTTTTGGTGCTACGGTGATGGGGTATACTACGCGGCCTGGAAGGGGTCGCCACCGTCTGATGGCGGACGCGGTGGGGCTGCAGGGGAAGAGGAGTGTCCGTATTGCGTTAGCCGCTCACCCTATCCCGTGCGACCGCAAAATGGTAGGTGGCGAGGCCATTGACTTTGACCCGTCACAAGGGGACGTCTGGCGCCCATGTGCTGGTTTGGTCCCTGGGGTGGTCACGGCGTACAGTGTGTTCTGGTGCTACGGCGATGGGGGATACTCCCCCGAGAAGGTTCCGGTGACGGACAGTCGCGTCGGATTCGCGGTGAGTGCTAACGCTTGCCCATGTTCCCGCCATAAGCGGCACAGGAGGACACCGTGGAGTTTTAGTGGGTTAGATTCCCACATAACTGCACTATCACCTAGATAGGTAGCATATTATGCGTAGTATGCGTGAGCATACCTCCAAGAAAAAAAAAGTATGAAGGGTCAAGCTCTAAAAAAGTTTGAAACAAGAAATTACTCTCATCTGAAATTGTTATGTACAAACAATTCGATATGTATCGGAATTAAATATACAGCTTTCATGTAATCCTTATTTTATTTTATTTCATACATATTCATAGTGGTGTTCAGAGGATAACCGTGGTCAAATAATACATTCTGCAAAGTACCTTCATTTTAAAATCCCTGTTCAATGATAGCCACACATGATAGGGTAGGGTGATTTTTTTTGTTGTTCTTGACTTCATTGCCCCCAAGAGGGCGACATATTCAATTTAATATGACGCTTTTATTCAGCGGAAAAACAAGACGCTTCCAATGACACCACATTTGTCAAATTATGATAAGTAGTTTAGAAGTTATGATACAGGTGAACATACATACATATAAACATACCGGTCAAAAACATCCAACCCTCCATTTTTCTTCGCAGTAGTCGGGTAAAAAAACGTCCAATTGAAAATTTACCTATGACGTGGTCTCACTCCTAATATTACGGGTTACCGCTTACAGACATATTCGCCAACTTATTCGCTGGGTGGAGTTGCAACGTGACCGGACCATTCAGAAGTCCCGATGTCCTGCATATGTCTACACCATCACGTCCTTAGTAAAATACGAATAAGTGTGAACTCACATACTGTCTGCATATTTGAACGCGAGCGAGCTTGAGAGTGGATGACATTTTGTACTTTCAACGAGGTAAATATCCGTTTACGTTATTTTTATTGAGTAGTACTAAAGATTTATTTTCTGATGTTGAGGGCGCAGAATAGTATGTGCTGTGAATATCTATTTGTCTTTCTTTCTTTTAAGTTGCATCAGTCATATTCAAACCACTTTTTAACCACAGAAGGGAAAAGAAGGGTGTTAAAAGTATGATATGTGTACTTGTGTGTTTTTGTATTTGTGCGTATATGTTTTTATTGTATTTGTGTATCTGTTTGTGGCATCATATGTCCTAAAAGTGCTAGATTTAGATTTTTGTTTGAAATAAAAAAAATCGGGTCAGTGGTTAAAAAATTAACTGTTTGAATCGGGGTGTTTTCGCAAGATATCGTGACATAATTACGTGATCAATAGATTATATTATCGATCGAAGTGCGTCTACTACTATATAAATTACGTTGCATGCAATAAAAATGTGCCGATATTTTTTTTAAATTTTACCTGTGTACATTTACTTGTGCATAAAGTTTTTGTAAATAAGTAGTTTCATGTATCTATCAATCGAAATAAAATCAGAAGGGTTAATTCTTCTCGCACAGACAATCACTCTAGAACGTCATCATTCTATCAATCTGCCCAGCCTATTGCCAACTATGATGGAACCAGCTTCCAATCTAACCGAAAGCAGCTCAGGACTGGTATTTTACATGGACAGACTGCCTCCACAATCACTCATTGTGTAACGCGATACCCTTAGCAAGTCTGTGAGTCTCTAGACAAGAGGCATTCGATGTGATAGTCGAAATATATACTAATATTATACAGCTGAAGAGTTTGTTTGTTTGTTTGAACGCGCTAAACTCAGGCACTACTCAATGTATTTTTTTGTTGGATAGTCCATTTATCGAGGAAGGTTATACGTCACGCTACGACCAGTAGGAACGGAGCATAAATGAAAAATGTTGCAAAAACGTGCAAAATTATTTCTTTTTGAGAGTTTCCGTTGCGTGCGCTACGTAAACGTTACGTAAATATCATGTATGATGGAATTGTTTCTCTTTAAAAGTTCTAAAAAAAAGTACTGAACAGCATATCTCTATCTTTTAAGGTTGACTCACTATAACCTTTTTTATGGTAATCGAATTTGTTAATTTGCGAAGGAGTTTTGTCAACATCTATAATAATATTATAAAGCTGAAGAATTTGTTTGTTTGTAGGGTAGGTAGGGTAGGTAGGTAGTGGTAAGTAGATAGATAGCCAGTTGACGAGAGCGAAGCCGCGGGGGTCAGCTAGTGTCAAAATGTACGGGATTGATCACGTGATTTTTCAATATCGCTTGTCATTCCCATACAATATTGCTTTTGTGATAATCGCTATCGCCACGATCGCCGGCGAAGCAAATGGGAGGGTTTTGTTTTTGACCGGTTTGTGTGTTTATGTATGTTTATCTGTTCCCTCATCATTTCTAAACTACTTATCATAAAATGACAAATGAGATGTCGTTGGAAGCGTCTTGTTTGTCCACTGATTATAGGCTACGTTTCATGTCATTAAATTGAATTATGCGGCCTTTGGGGTCCCGAAGCCGAGAGTGAATGTTTTTCGCCCCACACCAACATGTGCAGTATCGTTGAAGAGGGATTTTAAAATGAAGGTAGGGTTTCGTACATCATATTTTTGTCAAGCGTACCGTATGCGAGATATATCCCGTCAAAGTCATGAAAACAAATTTTTAACCTGACTACGGTGAAGCAGAGTTTATTGATCGGTAAGATCGGTATGTATGTAAGTATCCTCTGAGATGAGAATATATTCTTGTTTCTTACTTTTTAGAGCGTGATTTTTTGATAATCACTATCGCCGCGCTTTCGATGATAGAATATCACTTGTCTGGGACCTCAGAGGCTCTAGACAAGTGTCATTTTACGTCAGCGATGGCGATTGTAGAAATTCCAAAAAGTACGCGTTTGTTTTTTTTCACGGCATTTTTCAATATCGCTTAACAATCGCATACAATTTTGCCTTTTTGACAATCGCTTTCGATTATAGAATATCACTTGTATAAGGCCTGTGTCAGATTTTCTAGCTTCTGACAACTCCGTGACGACTGTCAAAGTTCTACAAATGACAGCTGGGTCCCCTCAGCCGGCGCGAGCCTTATAAGGCGTCTGTTTAAGGGCCTTCCACCGCTCTAGTGCCGTAAAACGGATAACTTTCTAAACCATACTCCTTAGTAATGGCTAGCTTAAAAGGTTTGAAAAAACAATGTTAATTATAAAATATTATTGATTCATGTACATTATTTGTGAAACATGAAATTTTCGTGTGACTTTTGCTTTAGAAAATAATTAAATACACGATATTTTTCACTACTTTTGGGCACTCCTCCAAAACGACTTCGATGTTTAATAATATTTTGAAATAGAAAAATTAATGGCTAGAATTTCTTCATAACATTGGGGAATATAATTATACGCCTTAATTGTTTTTCTATTGTAACTGTAATTACGCCGGATGAAGTAACGTACTTTCAGAGGCACGGTAGAATCTAAGATATTATCAACTCGGCAAGCATTGCTTAACCTAAAATATTGATCAGTGTGACTATTATTATTATTTAGTCATCATTACTTAAATAAAATCCAAAGAAATCCAGTCACAGCTGCTATAGAAACAATTGGATGCCAATCTTCGCCGCGTAACGTAGCATAAATAATTTAATCTGTTCCTATTAAAGATCTTAATTTTGTTGCCCGGAGAGCCAATTATTATCAGCAAATGGATTCTATAGAACTTTGTAATAAATATCTATCCTACTTAGTTTTCTTCTTAATCTTTTATAGTTAGATTTATATTTTTAACTAGCTGTCCCACGCGGCTTCGCTCCCGTCAACTGGCTACCTACCTACCCATCTACCCTACCTACCCTTTTTTTTTTTTAGCGTGGAGAAATGCTCATGCATACTGCGCTACCACGGGGAGATAGCGCAGTTATGTGGGACTCTAACCCACTAAAACTCCACGGTGTCCTCCTGTGTCGCTTATGGCGGGAACACGGGTACGCGTACCGCAGGGGATAGGTAGAGCGGCCAACGCTATACCGGCACTCCTCCTCCCTTGCGGCCCCACCGCTTCCGCCATCAGACGGTGGCGACCCCGTCTAGGCCGCGGAAGGTAGGGAGAGCAGCGCACCGCAATACCGGCACTCCTCTCCCGCCGCGGCCCCCAACCCTCAGCCGCGATATCGTATCGGTATGGGACCCCATACGACATCGCGGCCCGCCTCAGTTGCGATGTCGCCTAGGCAGCACCGCAACCTACATGTTGGCCGCTACGTCCTCGGCTTATCGGCAAAAGCCCTGACGAACGGCCTCTCCTCGGGTTCCTCTTCGCTTCACCGTGGATGACCAAGCCACGGTTTCTGAGCCCCCCCGCAACGACAATGCGGGTACCCACCGGGGGGGACCCTACCTACCCTACACACATGATTGTTGCGTAGCTTCAATCTTTTACGCAGTGCACGCAACAGTAGCTCTCAAAAAGGAATATTTTTTCCCGTTTTTTGCAACATTTTTCATTTATGCTCCGTCCTATTGGTCGTAGCATTATGTCATATAGCCTATAACCTTCCTCTAAAAATGGACTATCCAAAACAAAGATTTTTTCAAATCCAAACAGTAGTTTATTATATAATTAAGAAAATTTTAAAGTAACGTTGCTACAGTTATTGTTGAGGGAGAAAGCTCATTTGCGCATTATTAACAGTTTCAGTCAATTCTGTTGGCGTCAAACAAACTTCCTCGTCGCTAGAATCACTCATTTTAGTTTTTCACTTGTTTTCAAGTTTCTTGCTTTTAATATAAGGTTTAACAATGACGTGAAAAAATGCCGCGTAAAGAACCGCGTACAAAGCAAATTGAAAAAAGAACACCAAGAAGGTTCCGAGTCTGAGTTTTTAACAAATTAAAAAAAAGTTGTATGATATATTCGGCACCATAGAGGAAGCAGTAAATAGTTAATGTTTTTTTTTAATTCACAAACTTAGTGCACACGATGTTCTAAATTCAATTTACTTTATCCTCTAGTGAATAAAAACGGCTTTTCCACTCAGATATTGAAGATTAAAAATACTCTTTCCGATGGTGGGATGAAAAATACTTTTCACGCGGGTGAAACCGCTGGCAGAAATAGTTGAAATATATACCTTTCGATTGGATAACTATTAAATTCAATTGATCAATTTAATTTGTAGATAAAGTTGTGAATATTTAATATGTAGTTTATTTTTTATATTTTTTGCACGCGCTAATCTCAGGATTAGCGCGTGCAAAAAATGTATTGTGTAAATAAATTTCAAGTAGGCACCTATCTAGAACTTCAAAACCATACGCTCATCACACTGTTCAAAGCTCAACCAACAGTATACACTTATTATCCCTATCCACCAATCGTCTTTAATGCCACATCAAAACTGTCTTAGTACACTTTGTTGTATTCCTACTCTTTGAATAACTACAACGGCAAACCACAGTTTTCTAGAAGTTACAAAGCGAGACATCTCAAGCGCTCAACAACTCCAGTTAAATAATATATTCTAAACATGCGTGGATGCATAGTGCGGTGTCGCCACCTGTCGTATTATTCGCGAACTAGCGCGCTGATAGCTACAGTTTCAAACATTCATCACTCTGATTGTTACACGAGTTGTGGTTGCATTAGATGGATAGATGCGGTTTAACCCCTACCTTTTGATAAGGATATATAATATTGGAATTTGATAGCTAGAATTGGGGTGGGCAATTCATAATAGGGTAGGTGAGAACGAGAATGGGTGCTGATCTTCAGCCGCTTTTAGTTAGAGTGAAAGCCGAATCCAATTTAGTTGGGAAAAAGGGTAGGCAGATTAAGAAGTGGATAGAACAAGGCCCATATTCTGAGTCCGGCCGAATGAGCGCAACTTGACTCTAGTCGCCAGGACAACGGCAAAACCCTCGATTTACGACAAATTACATAAAGTTATAACAGTCAAATAGATCAATTGAAGTGGAGTCGATTTGGAGGACATGATTAGGAATACGTACCTATAGATGAAAAATAAATCTTCAAGGTGTCAATGACAGTAAGATATCAGGTGGTCAATGGTCTACCAATTATTACACCTATCTACCTAATTTACTAAACCCTGATGATGGAATCCTTCATGTATATTTGCCAACTTATTGTTCTCGTAATCTAGCAAATAAATATTATTCTTATTAAATTCTTATGGTTTCTGTTGCTCATTGTAATTAGTTACCTATCTGTCGCTAATTTTTAAACTTTAGGTACGAAACCTAACTTTGGTGTACAATTAAGTATATTCCATCTAAATCAGGTCATTAAGGTACAAGTAGGCCACTAAAACTTTTGCCAATTAAGTACAAGAACTAATTCAAGCCTGAACGAATTATTTAAACAGCCACTCAGAAAGTGGTTAGTTTCTGAAATGTTAGTCGAACTTATAAGCCAGTGCGATCGTTGAAACCTACTTACTCATTACAGTTCTGTGTGGCTCCCAGTGGTCCCCAGTGGTTTCCAGTGGGCTCCAGTAGCTTCCAGTGGAGCCACCCATCTTTAAGTACCTATCAACAGAATACTATTGACACGACCGAAAGCATCTAGCCTCTGAGCCAGTTAAGGTCAAACTTGCCAAGATTTGCGGCAGACTCTGGTTGGCTGGTATTTGCACAGGCAGGTCAAGCGCTGCGAGGAAGGTCCATAATTGAATTTGTGAGGGTCGCGATAAACGCCAAGTGGAGACAGTTAACATCACCAAGAACGTCATGGACCTACCCTCGAAGGACCTTAATCCGCAATTAAGGTAATTTGATCATGCTCTTATTAACTTATGACCGACGTTAATAATATTTTATGAGATTTGTATAATAATAATTACGTTTTAATTATGCAGTACAGTGTTTTATTGTCTGGTTTTTATTAGCTTGGCATAAAATAGATATACTCGCAAAAAAGAAATTTATTACCTAAATAGCTTATGCCAGCGGCTTCGCCGGGGTGAAAGTTGAAAATTATCCTAAGGGAACATATTCCCAGGACAAAAAAAGTATCGTATGTGCTTTTTCTGACTCTAATCTATATCTATGCCAATTCTGGTTTAATTAATATGAAAAAAAGGTCAGGTGCGCAGTACACATTATAGTTCTCGCCAAACTTCTTGGCCGGCCTAAAGTTGGCTTCAATGGCTGCGAGTAGTAAATCTCATACAAAAAAAAAACTTAATTCAAAAAATCAAAAAACCCGACTGCTTTAAAAGCGAACTAAAAAGTCGTAAACGAGGAAAAAATCATGCTGTGCAGGCGGATGATACACCAGATTTTGGTCAGCCAGCCCGCGAATATGTATCCTCCAACTTTTTATTTATCCCGTTTTTTTATTTATAATTTTTAGTTAGTTTTTTCGAATTAGATACATTTAAACATATAAGTGATATATATTTTTGAAATCACCTCTTAAAACGCTTTATTTTGATACCCCACACGATGGGTTTGAAAGAAAAAAAATATTTGGGCCCCCACAATATGGCACCCAAAATCCGCCATTTTTCTATTATCCAATTTGAATGTAGCCTATGACACTTGCAGGGTTAAGACGCATCGATTGACGTATGATATCATCAAAATCGGCCAACGCGTTTGGTCTCTGGAACGCCATATAGGAACAAACATACATACATACATACATACTTACACACATACATACATACATAAACTGATAAACACATTACCCTCCTTCGGCAGTCGGGTAAAAACAGCACCGCGCTGTGTCTTGCGCATTGGAACGCCTACTTAATTTCTTAATTCGCATTAGTAATTTAAAAAAATGCTGATGATGATGATATGAGTAGGTATGTTATGCATATTTTAACAGTTATTATCATAATTTTTATTTCAGTCGAAAGACATCCACTGCTGAATAGGTTCAGCAGTGGATGTCTCGTCAAAGTCCATCCGTAGGTCCAAGTCTCGCCCAATCGACCTGTCCTTTGCGTCCCGCATTCAGCGGATACCACACACGGACACCACGTGTTACAATGTATTTTTTTATACATATTTACATACTACGCAGTGTCCCTAATTACCCAGAGACCTTAATATCTACCTATTTATATTTGATCTTACTCTTCAAAAATAACATGAAAGTTTTAATTCAGTTTTTTTAAGGAAACTTGAATTTCTTTGAAAATAAATGAATACGCTATGAAGTTATATTTATGAAATACTTTTCCACGTAGGTGGCAGACGCTTTCCAGCATCATGAACAGGAAATATCATATTAAACTTCGCGACTGGCGAAGATGAAGCGTATGAATTCGTGAGATTTCTTTCAATAATTACGTTTACATATAAAATGTAAAAAATTGGATTTGGCAACTCGACTTTCTGTCGTTTTCACGTCAATAAATTGTATGTTCTCATTTCTATGTAATATATATTATATTTCTAACTTTGTTTAAAATTGTTAATATTGTTTTTTTATATCTCATTTCATAGGTAAAACAATCATTTTACGAACTAAAATGATTGCCTCAGTCATAACTAATAAAAACATTTGTAAGTACAGTGTTATTTTCAGATGAAATAGCAAGTTCGCTAACAAAAGTGTTTACTTTTAGGAGATTGTTGTTCTTACCATCGTCTTTAAGTTTCGTCTTGTCTTTCAACAAATCAAAACTTTTCTATTTAGAATAATCAAACTTCAACCAAAATGTTTGTGTACTTCAATATTGAAAAGTAGATAATTGTAATCAAAATCTTTTATCGAGACTTTTAACGTTTATTTGCGGTCGAATAAAAGGCCTCGAATTCTCAGTGACACGTTTCACTTAATCGTGTAAATATTTATAGAACATGTTTTGGGAAAATTTATTACATTTCACGGTATCTTTGTCCTGTACAAATCTTCTAAAAGTATTTGTTCAGAGATCCTACAAGATTATGCTATGGTAATACTTGCGCTTGCATAAATGTATTTGAAATTATTCATTGGGTCCAATTCGTTCACTTTGTGTGGAGAGGCCGGAGATTTATGTCGTTGGTACCCTCTATCTACGTGTGTTCACGTCTCTATCACACCACTGTAACAGCTTGGTCCTGCGCTAGGTAAGCTGCGCAGGCTGCTAACTGGTAGATAGTAGGAAGTTGTAGAGAAAAGAGCTGGACAAGTTAATCCATATAATGAAGAACTAAGATCCTACAGCTAGGTCGTGGGTATATAACGTCACTATAGTTCCGCACGGATTACCACACGTGGTTAAAAGATAAGAAGAGTGCCGTCCCTTGGCAGCACGCAGCAGGCGGGGGCCTGTCAGCACAGGCTCGGCGGTAGGCCGCTGAAACTGTAGTTGCTCGGGTTCGCGCAAGGTAGACGGCGCTGGCCCCGGCTAGAGTGGCGTTAGGCCGCAGTCAGGCAGGCCAACACCTGGGCAGCGTGCGTAGGTAACATAGTGATGTTTGGCGACATTATATGTTAAATCAATAACTCGAATATCATTGACGGCGAAAATAGTACCCAATATAACCAACCTTTATAAAAAATTTAGTAAAGAACAAGGTTAATGAAATCAAAGATTTGAACCTTTTATTAATCTCTTCACAATAAATTACCTAATAAATCCAGAATTTAAAGCCATTTAAAGCTCTGAATAACCAAACAAAATAATACTATTGAAAATTCCGCTAGTTGACGCTCTAAAAACCCTGTGTCGTATATACTTAGAGGTAGTATAAAAAGGCACATAACGTACAATTTTACATGGCAATAATGAAGCTAATGAAGATTGGTAGCTAGGTAAAGGCCGTACTTCCCGGAGTCGTTATTTCTCGTGGAAATCGTAATTAAAATGAATCTCTCCAGGACAAAGCTTTTGGACACGAAAAGTTAAAAAGGAGAGAAAGCTTTAAGATTTTTTTGGCCTCACGTCTAATCAATTTATTTTGCGATGGAAGCGATTTCCGTCCTCACTAAATGTAGGTTACGTCTCTGTAAATTGTTTGTTGAAATCAAGTCGAAGTTAATTTAAGTCTGTTTTAAACGGTAAATGGAAGTTTTTTTTGGTTCATTAACAAGATAGGGAAGGACATGATACAGATTTGAAAGACATTGTTCTCAATTCTATACTTTGTTCTAATAAATGCACTCGCGGCTCCGTCTGCGTGGCATTACGAAATTAGTAGGTACTTTCGTCAATCCCCTCCTACTTATGATGGATGTATGAATGTTTGTTACTCAATCACGGCAGAACAGATCTGGATGAAATTTGGCTCAGAGATAGGTTATAGTCTGGAATAGCACATAGTGCTGCACCTACGTCAAAAACTTGTATTGTCCCAAGGGATATATATTTGATAGGATTTTTTTTTATCACGAAAAAATGTATTCTATGTAATTAATTATGTATTTAATTGGGGTTTTAATGTATCTGTGGACAAAATTTCATCTAAATCTGTTCAGCCTTTTTAGGTTTCCGTTCCCAAAGGGTAAAAACGGGAACCTATTACTAAGACTCCGCGGTCCTTCTGTCTGTCTGTCTGTCACCAAGCTGTATCTCATGAACCGTGATATCTAGACAGTTGAAATTAATTTTTAAATTGATCTAGGGCCGCTATAACAACAAATACTAAAAACAGAATAAAATAAATATTTAAGTGGGGGTCCCATACAACAAACGTGAATTTTTTGCCGTTTTTTGCGATAATGGTACAGAACCCTTCGTGCGCGAGTCCAACTCGCACTTGGAAGGTTTTTTTTGTGATTGTAACAAAATCTTACAAACTTTCACATTAATAATAATCAATAAAAGGAAGAAAGATGGTAGAATGAACGTTGCTCTATGTTATTTTAGTCAGTAGAGGCCACGGCGCGTGAACAAGAAACTGAATAATAAAACTTGGAGCTCAAAAGATGGAGCTTGTATAACATAACACAAATGCTACTCCAGATAATATTATGTTAGGATACTTTGACAAGGGGAAGTGTACCATTTACAACAGTTTGCAGAATGAAGGATATTGTATTGTCACAGTACCATGGCATTTTGATGCCGATAAGAACAAGGTGCGCCTTTATACAATCAGTTTACGAAGTGGAGAGCAGTGGTGACCCAGTGGTAACGGCCCTGACTTAAGTGACGTAGGTAGTGAGTTCGAACCCAGGCAGGCGGTTTATTTTGTGTAAATTATTTCATCAACACGGCTCTTAAAACGGTGAAGGAAAACCTCGTAAGGAAACTGACTGAATGTCCTAGAACCAAAAATTTGAAGACATGTGACACCTACCAACCCGCACTGGGCGTGCGTGGTGGATTAAGACCCATTACCTCTCTCACAGAGAGGATGTCTGCGTCCCAGCAGTGGCAACATTATAAGACTGATGATGATTACGAAGTGAAGATTCAATTTTACAAATTATTTGAAAAATATGATTAAATGATACGTGCCTAGTATTTTATTTAACCAATCCGAAAAATCACCCCTTACAAATTCTACCAAATAAAAGTTTGAAAGATTTGATGTTTGTCTGGAATTATTTGGATGGCCATAAAAAAAGACATTTAGAATGTAAAGTATCTAAAAAGTGTAGACTTTCTCAGAAATTCTGAACATTTTTATACGAAAAAGTTCAGAGATTCTGAGAGAGTCTGAACTTTTTAAATCAAAGTTAGGTTAGCACAATGTTAGTTTAGCTCAATGTTAGCTTAGCTAAATTTTAGGTTAGCTCACTGTTAGTTTAGCTCAATGATAGGTAAAGTTATGCATATTACACCAGATTTTGGTCAGCCAGCCCGCGAATATGTATCCTCCGACTGCACAGCATGATTTTTTCCTTGTTTACGACTTTTTAGTTCGCTTTTGAAGCAGTCGGGTTTTTTGATTTTTTTTTAGTAATTATAGACTATGTTGTGCTGTTTTTGGTTGCTTCTCTTTCTCTTTCTCTCTGCCATATTAAGTCAGTAAGTACTTGTACTTATTTCAATCAAAAATTCACAAATCGCACGCTTAAGGTTGAACTAGTCGACGGCACGAACTATTTTGTGCGCGGGGTTAAAATGCATGCTATCTTATCCGACAACACGTTCGAAAGAAATAGATGCTGTGATGAGGAGTAAGAAGCTAGTTCGTGTACGAATTAGAACTTTTGCAAGTTTGTAGCGAAATGGATGATGATTTAGGACGAAAACGAGCGCTTGATTTTTTATAAACAGACCTTTGGGAGTCTAGATATCATGAAAAAACTACTAAATGTATATTTTCAAAATAAAATTATTTGCATTGTTGAATTACTTATCTATCCCTGTATGGAGGCCGTTTTGAAATTTTTCTTCTTCTTATGGTATTTATCTCCGCCCAAAGATGCGTTAAAATTAGTGTTGAAATATGGAACTTTCGACGCTCATAACTTTCAAATATATTAATATTTTACATTTTTGTTTCCATACAGGACTAGATAATGATGAGGCAAATTGATATCATTTTTTATTTTGAACGTACATCGTCAAACAGTGGAGTAATATCTAGACTACGTTTGTATGGAAGAATTTTCAGCTAGTGTAACCTTAAAACCATCATACCGTTCGTGATTGTTTGCGACTGTAGTGTGTCGAGTGTTGGTTGAACTCGAGACGCGAAGGTATGACTCGCGTTCGGACCGTTTGTATGAAGATAGAATACTGTTAGATATCTTTACCTTGGTCTGGGTGTACAATACTGAAAGGAAGCCGGAATGAATAAGGCTAGCTTTTTATATTCGTGCTTACTACACACACCGTCTTACATTGTTAGAGCTATCCTGTACAATCGTAAAAACATAGAACGATGCACTCTGCACAGACACACACACCGACACTAATGTTATCTCGACACTAACTTGTTTTCTCAACACCTAGCGAGGTGCTCAGACTACATTTTTATTTCCGACGTAAAAAAGTTGTGTAATTTTTGCGTACAGTCGGTGAAACTGATTACTTGTACCCAGTCACAAAGAAGGTGTTTAATTTTTTGTTTGATCTTACCTCAGATCAAATAAAAAGTCAAGATGGAACGTTGCAAACAACAAAGTGACGCCGGTTCAAACTATGCCTTGCCGTACAAATACACAATTACACGCACTCACTTACAACGAAATTACGCCTTAGCTTGTCATTCGAGCTCACAGATCAAATAATAAAGCTCAACTGACAAGCTAAGGGGTAGTTTTTTTGTACATGTGCGCGTGTAATTGTGTATTTATACGACAAGGCATAGTTTGAACAAGCTTCACTTTGTTGTTTGCAACGTTCCATCTTGACTTTTATTTGATCTGAGGATCTTACTAACATATACAAGACATAGAGCACACGCAAAACATTGTTTTTACTTATTGTATTTACAGTTTAATTGGCACATTATTCAGTAATAGTTTGACTTCGTAGTAAGAGCATTATTTGTGTCACTCGCGTTACCCTCACACATTTTCCTTTTGATGATCCACGTGTGAAATCTTTACTAGGTTACCCATCTTGTTTGTTCACTGTACCTACATAGGAGAAGAAGTAGCGCAGACAACTGTAAACCTCAAATGAACCTGAAACCTTTAGTACCCTGTGTTACTAGCGTGATATTATTATCTCTATAGTTGTATGCCAACATTGTTGTTGCCAAATCCATGCTCAAGGTAAATTGTATTAAGAAATCTATATGGGCTCATTGCAATAACAGATTCGTGTCGAGATTTGGAACAGAGATTTTTATTGATAGACTTACTCGATATTGCCTCAATTTGGGGATAAGTATCCTAGTTTGTAAAATATGGTGATAGCATTCTTATAGGTGGATAAAACAATAGTGTTAGGAAGTTTGTCATTGGTTTCTTGAGCAGAATCTTATCTAGACGTGATATCATCATTATTATTTTAAACGAAATACTGCTGGACATAGGCCTCCCCAAAGTGTCGCCATATTTACCGATTACCGATCCTGTGCGTTTGAAGACTGAGAAAGAACAAAATAGATTCAGACACGATAAGACAATAGATTTAGATGTTTCTTTATTGTCTAGGCATTATTTTGTTTGAGTTTGTTGTCTTTGGCTAAGTTGTTTCAGTTTATACATATTTATTCTTTACAGTATTTGTTGCTGAAGGGAACCGCTGGCTGTGATTGATCGGGCGGTGTGCTGCGTGGCGCAGTTCACCACTGCGATTGGCCGAGGGCCATGTTGCATTGTGCTACCCAACCTAGCTGGCCAACGTGGTGCGTTAGCGCGGTGGTGGCGTAACGGTCAGCGGACCAATTAGAGGACGACGCGAAGCAGTATACGATCAGTGCGCAATGACCGTGCAAAGGTGAAAATATATATTCCACAAAAATTGTATCAAAGAACGACACGTCTCACTGTAATTTTTCCAAAAAGTAAATATCAAAAATCATCAACTGTTTTTCTTACCGCCTCAATCCCCGTAGCAGATACGCGCAGCTACATAATTTGGACCTTCGAGCCGGAGCATCTACGCAAATAGACCGGACGATTGAAAGACGTATGGTGGATACAACTGTGGATTACAGTTCTTTTGGTGAGACGTGCCAACTAAAATCTCCAAACCCTTCTTTCTTCACCCGTGTGATACTGTGCTTTTATCAATTTCAGTGCTTTGCCATTTCGCTTGCCCGCTTGCACATCGTGGTGTGGTGCAGACGCTTTAGTTCATCAGAATTTCACAAAGTGCAGTGATTCAACTGTGAGTATCATCTAGTATAAACCTTTCGCGCCTTTCCGCATTCCCACAATGGCTTTATCAGATGCAAAACTAGAAATAATTATGAAAGATCTCAAAAAGAAACGCGCATCGATCAAATGTCGGTTAACACATTTTAAAAAGTATGTGAATTCGTTTGAAGATGTCGATTTATCTATTAACCAGCGAACGGAACTAAAATTACGCGTTGTAGGATCGCAAACCCTAATGAATGATTTCAATCAAGTTCAAAGTAAAATAGAGGACGTAAGTCCTGAGTCAGAGATTGAAAAACAACTTGAATCGCGCGAGGATTTTGAAAGGGAATATTACATTATTCTTGCACTTGCTGAATGTATGACAAGTACTGATGAGAAATCTACCAGTATTTCTGAACTACCTTCGACCAGTTCAAACCATTCTATCAAGTTACCTACTATATCTATTCCCAACTTTGACGGTTCCTATGAACATTGGTTGGAGTTCCGCGACACGTTTACGTCATTAGTGCACAACTGTAAAATAATAACGCAAATTCAAAAATTTCATTATTTAAAATCATCTTTAAACGGTAACGCTAAGTCTGTCATAGATTCTCTGGAATTTTCTGCGGACAATTACGAAGTTGCATGGGAATTGTTGACCAATCGGTTTGACAATACAAGTTTGCTGGTTCATAACAATGTTAAGTCTATATTTTCAATTCAAGCGCTAACCAAAGAATCTCCAGGATTATTACGCAAACTTAATGATAATATTCTTAAGAGTTTACGTGCATTAAAATTATTAGGTGAGCCGACAGAGTATTGGGATACATTAATTATTTACAATATAGTTTCAAAATTAGATCCCATTACAGAACGCGATTGGGAACAGCATAAATGTACGTTACTGAAGACTACTAGTTCATCAAAGTTAGTAGTTAAATTAGACGATTTATTACAGTTTCTTAGAAACAAGGCGGATATATTGGAGACACTTATAGTGTCACACAGTAAAATGAATATTAACAATTGGAATGACCATAAGAAACAGGCCAATAATCACGTGACAACACCTAAGGTTCATTGTAACGTAGTTACTAATAAATCTAATAACAAATCGCAAAGTAAAACCCCACGTTTTTATAAAGCTTGTCTTATGTGCGACGCACAACATCCCTTATATTCGTGCCAAAAATTCCTTGACCTAAGTGTAGAAGATAGATTAAAGATTGTCAAAGATAAAGACTTGTGCATAAATTGTATGCGTCCTGGTCACCATGTTGGTACTTGTGTTTTTGGTCCGTGCCGAAAATGTGAACAAAAACATAATTCCTTAATTTGTGAAGCAGTTAACAGTAACAAAATTAACTCAAGTGTAGTTACGTTTACGACTAGCGAACAGACAACTGTTCCTAGTTCTAGTTTGAATAATATTAATTCGCATACACACAGTAATTCATTTCAGGTACATAATGTTCACGCACATAAAAATACGGCTTCGGCACAACATGTGTTGTTGTCAACTGCAATCGTAGATATTCGTAGCCAGTCGGGTGTTTATCATAAAGCACGTGTGATTCTCGACAGCGGCAGCGAACGTTCGTTTATTACGCAATCATTTTGCGACAAATTAAATACGCAAGTAATACAGTCCACTCAAAAAATTCACGGCGTAGGAGACTCAATAACACAGTGTTCGCAATCCTGTAATATTGAGTTAAGATCGCGCAACGGTAGCTTCACTGCAAGCGTTCAGTGTTTGGTTCTGCAACGAATAACGTCAATGTTACCTACGACAACTTTGAGTTCTATTTGTTTCAGTATACCGGATAATATTACTCTCGCTGATCCGAACTTTTATGACAGTCAGCCGATAGATTTGTTAGTAGGTGCGGATTTGTTTTGGGAGTTAATTAATGAAGGTAAGATGCGTCTCAAAAATGGCCCTTACCTTCAAAATACGAAATTGGGTTGGATAGTGTCAGGTTCGATTCAATCTATTACGCAAAACAAAGATAAACATGTAAAATGTAATTTTACGCAATCAATAGACATTGATGCATGTTCACTAGATCAATTATTACGCAAATTTTGGGAGATAGAAGAGTTACCCAATAGTATGAATAAGCTCAGCAGCGACGAAGAGCTCGCGTGCGAGGAGCATTTTATTCAAACAACTAAACGAGTTGCAGACGGAAGGTTCAGCGTTCGAATCCCGTTGAAGCATTTACCTGAAAGGTTAGGTGAAACTCGTACACAGGCTGAACGTCGGTTTTTAGCTTTAGAGAAAAAACTTCAACGCAACCTTAATTATAAAAAAATGTATAGTGATTTAATTCATGAATATATTGAGTTAGGGCATATGAGTCTCATAAACAAATACAATACACCGCATTATTTTTTACCTCACCATGGTGTGTTTCGCGAACACGCCACAACCACTAAATTACGTGTGGTCTTCGATGCTGGAATGGTTTCCAGTTCTGGTGTTTCGTTGAATGATCTGCAGATGGTCGGTCCAGCCATACAAGGCGATTTAATTTCAATTTTACTAAAATTTCGCGAAAATAGATATGTAGCTTGCGCTGATATCGAAAAAATGTATCGTCAAGTATTAATAGATAAAGATCAACGGGATCTTCAGCTGATCCTGTGGCGGGATAATCCGTCTGACACTCTAAAGGTGTACCAGTTAAACACGGTCACGTATGGTACCGCTTCAGCACCGTTTCTTAGTTGCCGGTGTTTAAAACAACTGGCTGAAGAATGTGAGGTTCCGTATGTGAAGGAAACTATTAATAATAATTTTTACGTTGACGATCTTATTTGTGGGGCAAACAGTGTCTCAGAATTAAATGAAATTTGCGAAGGTACTAGTCAAATTTTACGATCGGCATGTCTAGTTTTGCGTAAATGGGTTTTTAATTTCGACCGCGCGAACCCTAACGATTCACAAGACGTTACGGAACAACGTGCGCTGGGTGATAACATTCAAAACAAAACTTTAGGTATTGGATGGAACAATAAGTCGGATGAATTAAACTATTATTCGCAGATTAAAACCGATGTAAGTGTACTTACAAAACGTATTATTTTATCGAATGCATCTCAGATTTATGACCCTCTAGGATTAGTTAGTCCGGTAATCACAATTGCTAAAACATTGTTACAAAAATGTTGGTTATTAAAACTAGAATGGGACGAACCGGTTCCGAGTGACGTCGCGCAAGTCTGGAACCGTTTTGTTAGTTGTTTATCTTTACTTAGTAGTTTACGCATACCTCGCTATGTTATGTGCTTCGATCCTACTTACGTAGAACTACATATATTTACCGATGCCTCGCAGACGGCGTACGGCGCTTGCGCTTATATACGCACAATTAATAATAGTCAATCCGCTGTTACGATGCGTTTGTTATGTTCCAAGGGCAAGGTCGCGCCTACAAAACCCACAACTATACCTAGATTAGAGTTGTGTGGTGCAGTTTTAGGCGCGCGATTGTATTCAAAGGTGATTGAATCTCTCCGTTCTAAAGTCAATAAGGTCGTGTTCTGGACAGATTCCACTATTGTTTTGGGTTGGCTAGGTATGCCGACTAATTTACTGAAAACGTATGTTCAGAATAGAACCGCAGAGATTCATGACTTAACTAAGGAACATCCTTGGCGGCATGTTTCTGGCAAAGATAATCCAGCTGATTTAGTGTCGCGAGGTGTAAGCCTAGATATACTTAGTGCCTCATCTTTATGGTGGGAAGGTCTGCAATATTTACACGATATTAATTTTGAGGTGTCTAAGTTATCAAATAGTAATTTAATAGATAACGACTTGCCTGAGTTAAAATCAAATATTCTGTGTCACGTAATGAATCAGTCAATTGAGAGTAGTCTATTTCCATTTTCTAAATATTCACAGTACTTAAGGATGAAGCGTTCCGCCGCTTATGTATTACGTTTCATACACAACACGCGCAATAAAAACAATCGGCGGACGGGTTTATTGACAGTAGATGAGCTTGAGTGTTCGGAGTTAACTTTAGCAAGATTAAGTCAGCAGGAATCATTTCCAGATGTTTACGATTCGCTTATTAATAAGAAAGGCATAAAGAAAAATGCTCAATTATTAAAATTAAACTTATTTATAGATGCAAATCGTTTGATACGAGTCGGTGGGCGCATACAGAATTCTCATAATTTTAGTTTCGATAAAAAACATCCAATTTTGTTATCTGCCAAACATTGTTTTACAGTTTTGCTTTTTCGTTATGAACACCTGCGTACACTGCACGCTGCGCCACAGCTGCTTCTTTTTACTATAAGAGAGGCGTGGTGGCCGGTCGGTGGTCGGAATCTTGCAAAAAAGGTTGTTCATGCATGCGTAATGTGTGCACGACTGCGCGCAACCACAGTGGTTCCCATAATGGGTAATCTACCGCAAGAACGCCTGGATCCCGGGTATCCTTTTCTGCGCTGTGGCGTGGACTACGCAGGTCCAGTGTTCACCTTGAACCGAAAGGGTAGGGGAGCGAAATTGCAAAAATCATACATATGTATATTCGTATGTTTTGTTACGCGCGCTGTACATTTGGAACTTGTTGGAGATCTCTCATCAGATGCTTATCTATTAGCTCTCAAACGTTTTGTTTCAAGACGCGGTAAACCAATTGAAATATTCTCTGACAACGGAAAAAACTTTGTTGGTATAATGAATGAATTCGCAAAATTTTTAAAATGTTGTTCTAATGACATAAAGGAATACGCAACTTCACAAAATATAAAATTTAAAATGATTCCATCTTATGCTAGCCATTTTGGGGGCTTGTGGGAGGCCGGGGTGAAGAGCTGTAAGCATCACCTGCGGCGTGTAGTGGGCAATGCGCATTTAACTTTCGAGGAGTTCACAACAGTATTAACACAGGTTGAAGCAATCCTGAACTCCCGACCCTTGACTCCTATGTCCACAGATCCTTTAGACTACCTCCCTCTTAGTCCAGCTCATTTTTTGGTTGGTCGTCCACTGACTGCACCTGTATCTGCTGACATCCACGATGTTCCTGAGCACCGTCTCACTCGATACCAGAGGGTGGAACAGATACGACAACACTTCTGGCGTCGCTGGGCCAAGGAGTACGTGTCAGAACTGCAGACCAGGAGCAAGTGGCAAGAGCATAAAACTGACCTCAAAGAGAATATGCTCGTTCTCCTAAAAGACGACAACTTGCCGCCATTGAAGTGGAGCCTAGGAAGAGTTCTCAAAACCTATCCGGGGAAGGATGGAATAGCAAGAGTAGCTGATATACGCAAGGCGGACGGCATAGTCAGACGGGCATTTTCCAAAATTTGTCCGCTTCCTCTGACGCAGGATTAATAGCATTGCGCTGAAGCTACCGGACGTCCTTCTTCTCATTGGAACCTGATGCTTCCAAGGCCCGGAGCATGTTGCTGAAGGGAACCGCTGGCTGTGATTGATCGGGCGGTGTGCTGCGTGGCGCAGTTCACCACTGCGATTGGCCGAGGGCCATGTTGCATTGTGCTACCCAACCTAGCTGGCCAACGTGGTTCGTTAGCGCGGTGGTGGCGTAACGGTCAGCGGACCAATTAGAGGACGACGCGAAGCAGTATACGATCAGTGCGCAATGACCGTGCAAAGGTGAAAATATATATTCCAAAAAATTGTATCAAAGAACGACACGTCTCACTGTAATTTTTCCAAAAGTAAATATCTAAAAACATCAACTGTTTTTCTTACCGCCTCAATCCCCGTAGCAGATACGCGCAGCTACAATCATAATTATATAAGTTTTCATACAAAACTATTTTTAGTTTTTTTTTTCATTGTAATTACAAAGTAAAATCCAATTGAAAATATTTTTTTGAATCCAGTACCGAAAACACCCCGATAGTTTGCCGAATAAACCCGAGCCTGTGTGACGTCACAACGTTCATTTCTACTCATTGTAGCACATAGCTGATATAGTGTTTTGACTTTTAACCGATTCAATCTTGTTATTATCGTCAATATATTGATGAATATCGAATATATTGACCATAAATATCGAACCTTAAAAATTATCGTGCTTGCTTCGTACCATTATGTACGAATACTACAATAAGATTCCAAATATATGTGATTCGTGTGTACCTAGCAATCTACTAAATTTGAGCAGTGTTCTACGTCTAACTACCTAGATTCCAATCTATATCTATAAAAGCGAAAGGTGACTGACTGACTGACTGACTGACTGATCAATCAACGCACAGCCAAAACTGCTAAGCCTAGAAGCATCAAATTTGGCAGAAAGGTTCCTCAAGTAACGTAAGTGTGCACTAAGAAAGGATTTTTGGAAATTCCACCCCTAAGGGGGTAAAAAGGGGGTTGAAAGTTTGTATGGAAAATCTAATTCCTTCGACCAAAATTCTTGAAACTTAGCACAAATAGTGTTCTAAGTAAATGATAAAGATTGAAATTATTAGTTTTTTTGAAACTACCCCAAAATGATGATTTAGGGGGTGTTGAATTTTGTATGGAAAACTGATTTCGTGGGTCAATAAACTTGAAACTTGCCACAAATACTAACCTAAATGATTAATAAAGGTTGCTGTTTTTATTTTTTGAAAATACTCCCAAAACACGATTTAGGGGTGTTCAAGTTTTTTTGAAGAATCATAAGACTTCAGTTAATAAACTTGAAATTTGTCATAATTACCAATGTAATTAAACAATAAAGGCTTTCATTGTAAGTTTTTCGAAACTACCCCCAAAATATGATTTAGGGGATGTTATTTTTTTTGAAGAATCTGATTTCTTGGGTGAATAAACATGAAACTTGAAATAAATACCATCCTAAATAAACAATAAAGGTTGTCATTATATTTTTTTTGAAACTACCCCCCAAAATAGGATAAAGTGGGTGTTAAAGTTTGTTAAGAATCAAACTGGACAAGGTTTCGTTTTTTATGTATGGGTCTAGGGGAGCATGAAGATGGAATTTTCGGCAAATGAGCCTTTCACCATCATCATTATTTCAGCCAAAAAACGTCCACTGCTAGACATAGGCCTTCCCTAAGCGCCGCCACACTGATCGGTCCTGTGCGTTTCGCATTCACCGGACTCCCGCAGCCTTGACCAGATCGGATTTCCTAATTTGCGTTTTCCGGTTCGCAGTCGCCACTGAACTGTCAACCTTTAAGGGGGTGCGGCATTCTCATTCCGTGGAGATAAAGTAAATAATCAAAATTTACATAATACGTTTTATAAAACTACCTCCCCCGGATAGGGTTAAGTGATGTTAGTTTTTTTTTGGCATCTTACTGAGCAATCTAACTAACATACACAAAAAATTAAAAAGAGAAAAGGGGTATATTAAGTTTTAAGGGGCGGATTTTAATTTGAAGCGGTAACCTAAAATGAATGAATCTTCCCAAACCTATAAACCGTAGAACTTTACGAAACCACATTTTTATTTGGTTTAATAACAGCTTATTTTTGGTTGCCATCACACGAACGAAGTCGCGGGCGGAGTTAATATTATAAATGTTAAAATACTCTGTCTACCTTTTACAAGCGTAAAACCGCTGAACCGATTTGGTTCGGAGATATTTTGAGACTCTGGGCAGGACATAGGATAGTTTTTATCCCGGAGATCATACATAAGGTGGTGGATAGAGGGGAAAAAGTTTGCATGGAAAACCTATAATATTATGCCGCGATAAAAAAATAAGCTATTCAAATTACTAATGCTTCGCAGACGAAGTCGCGGGCAACAGCTAGTTACATATAATGTGTTAATTCTGTTGTTATCTTGTTCTAATTTAGTATTTAATTCGTATTAAATTCTTACTTTGATCATTAAAGACTGAGAATAGTAAATTTTTAAGGGAACTTTCGAGCAAAGTTGACATTGTTGTATAATTACGTAACTTAAAAACATGATTTTTTGTTTATGGTGATATATTCATTATTTTATACTTAAATGACAGATATAGGCGTAAAACTAATATTTCTGTGTCTGGGTATGGCAAAAAAGACATGAAAGTAGGATTAATGCAGTAGAAATGCGCTCCTTGCGGAGTATGTGTGGTGTAACTTTAACTGATAGATTGAGGAATGAGGTAATAAGACAACGTTGTGGTTTAAAAGAAGATGTAGTGACTAAAATTGAAAAGGGTATGTTAAGATGGTTTGGCCATGTTGAGAGGATGAATGAAAGTCGTCTTACGAAAGGTATTTAAATATAAGCTCATGATAGAACGGGTTCAACGCAAGTTTGCTCGTTACCTATATAAAAAAATGTATGGGTACTATCCCTATTTGTATCCGTCTCTGTTTGTCGCGGGAATGGTGGGCATCAACACGCTGGAACTGCGACGTAAGTGTGCGCTGTTGATGCACTACTACCTACTGCTGAACTTTAAGATCGACGACTCGGCCACGCTAGCTCGCTGTTCACTATTCGCTCCGGACCGAATGCGGGTGTCGCGTGCATGTGCCCCGCGCTGCCTGTTCGCGGCTCCACCCTCGCGTACCCTGACTGCTTGTCATGCTCCTACAGCCCATGCGCTCAATTTGCTGAACGATCTAATTGCTCAGGAACCTGGCGTCGACATATTTATGCTTAGTGATAAAAATATGATAAATGTTTGTATTAAGTTTTTTAGTCTATAAGTATTATTTTATGTGTAGTGTTGACTTGCTGTACGCTTTGGTATAAACTGTAAGTACAGCAAGTAATTATTATTAAAATAAATAAATAAATAAATAAATTTACAAGGCAGACGAGAATGGAAACGCCGGGAGGGGACGCCCTAGAAAGACATACATAGACCTTATAGGTGATGTTCTTCAGAAAGGCCAAGTGCGCAGTACCCATAACCGGCGTGTGTGTATGACTAGATGTATGAATGTGTGTGAAGCAAAAGAAGTATGTAAGGATCGTAGCAGGTGGCGTTCTGTAGTTTCTGCCTACCCCCATGGGAAAAAGGCGTGAGTTTATGTATGTATGTATGTAATATTTCTGTTTGAATTGTAAAAATCGGTCAACATATTTAAGAGATATTTACTGAAGAATTAGTGTAACGAAAATCTACCAACTTAACATTTTCACGTTTCTTTTCTACAAACTTTTTAGTGTTTGTAAATATATAATATAGACATTAGTGTGCAATATTACTGAGAGATATTGTCAATCTGCCTAGCCTTTTTCCAACTATATTGGGGTTGGCTTCCAGTCTAACCGGATCAGCTGAGTACCACTGTTTTACATGGAGCGACTGCCTATCTGACCTCCACAACCCAGTAACTGGGTAACACGGTACCCCTGAGCAAGACTGATGTTAGATCTCAAGCTTCTGACTACCCGTAATGACTGTCAAAGATCTTCAAATGACAGCCGGGACCAACGGCTTAACGTGCTTTCCGAGGCACGGAGGAAACTCGGTTTGTTGAAATGGTGACCCATCCACGGACCGACCTAGTCAAACGTTGCTTAACCTTGATGATCGAACAGTGCGGCTGTTATTATTTAGCCACGAGCTCCTCTATTAAGGAATATGTAAATAATGGGAATTACCGAAAATGATATGTGTATGTGTAGGTATCATATTTAGTGGTATCTAATGAAGTTTTTTGATATCCAAAGTCAAAGTTTCGCGCCAATCGTGTTTGTTTACTTTTTATTTTATACCAATATCACCTACCTATATGTAAAAACGATTACGTTATGACAATTATGTTTCATAATGTAAAAAGATGTGAAAAAGATGGATGAAAAGAGATTGCATGTAGCAGAAATGAGAATGTTGAGATGGATGTGCGGAGTGACGAGAATGGATAAAGTGAGAAATGAGTATATTAGAGGTAGTTTGAAAGTGGCGCCAGTAACAGAAAAGTTAAAAGGAAACCGTTTGTCCTGGTATGGTCATGTGATGAGGAAGGATGAAACGCATGTTACTAAAAGAGTTATGAATATAGATGTGAATGGATGGAGAGGGAGGGGACGGCCAAAGAAAAGATGGATGGACTGTGTGAGGAGTGACAGGACAGTGACAGTATGCGAAGAATGACATTTTGACAATGACAGTATGCGCAGAATGTCATTTTGACAATGGCATTTGTTTGAGGTATCATCGTAATAACTGCGTCAATAAAAACAACACTAATTCAATTTCAATAGAGAAGCAATCAATTAATGTCCGTAGTAGTAAAACAATCACTAAAAACTCCGAAACATATCCAATTCAAAGTCAAAGCAAACAATGACTCAAAGAAGTCACTTCTTAAAACTGTCAAAGTCGTCAGACGTCATGTCAAACACAACTGTCATGGCTGCCCTAAAAATAGGGTTATCTAATTAAAAACTATAAATGATCATTTTTGTTACTGCTGTACTCTTCTTCAAATTAATTTGTTAGTATTTTTATGGAATTCCCCTATTTTTTTCCTATTTATCTATGTAGTGTACATAGTGATGGCCCAAAATCGAACATCTCCTTTTGCATACACTTTTGTTTTGGATGACAATGCACGGTAAGGTGCTGGCACACAACAGGCTTGTTCAGAAAAAGTATTTTTTAATTGGACTTAAATATTATTTCGCTCTTTATAGGTTAACTAGCTGTCCTCCGCGGCTTCGCTCCCGTCAACTGGCTACCTACCTACCTTTCTACCCTACCCTACCCTACATACCTACCTACCTACCCTACCCTATATACCTACCTTCCCTACCTACCCTACCCTACCCTACCCTACCTACATACTTTTTTTTGTACTCTTTTTAGCTTATGTCCTTACTCTGGATGCCATCTATCCCCTTGCCAAATTTTATTGATTTCCGTTCACTAGTTTAGGCGTGAAAAGGTAACAAACAGACAGATAGACAGAGTTACTTTCGAATTTATAATATATGCATGGATTTAACTATCAACCAGCCTCATTAATAGACCAAGTCTTTTGCAGTCTTCTGCTAGTAAAAGCTTGTCCCAAGTTGCAACAAAGCCGAATGAGGGCCGGGTCTTATTTGACTGGCTAAACATTCTAAATTACAATGGCTACATTTATTAAAATCATAACGTCTTATTTGTGATTCATAGACAGGGAATCATTTTATACTCAGGATATTAATTGAACACCTCCCCTGTCCCGAATGAATTTCTTATTACCTAGTATCACACACGTTCTGACATGTTATATACCTATTGAAATATTATGTAGAATGGAAAGCATTTCCTCTCAGGATGTTGCAGAGCTTCTTTTCAATATCTCAGGTCCGAATAATACCAGTAATATAATTTGAAGCTGACACCAGCCTTTCTACCAATTTAATGCGCAAGAAAATATTCCTCACTCGACATTTTTCATACATTCATGAGAAGAATCGGCTGATTTGTTTAACATTATTCGATTTGTATGTATTTGATCGATTTGTATGATTGATGAATTCAATCTTCTCATTGAAATTGACTCTCCCGGAAAAGAAATCTTATATTTTTTCATTTCAAATTTATGTTCATGTCTTTGTAATTGAAATTGTATTGCTTGAAACGACGGCTAATAACGCCATATCAACAATATTTATAGAGACGATTTAAAACAATTATTGGAAAAATGGTTTAACGGATCGCCGTCTGGCGTATTATTTGTTGTAACAGATCGACTCGGCCCCGGGGAGCAGTTGGAGAGCTCGCAAGGCGACGGATTTCACGCCACGTGCCGTCCTTGCTGCCTCCCTGCCTCCAGCGAGCGCCCGGCACCCGGTGCTCACTGTCCGACACAAAACTCGATTGGATATCGATTCAATAAATAGTGTGGTTAATCTCGTCTGTTATTATATAAAGCACGAACTACCGCACCATTTAATTATCGTCTAAAGACACATAACAATGTTGATCCACGTAATTATTGCAATGGAAAACAATCACGTTAAAACAATTCCTTTTTTCACTGGCACGAATACGCCAGTTTAAAAACCCGTCCTAATGGAAATGTTTCACAGTGAAAATAAGTATTTTCGCCTACACTGAAACTGAACAAAAATGCTGAGTTCGCACTCCGGCGAGCTTAATCAAACGCTGAGCTTCGTCTATACAATAACGTTTACCAAACGTTATATTGAAAGAACGAGTTTTAATTTAAAGAGTCAATGAAGAGGAAGAACATAGGTGCAATCAACTATTGTGAGTTTAAGGCCATAAAGTTTGCTGGTAAGAGCAGCGACGCAGATACGACGACACTCACCTAATGTACTTCGATAAAGTTCGTACACAATAGAGTGTATCTATTGGAGCAAAGCACACAATCACGGAAGCCTTTCAAAACGAAACGAAATGAGGTTACTACAGTTAGTGCCACGATTTAATAAAATACAATATCACAGGACAAAAGGCTTAACTAAAGACAATTTTAAATTTTTATAACATTTCTATGACCTCAGAGCATGCAATAGTATTTATTATGAAAGTGCACTCGCCAAGTATATAAAACCACCGAAAAGAGTCATTGCATTTTTCTTTTAAATGGTCTAAATATATTAGGTTTAAACTCATAACTTTGGATTCTTATCTTGTGAATTACGAAATAAGTTTGCGTATAATGTGTTAAAGGTGCAATTTCAGTTTTTATCTTGAAGGAATTGGACAAGTACACAACTATTTTTACGCAAAAAACATACATAACTACGCACACGTTTGGATATGCGACAAAGTAAATCTACTAAAGGTTATTTCGACCGTGACTTAATAGTGGTCTCTTTCCTTGGACCCATTAACAAAAACACATCAGGACATCCTGTCCTCGCTACCCGTACGTTTGCGTCCTCAAAATAAAATGTCGTCATCGAAACGCTATTTTAATGGCCTTAAGCTAGCTCTTAAACCGGGGAGCGCTCTCGGTCTCAATGAAAACTGTTCGTCTTACAAAACAAACTAAATACCAGAGATGTTTGTGCTCCACGTCAAACGATGTTATATGTTGTTATCCGTTGTTTGTTGCTTCTACAACAATACATTTAGATTCTCTTCATGATAAATATTCGGTAGAAGTAAATACTGAGATATTATTCTTTATTTTTCTTTTCGTTATTGTATTTGGATGTTTAACTCGTATGAAGCATACAAATATAGGATTCAGGATCAATATCAATAAACGAAGGTTCACATTTACTGATAAATACCATATTTTCACGTTTCTACGAAAACAAATAAGACATAATAAAAGGAAAATGGAAAAACCGGCCAAGTGCGAGTCGGACTTGCGCACGAAGGGTTCCGTACCGTAATCGCAAAAAAATGGAAAAAAAACATGTTTGTTGTATGGGAGCCCCACTTAAATATTTTTTTACTCTGTTTTTAGTATTTGTTGTTATAGCGGCAACAGAAATACATCATCTGTGAAAATTTCAACTGTCTAGCTATCACGGTTTATGAGATACAGCCTGGTGACAGACAGACAGATGGACCGCGGAGTCTCAGTAATAGGGTCCCGTTATTACCCTTTGGGTACGGAAACCTAAAAACGGAAGTCGGAATGAAAAGATGATGCTTCTCTGCCATTAAAATGAATCATGTTTTGTAAAGGTGTTAGTTTATGCATACATAGGAACATAAACTAGTGATTTTCTCTCTTAGTGGTATACAGAAACTACAGAACGCCACCTCCTTACATCGCCCAGAACGCCACCTCCTTACATCGCCTTTTGCTTTGTTCACAGACGTACGACGGTTGTGAATTGTAAAACCATTTAATGAAAATATTATTATATAAGATAGGCACAATAATTTATAAAAAATCTGTACAACCCAGGCAGGCGCTTAACTTTGTGTAAATTATTTCTTCACTACTGCTCTCAAAACGGTGAAGGAAAACATCGTGAGGAAACTGGCAAGTCTTAGAACCAAAAAATCGAAGACATGTGACATTCACCGACCCGCACTGGGCCCGCGTGATGGATTACGGCCCATTTCCTCTCACAGAGAGGAGGTCTGTGTCCCAGCAGTGAGACAATAAGCTGATTATGATGATGATGTACAACCCCACAATAAAGTCACAGCTACCCCAACACAAGTCAAAGGAAAGGCAGGTTAATCAATTAGTTACTAGATACGATCAGGAATCGATGGCCCGGGGATACCATGCGTTTGACTCGATCGTGGTAACTTAGGAGAAGTTAACAGTTTGCGTCCAGCTGCGGGCACTGCGGCTAGGCGGCACTGATTTTAGCCGGCTACCCTAAAACTATATACAACGATACACATAGTTGTATCGGTCAGCTTTCAGCCAATAAACGATGTTCATTCAGCAATGTTGGCTCACATTTCAGGTTCATTGTTTGCTATTACAAACGTACCTCGTTGCTCTAGTGGTTGCATAGGCTTCTGTTGTGTTTGACATACTGGGTTCGATTTCCGGGTTAGACAAAGTCTTGTTGAGTTTTCCTATCTAGAATTACTATATTGTATTTTATTAAATCATGGCACTAACTGTAGTAACCTCATTTCGAACAATGCTCAGGAAAACTGAACGGAGGCATGAAAAGCTTCCGTGTTTGTGTGCTTTGCTCCAATAGGTACACTCTATTGTGTACGAACTTTATCGAAGTACATTAGGTGAGTGTCGTCGTATCTGCGTCGCTGCTCTTACCAGCAAACTTTATGGCCTTAAACAGTTTAAAAACCCGTCCTAATGGAAATGTTTCACAGTGAAAATAAGTATTTTCGCCTACACTGAAACTGAACAAAAATGCTGAGTTCGCACTCCGGCGAGCTTAATCAAACGCTGAGCTTCGTCTATACAAAAACGTTTACCAAACGTAATATTGAAAGAACGAGTTTTAATTTAAAGAGTCAATGAAGAGAAAGAACAGAGGTTCAATCAACTATTGTGAGTTTAAGGCCATAAAGTTTGCTGGTAAGAGCAGCGAAGCAGATACGACGACACTCACCTAATGTACTTCGATAAAGTTCGTACACAATAGAGTGTACCTATTGGAGCAAAGCACACAAACACGGAAGCTTTTCATGCCTCCGTTCAGTTTTCCTGAGCATTGTTCGAAATGAGGTTACTACAGTTAGTGCCATGATTTAATAAAATACAATATAGTAATTCTAGATAGGAAAACTCAACAAGACTTTGTCTAACCCGGAAATCGAACCCAGTATGTCAAACACAACAGAAGCCTATGCAACCACTAGAGCAACGAGGTACGTTTGTAATAGCAAACAATGAACCTGAAATGTGAGCCAACATTGCTGAATGAACATCGTTTATTGGCTGAAAGCTGACCGATACAACTATGTGTATCGTTGTATATAGTTTTAGGGTAGCCGGCTAAAATCAGTGCCGCCTAGCCGCAGTGCCCGCAGCTGGACGCAAACTGTTAACTTCTCCTAAGTTACCACGATCGAGTCAAACGCATGGTATCCCCGGGCCATCGATTCCTGATCGTATCTAGTAACTAATTGATTAACCTGCCTTTCCTTTGACTTGTGTTGGGGTAGCTGTGACTTTATTGTGGGGTTGTACATCATCATCATAATCAGCTTATTGTCTCACTGCTGGGACACAGACCTCCTCTCTGTGAGAGGAAATGGGCCGTAATCCATCACGCGGGCCCAGTGCGGGTCGGTGAATGTCACATGTCTTCGATTTTTTGGTTCTAAGACTTGCCAGTTTCCTCACGATGTTTTCCTTCACCGTTTTGAGAGCAGTAGTGAAGAAATAATTTACACAAAGTTAAGCGCCTGCCTGGGTTGTACAGATTTTTTATAAATTATTGTGCCTATCTTATATAATAATATTTTCATTAAATGGTTTTACAATTCACAACCGTCGTACGTCTGTGAACAAAGCAAAAGGCGATGTAAGGAGGTGGCGTTCTGGGCGATGTAAGGAGGTGGCGTTCTGTAGTTTCTGTATACCACTAAGAGAGAAAATCACTAGTTTATGTTCCTATGTATGCATAAACTAACACCTTTACAAAACATGATTCATTTTAATGGCAGAGAAGCATCATCTTTTCATTCCGACTTCCGTTTTTAGGTTTCCGTACCCAAAGGGTAATAACGGGACCCTATTACTGAGACTCCGCGGTCCATCTGTCTGTCTGTCACCAGGCTGTATCTCATAAACCGTGATAGCTAGACAGTTGAAATTTTCACAGATGATGTATTTCTGTTGCCGCTATAACAACAAATACTAAAAACAGAGTAAAAAAATATTTAAGTGGGGCTCCCATACAACAAACATGTTTTTTTTCCATTTTTTTGCGATTACGGTACGGAACCCTTCGTGCGCAAGTCCGACTCGCACTTGGCCGGTTTTTCCATTTTCCTTTTATTATGTCTTATTTGTTTTCGTAGAAACGTGAAAATATGGTATTTATCAGTAAATGTGAACCTTCGTTTATTGATATTGATCCTGAATCCTATATTTGTATGCTTCATACGAGTTAAACATCCAAATACAATAACGAAAAGAAAAATAAAGAATAATATCTCAGTATTTACTTCTACCGAATATTTATCATGAAGAGAATCTAAATGTATTGTTGTAGAAGCAACAAACAACGGATAACAACATATAACATCGTTTGACGTGGAGCACAAACATCTCTGGTATTTAGTTTGTTTTGTAAGACGAACAGTTTTCATTGAGACCGAGAGCGCTCCCCGGTTTAAGAGCTAGCTTAAGGCCATTAAAATAGCGTTTCGATGACGACATTTTATTTTGAGGACGCAAACGTACGGGTAGCGAGGACAGGATGTCCTGATGTGTTTTTGTTAATGGGTCCAAGGAAAGAGACCACTATTAAGTCACGGTCGAAATAACCTTTAGTAGATTTACTTTGTCGCATATCCAAACGTGTGCGTAGTTATGTATGTTTTTTGCGTAAAAATAGTTGTGTACTTGTCCAATTCCTTCAAGATAAAAACTGAAATTGCACCTTTAACACATTATACGCAAACTTATTTCGTAATTCACAAGATAAGAATCCAAAGTTATGAGTTTAAACCTAATATATTTAGACCATTTAAAAGAAAAATGCAATGACTCTTTTCGGTGGTTTTATATACTTGGCGAGTGCACTTTCATAATAAATACTATTGCATGCTCTGAGGTCATAGAAATGTTATAAAAATTTAAAATTGTCTTTAGTTAAGCCTTTTGTCCTGTGATATTGTATTTTATTAAATCGTGGCACTAACTGTAGTAACCTCATTTCGTTTCGTTTTGAAAGGCTTCCGTGATTGTGTGCTTTGCTCCAATAGATACACTCTATTGTGTACGAACTTTATCGAAGTACATTAGGTGAGTGTCGTCGTATCTGCGTCGCTGCTCTTACCAGCAAACTTTATGGCCTTAAACTCACAATAGTTGATTGCACCTATGTTCTTCCTCTTCATTGACTCTTTAAATTAAAACTCGTTCTTTCAATATAACGTTTGGTAAACGTTATTGTATAGACGAAGCTCAGCGTTTGATTAAGCTCGCCGGAGTGCGAACTCAGCATTTTTGTTCAGTTTCAGTGTAGGCGAAAATACTTATTTTCACTGTGAAACATTTCCATTAGGACGGGTTTTTAAACTGGCGTATTCGTGCCAGTGAAAAAAGGAATTGTTTTAACGTGATTGTTTTCCATTGCAATAATTACGTGGATCAACATTGTTATGTGTCTTTAGACGATAATTAAATGGTGCGGTAGTTCGTGCTTTATATAATAACAGACGAGATTAACCACACTATTTATTGAATCGATATCCAATCGAGTTTTGTGTCGGACAGTGAGCGCCGGGTGCCGGGCGCTCGCTGGAGGCAGGGAGGCAGCAAGGACGGCACGTGGCGTGAAATCCGTCGCCTTGCGAGCTCTCCAACTGCTCCCCGGGGCCGAGTCGATCTGTTACAACAAATAATACGCCAGACGGCGATCCGTTAAACCATTTTTCCAATAATTGTTTTAAATCGTCTCTATAAATATTGTTGATATGGCGTTATTAGCCGTCGTTTCAAGCAATACAATTTCAATTACAAAGACATGAACATAAATTTGAAATGAAAAAATATAAGATTTCTTTTCCGGGAGAGTCAATTTCAATGAGAAGATTGAATTCATCAATCATACAAATCGATCAAATACATACAAATCGAATAATGTTAAACAAATCAGCCGATTCTTCTCATGAATGTATGAAAAATGTCGAGTGAGGAATATTTTCTTGCGCATTAAATTGGTAGAAAGGCTGGTGTCAGCTTCAAATTATATTACTGGTATTATTCGGACCTGAGATATTGAAAAGAAGCTCTGCAACATCCTGAGAGGAAATGCTTTCCATTCTACATAATATTTCAATAGGTATATAACATGTCAGAACGTGTGTGATACTAGGTAATAAGAAATTCATTCGGGACAGGGGAGGTGTTCAATTAATATCCTGAGTATAAAATGATTCCCTGTCTATGAATCACAAATAAGACGTTATGATTTTAATAAATGTAGCTATTGTAATTTAGAATGTTTAGCCAGTCAAATAAGACCCGGCCCTCATTCGGCTTTGTTGCAACTTGGGACAAGCTTTTACTAGCAGATGACTGCAAAAGACTTGGTCTATTAATGAGGCTGGTTGATAGTTAAATCCATGCATATATTATAAATTCGAAAGTAACTCTGTCTATCTGTCTGTTTGTTACCTTTTCACGCCTAAACTAGTGAACGGAAATCAATAAAATTTGGCAAGGGGATAGATGGCATCCAGAGTAAGGACATAAGCTAAAAAGAGTACAAAAAAAAGTATGTAGGTAGGGTAGGGTAGGGTAGGGTAGGTAGGGAAGGTAGGTATATAGGGTAGGGTAGGTAGGTAGGTATGTAGGGTAGGGTAGGGTAGAAAGGTAGGTAGGTAGCCAGTTGACGGGAGCGAAGCCGCGGAGGACAGCTAGTTAACCTATAAAGAGCGAAATAATATTTAAGTCCAATTAAAAAATACTTTTTCTGAACAAGCCTGTTGTGTGCCAGCACCTTACCGTGCATTGTCATCCAAAACAAAAGTGTATGCAAAAGGAGATGTTCGATTTTGGGCCATCACTATGTACACTACATAGATAAATAGGAAAAAAATAGGGGAATTCCATAAAAATACTAACAAATTAATTTGAAGAAGAGTACAGCAGTAACAAAAATGATCATTTATAGTTTTTAATTAGATAACCCTATTTTTAGGGCAGCCATGACAGTTGTGTTTGACATGACGTCTGACGACTTTGACAGTTTTAAGAAGTGACTTCTTTGAGTCATTGTTTGCTTTGACTTTGAATTGGATATGTTTCGGAGTTTTTAGTGATTGTTTTACTACTACGGACATTAATTGATTGCTTCTCTATTGAAATTGAATTAGTGTTGTTTTTATTGACGCAGTTATTACGATGATACCTCAAACAAATGCCATTGTCAAAATGACATTCTGCGCATACTGTCATTGTCAAAATGTCATTCTTCGCATACTGTCACTGTCAAAATTACTTTTTTCGCCTACTGCTGATCTGACCCACCATGTTTAATTGTGAATTATGTTGCTCTACTTGACAAAGTTAATTTAAGTTTACATTGAAACGAAGTGAAATTAAAGAAATTTAACAATAAAACAGTTACTATAATATACAGCAATTTTTACATAAAGTATACAAAGAGCTGGCCCAGGCTCCATACAATTCTGGAACATCTCCTTTCATCGTAATTGGTAGAGAATAACTGCTTTAAAATTCTGAAGCAAGATTTGACCCGAGCATACATACATACATTGCAAGTTAATGAAAAGCTTGTAAAATGATGGCTACCGGGCAAACAAATATTTGTGACATCGCTTTCAAACATAATTTACTCGCACAAGAGCTTAGAATATTATCTTCTAGTAAATAGTAATAATGGCAGTACAAAACATCATTAATCAAAGGATATAAGTCACCGCCCCTCAATAAGGAATAGTCGTCTCTGCAATTGGCATTTCATTTGTCAATAAACATCTTTAGTCAATACTTGCTTCTTCCCGCGGCTTCGTCCGAGGCAAAAGTGTTTTATTATCCCAAGTAAACATACTATCGGGATAACAAGTAAAATTTTCCAAAACCCCCAACAATTTATTTAATTTCACACTTTTTAAACTACATAATTTATCTAGAAGTAGACACGCCTCCCACTAGGTGGACCGATGACCTGGTTAAGGTTGTGGGAAGGCGCTGGATGCGAGACGCACGGGATCGGTCAATGTGGCGACGCCTGGGGGAGGCCTATGTCCAGCAGTGGACGTCTTTCGGCTGATATGATGATGATGATGATGAGACACGCTTCAATCAACAATATATCTAAGACTTAATTATGTCACGATATCTTGCGAAAATACGTCTGAAACAGTAAAACGCCCGTAACTTTTGAACGGCTGAACCAACTTTCATCAAAGCAAAAAAAAACGCCCGATAATATCACCATTCCAAAAAACAAACTAAATCAAAATCGGTTCACCCGTTTAAGAGCTATGATGCCACAGACAGATAAACAAATACACAAACATTTATAACACCCCCTATTTCCGTCAGGGGTAAAAAAACATCATCCTATCATCGCTTACCATCAGGTGAGATAGTGGTCAAGCGCGAGCCTATAATATATAAAAAAAAATAAAAAAAAAAATGTCCTAATTCAGGATCGTTCAGCAGTCAAAGCGAAGAAAGGTAACAGAGTTACTGTCACATATTTTATAACATTAGTAGGCAGTAAGGACCTCAGCCAGCAGATCCACATTCGTGAAAGTTAGAAAATTATACTATTGCCGGGATAAAACCATAAACATATGACCTCCTTCGAGGTCCAATCAAAATTAGTTCAGCGGTTGAGGCGTAAAAACAGAACAGACAGACAGACAGAGTTACTTTTCATTTATAATATGAGTATAGATAGCACTGATGGCAGTGTATACTTTGATTTGAATAATGTAGTGCGCACACTGGGTACTGGGTACTCTAGTAGGTAATACGAATACCCCCTTATATAAATTCCGTCATGATCTTATTAAGGCTATTACCGACTGAGCTAGGCTTAATAAGGTCGTGTGCTTGACTTATGTGCTGTATGCGAATTGTTGGGTAAACGTGATTTGGTTTTTATGTACGTGATATTCATGAAAGAATTTAGATTAGAGAATAAGGTCTAATTTTAGTCTTCTGAACTCTCCTAATAATTTATTAGTGTTTCTGGACAGGTATTTATGCAACTTACAAGTTGTAGGTCGTGGGTTCGAGCCCAGGCAGGCACTTTACTTTTTGTAAATTATTTCTTCACCACTGCTCTCAAAACGGTGAAGGAAAACATCGTGAGGAAACGGCATGTCCTAGAACCAAAAATTTGAAGACATGGATTACGGCCCATTCCCTCTCGTACAGAGGAGGCCTGTGTCCCAGCAGTGGGAACATTAATAGTCTGATGATGTGGACAGGTATTAGATACTTTGTTAGTTTCTACAAAATGTATGGGACGAAAACTATTGCAACGAACCAAATGATACGACATTGTTGCAGTGTTTGGTAGAATTTTTTTTCATCAATTTTTTCTACCAAAGTCTGCAACAATGTCTGGCTTATAGATGTTTAATAAACAAAATATTCAAAATGAAATGAAGTCAAGTGCTAAAGAAAGAAGTAACTACAAAACCCCGCCACAAAAACCTTTAAAAAGTTGAAAATAATATATATTGGCCAAAGACCACACAATTCGATGTGGCCGCTGATACTGGCCGTCAGTAACTAACTTTTGTTATAGTAGTCTACTTTAAAATTTCGCAGGTATTGACTTATAAATAAAATATCGCGCCATGCCAACAAAGTTCTTTTTTTTTGTATCTACTCTCAATATTCAGGTTTCTTTTTTAACATTTAAAATCTTTGGAATATTGATTTTTTGAATGAATTATCATATTATGTGCACATAACTATAATGGACCTAGTATAATACCCTACCCTACTTGATATTATTGACTCCCGACGGAAAAAGAGGGATGTTTGAAGTGTGTACGTGCCTGTGTGTTTGTGAATTTTTGTTTGAAAAGTGATTTTATCGAGAGTGTGTTTAGCTATGTTTGATGTAAATCGTTGAATCGTTCAATAGTTATGATCGTTTTACTGTTTGAATCGGGATGTTTTTACAAGACATTGTGTCTTAATTACGTGTTCAATAGATTGTCGATCGAAGCGTGTTTTCTACCAGATAAATTATTTAGCATGAAATAAAAATGTGTCGGATGTTTTTGAAATTTTACTTCTTTAGATAATATATTTGAGAACCCGCGAATCTGTATCGCGATTACAGAGATACTACAATCCTGTATTTTCGTCAATCCAAGCTCCCTTACGTGTAGTACACGAATATTTTTAGAATTAATTGGACGGAACAAGACAATGTAAAGACCGTTGTGTACAATATAATTGTGTAGGCAAAGTCAATAACATTAGCTACCCGGTGAATGGGCGAAAGTGCCCCACTTCTAAGTGGGGCACTTTCATATTCATTGGTGCTTCAGTATTCAAAGGATTTCTTATACGAGGAAGTGTGAAATGTTAAAACAACAATTCCACAATTTTGACTTGCTTGGCTGAACGTTCAAGAGAAGTGATAAGTATCAAAGCCAGTCTTGATTTGACTGCAAAACTACAATAAAAATAAATGTGCAAATAAACCCCAAACAGTTTACAAAGAGAACGACATTCCAATACATCGACAATACAAACAAAAGTAAGCGAGGGTAACTATCGGCAGACATTAGTACGATTTAGTATGTACCATGCGCTGCCGCTTACTAACGCGTTTGTTTAGCCTGGGCGATGTAAAGACACCAGCCCGGCGAGCATGGCAAACCCAAGACGTTTGTGACAAGACATGATAAAATTTGTCCATGTCTTACAATTTGTCATTTATGCTAGCACGGGTCAACCATGTGACATATTTTAAAGGCACGACATGCCTTTTTTGTTGCTTCCCGGCGTGCACGGCCTACTGTACCATGGCTTGAGTCACACATTTCATCGCAATTTGGGCGATAAAGTCATTTTGTCTTAAATACTAGTACCGGCGGCGTGAGAAAATTTCGTGACGTTTATTTGGGACTCATCGGGTCTTAATTGCTAATACGGGCGCACCCATTTTGTCACAAATGTCACATTTTGACAGATGATTGAGAAAAATGTATCACTTTCGTTCGGAGGTGGTGATAAAATTGTACAGTTGAAATAAATAATATTTTCCTTCTAATTACTGCACCAAATGGCAATAAATTTAATTTGTGTGTGGGGTGATCAATGCTTTTTAATTAATTGAAATGTTACAGGATCTACAATTAATTTTATATTATTCTTATTTTTAATTATTATTTTTATTTTGATTATTATTTTTTTTATTATTATTTTTTGTTTTTATACCATATTCTTCTTACTTTCTACATTTTTAAATTTTTCTTAAATAAAATCCCCAAAAAACATTTAAAATATAAGAAATAGGGGCCTAACGGTATTGGTCCAAGCTATTATATTTTTTAGTAAATCTTTCTAACAAACACTTAATATGTTATCAAACAAACAAAGAAAAATAAAGTGTGCATAAGTCTATGGTCGTGGGTCAAATATTAATTTATTCCCAACAAAATTAAAAAGTTGTTTGGCTGTGTGAACGGCATACTTTTTTACGTTGTAGCGTTGTGAGATCTCAACTGAAAATAGTCGAATGATACTAATATCAAAATTAGTCGGTCAATAGTCACATCTCTAAAAACACGGCACAACTCTAACCTTCCGGAGTACTGTCACTCGGTCATTTGGATTCCGGTGGCTTAGCTAATTACATATTTTCTATCCTCACGATTCTGGTGCCCCGATTTAGGGTGAGTTTCTCATTAGTTTAACTATTGTACCTTATTCTTTGTGCCAGGCGACCAATACCGATTCCATCACCTAATTAATATCAGTTTTGCACTGTCATGTTGGACGCGTGGCTAAGGGTCGCCTGGGACAAAGGAATTTGCAATGAGCATGTGTTTCTACTGCATTGAATTGTGTCTCCGTGTTATATTGTAAGTGATCACGTTTACTTATGTTATTAAATGCTAGCGTGTTCATACTTAACCTAACTTTGCATCTGTCAATGTGCTTGCTATCTTTGCAAGTTTCTTATCTGTAAACCGCTGCGATGTGCTGAGCTTTCACCTACAATGTTCCCATACCGTTCCTTGGCCTAAAATGGGGACGAAGCTGGTACATCGCATGCGGCTTGCTGCTTTTTGCACCGCATCTAACATGCGCACCCTATGGTGCTTTCAGGGCTCTTTGTACGGGCTGAGGCTTGCCTTTCTCCCACGGCTGTACGCTGCCAACTACCTGCACGCTGCCAACTACCGGCACGCTACCTACGCCCACCGCCAGGTCCTTTTACCTGACACCTGCGGCTTACCGCCGTGCCAGCCTACGCACGCTGCCCGGTCTTGCCTGCCTACCTGCGGCCTGCCGTCGCGCGAGCCGGTGCCAGCGCAGCCTACCCTGCGCACCCCAAGCTGCTTCGGTCCCGGCGACCAATCGCTGTGCCGGTGCTGACCGGTCCCCGCGTCTACCACGTGCTGCCAAGGGACGGTACCCCCTTACTATTTTATCCGCGTGACGGCGTTTGTACAGAACTGAGTGGCGCTAGAACCCTCGACCTAGCTGTTATATTTAACTTTAAATATATGTATTAAATTACAAGCTGTTTCTCTAACTACCTCCTAACTACCAGTTAGCGGCCTGCGCAGCTTACCTAGCGCAGACTAAGCCGTTACAACGTATTATTTTATTTGGTCGTCTATTCAAATTATGTCGCACTATGAAGTCAACAACAAGAAAAGCAAGTCGCGACTGCACACTATGTCACATGGTTGTCCCGTGCTAGCATTTAAGACAAATTGTAAGACATGACATATTCTATCATAACTTGCTCTATCATGACCGTAGTTCAAGTCGAAAACCAAGCAATGTAAAAAAAAAAAAAAAAACTTATTATTCATGTTGGGATTCTGCTAACATGGGGATAGCAAAGGGGGGGGCTAAATTTTGGTTATTTTTGCCTAGGACATACCGTTTTCGAGATATCATTTTAGAAATATAGAGTGTTTTATGCAAAATAAAATAAGATACGGAGGCCCATAATTCGGAAACAGTGCGTCGTAGGGCTATGCTTCTCAGAACATAAATGGTTTTTATGGCCAAGGTTAAACCGAAACTGCAATAAAATTGGAAAATTTCCGAAAAAGAAAAAAATAAACGTCAAGAAGTTATGCCACAAGTCAAGAAAATATCTCACGCCGCCGTGCTAGCATTTATGGCAAAATGAGTTTATCGCCCAAACTGTGATTCAAAGTGTGACTTAAGCGATGTCACAGTAGGCCATGCTCGCAAAATAAGATACGGAGGCCCATAATTCGGAAACAGTGCGTCGTAGGGCTATGCTTCTCAGAACATAAATGGTTTTTATGGCCAAGGTTAAACCGAAACTGCAATAAAATTGGAAAATTTCCGAAAAAGAAAATAATAAACGTCAAGAAGTTATGCCACAAGTCAAGAAAATATCTCACGCCGCCGTGCTAGCATTTATGACAAAATGAGTTTATCGCCCAAACTGTGATTAAAAGTGTGACTTAAGCGATGTCACAGTAGGCCATGCTCGCCGGGCAGACATGCCCTTTGTGGGCTACAAGTAAATGTGAATCAGAAGTGGATTCTACAGTATTCCCAGCGAAAATCCCCAAACTAGATAGGAATACCAATTGCTTTCCTGCCCAATTTCCCTGCAAATTGCCAAGGAAAATTGTGCCGCGAAATATCTAATATTTGCATAACGTCACGTGCGTGTAAAAAAAAACAAAGTGAAAGGGAACCTAGTAACAGGTGTCATTTATTTTGTTTGTTCTGTTGTACAAGTGTTTGCTGTGTTCGGTTATTGCGAACAATGATGGAATATCCTCGGAATTCATGTTTGTCTCTAAATATTGAATAAATAATAAATATATGAAACAAACAGGGAATGTAAATGGGTTGAGCTATTTGTGTTACGTTTTGTGATTGTGATTTTATTCCGACAGAAAGTAGATTTTTTGTATTTATTTGTTTACCCTCGCATTGGAGCGCCTTGCAGCAATTACACCAATGGAGCAAAAACTTACAAATACTAACTATAAGTCCAGGTTTCCTCACGTTGTTTTCCTTCACCGTTGTCAGCGATGTCCAATATAAACTTAAAAAGTACATATTAATTGAAAAAGTCACAAGGTACTTGCCCGGATTTGAACCCACGACCTCAAGCACGAGAGGCGAGGTCTTAGCCTACTGGGCCACCACGACATATGTCCACCACGACATATATAGATATTATTATATCAATAGTCTTTATATTATTGCGCTCGACTGTATCCGTACCTACATATATTTAACAGGAACCTACATTTCTCGTCGGTTATCTTACGTAAACAATTTGGATTCCATAAAATTTTCATGATCCGGTATTCATTAGGACGTCAGGCGTCAGTCGGTCATCATGACTTGCTTTTTTTCCTAGAATTAAATTCAACCCGAGCACTCATCACACCTAAGTGGGAACACGGCAATATGCAGTGCCCGTGGAATATGAGAGTAGGCAGTATTTGAGGTCACCCTTAATTACATTATGAGGACAAACAGTAGGTATGCCATGTTGCTAAACCTCTTTAAATGTTGTGACATTATTCGGATCTTCAAAGTCAACATAATTGGCCTTATTAATAAATATTTATACCCATATGATTAGGTTAAACACTAATTAGCAGAATCTTAATTCATATTTTTAACCCCCGACGGAAAAAAGAGGGGTAAAAGTTTGAAGTGTGTACCTGTGTGTTTGTGTATTATGTCTATTTGTCTTTGGCATCATAGCTCGGCAACGGATGAACCGATTTTGATTTGGGTTTTTTGTTTGAAAGGTGGCATTATCATAAGTGTTCTTAGCTATGTTTGATGAAAATCAGTTCAAAAGTTGTGGGCGTTTTACTGTTAGAATCGGGTATTTTCGCAAGATATCGTGTAATAATAACATGTTCGCTAGATTGTTTACCGAAGCGAGATTTTAAAAAGTAATCATCTGCTTAGCCTTTTTCCCAATTATTGTTGGGGTTGGCTTCCAGTCTTACCAGATTCAGCTGAGTATTAGTGTTTTACATGGAGCGACTGCCTATCTGACCCTCACAACTCAGTAACTGGGCAACACAATACCCCTTGGCAAGGCTGGTGTCAGATCTCAGGCTTCTGACTACCCGTAACGACTGTCAAAGATCTTCAAATGACAGCCAGGACCAATGGCTTAACGTGCTTTCCGAGACACGGAGGAAACTCGGTATGTTGAAAACACATCCACGGACTGACCTCGTTAAGCGTTGCTTAACCTTGATGATCGACCCGTGCGGCTGTTATTATTTAGCCACGAGCTCCTTAAATGTTTAAACGTAAGAAATAAAAAAAATATCAGATGTTTTTGAAATTTTTAATTTTTATTTGTCATGTAGAATTTAGAATCTGCTAATCGATGTTTATCCTATTCTCATTTCTTTTGGTTTTTGAGTTTTTAAAGCTGTGTATGTAATTTCTTTGAATAAGCAATTTTTTATATTTTTTGTTTTTGCATACGAGCAAGAGAAGATTTAATAGCCCGTTATATCATTTGTGTTGACCACTGTCCTCTGTCACTCATAAACATTTTACTGGGTAATAAACTTAAAAAAAACGCACGATTTAACTGCATTCTAATGCGTCACAGTCGTATAATTAAGAAGGCGGCATATAAATTAAGTTCCGTCTATCCTGTTGGGGTGGCACTCAAATGATCTAGAACATTGAGTTGAGGGTCCGCAGGCAGAATATCTCCGCGTGGTAGTTGTAGATCGTGGACTACTGACCTACTGTCATCTATAAACTTTTATTTGCTTTGTTGCTATTTGTATGACGTAATGATCTTTTTAGGGTACCGTGCTGGATTTACGTTATTCAATGTAATCCCTTTTGGGATTTGCTGTCCGTCCGTTTATGTGCATGTCACCGTCGATTATAATTATTATGGAGTATTTTAGGATCGATGGTAAATCCTTGTGGGTTTTCCCAAAATTAGACACTATTAAAATCCCATGTGTACTCGTAGACCAAAGAGGATTTTGTTGTTTGGTACTTATAATGATATCAAGCTGCCTATCCTTTTTCCTAACTATGTTGGGGTCGGCTTCCAGTCTAACCGGATTTAGCTGAGTACCAGTGTTTTACATAGAGCGACTGCCTATCTGACCTCCACCACCCAGTAACTAGGTAACACGGTACCCCTTGGCAAGACTGGTGTCAGATCTCAAGCTTCTGACTACTCGTAACGACTGTCAAAGATCTTCAAACGACAGCCGGGACCAACGGCTTAACGTGCTTTCCGAGGCACGGAGGAAACTCGGTATGTTGGAAATGGTCACCCATCCACGGACCGACCTCGCATAACCTTAATGATCGACCCGTGCGGCTGTTATTATTTAGCCACGTCATGTCATCCATTTGCGTAAAATTAAGCTTTAAATGGCAATTTTTTATAAGATTCAAGTTTCCCCTCTCCCTCCTGCCAGCTAAATGGTTGCTTTTGGATATGTGAAACGGCTGTAGTATATAATATAACGAAATTAAAGCTAAGTAAGCTTTACAAAGTTTACGAGTAATAAGCTTGACCAATTTATAAAATGATCTTAGAAAAGTAAAAAAATGTGTGTAGGTATGGGGACAACAGCTTTTGAACGGCAAAGTTAATTATGTCCCTTCGTTAGAGCAAGGTCAGGTGTTTTCATTGTCGGTTAGTAATGTTACCTATTTATTTTGGTGAATGTAGCTGTATATACGGAACCCTCTGTGCGCGATTCAGACTCAAACTTGGCCGGTTTTCAGGGTATCTAACCCCTTGTTCGCTTTAGGATAGATTCGCTTTAAGTCAGATTCGCTTTACGACAGATTCGCTTTACGGCAGAAATTGTACAGTCGTGTTAAGACCATCTCCACATAGTTTTCCTTGATATATAGGTATGATGTCAGGCATAGAAAACTCCTTTATTTTTCATGTCCGTTAATGGCCACTCATATGTCATTATTGTCTTGTAGTTGTATGACTGATTTGTAAAACTCAAGCAGTCTTATTACAAAAAGCGGTTTAACTAAAAACCCAGGTTTAAAACTCTATAAACCACGGTTTAAATAAAAATGATATTACAAATAATGGTTTAGCGATAAACCGTGGACCATATCATGGTCTAACGCTAAACCTCGGCAGCCCCTAGTTTAACGATGGTCTAAGTCGTATCTGTCAAAGTTTTTCTTTTAGGTTATAGAATCTTTTTCATTGTGTTGTGTTGTTTTTACCCGAAAATGTATATTAACATGGTGGATTTAATTGATATTGAGGATATTACTTTTTCCTCGGTACTCCAATTCTCAGATGTTTTTTTTTTGTTTGTTGGTCCATCACAACACATAATATATTAACACATTATTAACAAAGAGGCAATTGTTATAATAGAGACTTGGAGAACTTAAAAATCCAAGGCCTAATGAACTTTGTTCAACAAGCGATGGTTTTGTTTATTGTTATGGTTTCATGTAACGCGCGAGAATGTTACGTTTCGTTACACGTACGTAGATGTAATACGAATTCAAGTAATGTGCTTAAACCTAAACAAAACTGCAATTGATAAAATAACTAATGTTTATATACAAGCAAAATAACAAAGTGTCAATATTTTAACACTCCTAAACATCATTTAATCCTTATCGTATTATTAAAAGTTTTCTTTTCTGGGCATACGGAACGTTGCAATTGAATGATATTATGGTGAACGAATGATATTTGTTTTAATCTGTGGTTGATATATTGACAATGGTTCAAATGACGGTACTAAGAAGACCAGGGTTTTTTTAAGTTTTGTAATACGAACAAATTTAGACCATGGTTTTGCAGATAAGCCTGGACTTGATAGGCCAGGTTTAAACCAAGGTTTATTGAGTTTTTTGTAATAAGACTGAAGGTGTTTAACTTAAGCAAAATACACGTTTTGCTATCACTAATGTTTTGCTATCTTGGCATTTAACTCAATATTTGACCAAACTTTGCGGTGTTGAAGCGTCGTGTAGTAAGCAACGGGTGAACACAATGGCCAAAAAAACAGTATCTTACAAGAATAATAAAGCTAGACCTATAAAAAAACGGTCAAGTACGAGTTGAACTCTTGCGCCGAGGATTCCGTATCTACCCCTTATACCGCGATAATAAAATTGGTATCATTTTTGATTCTAGGTCAACTCGAACTACCATATAGGTTTTCGACCCAAAACCTTCCCGGGTACTTTCGGTTGACCTAGAATTCTCAATTTTGGTTAAAAGCAAGATCTTACAGTACAAGTAAAGGTAAAACGCCGAAAAATAAGAAGTTGAAAATTAAGGCAATTTTTAGTACTTACAAGTATTCGCGAAAATCTAAACTTCCCCATATTTTTTATCTTGATTTGTATACATCTAATAGGGAGTATAGACTTCAGTATCTGGTGTCAGTTCAATATGCTAGGTCCATCCATTCCTTAGAAAATCGGTGGTGACACACGGACAGACGGACAAGAGATCGGAGAGTTCGGAGGGAGGTACGGAACCCTAAAAATACTGTTACTACGTGTCGCCAAGCAAACGGATGTGAAATCCCACTTGGATGGAGCTATCATGCATCATAGCAAAACAAAATAATTGACAAGGACAATCACCTATCCTTCGCAAAAAGTCACACGACATACAATGTTAACAAAATCTTCTCGTATATAGAAATAATGTTACCCTGCTATTACAAAGAAGCCATTTTGCCAGATTCTGAATAGGCGAATTCCAGTTTTCCCTCGGGAGTCGTAAATAATAGGAAGTGGATGAGTAGCAGCATTTTCTTGTGCTCAGTAAAGATCATACTGATATGAGAACATGACTGCATTTGTAACTTTGCAACTTTTATGCTGCGCTCAGCGAAGTTTAAATCAAGCTGTACAGTGAACTTAGGATGTCTCTTGTCCGGAAGGACAAGAGACATTCTATCAAAAATAGTATCGCGAAAAGTTAGTAATGTATTGGAATGCCAAGAGCAAGATATTGACTATGGCCTTCTATCAAGACCATTTTGTCTAGCTATAGCCTCTCGTCACTCTCTTTTCAAGTGATTCTCGTAACTTTTAGTCGGTGATCTAAGTTTTTTTTTTCAAATTAATTAGGTATTCCAGACAGGACTAGGTGGTGGACTGAATTCAGAGGCGTGCAATGATTGTAGACATAACCTCCCCGCATGACGGGAACCTCATGAAAGCTGAGAAAGATAAGCAAATCAAGTATCTGGACTTCGCTCTCGAGATTGTAGACATGTGAGATGTGGCTTAATAGCTACGAGCCTCTACCAACACCTTAGGAGGTTCTCTTTAGGCGGCTTGGTAAAGGGCTTGATTCAGAACGATACTGCATTCTTCTGGACACGGCTCGTATTGTTGTGAGGTTCCTCTCTCTGGAGCGCTGACCGCCGGTAGCTTGGACCCTGTTCCCGATACCGGTGGGCCTCTATTTTTTTTATATGTTTATATATATATTTTTGAAGTGTTTTATAAAAATATTTAAAAATGTTCATATTATGAAAACTATAAAAAACAATCAATCTGCTTAGCATTTCCCGAACAATGATGGGTTCGGGTTCCAGTCTTACCATTTGCAGCTGAATTATCATTAATACCTAATTATAATTTCTTGTGATGTAAAATAAGGCGAATTCTATCTATCTACAGGTAATAAGCACACCAATAAATGTGATACATTATGGTGAACAGCTTGTGAAACTAGACTGGCAGCGAACTGAGCAAAAAAGCGTTGTCAAAATGACGTGACCCGCGACCGGCGACGTGTAGGTGGGAATATGTTAGCGGGGAGTCCATTCTTTGTCTCATAAATGTCTATCCAAACATGTACCTACACTTTTTGCTACACAGGCTACAAGAGTTGAACAATGTTTTACATTATTATCATTTTTGCTTGACATAAAAACCTTCATGTACCTTCATTAATTTATATAAAAATACGGGGCTTTTCCTATGTAATTTAGCTTTTACAGGTGGACACGGCAGTTTTTATTTGTTTCCGTACCATTATCGCAAAATACGACAAAAAAATCACGTTTGTTGTATGGGAGCCCTACTTAAATATTTATTTTATTCTGTTTTTAATATTTGTTGTTATAGCGGCAACAGAAATCAATCATCTGTGAAAATTTCAACTGTCTAGCTATCACGGTTCATGAACCGTGATAGCTATACAGTTAAAATTTGTCTGTCTGTCTGTCACCAGGCTGTATCTCATGAGATACAGCCTGGTGACAGACAAACAGACAGGCAGACGGACCGAGTAGTCTTAGTAATAGGGTCCCGTTTTTGCTCTTTGGGTACGGAACCCTAAAAAAACATGTCTGCTCTTTCCAACGTGTAGGTTGGAACGTAAATCTCTATCCTATAGCACTCCAAACATAGGCCATCTTTTCAGTTGGGGTTGAGTTCACCCCTAGTTTACACGAATATTATAGGCTGATAATGCTTTGCATGCTAACGTATCAATTGTCAAACGCGAACAATAGTTAACAAACGCGCAACACTACTCGACTGGCAGCGAACAGGCGGCGACGGGTTGACGTGTCGAGTGTGTCCGAGAGTTTACTCTGTGGCCGATACGAGTTAGTGTGACTCTACGAGTGTTTCAAAACGTGAGGTTGGAATTAGATGACTTTATTGCAGCCGAAGTTTTGACAAAATTAAGATCCTTAGTTATCGTGATGGTTGACAGGACGGTATAGAAGAAGAAAACGTGTAGCACCGACCTCAAATAATATGGGCCTATATTAGGCAGATGATTAAGGTATAGTGACAAATGTATTGCTGCATCTGGTTTGCTGGTGGTGGTGAAATTTTTCATCATGTTCATTTCAGCCGAAAGACGTCCACTGCTGAATATAGGCCTCCCACAAGTGTCACCACATCGACCGATCCCGTGCGTCTCGCATCCACCGGATTCCCGCCACCTTAACCAAGGCATCGGGCCACCTAGCAGTCCTCCGGTTCATTGGCCCATCTAGCGGTCGGCCCAACTTCCAACGCAGCGTTTGCTGGTACGTGGTCGCCTCTCCAAAACGTTTGTCCCATCAACCATCTGTTTTGCGAAAAATGTGGGGAAAACCGGTAAGCAGATGATAATGATGATGAAAAAAAAACCGACCAAGTGCGAGTCGGACTCGCGCACCTAGGGTTCCGTACACACCTTAGCTTAAAGGTATTATAGACCTAAGTATTTGATATGAATTTCAATTTAATACCTCTACGCAAGGGGTAGTAAGTTTAAAATTATTAAAAATATTTTATTATATGATTTAACTAAAAATTTACGGTTTTCGCAATTATTCCTTTTTCTGTGCTATGAGACGTTGCTTCGTACAAAATTTCAAGATTCTGAGTTCACGGGAAGTACCCTGTAGGTTTTGATTCCCTTGCGAGTGTCGAAAATTTTCGGAAATCGGCGGCATAAACTAATATAATATCTTTTGTTTGCGTTGGCTTCGAAGTTTGTTTTTTTAAATTACGTACATATTCAAGTAACACAAGTATATTATATTGTACTGTTTACATAAGGTCCACACAATAGAGGTCGGCGGTCCGGACCCAGACCGCGGTCCGCCATTTGGTGACCTGTTATAAATGCTCGGCATCATTATTCGTATTTCTAAAAGAATTTAAGTGTCAAGTTCCTGTAGAATAACCTATCGACGGTTTCAGCGAAAAATACCTATCAGAGCAAAATATATCGCTGTTCTGTTCTACATGCAAAGTTTTATGACTCCAGGCGAGTAATGTATGAGTACATAAAGTATCATGTCGCCCCGTCACTTACCGTCCAATATTTGTATTTTGTCGAGAAATAATGTTATTGTGAATGGTACTTTAGCGGGTTTTTAGGTAGACTTTTTGAGTCTGTCTGTATTTTTACAAGGATTTTGTGAGGTGTCGGTGCTTCAATTATCTTACTATTATAAATTCGAAAGTTTTGATGGATGGATGGATGTATGTTTCTTCCTCAACCACACCTGAACAGAGATAGATTATAGTCTGGAATAGCACACATGCTGCTTTTCATACCGGTATAATGTTTCTTTGGGATAAGAACACTTTTAACGCGGGCGAAGCCGCTAGCAGCAGCTAGTTGTCTACTAATAACTGCCCATAAATTGGAGAACTGACTTTTGTCAGGATTCTTTTACAAGAGCAAGGGCAGCTCAGATAAAAAAAAACAAGTTTTTTTCAATTTTTGATAGACAGACGACATGAGGTGTTTATGGATTTTTTATATCCGTTTTAACAACCGTTCACCTAGTTAAATATTCAATGTTTCTCTGCCATATATTTAAGACATAACAAAAGCTTTCAGCTGGTAAATTATGTCCAGTTCAAAAAGAAAGGTAAAGATAATGCTTGACATTTTCGACCTCTCCCAAACGGAACGTAATGATAAATGTCGCAGTCCCTGAGTGCTGACTAAGCGAGTTCCTACAATACCTATTATTATGTTAAATTATATGATTTTAGGGACTCCCATTATTTTTCTAGTAAGGAAAAATCTTCCAACGATAACAATGTTCGATTCTTATTTCTTAGAATACCTTTTCTTTCTAACAATCCATTAAAACAGGCCCGAAATTAATTGAACCGCATATAAATCCCATTTTTATTATATTTTTAACCCCCGCCGGCAAAAGAGGGGTGTTATAAGTTTCACGTGTGTTGCTGTGTATCTGTGTATCTATGTATCTGTGTGTCTGTCTGTGGCATCATAACGCCTAAACGGATGAACCGATTTCGATTTAGTTTTTTTTTGTTTGAAAGGTAATTTTTTCAAGAGTGTTCTTGGCTATGTTTAAATAAAATCGGTTCAGCCGTTCAAAAGTTATTGGATGTTTTACTGTTTGAATCGGGGTGTTTTCACAACGGAATGTGATATCATATTGAATGGAGAAAAGCTGGACTATGTAAATCAAACAGTTTTCCTAGGAATCACTCTAGATGACAAATTACAATGGGGGCCTCACATAACATCTCTGGCAGGACGGCTGAGCTCAGCCGCTTATGCTGTTAGAAAGATAAGACAGTTAACGGATGTAGAAACCGCGCGTTTGGTCTATTTTAGTTACTTTCACAGCATTATGTCTTACGGTATTTTACTGTGGGGTCGGGCGGCTGACATTGAATCAATATTTATATTGCAAAAGAGAGCTGTCAGAGCCATATATAAGTTAAGTCACCGAGAATCTCTTAGGGAGCTATTTAAAAAGATTAATATTATGACAGTTTCTTGCCAATTCATTTATGAAAATATTATGTTTGTAAGGAAAAATTTAAATCTCTTTAGTAAAGTTAGTGATAGACACAATTGTAATACCAGAAATAAAGATAAGTTAGATCAACCATCATATAGATTAGCTAAAGTACACACGTCTTTCATGAGGTACTGTGTTAAATTCTATAACAAAATACCTTGTGAGATATTAAAGTTAAATGAAAGAAAATTTAAAACAATAGTTAAAAGCACAATTTGTAAACAAGCATATTACAAATTAGATGATTATATTCAAGATAAGAATGCTTGGAAACATGCTGGTCCTGCTCCATAAGCCTATCTTTGGTGTGGACAAAATCGAAATGGTTAATTTGTATTATATTCATAATTATAGTAACGCTTTATTTTAATTTTTTCTTCTTTTTTTGTTTAAAAAAATTGACGCGCACACTGTTCTGTTGTTGTTTAATTAGGTAATGTACCTATGTTTGCAATATTTGTAAGTACGTGAGGACCATGTTCCTATTTATCAAGTAAAGGCATTTACCTGTTAGTGCTTGTAATTCTCTCATACCTATATGTAGTATAGTAGTGCTGGGTACATCGTCCTCACGTATATGAATTTATTAATGTATGTACTTATATAAATATTGTATGAAACTTTTTTTTAAAAGAGTAAGTATGGAGTTTCTTGTGCGTTCTTCTCCATAACAACCTACATTTCCGAATGCACGGTAGAATCATTTTTTTTTAAATGTAAATTTTAACGTTCAAAAGTGCCACATAATGGCCTACTTGAAATAAACACATTTGACTAACACTCTCGACAAAATCACCTTTCAAACAAAAAAAACTAAATCACAATCGGTTCATCTGTTTAGGCGCTATGATGCCACAGACAGACACACAGATACACTGATACGCAGATACACTGATACACAGATACGTGTGTATCAACACACGTGAAACTTATAACACCCCTCTTTTTCCGGCGGGGGTTAAAAATTTCAGTTTCTATAAATTAATTTTAGCTGCAGTAAAACAGAACCCTTTTCCATATTAGTATGACACCTCGCACCTCAGAATAAGCAGGCTTAATAGAGTGTCAATGCGAGAGGAGCCGTTTATCTGCCGGGTGACAGATGGCCGTATTTATCGCGCACCGCTCACGGCACTGCACACGCCTAGAATTTCTTATTGACACACGTGGCTTTCCCTCGATATTCTTTTGCAATTTCAAGCTGGTGATTTTAAATGAGACTTTAACGGTATTTTTCTACATTGCTTAGTATCGGGTTTTTGTTTCGAGTTACGCGATCGTTTTTTGTTTTTATACTGTCGGAGAGAGAAACGGGCAATTATACTTTGTGCCTCGTCCTCAAGATTAGTACCTGAAATTAATTTATTATATTTCACAAGGTAGTGTCAACTACAGCGGCTGCATCAGATCACTATTTTTAGAGACAATTTTTTTTTTTTTTTTTTTTCTGGCAGCTCTGTGTCGGCTGTCATGCTTTCATTTCGCGATTATAGTGCGCTGCCGCTCGACACGCAAATAAAATTATCTTAAATAAAAGGGGAAAAAATGCCCAAAAGGAGACATTCAACCGATGAATTCGAGAGAATCAGCCGGAAAATGAAGAAACTCGAGAGGAAATTAGACCGCGCTCGACGCAGACGAAGCAAATCCAATTCGCCATCTTTAGACGACCCACAAGGTACAGGCTAATTTAATTGAATTACTATACTATCTGCAATTATTTTATCAATCTTACACCTTTAACTTGCATAGCAAGCAATTAATGCACTTCGAGCAAGCCATCGGGCTGTCTCACCGCATATTTATGAGTTAAATAAAAGAAATTTATTTCTTTAATCTCACGAATGTACTCGAGCTGATCACTGGACTGTCTCACAACATTCAAATAATTTACTGGCTTTCGTTCAATTCTATGGAATTGCTACACTCACCAGAATACATAAATCGGTTATCAACCGTAAGTAAACAATGATTTGTAATAATTCCAGGTGAAGTCCTAGAAGACGACACCGAAAATGAAGAGGAAACAAATGAAGTCGAATGCGACCAAGGAAGTACAAAAACATCCAAAAATACTAGCGATCTTCCTCACAACCCCAGCCCGGACAACATACCTATTGTAACAAACGTCCCTGAGGAGGTAGGTAATAATAACACGCTAGACACAGACATCCTCGAAATCCTTGGAGTTGAACCAACATGTAACACAGAGTATGGACCCGACCTCCATAAGGAGGTGGCTGGCCGTCTGGAACATCTGGCTACTTGTGGCCTCCCTAGAGACCAGAGGAAGGAGCTGCAGGCGAAGTACCAGCTGCCAATGAATGCTACAAAACTTGGTGCACCCACATTAAACAGTGAGATAAAAGCTGCGCTACCCGAATTACTGTTAAACAGGGACAAGGCCATAGAAGCTAAACAAAACCTACTCGGCAGTGCCATCTCCTGCCTAGGAGCGACATTGTCCAACCTACTGGAGGCAAAAGAAAAAGATGCAGATCTGCTAAGTAAAATAATGGATGCCACTCGCATCTTATGCGACATCCAACATTGTGACTCAATTACGAGACGTAAGTTTAGCTGCAGTTCACTCAAAAAGGATATTAAGGACCAAGTCCATAACACGAAAATAGACAAATATCTGTTTGGAGAAACACTTTCTGAAACACTTCGAGCCGCTAAAGCGGTCTCTAAATCAGGTGCTGAAATAAAAACTTACAACTCAAATGCAGCTCTCAAAATCAATGAAAAACCCAACATGGGTCACGCAAAAAACTGGAAAGCTCCACCGGTGCGCAGGCCGCCGGTGTCGGAGCCTGCCTATCGCCCAAATCAGCCATACAAACCCTTCAACCGGTCGCCTCATCCGCTGAAGCAACCTCGACGCTACTAAACTCGGTAAGGTGCTCCGGTCGTTTATCATGTCAATAAACTGATCTCAGTTTGTTTCAAGTGTGTTCTTAAGAACAAAACCTAATGGCAGTATGCGTCTTATTCTGATTTTATAACACCTAAATAAGTTCATTGATACAAGCCATGTCAAACTTGAAGATTTGTGCACAGCATTAAAAATTATATCACAGGATAATCTCATGGCCTAAAAGTATACAAAAATTCTCGCAAATATCTAAGATTCTTTCATGAAAAGTTATATGAGTTCAACTTACCATTTGGGTTAAACATTTAACATTTTCACTAAAGTAATGAAACCCTTCGTCAAATTACTAAGATCCTGTGGCTACTTATCAACAATATATCTCAATGATTTACTACTAATTGGTAACACGTATAATAAATGTCTTGAAAACATTAAAAACACTAAGAAGCTAATCATAAGTTTAGGATGTATCATAAACAAAGAAAAGAGCAAACTTATACCTACTAATACTTGTAAATTTTTGGGATATAATATTGACACTCATAACTATAATGTAACATTGCCTACAGATAAGAAAAAACTTATCAATGATGAAATAGGAAAAATTCTGAAATTATCTCACTGCAAAAATCAGACATTTGCACGCCTTGTAGGACTACTGGTCTCAGCTTGCCCTGCCATTGAATATGGGTGGCTCTATACCAAAAAACTAAAATGGTGTAAATCCCTAAACCTCCAAGGTGAAGAAAATTATGATAAATACATAAATATCAACACTTATACCAGATCTTGAATGGTGGCTACATGCCATTCAAAATTCAGTAAATAAAATAAAAATGAATAACTATGTAACCGAAATCCTTTCTGACGCCTCAACCACGGAGGGGGGGGGGGGGGGGCGCCTGCCGGGAAGAGACTGCTAGTGGCCAGTGGTCAGACAAGGAGCGCGAATGTCACATCAATTATTTGGAATTATTAGCGTCATTCTTTGCTCTTAAAATATTTAAATGTAAATCTTTAATTAATTGTGAAGTTCTGGTACGCATAGATAATGCCACAGCAATAGCCTACATCAATCGAATGGGTGGTGGTGGAATGGTTCCTCATCTCTTGGACTTAGCCAGGGACATTTGGCAATGGCAGAAAAATTTAGGCCTGGCTGACGGAGTCTTGTGCGGACGTCACTATTGCGATGAAGCATACCACCACCACCAATAGAGATAATGCTAGCATCGCTATCAGAAAACTCCACATCCAACTCCACACAATACGGCACATGTTTAAAAAACTGGTATAACTTTTGCTGGAAAAATAATTCTAACATATTTGAAGCATCCACTCTAACGGTAATATTTTTCTTAACAGAACTTTGTAATTCCGGTATAGACCGATAGCGCTAGGTTTTGAGGTTTCAAAAATATTAAAGTTGTTTGTGTTTCGCATATAGTTTCCAGACCATTTGCCCAACCTAATACCTTAGTTTGTGTCATCCTAGGTATTTGCATAGGTAGAAATTTAGGTATTTGTCTTTTCGACCAGTATTGGACGAAAAGAAAATTAGAGATGAAAATTTTACTTTCACGATAATAACGAAGTAGTAACTGATGTACCTAGGCATTTTGTGTCACATCTATCCACGATAATCCTAATACTTAACCAATACCTATCATGTCGGCCAACTAGCTCAAAAGAATATTACAATAGGTTAAATAGGTGTTACGCGTTTTAGAGTACTGATATCTGTTGGTTAAAATATTTTGTGTCGAATTCATCCACGACTTTTATAGATATTTTATTTTTTTATTACAACACCCTGTAAAATCCACAAAAGAAAATGCAAGTTATTAGAGTTTACGTGTTTTTGATTATTATGGTGTAACAAAACACTGTGCATAATTTGTGTCGTTTTTATCCACGAAATCTTATTATTAAAAAAAAATACTACTTCTTCGCACGAAGGGCGAGCGCGGAGAAAAGCGCGGGAATTCGCGCGGCGGGTGCCGGCCAGCCAGACTCGCGGCGCGTATATTTATTTACATTAGGTCTTTGCAAGTTGCAACAAACAAGTGCGTACGTTATTTATGATGTATTTGATTGATTATTACACACTTGCACTAAAAACTTAACTAAGAATTAGTTGCTAACACGAGGTTAAATTTAAATTAATGTATAACATACTGTCAATTTAGGGTCTCCCTTGTTTGACCGAAAGGAATTTGACAAATTTTCACTTCCCAAAAAAATTTTCGCATAATTTCATTAGCCAAATTATTACTTAGCAATAAATCTATTCACAAAAATTGTAACGCAAACCTAATGTTTGGGAAATGAACGTTTAAACTATAACTTGTTTACCAACTAGTACTTTTAACATTTTTTATTTAGTCAAATATTTCAGTTGGAATAACAGTTTTAACGCAAAATCAAATAAGCCAAATATTTATACTTTTTTACTTTCCTTTTTTTATATATATTTTTTATTTTTATTTATTTATTTATTATTTATTTAACCATTAATATACACACACACAGTAAATAGACAAGAAGAAGGAACAGAAAATAGGTACAAAGGTATGCTTATTTCTATCGAAATCTCTTCCAGCATATCTGCGAGAGGAGAATTGCAAAAAAAGATATGTAATTTAATGTAGTCGTTCAACATTTTTTTTTAAATAAGTTATTATCCTAATCTAAATAGTTCAGTTCCGGGTAACCTACTAAAAACAATCTCTTTTTTTTCTATTAATGCAAGTCGTTTCTGCCACTCGCCGGCCGCTGCCGCGGCACCGCTCGCTTCGCTCGCTCGGCTCGTGCGTAGGAGGTCACAGTTTTAACCTAACCTAACCTAACCTAACCATTTTTTAATAATTAACCTACTCTAACTACTTCCTTAAATAAACTAATACCAAGTAACCATAAATTTGACTTGTTTCAGACAAATTGAAATAATTAATCGAATTCTGCAACACAAGACTAAATACTCCGAAATAAAATTGCTAACGTCCTTTGCAATTTTTTTTAAATTGTAATGTAAAAATATTTTGCATTAAACAAATGATTATATTAAAATAATTTTTAAATTAAATAATTCCCAAAACTTCTTATCTTTTTTGCCTTAATATTTTTTGTCTTAACAAATCATTTCACCAAACGTTTATTGTCTGAAGATTGTTTGCTGTAATAAATCATTTGATTAAAGACCAAATGCCATAATGACATTATACTTGGTAATATTTTGCCAAGTAAAAATTTGACCAAATAAAAATATGCGTCCTAAAATCATTCGACATATTGCAATGGTATAAAAAAAGGTTGCTAAAATTTGTTTGGGTAATGAAATTTTGTCAAAATCTTTTCGGCAAAACGGCAGGATCCCGTCAATTTAACCTAGTGCTAGCAAATAAATCGTGAGTTAAGTTTTTTGCGCAAGTGGGCCTTAACAATTAGTTATGAAGCCGTGAAAGACTAAAATGGAATATAATCTAAATATAATAAATGTGTTATATCGACACCCAATATATAACCCAATACAAAGTAACTCAATATGGCATGGTTTTCAACACAGTTTTTTTTTTGCAAGGTTTTTTGTTTAACAACTGCAGGCATAAGTTGTTCTGTACAATTTTAGGTTTCATGTTAATAATTTTAATTGCTTTCTCAGTTTTAATAAAACTACTGCAAATATGATTTTTGATTTGGTATGATTTTTGATGTACAGATTTTAAGTTTAATATGAAAATCATTGTAACTACCGTTACAATGCAAATTGTCCAGAATCCAGACCGATACAAGTGGTGTCAAATCCCATACAAAGAAACCGAGCCGACGTACTTTACTGATTATACTGATTATTTTATGTACACCAATCGCGTTCGATTTACAAAAAAATAATTGGTATAATCAGGTGAAAAACGCTAATTACGTCGGCACGGTTTCCTAGTATGGGATGAGGCATCTGTATGTATATAATACTAGATTATATTATCTGTGTCGCTACTCTGTGTCGACAAGTTCACCTTGAGTAACGGCTAACTTATGTCGGAAATTAAGGCCTTCAACAGCGCTGCCAAGTTCTGCAAAAAGGTGTTGCAAAGGTTTCGGTCCGACCACATTACTAACATGCCACATAACTACAGTCGAATAGGGACATACCTTGCGTCTTACCCAGTAGGTAATAAAGAGTTTCGGTCCCTGGGTAAGTCGGTTGAGTCGAACTTCTGCCATCCCTCACTACCACCACTGCTGAAACCTGACTTCGCTGAGGAGAAGGCAAACTTATTTGCCTTTTTTTGCGGAATCTTTGCGTCTGCATTCTGGTGATGCGTGGCCCCTTATTTCTCCTGGTGGGTGTGAGACATATATGTCGGACATTCGCATCCATCAAAATGACGTTCGTAGAGTGCTGGGCAACCTCGACTTGAACAAAGCTGGTGACCCCGACGGTATACTAGCACTTGTTCTTAAAACTTAAGCGCCCGAACTGACTACGATCTTGACACTTCTATTTCGCCTTTCGTTTGAAACTGGAAAAGTGTCGAATGCTTGTAGGTAAGCTAACGTACAAGTCCAAGAAGGAGAGTTGAGCTGATCCGGCCAATTACAGACTTCTACGTGTGCTTAATATTAAGCTCTTGGCATACCTAGAAGCTAATGACATCCTAAGTGATTGCCAATACGGCTGCCGCCGAACTCGTTGTATGCCATTCACATCTGGAGTGAGGCAATCGAAAGGCACGGGGAGGCGCTTGCCGTCTCCCTCAAAAACTCGAAAGCTTTCGATAGGGTCTGGCACGGAAGCCTTATTAGTAAGCTTCTTTCATTAGGTCTGCCTGGTGATGGTATGTGTGATTGAATTGTAGAATTCGAGTGGTTATAGATGGCTGCTCGTTGGACCAATTGGATATTAATGCTGGGGTCCCTCAAGGGTTGGTACTCTCAGCAACGTTATTTTTGCTGCATATAAATGATCTGCTAAAAATTTGGGCATGCAGACGACAGCACTGTTGCTGAGAGGTACTTGTCCTTTGTGAGGCTGTGGTGGAGCGTTTGAGCTTATCCCTGAAGCCAGTATCCAAATGTGGTGATGCCAATTTGGCCAGGTTCTATGCTGCTAAAACCCAGGCGTGTCTTTTCTCTGTTAAAATGAGCTAATTCCACTCGGCTCCTTCCTTCCGAGGTGTAAACGTGCCAATAATGGACCATCTTGAGCTTCTTGTCGCAAATTGTAACACGATCCTCAATTTTGGGCCATACATTGAGGCAAAGGCTCAGCTGGCTGCTATAAAGTTGGGTATCCTCGCAAAGGAGAAAGAGGAGGAGAGGGCTATGTTCGGAGTTTCCTTGCGTGATCGAATCAGAAATGTAAAGATCCGCAAGAGAACCAGGGTTACCGACATAGCCCGAAGAATTGCCAAACTTAAGTTGCAGTGGGCAGGGCACATTGCTCGCAGAACGTATGGCCGATGGGGCAGAAAGGTTCTGGAATGGCGACTGCGAACCGGAACGTTGCGTTGGAAGGCCTCCCACCAGGTGGACCGATGACCTGGTGAAGGTTGCGGGGATCCGCTGGTTACGAGATGCATGGGACCGGTCAATGTGGCGACGCTTTGGGGAGGCCTGTGTCCAGCAGTGGACGTCTTTCGGCTGATATGATGACGATGATGATCCTCGCAAAGGTGAGACGGTTCTTCACGCCAGAACAGTTTTTCAAGTTGTATCAAGCGCAAGTTCGATGATGTATGGAGTACTTATCTCATTTCTGGGACGGATCTGCCAAATACCAGCTTGATGCACATAAGTTGATAAAAAAACCGACCAAGAAGCTCATCAGCGATGAGGCACTGGTAGAGTCAAAGCTCTAGAGCCTTGAACATCATTGCCAGCTTATCGGTTTTTTATCAGCTGCATTTCGGGGAGTGTCCAATGAAATTACATGATCTCATTCCGCCTAGCTCGTTTCGTTCCATTCCCGTTCGTAGAACATAGAGCAGTGATGGCCCAGTGATAACAGATTACATAAAGTTAAACCAATGTGTAACTAAAGTTACAATGTTATTCATATTGGGTGTCGATATGTGGTCTCATACTGGACGTTAATACAGTGATTGTTAAAAAAGGGGATTATTAAAGTTCATAGAATCGAGCATTGTAAGGGATAACGGAAAAGCCGAAAAAAAGTCCTTGTTTTAAGGACCGTGATGAAATAAAACTATACATAATCACTATCACCACACATATCTGGAGTTTTTTTTTCACTTCGTGTATTATTTGTTTTGCTAACTGTACACTACCTACTCGAAGCGTGGCACGGGATATTGAGAAGCAGTATAACGAAAAAGTGGTAGGTTGGTAGGTGTATCTACCTACCTACCGCTTTCAGGTTCAAATTGGAAGCGAATCGAAGCGTCAATCCAAGAAAATAATTGACCACATTGACCGTCTTCTAAGCATGGACCATTGACATTCGTAGGTAAGACAGATTGCAGACGCATGATTTGTACAAAATTCCCACGTCATTATTTTTATCTCTATAGGTTACAAATTTGTTCATTACGTAGCGGAGATAAGAATCAATCAATACTCAATATAATAGTTATGTTATTTATTTATATTATGAACGCTACGCATCTAAGAAGAAATCGTACCGAACGAACGTGTGTGCATGCGTATGCCGCCTGGCCTCCTTCGCCCGGCCTCCTACTACCATTGTTTTTGTGTTTTATTCCTATAAAGGTACATATCGTGCATGAAAATGACACAAATTTACAATGTCGATTTTTCATGCATTTATGATATTGATTATGTTAACTCTAATGATTGTAATATTTTTTTGAAGCGTTTGTAGCTTGGAAAAACAAAATAATTAAAAATCTTAAAATTGCGTGGCCTAATTTGGCACAAATTTAATTAATAGGGATATGTAAGTGATCTGAGAAAGGAAATAGTAATTTCATAAATTGTAATATTTTTTTTGCACTATTTTTACACACTGACCCCTATGTCAGTTTGCACTGGACGAATATAACACAAATTGGGTTTACACACTCCGCAGACTATCCTAGATATGATAGCATAATTATTTTAAACTTTAATTTAATTTTGCCAGTTTTGATTTGAATAAAAATAATCAACCACAAATCATCGAATTACTGAAAATGCAAGTAACAGATGTGACACAAAACGCAAAAATAAGCTACATAGGTACTACTGTATCCACAGGCAAGAAATAAGCAACTTTAGATTTTTTTTAACTTATGACATCAAAATAGCCTAGCGCTATCGGTCTAGTAGCGAATTTGGAACGCTTAACTGTCATAGATCTGCATTATCACTGTTATTAGGCACTAATATGTCTACTGATGACAGGTTAAAAAGATTTTTTAAGCGTGTGTTCAGGATGCGACCACCTGCCCCTAAATAAAATGTCACCTGGGACACATCCCAAGTACTTTGTGTATTAGGAACTTGGTATCCAAATGAAACATTGAACTTAGAACAAAAGGGTAACATTACTTGCTCTAGCTACTGCACATAGAGTCCAAACACTGTCAAAAATAAAAACAGAAAATATAGAAATACATTCAACACAAATAACCATCAAAATTCCAGATCTCATAAAAAACTCTAAAAGAGCTATTTATTTATAGGCACTAAGAAACCATACCACATAGTGACCAAACGGACTCTCAGTCATTGGATTAAGTGTACCCTAAAGACAAGCGGTATTGATGTATCAGTATTCTCAGCTCACAGCACACGCCATGCTGCTACTTCTAAAGCCCACACATTAGGTGTTACAGTTGACCAGATACTTAAAACAGCAGGCTGGAGTAGCAACTCAAGCACATTTGGAAAAATTCATAACAGTTCTATAGTGAATAAGGATCAAACTGACTTAACTAGAGCAATCTTCAATTGTGATTGAAAATATTTTTTAAGACTGGCTAAACTAGCAACTCAATCTTCTAAGGAAGGATAATAAGTATTAAAGGTGTGATAATGAAACTTGAGGGATATAGAGAGTGATAAGAAAGCAAAAATTATTTTTAGCTAAAACTGATAATTAAGAATCTATCTATATAATAATAATTAAGAAAGAGTTACCTAATGAAAACTGTGATTGTTAGTCTATAATTTTCTTTAATAAGAATAACAAGGAAGCAAAGGATATTCTGTTCTTTAAGAATTTACCTAAAAATTGGTTAAGAACTTATGTAAACCGAAAACAACTGATTGTCATGACATTAATCTATAAATTTTAATTATAATAATAAGAATACAAAAATTTATTTTGTTAAAGAAGTTAATTAAGAATATGTTTATTTAGATAACTAATTAGAACTTATGGTTCCTAAGGACAACTGTGATTGATAGTCTACAAAAATGATAATTATGATACTAAAAAATTAAGCAATTTAATTGTTATAACAGATGATTAAGAACAATTACCTATGTAACAATGGACAACTGATTGGTCTGTAAAAATATAAGATTCCATCCAAAGATAAAGATCTTACTTCTTTAAAATATTGTCTTTTACTTCACAACTTCATCATAGTCTATGTGATAATTCCAGAACTTAACTCTCAAAGTCTACCTTGTGAAATATAATAAATTAATTTCAGGTACTAATCTTGAGGACGAGGCACAAAGTATAATTAATGATTAAACGAACTTACCCTAAGTGAAGTTCTATCATAATTATACGAAGTGCCTCGTCCGAAGAGATTAGTAACACCCTCCCAACCCTAACAATCTAACCCAAAAGCGTTCTGGAAATATCTACATAATAAATCTAACTAGCTCTGAACTAAATGAAAGCATGACAGCCGACACAGAGCTGCCAGAAAAAAAAAAAAAAAAAAATTGTCTCTAAAAATAGTGATCTGATGCAGCCGCTGTAGTTGACACTACCTTGTGAAATATAATAAATTAATTTCAGGTACTAATCTCTTCGGACGAGGCACTTCGTATAATTATGATAGAACTTCACTTAGGGTAAGTTCGTTTAATCATTAATTAGATGGATGGAAGTATTTATGAAATTCTGTTGAAAGCGTTTACACGGCAACGTATTTCATGCGAACTTTCAATCGAAAAATCTTGGATATGAAGTAAACTATTTTTGGATAGAGTTCTAAAATAACTTTTTAGACCTGCTGGTATACTCGTAGGTATCTTGTGTGGCTGTATCAAGTTTCAATAATCTTCTTACATTTCTTAGATTTAAGGAGGAGCTCGTGGCTAAATAATAACAGCCGCACGGGTCGATCTTCAAGAGTAAGCAACGCTTGATGAGGTGGGTCCGTGGATGGGAGACCATTTCAACTTACCGAGTTTCTTTCGTGCCTCGGAAAGCACGTTAAGCCGTTGGTCATTCACCGGCTGTCATTTGAAGATCTTTGACAGTCGTAACGAGTAGTCAGAACCTTGAAATCTGACACCAGTCTAGCCAAGGGGTGTCGTGTTACCCAGTTACTGGGTTGTGGAGGTCAGATAGGCAGTCGTTCCATGTAAAACACTGGTACTCAGCTGAATCCAGTTAGACTGAAAGCCGACCCCGACATAGTTGGGAAAAGGCTAGACAGATTGATTTATTTCTTAGATTTTGGACAGGAAAATCTCTGACTGTACCGCGTAAGCGATCTTAACTCTGAATCAAACATGCTAATTGTTGAATCCCACTAAATCCATAATTTTCAAAATACGTATTCACACATAGCTCAAACGTTTTTCACAAACTTCCACGCTAAAAACTAACGGACGTGAACCGAAAGTATATTTACATTTTCGTAACATAACTGATCTTAGTTCCACCTTATAAGAATGTGACATCACAGCAGATATTTATGGAGGTACACGAGACGCAAGAATACGATGCTTTGCACTACATTTTTTACAGTCGCGGCGTCGCTGTGTATGATTTAATAACATTGTAGAGACAAGTAACTGTCTACGGTATACGGAACTTCGCCATTATTTCATACTTAATGCTTCCACTGAAACAAAAGAACTGCGAGATATTGTACTCCATTTACAATGAGACAATTAGTTATTCCGCTGATAACATTTACTTTAAAAATGATTTACTTGATTTATCTCCGCGGAGAGGCGTTCTTTTTGAGATAAAGGGTTTTTATTCATTCGGGTCATTGTTCAAGCTTAAAGAGTTGGGGTTGACATTCTTTTTGATGACGTTATTGCTTCGCTCATAATACAACAAAGAATGATGCTGAAATATTTATCTTTTATGGATCATTATAACCTTCGATGGATATCGTGAATCGACAGGAAAGGTCGGTTTTATGAAGGGCTCTTGACGCAGCGGTTTGCGTGGCGGGTGTCGACCACCGAAAATAGTCATATATCACTTTGGAGCCGCTTCTGACATTTATTAAAAGTTTTTGGCGTTTTGATTACTGTTTTCAAATATTCGACGCGTCGATTTTTCAATAAAGACGTTCGACGAAAATATTTTTACGGAACGTGCTTTCATAACAATATGAAGGGAGGCTAAGCTTTGAAGCGTTTATTTTGAGAAAGAAAAACTAACCTGTAATTAAATATTTGTATTAAGAATAATATTGCAAATACCTGAATGCTTACTTCTTATTTGTACGGTAGAAATACAGCAATCTCTCTTCTGAAGAATTCGGTAGTTAATCCAGGAAAATGAACCAAACATATTCATTCCTTAGCCTCAAGCAAAACACAACTTACGAATGCGCCCCAAACAACTGATTCCCGACTAAGAAACCACCTGAACGCGTTTGCTATTAACATTCTTCGTGTAAATTAATTCGCACACGTGTTTATGAGTATATCTGTATCGCATAATCAGATTATAACGATGTATAAAACAAGGCTGAGTTGTTTCCTTGCAAATTGAATACGGAATCTGTATAAATTGTAAATATTTAACAAGCTATGGATGGTAATGTCTTGGGATATAATCAGAAAGCCTCGCCTCCTGCGAATGTAATTTCTTATTCCAAATTGCTGTTGACTGGTCCATTAATCGCAATATACATATTTAGATGGGAACGTATGCATTTATGACTCACATAATTGCTTTTATACGTTCGGGATGTGACCTGTTTATATCGTCTTCGCAGTCAAGACCCAGTTCCACGGTACACCATCATAAACTAAGTGTAATACCATACGGAATGGCTTCAGCATAAATAAGAAAACGGTATCGTTAGATACTTTATTTCAATCAATCTGCCTAGCCTTTTCCCAGCTATGTTGGGATCGGCTTCCAGTCTAACCGGATTCAGCAAAGTACCAGTGTTTTACATGGAGCGACTGCCTATCTGACCTCCACAACCCAGTAACTGGGTAACACGGTACCCCTTGGCAAGACTGGTGTCAGATCTCAAACTTCTGACTACTCGTAACGACTGTCAAAGATCTTCAAATGACAGCCGTGACCAACGGTTTAACGTGCTTTCCGAGGCACGGAGGAAACTCGGTATGTTGCAATGGTCACCAATCCACAGACCGACCTCGTCAAGCGTTGCTTAACCTTAAAGATCGACCCGTGCGGCTGTTATTATTTAGCCACGAGCTCCTCGTTCGATACTTTATTTGTAAGTTCTAAATCAGAGTCTTAATTACCAGAAAGGATTACAATATCACCCAACTTAGCACTTAATGGGAATATCCCGCGGCCAAAAGCTTGCGAATTTTACGAGTGACCCATAAAACGCTACCAAGAAATTATCTGTTCAAAAGACAATTTATGCCAGTGCAATTAAACGGTGCTAGGTCTTCTTAAATTGCTGGAACTGCGTAATTGTATTCCATCCTTAATAAGGAGTACCGTCTTACCTCGTAAATACAAAGCGCCTTAATCCTGTTTAATTTTCTTGTTTACAAAGTTGGGACTACTTTTCTTATTAACTTTGGTGTTCTATGTAACTAGAGGTAGGTATCGATTACATTTCGTAACAACCCTTTAGAGTACCTTTTGATATGAATATTTATTTTACCTTGTAAGTACATAATTGAAATTTAAATGTTGGCGCAAATTATATTATTATTGCTTCTTTAGCGGAGGCGTTGTGGTTTTAACATTCAAACTGGCCGTGTCTTTAAAATATTAAAAATATTTTCCAAAAGTCTTCGTAAAATTATTGTTTATGATTTCGCATAGCTGGCTCTACTAAATACTTAACTGAAATATATATAGGCTTAACTGGAAGAGCAATTTAATAAATATCTATTAAAATAATGTAACTGACTACTTTCAGTGTTTTACATTGAGTTAAAATATGTATTTGAGTTTGAGCTTTTTGACTTTCACCAGACCTCAGAAACTTGTCTCTAATATTATATTTTTTGAGGAATCTCCAGTAATTAATAATGGTTTGTGTTTTGTTATTCTAAGTTTCTTTTGCATTTTTTTTTGTAAATTTAGTATATTGTAAATCCGTTTTTTTTTTTTTTTAAACTCTACCCCACACTAAGAATTTCTTCCTGTATCGTGGGTGCGTTTAAAGACACTTAAACTCACATACACAAGACATCCACAGACCAGAACAATTATTTGTATTGTAAGCCATACCACAGATAATATAATACTAGCATAGCTAGCTAACATGCCATACAAATATTTGTTCCGTGCTAGCATCGAAACCGCGACACGCAGCGCAGCAGCCGATCGCTCAACCACTACGCCAACCGTGTTGGCATTAGCTGTAATAGTAGTACATAAGTGTGTTAATGTATTTATTAAAGCTATGACTTTTTTGATTAATCTATACTAATATTATAAAGAGGAAAGATTTGTATTTTTGAATTTTTGTATTGTTGTATTTTTGTATGTAACGAATAAACTTAAAAACTAGTGGACCGATTTCAAAAATTCTTTCATCGTTGGGAAGCTACACTATATCCGGGTGACATAGGCTTCTTTTTATCCCTGTAAGCCCACGGGGGAACTACGCGGGTGAAACCGCGAGTCTGCCGCTAGTAAATAATAAAAAAATACCTAGAACATTTGCTCCAAACAATATCATTGGGTAGATAGATCTTTACACTTTCTTGTATTGATGGTTATCTAAGCTGTATTTTCGGCCTCACAATTCAACAGCACCTTTAAATCGTTTCAACTTAATAAAATATTTGAGATTGAGTATCAGCTCAGAAATTGCCAAAAAATATATTTTTCTTAGCGTCCTTTTGATTGTTCTTAGTGACATTAAATGTCTCCTACGTCTTGTGTCTTTTAGGTCACGAAAATCAAGATGTTATTCATGATTGTCGCTGCCATGAAAAATAACAAGAGATAAAATATCGAACCTTTATATATATTACGCAACTAACTTTGCAAAGAACAAACAAAAAGAAAAGCTTGTGATGAAACAGTAACATCAATTAAGATCTTGTAAAAGCCGGTTATTTAGCACCGCAATATCCTGCAGTAACATGGCGTATGATGGGTCTGCGGAACCAACAATATAAGTTGAGCAATCTGTCTGCGGTTACCGCGTCTTGCGACAATTCGTACAGTCGTAGGTAGGGCGTTAACGGAGCGCGAAGGACTCCTAATATATCAGGGAGCAGGGTTGTTAGAGTAAGGACTGTTTTCTTGATACTTTTTATGTCTGTAACGTAAGAAAGAACATTATCTGTATATATTAGGTTCCTTAGTGTAGCTGGTATCTTGTTATAGCAATGAGGCAACATTATTTTGTAACGTGTACGAACTTTGAAATAAACCAGTTAAATGCTAAAATCTTCTTAATTGCTTAATACGTCATCCTAAATAAATTGCAAAAAACTAATCGTACAAAATTCTGTAACTATTATCTATGTTTTTCTCTTCATTAGGGTTCCGTAGCCAAATGGAAAAAAAAACGGAACCCTTATGGATTCGTCATGCCTGTCTGTCTGTTCATCCGTATGTCACAACCACTTTTTTCCCTAACTATAAGAACTATGCTGTTGGAACTTGGTAAGATGTATTCTGTGAACCGCATTAAGATTTTCACACAAAAATAGTAATTAAAACAATAAATTTTGGAGGTTCCCCATACTTAGAACTGAAACTCATTTTTTTTTCATCAATCCCATACGTATATCTATGGATAGGTCTTGAAAAATTATATAAAGGTTTCTAATATATTTTTTCTAAACTGAATAGTTTGCGCGAGAGACACTTCCAAAGTGGTAAAATGTGTGTCCCCCCCTGTAACTTCTAAAATAAGAGAATAATAAAACTAATAATGACATTACCATGTAAACTTCCACCGGAAATTGGTTTGAACGAGAACTAGTTAGTAGTTTTTTTTTTAATATTTCAGAAATCGTAAACCGCAATGTTACTTGCTGCTACGGAACCCTTCATGGGCGAGTCTAACTCGCACTTGTTTTTATAATTATTGAGACTTTTTATTTTATTTGAGTTTCTTATGAAGTATCTTCAAATGATCATAATTATTATCTTTCTCACTACAACTCAATTTAATTGAGTTGATTGAATGACTTACGAAAATAAAGTCGTAAACCTTAATATTGTTCAAAATTGAAATGGAATTTCTAGTAGTGACCAAAAGTAAATGGAATTGAACAAATGTGGTTCTCATAATGAACGAAACGAGATAGAATACCACTTCACACACTTCTTACAAGTCTAATTTCGTATGTGTTCAGTTTTTGAGTTGGAATTAAAATGTGAGTAGAAAAAGTGATTTTTGCTTTTAGGGTATATAGTTCAGGTAAAGTTTTTTTTTTGGCTCAATCCCACCGCACTAATTCCAAACCACTGCAACTCCTGAAAGCCAGAATCAACAGTGGCGACCACAAGAAAAGCGCCGAGGCAATGAAGCTCGACGAAGTCCAGGAGAAGGAATTTAACTGTCTTGGATCCCGCAACGAAATTAATCAGAAAAGTATTGTTTCAGTTTCACAAAATACGAATTTAAATAAGTTTACAGTGTGAAAAGGAGACGTATCATTTTCGGCCATGAGATGCACATTTATCAAAAAAGTGGAAAAAACCCACGAATTGAGGAAAATTATTATTTCGTGAATTTAAGCCTGATTTCTTGCGTACAATAAGTAATAGTTTTTCAATTATTGCCATAATCTTTTCAACATGGCGTTTCTCATAGTTTGCATTTTGATTTCGTTCTGAAATCATGTCATATTAAAGCATAAATATCGTAGACGTTAAATGTGAAAGGTAAGTGTTCTTGTGCTAGTAAAATTTACTATATAATCTCAACATCTTTTGCGACTAATATAAAAGCAAGTGGGACGATTTCATCGTTAAAAAAATATTTATTTTACTCTTCGGAAGTGTACTTCTGAACGAATAATTCAAAATTACATTTTATTTGAGTAGCTGAGTGTCAAGTCACTTTCTAGGTTACTTAAACGTCAAAACTAAGACCTCTCGTGGCTGTCACGTAACTTTTACGATAAACGTCAAACATTTTAATTTTTATTTTGTATGTAAAAAACTTTTGATATTTTGGAAAAAGTGTTAATTTATTCAATTCAGGGGTTAGTTTCCCAGCTTTCCTAAAATGTACGGGTTATGGCCGGAGTCCCTTACAAAAATGAAACATCTCCTTTAACCTAAAAGCTTCACCAGCCATGAATGAAGCATTTAAATCGAATTTTCAACTGGTTCTAAAACCCACCCGTGTTTCTTCAGTTGCTTGAGCCAGGGCCGCGGTAACTTTTAAAAAATGTATCCGCGGCCCAGACAGGTTTCGGTCCTATCAGGCCTTGTCACTTTTGCTGACATATCTTTGAGGCGCGCGTGGTACACTACGCGCCGCAAACTCGGGCTTGGTCCTTTTGCGATCCACGCGTTCCGCCTCCTCCTTTGCGAGCATTAATGCTTCGCAGAAGGAGGAGACAAAATACTTATTAATTAATGTATTTAAGATAGGCATATTTATGATAGGTCAGTTTTGTTTTGCTCCTAGCTCACTGAATAATGAAAGTTTTAGTACTCATAAGAAAACATTACATCTATAATCCGTGGCTGGCGTGAATATTTTGACATGTCTAAAATTGTAATTTGTCAGGGCGGCCATTTTAAAGTTTTGGCGTCTTCTGGTAAATTGGTAAATTAGTTTAACATAAGTGTTTTAGTTGTTTTAAAGGTTATTTTATGCCATCTTTTAAATGAAGCCAATAAATAAACGAATTTTTCCATAGATTGCATAATAATAGACTTATCAAGTCGTTCACCAACGAGTTATCAACTTATTCACCGAGTTGTCAACTTGTTCACCAACAGTTATCAACTTATTCCCCTTATTAGTAGGTAAACAACGTTATTTTAATGACAAACACATTATTTTAATTGGATAGCAAACAGATGACAAACTTAAAAAAAAAAAAATTGCTGTAATACCTACTACTCACTCAAATCAAGTAATGTTGTTCTAACTGAACAAATATTTAATTGAAACACCACGAAACTATCAGTTTCCTAGTATTTTTGTAATAAAAAAACATAAAAAATAGAAAATTGTTTTATTGGACCACAAACACCGTCGTCATACAGACACAAGTGTGTTACTAACACAACTAAAAATTGAAACAACTAATATAACTAAAACATTGACTCCTCAACCTCGTCGCAGACCATTAATATTTTATTGGACCTCAGAATCCTCTTCATCTGGGTTGTCTTCGTCCAAATCTGGATCAGTAGATGCAGAGACATCACCGACAGTTTTTATATTAATATAAAACTCTTTGAACGAATCGTCAATCAGGTCAATCATGTCCATCAAATCCTTTTTTTTCTCTGCACTGATTGGCAAAGCTTCCTTGGAGATTTGGCTCAATCTAAAGGCATCTATGGTGGTTTTTCCTCTTTTCCGAAAATTTACTGACTTGAAAGGGGGTTCGCGATCCAGGGTTTTCTTGAAATTTATTTTTCCTACGCTGTTTTTATTATATTGTAGCCATTTAATAGGTTGCCATAGAAATTTGTCCCCAGAATCGTCCAGTTTTTTGACAGTAAAGGGTCCTTTCTTGGATTTTAGTTCGGCAAAATCCAAGAAATCATTTACCGTCATCACCACGACCTTAAATGGTTTCTGAACTTTGCAAGTCCTCACCAGCTGCACCCAATCATATAAATGATTGATTCTCATTTGTGTTCTCTTTTTTGTTTTTTCAATAATCGCGTGGTCAGAGTCACACTCCATATGTGTGTGCCCACTGAGGAGGAATTTGTGGTTTATCTTTTGCAGCGTTGGATGATTATGTAGCAAAAACATGAACATCATTGCCACGACATTGTTTTTGTTTTGGCCACCACAAGTATCCGAATAAAAAATCAGTTCTTTGACTTCGGATGACAAACTATTGCAGAAGTGCCACAAACATGAGGCGATTTGGTTTGCTCCTCGAGCTCCTATTGTCTCGTCCCACATGTAGCAGGTAGCCTCATTAGTCGCTAAATCATGCACTGTTAAATTAAAAGACCAAAGCTGTCGTTTATAAAACGAGACAGATGTTTTTAAATATGGTGTCGGCAAGCACTGCTGGAGGTCAAATGCAAATGCCCTAACAGATGAATCTGCTTTGACATTCTCTTTATCCACACGTTTTTCAGCATAAGCTTTATCAGCTTGATGTTGGTGTTCAGCTAATTCAGCAGTTAAATTAATTTTGCGATCTTCATCTGCAACTTTAATTTTAGCGTTCAACACATCGCACGTGTTACATGTGTCTTTCGATGGTTGCTTAAACGACAGATTGAGGTCGTGAAAGCATTTGGCATATAATTTTAACGAGACAGGATTTGAAGAAGTATTTTTATACTCTCTGTACATTTTAGCAATTGAAAGGTCAGGAGCTAAATATTTCTTACCAGTCGATTTTCTACAGTAGTGGCTCTCATAACTTGGAAAGCTCAAAATGTGGTGGTTGACAAGCGAAATGTCTTCAATAGTCTTCTTATTTTTGGGAGGTTGACGACCTCTCTGATCCTCATCAATGATTCCGTTAGGAGATAATTTCTTTTTTTCTATTATAACATTAACAAATCCCTTGGTCTCTCCTAGTATTTTACAAAAACACTCTTTACAAACCGGTTTCACCTCATTAGCAATCTCTAGCATGTATTTACAGTAGCACTCTCTATTTAATGTCCTGCTGCCCGTTTTTTGAGATTTTTTCGGTAAAATCATTACTGACTTAGAAACAAATGCTGCCCTTCTATCTCTATCTCCGAGTTGCCAATAATTTTCAAAACAATGCTTCTGTTCAGCCGTTGTAACTCTTTCAGCACATTTTAGCCTACATGAACTCAACTCTTTCGGTTCTCTGTCAGGAACTACTTTACCTTTTTCCGTTATATAACTCTTTCCTGTGTTCCTTCGGGTTTTGCTTGCATTTCTCTCCACTCTTGATCTTCCTTTTTTTGTATTATTATTAGTCCTTTCTTCACTAGTACATGGGGTTTCCATAGTTAAAGTTAAAATCTCATTTCTTTCACTCGTCTTTTCTAGGATCATTGTTGGTGTTTCTATCTCATCTATAGTAGGAGCAGCATTCTCATATTCATTCATTTCAGGTAAAACACTTCGGTTGGCCGTTTTTTCGTTTGTCACACACGTTGAGCTCCCCGTTTCCTTGTTCTGTGTAATATCCATAGATGAATTTTGTGGTGTTTCTTTTGTATTTAAGGTAGTTGCTATATTTTCACATTCGTAGTTTTCTTCGATATATTTTTCAGGAATCATTTTTTGTATTTCGTCTTTGGTATTCTTTTTTGGTGTCACTCTTCTTGTTGCTTTCGCATTTTTTCCGGAGATTGGTATCAATTCTTTTCTTTCAATTTTTGCATCGTCACATGATTCGCAATCAGTTTCTGAATCATCTACTATGACCTTTTTGATGTTAAAATCAGGGTCACGAACACTGTCGTCACTATCGCCATGAAACGATTCATTTTCTTCAGAAGCTTCACTGTTTTCGATAATGTCTGACGTATTATCTAATTGTAGTCTTGGGTCAGTAATTAATACATTATAAATTTCTTGGGTTGCTGGGGACATTACCGGAAAAGGAGATAATGGATCTTCGTTACTTATGTTCCTCAATAACGAAGAGTGTGACAGTACAGTGGCAAGATTAGGGCAACCTGAAGCAATAAAAAATAATAATCAGACAGATAAACACAGTTACTCTCGCATTCATAATATTAGTTTGGGTGAGTAACTAGCGGTGTCTAACTGCTGTGTCCTATTCCTATAACAGGGTCTAGATTATCTAAGTACATACCAAGGTTCATCCAAATCTGCCCAGCAGTAACAGATGCAAACCGTTTCAAATACACACACATAAACTTTCAGATCTAAAATAGTGTAGGTAAAGAAAGAAAATAATCATTAATACGATAGTAGCCAAAGTTAAACCGTCGTACTACACACCCTTTATTTCTTTTAAATAGGTATTTTTGTTTTGATTTCAAAATTAGAGGAGCAAGGGGACACAAATTACCCAAATAACAATTACCTACGACGATATCCAGGTACCTACTACACCTAGATTCCCATCGTCTACATACATCTAAGTACACAGTTTCTAGTAAACAGTCAGCTGACCGCGACGTTCGCACGGACGTAAAAATATCGCAGCGGGATTTTATCGCGTACTGGATTTTCAACTCTCGGTGTTGAGTCGAGCATTGAGAATCCAACAGAGTGCATTCCAACGCGTCGAACAAACACACTGGTTGGATTTTCAACTCTCGGCGCTAAGCAGAGCATTGAAAATCCAGTACGCGAAAAACATCGCTGCGATATTTTTACGTCCATTCCGAACGTCGGCTTACAGTATGTTACTTACTTATTTGACTAACTCCCAACCTTCATCAATATCTACCTAAAAGGTGGCAAAAAGTTATTTGTGAGTATGAGATCTGTATCTTACCGTTTTCGTCCACTTCATTCATTCGCTGGCGAGATGAATTTAACTTTAAATCACGAAGTTCTGTTAACTTCCGTTTCCTAGCCATTAATTCGGCAATCGTCGGATTCTGCAAAAACCAAATATTGAAATACCTAGATATCACGTCACTATGCAGGGTAAGTATTCCCTCTGTTACGATAATAAACTAAGACAGACCGTAAGGTTTGGTAGGTACTCACTTTTTCCTCCATTGCAAATCACAAACTATACACCCAACTTATGAATTGAAACACTGTAGTAATAAATCAATCAATAGATACACTCAAAAACAAACGAAATCAATTTGAAGCACTCACACTCGTTCGCGGTTCGCGCGCGCGTGGCTTCTGAACTCTAAACTGACGTTTGTTTACCAACACACGAGCGAGGGATTTGCCGCGATATTTGAAAAATTATTACTTCTTACGAAAGTTTTTTGATAACTCGATTATTTTTTAAAACAACTTGGGTACATAAGTTGTCAACTAAACATATTAATTTAACGTTACAAGTTTTTTATAACGGACATGTAGTGATACCTATACTTATTACTTTTAGTGCTCAGAACTTCGTTGGCCGTAACTGGACATCTCAATATATCGCAATTTCAACAGAAATTCTTCGGTGGGCCATAACTTGATATCTCAATTTGTCACGATTTAACCAAAAAGACCTCAGCTGGCAATAGCTTGACACTTCAATTTGTCAATTTAAAATAAGTACTTAAACAAAACTTTTAAGTGTATTAATTGAGATATCAAATAACGAATATTATTTTGGGTGCTGAGTATAGGTTGATATAACAAAATATCAATGTTCGATCACAAAAACATGTGAATCGTTAATTTGACATGAGGTTTTGTTAAGTTAGACATGTCAAAATGCGAGATGTCAACATATTACCAAAGTCGATTGCTCCAAAAATTTTGTATATCTATAACTGTCAATTTTTTTCATATAAATTCCTAATGCGTAGGATGTAATAAGCCAATAAAAAAAAAGTCCTAGAAGTCGACATGTCAATGTGTTCACGCCAGCCACGGTATTAATCCCAGCTCATTTATTTAAAACCTAAACATAAATGGCAAAAGCTCAAAAACACTGCCGTCTGGCAAATCTATACTAATATTATAAAGCTGAAGAGTTTGTTTTTTTGTTTGAAAGCGCTAATCTCAGGCACTATTGGTTGGAATTGAAAAAATATTTTTTGTTAGTTAGTCCATTCATCGAGGAAGGTTAGGCTATGCAACATTACGCTAAAACTAATAGGAGCGGAGCATAAATGAAAAATTTTGCAAAAACGGGCAAAATTATTCCTTTTTGAGAGCTTCTGTTGCGTGCGCTGCGTAAATATCATGTATTTTGGAATTGTTTCTCTTTAAAAGTTTAAAAAAAAAGTCCGCGACAGCATATGTCTATCTTTTAAGATTGACTCACTGTAACCTTTTTTATGGTAATCAAATTTGTTCATTTGCGAAGGAGTTTTATCAACATCTATACTAATATTATAAAGCCGAAGTGTTTGTGTGTAGGGTAGGTAGCGTAGGTAGGTAGTGCTAGGTAGATAGATAGCCAGTTAACGGGAGCGAAGCCGCAGGGTTCAGCTAGTTTAAAATAAAGCCAGCTTCAATCTAACCAGAGTAAGCTAACAAAAATACCATGAAACTTAACTGTTCGGGATTACGGTGGCGGGCGGGGTGAAACCGATGCTAGGCCCGCAGTCCCGTACCCCGCACTACTTTGCCATTAGATGGACAATTTGTTTGGCTACAGACGCGTAAGCCTTTAATCTCTCATAGCACTGAGCCCCAAGTGACTGGCAGGCAAACCGGCGCCCGGCCATGCGTTCCACATTTAAACTATTATTTTTCGAATTTCAAATAGAGATTCGATTCGAAATCAACGTACCGTTTGATTGGTTTGAAAAATTCGTAATTTTAACTTTTGAAATTGTATTGCGTTTGATTGTGGGTAGTTGACTGAAAATTTGTTCTTTGTCCGTCAGGTAAATTATAAACAAGATTCGGTACATCTTTTTATTTTTGACACGTAAACATAAAGTGACAAAAATACAGTGCGTATATCGTAGGCGTGCTACACTTTTTACTGAAAAGGTGACGTCACAAGCCTCCACTACTGAATGTTGATGAGCATTGTCAATTTGTCAATTTTTATTTATTTGGAAATGCAATAAATACGGGCCCAAAATTATTTGATAATCTCACTGATGGGCTAACTAGAATTATTATATTATAATAATACCCGCCGAAACCCCTGTAGTGTGATGGTCGTCTGTATTAAATCCTTTGGCACTAATTTGATATTCCAATATTCACAATTGTATCTAGTGTTTGTTTTACGTTGTTTCTGAGTTTCGCTTTTGTTAACCGCAAATATTGCAAATTTAAACATGTTAGTGAAATATCGATTCATTTTCTCCAATAAAACAAATCTGTTCATACAGAAAAACGGCCAAGTGCGAGTCGGACTCGCGCACGAAGGGTCCCGCACCATTGTCGCAAAAATCGGCAACAAAATCACGTTTGTTGTATATGAGTCCCACTTAAATATTTATTTTATTCTGTTTTTTTAGTAGGTATTTGTTGTTATAGCGGTAACAGAAATACATCATCTGTGAAAATTTCAACTGTCTAGTCTAGCTATCACGGTTCATGAGATACAGCTTTGTGACAGACAGACAGAAAGACGGAGAGTAGAGTTTTAGTAATAGGGTCCCGTTTTTACCCTTTGGGTACGGCAACCTAAAAAGTAAAAATGTCAATTTCTGTAAAAAAATATTTTATAGTATTGTGGAAGTTTCATCATACAAGGTGCCACCAAACGACTGCTACATGAGTAGATAATGTAGACATGCCTACATAGGTATAACAACAGTACGTCAGTATCATCTTCCTGAGACAAAAAAGCGTGAATTCCAACATGTTACCCGAGCACATCAGTAACCACTTGTGCCACAGACACGTCGGCTGTAACAAATAGTAAACTATTCCCTTCTCATTGTAGATCATCAATAACAAGCCTTTTTGGCAAGGAACTGTTTAATATCTTCCCTCTTCGTAAAACATCGCTGCCATACACCTTTCGATTTATCAGGTAGGTATGGCGTAAGATGGATTGTAAGGATATCTCTCTTGTGTAGAATTTCCCTATTACTAATGAGAATTTGGAAACGTGAGAAGTAAGAGGGGATAGAATCATGTGATGGACTCTAAAAAAGTGTTCGATTTACATTAGTTATTTTAGAACTTATCTGAATCTAAATGACCTTGCTTAATTGTTTGAATTAAACCGTTCTCGTCCAACTTACCACAGTGTAAGACGAAAGTCTATGACCAGTGTGTCCTGCCAGAGATGATTTAAGGCTCTGAGACGTGATCGCTCACAATGGAAGTCATCAGAAAGCTTACAGCATACCCAAAGGACAATGGAGAGGGATATGCTCGCGTTTCCTTGCGTGATCAAATCAGAAATGTAGAGATCCGCAAGAGAACCAGCTGAGAGCCAGATTGCCAAACTTAAATGTCAGTGGGCAGGGCACATTGCTTGCAGAGCGGATGGCCAATGGAGCAGAAAGTTCTGGCGTAGCAACTGCGAACCGGATCATGTTGTGTTGAAAGACCGATGACCTGGTGAAGGTTGCGGCACACCTATCAATCTGTTTAGCCTTTTCCCAAATATATTGGGGTTGACTGCCAATCTAACTGGATTCATTTGGATACCACCAGTGTTTTACATGGAACGACTGCCTATCGGACCTCCACAACCCAGTAACTGGGTAAGACGATACCCATTGTCAAGACTCGTGGCAGACTTCAGGTACGGTATGTAATAGGTCTTCAGTTGGTCACTCATCCAAGGACCGACCTCGCCAACTTCAACGAGTTCACGACACAGAGGTTCACAACATCAAACATAATTATTTATCTTATAAAGTTTCAGATTTATCCATTCTGACCCATCTCATTGAATAACCCGGTATTTGCCTGTTATTATTTCCTGAAACAAGACGTTATTAACAGTCCCCAAATAACTGACCTTTGAGCTTTTAATATATTCTTGTTAGGAAAATTCATCGTCGGAAAATGTTTAAATTATTTTGCAAATTCTATAGCGCTATTATGCGACATTAATATCTCGTAGACTATTATTATTCTTGATCTGAGGTGTTAAGGTTACACTAGTCGAAAATTCTTCCATACAAACGTAGTCTAGTCATTACTCCACTGTTTGATGATGTACGTTCAAAATAAAAAATGATATCAATTTGACTCATCATTATCTAGTCCCGTATGGAAACAAAAATGTATAAAAATAATGTATTTGAAAGTTATGAGCGTCGAAACATCCATATTTCAACACAAATTTTAACGCATCTTTGGGCGGAAATAAATACCATAAGCAGAAGGAAAATTGCAAAACGGCTTCCATACAGGGATAGATTAGTAATTCAACAATGCAAATAATGTTATTTTATAAATATACATATAGTTGTTTTTTCATTGTATCTAGACTACCAAAGGTCTGTTTATAAAATTTCGCGCGCTCGTTTTCGTCCTAAATCATCATCCATTTCGATACAAATTTGCAAAAGTGCTAAATCGTACGCGAACTAGCTTCTTACTGCTCATCATAGCATCTATTTCTTTCAGACGTGTTGTCGGATAAGATAGGATGCATTTTAATCCCGCGAACAAAATAGTTCGTGCCGTCGACTAGTTCAACCTTAAAGCAATTTATTTGAAATATGATTTAAATTGAAATCGGCATAATATGAATTTTAGCTTGCTAGCTATAGGTACGCATTTTATTATACAATCCCTAGCAAAACTTCAATAATGTTTAAAATTGCTAATAAACCCGAAGCCCCAACGTGCCATCAAACCGAGACAAAGCCGTATAAAACTAGCGTTAAAAATGACTAAAGTATTAAAGACAAAAAGTTATTTTTCGTTCACCACAAGGCTTCGAAAAGTTTCAACAAAATGGCAAATAATAAATCGGTGTATCTAAGTTGAGGGAATTAATTGTGCTCCTAGGAACATAAGATTGGAATTGCTCTTGGGCTGGATACAAGTAAATTCTTTATTCCCCGGCGAGCCACCCATCACTTTCACGAACTTACGTTTACACAGAAATTTCGGCTTGTTTTTGCTGTGGGAGTGAGAAAATGTTTTAAGTATATTTTTATGTTGTAAGTATGATAGATACTACGTCAATTTATAAAGGATATAAAATAAGTTTTTGAGTGAAGCTGCCTGTTATCGTTATTGGGTTAATTTTGTTGTTGAATGTGTTTTCATGTGGAAACGGAGGTAAATAATGCGTAGGCGTAATATAACTGGATGAACAATACTGTAGATCTTTTCGAATTAAATTAATTCACAGTTTGTTTACTTTAATAGAAAATTAGAAGTTTGTTGCTATATTAAATAATAATAAATAAAATATTTTATTTATTTATTATTATCTTGCGAAAATACCCGCTATAAACAGTAAAACGACCAAAACTTTTGAACTGCTTAACTTTTTTTAACATAGCTAAGAACACTCATAATAATGCCACCTTTCAAACTAAATACTAAATCAAAATCTGTTCATCCGTTTCGGAGCTATGATGGCAAAGACAAATAGACATCACATGAGTCGATACGGGTAGTCAGAAACTTGAGATCTGACCGCAGTCTTGCCAAGGGGTACCACCGTGTTACCCAGTTACTGGGTTGTGGAGGTCAGATAGGCAGTCACTCCATGTAAAACTCTGGTACTCAGCTGTATCCGGTTAGACTGAAGCCGACCCCAATATAGTTGGGAAAAGGCTAGGCAGATTGATTTTGATTATCCTGCAACTTTAAAATCTTGATTCTTTTTATTTTTTACTTGCGCATATACTACGCTAAAAAAAGAAAAACATTTTGTTTATTTGTTGAAAAAAGGAAATTTAGTTTATTTAATTTTTAGTGGTCTAGTACCATCTTCGCTATATTGCCTTTCTAATAAAACCGGTTCGGGGCACATCGGTTGGATGGTTTCAAAGTCTATAACGGACATAGGTAGATTTTTTTTTGTGTTTTATAATATTGGGCTATTTTTTTATTAACAATCTCATTCTAATAAAGCATTAATGATGACCAGAATATTTTTGCGGTTCATACTATCACTGCATCGTTGTGAAGCCTCAAAAAACACTGTTCAGCGCAATTAAAAATTAATAATTTCAACATCGTCATGATCATGATCGTCAAATGGAGGTTCATTACAACCAGTGTCAGATAAAATACAGCCAGCATTTATGAAATTATCTACAAAAAACAACAAACTACGAAATACAAATGAGATGAAATTAATTGAACCTCTGAAGCGGTAATGTTAATCATTCGATGCGGGTTAAAATTTGATTTCCAATTAATCTACTCGTCATGCTTTATTTTTGTTCGAATTTATAATTATTTTAACAAGTATTAAGTAACGGTTAAGAGGAAATGTCATTAATATCGGATATTAATTATTTAATCTTAAATTAAGCTGTTGGTCCTGGCTAAAAGATCTTTGACAACCTTTACGCGTATTAGTAAGTAGAGGTTGTATTTAAGGCCGGTATTCCAGATGCTCATGCTCGACTCGTCTCAAACTGGAAATCAGCAGTTGTGATCGGATGCCTTGTTTTTTTTTATATTTACATGCTCAAGGCCAAGATCCTAGACGCCCCAAACGTTACCGAACTCTTTTAACAAAAAATCAGTGGAATTGAGTAGTGTTAGCATATACTTAGAACGTACTCGTACATGCCAACTTCGGCTTTAATTTTCCTTCAATACCTACACCATTTTGTGAAGAAGGAATTCAGTAACGTCTGGGGCGTCTAGGCACTTGCTGTATTGATTACACATATTTTAAGCTGAAGAATCATATGCCAAACTCGAGAGTTGTGATTGGATGGCAGTTGATTGGTAGGTGACGTCCGTGACTACCGCAGGACCCCGACGGCAATCGCTACCATATTTGGTTAATAATTACTACTCAATTGGTACCAATTAGTACTCGAACAACAGAATTGGTTCCTTAGTAGTTTACGAGAAAATCGACTTTGAAGGTGGTCCTGCGGTAGTCACGCTCCATTCAGCAGGACCACCATAAGCGCCGAAAACGGGGGCATGCTACAGCTATTCTAAATATACAAATAATTACTACCCATAAATGTGATCCATTTCGTAAAAAAAACAGAACTAAATCATTTTTAGTTATCGAGAAAGCAACGATGATAACTTTCGCTTGTTCGTTCAGCAGGACCACGACTTTGAATGTTGATTCCAAGTTGGAGGAGCCTGCGACTTTCCTCAAACCTACATAGAAAATTACTACCCTGCAAGATAAAATTGATACCCAAAATTCACAACTAGTACTCCAGTAGTTTACGAGATATACCATGCCATTGGTGGGGTGGCGGTAGTCACGGTGTTAAATTTTCATTTCAAGATTTCCCTATTAAAAAATCTGTGATTTCTTCCCAAATTTATGCAAAAATTACTACTCCTCCAGAAGTTATAGCGATCAAACATTCAAATACCTAAGTGTTGTATTTTAAGAGAAATTAGCTTTCATTACTGTTCCATACTAAAACTCCGCGTATAACCCGACCAAATTAAGTTGTCAATGGCATTGAGCTGTTTAGATGTATACTCGTACACTTAAGTTTATGTATGTCGGAATAGTAATAACAACAGATCTCTATCTACATTTTTTGATCAAACTGCGTACCTATGTACAGAATAAGAAAAAAAAATACCTATAGTTGCCCAAGGCCGGTAATACCTTTGTTAATGACGTGGGTAGGTTAGGTTAGGTTAGGTTAAGACGGGCTGGTGTCCGCAACTCCACGTCCAAGCGCGTATTTTGCGTACGGGTGGGATTCGTCTTCCTCACTCGATCCATCCCAGCTCCTCGAGGAAAGCCAGCAGCGCCTTGGTGTTGCCAACTATTCCCTGTACGGTACCTGAGTCACCGAGGAATTTGGCCCTGTAACCAGCGATTACTGGGCAGCTTAGGAGCAGGTGTGCTGCTGTCTCTTCCTCCTCCATGCATGCCCTGCACAGTGGGCTGTCCGTGATCCCTAAGACAAAAAGATGCTTGTTAAAAGTCCCATGGCCAGTTGTTACGGCTGTGACTGCACGTAACTGTGGTTTTGACAGTCTCAAGGCTTTCTGCGTAAACCGGCCATCTAACGAGGGAAGCGCCTCCTTGGCCTGCCTGCACTCACTATGGTCATTCCACAATTTGTGGTGTTGTTCCCTGGTGCGCTTTCTTACCAGATTCCGGAGGTACCCGAAGGGTAGTGGTACGATGGGTTCTGGTCCCACCGCCACCATACTGGAACCTCTTCGGGCCAGCTCATCCGCTGCATCATTACCTCGAGAATCGCTGTGCCCCTTGATCCATTGGATGGTTACTCTATTGCGTGTACCGACCTGGTTCAGTCGTTGGTGACATTCGTGTATAAGTCCCGAGCTAACCGTGACGCTGCTCAGTGCCTGCAGGACGGCCATGCTGTCCGAGAGAATGCGTATAGGGAAGTCCTCAACCTCCCTGGCTAGGATAGCAGAGGCTGCCAAGGTGATGCCCAAGCACTCAGCCTGAAACACTGTGTTATGAGCCCCAAGTGGCGTGGCCAGGTGGATGTTGAGGTCTTCCGAGAAAACCCCCGCACCTGTGCCTGTACCTGTCTTGGATCCGTCTGTGAAGATCCGTAGCTCGTCCGGGCGTAGCCCTTCACAACGGTGGTCCTCGTGCAGTTGGATCCTGTATTTTTTGTCAAAGATGAATTGCTTAGGTATCCGGTCGTTGATTGCTTTTGTTAGGGGGAGTTCGATGTTGAGCTCCTCCAGCAGAGCGGTGTGTTGTGTCTCCCTCTTACCCCATAGATCCAGTGCCTTGAGGCGTACTGCCGCCATCGTTGCCTCTTGCTGTATAAACAGGTGGAGAGGGGGGAGTCCAAGCATGGCTTCTATCGCAGCAGTTGGAGTAGTCCTCATGCAGCCCGTTATTGCCATGCAGGCCAGTCTTTGCATGCGTTGTAATCTACTCACGGCAGTACTTAGCTTGGTGCGAGGCCACCACACCACGGCCCCGTAGGTGACCATGGGCCGAATCACCGCGCCGTACAGCCAGAGTATGATTTTGGGGGAGAGTCCCCACTTTTTGCCTATCATTTTCTTGCATTGCCAAAAGGTGATACATGCCTTGCTTAGTTTGTTGTCCAGGTGACTGCTCCAGTTTAACTTACAGTCAAGTATGACTCCCAGATACTTAACCTCGTTGGACAACTTCAGTTCCGTGTTGAACAGCTTAGGTAGGCGGAACGGGCCTAGAACTCTTTTCAGCGTAAACATGACTAGTTCAGTTTTAGAGGGATTTACCGATAGGTCATACTCCCCGCACCACCGCTCCACTATACGCAGAGCTTGCTGAGTGAGATTGCAGATAGTTCCAGTCACCTTCCCAGGCACGAGGATTGCTAGATCATCTGCATACCCAATTGTATAGTAACGGTGTTCGTTGAGTCTGGTGATGAGATCGTTGATTCCTCCCTGCGGGCAGCCCCTGGCTATCAAGGCCAGCTGCTGTTCTCCCTCCAGACGAACTGCTCGTTTGCTTAACATGTTGGTTATCCAGTCAATTAGTACCTGATTTACTCCGTGCTTGGAGAGTGCAGCACCGATGCTGGAAAAGTTTGTCTTGTCGAAGGCCCCTTCGATGTCTATGAAGGTGCCCAGGCAGGTGCCTTTCTGATGGATTGCTTCCTCTATTTGGCCTACCACCAAATGAAGAGCGGATTCAGTAGACTTGCCCGAGCTGTAGGCGTGTTGGTTACCATGTAGAGGTAGTGATATTAAGGCGCCATCGCGTAGTTCCCTCTCGCACAGCCTTTCCATGGTCTTAAGTAGGAACGAGGTCAGGCTGATTGGTCTGTAGGACTTGGCGTTTGTATAGTCTCCCTTGCCGGGCTTTGGGATGAAAATTACTTTCACTTCCCTCCAACCTTTTGGAACGTGTCTTAAGGCCAGGCATGCCCTCATTAGTGGCAAGAGTCTATCCGCCACAGACTTACCTCCCCACTGCAGAAGCGCAGGGAACACTCCATCTGGACCTGGTGCCTTAAAGGGATGGAAGCTATTGATGGCCCACTGGAGTTTTTCCAGCGTGATCACCCTGTGTGCGTAGAGCCAGTCGTCGTTAGTTGGTGTCTGAGTGGAATCCTGCCAGTTAGTTACCTGGACGAAGACGCTTCCTGGGAAGTGTGTTTCAACTAGGACGCGTCTCGCTTCTTCAGGTGATGTGGTGAGTGTGTTGTCGGGTTTGCGGATTGTGGCGAGCTCAGGTGTATTCTGCTGTGCCAGTACTTTCCTTACCCTGTTTGCTTGTTGGCAAGATTCAATGCTACCACAGTATTTACGCCATCCTGCGGTACGTCTGAATCTGATGCATTTTTTATAGCTGGATTTGGCCTCGTAATAGGCGTCCCAGTCCTCATCCGCGCATGTGTTCATAGCTCTGTTCAGGGCCTTTCTTACCTTCCTGAATTTGATGATGATCTCTTCCCCGTTGTTCTCGCATTGGGTTACGAGACGGACAAGGTCGTGCGGGGGTGGGGTCTCTGCTTCAGGCATATAGGCCGAGGCGAAGACGATTGACATCAGAGAGTCACCACGCTGCATTGACAGCCTAGCTGCAGAGATATCTCTGCAACAGAAATTGTTTAGGAGCTGTGCTTTGAGGTTACCTGTAACAAAAATACACGCTCTAGGGTGATCATGGTTAGAGGTAACAAGGAGCTTACCACCTAGGTTTGTCAGTCCTTTGATTTGGCCGCCCCTAATCCACGGCTCCTGAATCAGGGCAATGGCCGTGTGTTGAACCTCCAACCACTTGCGCAATTGGGCCGTCGCTGTATGGCTGTGGTGGAGGTTTGCCTGCACTATGCTACAGGTTGACGAAGGGGTCGCCATCACGGGTGGGGCCCTCCTCGTCTTCTTCTAGCTGCAGACCGGCGAAGGCGTCTCCCTCGATGAAGTCATCCTCCACCGAGCCAGAAGCCGGCGACAGTGTGATGTCATCCGGCTCCCCGCCCGACAGAGGAACAGTGATCGCGTCATCGATAGGGGTGGCCAGCACAGCAGCTGCAGTGGGTTCGGCCGCGGATGTTTCCGGGTTGATTGGCGGAGGGTCGCTCTCCCTTGCGTTGACGAGCTGCCTTGTGGCCGGGTCCCAATCTCGAGGGACACACACAAATTTGCCGTTGGCCCCCTGGAACTTGATGTACACCGAGCCCAGGCCAAATGACAGCCTGCGCTCGGCGCCCATCAAGGTCGGGATCTGGTCCTCGGGGACACCTAGAACCACAAACCAGCACGCCTTTTGCCTCTCCGAGCGAATAATGACCCACCTTCTGATGTCAACCCATGGGTTTTGATACCAGAGTGTCCTCGCTGCTATATTGAGGTCCTCATACACCCCACTGTCATCCGGTATGACAATCCCGCAACGCACTTGCTTCTGAAGCTCTGATTGGCCCTTGACGACTAGCACGGTGCCAGCCTGGTCGGCCAAGTCGGGCACCGCCCTCTTCAGCCAAGCTAAGGTGTAGTCGTTGCTACACCATAGCTTGAGCGCTCCATTGCCAAATTGCGGCTTGGCGGTAAAGGACGGCGTCTGGCGCTCGGGTGTCTCCATAGTGGGGGATAAGGCCTCTTCTATGATTCTTCTCTGAATCGACCTAGTGACCACATCCGACACTTCTTTGGTAATGGCGCCCGTGCGCTCGCAGGTTACCGCGACGCACAGGTGAGAACTGGCAGCCCGGGCGTAGCTCATCGATTCAACCCGCCCGGACCGGTCAAGCCGCTGCCGCTTGTGCTCCCCACGAGGCGACAAGGTCTCGTTGAGAGCCCGCTTGGCACCGGCCTGACCCCCCCGGGCGGCCTGCTGCGACGAGGTTGCCGTCTGTGTTGGGCCGCACGCCACCGGTTGGCTATTGTCGGATGCAGGTTGCGCTTGCTACCCCTTTAAGAAGCTAAGAGAGGCCTTAGCCTTGCCTCTCCTCTGTTCCTGCCTTCTCTCCTTCCTGTTCAGGAACTTTTTGCCCTGGGCGGCAGGGACTGTCGGCTCCGCGGGATTTGCGGGGGGGGCAGGGGCTTGTTTTGTTCTTTTTTTACCCTTGCCCTTACCTTTGCGAGTTTGCACCTGCCAGGTTGGTGCAGACTCTCCACTGCCATATACTCCCATCTGGCTGGAGGCAGCGACCTCGGAGGATGTGGCCTTTGGTGCCACAGTTGGAGGAGGATTAGGAGGAGGATGCCTAGGAAGGCTTGGGTTAGCGGTGGGATCTTGCAACCCCAGCTCACCTGCCCTTGCCGTGGGGAGGGAAGGGTCAGTGCTGGTCCCATGCAGCCTTGAACCCTTATGACTTAACGGTTGGGACAATACACTGAACGCAGCGACATGACAATGACGTGGGTAGGTAGGTATTTGAATAATTGTGTTTCTATATTGTAAGTATATTTCTGAAAAGAAAGTTATTTTTGGCTTTGTAACACTTCAAAGCCAAAAATAACTTTCTTTTCCGAAGTCGGTGTCTTTGGTAGCTATTGTTTTCCGTTTTTCGACACCAACTTCTTAATACAAAGTTATTTTTCACTTTGCAGTGTTTTGTTTTGGCAGCAGTTTTACTGCAGTAAATTAGGTTTATAATACGTAGGTACTTAGGCTTGCTGCAATGGTAAATCAGTAGCATAGCAATAAATACGAAATACCTATCGCTCTTTAATAATATTCGTATAACAACACAGAAGTTAGGTACTTACAATATAGAAACATAATTATTCAACTACAGTGCCACATAAAAGAGTAGAAGTTAAATATTTGGGAACTAAAAGTTTTCATTTTCTGGCAAAATCTAAAATGAGTACTTGATCTGTCAATTCATCTCGATCGGTTTCGATTTTCGTAAGAATTTTGGTTTTTGTGTGACATTTCTGTGTGTGGATAGAAAAACAGTGGAAAAACATGAATAAAGTAATTCGTGGAGGTGCCCGTGATATAGTTTACAAAGTTTATATGCGGTGTATAGCCGAATTCCAAGCTGGGAAGCTTCTATCCAACTTAAAAGATGTTTACCATCGTACAGCAGATTTTACTGGTAAGTAACTATTGAAAGTTGCACTAAACGTTAATTACAAACGATTAATACATTCAGGGAGCAAAATTTTCGAACCAAATATCATTTACAATTTATTTTTTACCATTTTTGAGGTTATGCTAAGATAAACAAATAGCGTTGTAGTTATAGCGCGACTTAACAACGTTGATAGTAAGGCAACAAAAAATAAAGTAGTTTATTGCGGATAAGAATATTTTTTTTTGCTATACCATATTTGTTGATGCAAGCGACTAAATGGAAAGAAACAATTTTAAAATATATTCACGTTTATTTACCGCGGAACTTCGTTCGTCGGTCTGACAGTGATTCTTTTCTTTGCTTGTTTTAGGTGTTTCTGTAAGCACAGTGCGCGCAACACGGCATTGAAAACGGTGGGAAATTCTCAACACCAGCTAAACACAGGAAGGGTCGTCCCCCAAAGGTATTGGACGACTTTATATTGAATGCCATTGATTATTAAAAATACTTATTTTTTGTGAAGTTGTTGTTTTATTACTACTTAATATCAAATATTTAATAAACATACTTATTTTATTTATTACTATTTTTACTTATTTACTCATTATTTAAACCCAATAAATAAATAATACTATTCAAGTATCAAGATCAGCTGGGTCGTACTAACTGGGTTGCTATCTGAGCGATTGTGGCGCCCTCATTTATTTTCTACACTTTTATGTCGCACTGTACCTCCCTACCCACGTCATTAACAAAAATATTATAGGCCTTGGGCAACGATAGGTATTTTTTTCTTATTCTGTACGTAGGTACACAGTTTGTTTAAAAATTATAGATAGAGAACTGTTGTTATTACTATTCCGACATACATAAACTTAAGTGACATCGAATTGCTGAGATGGTGAATCTCACGGTGCAAAGCGCAATGCGGTGATAGTCATTGTCATAAGAATTTAGGGTTTCGCAAATGACGACATAACATCTCCCTCCACGAGATCGGCAACTATTTGAAAACTCTAGTCAAAAAAATAGTGTCGATGGCGAAGCTGGATCAATCTCGGTGTCGCAGATCTCCGTATCGATTCCATCAGTGACTTTCTGTAGTTGCTTCAATCTACGACGACGAAGTATATTGATGATAATGAGTACACATGCACCGGATAGTAGAATGTATACCGGTATTGTAGTGTGCATGTGGTATATAGCTTCAGTGTTCGACGACTGTAGTGTTACAGGTTCTTGTAGAACGATTTCAGAGTTACTTGAATCATTAAAGTCACTAAAAATAGGTAAAGTTATTGAATACCTAGTCGTTTCTAGTTTTAGCATGAACACTATATACTTCGAATGGAGAATAATTTATGATATTTAATACTTTAGTGATATTTATGGAATATCACTAAAGTATTTGTCGACAGCATTAGGACATAGGAACGACTGGTTTGCACCTGTGTCTATTAAAAGCTCAAGTGGAGGTGACTCAGTTTGAATGTATGGAAGGTACCGTTGAGTTTGGAGATTTATCTCTATTTTAATTTGTCGGATTTCGGAATTTTCCGAAAATTCATCATCCTCAGCTCCTTGGATTCTTTGTCGTCCTCTTTTATGCTTCCGGGCTGCTGGGCATATTCTAAACATTCCTGAGGGGATGGTTGATATTCATAATACAAATTTTCTGGGTACTCATAGTAATCGTAATAAGTTTCATCATAATCGTTAAGGAAATCATTGATCGAAGGATCAATGAAACAATCGTTAAAATGCATCGCCCGAGTTTATAAATAATTATTAGGTGGAGGATTCCCTGATCTGTTCCAATCATGCCTAGATAAAGCGTTAGAAGGTGGTAATTGTCTGCTCACGAAATGGCTAACACCACTCATTGGGCGTGGTTGCGCTTACCCGCTAGGCTGGTTAGGAGAATTCTGCTGGACTACTTGAAATGGGTTATTCTGACGGTTATAGTTCGGTGGGGGTGCCCTGAACATTTGCTGAGTTCGGGTCGGACCGAACTGACGAGGTTGGAAATAAATCGGTTTCCACTGCGGTGGTTGTTGGACTGGAAATTGGAATCATGCAGGTCCTGGCATCCTATAATTATTAGGCCTTGGATCAGGCACATTAAACGGCTGAGAGGGCATTTTAAAATGATTACCGGGTTGGTTATTGCTATTAATTCTTTTATCAGGCAAACGGTCATTACGATTTTGCAGATACATGGTATTAGTTTCTTCATGAACAAATTCTAGTGCTTGTTCTAAGTTTTGAGGGCGCATACAACGCACGCGTGATCCTATTACGATTACTGAGATTTGAAGTGAGTATTTTGACGAGAGGTCTTTATCTAAAGGCATCTGGTATAAGACCATACATCCTTGCCTTACGTGTTCACCGTGGTTCGCAGAGTCTGGTTTGTCTAGAACAGATTTTGTGACTAAGACTTTGGTCCGGGCACATATATATACCGCTAAACAACTTTGCTTTCCTGATGGGGAAATCCAATTCACCAAAATGGGCTGAGTGTGACGTGGTTGAGGATGTTAACCATGTGTTGGCCAAGTGTGCCCGGAACGAGGTTGAGAGGGTCAGCTTAATGCTCGAATGTGATGTGGATTTGCGGCAAGTGGGCATGTGTAACTTGATTCTGGCCCGTCCTCTGTCAGATGAGGCCAAATCAATTTATAAATTAGTTAAATTAGCTATTAAGCGTAGATAAGTAATTTTTTGTGAGGCCTATGAGGGTGGCATGATCATATCTGATCAAACCCTCTATAAAATAAATAAAGATAAAAAAATAAAAATACTAGTGCTTGTTCTAAGTTTTGAGGGCGCATTCAACGCACGCGTGATCCTATAGGATCTTTTAATCCGCACGTAAACGCCTGGAGCGTTAATTTCTTATGTAAATCCCTTTTAGCATCTATGGTAGTTTTTTTGTTTGGGTGTGAAATCATCCAATGACTCTCACGGTGCAAAGCGCAATGCGGTGTTAGTCATTGTCTTAAGAATTTAGGGTATCGCAAGTGGCGACATAACACTCGCAGTGGAACGCCTTGCTGCAATCACACCAATGGAGCACAAACTTACAAATACTAACTGTAAGTCCAGGTTTCCTCACGATGTTTTTTTTTCACCGTTGTCAGCTATGTCCAAAATAAACTTATAAGGTTGAAAAAGTCACATTGGTACTTGCCCGGATTTGTACCCACGACCTCAAGCAGGTGAGGTCTTAGCCACTGGACCACGACAACATGTAGGTATGGTCTAAGATCCTACAAGAGAGGTGGCCAACCAGTCGATCGAAGTTAGGCGATATGTGGTTAATTTCCAGCTACAAACCTGGTTTATGCAATTACATAACATAATATCATAACATGCACCCACATATCCTTAGGGCCGATATCACTAATGAAACTAATCGCAATTAGTTCAACTAAACTCAGTTTATGCAAATACAGCGTTCTGATTAGTTGAGACCGCTGAGAAACTACCATTCAGAACGCTGTATTTGCATAAACTCGCGAATAGTTGCATTGGTGAAATCGGCCCAATCATGTGCGAGCCTATTGCCATTAACCAGGCACAAATCCGAACTCCGGGTTGCTACTGAGAAAATTCAGATAAAAAACCCAATAACACCTTGCCTGACCGGGGAATTGAACTCAGGAACTCATGCTCACTTGGTAACACTAGACCAACGAGCCACTTACGCAATACTCACACTATTAAGCTATTTTAAGAAAACATACATACATAAGCTCACGTCTTTTGCCCATGTGGGTAGGCAGAAACTACAGAAGTCACCTGCTACGATCCTTACCTACTTCTTTTGCATCACTCACATTCATACATCTAGTCATACATACACGCCGGTTATGAGTACTGCGCACCTGGCTATTCTGAAAACCATCACCAGTAAGGTCTATGTATGTCTTTCTAGGGCGTCCCCTCCCGGCGTTTCCATTCACGTCTGCTTTATAAATGCCTTTCGTTAGTCGCCTGTCATTCATCCTCACTTTAACATACTCTTTTCAATTTTAGCCACAACATCTTCTTTTAAACCACAACGTTGTCTTATCACATCATTCCTCAATCTATTATTCAAAGTATTATTCCACACATACTTCGCATTTCGCAAGGAACGCATTTCTACATTTATTAAAAAATAATCTTTAAAATTGTGTTTTTGGAAGATCGCATAGAGTTTAGTCAGTAAACTGTAGATCTGAGGTCAAATCAAGTTGGCCACCTCTATCCTACAGTAATAGTAGGTTAAGTAGTAGTTTGTGTTTTTCATGAAAATCACAAAGAAAAGAAATCAGGAGCAAAAAAACATTTCTCCAATTTCAAAATAAGTACAACTAGCAACAACAATGTCCCAAAATGCATTTGCAACAATAATTAGGAAGTGCATCACGGTGAATAGCGAACTTGTTTATGAGTAAAGTTAGATGACCTCGGTTCTTCGTGTACCCTGTTCACGTACCCTGGGATGACATAAAATTCTAAATGTACCTCGTAAAATATACGTTAATAACATTGTCTTCAACTTCTGAGGGCTCGACACTCAAAATTGACGGGTTGTTGTACTGCTGCAGAGATATGAGAAATTTTCACAGTGTCGAGATCTGTCCTTCCTAGCTTTTTCGAGACATCCGTCCCGATGATTCATCGGGTTCATTGGCACAAAAATACTTTAAGTTTGGAGTTCTACCTTAGCAATTCTCTTAAAAATATTGACTAGTGATCTGGTAAACTTAATTCAGGACACTAATCAATCAAAAAGTTACTATACTCTTTGCGCTGTGGCATGGTGCGGGTTGTAGTATAATCAAACATAGATCCGGATGACAACTGCTTTAATGCCACAGATTATAAATAATCCCAAACAAAGTAACAATCATAGACAATACACAACACCTTCCCCTTAAATGAAATAGAGTCTGGCAAACGAAAGTAGACACTCGAATTATTTGCAAACTTTTTATATGGCAATGCTATACTAATGTCAACCTCAGTTTTCCAAAACAAGATGGCGTGTTGTTTTGGTTTGTTGTGGTCATGATAATAGCATTTATTCAGTGAAAAATTAATAAAACCAATTAAAAGTGGATTAAGGGAGATGTTGTTTCGCATGATATTGTCTGAATTTAAAGAAAAACAACAAGAGAAAGACGCCGAATTCAAACAAAAACAAGGTTGTTTACGTGTGGTGTTAGATTTCATAAGTAGTATGACGCTAATAAATTGATACTTTGCTTTAATTCGTAATTACTATTGATGCAAAAACTATTTCTCTATTATTATTCACATTTATTTTATAATAAGTTAAACACTTTCATAATAATGCATTATGGCTATTTATCATACCATTATAAAAGTTGCATTGTAATATTAACACTTTTTTTCTTTTACAGAAGCTCTGGAGGATGTAGCAGGGGTTAATGAGATAGTAAAAACTATTGAAAAGCTTACGGATTTAGCGCGGAAAGATAGGATAAGAACCCTGAACCAGTACTTGGGTGAAATAGCTAGCAGAGGAGTGGAAGAAAATGACTGATCATGTCATACAATATTGAAAATAAATATAATGAAAGGGATAGAATTACAGAAAATAATTTATAAAGTTCCATGATTACTGTACGAAACAGTGATTCCAGTGACTCTTATGAATCTATACACATGGAAGTCTTAGATTCAGATTTTGATTATGGTAGTGAATATACCAAAATTATTATAGAATACTGCTGTTTTTTTTTAATTCGGATTGATATATCACTTAAACCACATAATATCTAAAGTATTGCCTGCATAAAGCACCAATTGTATTTTTATTCAGACGAAGTAAAATTTATAATTCTAAAGTATCAAATTAGGTTATTCCAAGTATCTCACACTAGTTTTGGGGTTGCTATGCCGAGATTTTTTAAATTTGCCGCGCTTTTTCAGTCTCTACTTTCGTTTGCCAGACTCTACATAATAATGACACAACTTACATAAGCAATTATACAAGATAACAAAATCAACTTCCAATGTCCCTGATTATAAATAATCAGATAATATAATAACAATCATAGACCATCCACAACACCTTCGCCTTAAGTTTCAATAGTTTGTAGTTTAACGTCATACGTATATGCGTAAAAAATATTATTGAAACTGTCACCCGCACCATGCTAAAGAGTGCAAAGAGTGTAATACCGTTATTTAGCTTACATAATGTTCATACCGAACTCTTAATAAAATTTTCAATTAAGTGATACTCTAACGAACTTATCTTTTAGTTCAAATAACAGAGATGTGAAGTGATAAAGTTCGTATTCAAATCTCATTTTAAAAATGCGTATTAATGAGTTAGAAACTCGAAAGTTTGCGAGTTGAAACGAAGATCGGTAGTACTTTGACATCATAATATTATTGAACCATTAGAATGGAACTTATTCTGCGAAGTCTATAGAAGAATTATTAATTATTTTCAAAGAATTCCTTCGCTTCAAGTATCACGCTCCGAAATTCTATTCTCATTCAAATAAATTAATAAAGCAATCCAACGTTTAGGCGTTTATATCTAAAAAGTTTCAGATATGAGCCCTATGGTCAGGGCACAGATGACCTAAGTCAGGGGTCTTTCATATATTGCCAAAAAAAACTAAACGTGCGGCTAACGGTGCGGATTGACGGTAAATTACATAAATTGGCTAAACTTTTTTTATATCTTCTTTGTTTACAATCTGTCTCAGCACTATTGGACATGAAGTAATTTTTCTGACGTGTTTAGATGTCTTGGTAGGTATGTGTATACATCCCATTTACTTATGTAGCTACGTTTTTGTGATGCAGTCTTGAGGTATTTTGAACTTAAGGTTACACTAGTCGAAAATTCTTCCATACAAACGTAGTCGAGCGATCACTCCAATGTTTGACGATGTACGTTCAACATAAAACATAAAATCAATGTGTCTCATCATTATCTAGCCATGCATGGAAACAAAAAAGTAAAAAAAATATATATTTGAAAATCAAAGTCAAAGCCATTTATTTGCATTAAATGTGGTACAAAATATGGTATAAATAAGTTATTAGCACAATGACACATTTCGCCATAAGTTGGCATGCAAATATTATATTGTGTTAAGGTGCTTACAACAAGCAGATCTCTAATAATCTAATAACACATAACACATTATTTTTATTAGGTATTTAACCTGTTAAGTTTAATAAACTCTTCAAAACACTTAGTTTACTTACTAGACTATGAAATTATATGGATAAAAATACATAAAATATAAATCATATGAGCGTTCTAAGTTCCATGTTTCAACACTATTTTTAAAGCAACTTTGGGGGTAAATAAATACCATAAGAAGAAGGAAAATTGCAAAAAGGTCTCCTATTACTAATTAATCCCATACAGGGATAGATTAGTAATACAACAATGCAAATAATTTTATTTTGAAAATAAACATTTAGTGGTTTTTTCATGATATCTAGACTCCCGAAGGTCTGTTTATAAAATTTCGCGCGCTCGTTTTCGTCCTGAATCATCATTACTTGCGATACAAATTTGCAAAAGTGCTAATTCGTACGCGAACTAGCTATTCTTACTGCTCATAACAGCATCTATATCATTCGCACGTTTTGTCGGATGAGATAGGATGCATTTTCACCATGCGCACAAAATAGATCATGCCAGCGACTAGGGAAACCTTAAGCCTTCTGGCCCCTGTCCAATCCATAAGGTGGCTTGCCAGGATGTTTGGGTGATGTGTAATTCGTTCCTTGTATGACTTGATGTAGTTCTTTACCTCTTCTTTGACTGTGGGAATCGTCAGATCATGGTGTAGAGCCTCATTTGGTACATACCATGGCGCGTTTTTTATCGTTCTTAGGATATTATTTTCAAACCACTGTATGATCTCAATGTTGGAGTGTGCTGCATGCTATTCCAAAACTGACGAAGAAATTGTAGGCTTTCCCTAAATCTGACGACATATAATTTTTATACAATACGAAGTTTTCAAAGTCATCTGATTGTTTGATTTAAACAGATATGCTGCATCTAAAATCCTTCAAGGTACCAAGCTCCATCCCAAAATTTTCTATTAGATACGTTCTCGAATCGATAAAATATTCATTAAGGAAAAACAACGGCGCGAACTCGCGACACACTCCGATAGGCGACACTGCTTCAATTTAAATTTAGTTTTTCTCAAATTCTATCGAAGCGCGAACGAGCAAGGCGGAGACATCACTATAACACAAATTGACACTAAGCGAAGATTGCTAGATACTGAGAGCTACAGATACCGTGGCTGGGAAACGCGACCTTTACCTTAGCTGGAGATCTTCTTCTTTTGTAGCTTTCAGATTCTGAAACACATTTATTGAAGTGAAATTTCTGAGGCGGCGATTCGATAAAGACGAAAATTGAGAGTAAAATTTCAAGGATGCGTCACGTTTAAGTACATTTCCTTACATGAGAGAGAAGGAAGATATAACTCTTTCATGCTCCTACACTAAATCTCCCATAATCTATATTTAAGATAATTCGAAGTATTACGTGAACCGTGGTGCACGCGCATTTTTTCTTGAACTTAAATGTTATCAATCGACACATTTAATCGAAAAAGTCTTTACGCTTTTCACAACCACATCTGCGCGCCATATGCACATCCAGTCATTTACGCGCTAAGCCAAGCCAACGGTCCAATTTTCGCATCAACAAAAACATCAAAGAAAACTAGCACGTTCTGCGCACAATTCATGCGAATGAAAGTCAACAGTTCGTAGTTTCAATATCGGCACAGGCAGTGCAGATTGCATTCTATGCAGCAAAATGCACCAGCCCCACTTAAGGTGCGCTTCCGCGAAAAGCGGTTCTGGCGTTACTCTCGCTGGGACACCGGAAATTTGTGGACAGAAGATTCTAAGCTTATACGCAACACTCGCTGCGATGACATGATGGGATCGAACCAGTGCTACGCGCTAGCGATACGTGTTACACGGCGCGGCGTTTAGGAGCTTGTCGCCGCGAATTTACAGTATCGCAGAGACAGTGACGTCAAAGCGGCTTTGCTCGGAAGTCTACCTTAACCTGCCTCGATAAATCCACGAGAGGTACGGTGTTGCAGTCACTCCTTGCTAATAAAAGCGTGACATCAGCTTTTTGATTGTCTATGCCCCGTTTGTGTTACGGATATTCCAACATGTCCGTACTGAAAGCGCCACTGAAGTCAATTCGCGACGCAATATATTGCCGTTGACAACGCATGAGATGGAACTCATTGCGTGGTATGAAGCGTGGATTAATTTACATGTTGCATACAGAGAATGAGTTGCAGGTATTACGGCATAATTATTATTATTATGGCATTTTGTGTCCAAAATATCGGACGTGTTCTGGGAGACCGGCAGGCTTATTACGTATTTTTTGCAAAAGCAAAACGATAGCGATTTTTGCGCAATAATTGCTTTTCAATAAAAAGGTTTTAGAGATGTTGGCGATTGAGTGGAACGATTGTGTAGGACGAACAATACCTACACTGCAGGTAATTATGCCAAGAACTGTGTACTGACTCGCATTGCTCGAAATTATAACTCGGAATTCTCACAAGTTGATATATTTAACTGTAATAAACATACATTCAAACACGAATAGTGAAGTCTATAGATGGAGACAAGTGACAGTCAACCGGTCTTCTATCTTCTGTTATTCAACCTTTTATTTAACCATTTCAAAATTGTGATTTAACTTAACCTTATATAAATTTGGATTGTATTGCATCTTTTAATTTAAATTTGTAGCATTAGTTCGTTCGCATGTTTTATACATTTATCCCAGTTACACAGGGAAACCTATAATTGGCCATACAAATTGTATTAGGCATATTTTGTAAAATATTTTTAAGTATCGCTGTTGGTTACCTAAATAAATAAATGCCGACTTTTATGACATAAAGCGTTTGATCGTTATCGTTTTTCTCTTGCAAATGATACGTAATAAGCCTGCGGGATGGGATTTCACGTGATTGTTGATTTCTGTAATCATTACATGGAGAAATCTTACCTGTGTAAATTAACTTTTCCAGTCAAAATAGTTATTTAAATATTGTGTTTTATGTCAACACATGTATTGTATTGCTTAACCTATGAACTATAAAGAACTGCATTTTCAACTCCACACATTCGATGCCAGAAAAAATACAGAAATATCAAAATAATATTTCGCTCATTCATTAAAAACCCATTTATTTATTAAAACCAAATATTAAAGGATATATCAATAAATCATGCAATTATTTTTCACATCATTAAATAAAATTGAACAGCGAAACACGTTTTTGCGGAGAATGAAATGAACGAATTATTCGCAGAGCTCATTGTTTGTTCTGGATCCGATTTTCATACGATTCCCAGTTGGTCTGCCATTGTCCGTGGACCGTGGTGCAATACCAACGATGCGAGCTACACAAGTATTTTATTACCAGCTACAAATCTTCATTTAGCGGCATTGCCGGAGGCCTTTCACAGTTACGGCACACATGAAAACGAAATGGAACCATTCACGTTTGATTTACGATAGCCGATAATTATCGTCATCCGATTAGTTGTCCGACCGTTTTACTTTTTCCACAAAGCAATCATAAATAGGTAGCAGATGAACATTTTTTGTATCTTATCTCTGAATTCACAAATCTGCTAGAGTGCAATCCGATTGGGCCAATTCCAAGACTGGGATTTTGACTATGTAAACTTATTATAACTGTTTAGCGAAATCTATTTGATATTATGTCCATTCATCGAAAATTTTCATGCTACACATTTTTTTGCTACACGTTTTACTTTTTCCACAAAGCAATCATAAATAGGTAGCAGATGAACATTTTTTGTATCTTATCTCTGAATTCACAATTCTGCTAGAGTGCAATCCGATTGGGCCAATTCCAAGACTGGGATTTTGACTATGTAAACTTATTATAACTGTTTAGCGAAATCTATTTGATATTATGTCCATTCATCGAAAATTTTCATGCTACACATTTTAAATTCTAGCATTGCTGGACCCAATCAGCAGAGATATTACCTTTATATGGTGAATATGAACCCGTAAAATGAAATCACCAAGTTCAACCAAGCTGGAGCCTGCGTCTGCGTCCTGAGTCTGCGTTTGTTATGGAACCCGCTATTGTGGAACAAATGAGAAGCCTATGTTAAGGCGTATATATTCCAAAATGTTAACGCGGTACTGGCCGTGCGCACGCCCGGTGCCGGCATATCAATATTCGACCTCCTTTTGAATAGATTTGATTACAAAATATTTTTTGATTTATATGTCCTATGTAGGATAAGAAGAAATTCTAACCATAAATGTGTCTGTAAAAATTGTTTTTACATCCAAATCGTTTTGGAGGAGTATGCGAATGAAGCGAAAGAATATTGAGTTGTTAATTACGTTTTTTAAAGCAAAAGTGTTAGTCTTACGAAAAAACTGTTTAAAAAAAATGTAGGTATATGAACTGTGGTATAGCGTAAGAGCGCGATAGATATACATCTCTCTCTCTCTTGGAGTTATGATCGATGTGACACGTAGTTGTGCAAATAAATACGCATTTAATTAATACGGTGTTTTAATTGCAAGATACAACAGTGGCGACGAGGATAAAGAACTTGGCGTGCGGGAATAACAAGAAGGTTGAGCAAAACAACAACAATCATAAACGATAATCGGCAAAATCTTAAAACCGAGCGTGGCATCGGTGTGAAGTGAGTAACGAACCATTTACGTCCGCCATATTGCAGTTGTGGCTGTCTTCATCGATATTTTTTTATTGTTTCACAAGAACAGTGAATGTCGTCGGATTCGTTCTCAGACGCTAATTCTAAGTCCAAACCCAGCACCGAGGGCCAACAGAACAGTGAACTAGAAAAAATTCAACAAGTAAAGTCGGGGAACCGTAGTTACATTTATAAGTGTACGAAAAATGAATTAATTAAAATACATATAGACGAAAACTTGCCATTTCCGGAAAATAATACAGTGGACGAATTGAGAAGGAATCTAAGCGAATTCTATAAGAATAAAACTGTTATTGAACAGGAGTTTAAGAGGACCATGACTTCGTACGGAGAATTACAACCTTTCGATGGTGATAAGTGGGAAGTTTTCCAACAACAGTTGGATTTTTTTATAACCCTAAATGACATCAAGGAAGAAAAAAAGGTCTCACTATTAGCCACCAAATTAACATCAAAAGTTTACGAAATCTTAACACATTTGTGTGCACCCATTAACCCGAGCAAACTTAACTATGATGAATTGTGTCTAAAACTTAAACAAAAGTATGTGAAACCAGTTTCCACTGTGTTGGAAAGAGCCAATTTTAGACAAAGGAATCAACAGCCCAACGAAAATATAGAAGATTATGTCCTTGAACTAAAAAAGTTAGCAAGAAAATGCGGTTTCAAGGATGTGGAAGACCAAATTAAAGAAAAACTGATTGATGGAGTGGCATCTAAAATTATTAAATTTGAGTTGTTAAAAGGTGCAAGTGATATGACTCTGGACAAATGTAACGAAGTCTCACGATCTGTAGAAGCAGCATTACTACACAGTGACCCCAGGGAGGTAACAGAAGTGTTCTACAATCAAGGTAAAACCAAAAATGAGAAAACAAAGCTTACAAGAAATCAAAATAGGCAACTAACAGAAAAACAATGCTGTTTTTGCTGTGGTAAAGATAACCATTTCAAAGCTACATGTACATTGAGGAAAAAATATTGTTCCGAATGTGGCGAACAAGGTCATATATTCAGAATGTGTTCTAAGAAGAAACAACCCACGAGGCAAACTAATATTTTGGAAGCGGAGCCGTGTGAAAAAGAAAAGAAGGAAGAGGAAGTCATTGAAACCGATAAGAGTCCACATGCAGAATTTCAAACTTATTCCTATAATCGTGTAAGTAGGATACCTCCACATTATATTTCAGTAACATTAAATAACCATTGTATTCCATTTCAGTTAGATACTGGATCAGAGGTCACTGTGATGCCAATTCGAGATAAGGAACGATATTTAAAATCATCTCATTTTGAAAGTTGTAATGTAATGTTCAGAAACTTTGATCAAACTTATTCACAACCATTAGGCATAATAAAATAAATTCCAGTGAAGTGTAATAATAAATTTAAAAAATTAAGCATTTTTGTGGTAAAAAATAATGCTCCACGAGTCATTGGCAGAGATTGGTTAAATGAGTTAGGTTTATGGCCTCCAATATTAACAAATAATGTAAAAATTGGATCTAATGAAATACAAACTGTTTCAGATGCACAAGAACATGTAAAAAACCAGTTCGCAGAAGTATTCAGCCCTGGCTGGGGCAACTTTAAAGGTGAAGTGATCACTTTGAAGTTGAAGTCTGATGCCCAACCAAAATGTCTGCCTGTGCGAAGGGTACCATTTGCTTTGCGGGATAAGGTAAACAATGAAATTCAAAGATTACTAAAAAACAAGAGAATCTCAGCAGTTGAACACAGTGAATGGGGAACGCCAGTAGTACCCATATTAAAACCAGATGGGTCACTGCGACTTTGTGGGGACTACAAGCTAACAGTAAATAAGTATTTAGAAATTGATCACTTCCCGCTACCCCATGTCGATGATATATTAGATACACTAAAAAACGGCGAATATTACTGCGAATTGGATTTAAAAGAAGCCTATTTGCAGGCTCCTCTTAGTGCTGATAGTCAAGACTGTACAACAATAGTCACCGAGGTGGGAACATATAAATATAGTTATCTTCCATACGGAGTTAGTTCAGGGCCTGGTTCCTTTCAACGCTTGATGTTTAAAAAATTAAGAGATATACCTAACACAATTGTATTTATTGACAATATTTATATAAAAGGGAAAGATTTGCAAAACACTTTAGAAACTCTCTGTAAAGTACTAAATAGGTTACAGCAATGTGAATTTAAATTAAAACCAGAGAAGTGTAAACTATTTGTAACTAGTCTGGATGTTTTTGGATATTGTGTGAATAAAAAAGGCATTAATATTATTCAGGCAAATATTGAACCATTGTTAAACGCAAAAACGCCCACCAGTCTCACTTTACTTAAATCATTTTTAGGAAAAATAAACTACTATTCTCGTTTCCTAAAAGATATGGCTACCATAATTACACCATTGTATGAATGTACAAAAAAAAAAAATATTAATTGGACATCAGAATGTGACAACGCTTTTCAACTCATCAAAGACAAGTTAGCATCAGCCTCTTATTTGAAACACTTTGACCCGAATTTACCATTGATTTTAACGTGCGATGCGTCTGACACGGGCTTGGGCGCGGTGTTATCCAATAGGGATTATGAAGGTGTGGTTAAGCCAATTGCTTATGCAAGTAAGAAACTAAGTGAAGTGGAGAAAAAATATACAACTATTGATAAGGAAGCAATGGCAGTCATTTTTGGAATAACAAAATTTTATAACTATTTATATGGGAGACAGTTTGAACTCGAAACTGATAATGCAGCCTTAGTAAGGATTTTTGGCCCTACAAAAAGTATTCCAAAAATGGCTGCTAAAAGGTTGCAACATTATGCAATATTCTTGTCTGCATTTAATTATAAGGTGAGACATATTAAAACAAATGTAAACCCAGCAGACTATTTATCTAGAACTGCCATAGAAAAAGAATGTGAAGTGGAAGACACTCACCCACTTTGTTCAAATGGTAACTCGAGCAACATCTATCATGTGAATGAATCTCAATTGGAATATTTGGATTGGAAAACAATACAGTTGGAAACAAAAAAAGATTGTACACTGACAAAAATCATAAGATATCTTTCTGACGGTTGGCCAGAAAGAAAACATTTAACTCAAGACATACTACCCTACCACACTCGATTAAATGAATTAACGGTAGATAGAGGGTGTGTGTTCTGGGGATATCGTATTGTAATACCTAATTCTATTCGAGAAACTGTGTTAACACAGCTTCATACAAGTCACTTTGGAATAATCCGCATGAAAGAGATTGCTCGATCTTATTTTTGGTGGCCCAAACTGGACACTGAAATAGAAAATATAGTAAAAAGTTGTAATGTATGTTTACAAAATAGTAAATCCCCTTGTAAAACCCAGAAACCATGGCCAGTACCCCCTTCAGCGTGGTATAGGATCCATGCCGATTTCCTAGGCCCATTTTACAATAAAATGTTCCTTGTAATTGTTGATAGCTATACAAAATGGCCAGAAATATACGAAATGTCCAACATTACATCGGCGCGTACGATAGAAATATTTAAAAAAATATTTTCAACATTTGGTTTCCCTGTACACCTAGTCACAGATAATGGCCGATCATTCACAAGTGCAGAATTTCAAGAATTTTGTAAATTAGCTCAAATTAAACACAATTTTTCACCACCATATCACCCAGCCACAAATGGGGCAGCAGAACTTGTTCAGAACACGACAACATGCTTTGAGCTAGATTGTCGTTTTAATCTAAGTGGGGGAGAGTGTGGTATAGCGTAAGAGCGCGATAGATATACATCTCTCTCTCTCTTGGAGTTATGATCGATGTGACACGTAGTTGTGCAAATAAATACGCATTTAATTAATACGGTGTTTTAATTGCAAGATACAACATGAACCAATAATATTTATTTTTAAATTCTGTTGTCCTAGCCGTTACTAAGGAGAATACTTTAAAAAGGAACCGTTTTATGGCACTAACTCGGTGCCAGGGCATTAAACAGAGGATGGCGATACGCTGAAATTGGTCTTACCACAGTAACATTATTTTTTTGCTAGAGCTTCTTAGGCAAAGGGACATTCTATAAGCGATTTGGATTGTCGAAAAGTAAATATGTATGAGATTGACATGCTCTACCGAAATGACGTGTGGTCATTTTGTGTTTTCTGTTATTCTGTGTCAAAATGTTTGCATATTGTCACTTCGACAACTGTTATCGCCGTGTGGCCCTTGATGTACTCTACAGACGCATCGATCTGCACAGCTCCCTCCCAAAAAAAAAAGAATTTTAATACTTACTTAATAAATCTCTAATATTTTATCAACGCTGCCTTAGCAAGCGTAAAAAGAATGACCATCAAAATATTTGGTATACGAGTAATATAAATTATAGGTAACTGGACAGTAAAAGCATTGCTCTACCAAAATATCTAGGGTGGTATGACGACATCATAATCTGACACTTATTCCGATGACGACATATATGTGTGAATGTTTATTCTGAACATACAGATGCGAAAGCCATTAAGGGTTCGAGTTCCATCAGCGGTTTCACAAAATTAATTTCATTTCTACAGTATCAGTACAATTTAATTGAATTAGCTCCAATAATCTGAACAGGGGAATAATTATTTTGCCCGGAGACAATAAACAAGGGTTCGCCTATAAAAACTTGTTCGACTAACTGGAGTTAAACGAGGGGTAATTGAATCGAAGCCACTCTGGAGTCACGGTTCTCTTAAATCAATTATGAATCGCATTCGCTGACGCTGTTACATGCTTTGACAGTTCCCCGATGGCGCCATCTGTCGGCGGGCGCTGGCGGCCGCATGTCCCCGCACAAGCACCAACTCTTACGTAACTCAATTTAGTCAAAGGTATCGCCGGCTTTGTTCGCCTGCTACCTTTTCAATGTAGCTAAGTTAATTTCGGTAAAGGCATACTATGTAAATCGAGAGAATGAGATCGCTTTTTTATCTTTGGTTTTGTTTTGGTAAGGCTTTTCCCCGTTTAACCATTTATTGTGTTCTCGTACGTGATGTTATTAGCTCTAGGTTTTAGTTGATCGAACTTTACAAATAGTTTTGGTAATAATAATTTTCGGGAAAATGTTCTAGAGTCTTATAAAATTGCTTTACTATGTACATACATTGCCCTGAAAACTAAATTCCCCAAAAAAGACCATCAATAATTTTGAGCCCAACAAACCCACGCGTACTCCAACTTGGGTATTCAATGGAACAATTCAAGAGTTATAATCGAATAGAATATATTCGTCATAAAGGCTGATAAATTGTAAGCATTCCGCGAGGAGCAGCCATAAAGTTCAGTGTTCAACCCACAGGAAGGGGTCGCCGAGGAAACTTGCCTCTACGAATTTGTTATCGCTATGAAGATAAGTATAACTACAAAGACGCATAATATCCGTCTTCCGTGGAACCGGACTATCTTGTAAGTGTTATGTAATTGAATTTTCGCACCACTTGCTCAAAAAAGTGACATTCTATGCCACAAAAAGCGAACATAACAATAGTCATTTTTAATCTGTTAAAAACAGGGAAAGAAAATTGTACTGAATTTCATTCATCCTCTAGGGGGAGAATGTGATTTAAATTTGGAATACTTACCGAAATTTATACTGAACTACATCTGTGTTTACACCATTGAGTTTGTATATAAAGCTTTATACATTTTTTTGAAAAAGGAATACGCATATATTATGCAGTTATGATTATTAAATAAAATTACGAAAACCGACGAGGCCGTATGAGCTTGATGCCTTTGCTTTTCCGACAAAAAAATATTAGTCTAGGAATTTGCCGCGTTTTTGTTTTCTTCAAATACATAAACGTTAAGTTTATTTTATTTTATTTTGTAAATAGTAAAAGTAATAAATTTTTTATTTATTTACATAGATACAAGTATATACAGTGTATAAAATACTTAATTAACTAAGACTACAAAATATACACTTAAACCAAAAACTACTCACTAACTAAACCTAAAAATATACACTTAACATATTTATTTTACTTTTAACTGTCATTATTTTTAATAAATGCTCATCTCATATTATTATTGTGTTAATTTTTTCGCAAATGGTACGAAAAGTAGAGTATTTTCCTCGGTGATAAAGCTGTCTTAGTCTTGGGTGAACTTAAATCCCTCGCTACACTCAGGACTCATCTTAAATCCCTCGCTTTGCTCGTGATTTAAGTTAACACCCTCGCTACGCTCGGGAGTAAACCTCGAGTCCTTCGTTACGCTCGCGATTTAAATCGTCACCCGCGACAGAAGACACTGCTTTATCCCCTTGGTTAATAATCTACTATATATGGTTACAGTGTTATGGATTTACGGAACTTTCAAAATATGATTAGTTTTGTATTTATTGAGGTAGTTTAGGAATATTGTTGTTGCTACATGTATGCTAAATTCATCAATGGTTTCATCGATGGACAGGTCGAATACGTTTTCAAATTCGTTGTAACGTCTATTCCAAGTAACATGAGGCAAGGGCAGAAAGATGATGATGATGATGATTTATTTCATTGGTGGTATTATTCGATGGTGCTTTCAGTGACTGGCAAGGTAAAACAAAGTTGCAACAAACACAATTAGACCCGCTTGAATCGACAATCTATGGAAACATGTAATTATGACACGATATTTTGCAAAACCCACTTATATGATTATAATCAAACTTAGCTAAGAACACTCTTGACAGTCACCTTTTAAAAAAAAAACTTAACCAAAATCAGTTCATCCGTTTAGGAGCTATGATGCCACAGACAGACACACAGATAAACAGCAACACACGTCAAACTTATAACACCCCTTTTTTCCGTCGTGTGGTTAAAAACCATTCTAAAGACCAAATCTGTAATTTAAAGTTACCGGCAACTCAACTCAGCATGACGGAAAACGGTCCCAAAACCGTCAGAACTCGCGTTTCTCTGCTTACCCGTTAACTGCACTGCCAGAACTCAATTAATACTTTGGCACACAGGCATTAATAACCCCAGTTCACTATTAATTGCTACATTATAGCAATGATATGTATTTTTCATGAAAATCACAAACAAAACAAATCAGGAGCAAAAAAACATTTCTCCAATTTCAAAATAAGTACAACTAGCAACAACAATGTACCAAAATTCATTTGCAACAATAATTTGGAGTGCATCACGGCGAATAGCGAACTTGTATGAGTAAAGTTAGATGACCTCGGTTCTTCGTGTTCACGTACCCTGGGATGACATAAAATTCTAAATGTACCTCGTAAAATATACGTTAATAACATTGTCTTCAAGCTCTGAGGAACTCGACACTCAGTATTGACGAGTTGTTGTACTGCTGTAGGGATATGAGCGATTGTCACAGTATAGAGATCTGCAAGCCTCACTTTTAATATCTGTGTAATTCACACGTTAGGAATCTGATTTCGTCTAACAATCTTCGCTTGCTTTGTTCTTCTCATGGTTCTGATTTTATTCATTCGCCAATTCGTCATTCGTGTCTCCTGTGCGGGTCACAAATAAATAATTTTCTTTCTTTTTTTCTTACTTTTAATCGTCCTTTCATATTTAGTCCATTCTTCTCTGAAATGCGCTTCTTCTCGATATCAGGACGGCCACTAGTCAATTTGCATTTAAGCGGAAGTTGCGACATTATTTTCTACACCATTAGCAGAGTCGTCTCAAGCACCTTTCTATCAATTTATTGAAATACGTATATTTATATAAAGGTATTTATTATACAATCCCACCGCACTATTCCCACTGCAACTCCTGAAGTTCAGCATTCATTTGTTCAGGAGTTGTAGGTATTTATTATATTACATATATAAGTATGTTGAATTTAGTTACAATATATATATTGTTATTCAATTTTACTTCAACATTTCATTGAATTTTATGCACCTGCCTTGTTATCTCTCTACGACCCTTGGTAATCTGATAGAGAATGCCTCAGCCATTAAGCCATTAAGCCATTAAGTTAAAAGAAGAATCTCGTAATAAAATTTCCAATTAAGTGATATTCTAACGAACTTATCTTATAGTTCAAAGAGATGAGAAGTGATAAAGTTTGTATTCTATCTCATTATATGGAGTAAGAAACTCGAAAGTTTGCGAGTTGGAACGAAGATCAGTAGTACTTTGACATCATAATATTATTGAACCAGTAGAATTGAACTTTTTCTGCGAAGTCTACAGAAGAATAATTAATTATTTTCAAAGAATTCCTTCGCTTCAAGTATCACGCTCCGAAATTATATTCTCATTCAAATAAATTAATAAAGCAATCCAACGTTTAGGCATTCACTTAAAGAATATATAAGCTTCTTTAAAAATAAGACAAGAGACGGTAAAAATACACCATTTACGAAAGTTATTTTTATTGTTATTTTTATTATAGAAGATATAGAATATATTGTTGTAAAGCCTGGAAATATGTAGCTGCAATTACCTACCTTTATTGAATAAATTGAAATTTATGTTAGATAGCTAACCTCAATTATGCAAAACTAGCTTCTGCCAGCGGCTTCGCCCGAGTGAATGTCAAAATGTATCCCTAGGGAACATATGTCCGGATAAAAGTATCCTATGTGCTATTCCAGGCTATAATCTATCTGCGTGATAAATTTCATTTAGATCCGTCCAGCCGTTTTAGCATGAAGAAGTAACAAACATACAAACACACACACACTCACTCACAAACTTTCGCCTTTATAATATTAGTGTGATAGTGTGATTTACAAGTGAATCCAACGTCATATAAAAAGTAGTGTAGAAAATAGGAAAATACAAGTTTGCCAGATCTCAGTTAGCCGAAGTCTGTAGGTTGCCAGTTTATCTGCAAAACCTGGTAAAACTAAAATGGTGGCTAACTGAGAACTAGATAATATTGCATACGCACCCACGATACATGAGATATTCTGAGTATAGGATAAAATTAATAAAAAAAAACTAGTTGCAGCTACATGCGGCCAAAAAAAAGGTAGGCGCAGCGCTGCGCTTAAAGCTGTGTCCTTAGAGAATATCACTACAGCAATCAATTCTAAGATCAAGAATCATTCATACAATATCTAGTTTTATCAAAAACAGTTACCTGCTGATTTTTGCAGTGAGATCTCATACTATTATTAGGAGTCATACTAAGAAGTGTAGTTGAATGTGTGTAGTATCTACATGAGTGTGTGTACGAAAGCTGTAGGACTTGTATCAGATGATTTGGTTGTGTTACAATGTCAATAAAAACTGTCTGGGACAGCTGTTTTCTTGTACAAATTCGTTTAAGTTTTTGTCTTTTGCTTCGGGCACATTCCGTTATTGAATAGATTTCTCTTACGACGTTTCGAGTCTTGAAATTAAAACTTTGTCTGCAAAACATGCTTTTGATAATAGATGTTACTGAAATGCATCTTCTATACGAAACATAAAAAAAATCCTTGTATCAATTATATAAAAAAGACAAAATTATATAGATAAAATTTAATACTTACTATTTTATAAACGCTGCCTTGGCAAACGTAAACATGATGACCAGCAAAAATATTTGCTAGGTAACTGGACAGTAAAAGCATTTAATATGATGCTCTACCAAAATATCACGGGTGGTATGACGACATCATATTCTGACACTTATTCCGATGATGACATAAATCCGACGTTTGAATGTTTATATTGAACATATATACAGATGCGGAAGCCATTAAGGGTTCGAGTTCCATCAGCGGTTTCACAAAATTAATTTCATTTCTACAGTATCAGTACAATTTAATTAAATCAGCTCCATTAATCTGAACCGGTGAATATTTATTTTGCCCGGGGACAATAAACAAGGGTTCGCCTATAAAAACTTGTTCGACTAACTGTAGTTAAACGAGGGGTAATTGAATCGAAGCCACTCTGCAGTCACGGTTCTCTTAAATCAATTATGAACCGCATTCGCTGACGCTGTTACATGCTTTGACAGTTCCCCGATGGCGCCATCTGTCGGCTGGCGCTGGCGGCCGCATGTCCCCGCACAAGCACCAACTCGTACGTAACTCAATTTAGTCAAAGGTATCGCGGCTTTGTTCGCCTGCTACCTTTTCAATGTAGCTAAGTTAATTTCGGTAAAGGCATACTATGTAAATCGAGAGAATGAGATCGCTTTTTTATCTTTGGTTTTGTTTTGGTAAACCTTTTTCCCGTTTAACCATTTATTGTGTTCTCGTACGCGATGTTATTAGCTCTAGGTTTTCGATGATCGAACTTTTACAAATAGTTTTGGTAATAATAATTTTCGGGCAAATATTCTAGTCTTTTATAATTGTTTTACTATGTACATACATTTCCCTGAAAACTAAATTCCCCAAAAAAGACCATCAATAATTTTGAGCCCAACAAACCCACGCGTACTCCAACTTGGGTATTCAATGGAACAATTCAAGAGGCATAATCGAATAGAATATATTCGTCATAAAGGCTGATAAATTGTAAGCATTCCGCGAGGAGCGGCAATAAAGTTCAGTGTTCAACCCTCAGGAAGGGGTCGCCGAGGAAACTTGCCTCTACGAATTTGTTATCGCCATGAAGATAAGTATATCTACAAAGACGCATAATATCTGTCTTCCGTGGAACCCGACTATCTTGTAAGTGTTATGTAATTGAATTGTATGGTTATGGATTTACGGAACTTTCAAAATAGTTTTGTATTTATTGAGGTAGTTTAGGAATATTGTTGTAGCTACACGTATGCTAAATTCATCAATGGTTTCATCGATGGACAGGACGAATACGCTTTCATATTCGTGGTGCCGTCGAATCCAAGTAACATGGGGCAAGGGTAGAAAGATGATGATGATGATGATTTATTTAATTGGTGGTATATTTCGATTTCACTGACTGGCAAGGTAAAAAAAAGTTGCAACAAACACAATAAATTAATATGCAAGCATGAAACCATCACTTAAGCGTTGATGTGTGATTCAATTTGTTAAGGTCCCTCCGTACAATAGTGCTGAAACACAACAATGTCTAGGAACAATTCTAGTTGCGACAAGTTGCTAGACTTGAGATCTCATTGCTTACGAGGACTATAGTGAACTACTTTGCACAGGAGCTTTGTACAATTAGCGAGCAACCGCAAGAGCAGGGAAGGCAGAATGTTTAAATTTAAATAATGTATATGGAAATCTTTGAGAACATTTTAATGCAAGCAGCTTTTTTAATGAGAATCAACAGCCTTTTGGCGGACACTTAAATTAAATGATAAATTATTTTTTAGAGTGAGAACTGAATACGCTTTTTATTCAGAGATTCTACCATCTAATTAAAATTAATTTTAATTCGCTTAGTTTCATCAAAGTTAGATATATTATACCTATTGTAGATTTTTATTGTAACTGAAACTAACGTGGCTTTAGATATATTCAGTGTGCGGGCTTATTTATCCTCTAGAAGCGTCTGTAGAAGTTTTTAACATGATTGTAAGTTGTATCAAATCGTTCAGTTTCTGGTCCGGGTATGTTATGCCCCATGACAGCACTATAAAGCGCAATATATAGAAAACTATTAAATGCCCTGAAAAAAATGACTATCACAGATAAAATGCGTTTTGTTGCGTTAACTGTGCGCACAATGCGTTTGGCGTCCGCGACTATAAGTCAAGACGTTCGTCGAAATGAGCAATAAACTCAATATGGCCGCTTGATAGTTGTATCTGTAGCGGGAGCCACCTGTTATGTGTGTTCTTATGATTACTTTGATATGATACGTTATTAGTTTCGCTTTCGAGGGGTGGCAACACTACTTTGTGATGTTTTCGGGATTTTGGTCGTGAATGGAAGTCAAAAGTAGTTCTTTAGTGAGACATATAGATATGCACATAACATTTTTACAACGTTAGAGATACCTACTACATATTATGTAAAACCACTGGCATAATCAGCGGAAAATAAAATAAAAATGGCCAAGTGCGTGTCGGACTTCGCATATTTAGGGTTCCGTACTAAACCTTAAAATCAAGTTGGCTGTAATAGGAAAAATGAGGGCATTTCAAAGATATAATCTGATATATCAATGCATTGGTATTTGTTAGTGTACGTAATAATATACATTATCACCAAATTTCAAGTTCCTTTGTTTTCCAATTTTATAATAATTATATTCCAATATATAATTTTACTCAAAGAACTCTCAACAACAAAACTCCACTCGATGCGAAAGGTAACAAAATTGAATCCCCTTTTAGCTGTATAGGAGGCATGGGAGCCCTCCTTAAAAACATTATAAAATATTTTATGACAATTTGTGTGGCTTTGAAACAACAAGATGCATAGACTATGTGAATATGAAGACTAGTTCTAACCGATTGGTTGTGAAACCTGTGTGACAGCCGACAGACAGACAGACGGAAAGACACTGGACTGACAGATACGTGAGTGACAGCAATAGGGCTTCGTTTCGACTCTTTGGTTACGGAACCCTAAAAATAAGGTCTCTTTTTTTGTAGACCGATGCAGGTTAGTGTATTATCCCTCATTGATAAAATAATTGAACTTCACTTTTATGCGATTATTTAATTTTGTAGAAGTTCTCTCAGTATTAACTGAGAGAACTTCTCGCACACTTCATGATTCTTTTTATAAAATTTCGTAAAATTTTCTGAGCTATTTATTATATTATCTTTAAATCTTTTTTGAAGTTTAGGACCACAGGCGGCACTTGAGATGAAGAGAAATAATTAAACCTCCAGAATGTCCATAATTCATCGTCTGACTGTTCCAAACATTTATTGCAGTTTCCAATGATTCAGCATTTTAAATTTTTTTAAAAGACAAGAATCTAGTTGTAACTGGAATTATAGATTCGTGAATACGGAAACTAACTAACATAATTAGCCAAATTTTGTGGCATAATGGTGTAGAGATAAAACTGTATACCGATAATTTTGGAAACAGATAATTTTGGAAGCTTGTACGGACTTGGGGGTGATCGATGGAGAGAGTCTTATTGTTCAGGTAACGGCTATTACCAACTGTACGAGTATAAAATACTTTCTGTTAGATTCATGTAAATATGTGTTTAGTGTAACTATAAAAATAACTTGGCTGCTTTTATTAACATTAACATTCGAAACGGGATATTTACCATGTTTACTGTTTGTTGCGAGTTTCCGATATTTCGGTGCTGTTGCAAGCACCATGATCACGGATAAACTGATGTTCTTGCGGGTGGTAAACAGTAAACATGGTAAATATCCCGTTTCGAATGTTAATGCTAGTGTTAGTGACCATGACAGTTTATAACCTTATATTGGCTGCTTTTGTTTACTAAAGTTGTAGCTTTGGTAAACAAAAGCAGCCAAGGTTTGGTTTTGGTGTATTTTTACCGTCTCTTGTCTTATTTTTAAAGAAGCTTATATATTCTTTAAGTGAATGCCTAAACGTTGGATTGCTTTATTAATTTATTTGAATGAGAATATAATTTCGGAGCGTGATACTTGAAGCGAAGGAATTCTTTGAAAATAATTAATTATTCTTCTGTAGACTTCGCAGAAAAAGTTCAATTCTACTGGTTCAATAATATTATGATGTCAAAGTACTACTGATCTTCGTTCCAACTCGCAAACTTTCGAGTTTCTTACTCCATATAATGAGATAGAATACAAACTTTATCACTTCTCATCTCTTTGAACTATAAGATAAGTTCGTTAGAATATCACTTAATTGGAAATTTTATTACGAGATTCTTCTTTTAACTTAATGGCTTAATGGCTTAATGGCTGAGGCATTCTCTATCAGATTACCAAGGGTCGTAGAGAGATAACAAGGCAGGTGCATAAAATTCAATGAAATGTTGAAGTAAAATTGAATAACAATATATATATTGTAACTAAATTCAACATACTTATATATGTAATATAATAAATACCTACAACTCCTGAACAAATGAATGCTGAACTTCAGGAGTTGCAGTGGGAATAGTGCGGTGGGATTGTATAATAAATACCTTTATATAAATATACGTATTTCAATAAATTGATAGAAAGGTGCTTGAGACGACTCTGCTAATGGTGTAGAAAATAATGTCGCAACTTCCGCTTAAATGCAAATTGACTAGTGGCCGTCCTGATATCGAGAAGAAGCGCATTTCAGAGAAGAATGGACTAAATATGAAAGGACGATTAAAAGTAAGAAAAAAAGAAAGAAAATTATTTATTTGTGACCCGCACAGGAGACACGAATGACGAATTGGCGAATGAATAAAATCAGAACCATGAGAAGAACAAAGCAAGCGAAGATTGTTAGACGAAATCAGATTCCTAACGTGTGAATTACACAGATATTAAAAGTGAGGCTTGCAGATCTCTATACTGTGACAATCGCTCATATCCCTACAGCAGTACAACAACTCGTCAATACTGAGTGTCGAGTTCCTCAGAGCTTGAAGACAATGTTATTAACGTATATTTTACGAGGTACATTTAGAATTTTATGTCATCCCAGGGTACGTGAACACGAAGAACCGAGGTCATCTAACTTTACTCATACAAGTTCGCTATTCGCCGTGATGCACTCCAAATTATTGTTGCAAATGAATTTTGGTACATTGTTGTTGCTAGTTGTACTTATTTTGAAATTGGAGAAATGTTTTTTTGCTCCTGATTTGTTTTGTTTGTGATTTTCATGAAAAATACATATCATTGCTATAATGTAGCAATTAATAGTGAACTGGGGTTATTAATGCCTGTGTGCCAAAGTATTAATTGAGTTCTGGCAGTGCAGTTAACGGGTAAGCAGAGAAACGCGAGTTCTGACGGTTTTGGGACCGTTTTCCGTCATGCTGAGTTGAGTTGCCGGTAACTTTAAATTACAGATTTGGTCTTTAGAATGGTTTTTAACCACACGACGGAAAAAAGGGGTGTTATAAGTTTGACGTGTGTTGCTGTTTATCTGTGTGTCTGTCTGTGGCATCATAGCTCCTAAACGGATGAACTGATTTTGGTTAAGTTTTTTTTTTAAAAGGTGACTGTCAAGAGTGTTCTTAGCTAAGTTTGATTATAATCATATAAGTGGGTTTTGCAAAATATCGTGTCATAATTACATGTTTCCATAGATTGTCGATTCAAGCGGGTCTACTATTAAGTATATTATAAGTGTAGTTTAAAAAACATGAAATAAAATTTAAATTCAATATTAAAAAACAAACCCACACAAAAACCTCTAAAAATTAAAAGATAAGCCTTGAACTTGCGTCGCGGAACCGCTAAGCAAATAAAATAAACTGCTGTAAACTTTGGCGGTTCCCCGACGCGAGTACGAGGCTTATTTTGTGCTTTTTAGAGGTTGTTTTGTCGGGGGTTTTCTAATTTATTTATTAGTGTATTACATGTCTATCGGCGTGGATATTAACTTGCTCTTGTTATCATTGAGGAAATAAAGCACCGTTAGTCAAATCAGATGTTTATTTTATATACTTTTTAATGCACTGGACAACACGCCATTTCTTTGTCATAGATCGGCAGCCACTGTGTTACCACTTAAACGATTATAAATATCCAATACCCCGGCTCAAGTTCAAGTTTATTATTTTCTATAAATTATACAAAACTACTAAATTACCAAACTTGGACTTGTTACAATCAAACAAAACTTTTACAAACTTGGCAACACAAAACAAATACACTTGACATTAATGATTTGAATTTGACATATTTAACAAATGTCAACATGATAGTTCACGTATAACCTCAAACTTTTAAAACATTGTAAACATTGAATTTTTCACAAAATTAAGACTTATTTTACTAAACTGACATACTATTGCTCAACATAATGTATTATTTAACATAATTAAACCGAGAGAATTACAAAAATAATTGTGTTTAACCTTAGACAGTGACTTGGTAAGTAAATCAGCTTTGTTTTCATTAGTTGACACATATTTAAACATAATTAAACCTTTGCTTACAATATCTTTAATATAATGCAATTTAATATCTATGTGTTTAGATCTCTTGCTATTTTCGTAATTTTCAATCATCTTTATAGTGCTTTGGTTATCAATAAACAATGTACTATTTATATTCCTACAAAATTTTAAATCCTCTAATACTCCTAATATGAAAATTATTTCACTTACAGCTAATGGAGCAGCAACATATTCAGCTTCAGCTGTGGATAACGCGACAGAAGTCTGTTTCTTTGAAGTCCAACTAATCAAGTTGCCCTGGTGGAATATTGTAACTCCGCTTACACTTTTTCTATCTATATTTTCACTTGCCCAGTCAGCATCTGAAAATGCATGTAAATTATTTTTATTAGTTTCTTCTTTATTGTATATTAATCCTTTTTCCTGTGTTTGTTTCAGATATCTCAAGATTCTTTTTCCGGCCTTCCAGAGTGTCGGTGTTGGTCGATTCATGTATCTACTCAAGAATCCTGTTGCATATGCTATGTCAGGTCTGCTAATTGTAGCGAGATACATTAGTGAGCCTACAAGTTCTTTATAAGGAATGTTGGTTAATATTTCTTCTTCTGGATTTATGTGTAAACTGACTTCCATTGGTGTATTTATGCCTTTGCTTTCTTGCATTTTAAACTTTAATAAAATTTTATCAATGATTTGTGTTTGTTTAATTTCTATTCCTTTGTCCAATCTCTTAATTTCCATTCCTAGAAATTTACAGATGTTGCCCATATGTTTGGCTTTAAATTCTTCTTTTAGGTTTTCTATTATTTTCTGTCCTTCTCCAATAATTAATATGTCATCAACAAATACAAGAATGTAAACATTACTTGCAGTATATAAACAGAAATCTCGTTGTGAACGACTGAATCCTCTCTTTATGAGAAAGTTGTTAAGTTTTTCATTCCAACATCTTGGGGCTTCCTTGAGTCCATAAAGTGCCTTTTTTAGTTTCAAGACTTTTCCTTTTTCTTTTGCTAGCCCTTCTGGATATTTTATGTATATATCAGACTTTAATTCACCATTTAGGAATGCTGTTGGTATGTCCATTTGTTGTATAGATAGATCTTCTTGTACAGCTTTGTTCAAAAATAGCCTTACAGTTGTTATTTTAGCAACTGGTGCATAAATATTTTGAGTTGTTTGTTCTTGAAATCCTTTTGCTACTAATCGAGCTTTCTTTGTGTTATCTGCCTTTGTACGGAATACCCATTTCGGGTCTATGGCCTTCTTATCCTTTGGTAGTTCACTTATTTCCCATGTTTCATGTAGTTTATGTGCTTCTAACTCTTTCTGTATAGCTTCAGACCAGTCTTCATGTTTTATAGCTTCTTCATAATTTATAGGATCTTCCAGCATTAATGCATAAGCCATATTTGACATGTCATAGTCTTGATATCTTATTGGTGGCTTAGTAGGTCTCTGTCTTCTATTTTCTGTATTATTTTGGTCTTCTTCTTGACCTGTACTCTGGTCGTCCTTATTTGTTAATTCTGGAATGTTTTCCTTTTCACACTCTAAATATTGTATTTCTTCTTCTTCTGATTATTCTTTATCATAAGTGATGGATTTATGCCATTGATTTTCTTCATACTTGTAATCTGACTCATCAAACCTTACTTCTCGAGATTCTTCTATCTCATTTGTCTTTGGATCCCATAGCCTATATCCTGATCCACAATATCCAATCATAATCATAGGTTTTGCTCTAGGTTCTAATTTGCTTGGCTTAGGTAATATGACACTCCAAGCTTTTGAGCCAAATACTCTTATTTTATCAAGTTTGTTCTCTCCATACCGTATGTTAGATGGTGTATTTCCTTGTAGTGCTTTTGTTGGAGATCTATTTATAATATAAGCTGCACATCGAATGGCTTCTCCCCATAATTGTTTTGGTAGGTTTGTTTCTAATAACATAGCTCTCACTTTGTCAGCTAATGTTCTATTCATTCTTTCACATACTGAATTTTGCTGGGGTGTATAGGCACATGTGGTTTCTTGTTTTATTCCATTCTCATTATAAAATGCTTCTAGTTATTTATTTACAAATTCTTTGCCTCTATCATTTCTAATTCTTCTGACATTTGTCCCATTGTTTTTCATCCTTCTTATGTAATTAATTATATAACCTTTGGCTTCATCTTTCGATTTTAGGAGATGTACTTCCATGAAATGTGAATAATCATCAATTATTGTTAGATAATATCTTTCTTCTTTTCTGCTTGAGGGTGTGACAGGTCCTCCAAGATCGCAATAAATTAGTTCACCTATTTGCTCTGTTCTTGGCTTTGGAGTGGGATTGAATGGTTGACGCGTACCTTTGGCTTGAATACATATGGAGCAGCGCTCACTTGATAGTGGTAATCCTAGGATTTTCAAGCTTCCATAGTTTATATGACCTATTCTTCTATGCCATAAATTTTTATCAGTTTTGTTTGTTAACATAGCATCTAGATTCAGGTTCAGTTTAATTGTACACAATTTCCCATTGTTTTCACATTTTATTTCATGTTTTTCATTGCTAATTACAGTTTTAGATAATTGGAAAGTTACTTTTAAACCTTTCTCATTTAATCTTAACACTGATAGCAGGTTGTGTGCTAATTTTTCACCAATTAGGCAATCAATATCAATTTTAATGTTTTCTTTACTTATACCTATTAATTTTCCCTTCCTTTTTGCAGATATTATGTTGCCATTAGCTACTTGGATTTTTATTTCTGGAATTTCTCTTATGTCAATCATATAGTTTCCATATTTATCATTAATCATGTGGTAGGTCGCTCCTGAGTCTATCACAAATTCTATTTCTCTTTTTATGTTTTCACTTGTTTTTGTAGAAAATGCTTGTGCAAAGAATGTAACCGAGTCGTTGTCTTTACTCTCCTGCTGTTCTGCAGTATTTGCTGAACTAGTGGTTTGACTTTTATTTTGGGAATATGTTCCTCTACTTCTTTGATTTCCTCCTCTTCTGCCTCTGTAGTTTCCTCTTTTAGCTTGATTACTTCTACACTGAAATGCCTTGTGGCCCTCTTTGCCGCACTTATAACATGTGAGGAAGCTGTGAGCATCGGCTTCCTTGCTTGTACTACTTTGTTCTCCCTTTACTTTTAGTTCGGCATCTAACATCCTTGATTTTACAAAGTCGATAGTTAGCTCCCTGTCCATAGTCTCTAATGTGGTTATTACAGTGTCGTATTCGTCGGGTAGAGTTAACAATAGGTGACATACCTTGTCATTTTCTTTAATTTCTGTTCCTGAAGATTCCAATTCAGAAATTATGTTTTCAAATCTTATGAAGTGATCTATCAGTTTCTCATTGTTACCACATTTTAGTGACAATAATTTCTTTCGTAAGTAAAGCTGGTTAAAGACGCTTTTCCTCTCAAAGACTTCTTCTAATTTGGTAAGCATCTCTAATGCTGTACTGCATTTTTTAATGATATCTATAAACTTGTCGGAAACGCATTGCACGATGACGCTTCTGGCTTTAACATCGGTATCAGTTTTCACTTTCTCGTCTGTTTTCTTATCTTTATTTAGCGCATCACTTAATCCTCTTTCTTCTAATAGAGTTTTCACTCTAAACTTCGAGAAGTTGGTTCCGTCTTTTAATCTTGGAAAAGAGCACGTAGCGCTTGCCGCCATTTTGTCTTTTTTTTTATAAGACTTTCCTATGCTATCCTGTGTCGATCTGACTGACTTCAACCCTATTCTTGGTGCTTGAGCGTTCGCTCTGGGCCCATAACCTGTTGAAGATAACTTGCTCTTGTTATCATTGAGGAAATAAAGCACCGTTAGTCAAATCAGATGTTTATTTTATATACTTTTTAATGCACTGGACAACACGCCATTTCTTTGTCATAGATCGGCAGCTACTGTGTTACCACTTAAACGATTATAAATATCCAATAGTGTGTTTGCTTCTTAGTAAACTATTTTTTTTTTTTTTTTTTTGGATTTGGCGTTGCACTATTCGTGCTTATTGCCACTGACAATATTTAATCTGCTAATAACAAAACGTAAGAATTGATAACTCGCGAAATAAAAAATATTAAAAAGGGAAATTTGGAAACGAAAAGGAGAATAGTTGTTTAAATAAAAATAATAAATTGTAACCAATTTATCAGTTCACTAAGGGAATATAATACAACAGCAAACTGTCACCAGGTGACCTAATAAAAGGGCCGACTCGGTGCGTCTATTGATCTATACACTAAACTAACACTTACTAAATTATGTATATAAATATTAAAATTTACTTTTAAATAGCTATATCATTATTTACAAGGAAAAGTGCAATGGATTTATAAATATCTAAATTAAAATTAAATAAAATACATGAGATAGATGTGGGAAAAGGGACTCGGAGGGAAACAAGGCTTTGGAAAAGTAAGGAATGGTCATAAAGGGGGCAGGCAAAAATAAAGTGGTTCAGATCTCCCACCTCAGCGCCACATTTACACTCAGGGCTCTGCACAATGCCAAGCCTGGCAAGATGAGCTGGAGTGCACACATGACCCAATCGCATACGTATGATTATGGTTGTAATCTTTTTGCTTAGCTTGTACTTGCTAAACCAAGGTTTTACAGGAATGGATGGCTGGATAGTACGATAAAATTTCCCTTTCACTGGTTGCCCTGACCAAAGCTGACCCCAGGATTCCTGTAGATAAACCCTAGACAGAGCAGCCAGATCTTGGGAATTATTTTTGTACGGAAAAACGTCTCCACATAATACGGCATCATTAGCTAATTGGTCTGCTCTCTCATTACCTAGAATGCCACAATGTGAGGGTATCCACGCAAAATGCACTGAATATCCCTTAGTATAACATCTATGAAGGAGTTCACGTGTTTCAAATATAATAATAGAATTATGAGAGTAGAAAGGAAATCTGGCCAATGATTGTAAGGCACTCCTTGCATCAGTTAAAATGAGTGAATTCTGTAAGCCCATAATGAGTATATATTCGACAGCTTTGAATAGACCGTAACATTCGCCCGTAAATACATATGATTCGGGCGGGAGCTTTATTTTTTGGACGACATTATACTGGGAGTGGTATACACCTACTCCCACACATGAGTTTCTTCCATGTTTCGAAGCATCTGTAAACAGGAGCTGACAGCCCTTGAAGTCTCTATCCATAGTAAAGTTGAAGTTAATGTTATGACATACGTCATCTCGGTAAATGTTAAGGTTATAGTGAATGTTTGGTGGTATAATTAATTAACTGTAATTACAATGATATATAGGAAGAAATTGGGATTGGTGGCAAGGAGCTTCAATTAAATTGTATTTTCTAAAGCTTTTAACTAAACACGGAGTATCTTTGTGCCTCCAGTAAGTGGATGAAGTAACTTCTTTAGAGAGAATGGAAAGTGTATTTCGCAAAGGATGATATGTAAATTGCAAACATCGAGCCATAAATCTATCAGCTAAAAATTGACGTCGTAAATGAAGCGGGGGTTCTCCACATTCCACCTGAAGACAATTAATAGGACTGCTTTTCATTGCACCTGAAACTACTCTAAGTGCCTTAGACTGAACACTTTCCAGTTTCTTAAGACCAGCAACATTAGCTGGTTCCAGCAAAAAGGTACCATAGTCCAATACACTTCTAATCAAGGTGTTGTACATTAGTTTTAATGAAAAGGGATGTGCACCCCACCAAACACCAGCAAGGCATCTAATTATTTTGATATTTCGTTCACATTTAGCAGCTATATACTCACAGTGTGGTAAGCCTGTAAGATGTGTATCCAAAACAAGGCCTAAAAATTTTACTTGATTTTTAAGCGGCATAGAGATATTATCATATGTCACTGTAACTGCTGGAGGCTTACGCATTCTAGTAAATAAGACTATGTTGCTTTTATCAATTGACAGGTGTAGACCATTGGTTTCCAACCAAGTCTTCAGCAAGCATAAAGAAGAGGTTAAGGAAGTACAAATATTCACAACAGAATGACCAGATAAATAAAGAAGTAAATCATCTGCATATTGAAGGACTTGTACTGACCCATTAAGAGAGGATTCTAAATCATAAGTGTAAATATTATAGAGAAGTGGACTAAGTACAGAACCCTGAGGGAGACCTTTCCATACCAAACGGGTAAATTTACACCCCTCAATATCTAGATTTAACGATCTCTCTGAAAGCATATTAATTATGAAATTAGACAGCATTTTTGGAATTTGTAATAAATGTAGCTTTTGTTCCAGGACTGATACTATGACATTATCATAAGCTGAACTTATATCCAGGAAGGCAGCAATAACAGAGTTATTTGAAGAAAAGGCTAAGCGAATATCAGTCGTGAACACACTAAGACTATCAATCGTACTCTTACCCTTCCTAAAACCAAACTGTGATGTTGCCAACAAGTTTTTGCTTTCTAAAAACCACTCCAAACGATTCTTTATGAGATGTTCAGCAATTTTAGCAAGAACTGTTGAAAGTGCAATTGGTCGATAAGAAGTAACTTTAGAAGAAGGTTTGTTTGGTTTCAGAATAGGAATAATTGTTTGAGACTTCCAATTTGATGGGATGTTGCCAGATATTAAAGCTGTATTGATGAGATCTAAATAAATTAAAAGAACAGAGTCAGACAGATTGGCTATAAATGAATATGGTATACCATCTTCACCAGGAGCTGAATCCTTAACGTGTGAAAGAACTCCTTTCAACTCACTTAATGTGAAGAGAGAGTTCAACTTGGAATTCAAAGTAGGAACATAGGGAAAATGCATTAAAGATCTCTGTTCTGGAACCGACGGAGGAGCCAAATGATCCATGAACTTATTGGCCAACTCTAATGGCAGTTTTGAGGCTGCTGTGTTACTGAATGCTGACCTGAATCGCCTGATATTCTGCCATACTACAGATGCGTTAACTTCTGGAGAGATAGATGCACAAAATCTTTGCCAACCTTCAAATTTCTTTTTCCTGAGGAGCTTACGAGTTGCACGAGCAGTGTCTTGGTAAATCTCAAAATTGTGATGAGTCATAGAATGGCAATAATTTTTTTCCGCTTCTTTTCTTATTTTAATTGCCTCAGTGCACTCAGCATCCCACCAAGGTGGTGAAGGAATTTTTCCTTTAGCCCCATTCTTAATAGGGAAAGTATTATCTGCTACCTCTATTAAAATTCTTGTAATTGCATTAGATAATAACTGAGGATCATGTAGTAAGGAATTAGATAAAGCAGAAATTTTTGCTTCTACACAATTTTTGTATTTATCCCAGTCTGCATTTTGAAGTCTGTATTTTAATCGCGGTTGTGGTGTCAGAATACAAGTATCTGGTTTTTTATGTGGAAAAGAAATAATTAAAGGAAAATGGTCACTACCATATGAAGACGGTAATGGAGACCAGGATAATGTCGATGCTAACTCAGGTGTGCAGATTGAGAGATCAAGAGCACTTATTCCCTCATCTGGATTTGTTTGGCGTGTTGGAAGACATGTGTTTAAAATACACAAATTGTTTGAGTCTAGAATTTCTAATAACTTTTCCCCATAATAATTGGAACTAGAACTGCCCCAGGACTGATGTTGTGTATTAAAATCGCCCATTACCAAAAATGGTTTAGGTAAAACTGTAAGAAGATTATTAATTTCAGAAAGAATATTTACAGTAGGGCGAGAATAATATATACATACTATACAAATTTTATTTACAATAGCAGCAACAGCAGATATATCATCACTGAGACTTGGAAGAGGAAAAGACTGAAAATACAAGTTATTTTTAATAAGTATGGCGACACCGCCATACCCATCGGTTCTGTCTGTTCTTAGACATGCATAGCCAGGAACTCTAAAAGAGAAACCTGGTTTCAGCCATGTCTCACAGAGAGCGACTGCAAAGGGATTGTATTTATTTAATATATAGTACAGATCAGATTTTTTATTTACAATGCTGCGACTGTTCCACTGAACAATCTTGGAAAGATTTGGATCCATTATGGTTAAGATTCATTATGTTAGACAGCGTATCAATTATAGTGGCAACGTTGGACGGTTCAATAATATTATTTTTAGATAAAGTATTAATTAACATGATAATTAAATTAAAAATTTGATGTTCATTATTATTTGTTGTTGATTTATTATGCAAAGCAACACCATTACCTGATGTTGAAACTTCATTATTAATAAATTCTTGATGAGCTGCCCGGTCATATCCCTTGGCTACTTTTGGGGGATCCCGAGGTTTTAGGAATACTGTTTTTCTGTTTGAAGTGTTCGGTGAATGGGGCAAAGCTGGTGAAGAAGAAAAGCTATTATTTTTATTTGATGAAGCAGATGTTACCACATCTGCATATAGTTTGGAGATTGGGGGATGTAGCAGCGACGCTTCAGCATACGACACACAGCTATGGGCCATATAGTGCTTTATTGACTTTTGTCTCTCAAACTCTGGGCATTTTTTGTTAACGGCGTAGTGAATGCCACCGCAATGACAGCATTTACTATCACTTTCGTCTACAATACTACAAGTGTCAGCAGAATGCCTCTCCCCACACTTGAAGCACTGAGGGTTCGACCTACATTGTACCTTTGTATGACCAAAATGACAACAATTAAAGCATTGAATTGTTGGGAATGTATACAATTCTACCGGCATAGAATTGTAACAACAAAACACACGTTTTGGTAAAATTTGACCATCAAAAGTGAGCACGACTGTTTGGGATGGTTTCCAAACAGGGGTCGGTTCGTGAACTTTATAGTTAAGACGCCTTGCCTTTATGACTTTCCCGCATCCAGTGGGAACAGTCACATTTTCTATTATTTCTTCGGGAGACCATTCGGTAGGAACACCTTTAATAATACCCATACGACAAACATTTATAGATGGTACAAATGCCTTTAATTTCTCTTTTACCAAAAAAGGGTCATTTATAAAAGAGTTTGCATCTAAGTAACGAGAGAAGCTTAATGAAATTCTATTTCTCCCGATGCGTTTTAATGAACCATTGACAATATTGTTATAGCGACGTTTTTTAAGAAAATGCCCTAATGCGATTGGGTGTAACGATTGAGAAGAATTTCCTGTATCAATATTTTTTTGAATATGTACAACATATGGCGACAGGTCCGTGGCTTCGTACAAAGCCCTAGCAACTTGTGGCGCTTTCTGGGGAAGTTCTGAGGTGGAACGAATTTCACTTTGAGCACCATCTACAGAACGTTGAGTGGCTTCCAAATTAACTACTACCGAGTCATGTTCATGTTCGCAATGGCAATCTGATTCTTTAATAACTCCTGTAGAGTGACCATGTCTCCTTCTTTTATTACAATGTTTGCACATTTTGCGTGGAGCTCTAGCCCTTTTCCGCTCCGATCTGGTTATGGACGAGTCTGTGTCCATACTGGACTCACTATTAATGACAATGTTAAGCCCAACCGAGGGGACTGTGCCCCCCGGGTCAGGCGGTTCATTGTCCATCGGACAAAACGATAAAAATTAAAAAAAACTTACCCTAAATGTAGAGAATTATATACACAAACAATAAAATTAACTAGCCTAATCAATATCTACATAACTTATCTCCAATCTCAAAAGTTTTGTGTTATTTAAAAAATCCGAAAGAAAAATCACGACCGCCAAATTCGACAATTCCCGCGCTTTTTTTCTAGTAAACTATTTGCGTCATTAAAGGTTTGTATTGAGAATTTGTGAAATTCTAGAATTATTCTGCGCGAAGAAGTCGACAAAACTAAGAAGACATGATTCCACTCAATGTTCTAATAGTTTTACTATTTAAATAGTCAATTCCCCATTACAGAGTCAATTCCCCATTGCATTCAGAAAGCAATGTAAATATGCTAAGCAGTCACATTTAAAAATATCAACATAATTACGAGTCCAATGAGTTTTCGTTCATTCGCTAACTAGTACAAGTGGCGGGGTTTTATCCAAGTCGTTCGTTAGCTAGTAAGGGCCCTTGCGCACTAGTCGAGAGCTTGCCCTTTGATGTTTGCCGTTGAAGTCAACCGCAGCGCGCCCTTGGCCTCATTATGTGAAGTTGACATGTTAACCCCAATCAATGGCGCCTCATATGGACTTAGGTACTGTTATAATGTAATGTTTTGGAAAAATCAAGCTTTGTCTTCCTAGGAGACGGATTCACAGTGGCCTTGCTGCTCTTCTTGTGTACACATAGTCTCTCTTTATTGGTGGGGAACTGACTTGCAGCGTGTCAGGCGTCGATGTAGCTGACAAACGGTAGACCTCTTCAAAGTGTTCACGCCAGCGAAGTAGCTGCCCTTCTGACGTCGCAATGAGCTGACCTTCTTTGGACTTTAGCGGCTTTTTCCTCGACTAGCTGTTACCTGCCAAGGTAACGCGGCATGTAAAATGAAAAACTTCAATGGACTTAGATTGTCACGAATCATGATTATGTATACTTGAATAAAAGCTTTCAAATAAATGTTTGATGTCACTAAGTTATAGAGTTAAATAAAAAATAATGCAGAGCAATAACTAAAGCTGCATTTATAGCAAATGTCTCTCGATTTAGTTTTAAATCTGTCAGTTTGATCTATTTGTGGTCCCATAGATCGTTCATTCACGGCTCAGGAGTTCAGCCGTAATTCGTCATCACCCCGTGCCTTGTTGTTCTTAAGTAGTTTCAGAGCCATCCTAATCTCATACAGGCAGACGTCCGGAATGTCTTCGGATAGTGTCGGGTCAATCTAGCTCTTGGGTCATTCGCTGGATTCGCGACGGGTTTACTGTTTGACATGTACAACTGTCCATAGAATCTCTCGATCTCCCTCAGAAGCTCCGGTTTGGCGGACACGATTCTGCCATCATCGGTCTTCAGTTTCGTGAGCTGGCTCTGCCCAATAGACAGATCCCTTGCAAAAACCTTGGAGCCCTTGTTCCGCTCAATCGCGTCTTTAATACTTTCAGTATTTAAGCGGCGCAGGTCGCTTTTCAAGGACTTTGAGATCCGCCTATTTAGCTGCCGGTATTTCAACGCATCTATTTTGATGTCATAAGTTAAAAAAAATCTAAAGTTGCTTATTTCTTGCCTGTGGATACAGTCGTACTTATGTAGCTTATTTTTGCGTTTTGTGTCACATCTGTTACTTGCATTTTCAGTAATTCGATGATTTGTGGTTGATTATTTTTATTCAAATCAAAACTGGCAAAATTAAATTAAAGTTTAAAATAATTATGCTATCATATCTAGGATAGTCTGCGGAGTGTGTAAACCCAATTTGTGTCATATTCGTCCAGTGCAAACTGACATAGGGGTCAGTGTGTAAAAATAGTGCAAAAAAAATATTACAATTTGTGAAATTACTATTTCCTTTCTCAGATCACTTACATATCCCTATTAATTAAATTTGTGCCAAATTAGGCCACGCAATTTTAAGATTTTTAATTATTTTGTTTTTCCAAGCTACAAACGCTTCAAAAAAATATTACAATCATTAGAGTTAACATAATCAATATCATAAATGCATGAAAAATCGACATTGTAAATTTGTGTCATTTTCATACACGATATGTACCTTTATATGAATAAAACACAAAAACAATGGTAGCGGTCGAAGCGGGCGCAGGAGGCCGAGCGGAGGAGGCCAGGCGGCATAAGCATGCACACACGTTCGTTCGGTACGATTTCTTCTTAGATGCGTAGCGTTCATAATATAAATAAATAACATAACTATTATATTGAGTATTGATTGATTCTTATCTCCGCTACGTAATTAACAAATTTGTAACCTATAGAGATAAAAATAATGACGTGGGAATTTTGTACAAATCATGCGTCTGCAATCTGTCTTACCTACGAATGTCAATGGTCCATGCTTAGAAGACGGTCAATGTGGTCAATTATTTTCTTGGATTGACGCTTCGATTCGCTTCCAATTTGAACCTGAAAGCGGTAGGTAGGTAGATACACCTACTTACCTACCGCTTTTTCGTTATACTGCTTCTCAATATCCCGTGCCACGCTTCGAGTAGGTAGTGTACAGTTAGCAAAACAAATAATACACGAAGTGAAAAAAAAACTCCAGATATGTGTGGTGATAGTGATTATGTATAGTTTTATTTCATCACGGTCCTTAAAACAAGGACTTTTTTTCGGCTTTTCCGTCATCCCTTAAAATGCTCGATTCTATGAACTTTAATAATCCCCTTTTTTAACAATCACTGTATTAACGTCCAGTATGAGACCACATATCGACACCCAATATGAATAACATTGTAACTTTAGTTACACATTGGTTTAACTTTATGTAATCTGTTATCACTGGGCCATCACTGCTCTATGTTCTACGAACGGGAATGGAACGAAACGAGCTAGGCGGAATGAGATCATGTAATTTCATTGCACACTCCCCGAAATGCAGCTGATAAAAAACCGATAAGCTGGCAATGATGTTCAAGGCTCGAGAGCTTTGACTCTACCAGTGCCTCATCGCTGATGAGCTTCTTGGCCGGTTTTTTTATCAACTTAAGTGCATCAAGCTGGTATTTGGCAGATCCGTCCCAGAAATGAGATAAGTACTCCATACATCATCGAACTTGCGCTTGATACAACTTGAAAAACTGTTCTGGCGTGATGAACCGTCTCACCTTTGCGAGGATCATCATCATCATATCAGCCGAAAGACGTCCATTGCTGGACATAGGCCTCCCCCAAGCGTCGCCACATTGACCGGTCCCATGCATCTCGTAACCAGCGGATCCCCGCAACCTTCACCAGGTCATCGGTCCACCTGGTGGGAGGCCTTCCAACGCAACGTTCCGGTTCGCAGTCGCCATTCCAGAACCTTTCTGCCCCATCGGCCATCCGTTCTGCGAGCAATGTGCCCTGCCCACTGCAACTTAAGTTTGGCAATTCTTCGGGCTATGTCGGTAACCCTGGTTCTCTTGCGGATCTTTACATTTCTGATTCGATCACGCAAGGAAACTCCGAGCATAGCCCTCTCCTCCTCTTTCTCCTTTGCGAGGATACCCAACTTTATAGCAGCCAGCTGAGCCTTTGCCTCAATGTATGGACCAAAATTGAGGATCGTGTTAAAAGTTGCGACAAGAAGCTCAAGATGGTCCATTATTGGCACGTTTACACCTCGGAAGGAAGGAGCCGAGTGGAATTAGCTCATTTTACCAGAGAAAAGACACGCCTGGGTTTTAGCAGCATAGAACCTGGCCAAATTGGCATCACCACATTTGGATACTGGCTTCAAGGATAAGCTCAAACGCTCTACCACAGCCTCACAAAGGACAAGTACCTCTCAGCAACAGTGCTGTCGTCTGCATGTCCAAGTTTGTAGCAGATCATTTATGTTCGCGACGATACGTCACCTTTAGATAGGTTGTCATATGTAAAATATAAATAGTATTGACAGACACACGTCTGCTCACCCCAGAGCGCCATCGCATACTAAGCGATGTCGGTAGGTGAAAAAACCTTTTATAGTAAAGCTCGTAACTAATTTTTGCTCATGTTTTTGAGACACTAAAATTATATTTTATGTGTCTATCAGTAGGTAATAGAATTATATAGTCTAATAACAATAAATTAGAAGCTTTAATATGCATACTGATTGTGTTATTACGGAAAGAAACAAGTATTTAACTCCGTAAAAAACAACCGTCCTCAACGAGCGTTTAGTTCACAATGACCTGTAAGAGGGCGGCACCTTATATTTATACTAAAACCAGTTTTTGTAGAATTTTGATAACTTTAAACTCATGTTTTGGGGGCTTTTACATAGTTTATAGTGCGCATATAGCGCTTATGTGTTAGAGTTATACATAAGGTACCTTAGATATATGATAAATGTTTAGTTTTAAGGAAATAAAAATATTTTGTTTACTTATTTTAGACCCCCCGTTTTGAGCAGGGTATCAGGTGGTGCTATAGGTATTCTATTCACCAACCAATCAGATTGCTTCCTTACATATAATTGTTTTGTTAGGAAACACCATCTAGGTGTTCTAGATAGGATGGCTGGATGCCATGACTGAGAAATTACACATAATAGCAGTACATGGCCAGTCTTAATGCATTTTTACTCTAAAAAGGGAAATACACATACATTTTACTCAAGTAAGTGTTTGGAAAATTCGTTACAAGCCGTTTCACGCTTCTAGGTGACCTAGAATTTTGTCTAGGCCCTATAAATAGACAGCACCTATGTAATTCTAGTACATGGGCGTCACTTACTTGAGAGGATGTGTCTGTGTGTGCCGGCATGGACGTTTCTATGCGGCTGCCGATGTGTCACTGCGTCCAGGGACATTTGGTGCCTGGTCAGCTATAGATATGCTGTCTGAAGCATTACCTTCGTGGACCCTCAGGCAGGCGCCTACACTCAGTCATGACACAGAGCTAGTATATAGGGGTATGTAACGCACACAGACACATTAGAGATGTGAGACGACGTAAAATTTAGTATTCGGCCGCTTCCCGGCACCTTAAGCTGCGGAAAGGCTGGTGGTACACCCATCAGGGTACCGCCGTCAGACAGCCTAGTTTTCCAGCTACCCAACCACACTTCCGGAAGGAGCTTAGCTCTGGTGGTTGAGGAGTTAAGCGACCTGATATGGTGCGAGGTTACATGGATTTGCTATGTAAACAAACTTGTAACAAACCATAACTCATCGGGGGTTGGACATGTAGCTACCGGACTTCTACCTTGGGATAGCCCATCACGAGGGCTACCCAGGTGTGAATGTAACTCGAAAATCCACCCAGCAGTCTGAGTAGGAATCGAGTTTATGTGCCAAGATCAGGGGCATAAGCTAACTTCTCGCACCATTTCGCGGCTGTACGCCTGAATGTTTTGAATATAACTGTAACACTTATGTGTGTCAACGGCCCAGTAGGAGGGCTCCAAGTCCCTCGCTGGTACCCTAGAGCTAACATGTCTAGTTTTAGGAGAAACTCGATTGTAAAGCTTCAAACTGGCGGGAATTCCCTTTCTTCGACGTTCTCCTTACGAGAACTCCCTGATGGTAGGGGCTAGGGACCTGGATCAAAGACCGGAGGGAAGGTCTCTTCGAGACCTATCCAAAAGTACAAGTTTCACCAGAATCGGTCCAGTGGAAGGGTAGTTCCTGTCAGTTTCAAGCTACGAGTCTTAGCGTATATTTTTTGAAAAATAAAAGTTTTTGCGGTCGGAATGTTGTGGTCCTCGTCGCAGTCGAGTTCGCCTCTTTAATAGTGCGCAGGCGCGTGAACATTTCGTAGCCATTATTTCACTTAAAGTATTTCCACGCATCATTGCGCATCGAGGACCATGAAGGAACATCGCTTCTGGCCATGAACAAATAGTTTTATTTAACCTGGACATCACGTTTTTCACCTCAACCTACTTGGCAGCCTTCAAGTGTCTCCAAGGTCCATAGTTACCAGATGACAACTGAACAATAGGTGCAAGGGGCGTCAACGCGTTCAAGCAGGAGCCTTACAACCTCCTGATTGCCTGTCGGTCTTGGACGATCACGTCCGTCCCGTACATTTGCTGGTCCTGTCGAGCCGTATATTGGTAACCTACGGACCATTTGCTGGTCCTGTCGAGCCGTATATTGGTAACCTACGGACCATTTGCTGGTCCTTCGTACCGGATTCTCTGGTAAAATACCAGACCTGCGGACGCTGTGAAGATATAGGCCAACGAAGAGCCTTGTTCCCGAGAACAAAGAAAACTGATGTCCCGGACGCTGTGAAAATATAGGCCAAGGAAGAGCCTTGTTCCCGAGAACAAAGAAAACTGATGTCCCATTCCTGTGAAAAAAGAAACCTGATGCCCTGGGGACACGAACGCTGCCTTGAGAACAAACAAGCCTGATGTAAAGTGACCTTATATACTGAGGTTACATTCCTGTTTCTTGGGTAATGTCAAAACGTATCGTTCCTGTGAAAACTAGTACCTGAGAACAAAGAAAACTGACGCTCACGCCTGTGAACATTCGTGAGAACAAAGAAAACTGATGCTCAAATATCTCAAGGTACCCTCAATATAAATCTGGTAAGATTACACACCACACAAATGTGCCAACTGGGGTACTAAGCGTTGCGTTCGTGAGAAAAGTTCCAGGGAAATAAGAATACTGACGTTCCATCTCGTAAACCTTACAAGTGCCAGGGTTAAGATCATGTTTCTTTAACAGTCAAAAACATAGCGTACACTCTGGGACGATAGAAACTCGTTTCCTGGGTGAGATAACCCAGTTACTGGTCAGCAACCGTATTACTGGGTGATTAGCGTCGTCAAAAGGCGCAACGTACTATCGTCTCATAGTAGAAACTTCCAGAGCGACTACAGTCGTGAAGAGTGCACGAGTGGATTAGGCCCACGCGTGGACTACCTGGAAGACAACCATTTTGCTGGGACACAGCAGCCATTCCTGAGCTATTCCTGTGGTTCTACCGGCTTCCTGAGAAGCTAACCGTTCCCGTGTGATTACCGTCGCGAAAAGACGGTTTTTTGAGCTGTTTCTGTTGTGTAACCTGCTTACTGAGAATTCACAGTAATCGAAGATTACACAGAAACTGTATCCTGAAGGAATATAGCATAGCCTGAAGAGTTATCGCTAGGAAACTCATAATCGGAGTTTTCAAACAGCGTGTTGGGAGCTCGTTTAGGAGATAGAACGAACATACGACGTTCATAGAATTCCTGAAGGGTTACGGCTGAAGGATTATCGCTGAAGCGTTATCCAAGAAGAGGCTTACACACAGAAGCATATTGAATAGTCGTGTGGGCGACTTGTTCTATAAAATAGAACGAAAAAATAGTTGCTGAAATTTCCTGAAGCGTTATAGCTGAAGGCTTATTTTTGACTTAGAATTTGTTTAAAAACAAATAGTCGTTATCGAGATAGAAGCTCTCGATCGAAGTCTGGAGTTTCAAACCTGGATATCTGAAGTCTGAAGTGACTACTAACGTCAAGAGTTGGACCAACAGTTCAGTGATTGGTACCAGACCGGCTGCTCATCCTTGGAGGCTGCTGGACAAGTTGACACTTAGACAACAGTAAGTACAGTGAAAACATATGCTCATGTGCTTACCCATTTTGTGTTGAAAGTCTTATAGTGAACTTGTTTACGTATCAACATTGAAGTTTGAAGCTGATTTGGAACTTATAGTTTTGAAGACTGACTAGCGACTTATAGTTTGAAGAATAACCTGGAGTTAAGAGGGTCGGATATAACCCGGAGTTTAAACTAACCCGGAGTTTGGAGATACTTTTCGAAGTTTGAAAAAGGAAGCGAACCCTCTTCAAGCCGACGACTGAAATCGGACTTAACCCAGAGTTACCACTTAGCAGTTTTCAAGAAAAAATTAAGTTTGGACATAGCCGTTTTGAAGCTCGAAAATAGATGTCAACCAGTTCGTGTTGAAGTCTAGAGTTGGACTCAGCCGATTCAAACTGACATATTGAAGAAGTCTAGAATTGGACTCAGCCGTTTCGAGCCAACGTTTTGAAGACAAGTTGAAGATTGGACTTGTACTTGGCGTATTCAAACTGAAACTTTGAACCAATCAGGATGCCGACTACCAGATCCCAGGACAAGAGGCCTGAATCATGGACAGTCCCCATTGAGCGTCCAGGTGCGGGCGTACAACATCAGCTGCCCCCACGCTCACCGTCTACTACTGAAGGGACAGAAAAGTCCATACCAGTCAGAAGCCCACCAACGTCACAGATAGGTGACAACACGCCCACACATGAGGAGGAGGAACCACAGGAACCAAGCACACGCAGGAAGGCATCGAAATCAGAAGATTCTTCAGAAAAAACACTGAAGCCTTCTGGTAGAAAACAAAGGATCCGGGATAAGACCTTTGTTCAAGGAGAAGTAATGGCTACCCGGGGTGACGCCCGTATCGAACATACTGGACCGCCGTCAACTAGCAAGTCGACCCGGTCACGTAAGAAAATTTCAAGAGCTCGTGAAGACTTATTGAAAATAAAGTTGGAACTCGCTAAGTTAGCACTTCAAAAAGCAGAAGAAGAAGCTTCTGAGGATGAATATATGGATGACAGAAATTCTAATGAAGAGTATGTCCGTTCGTGGCTCGAAGAGGCGCCAGAGCCCACACCGTTGAGGGAGAATGACGTCGCCAAAGGGGACAATGACGATTGGACCCCGGCTGCGGCCGTCGACGCTATAGCGGACTCCCGGAAACATATCGACCATATAGAACATCCACAAGTGAAGTCTAACATCGAACCACCTAGGACAGAGCCGTCCAACGTGGAGCCGCCAAGGCAAATAGAAGCGAAAGAGTCACTCCGTCCTTTTCTAACGGAGCTGACATCCGCTATAGCGTCGCTAGCCGACAGAAAAATCGAACCATGGACGCCTAACCGATCGGCGTCGCAGGTTATCATGACTCTGCCGAATTTCGGTGGAGCTCATACAGAATGGCTATCTTTTCGAGCCATTTACGAGGCAACTCATGCCTACTTCAGCGACATAGAAAACACGGCAAGACTCAGAAGGAGCTTGCGTGGTCGCGCACTGGAGACAGTGAGCTCAGAGCTCATCGGGAACGCAAAGCCGGATGAGATCATGAGAGAATTGGAACTACAGTTTGGACGTCCTGACTCAATAGCTCAGGCCGAAACAGACCGACTTAGAGGGCTACCAAAATGCAGTGAGTCGCCAAAGGACATCTGCACCTTTGCAAGTCGAGTCAGAAGCGGAGTTGTCACTCTGCGAGCTCTCAAGAAGGGGCACTATCTGCTCAATGCCGAGCTGGTGCGCCAGCTAACTGAGAAGCTACCCAATTCTCTGCGTGTACAATGGTACAGAACGTACACGGAAAAGTACCAGTCGCTGCCGGATCTGTCACTCTTCAGCGACTTCATAACCGAGCAAGCTCACTTCTGCAGTGCATTCGCCCCGCCTGAGAACATCAAGGAAACGGATTCTCTAGCGGGAAAACGCGTCATACAACGGACGCATACAGCTACCGACAAGCCGGTAAACAAATGTCGAATTTGCGACAAAAGTGGTCACTACGCGTCTGACTGCCAAAGGTTCAGAGACGCAGCAAGTGACAAAAGATGGGAGCTAGCCAAGAATTACAACTTGTGCTATCGCTGCCTAAGACAACGTCGTGCTGGACACACTTGCAACAAGAAGCAGTGTGATCATAAGGGGTGTACAGCCACGCACCATCGACTTCTTCATAGGGGTAAGAAGCCTCAAACAGACAGGACAAGGAAGCCTGCTGTTCCAGAAGAGAAGAAGGAGTCTCAGGAGACGGTGGCCAGTTCGCGAACTGAATCGAGTCAAGCTTTCCTGAAGATGATACCGGTCCGGGTAATAGGACCGGCGGGAGAGGCAGACACATACGCACTCCTTGACGACGGATCCACCGTTTCGCTGATCGACGAAGCAATCGCTCAGCGAGTGGGAGCAGTGGGCCCAATCGACCCTCTGAAGATCGGTGCTATTGGAAACACCATGATCGACACTCCCTTATCGAGACGTATAACCGTCACTCTCGCAAGTCGTATGAGAGATAGGGTGCCCTTCAAGGCGCGCACCATTTCGAAGCTCAACCTGTCACCACAGGCAGTCAGTCAAGAAGACGTAGCCCGCTGTAGGCACCTTCGAGACTTGACGTCGCAGCTTACGTATCCTGCTGGAGTGCCAAAGATACTCGTCGGCCAAGACAACTGGCATTTGTTGTTGGCCACTGAAGTCCGCAGAGGACCTAGAAGCCAACCCATCGCGTCGAAAACCATGATGGGCTGGACATTGCACGGCGCGCACACCAGAACACTGGGCCAGCAGGTGCACTATGTCAACGGGTGTCAGTCCGTTGACGCAAGGCAAGATGCGGAACTGAACGAGCAGCTCCGTGAATTCTTCGCTATCGAGTCGTTGGCTATCAATCCACGACAACCAGCTTCTGACCCCCAGAAGAGGGCAGAAGATATACTGAACCGTCACACAAGACAGTTAGGAAATGGGCACATAGAAACCGCTATGTTATGGCGGGACGAGAAAATAGAGATGCCCGATAGTTACGAGACAGCACTCAAAAGGCTAGTCTCCATAGAGAAGAAGCTGGATAAAAACCCCGCTCTTCGTGTGAAATACACACATCAGATGGACTCCCTGATAGAAAAGGGATATGCTGAGAAGGCTCCCAAGTCAAGCACGCCAGGAAAAACCTGGTACCTGCCTCATTTCGATGTCTTCAACCCCATGAAGCCAGAGAAAATTCGAATAGTACATGATGCCGCCGCAAAATCGAGAGGAAAGTCACTCAACGACTTCCTGCTAACTGGACCAGACTTGCTGCAGTCGCTGCCCGGCGTCATGATGAGATTTCGTAGACACTGCGTGGCCATCTCCGGAGACATAGCCGAGATGTTCATGCAAGTAAAAGTACGAAGTGAAGACCGAGACTCACTTCGCTACCTATGGAGAGGCAACAGAAGAGATGGAGCCCCAGAAGAATATCGTATGACGTCCATCATTTTCGGCGCGGCAAGCTCGCCGTGCACCGCTATCTTTGCGAAAAATTGGAACGCAAGGAAGCACATCGAACAGCATCCAGTAGCAGTGAAAGCTATAGTAGAGAGCCATTATATGGACGATTATCTGGACAGCTATAAAACAGTCGAAGAAGCGACAGAAGTCGCGACAATGGTGAAGAAAATACACCAACAGGCGAAGTTTGACCTAACAAAATGGGTATCAAACAGTAAGCGCCTGATAGAAAATATCGATCCGTCACAAACCTGCACTGAGGTTGTGAACATCGGAGATACAGTAGGCGCAGAGAAAATACTCGGCCTGATTTGGAGACCTAGTGAAGATACGCTAGGTTTCAACCTAACGCTTGCGAGACTGCCGCCAGGAATTTTAGAAAAGGAGGCCCCTACAAAAAGAGAGGCTCTCAAAATTGTTATGTCGTTATACGACCCCCTAGGACTAGCCTCGCCTGTTACGATTCGAGCTAAACAAATATTGCAAGAAGCTTGGAGGCGAGGCGTCGATTGGGACCAGCTATTAGACGCTGACCTGGCATCTCAGTGGAGAAGTTGGATCGAAAACCTGCGGCAGCTCAAGGGCATCAGCATACCAAGATGTTATCCTGGTTATAGTGATGCCACAGAAATACAAATACATGTATTTACCGACGCAAGCGAGTTGGCATACGCAGCAGCTGTGTATTGGCGAGCCACCACAGCAGTAGGCACACAGAAGGTGAGCCTAGTCATGGCCAAGGCGAGAGTAGCTCCATTAAAGCTACAATCGATACCGCGCCTCGAGCTGCAGGCAGCGGTGATGGGAACCCGTCTGGCTGCAGCTGTGAAACGTGAACACGACAACAATCCATCGTCGGTCACGTATTGGACAGACAGCAAAACAGTATTGTCGTGGATTAGAAAAGGAGCACGAACCTATAAAGCTTTCGTAGCTCATCGCATAGCTGCCATAGAAGAAGGTAGCAAAGTGGAGGATTGGCGATGGATATCCACGAAGTTGAACATCGCCGATATAGCGACTCGTGACGTGCCGCCGAGGTTTGACTCACAACACGAGTGGTTCTGTGGCCCAAGTTTTTTGTATGAAGACCCTTCTTCATGGCCATCAGAAAAACCTCCAAGCACAGAAGAGACAGGAGAGGAAAGAACGCTCACTGTCACAGAAAAAGAAAAATCTGTTTTGGAGAAAATAACAGACAGACATACATACACTTCGAAGCTCATAGAAGCTATACCTAATCCCGTCAACTTTTCGAGATGGGAGCGGCTATTACGTGCGACTGCTACCGTCCTACGTTTTATACATCTCTGTAAACAAAGGACAGAGAAAACGTTCTACAAAAGAACCCGGAAAAACGCTGAGGAGGACACGGACTGGCGAAAGAAAAAGAAGACAGCGACTGCAGCAACCAAGCCGTCATACATAGCGCCAGAAGTCCGAAAGCAGTACATAGATGCGAGCTTTCTTCAAAAAGCCGAGAAAATACTCGTACAAGTTGCACAGCAGCAATCGTTCGCTCAAGAAATAGCTAGATTGCATGCACATGAAATAGTGGACAAAAATAGTCCGCTACACGCGCTGCAAATAGAAGTAGTAGATGACCTACTACGTATTAGAAGCCGTATAGCCGCCACTGACGAGGTCACAGAAGATGTAAGGCGACCGCCAATATTACATGGCGACCATCATATAACCCAGCTCTATATAGACTGGACACACCGCAGCTTACTACATAGTGGGACTGAACTCACAATAAATGAGGTACGGCAGCATTATTGGGTCGTAAGGATGCGTCCCACCACCAAGAAAGTACTGGCACAATGTCTTCAGTGCCGTATTCGTAAGGCACAAGCACCTGTGCCAGCGACCGGCGACCACCCACGAACGCGCCTGGCTCATCACCAAAGGCCGTTCACGTACACCGGGCTAGACTACTTCGGCCCGCTATCTGTCACCGTGGGTCGCCAGCATCACAAGAGATATGTAGCACTGTTTACATGCCTCACCACGAGAGCTGTCCACCTCGAGATCGCCGCCAGCCTCAGCGCAGACAGCGCAATATTAGCGCTGCGCCGTTTCGCCGCCCGCAGAGGATGTCCAACTGAGATCCACTCAGACAACGGCACCAACATGCACGGTGCCGATCGAGAGCTACGAGAGGCCTTCCGAGAGGAGGCCAGTCGCCGAGGCATCACTTGGCGCTTCATCACCCCATCAGCGCCCTTTATGGGAGGTGCATGGGAGCGTCTAGTTCGCTGCGTAAAAAACGCATTGTATACCGTACTCACAGAGAAACACCCACACGAAGAGGTGTTGTCCACACTGATTTGTGAGGCAGAGTACACGGTAAATAGCCGCCCGCTGACACATGTATCAGTCGACGGCGATGACGACGAGTCTATCACGCCGAACCACTTCCTACTTGGTGGGTCGGCTAGACTCCCAAACCGTGTTCACCGAGCAAGACATCGACCACAAAAAGATGTGGCGTCGGTCACAAATCCTGGCCGACATGTTCTGGCGCCGGTGGGTGCGAGAATACCTGCCGGAGCTCCAAAACCGGCGGGAGCCCCACAGCCGCGGGCCTGGCCTGCTGGTGGGCGACCCTGTCCTTATCGCGGACGGGCAGCTGCCTCGCAACACGTGGCCGCGAGGCCGCATCGAGGCCATATACCCTGGCCCTGATGGAGAAGTCCGGACCGCTGAGGTGCGCACCACTGGCGGCACTCTAAAGCGTCCGGTGAAGAAGCTCATTCCTTTGCCAAAATGAGTGCAGCAGAGTTCCAGCGGCGAGAGCTGAGCGACGTGTCGCAGAGCGTCGAGGTCACGAGCGCTGCCGACGTGCGCCGCTCACAATGCTGATGCAGCGCCGCGCCAACGTAGCATCGAGTCGACGCGACACTGCACGGCGGGAGAGATGTTCGCGACGATACGTCACCTTTAGATAGGTTGTCATATGTAAAATATAAATAGTATTGACAGACACACGTCTGCTCACCCCAGAGCGCCATCGCATACTAAGCGATGTCGGTAGGTGAAAAAACCTTTTATAGTAAAGCTCGTAACTAATTTTTGCTCATGTTTTTGAGACACTAAAATTATATTTTATGTGTCTATCAGTAGGTAATAGAATTATATAGTCTAATAACAATAAATTAGAAGCTTTAATATGCATACTGATTGTGTTATTACGGAAAGAAACAAGTATTTAACTCCGTAAAAAACAACCGTCCTCAACGAGCGTTTAGTTCACAATGACCTGTAAGAGGGCGGCACCTTATATTTATACTAAAACCAGTTTTTGTAGAATTTTGATAACTTTAAACTCATGTTTTGGGGGCTTTTACATAGTTTATAGTGCGCATATAGCGCTTATGTGTTAGAGTTATACATAAGGTACCTTAGATATATGATAAATGTTTAGTTTTAAGGAAATAAAAATATTTTGTTTACTTATTTTAGACCCCCCGTTTTGAGCAGGGTATCAGGTGGTGCTATAGGTATTCTATTCACCAACCAATCAGATTGCTTCCTTACATATAATTGTTTTGTTAGGAAACACCATCTAGGTGTTCTAGATAGGATGGCTGGATGCCATGACTGAGAAATTACACATAATAGCAGTACATGGCCAGTCTTAATGCATTTTTACTCTAAAAAGGGAAATACACATACATTTTACTCAAGTAAGTGTTTGGAAAATTCGTTACAAGCCGTTTCACGCTTCTAGGTGACCTAGAATTTTGTCTAGGCCCTATAAATAGACAGCACCTATGTAATTCTAGTACATGGGCGTCACTTACTTGAGAGGATGTGTCTGTGTGTGCCGGCATGGACGTTTCTATGCGGCTGCCGATGTGTCACTGCGTCCAGGGACATTTGGTGCCTGGTCAGCTATAGATATGCTGTCTGAAGCATTACCTTCGTGGACCCTCAGGCAGGCGCCTACACTCAGTCATGACACAGAGCTAGTATATAGGGGTATGTAACGCACACAGACACATTAGAGATGTGAGACGACGTAAAATTTAGTATTCGGCCGCTTCCCGGCACCTTAAGCTGCGGAAAGGCTGGTGGTACACCCATCAGGGTACCGCCGTCAGACAGCCTAGTTTTCCAGCTACCCAACCACACTTCCGGAAGGAGCTTAGCTCTGGTGGTTGAGGAGTTAAGCGACCTGATATGGTGCGAGGTTACATGGATTTGCTATGTAAACAAACTTGTAACAAACCATAACTCATCGGGGGTTGGACATGTAGCTACCGGACTTCTACCTTGGGATAGCCCATCACGAGGGCTACCCAGGTGTGAATGTAACTCGAAAATCCACCCAGCAGTCTGAGTAGGAATCGAGTTTATGTGCCAAGATCAGGGGCATAAGCTAACTTCTCGCACCATTTCGCGGCTGTACGCCTGAATGTTTTTAATATAACTGTAACACTTATGTGTGTCAACGGCCCAGTAGGAGGGCTCCAAGTCCCTCGCTGGTACCCTAGAGCTAACATGTCTAGTTTTAGGAGAAACTCGATTGTAAAGCTTCAAACTGGCGGGAATTCCCTTTCTTCGACGTTCTCCTTACGAGAACTCCCTGATGGTAGGGGCTAGGGACCTGGATCAAAGACCGGAGGGAAGGTCTCTTCGAGACCTATCCAAAAGTACAAGTTTCACCAGAATCGGTCCAGTGGAAGGGTAGTTCCTGTCAGTTTCAAGCTACGAGTCTTAGCGTATATTTTTTGAAAAATAAAAGTTTTTGCGGTCGGAATGTTGTGGTCCTCGTCGCAGTCGAGTTCGCCTCTTTAATAGTGCGCAGGCGCGTGAACATTTCGTAGCCATTATTTCACTTAAAGTATTTCCACGCATCATTGCGCATCGAGGACCATGAAGGAACATCGCTTCTGGCCATGAACAAATAGTTTTATTTAACCTGGACATCACGTTTTTCACCTCAACCTACTTGGCAGCCTTCAAGTGTCTCCAAGGTCCATAGTTACCAGATGACAACTGAACAATAGGTGCAAGGGGCGTCAACGCGTTCAAGCAGGAGCCTTACAACCTCCTGATTGCCTGTCGGTCTTGGACGATCACGTCCGTCCCGTACAATTTATATGCAGCAAAAATAACGTTGCTGAGAGTACCAACCCTTGAGGGACCCCAGCATTAATATCCAATTGGTCCAAAGAGCACCCATCTATAACCACTCGAATTCTACAATTCAATCACACATACCATCACCAGGCAGACCTAATGAAATAAGCTTACTAATAAGGCTTCCGTGCCACACCCTATCGAAAGGTTTCGAGTTTTTGAGGGAGACGGCAAGCGCCTCCCCGTGCCTGTCGATTGCCTCACTCCAGATGTGAATGGCATACAACGAGTTCGGCGGCAGCCGTATTGGCAATCACTTAGGATGTCATTAGCTTCTAGGTATGCCAAGAGCTTAATATTAAGCACACGTAGAGGTCTGTAATTGGCCGGATCAGCTCAACTGTCCTTCTTGGACTTGTACGTTAGCTTACCTACAAGCATTCGACACTTTTCCAGTTTCATATGAAAGGCGAAATAGAAGTGTCAAGATCGTAGACAGTTCGGGCGCATAAGTTTTAAGAACAAGTGCTAGTATACCGTCGGGGTCACTAGCTTTGTTCAAGTCGAGGTTGCCCAGCACTCTACGAACGTCATTTTGATGGATGCGAATGTCCGGCATATATGTCTCACACCCACCAGGAGAAATAAGGGGCCACGCATCACCAGAATGCAGACGCAAAGATTCCGCAAAAAAAGGCAAATAAGTTTGCCTTCTCCTCAGCGAAGTCGGGTTTCAGCAGTGGTGGTAGTGAGGGATGGCAGAAGTTCGACTCAACCAACTTACCCAGGGACCGAAACTCTTTATTACCTACTGGGTAAGACGCAAGTTATGTCCCTATTCGACTGTAGTTAAGTGGCATGTTAGTAATGTGGTCGGACCGAGACCTTTGCAACACCTTTTTGCAGGACTCGGCAGCGCTGTTGAAGGCCTTATTTTCCGACATAAGTTAGCCGTTACCCAAGGTGAACTTGTCGACACAGAGTAGCGACACAGATAATATAATCTAGTATTATATACATACAGATGCCTCATCCCATACTAGGAAATCGTGCCGACGTAACTAGCGTTTTTCACCTGAGTATACCAATTATTTTTTTGTAAATCGATTGCGTTCGATGCCGTTCCACGGCGATAGATAGATCACCATCTTTATCCGTGTAACGGAACCGAACGCGATTGGTGTACATAAAATAATCAGTAAAGTACGTCGGCTCGGTTTCTTTGTATGGGATTAGACACCACTGGTATCGGTCTGGATTCTGGACAGTTTGCATTGTAACGGTAGTTACAATGATTTTCATATTAAACTTAAAATCTGTACATCAAAAATCATATCAAATCAAAAATCATACTTGCAGTAGTTTTATTAAAACTGAGAAAGCAATTAAAATTATTAACATGAAACCTGAAATTGTACAGAACAACTTATGCCTGCAGTTGTTAAACGAAAAAACCTTGCAAAAAAAAAAACTGTGTTGAAAACCATGCCATATTGAGTTACTTTGTATTGGGTTATACATATTTCTACAATATTTGGTCATCAGCTTACCGGCCCATTCAAGTGCACTGCCAAATACGGAACACCCTATTGATTGAATTCTCATGATGGGTTCTTGTATAATGATAGGGTGTCCCAGAAATCGACGTCAAGCCGTAAATTGGTGATAGACCAAGTTATAAAAGTTCTCAGAAAAATACGAAAAAAAATCTATCTCATGTTTTAAAAAATTATGTTCACTTTAAAAAATTACTAAAAAAATCAATCCCTGTAATGGTTCTTTAACTCCAATTGCTACAAATCCCATAATTTATCATTTTTTTTTATTATTATGTAATCTTAGAAGTTAGAAGAAAATTAAACTTTTTCAAAACCAAATTATTCAAATTTACTGTTTCGCCCAACTTTAACTGACTGTACTGAAAAATAAATGTACTACGCTAGTTTGGCAAGTAACATGAAAAATTGGCGCATTTAATAAGGATTCAAAAATGGTGTAACACTTGCTAGATTACGTTTTCAATAATTGGTCAATTTTTTTTTTGTAAATAGTATCGGTTTTTACCCAAAATGTCCATACTTCCTTAAAATGACTTTAGCTTTGCTAAAATCCGTTTCTAGTTCGATAGAGACGGAGAGAGTCATTTTACGAAGTGTGAGCGAGATAAGAAATCGAAATTTTACGTAATTTAAGAGCAAAGTTATGATAGTGACTCAACCTTTTTACTTTAAGTCAGGACCAGATTTCTCATCTTAGAAAAAAAAACAAATTATCAGATTTAATTTTTTTTTATTACAATAAATGTTCAAACTGCCTTCCTTCGACGGCAATGCAAGCACGACATCTTCTTAAAAAAGATCTGGTTATTTTCCGGGCAAATCTTCCCCTGTTTACAAAGACAACGGCTTCCGTTATTCTTTCCCGCAGCTCGGCTAAATTCTCTATTGTTTTTGAGTACACTTTCTCTTTTACCGCTCCCCAGTAAAAAAAATCTAGGGGATTTAAATCAGGCGAACGGGGTGGCCACAAGATTGTCCCACCGCGCCCTATCCACCTGAGCGGGTATTCTTCAAAAATCAAAATACCCGACTGCGTAAAAAGAGAACTAAAAAGACATAAACAAGAAAAAAATCATGCTGTGCAGGCGGAGGATACACCAGATTTTGGTCAGCCAGCCCGCGAATATTTATCCTCCGACTGCACAGCACGATTTTCTTGTTGTTTAAGTCTTTTTAGTTCGCTTTTTAAGAAGTCGGGTTTTTTATTTAATTAGCTTGGTTTATCTAGGTGTCGGAAGTGTTATTGCTGAGCGTGAAGTCTTGGAACACACTAGCAAAATTTGGGTGCACCATACGTCTGACCCTTCAGAAAATACTGTTGTTATGTTTTATTACGCAGTCAAATTTTTCACGTAGTCTACGAGTTGGTACTGTCACACAGATGCCTCATCCAATACAAAGAAACCGTGCCGACGACGTAACTAGCGTTTATCGTCTGATTTTACTGATTATTTTTATTAACCCTCGACAGAAAAAGAGGGGTGTTATAAGTTTGACGTGCGTATCTGTGTCTATCTGTGGCATCATAGCTACTAAACGTATGAATCGATTTTGGTTTAGTTTTTTTTTTGTTTGAAATGTGATTTTGCCGAGAGTGTTCTTAGCTATCTTTGAATAAAATTGGTTCAGCCGTTCAAAAGTTATGGGCGCTTTACTGTTTGAATCGGGGTGTTTTAGCAAGATATTGGGTCATAATTACGTGTTCAATAGATTGCCGATCGAAGCGTATCTACTATGTACTAGATAAATTATGTAGCATGAAATAAAATGTATCGGGGGTTTTTCAAATTTTGAAATTTTACTTGTTAGAATATCGACTGCGTTCGGTTCCGTTTCACGGTTTTAGATGGTGTTATCAGCGACTTGCAAGTAAAAGGGTTTTCTCGGTTCGTGACAATTTTTTTTATTGTATAAATACAGTGACGATTTGTTTTATAGTATTTTTGCACGTTTTTACAGTTTCATGGTACCAAAATGTGTTACAATACAAATTTGGCTACCTCAGAAATTTCAAACCGCTCCTATGGAATCAAATTTAAATGATGCGTTCAAATAATAATGTTTGAAATGTGATATAAATAAAAAGACAAGTCCTGACTGACTGACTCATCAACGCCCAGCTCAATTCTTTGGACCTAGAGAGCTGAAAGTTTGCACAGAGGTTCCCTTTTTAATGTAGACAAGGAATAAGGAAGGATTTTTCGAAATTCAACCCCTAAAGGAGACAAATAAGGGATGTAAGTTTATATGAAAATCTGTCATTTTTAATTTGAAATTAATGAAATATTGTATTTAGCCTCTAAATATAAACAAAAAATACATCTTTAAGGATTTTTTTTAATTTCATCCCTAAAAGGGTTAAAAATAGGTGTTAAAGTTTGTAATAAAAATAAATAGTTTATCATCAAAACTACTTGAAACTTAGTATTTCTATTCTTTATTACAATTAAAGAAACACGTGTTGAAGTTTTTTTTTAATTTTATCCCTTGAAAGGTTAAAAAGGGGTGTTAAAGTTGGTAAGAAATAGTTATTTGTTATACAAGAGTGCAAAGTTGCTTTTTAACCGCGTGTGTGTTGTTACGTTTACAATCACAAGATAGGTACACTTTTATTTCAGTTTAGGTATTAATTACTATATTATGACAGGTAAGTATTACAGAATAATCTTTAAATTATAACAAAATCATACTAAGGTATAATTAAGAAAATTTTAAAGTAACGTTGCTACAGTTTTTTTTTTTTTTTTTTTTTTTTATTCATTATAGGCTCGCGCTTGACGGCGGAGCACGCTCGCCTAGAAGTAACCTATTCACTCTTGACTTAAAGACCCCTAGATTGTAGCTATCGGGAAACACAGACTCCGGCAGGGAATTCCACTCCTTAGCTGTACGCATAATAAAAGTATTCTCAAAACGTTTAGTGCGTATGGGTGGGATGTCTACCATGAACCGATGGCGCTTTGCCGTACGTCTGGTAGTCCGATGATGAAACGGGCTGGGCGGAATTAGATCATGCAATTCCATCGCACACTCCCCGAAATGTAACCGATAAAAAACCGACAAGCTGGCAACTCGGCGACGGTGTTCAAGCATCTGGAGCTTTGACTTAACCAATGCTTCATCGCCGATGAGCCTCCTGGCCCGCTTTTCGATCGACTCTAGTGCATCAAGCTGGTATTTGGCAGATCCGTCCCAGAGATGAGAACAGTACTCCATGCATGATCGAACTTGCGCTTTATACAAGCTGAGCAGCTGTTCTGGCGTGAAGTACCTCCTCACCTTCGCAAGGATCCCCAGCTTTTTGGCAGCCAGCTGAGCCTTTGCCTCAATGTATGAGCCAAAATTGAGAGTCGATGTCAACGTAACGCCAAGAAGCTCAAGATGGTCAGTTATTGGCACGGTCGCATCGTCTGCATACCCAAAGGTTCCGGGTTTTAGCAGATCGTTAATGTGCAGCAAGAATAAAGTTGCCGAGAGTACCGACCCCTGAGGGACCCCGGCATTGATATCCAATTGGTCCGATGAGCAGCCATCGATAACCACTCGAATGGACCGATCTCTCAGGAAGTCTGCAATCCAATCACACAGACCACCGGGCAAACCGAATGAAGCTTACCAATAAGGCTTTCGTGCCAGACCCTATCAAAAGCCTTCGAGATGTCGAGGGAGACGGCAAGCGCTTCCCCGTGCCGCTCGATGGCCTCACTCCAGATGTGAATGGCATACGCTAGAAGATCCCCAGTAGACCGATTTCGGCGGAAACCATATTGGCGGTCACTAAGGATATCGTTTGCTTCTAGGTATGCCAGGAGCTTATTATTGAGTACACGTTCCATACTCTTACAGAGTATGGAGGTTACAGATATGGGTCTGTAGTTGGCCGGGTCAGCTCGACTGCCCTTCTTGGGCACGGGCTGTACGTTAGCTTGCTTCCAAGCATTCGGCACTTTTCCAGCCTCATACGAAAGGCGGAATAGGCGTGTCAAGATCGGAGACAGTTCAGGCGCACAGGTTCTAAGAACAATTGCTGGTATTCCGTCAGGACCGCTAGCCTTGTTCACGTCGAGGTTGCGCAGCACCCTACGGACGTCCTTCCGATGGATACGAATGTCCAACATACTCGTCTCGCATCCATCAGGAGAAGGAGGGGGGCGTGCGTCACCAGGATTCAGACGTGAAGATTCCGCAAAAAGAGAGGCAAATAAATTTGCCTTCTCCTCAGCGGAGTGGGCCAGCGACCCGTCGGGTTTCAGCAGTGGTGGTAGTGAGGGACGGCAGAAGTTCGACTCGACCGATTTGGCCAGGGACCAAAACGCTTTACTACCTGCTGGGTAAGAAGCAAGTTTGGTCCCTATTCGGCGGATGTGGTCGAACCGAGCCCTTCGCAACAAGATCTTGCAGGACTTGGCAGCCCTGTTGAAGGCCTTCTTCTTCTGACCCACGTCACTTGCCTTGCGCGATCGAGCGTCGACCCAAGCCAGGTACGCCCCTTGTTTAAGCGCGTCGGCGCGCTTACATTCGGCACCAAACCATGGCCGGTCTTCGCTAGACATTGATACGTCAGTTACAGTTATTTAAATTGAGTGTAATATTTTTGTTTGGTACTGTAATATTGGTGTTAGTCACTTGTGTACTGTTTTTCGGTAAACTATCTGTCATACTTAATAGTTGTACCAATTCATCGGATTCCTTTGGCGTGAATGTTGGAGAGAGAGGGAGATGGTTAGAACCGCGTACAAAGCAAATTGAAAAAAAACACCAAGAAGGTTCCGAGTCTGAGTTTTTAACAAATTAAAAAAAAGTTGTATGATATTTTCGGCACCATAGAGGTAGCAGTAAATAGGTTCAATGTTTTTTTTAATTCACAAACTTAGTGCACACGATGTTCTAAATTTAATTTACTTTATCCTCTAGTGAATAAAAACGGCTTTTCCACTCAGATATTGAAGATTAAAAATACTCTTTCCGAGATGGTGCGATGAAAAATAAATTGTTTATCATCAAAATTACTTGAAACTTAGTATTTCTGTTCTTTATTACAATCAAAGAAACATGTGTTGAAAGTTTTTTTAATTTCATCCCATAAAGGGTTAAAAAAGTGTGTTAAAGTTTGTAAGGAAAATAAATAGTTTATCATCAAAGTTACTTGAAACTGTCGTGAACAGTGTCGAGTAACTAGTGAGACGAGTTCTGGTGGTAGCGGTCTCGTGCGTGAAAAACGAGTGAGGAAGAGGGTAGACAGATATGTCAGTTCGTAAATAACACCCACCCGCAAAGACTTTAGTTCTCGTGATCATGGCGCTTGTAACGGTGCCGAAATATCGAGCTCTCAACCAAATTCAAAATATACATGGTAAATATCCCGAAACAAATATTAATTCCAATACTTGAAACTTAGTATTTCTGTTCTTTAAAACAATTAAAGAAACACGGGTTGAAGGTTTTTTTTTAATTTCATCCCTTAAAGGGGTGTTAAAGATTGTAAGAAAAATAAATTGTTTATTATCAAAATTACTTAAATCTTTTCCCTAAATCCTAACGTTTTCGCATTACTTTTCCTTCTCTATTGTCATAAAAGATTGGTTTGTTTTACCTGAATGCAGGCGCTGAGATTGATTTCCAGATTAGAAAAAATAACATAATTTGAACATTATTTTCCCACCTACTCAATGGAAGTCCATCCCAAGTAAAGATAGTTTCTATAGTTGATAAGTTTGGTGTGCTAATGAATTAATATCGAAAATTCAAAACTTATTTTTCTTGTCAAAAATGCAGGTTCAGATTTACTGTGAGAGCAGCAAGGAGTTATTTAATTATCTTTCTTCTCTCTCATTAAACGAAATTTGCCTAAACGTGACGTGTTTTTAAAATTCTCGTCTTATTATTTACCGAATCGCCGTCTAAGATCTTATTCTAATCGGTTCTCAAGTCTTGAAGTAATCACTAGTAGTCTTTAGATTTTTTGTTTTATCTTAAGGTACCGATACCCAACACGTCTGCTGAGTTTTACCTGCTTATTAAATTTAAACTTGCATAGTTGTCAAACTTATAAATACATATCTACTGTCTTCTGCTGAAAAGTGTTTTATCATCCCAAGGGAAATATATACCGTGATAAAATGTAACCTATATGCTATTCCAGACCTTAATCTATCTCTGTGCCAAATTTCATCCAGATCCGTTCGGCTGTTCTGGCGTGATTGAGTAACAAACATACACACATCCATCCAAACTTTCGCAAAAACTTTGTAAAACTGTCATCTGCATCAGACGTCAGTGAGGATCACAGTTTTCATTTAGCACCTTGAACCACCGGCTCCAGCGTCAAATAAGAACGACACGCTTTTCCAGGAAATGTTCTTGAATTATTTTTAACTGACGCGTTTAGAAAACCATATAACCTGCTCGTGGCGTCATAAATACAGTATTTTTGAGAGAGAAATAATTTGTGTGATTCGCAAACAGACGAGTAGGTATATAAGTGTATTTAAATACCATGAAAACAAAAAAACATGAAGAACATTTAAGAAATCTCTTTTCTATAGACTCCAATTTTTATACTTTATACATAAACCTACATTTTTCGGAAGAGTAACGGATTACATTACTTTTCATAACATTTTACGTTGAACCACGTCCTATCGTAAAAATGTTTCGTCAAAAAGATCCATTCGTTACGCAAAGTTCTGGGAAACCGGTACACGTTAATACCAGACAAAAATACGTGAAGGCTAACAAAAGACCCATCGAAAGCAGCCCATCAAATATGTTTTGTTCCTCAGCGTCCTCTTGGAACCCTTTGAAAATGACTTTTCAGATTTTTACAAACGTATTTGGAAAGTGCTTCACACTATAATATCACATTAATATTATAAAGGCGAAAGTTTGTTAGTGTGTTTGTTACTTATCTGGATGGAATTTGGCACACGGATAGATTATAGTCAAGAATAGCAAGCACATAGGATACCTTTTATCGCAGGTTTATATCATTGTTAATTTTCGAGTTTCACGCGGGCGAAGTTGTGACAGAAGCTATTCTAGATATATACCTACGTGCTTGGACGTATCTCCGAGCATCTGCAGTATTCGATAGAAAGGCGCTTGATTGTGCTCACTTGACAACTAAATTCGTTCACGTGGGGAAAAATGTCAGAGGCGAGAGAATACCAGAACCGAACGCCAGCCGCACCGCTTTCAAAGATCGCTCTGCCTTTGTATAGTTACGTGTAGCGAGATAAAATAAAGTGACACATCAACGGATCCCCACACAAAACTTCTACCAAAATAGATACCTATTTGACAGTTTCCAAGCAATTTTATTTACTTATTTACCCCAGTATTCCCATTTGTATATTACTGGTATTCGATGCCTGTATGTAGGTCACGTCTGAGGATATTTCTCGATTTGTTTGCCATCTACATAATTAGTGGTGCCGTTCACATGAGTATTGCTGCGATTCGGTAAATAGATTTCGGGAATCGTGCTTTTGGGAATCCCGAGCTTACCTAACTTTATAATATTTTGTGTCAAGGCAATATTGGTAAAGTTTGTACTGACACTGTACTTCCATTTTATCATTATAACGCTGTGAGCCATTAAACAGCTAGGTTCCTGCATTGTGTTGCAGCATTCGTTGGCAATAAATCGCACGCGGCTCATCAGGTATTCGTGCAATCTGCATGGCTGCCGATAGATTGGAATTGCGTCTCTCTATATTACAAATTGGCCGTGCATACTCCCAAAATGAATAACGGAACACGGTCCGTCCGCTCCTCAAGTACAAGTACTCAATCCGTCGCCTCTTGCTTTTTTGGCTGCACCATTGTACGTGGTCTATGTACTTAGGTACAATCAGTGTTGCTAGCCAACCGTTTGTCTTCCCTGCCAATACGATATGTGAAATTTTAGGGTAGGTAGGGTAGGTAGGGTAGGTAGGGTAGGTAGGGTAGGTAGGGTAGGTAGGGTAGGTAGGGTAGGTAGGGTAGGTAGGGTAGGTAGGGTAGGTAGGGTAGGTAGGGTAGGTAGGGTAGGTAGGGTAGGTAGGGTAGGTAGGGTAGGTAGGGTAGGTAGGGTAGGTAGGGTAGGTAGGGTAGGTAGGGTAGGTAGGGTAGGTAGGGTAGGTAGGGTAGGTAGGGTAGGTAGGGTAGGTAGGGTAGGTAGGGTAGGTAGGGTAGGTAGGGTAGGTAGGGTAGGTAGGGTAGGTAGGGTAGGTAGGGTAGGTAGGGTAGGTAGGGTAGGTAGGGTAGGTAGGGTAGGTAGGGTAGGTAGGGTAGGTAGGGTAGGTAGGGTAGGTAGGGTAGGTAGGGTAGGTAGGGTAGGTAGGGTAGGTAGGGTAGGTAGGGTAGGTAGGGTAGGTAGGGTAGGTAGGGTAGGTAGGGTAGGTAGGGTAGGTAGGGTAGGTAGGGTAGGTAGGGTAGGTAGGGTAGGTAGGGTAGGTAGGGTAGGTAGGGTAGGTAGGGTAGGTAGGGTAGGTAGGGTAGGTAGGGTAGGTAGGGTAGGTAGGGTAGGTAGGGTAGGTAGGGTAGGTAGGGTAGGTAGGGTAGGTAGGGTAGGTAGGGTAGGTAGGGTAGGTAGGGTAGGTAGGGTAGGTAGGGTAGGTAGGGTAGGTAGGGTAGGTAGGGTAGGTAGGGTAGGTAGGGTAGGTAGGGTAGGTAGGGTAGGTAGGGTAGGTAGGGTAGGTAGGGTAGGTAGGGTAGGTAGGGTAGGTAGGGTAGGTAGGGTAGGTAGGGTAGGTAGGGTAGGTAGGGTAGGTAGGGTAGGTAGGGTAGGTAGGGTAGGTAGGGTAGGTAGGGTAGGTAGGGTAGGTAGGGTAGGTAGGGTAGGTAGGGTAGGTAGGGTAGGTAGGGTAGGTAGGGTAGGTAGGGTAGGTAGGGTAGGTAGGGTAGGTAGGGTAGGTAGGGTAGGTAGGGTAGGTAGGGTAGGTAGGGTAGGTAGGGTAGGTAGGGTAGGTAGGGTAGGTAGGGTAGGTAGGGTAGGTAGGGTAGGTAGGGTAGGTAGGGTAGGTAGGGTAGGTAGGGTAGGTAGGGTAGGTAGGGTAGGTAGGGTAGGTAGGGTAGGTAGGGTAGGTAGGGTAGGTAGGGTAGGTAGGGTAGGTAGGGTAGGTAGGGTAGGTAGGGTAGGTAGGGTAGGTAGGGTAGGTAGGGTAGGTAGGGTAGGTAGGGTAGGTAGGGTAGGTAGGGTAGGTAGGGTAGGTAGGGTAGGTAGGGTAGGTAGGGTAGGTAGGGTAGGTAGGGTAGGTAGGGTAGGTAGGGTAGGTAGGGTAGGTATAAAAAAAAAAAAAAAAAAAAAATACCTACCCTACCTGGGTAGGTATTTTTTTTTTTTTTTTTTTTTTTAATTCTAATCCCGCTCAACAAAGTTGGCGCCTATTCAGTGCAAATTCTTTTATTCCATTCCTCTTTCATGCTTCTCGTACTTTCATTCTTCATACCAGGGTTCTTCTTGCATACGTCATCTTGTATACAGTGGGTGGGACTCCCACTTTGTTTAAATACTTAAAAGGCAACTTTATTTATTTAGTGTGAGGTCAAAAGACAAAAGTGCTAAATATACAAGGTTTCAAATAAAATAAAATAAAAAGTGCTGTTGATCACAGTAAAATATGTAAAAAGTGCTGCAGATCACAGATAAGGTACAGAAGTGCTTATCATAGGGAAAATCACAATATAAATAAAGCCTTACACTTAGGGATGAGAAGCACAACAGTGCTTTTCACCATACAGACAATCTGTTTTCTTAGGTACTACCCCAGTGCACAGTTCGTCATTGCAGTTTTGTGCGTGCTATTCTATGCTTCTTACAAAATATTCTTATAATACTGGTGAAGCATAGTGCCACTTCAGCTTCTTTTTAATTTAAATACCATGAAAACAAAATAACATGAAGAACATTTAAGAAATCTCTTTTCTATAGACTCCAATTTTTATACTTTATACATAAACCTACATTTTTCGGAAGAGTAACGGATTACATTACTTTTCATAACATTTTTCGTTGAACCACGTCCAATCTTAAAAATGTTTCGTCAAAAAGATCCATTCGTTACGCAAAGTTCTAGGAAACCGGTACACGTTAATACTAGAAAATTTTACGTGAAGGCTCTCAAAAGACCCATCGAAAGCAACCCATCAAATATGTTTTGTTCCTGAGCTTCCTCTTGGAACCTTTTGAAAATGCCCTTTCAGATTTTTACAAACGTAGTTGGGAAGTACACACTAATATTATAAAGCTAAAAGTTTGTTAGTGTGTTTGTTACTTATGTGGATGGAATTCGGCACAAGCATAGATTATAGTTAGGAATAGCACATAGGATACCTTTTATCCCGGGTTTATTTATATCCTTGTCAATTTTCAACTTTCACGCGGGCGAAGTTGTGACAGAAGCTAGTCTTGATACATACCTACGTGCTTGGACGTATGTCCGAACATCTGCAGTATTCGATGGAAAGGCGCTTGATTGTGCTCACTTGACAACTAAATTCATTCACGTGGGGAAAATTTCAAAGGTGAGAGAGAACCAGAACCGAACGCCAGCCGCACCGCTTTCAAAGATCGCTCTGCCTTTGTATAGTTACGTGTAGCGAGATAAAATAAAGTGACACATCAACGGATCCACATACAAACCTACTACCAAATTAGATATGTATTTGACCGTTTCCAAGCAATTTTATTTACTTATTTACCCCAGTATTCCCATTTGTATATTACTGGTATTCGATGCCTGTATGTAGGTCACGTCTGAGGATATTTCTCGATTTGTTTGCCATCTACATAATTAGTGGTGCCGCTCACATGAATATTGCTGCGATTCGGTGAATTAAGAAAGATTTCGGGCATCGTGCTTTTGGGAATCCCGAGCTTACCTAACTTTATAGTATTTTGTGTCAAGGAAATATTGGTAAAGTTTGTACTGACACTGTACTTCCACTTTATCATTATAACGTTGTGAGCCATTAAACAGCTAGGTGCCTGCATTGTGTTGCAGCATTCGTTGGCAATAAATCGCTCATCAGGTATTCGTGCAATCTGCATGGCTACCGATAGATTGGAATTGCGTCTGTCTATATTACAAATTGGCCGTGCATACTCCCAAAATGAATTATCGGAACACGGTCCGTCCGCTCCTCAAGTACAAGTACTCAATCCGTCGCCTCTTGCTTTGTTGGCTGCACCATTGTACGTGTTCTATGTACTTAGGTACAATCAGTGTAGCCAACCGATTGTCTTCCCTGCCAATACGATATGTGACATTTTTAGATACGATCTTGATTCAATTTCGGTTTGGACATCGAGTGCCGATAGTTCCCGTTACACTTGAGTTTCTAGCAGATCTGGGCATAAAACTACCTAAATAAAAGACAATAGTTATCAACTGCCTATTATCCGAAAATTTGGGAGAGTCTATTAAATGGAACAGATTTTCGATCATAGACGTCTGTAGGCTTCAGACGAAAATAATCTCCCAAAATGGTCACAAACTCTGGACATAATAAATTCCACGATGACCGATGATAAGAAGTCATCATCTGCAAAGCCTTTTTCCCAATTATTATTGGGGTCGGCTTCCAGTCTTACCGGATTCAGCTGATTACCAGTGTTTAACATGGAGCGACTGCCTATCTGACCTCCATAACCAAGTAACTGGGTAACACAATACCCCTTGGCAAGACTGGTGTCAGATCTCAGGCTTCTGACTACCCGTAACGACTGTCAAAGATCTTCAAATGACAGCCGGGACCAACGGCTTAACGTGCTTTTCGAGGCACGGAGGAAACTCGGTATGTTGTAATGATCACCCGTCCACAGACCGACCTTGTCAAGCGTTGCTTAACCTTGAAGATCGACCCGTGCGGCTGTTATTATCCACGAGCTCCTCTGATACCACGAGCTCCACCGATGATAAGAAGTAGGCTATAGATATAAAGTCTTATATTTATATACCTTTAGAGTTTCGATTTCTTGTTACCAACCCCTAGTTTGCATGGCTGCCGAATATAATGGGAGTCAAAGGACACGTGAGCACTACTTTTAGTATCTACCTACTCGAAAAGACATAATGTGTCCGAATATCACGTAATGCGCTACACGTAACTAACTAGCTGTGAAAAAGGGGTATAGCAATTGGAGGAAAACAAGGAATTTCAGACTCCTATGCTGCTTGGTTATCTAAAAATATAAAGACTTAATCTATCTTATATATATAAACATATAAAAGAAGAAAGTGACTGACTGACAGACTGACTCACTCACTGACCATCAACGCACAGCCCAAACGGCTGCAGCTTCAATCATGAAACTTGCCATGTAGGTTCCTTTGGTAGTGTAGGTAGTGTAGGTGAGCACTAAGAAAGGATTTTTGGAAATTCCTCCCCTAAGGGCGTGAAATAGGGGATGAAAGTTTGTATGAAAATCCGTCAGTTTTTAAGTCAGGATCTTCATATTTTGGGTTTAGGCAGATTAGCAGATTAAAAAATATTTTTCACGTTTCTCAGGGCTTTTGAAAATTCCACCCCCATGAGGCACCCTCATGGGGGTGGAATTTTCAAAAGCCCAATGCCAAAAGGGGCATGAAGTCATGGGAATAATGAAATCGTCTAGAGACTTGAAATTTTGCACATGGATACTTTATACTGTGCATACATCCACTAAGAAAGGATTTCTGTGAATTCCACCCCTAAGGGGCTGAAATAGGGGATGAGAGTTTGTATGAAAGTCGGTCAGGATTGAAGTTGGGATCTTCGAATTTTGAGTTTGGGCTGAAGATTAACATCTTATATAAACATCTAAACATATTAATATCTTCTTCTCCTATTATTATTATTAATCTATTCTATCTAAACATATAATAAAAGAAGAAAGTGACTGACTGACAGACTGAATCACTCACTGACCATCAACGCACAGCCCAAACGGCTGAAGCTTCAATCATGAAACTTTGCATGTAGGTTCCTTTGGTAGTGTAGGTGAGCACTAAGAAAGGATTTCTGGAAATTTCACCCCTAAGGGCGTGAAATAGGGGATGAAAGTTGGGATGTTTGTTTGTTTGTGTTGTGTTGTTGTTGTTGTTTGGGTTTGGAAGTATGCTGGTGTTGATTTGAGGGAGAATTGCTTTTCCCATGGACAGTTCTATGTAGCGTGTTCACGTGTTAGCTCATCAAATAGTCTGGTGATATTGGCGCCGACATCCAAAATGGTCAAAAATGTTGTTTACAAGGAAATACTATAATTTAATTACTTACTTATGATTATGATTACTTATTATTAGTCATGGATAAACACAGAAACATAATGAAGGGATAGGGACAGAGATAGAAGATAGAGGGTATTGATTTAAAGTAGGTAAGTATAAGTCTGTCCTAAGAAAAACTTTCATATTACATTATTTTTATCATAATTATTTTTTACTTTTTCTCTACATACTGTTAAAATATGGTAAGGAGAAGCATGTAGTCTACGCGTGCGAAGCTGCGGGCCAAAGCTAGTTATCTTATAAATTATTTAACTTGTAAAAGGGCCAATTTTATAGAAATTATTATATTAAACCCAGTGCCCAAGAAGGGCAGTCGAGCTGACCCGGCCAACTACAGACCCATTTCGATTACGTCCATCCTCTGCAAGAGTATGGAACGGGTACTCAACTCTAAACTCCTGGCATACCTAGAAGCTAATGACATCCTCAGTGACCGCCAATATGGCTTCCGCCAAAATCGGTCAACTGGGGATCTTCTAGCGTATGCCATTCACATCTGGAGTGAGGCCATCGAGAGGCATGGGGAAGCGCTTGCCGTGTCCCTGGACATCTCGAAGGCTTTTGACAGGGTCTGGCATGAAAGCCTTATTGGTAAGCTTCCTTCATTCGGTCTGCCCAGTGGTCTGTGCGATTGGATTGCAGATTTCCTGAGGGACCGGTCCATCCGAGTAGTTATTGATGGCCGCTCGTCTGACCAACTGGATATTAATGCCGGGGTTCCTCAGGGATCGGTGCTCTCAGCAACATTGTTCTTGCTTCACATAAACGATCTGCTAAAACCCGGCACCTTTGGGTATGCGGACGACAGCACTGTTGCTGAGAGATACGTCTCCGACGCGCGCGCTACTGGGCCTCAAGTCCGGTCTCTGCGAGAGGCCATGGTTGGGCGCTTGAATCTTTCCTTGAAGGTAGTCTCCGAATGGGGCGATGCCAATCTGGTCAGTTTCAATGCTGCTAAGACCCAGGCGTGTCTTTTTTCCGCTAAAAGGAGCCAGTTCCACCCGGCTCCTTCTTTCCGAGATGTGACCGTACCGATAACGGACCGACTTGAGCTTCTTGGCGTTACGTTGACATCGACCCTCAATTTTGGTCCATTCATTGAGGCAAAAGCTCAGCTGGCTGCCAAAAAGTTGGGGGTTCTTGCGAAGGTGAGACGGTACTTCACCCCAGAGCAGTTGCTTAACTTGTATCAAGCGCAAGTCAGATCATGCATGGAGTACTGTTCTCATCTCTGGGACGGATCTGCCAAATACCAGCTGGATGCACTCGAGTCGATCGAAAAACGAGCCAAGAGGCTTATCGGCAATGAGATACTGGTCGAGTCTAGGCTCCAGAGCCTTGAACATCGGCGCCGAGTTGCCAGCCTGTCGGTTTTTTATCGGTTACATTTCGGGGAGTGTGCGTTGGAATTGCATGAACTGATTCCTCCTAGCCCGTTCCATCATCGGACTACAAGACGTACGGCGATGCGTCATCGATACATGGTGGACATCCCACCCATACGCACCAAACGTTTTGGGAACACTTTTATTATACGAACAGCAAAAGAGTGGAATTCCCTGCCTGAGTCTGTGTTTCCCGATAGCTACAACCTGGGAGTCTTTAAGTCAAGAGTGAATAGGTTACTTCTAGGCAAGCGTGCTCCATCGTCGACCACATCATCGCTTACCATCAGGTGAGATAGTGGTCAAACGCAAGCCTATTACATATAAAAAAAAAAAAAAGTGAACGAAACTGTTTAAACCTCTATATTTATAAATTGAAAATCGGCCCTTTGTTGCCAATCTTGTATTTCTGTACAAACAAAATCAAAAACAATAATTGCAGCACCACATATGCCGTACAAGCTCCCCCGTCCAATACCACAAAAGTATTCTCTCCTTGTGGACGTCACTGAGCATATTTGCGATAGTCTGTAATGCTCTGAACAATGTTAATATTTTTTATATTTTTTTTTTTAAACTTTGCCCCACACTAGGAATTTCTTCCTGTATCGTGGGTGCGTTTACAAACATATAAACTCACATACACAACACCCAGAGTCGGAACAACTATCTGTAGGTCATACAAATATTTGTTCCGTGCGGGAATCGAACCCGCGACACGCAGCGCAGCAGTCAATCGCTCAACCACTGCGCCAACCGTGCGCCAAAAATATATATTATATATAATTAAACCGGACCGGCATCGACTGCTCGGTAATTGGGTTGACCAACAGGCTCCTGCGGGTATCACCACGTACAGCCGCGTGAGCAATACTCCTGAGGCGTGTACCTATGTACCAGGATACCAGGAAACGTACGCAAGTTAACTTATGTAACATGTGTTTCGTATTCCTACAACGGACTCTGGTTTGTTTGTGTGTTCCAGTAGTTGTTTCACGAAATAGTACGAATCAATTTGCTGAAAGTTTTCCTAGTTGATAATGTCGAGCGAGACAGCGTGCGAGATAAAACAAACTAATAGTCTGCCTAATAATGGTTCAAAAGGATGATTTTGTCTCTAGAAATAATTACTTGTAACCTGCCGCTTCATGAAGCATTGATTGTTATTGAAATCAAACGATTCCTATGTACTGAAATAAACCCCAGGAATATAGTTGTACACTTGCGTACTGCAGGTACTTCGATTTGACATTCCGTTGGGTTATCAATGGGAACGTGAATACGATACATACTTAGGTAGGTAATACCTATACAAGTATACACATAATCACCCATAGTAAATATTCCCTGTACTCTTTTCGTTATTTCTATCTAGTACAACTATTCTGTTCCCTTTAGATTATTTTAAGGTAGTCCTGTATTTTATTTAAAGATAGAAATATTAGGAGTAGATTTGGTAAGGCAATCGGACATAAGAAAATATACATAGCTGTTTCAAACACCCGTTCAAAATCTAATAAGAATAACACGAGGATTGTCATTATTTGTTGACTTAAATACATTGTGAGTGAAATACTCAATAAGCAGTATTTAATACGGAGTAAGGCTTTATCAAACTGGCGCAGGCATAGGTGTCTCAGCACTCTCAGCTCGGGGTAAGTCAGTAACAACGGCGACGTCGCACGTTGATACACGCCTTAACAGAATTTAAGGCGGGTGCTGTTGAAATGCAACGTGTATGCTTTTAAATACGACGTGACGAACGGTCGTTTTAGAGGCATTTCTTTATGTTGAACTTTGAGGTTAAAAAAGTGCTGGCTCTCGGCCTAATTCGAACTTTTGATTTTGACTAGGGAGGTTAGGGCGGTTATGCACTACATACGATCCGTGTCCGTGATTTGATTACCGAGTTCTATCCCAATTGAAAATGTTCTGAATTCGAACGAAAATAGTAGTGCGTAACCTCTCTACAAGAAGTACTGCGGCTAAATCGGATCCAAAAATCCTCGGATTCGGATCGGATGCAGTAGTTTATACGTAGGTTGTTACGCACTACACGTCCATGTCCATGATTTAAGTTCAGAGCAATTCATTATTGTACACATTCATTCAGAACATTTCTAGTTCTGACGAGTTATGACGGATAGATTTCGGATGAAGTGCGTAAACTTCCTTTTAAGAAGTAAGTATGGCTACTTCGAAACCGAAATTTCATGGACCCGCATCAGATGTAGTGCATAACCGCACAAAGTACAATTTTGTGTGTGTGTTTTCGTAAGAAAACTTTTATGTTGCATTTGCAAAATTAGTTTTACCAGTTTAAAATTATAAAATGACAAGATAGACAAAGTGTCGTTTTTTAAGCGATGGTGATTGTATAAATGCTATAATGTAAGGAATTGATCAGTAACAATTTGATAGCGCTTGGCAAACCCATAAATTTTTATATTTTACCAATCGCTATCGCGACTGATTCGGACTTCGGACAAGATTCGGCATTACTCCGCGACTGTACTAATAATGCAATTGAGCAGTGGGTCCAGTCGACCTGTTCAAAATGTGATTGTGTTGAGTGATCCCGCGGGTCCATTTCGAGTTGGTCCAGCAGCCATATTGCGTAAGTGCGTAAAGAGTTTGATCGCTATCCAACCGACTAAAGCGACCAATCACACAAGCAAGACGGAAATCCACATCGCGTTGGATAGCGATCAAATTCTTTGCGCACTTACGCAATACGGCTGCAGTTGACCAAAGACTTCGCTTTCGTTGATAGAATATCACTTGTATCCGAAGCACCCAGACTCCGATACTTGACTTCTAAACATTTTAAACAGTTGAAAAAACGATAAGTACTCATCAAAGGAAACATTTTTGGTAGACCCCATTCATTATAACGTAATTTATCTCGACAAGCTTCACAAGCATCGGCCCTTTGAAACCCATTTACAAAATAATTAGATTCCCTCATTTAGAGCAATTTTCTGATTTGATTAAAATTGACTTAGACATTGGCAAGATCATTAACAAACTTATTCTGGCGTCTCCGTGCGTTTGGATAACACTTCTGTAAAGATTTTCATTACATTAGAATTTAATTAACGAATCCTGCTATTATTAAATATTTATTAAGTTCTTCTCGTAAGATTTCGAATCAATATTGACACTGCTAATAGATTCTAGAACGAGTTAAATTTGAATTTGGAGCTAGTTATTTTAGCCTTAATGTTGAAACAACAGGAGTGAAGTGGTATTCCATGTTTTAAAGCGAGTAATGTAATGCTAGCAGAATGGTACAGTATAGTAGGTAAGAGTAACAATTTGTGTCTCGTTTTGTAGTGTCACGACCCTGCAATCAACTGGCTAGGTTACTGCCAAGCCGTTACTGGAGGTTACGACTATGTCTCTATCATGGTATACGTGGAAACATCAACCACCTGTCATCTCTTTATTGCTGATACATAAGTAAATACCTTAGCTCACAACAAATGTATGTTGGTACTCAACATCCTACCACCTACCCTTAAAAGAATTTTATTGGGATTACGTGTTCCCGATACACATAAATGTAGATGTCCTCTCATTTAAGAGCTTCCAAACTAATGAACCGATTTAAATAAATGAGGCGTCAATCCATTTACCTGAATAACACCTTTTCAAGCTTGTTTTTAAGTGATTCTTGAGGAGCTTCTGGAGATATTTGTTTCTGTATAAGGTGCTTGAGGCAATACGCAGGCACGAGAATTATTTTGTTCAATTAAGAGCTTTTTTCTAGGTTAGTTTGATATTCGGATTTGTTTTGTAAAACTGCGAAAGTTTGCTTTAAACGCAGACGTAGATCTCATCCTGTGACCAAAACCCATATGATTAGTATACATATTTAAATAAGTAACTTAATTCTTAATAGGTACTTACTTAAGTAGCGTTTGAAGGCCTCCCTTTAGGTGGAGCGATGACCTGGCCTGGTCAAGGCTGCGGGAGTATGGTTGATGCGAAACGCACAGGACCGATTAGTGTGGCGACGCTTGGAGGAAGCCTCGGTGTCCAGCAGTATACATCTTTCAGCTGAAATGATGATGAAATTGCTAGATGAAATACTACTAAATTTTCCCTGCGAGTTAGCTGCCGTTGTATATCCCACAGGAACAGAGGATGAAAGTTTGTATGAAACACATTTTTTATTTGAAATGAATCAAATTTGGTATTTTGCCTCTAAATATAAAATACAACTTCAAGGATTTTTTGAATTTCATCCATAAAAGAGGTTTTTTTACCTTTTTAGTTTTACCTACCTAATAGGCAAGTTGTTTAGTAAGAACTTATAATGCCAGAATAGATTACCCGAATAACATGAAACTTGAACATAACCGGTGAAATGAGAGATCTGCGTACCGCTTTCGAGCCTACTGGCGTGATTTATGTTATGAAATGGTATAAACAGCAAACAGACATGCGATTGCAGCAATCCCGAGAGATTTGCTGTTATTTATTGAAGAGTTCTGTTGTATATCTCCGAATTTCTTCATCAGTTCGTCACCAAATTAAATGGGACCAATTCCGAATATATTCTTTCAAACAAAAAAAAAATACAAAATCGGTCCACAATTGGTGAACATACATAAAAAAACACATACATAAAGTCGAACATAGAACCTCCTCCTTTTTGGTAAGTCGGTTAAAAATGACATTTAAACATAGCATAGCATGGGGAGTCTATTGATAGTAGAAAGGTGTATAGATATTTTTTGCTAAGAGGTATTAAAAACTCAAAATCAGCCAAATGTCCTTTATGACATTTGGCTGATTTTGAGTAACACTCTAGCTATAGGGGGCTAGCAGAGATTACCTTTTATATTACCGGTCGCCGCTCGTACTATAACAAACATACTTATAAAAACACAGTTTTTATTTCTATGTATTTATGATAGAAAATCCTACGTGCATGTAAACCAACTGCTTTTAATCCTTTGCATCTAATGCAAGCATTTCTACTAATGGCTCACAGGATAGACTCATGAATAATATAGCACTAAACAGTTACTGTTCACTACGATATATTAACTATTTAAGTCGTGTTCAAGCTGGTAACTGCCTCATTAAGCTATTCCTCACGCATTAAGCCATACTGCCGTCCTACAGCAAGTGTGTCACTATCTGACAAAATCATCATTTTGAGTTATAGACGAAAAACAAAGAACCGCGAAATAATATAATTGGATGCTGTTTATCAACTATAGATCCTTTTAGCAATTTAGGGTACGTTTTTATTTTTTATCCGGAATCTATTGAAAGTTTCTAGAACAAGGTTTCATATCAAAACAAATATTTTGTAACTGCATCGTCACGAGACACAAACGTGTGTGCAAAATTTCAGCTCATTAGGACACTGGGAGATGGGTCAAAGGCGAATGGCAGGCTTTTATGGCAATTTCGTACCGCTAATAAAATTTCGTGTTTTGGGATATTTTTTGTTTTAATTGGTAGTTAATATGATAGATAATCCCTTTTTAAATTCTTAGATTTTTAGAACTTGGGACGTAAAAGTTATAACCAGTTTTATTTTTCAAGGTTATGTACTAGTGTTCTAATGTAGATTGGTACATATAGGTAAATGTTACATAATGTGTAAAAGAAATGTTCCAAATTGCTTGTTGCTATCCTTGCAGTGTTTTACTTACAATTAAGGTACTTTACTTTAATTAGGTAGATTGAAATGAGGATCGTACCTACTCAGGGCATTAGGAGATACCTACGACCAGCAGTGGACTGCAACAGTTTGATAAAGATGAGTTTGATTATATTTAACGTTACTTCTATTTCTAAATAATTAATGATCATTTCAATATATTTGTTATTTTACATGAGGCAACTTCTAATAACATAACTGCGTTTAGTGTACGTTTTTATTACGTTTATTTATTAAAATCTTTTTATTGATATTATTAACTAATCCGAAGTTATAAAATAGTAAACTTACATGAAAATAAATGGTTTAGTTGCCTTAATAAATGGTACAAATTCTATAAAAAACAACAAAAAAAAGTATACTGTACTAAATCTGCCGTTCACCTTTAACTTGCGTGTAAAAAAATCCTGCGTAGACAGATCGATAGAATAATGTTTGATGATTACGTGGTATTAAAACTCAAAATGTCTAGCAGTGGACGTCTTTCGGCTGAAATGATGATGATGATGAAAACTCAAAATCAGCCAAATGTCAGATAGTGACACTCTTAGCTATAGGACGGCAGTATACCACGCTACATTATAATTGCATACCTAATCAAGTTCCCTGCTATTGTTTACAGTACTGATTGCAGGGCTGCTGTGATACACGACTGCCTTCTTAATCATATTGTAGCCCGGTGACCTGAAACCAATTGTATTGTAGAAGCCATTGTACTTCCCGTTTAGAAATATAATCGCGCTGTAATTGAATCAAATCCTTATGAATGCTAAAGCAAGCGTTGTGTGATTGAAAAATATTTGCTGTATGATTGCCGGCAAAGTATATGAGGGTTTTTGATTAAGACGAGCAACGGCTGGCTTGGGAGATTTTTCTTCCTTCCATCTCGCTGAAAAAGAACTGTTAAGGTTGCCCTAGTCAACGGCATGAACTATTTTGTGCACGGGGTTAAAATGCATGCTATCTCATCCGATTATTTAATATCACTTTCAGGACGGCTAAGTTGCTGTTGTTAGAAAAATTCTTCGAAAATTTTTCACCTTATGCTGTTAGATACCACGCGGCTGGTCTATTTTAGTTACTTTCATAGTATATTGTCTTACGGTATCTTACTATGGGGAAGGGCTGCAGACATTGTCAATTTTATTTTGCAAAAACGAGCCATCAGAGCGATATACAATCTTCGCCGGCGCGATTCTCTAAGGGAACTGTTTAAGGACATTAACATCATGACGGTTCCTTGTCAATATATTTATGAAAACATCATGTAAGTGAGAAAGAATTTACATCTTTTTAGTATAAACGGACTTGACTTGACTTGACTTAATGTCCTATAATCCCTAGATGGGGCAGAGGGTGTCCACCGATGTCCTGCATCGCGATCGGTCATGAGCTTCACGCTTCACCTCGCTCCGTGTCATTCCAATGCTCCTCGCTTCTGCCAACACGGTGCGACGCTAGGTTTGACAGGGATGGCCACGCTTTGTTTTCCCTTGAGGATTCCAGTCCAAAGCTTGCTTGCCCCTCGGAGCATGTGGCCAATCCATCTCCACTTGCGACGCTTGATCTGGCGGTCGATCGGGCTCTCGTGGCATTTCTCCAACAGCTCTACATTGGAGATGGTTTCCGGTCAGTAAATTTCGAGAATGCGACGAAGACAGCGGTTGACGAAGACTTTGCAGCATGGATTTGACATTGGACCCGAAGATATTGAGTTTAATCCTTCGGGTCAGTTTCCGCGATTGCCAAACAGGCCTCAGCTGCACGAAGGTTGCTCGGGGATCCTAGATGCGATGTCCTCTTCACTACCCCCAGTCTCTGACACGACACTCCCGAGGTATGTAAATTTGTGGACGCGTTCCACTGCCTCTGTGCCAATCAGCAACGGTGAGTGTTTCTTCACACCAGTTATCATTTCCTGGGTCTTCCGGATGTTTATTTTGAGCACCGTTTTTGCCGCTTCCTGACGTAAATCGTTTAGCTTTGCTGGCATATCGGCGTGGGTATGACTCAGCAGGCATAGATCATCGGTTTAATCCAAATCGTCCAAGACGTTGGATAATCCCCACTATGCCGCGGCGCATTATGTTATCATAGATGCGAATCATAATTCCATCAAGAACGACTAGGAAGAGGAGCGGCGACAGGAGGTAGCCTTGGCGGACACCTGCGTGCACTGTTACGTCATCCGATATGAAGCCGTTATGAGTAACCTTACAGGAATATTTCTTGTAAATACTCTGCAACAGAAGAACTATTTTCGGCGGCGCTCCAATGTCCAGTAGGCGGGACCAGATAATAAACCACGTATCAAAGGCCTTTTCGAAGTCTACAAAAGTTAGATAAATCTCCCTCTGCCATTCTGATGCCTGTTCCAGTATGATACGGAGAGTGTTGATCTGGTCCGTACAGGAGCGGTTCGAGCGGAAACCAGCCTTCTCCTTGCGTAGAAGAGGATCCACGGTCTTTAATAATCTGTCCAGGATGATCTTGCAAAAAACCTTAGAGGGAATCGAGAGCAACGTTATACCTCTCCTCTCTTTCATTGTAGCATTTTCGCAGTTGTCAGGTCGAGTCCTGGTGCTTTGCATATCTTCAAAGAGCGGACTGCCTCCGTAACTTCAAAGGCTGACGGTGGTTCCGTGTTAATGTTGAGAAGCTGGGATGGCGGGGAACTGACTTGCAGCGCATCAGGTGTCGATTGGTTGTCGATTTGTGCCATTAAACAACAGAGCTGGTCTCTGTATAGGCCACTTTGATGCGGTTCCACGCCTCGTCTAAGAGTCCGTAGCAGCATCGAGTACAGAAAGCCGCTCCCAACCTTTGCATTCAGTTCCCCCATGACGATGACGATGTCTTGCTTCTTTATGCTCCTAAGGGTGGCGTTGAGGGCATTGTAGAAGTCGTCCTTGGTATCCTCTGTTGATGCATTGGTTTCAACGTAGCACTGGATAATGGAGATCATCCGGGCTCTTGAGTTGAACCGGGCACACATGATCCGGTATCAGTTTCCAGTCCAAGAGGCTATTCTTAGCTGCATTAGAATTGAGGAGCCCCACGCCATACTCGCGCACATCTTCCTCACTTTCTTTACCTAAATACAGCAAAGTCAAGCCCCCGGACGTTCTCAGCTCACCAAAACCGTTTCTCCTCACTTCGCTCAGACCGAGTATCTGAAGATTGTAGCTAAGCATTACTGCTTCTGCTTGGGCTAGTCGGCTGTCATCGCTAAGCGTGCGTACGTTCCAATAAGTAATTCGTGTCTGTTTTTTCATGCCGGTTTTAGGAATCAGTTAATTATTGTCGGGCAAGCGGGTGATTAGCCCACTGTGCCTTAATCCGATAGCGGGGCTGCCGCCTTAGAGCCTTCGGATGAGCTCAGTTTTATTTCGGGTATCCTCCCGAGTGAGAAGATTCTGTTCTAAGGCGCAGAATATTCGCCCTTCGCCTTGCATCCGTTAGCTCAGCTGCAACTCGGGGTGGCGGACGCGTGGTGGTGCGGTTGCAGCAGGTCCCAGGGAGAATGACGGGGACGTGGATGAATCTTCTATAAAATGTACGTAGACTTCTATAAAATGGGTCCTCGCGAGACCCTCATTGAAAAATTTAAAGAGATCGATATACTGACTCTACCTTCACTTTATATTTTAGAATGTATTTTGTATGTCCGCAAAAATCGAGGGCTTTTCAAAACTAGAAGCGACTTCCATAATTTAAATACACGCAGTAAACACGAAATTGTATTACCCAAATTCAGATTAACGAAAACTAGCAAGTCTTTTCTTATAAACAGTACAAGCTTTTATAACAAGTTGCCAAAGTCAGTTATAGAACTGACCGATGGAAAGTTCAAAAATCACATCAAACGTGTCCTTATTAAAAAAGCATATTATAAAATCAAGGACTACGTTGAAGATAAAAATATTTGGTTTTAGCTCCTTCTACACATGCGGCTTCCCTGGTAACTCATAAACGGCACAAATATGTGGATGTCTCTAACTATTCTCAATCTCATTTTTTCTTCATTTAATAAGACTTTTTACAATGGTTTTCAATTATCTTTATAGCCCTTTGCTAAGAATAGTTACAGCACTGATAACAACATTTGTGCCACATGTTAAATTTAGTCTTGTTAAACTTTGTATAGATTATTTTACCGATTGGTTTGTAAATGTGTGAACATTGTAGGCCTTCTAGATTTCTAGATTGTTAACATTTTATCTCGTTTTACTTTTTTAATCTTTTGTTTATTTATTATATAATAATTTCTTGTTTTAGTTTCTTACGACTTATTATCGGGCCTGCGTTGTCCCCCCATCTAAGTACTGCTGTAACATGGAAATATTGTAAAACCAAACAATTTTTTAAAAGAGTAACCATGGAGTTTCTTGCCGGTTCTTCTCCATAGGAATCGACCAACCCGAACCGTGCACATTGTCGACGTTTTATAAGTGCCCATGTAGGCCTATGTGAAATAAAAATTATTGATTTTGATTTTGAATCGGATCGGCTAGGGCTCTGCTTTATACGGTACTCCGCCACGAGTACAGCAGAAGGTATTTTTGGCATTTTCTAGGTAATGCTGTTCTCACCAACAGCGATTCCCACCAAAAAATACCTTAGCTTCTCTTCCACGGAGACAGACATAATTACATTACTAGAAATAGGGACCAATTAGTTCAATCAGGTTTCAGACTGGCTAAGAGGCCTTATCTTTCATGGGGTACTGTACAAAATGTTACAATAAAATCCCTCCTCCACAACCACTAGGCCGCAAAAACAAGTGATATGCAGAACATTATTGTTTTATAGTATTGTTGGACCTGCTCAAGACTATATGAATATATTTGTATTATATAAACTCATTTTTAATGTAACGTTTAAAAGTGCCGTTTGGTGGCCTAGTTGAAATAAAATATCTTTGTCCGACAACACGTGCAAAAGAGATAGAGGCTGTGATGAACAGTAAGAAGCTAGTTCGCGTACGAATTAGCACTTTTGCAAGTTTGTAGCAAAATGGATGATGATTTAGTACAAAAACAAGCGAGCGAAATTTTATAAACAGACCTTTGGGAGTATGGATATCATGGAAAAACGACTAAAGGTTTTTTTTTATAAATAAAATTATTTGCATTTTTGAACTACTAATCTATCCCTGTATGGTGACTGTTTTGCAATTTTCCTTCTTCTTATAGTATTTATTTCCGCCCAAAGATGCGTTAAAATTAGTGTTAAAATATGGTACTTTCGTCGCTCATAACTTTCATAGTTTATTTTTTAGTTTCGATACAAAGCTAGATAATGATGAGACAAATTGTTTATTTTATTTTATTTTGAACATACATCGTCAAACAATGGAGTAATCACCATACTACGTTTGTATGGAAGAATGATCGACTAGGACAACCTTAAGAAACATCATGTTCATTACTTACATTTTGCCGCGGCTTCGGTCCCGTGTTGTATCCCGCAAGAATTGTGCATTTTTTCGAAATAAAAAGTTGGCTATAATACTCAGCAATGGTATAGTTTTATTTATGAAAAAAATTTGTTTCTTAATTGAATCAGTATGTAGTTTCAACGGTTACATTTTACAAACAGATAAACAAACAATTTGCCACTTTATAAGACGAGTTGTCTCAACATTTAAAAGTGTTTTTTTTTCCGTTTTTTTTTTTCTTATTATAGTAACAAATATATTAATATTTATACATAATAATTACATCACATCATCAGCCTATTAATGTTCCCACTGCTGGGACACAGGCCTCTCTGTGAGAGGGGATGGGCCATAATCCACCACGCGGGCCCAGTGCGAGTTGGTGGATGTCACATATTTTCGAATTTTTGGTTCTACATGCCGGTTTCCTCACGATGTTTTCCTTAACCGTTTTGAGAGCAGTGGTGAAGAAATAATTTACACAAAGTAAAGCGCCTGCCTGGGTTCGAAACCAAGACCTACAACTTGTAAGTCGCGGCCGATACCACTGGGCCACCACTGCCAGCAAAGAATATGAGGGTTTTTGATTAAGACGAGCAAAGGCTGTTTTGGGAGATTTATCTTCCCTTCATCTTGGTGAAAAAGAACTGTTAAGAAACATCATGTTTTTAACCCCCGACGAATAAAGAGGGGTGTTATAAGTTTCACGTGTGTTGCTGTGTATCTGTGTGTCTGTCTGTGGTATCATGGCGCCTAAACGGATGAACAGATTTTGATTAAGTTTTTTTTTTTTGTTTGAAAGGTGATTTTGTCGAGAGTGTTCTCAGCTATGTTTGAATAAAATCGGTTCAGCCATTCAAAAACTATGAGCGTTTTTCTGTTTAAATCGGGGTATTTTAGCAAGATAAATGTGCCGGGGGTTTTCTAAATTTTAAAATTTTACTTGTTTAGATTTTTGTCACGCTTTCGGTCCCGCGGTAAAGCCCGCAAGAATTGTGGATTTTTCCGAAATATAAAGATGGCTATAATACTCAGCAATAGCGTATAATAGTTACAACGGATCTTTGTGTCTCTGAAGTTGGCTCTGCCAGCCATTGCGTAAGAAGTTAGTCATCGAGTATACTGCATAGAGTAAGCGAGATAGGACTATGCGACAAACGTAAGCGAGTGAAAGAGACAGTTATAAAATGCTATCTTCACCTCAAACATTTACACAAAAGTAGCTACTGCGCGGAGTCTTGCAGCCAATTGAGTGACAAAGATCCGTTGTGAGTATTATAGTTTTATTTGTGGAAGAATTTTGTTTCGTAATTGAATTAGTAGGTAATTGCAGTGATTACGTTTTACAAACAGAAAAAAAAATAAACAATTTGCGTTTTTATAAGAGCATTTAAGATCTACCTAGGCCTAGAGACCTGCCTTTAAAAAAATATATAATTTCTGAAAATCTTATATCCTATTTTACAGCCGAAATTATACAGCTATAATAAAAATATATTATTATTTTATATATCGTTATCAAATAATAATTTCCAATTGAACTAGTTCTATAACTTCTTTTTCCAGGAACAAAATAGATACGCGAGTCTACGCGAGCTTACTACGTCCTACCTACACCACGTTATAATATTCTAGCTCTCATAAAAGGCACAGATGGATAAAGTGCCGAGAATTTTTATAAGAGCTTTGATCAACTAGATCGGATTTGATAATAGGATTCCTTTGAGGTCTTTAGACACTTAAGAATAAGTATTTATTAACTTAATACCTATATCTTAAGAATTTTAATATCTTAACAGGTTGACTGCCACGAAGGTCACCGGTGACCCCCAAACAATACATTTTCTATTGTGTTTATTTCGTGGCAGTCAAACTGTTAAGAATCTTTGTCAGTTTTTTTTTATTATCTAAACTTCGCAGATGTAATATGTATCGATATCTAATCTAACGACGACGAAGCATAAAAACTGGCCAAGTGCGAGTCGGACTCGCACACGTAGGGTTCCGTACCATTATGGCAAAAAAACGGTGAAAAAATCGTTTGTTGTATGGGACTTACACTTAAATATTTATTTTATTCTCGTTTTATTATGTTTTGTTATAGCGGCAACAGAAATACATCATCTGTAAAAAATTCAACTGTCTAGCTGTCACGGTTTATGAGACAAACGGACAGACAGACAGATTGTGGAGCCTTAGTAATAGGGTTTAGTTTAAGTAGGCCGTTTTTACCCTTAGGGTACGGAACCCTAAAAACGATCTTTATTATTAACTAGCTGACCCGGCAAATTTTGTTTTGCCATAAAAACACCAAACATTTATCTACCCTACCCTACCCTACACTACCCTACCCTACCCGACCCTACACTACCCTACCCTACACTACCCTACACTACCGTACCCTACACTACCGTACCCTACACTACCCTACCCTACCCTACACTACCTTACCCTATCCTACACTACCCTACCCTACACTACCCTACCCTACACTACCCTACCCTACCCTACGCTACACTACCCTACCCTACACTACCTTACCCTACACTACCCTACACTACCCTACCCTACACTACCCTACCCTACACTACCCTACACTAAAAAAAAAAAAACCTAAAAACCATCTTTGAACTTCAACGAAAATTTTAAAAAAAGAATTGTCCAAATTGGTCCAGGCGTTATTGAGTTATGCGCTTACCAACACATTTTGCGATTCATTTTTATATTATAGACTAGCTTCTGCACGCGATGCCGCATGAATAGTTTTTTTTTTTATAACAAGTGTATTATAATATCTGTGACTGTAACTAAGAGAATATTAGAACGGCATATATATGAAATGTATCCTGTGTTAATCCAGGTATCTATCTGTGTGCAAAATGTTATACAAATCCTTTCAGCCTGTTACGTTATTTAAACACTAAATATTATACAAACTTTCTAATGTATAATATTAGTAGGATTTCAAGTAGCTACAGCTGACTATGGGGTCAACGACTCCTGCAAGCAATTTATGAAATTATGAGTTTAGATTTCAGACCCACCACACCTGCGTATTTTCATTGACTAATTTAATTTGACCCCGTATTGGTCAACCCTCCATGAGTGTCGGTACTAATAAATTAAGTGCCTACGTCCGGCGCATCCGGGACAGTTAACCTTGCGACGGCTTGCTGTTTCTAAACTTTGACCACAGAATGGGCTGTTATTAAATTCTTTTGTCTCCTTATCGGGACAAACGTGAAATCAGGCAGGTTGGTATGAGAATAGGTCATGCTGTTAAAATTAACTAGTCAGCAAGGAAAACAGAGCTAACTTCCCACAGGAACTTTATACAAAGCTACATTCTGTGCGAGTTAGCGATTGCTGAAATACCTAATTATTCAGGTTTGACAACGTCATATGCGAATGTTTTTTTTGCATAATTCGCAGTTTAACCTGAGGTAAAAGATGTGCATCTTCATGAGTGCCTTCAACCCCTGAAAGATTGCCAATGAATTCGTCTAGAGAAAGTGGTAAAGATTAATCTAAAGTAATCGCGTAAATCAGCCAGTCATGACGAAATCCATAACTTACTCCTAAAGAATTTGCCACAGAAGGCGATAGTATATATTACAAAAATCTTCAACGGTTGTCTTGGTCTAGGCTATTTCCCTAGTATCTGGAAAAAAGCTAAAATCATACCACTTAAAAAACCTGGCAAAGACAGCACATTTCCTGTAAATTACCGTCCGATAAGCCTGTTACCTTCTGTTGGCAAACTTTTTGAGTCTTTAATATATACTAGACTATTAGGTGCCACTGAGCGGTCTTTGATCCAGGAGCAATTTGGTTTTCGTGCTACCCACTCAACTACTCAACAGCTGGCCAGGGTGACTGAACACATATCTCATCACTTAAATCTCAGACAATCCACGGGTATGTTCCTGCTAGATATTGAAAAAGCATTTGATACCGTATGGCACGAAGGCCTGCTGCACAAATTACGTACTCTTAAGGTGCCCATGCCTCTCATTAAACTTATCCAGTCGTATCTTACGGATCGCAAATTCCTAGTCTTCATTGGAGAAACCACATCATCACCCCAAAAAGTACCAGCTGGCGTTCCTCAAGGCTCGATCATCGGGCCTTTTTTATTTCTCCTGTTCTTGAATGATATCCCTATCCAACCTAGAACCAAACTAGCTTGCTTCGCTGATGATACTGCCTCATATACCTCTTCGGATGATACCGATCTGATCATAGGTCGTCTTCAATATTCTATTGACTTACTTTTGGACTATTTTAAGAAATGGAAACTCAAAATAAATGAGGATAAGACGGAAGCTATTTTCTTCTCTCGTGCTAGGCAGCCCCCTTCAAGAACTTTGAAAGTTGCAGGCCGTGTAGTACCTTGGAAAACTTGTGTGCGTTATCTGGGAATCAAAATGGATAATCGACTAAACTGGTCCAAGCATATTTCTGATCTACGTGTGAAGGGCGCCAAAGCTCTTGGTGCTTTAAACCCTGTACTTAATTGTAAAAGCAAATTGAATAGCCGTACGAAACTGAGGATTTATACTACACTTGTCCGCCCGTGTATAACATACGCTTGTCCCGTCTGGAGTAGCACCTGTCTCTCTAACCATCAATTATTACAAGTTATACAGAATAAAGCCTTAAAACTATCCTACAAAACCAAATTTAAAACAAATCTCAATAAACTACATAAACAAATTAAACTTCCTTTCCTATACAATCACATAATTAAAATATCACTAAGATTTTATAATAAGAATAAAATGAATACTTCCAATCCCTTGATCTTTAATCTATGTTCAAAAACATTAGACCAATTACCATATGTCGATAGATACGGCACTTACCGCCTACCGCATCACTATCTTTTGTTCCCACCAACTGAGGTGCGAGCGACCAGCGGCTTGACCCCCGAGAGGCTCGCTGCCGCCCCGGCTCCGGCCGCTGTAGCACCGGAGCGCGGGCGGCAGGGAAGCTCCGTCCGCTGATCAATAACTGGTCACACGGCAGTTATTTCTTCAGTTTACCGTGCGATCAGTTAATAATTACTTAAAATTATTTTTATTTATGTTGTCATACCTACGTGCAAGCAGCAAATTATAACTATCCTAAATAATTTGCAAAAAATGTTATTGTTAACATGTTATGGTGTTAAAAGTTAATGATATTATCAGTTTAATAATTTCATATTGTGATAAACTTTAAAAGGCGAAAGTAGCCTCATAAAGTGATCTGTGTCTATTGTGTAAATGTGTCTTAGGGTAAGTGCATTTTTGTTAAAGTTTATGTAAAATAAAGATCTTTGAAAATGAAAATGAATCTAAAGTAATCCATGTCCATACTTTGAGGAGCTCGCGGCTAAATAATAACAGCCGCACGGGTCGATCTTCAAGGTTAAGCAACGCTTGCCGAGGTCGGTCCGTGGGTGACCATTTCAACATACCGAGTTTCCTCCGTGCCTCGGCAAGCACGTTAAGCCGTTGGTCCCGGCTGTCATTTGAAGATCTTTGACAGTCGGGACGGGTAGTCAGAACTTGCGATCTGACACCAGTCTTGCCAAGGGGTATGGTGTTACCCAGTTACTGGGTTGTGGAGGTCAGATAGGCAGTCGCTCCATGTAAAACACTGGTACTCAGCTGAATCTGGTAAGACTGGAAGCCGACGACCCCAACAACAATTGGAAAAAAGGCTAAGCAGATGATAAATCCATGTCCATACTTACCAACTCATATTTTATTAATAATATTATTAATGTGAAAGTAACTCTTCTGTCTGTCTGTATGTCTGTTTGTTACACTTTCACGTCTGAACAGCGGAACCAATTTTTTAAGAATTTTAGCATAGTGGTAAATTGGAACTTGTAGAAAGATAAACCTACTTATATATATATACTTTTATCCCTGTAGTATGCGTTCCCTTGGAATAATTTTAGGTTTTCAAAAAGAGGTATTATTTTGTTTATATACACGTTTGTAAAACGTCAAACCGTTCCGACTGTACAAAAATTATTGGAACAATAGTAAACCAAACTATCATTGAGTAACATGGGCTACTATTTTCCCAGCAAAATCACGATTCCACAGAAAATAAACACAAAAGCCAAAGAAGCAAAGCCGCGAGAAAACTAGTTAGCTTACAAGTCATACAACGTAGTATTTTTATGACACATCAAGACTGGATAGATTCTTCAGCGTCAGAACTTTAATTAAGTCTCGAATGTACAAACGAGTTGCCGAAACTAGTTAGCGTGTTTAGTAACTATAATTAAGCTTATTCCAACTTATGATGAAGTACGGCTATGTTATTTCATCAGTTATCGATTCGTGCTCAGTTCCTTTAGGCTGGTTACAGTGCTCCACCGACCGTCAGTGCGTACGTTCCGTCCTGACCGTACGCATTCGTACTCGACCGACTGTCAGCGTCAGTACGTTCGTTCCGAGCCGACCGTCGCGTCAGTTTGTACCATTAAGTGCTCTCCTGACCAACAAACTGACTAGACTAGTACACACTATACGCGTCCGTGCGATCGGTCCACCGATCAGTGCAGAACAGAGGCCTTAGTGCGAGTTTTTACTCACGGTCAATCGCGTTAACGTAAACGTCAATTTGTATTGAAACTGGATAAGCGCCGTCTGGGAACGTTAAGGAGAAACCTCTTTTTTTGTATACATTTTTACATAAGAGATCGTTTACGTAACACGAGTGAGCGTGAGTCACGCGTGAGTAAAAACTCGCACTAAGGCCACTGATGCGTTCATTTGTTATCATAGCGCGTCGGTCGACGGACGCACGCATGCGGACCCGCTCGACCGACGGTCTTCAATACACGCGTGCTTACGGTCAGTCCAGCGATAAAGCAAGAATGAAATCCACATCGCGTCATTCATCTCGCATGTGAATGGTCGATTTGGTCGGTTGGATAGCGATCAAACTCTTTGCTCACTTACGCAATATGGCTACAGCACTGTAATGATTTATGATTTTTTATATATATGACAAGCGTGACTGAAGTACACACCAACACGGTCGGTCGAGCAATGTAACCGGCCTATACTACGAATTGTTTCGTTTACGAATCCATTAGTTTACGAATTGTTTGCGGTAGGTTGTTTTGAATGAAACCTTGTAAGACAAATCAGTTGGTTATTTTACAGGGAGTGGATACCATGATGCTACGAATTATCTAAACCTACATAAAGTCGTAACAATTTAAGAAGTCGGCTTTGACAGCTATTAAAATACTTAATAATAATTAAACTTGATGCTTACGAATGATACTCGTTATTATAAGTAGTGTACGGATGGGTAACATAGTAATAAATTAGAATTATGAATTCGATTTTTCAATTTCTTACGTGCAAAGTTATCGCGGCATTTAAAATGAGAAACGTCATCGGACTTCTTAAAGTTCTTATTTTGAAATAAAAAATAGTACATTATTGAAATTCAGCTTTATTTATAACAAGTAAAATTTTAAAATTTAGAAAACCCGCGACACATTTATTTTGCGACAAGTAAAATTGAAAAATTTAAAAACCCCCGACACATTTATCTTGCGAAAACACCCCGATTTAAACAGTTAAACGCGCATAACTTTTGAACGGCTGAACCGATTTTATTCAAACATAGCTAAGAACACTCTCGACAAAGTCACCTTTCAAACAAAAAAAATTAAATCAAAATCGGTTCATCCGTTTAGGCGCTATGATGCCACAGACAGACACACAGATACACAGATACACAGATACTCAGATACACAGATACACAGATACATAGATACACAGACACACAGACACACAGATACACAAGTACATAGCAACACACGTGAAACTTATAACACCCCATTTTTTTCCGGCTGATTAGGCTAAACACGGGCTAATTCTTAATTTAAAATCCCATAGAAAACTTGAATTGAGAATTCGCTATAGCCAGTATTTAAGATAAGATAAGATATTTATTTTGCAAATATTTTTAACCTAAACATATTGTTAGAAAGTATTTTTTTTATAAAAAAGGCTTATAATGCTTAAATCAGTACTTATTAGAACACTCGTGGGATACTATTTTCGCACTCGTGTTTTAATAACCCCTGTTACGTAATAATATTTACGACTACAATAGGTTGGTTGATTTACAAAACAAATCAACCTAAATTTCCTTAGTCAACTTCATATTCTTATGCCAGTACTTATGTACTTCAAAGAGTTTATTCATCAAAGGATTTCTTGCATCCTGTCTTTGATATAAGGTATTAAACCTTCTTTCCAGCGTTTTTATTTTATTTTCTATACTATCACCAAGATTTATTTCTGCCACGTTGTGGCTTCCATAGCTGTCTTTTATTATTTATGTAGATAGCCTTACTCGGCAATCTACATTTAAATATTGATTAACATATATACCGTCGAGATAATAAGATGTTAAAACAACACAGACTCTTTTCATTACAATTTTGATGATGTTGTATTTTTTGAACGAGCAAGCTGTTTTCAGACAGTAATCATTATTTACTGAAGTTCTGTTATTTCTGAAACCAAAGTTTGAATTCAATATATGATAAACAACCTTTCCATGATTGGTAATATAATAAAAACCTCATAGTAGACACGCTTCAATCGACAATCTAACGAAACACTTAATTATGACACGATATCTTGCAAAAAAAACCAGATTCAAAAACTAAAATACGGATATCTTTTGAACGGCTGAACCGAATTTAAACAAACGTAGCTAAGTACACACTCGACAAAGTCAACTTTAAAAAACAAACAAAATCTAAATCGGTTCATCCGTTTAGGAGCTATGATGCCACAGAGAGACACACATATACATAGCAACACACGTCAAACTTATAACACCCCTGTATTTCCGTCGAGGTTTAATAAGGTGGCCTGTATAAATCTTTTTTTTTATAATCTATAGGCTCATGCTTGACCACTATCTCACCTGATGGTAAGCAATGATGTGGTCGATGGTGAAACATGCTTAGAAAAAACCTATTCACTCTTGACTTAAAGGCCCCTAGATTGTAGCTATCGGGAAACACAGACTCCGGCAGACAAATCTAACTTATACCAGCGGAAAAAATCCATATTGTGTTCTACCCGTGTGCCAAGTTTTATTTAAATCGAGAGGCGTGATTGATTGAGAAATATCCAAACATACAGACAGACACTCACATTATCAATATTAGCGCAATACGATGGAACACGTTATTTTCATGTCCACCAAAAGTAAACTGTTTCTACTGTTTGTATAGTTCAAGTGCATATCTGTACTAGTACAACAGTGTCTAAACAAATCACCACCGTTTCTCTACCAACTGAAAGAACTTAACTCACACAGAGCACAAACATTCCTCTATTCTTCCCAACAACACGAGCAATAAATGTTATCAAAGTAACGTCTTCTCATTTCATTTGTGTAACAAAGTACAGAATAGAGTGCAGCCGTATCTTAGCACAATGCTACTACAGCACTACAGGTGCACGGTCTTGTCTCGCGACATTAGACTGGAATTGTTGCTCACTACATACAATACACAGCCGTGATATAGTTACCAGAATACCACAGACATACCAAGGTTTCAGACACCAGTACTGCAATGAATAAAATATACGAGCAGTCCCAGGGTTTAATCTTGTCTTACTGGAACACTAGAACGTCACTACGCTCCTAATATTGTTTCGTGCAACTATTGCTTTGTGCAGTGAATTAACAGTATAATTACATAGAGGAACCAGACCCTCAGTATGTACTACGTACCGGTCAACCATTTTGTTTTATACCCCCAGTGGTGGCTAAAGGTTATCCTCACCGCCATGACCCGAATATGGCTTTAATTCCATTAAATTAACTGCAACATCATACGGTTGGTTTTGCAATTATTATTTTATTTTCAACCTCAGTTTAACAGCTGCTGCGGTGTACGGCATAGGATATGATATATTATTCAATATTTTAAACAAAGACGTAATAATTAATGTCCTGGTGCAAACTGTACTAATAGCAAACTATATGAGCATATTCAAAACACTAGAGATAATTTAAACTGCGCATAACTGGTAAAACAAGATGAGAAGCGTACTAAATTCCCGCACGTTTAAACGGCGATTTGTTACGTGTCTCCTTAGAGATAAAAAATATAAATGTTTTAAAAAGGCCCTGGCAACGTGTCAAGGCGGCTTGTCTAAGTGGCCCCCTCGCCTCTCGCTGCCGCGCCGTTAGCCCGACAGTGCCGAGTGTATGGGGCGTAAACTCAGTGATCGCACGAGCCGAGTGCGTTCAACGATCCTTTTACGCGATGTAATACGCGAGCGAGGATAAATGCCGTTTTGAAATATATCGCACTTTTATTTCACTTCATCGTATATGAAGAATTGTAAACCCCGCCTTGATATAACAAGTTATTGCATCAATTCCTCCACTTCGTAAACACTCCACTGAACTTTAAAGACACTTCCAAACCAATTAAAGTGGACACACACCAAGAAGGTTGGTTCAACTTGTGCATATCAAATGAAGCAGGCCGCAGGTACAGAGAGTTGGGGATTCGCGGCGGGCTAGTTTGTCCCCCGGTGTTTGCCGTTAAACAACATTTCTGCACCATTGATAACTTAATTATGAGTGTTCCGGCTGAGCCCACGCCACACAAGCCTAACTATAATGTGGTGCGTCCTTGTTACCACGTTTTCTTAATAACATTAAGACGCCATCAAGTGGAGTGTCCGTCCGGCCTTTCAAAACTAATCGTGCGGCTTTTAAGAATGCCGCAAGTTTGGCCATCTATTTATTTTAGGCCCAAGTAAACAGCTTCAATCAACTAACCAGCTACGTACTTACAAATAGCTACCGGAGAATATAAGTCTCTTAAGAAACTTAAAACATTAAATGTTACACAGGAGTATAGGTTTTGGATAGTGGCCAAATTTAAAAAAGTTAATACTTTTCGTGAAAACCTATCTCTTGAGTCTTCCTCTGCAAAACGCCTTTATTCTTGAGAAGTTTCTTGTAATACTGCATCACCAGCTGATCCAGAATTTATAAACTGAACTGCAGTCAAAATGGACCGCATTATCTATAATTTTGGCGACAATAACATTGTTGTAGCCAGTAATATTAAGTGCCATTTAATTATGGACCATTCATTAACCTTTTACGAGCCGTTAGTCATAGTAACTTTATAGCCTATTTGAGGCAACTGAATTTCACGTTCTGGATCTGAATACGAAATTTAATTGGGCTCAGCCAGTCATACAGAATGGGCTTATTGAACACGATTTACTGGTCCAGAATGAATAGGTGCCAATAACCATGACTAAATCCATTAGAGTTCAACTCAAACGTTCGGTACCGCTAGAAATGACGTGCAAATTGTGTAACGTGCAATATAAATACTAGATAGATAGCTGGGTTTAACTCCATTCGTTTAATGTTGCTCAGTAGGTACAAATTCAGTGAAACAGTTTTCAATTAAACAAATTAAATGTTGTAACAACTGAAAAACGTATTAGCTAAACTCGAAACAGAATTTATCTACGTAGCCGAAACAAGCCAACTTCATCCCACCTTCATTTTATTTGTTCGTTCGCTGTTAGTAGAACTAAGCTCCAACTTGTCTAATTAAACGCTAACTCCGAGTTTTCATTAAGGTCTCAAATATTTTTAACAATGTATTATAGAGGAACTAACGAACAAGCTCTCGGTATCATCACGACAGAGGTATCGTGGTATCAATAAGACTATTATTTAGCAAAGTACGAAGTTGTGGAGTTGCCAAACAACGAGAACTTTGGAACAGGCGCCTGACTCTCTTTCTACGTTTGCCGTATTCGTTGTGATACAATATAAGTGTGTAGGTAGGTGGGTAGTCTCGTATCGTGACGTCACAACGAATTAAAACTTTTCTATTTAGAAGAAACATGGTTCTAACGGAGCAATGCCATTTGGGAGTAGGAACACAAGTAATAATGCCGTCTCCTCTAGAGAACAGACGTGTTTTGTTTCGTTGAGTTATTGCTTCGTCGAAGTTGGTACATAATGTATTTTCAGCTTGATGTAAGCTGTCTCAGTTAACGTTTTGTTTATGTGGAAGGTCGTACATAAAACTCTCAAGTTAAATAAGGGGTAACAGACAGAACCTTTGTATTAAAATTTAATGGAGTTATTTAGCAATAGATATGTAATCGTACACCGATATTTCGATTTGTTATTTCAAACTTCAGGCTCCCGGTTTCTAGGAATTCCTCACAGTGAAACCTGTGTGCAAAAAAGTAAAAAGCCGTTCATATTTTCCGAAGCGTTATTACATATTTTATATGGTTCTACTTTACTGAGTTGAGCTTAATATTTTTATGGTAGTAGAATTACTATTCTATTTCATTCTTTTATAACATTCCAAAAAGCCTCGTTGTTAAAAAACGTTCCACGTCTTATTTCAATATTTTCTTCGTAAGTTCTAAAGAGCTTACAAAATACATAAGAGTATCTCCATTGATATTGAGCCAGAATATTTCCCTGGTGACGTAAGCCTCTCTGGATATTATACATCATGCATTTTTAGTGGCTGGGAAAACTTTCAGGGGCGAATACATTCGTTACAAACAAACAACTTTTGTTCTACGACTGTGAAGACAGCAAAAACACCTTTTCGTGCATACTATATGTTGATAAGTACGTATGTGTATCTATAAAGTACAGAGAGTTGTGTTTCTATAAGACAAACAAAAAAACAAAAAAAAAACTGGCCAAGTGCGAGTCGGACTCGCGCACGATGGGTTCCGTACCGTTATTGCAAAAATCGGCAACAAAATCACGTTATTTGTATGGGAGCCCCACATAAATATTTATTTTATTTTGTTTTTAGTATTTGTTGTTATAGCGGCAACAGAAATACATCATTTGTGAAAATTTCAACTGTCTAGCTATCACGGTTAATGAGATACAGCCTGGTGACAGAAAGACAGACAGACAAACAGACGGACCGCGGAGTCTTGGTAATAGGGTCCCGTTTTTACCCTTTGGGTACGGAACCCTAAAATTACAACAGTCAAAATAATGAGTTATCATCAAATGTACCTAAGCTATACTATACAAAAAGAAAAAAATAAAACCAGCCAAGTGCGAGTCGGTCTCGCGCACGAAGGGTTCCGTACTTGGTAAATTGCGGTTTACGATTTATGACGTATTAAAAAAAAACTACTTACTAGATCTCATTCAAACAAATTTTCGGTGGAAGTTTACATGGTAATGTACATCATATTTTTTTTTTAGTTTTATCATTCTCTTATTTTAGAAGTTACAGGGGGGGACACATTTCACCACTTTGGAAGTGTCTCTCGTGCATACTATTGAGTTTAGAAAAAAATTATATCAGAAACCTCAATATCATTTTTGAAGACCTATCCATAAATACCCCACACGTAGGGTATTGATGAAAAAAAAAATGAGTGTCAGTTCAAAGTATGGGAAATCCCCAAAATTAATTGTTTTTTTTTTCAATCTTTGTTTGAAAATCTCAATGCGGTTCACAGAATACATCTACTTACCAAGTTTCAACAGCATAGTTCTTAAAGTTTTGGAAAAAAGTTGCAGTGTCATACGTAAGGACAGGCAGACAGACATGACGAATCCATACGGATTCCGTTTTTGCCATTTGGCTACGGAACCCTAAAAGGATGACACATAAACTGAATCAACATATTCTTATAATATTTTTAGAAAATCGCTTCCGGGCGCGGCGTACCTACGGATCAAAAACAGAACCTCCTTCAACGAGGTTGGTAAAAAATAAAATTAAACGCACACCCCGAGTTGCACGCCCACGCACTTCGGCAAAACAGTTCGGAAGCATATTATTCCTTTAGTTAAACCTCGTTAAATAAAGATTGTATTTGCACAGAGCCATTATTTGCGGAGGTTTTACTTATTCACTAGTACGCAGTTTGTGCGGTGGACAAATAAAGTTCTATATGTTTTTTTTTTTTTTTTTTTTTTTTATATATTATAGGCTCGCGCTTGACCACTATCTCACCTGATGGTAAGCGATGATGTGGTCGACGGTGAAGCACGCTTGCCTAGAAGTAACCTATTCACTCTTGACTTAAAGACTCCTAGATTGTAGCTATCGGGAAACACAGACTCCAGCAGGGAATTCCACTCCTTAGCTGTACGCATAATGAAAGTATTTCCAAAACGTTTAGTGCGTATGGGTGGTATGTCTACCATGTAGCGATGGCGCATCGCCGTACGTCTTGTAGTCCGATGATGAAACGGGCTTGGTGGAATTAGATCATGCAATTCCATCGCACACTCCCCGAAATGCAACCGATAAAAGACCGACAAGCTGGCAACTCGGCTCTCCATGATCCTATTTATATTTCACAAAGAAGAAATTGGACCGTTTTTATTGATCTTCGCCTGTATTGTTGCGGATAGAAAGGTTAGGTCCTGGTTTCGGCCCCAAGACAGAGTAATACTATCAAATAAAAATATTACATTTTGGTCAATTTCCACACATACTCGTCAACAATTCCATTTTTTTTTTTTTTACTTTTGTGTTGTGTCTGTCCGAATAAATGTTTTCTTCTATTCAGCATCATCCAATCCAATTCTAAGTGTAAAAAGAAAATTTAAAAACCGCCGACACATTTTTATTCATGCTACATAATTTATCTAGTACATAGTAGACACGCGTAGATCGACAATAACATCTATTGAACAGGTAATTATGACACAATATCTTGCGAAAATACCCCGATTCAAACAATAAAACGCCCATAACTTTAGAACGGTTGAACCGATTATCATCAAACATAGCTGATCACTCTTGATAAAGTCAACCTTCAAACAATAAAATCGAGTTAAAAATCGGTTCATATGTTCAGGAGCTATGATGCCACAGACAGATAAACAAAAACACAAACACACAGTAACCCACGTCAAAGTTATAACACCCCTCTTTTTCCGTTGGGATTTAACAACAAACTCCTTAGACTTTCTCTAAAAAAGGATGCCCCCCAAAAAGAGTTAATAAACAACTATAAGCATCCTTTCCACATGACATCCCGCTAAAGTGTTGCCCAGGCTACCATGCTCTTAAGTGAGACTAATTGCACTTTTAATTAACTCCTGTGACGCCTAGCCACTGCCCACCAGCAGCTAAAAATCTCAGAGCTTAAGCTTTTGCATGCAAATTAACACCACCGCCGTATTGATCCGACGAGCTAATTTCTCGCCTTATTAAAGCCTGACACGTTTACTCTGTGCCTTATCAGAAAATGAGTTTAGCAGTTCGCTGGCGAGGAATAGTTGCGGCTGCGCTTTTTATTATGCGGTTTTGGAGTCTATGCAGGCTTGCATGTGAAGGATAAGGTAGAGAAAAATGAAGGAATAGTGGCTTAATGGCTCTAACAGATTAAAATTGTCATTTGTCATGACGCTATCTGTGGTTATGGTGTACATTAAAGAATATTCTATCCATCAATGTTGGGTAGAAAGACGTCAAGGAGTTCAAATAACAAAATGTTAGCAAAATTTTCAATAATATAAACAGCTACACTCTTTGCGCTGTAGTATGGTGCGGGTGACAGTTTCAATAACATTTTTTACGCATATACGTATACGCATTTTTTGTAGTTTAACGTCATACCATAGTTATACCATATACCATAGTTGCCTGTATGACTTAAGGTTGAACTAGTCGACGGCACGAACTATTTTGTGCGTGGGGTTAAAATGCATGCTATCTTATCCGACAACACGTTCGAAAGAAATAGATGCTGTGATGAGGAGTAAGAAGCTAGTTCGTGTACGAATTATCACTTTTTCAAGTTTGTAGCGAAATGTATGATGATTACGAAAACGAGCGCGCGATTTTTTTATAAACAGACCTTTGGGAGTCTAGATATCATGAAAAAACTACTAAATGTATATTTATAAAATAAAATTATTTGCATTGTTGAATTACTTATCTATCCCTGTATGGAGGCCGTTTTGCAATTTTCCTTCTTCTTATGGCATTTATCTCTGCCCAAAGATGCGTTAAAATTAGTGTTGAAATATGGAACTTTCGACGCTCATTACTTTCAAATATTATTAATTTTTTACATTTTTGTTTCCATACAGGACTAGATAATGATGAGACAAATTGATATCATTTTTTATTTTGAACGTACACCGTCAAACAGTGGAGTAATATCTAGACTACGTTTGTATGGAAGAATTTTCAGCTATAGTGTAACCTTAAACTACAAATCTCTGGCCGCAATATCCAACGTTAAACGAACTAAGTTAAGACTTTATGCATTAAACTGAAGGTAGATTCATTAAGTCTTTGTGCTTGAGAGGCTGTGCTGGTCTGAGAATGAGTTAGTAATCGTAATTGTCTTTTGGTAATGCCTAGCTTGCTTTTAATTTGAATTATTCCAGCGATGTTATTTGTACGTAACATAGTAGGCATCTTTTTTTTCTGAAGAAGAAGAATCATCAGCTTCATAAAATGAAGGATAATAAAACACTTTTTGTGCAAGTGAGGCTGCGGGTAGAAGTTAGTCTATTTTATGGTGGATAGTCTTATTGTAAAGTAAAAAGCAGGATTAATGCAGTGGAAATGCGCTCCTTGCGAAGTATGTGTGGTGTAACTTTAAATGATAGATTGAAGAATGAGGTAATAAGACAACGATGTGGTTTAAAAGAAGATGTAGTGACTAAAATTGAAAAGAGTATGTTAATGTGTTTTTGCCATGTTGAGAAAATGAATTAAAGGCGACTAACGAAAGGTATTTACAAGGTGAAGTTTTTCAGAAAGGTCAGGTGCGTAATACTCATAACCGGCGTGTCTAGACTAGATGTATGAATGTGAGTGGAGAAAAAGAAGTATGTAAGGATTGTAGCAGGTGGCGTTCTGTAGTTTCTGCCTACCCCTATTGGATAAAAGGCGTGAGTTTATGGCGTATGTAGTCTGATTGTTTGGCACTCTGGAAAAAAAATATCAAAGGCTTTGAGTTGTTCCTTGTTCCCAAGATTACAATTAATTTACATGCTTGCATTAAACATTGCTTCTAGTGTTTAAAAAAACATGTTTTACGATTTATTTTGTTGGCAGGCAACAGTCCAAAACTGTTATTTATGAAAGCTTCCAAAATTTACTTTTAAATTAAAATCACACCGTATACATTTGACTCACGTGCATAGATTGGCGAGGCATATGCCCAGCAGGAGACTGCTGTAGGCTGATGATGATACATAGATCATATCAAAACTGACTCAGGTATAATTTCAGCCAATTTATAAAGTGCCTCAAATATTCGCAATACACTTAAAGAACAAGCAAAGCTTTTATACAATAAGGGTACATTAACCAAAGGTAGGTAATATCACTTAGGAATACGTGCACGCATAAATATAAAGTCCTTTTCAGCGATGCTTTTATGCCGTCCTCAGTCTTTTGAAGGATCTCGACTTTGTGTGAGCTTCGCAAGTTCACGACAATACATTCCACGATACTTTTCTACTTTCTAACTATACGAGTCACGAAGCACTATCCAACTACTCAATGATATTGTGAGAACGTAAGTAAGTACTAGGTAAATACTTCTGATACTTTAGGGGCCTTCAATGTCACTCCAGAGAACTCTTCTTCATTATTAATTTCTAATTTCGACTGTACCCTTTTCGGATGAAGTTATTACTTTAATGAGAAAGCTTTAACATTTTAACGGAGATTTAGTAGTAGAAGAGAATTTAGTGTCTGCCTACAGTTTTCCAGAGAATCAGATAATACGCCTACTGATCGGATTAAAGGAGATCTGTGCCATTATCTTCAGCGCCAAAACGTTATTTTTTCTGCGAACTGTTCGCTTGCATGGAGTTAAAGGGCTTATTAATTGGAGATTATTATATTGCTTTGTTACTTTGAGCAAACATTTTTTGCCATGATCATTCATCCCTTTATTCGTGCGCCTTTGAAGGTATATTAATTATCTACACACCTTTGCAGTTCCATTCAAGCGATTATGATTTGGTGGCATAAACTTACCCGATGTCGCTTTGAGATGAGTATTTATCTAGTGGTAATGATTTTTATGAAAACTGGTATGAACCGCCACGGTGTTAGGCTAAATCCAATCCTGGTTTTGGGTTTTGTTAGGTTTTTTTTTTAATTAATGACATTGATTACCAAGATTAACGTAACTTGTACCTCTTCTCTCTCCGCCGGCTCCAGCGGCTCCACCGAGACGATTGCGAGATTAAGATATATATTTTTTGCTGTTGTGTTGTGTCGAATAAATGTGTCTATTATTTTCTATTCAAGAGATAGGAGCAATAAACCCACTGATTATCCAACTATAGATAATTAGTTACATCAAGGCTTGCGACAAGTTGCCAAGCCGCAAGATTAAAGTCTTCGCGTGATCCCAGAACAAAAGGTTGGGAGCGGCCGGCCGGATTAGGTCCAAATGAATCAAAGTTGCCCTCACTCGCCCCCATCGATCGCCTTCCCGATCAACTATAAGTACTTTTACTGTTGTTTAGTGCCCATTCAGTTAATTAACTAAGTTGATTGTTCATTAGAAATAGAGGGTACATTTCTACCTTTGAAATTCAATGAAAAAAGAGAGGAATTGAGTTGAGTTCGGAATAAAGGGTCTATTGTCTTTTTGATACATACCATCAACTGCTAATAAATGAGAAAAATAATGTGGTATTGGGTAATCATGATTATTTTCATCTATTAACAGGTGGAAATTGAATCGCTTTTGTAGCATGTGTCGGATATTAACAATGTTAATCCTTTGACGGAGAATTCAATCTTGGGTGTCAGTGACACTGGAAGCCGAGTTTTTGACACCACAGTACAAAACATAATATCAGGACTATAGTCCGGGTTCTATGTACTCCTTCGTACAATAAAATACCATTACCATTGTATTTTTTGTGTACATCTTTCGTTGGAGGTCCTGAATATATAAATAAATATTAGAAGACATCTAATATTTATTTATATATTCAGGACCTCCAACGAAAGATGTACACAAAAAATACAATGAAACATCAATATGTAGTAATGACAAGTGCACTCCCTCAATTATAGGAGGCCACAGCATGCATTTTAGATTAAGGTAATAGTAAAACATATAAAAAGAAAAACAAATCTAAACATGACATACTTATAAAAAACTCTCCTTATATATAATTAACCTTGGGATTTATAAACCTTATGGCAAACCAGACGGAAAAAAATCTTCAAGAGTAACAAAATGCAAAATGTATATACTTTTTAAAAACACTATTAGTTTAAAAAAAAAACTTAATTAAAACTAAAAATTAAAATAAAAACAAAAATAAAACATAATGACATAATGGTAAACTAAACTGATAAAAAAATTGTTACAGAATTTAAAATACCATTGTCGTACTGTATGGATTTAAAAAATATAAAATATCATTGTCGTACTGTATGGATCAGAATGTTGAGCTGTGTAAAAGATGGAGGAACAGAGATTGCATGTAAAAGAGATGAGAATGTGGAGATGGAATTGCGGAGTATCGAGAATGGATAAAGTAAGAAATAAGTATATTAGAGGAAGTTTGAAAGTGACGCCAGTAACAGAAAAGTTGAAAGGAAACCGTTTGGCCTGCTATGGTCATGTCATGCGGAGGAATGAAACGCATGTTACTAAAAGAGTTATGAATATAGATGTGGATGGATGCAGAGGGAGAGGACGGCCAAAGAAAAGATGGATCCTGTGTGAGGAGTGATATGAAAGAAAAGGGAGTCAGTGATAGCGTGGTGGGGGACAGGACGGTATGAAAGAAGAAAACGTGTTGCGCAAACCCCAAGTAACATGGGACAAGGGCAAGAAGATGATGACATACGATAAAAAATTGTCATTGAATTTAAATTTCAAAAAGAGAAATTAAAATAAAAGCAATAAAAAGCCCACAGTGTTAATTACATAAAATATTAACACCTTTGATACACACTGGACTCCGCATAATTTCTGTTAGAAACGTAACAGAGCAGCTAAACTTTATAATGCATGTTTTAAAAGTGAGGGTACTCGGGAAGCGGTATGAGCAAAGGGAAACTGAAAGCCCGAGGAAATCCCAAAGTGGTAAATATACAATGAGTTGTGGTTTTAGTATGGATACACGGTGTCTAACATGTAGGTACTTGAACTATCTTTAAATGTGTTCTAAATATTTGAATACCTAGTTGCGAGCTCGGATTCGAAATTCGAATACGTAGGTTGTTTTAAATTAAACTTCATAAAAGATACATATGTCAAACTGACGTATACGTTATTGTTAGCCTGTCAACCGCTGTTGTTACTATATTGATACTGACAGCTGTCGCAGACATCAAGCTATCTTTTATGAAGTATAATCATGGCAGCTTTCGAATTTTCTCTTTACTTTTTAGAAAGAAGACAAATCCAGGATCTAAATGGATGTTTTCTATGAAATATGACATTATTTCTGGCTTATTAACAATTAAATAGAATTTATTTGTTTTTTTTGCAAAATTGTGTAAAGTAGACTTGTGGCACTTGACATAACGCCATAAAAAAAACCAGTCCACCTTTCAGTTAAAAAGGAATAAGTAGTTCTAAAATTGTCCCGTATCCAATATTTTCCGTAGCAGATTCATACAACTTGTTTACACGTTTCCATTTTATTCAATACAACATCAACTACAAACAATACAATAACTCCGACGGCGTCAAAAGGTACAAATATTTCACGAGGAACATTTCCAAGAAGTTCATAATCGCTATACTTTTGTAATGTCCACCTACCTACCTGCCTGTTCCTACAGGGCCGGACTTAGGAGGACGACAGTTGCCAACGACCTTGAGGGATCAAAATGCGCACCCGTTTAACACCCGCGCGACCTTAAACTAATTACTTTCCTTATTATTGTATGACTTTAAAAAAAGCTTTCGATCAAAATGTCGATACTTAAATTGTCTTTGAGATGGTGTTAATTTCATTAAAATACGCTCGTCGGTTTTGGTGCGATTGTCGTGTTATTGTCCGCTCTTTTACAAATTAATTACAATGTTAGACGAATAAATTTTAAAATTTTCTGAGATCAAATTATTAAGAAAAAGGTCTTATGTAACATACATTTTTTCAAAAAATATACGACTAGCCGTTTAGACGTGATTCTCATTTTAAAATCAGCTACGGAAGGGTATCTGTGCTTTAAGGGTGTGGAAGCTTTGGAGCAATCAAGAAGTAGAGGTCCGATTTTTTTTCGAAACCTTAAAACACAGAGGCTCGTCCGAGGTGGCTCCGGAAAAGAATAAGTACTTGGAAGGATTTGGAGGAGACCTTTTCCCAGCAGTGGGTATGTATATTTTTCTTTCAAAAAGTACAATAATAAGTATAGGCTAATATACAAAAATACAGTTTTCGATCATTTTTCGATAATGAAATAAATATAGAACAAATAAACCTGCGCGCTGTTTTCTTAGAAAATCTTTAGTAACGTCGGTGAAATTCTGCTCTCGAAGGATGTATTTTTTCTAAGATAAAAAAAAAATCTCAGGGTTTTTGTGGTGGCCCCGGGGCTGTTGTGCTGCCCTAAGGCCAGCCCTGTTCTCCCACATTTTTTACGAGCGGGCTCAGTCACCTCCAATATTACTTTTTAACAACCAAACCATCATAACACGAGCCAATGTTTTCTCAGATACATATTAGAAAAATCATTTTCCTGTAGGTCTTACTGAAAGAGTAATCAACATGAAAAAAATTTATTGTGTTCTTTATAACCGTAGCGAAACGGATTGCTTTGATTCGCACTGTTTCATGCGATTTTACGAGTATCTCGCGGTATGTTATAAAATTATGGACTTTTTATTGATATAGAGACTAATAAAGACTAATTTTATTGTGTCGAGCAAACAGGTTTTTTAGAGGCCATTAATTTTGTCAAATAAATGGAGATTAAGTTATAACTAGATGGAAAATTCATAACGAAAATAACTACTTAGATAAGTTATTTACCTACTTCAGTTTTATGAATAAAATATATAATTATGTAGGCAGCTCTAAACCTCACTAACGTGAAAATACTGTAGCTTTAACTAAACAAAGGATTTAATTTTTTGTCCGTCAAAAAATACACGCAAACAATGCAGGAAAAAAAAACAAGGCTAACCACTTAAAACGTGTTTTCATTTACACAAACAAGGAGCCTAAGCCATCAAAATTTAATAAATGTTCGCGCACAAAACTTATTATTTAACGAACGTTCATATCAGGGAACAAAACCGCACGTAATTATCCGTACAGAAAGGGTAATATAAAGTTAGTGGCTTTTAACATGTTGAAGCGTTCACAAACTGCGGTGTTTCCAGTGTGAAACTTTCATGTAAACTCACTCGTTCTTATTACACTCATCCTATGCGAAATAGCGATGATTTGAATAATTTTCATTCAGGAACAAAGATTCTACGAACTTTATGAGCGATTCATATTTATTTTGTAACGTTTTGCTAGAATGTTTTTGGTACCATCAACCATAACTTTGTTTTCTGGTTTACGATGTTATTGAAACTGGCGAACTTTGTCCTTCAGCAACAAAACTGAGTTAATTAGTTTTGTATTATTTTATTTATTTTATTTTCTAATATCTCATCTTCAGCCTATTAATGTTCCCACTGCTGGAACACAGGCCTCCACTCTGTGAGAGGGAATGGGCCGTAATCCACCACGCGGGCCCAGTGCGAATTGGTGGAAGTCACATGTCTTCGAATTTTTGGTTTTAGGATATGCCGGTTTCCCCACGATGTTTTCCTTCGCCGCTTTGAGAGCAGTGGTGATGAAATCATTTACACAAAGTAATGTAAGCCTGGATTCCAACCCACGACCTACAACTTGTAAGTCACGGCCGATATCTACCACTGGGCCACCACTGCTTCTAACATTCAAAGTTTGCTTTTTAAAGTTACAAAACTTGCTCGGTCAATTCTTTTTTTTAATACGTACCTATGTTTCAGGATAGTCCGTCGTACTGAACTTTTTTTTGATTTTGCTTGTTCCAAGCATCCAAAAAATACTAACTGTCATATACACGTGTCTACAACAAAGTTTCTCATATATATAGATAGTTCTCACGTACAGTTAATTAAGTGATAATATATATATATGACTGATGGACCTGTCGCTACTGGAGGTGATCTTCACACCAACCAACTTTCTACAAGGATTGACGTCCCATAAAACGGATCGGTATTTTAAAACTGTTGTGTGTGTTCACACACTCGCTCATACAGCTATTTACGCCATTTCTGAATAAAAACGTATACGATAAAGAGGACCTGTAAAACGGACTGCTGTATATTTTGCCGGATCAGTTTCTTAGTTGATACTCGTAGATCCAGTTTTTACTGGATTCGGAACACTGTCCTGTGTGTGACCTTGCTAATACAACTACATACGTTAGCGCCAAATAAAAACGTATACGATAAAGCGGACCTGTAAAACGGAACTCTGTGTGAACGAGCACTGAGACCTGGATAAGTGAGAAACCTCCATAGCTGGAAGTTGTGTTGAAATCCCGACACTACAGCACTGAATTATCTCTGTTAATGGGACATACAACCTCTTTATCTGGGATTACTTACCAGAACTTCGATTTTACCATCATAATTACCTCTATAATTGAGACAGCGAGTGTTCATATTCATATTCTTTATTGTACACAAAGCAAACATATACAAATTCAGAAGGACAACTAAAGTACAAAGGCGAGCTTAACCCACAATTGGGTTCTCTTACTTGCTGTACCTCAATGATATAGCGAGATTTACACAATTAGGACGGTTAACAAAAGCGCACAACAAAAAAATCTTAAAAACAAACTAAAATTTCAATTCTTACTAACTAAATACACTACCCAAACACGCGTACAGCACACAATGCATAAACATAATACATACTTTATAATATATAACTAAAATACATACTTATTTTTGAGTCATGTTGCCAGGAAATGTTCTCTAGTTCTTCTCCTGAAGATCTCTATCGAAGGGCTATCCCGTACGGTGTGAGGAAGATTATTCCTGCACGAAGAGTAAAAGATCCACCATAACGACTTGATGAGTGAGGAAGAAAACGAAGGAGAAGTTATGATGAGGAACGGCAAGACTTTCCTCTCGGAACAAGATACTCAAAGCGCTCCTGCAGATACGAAGTGAGTGTTTCTTTTTTTACTGAGACTAATTATATTTTAAAGAATCCTTTTGCTAATTACTGTTTTCTTTGAATTTTATAGGTCACCTCTGTAACTGAGATAACGTCAATTTGTTACTTCTCTAACTGGGACAAGAATTAAATTCAGTAAAAATTTCTAAAAGCGAAGCAGTAGAAGAATGCAAGCAAGCAAACATTGGACGGCTATTTTGAAATGTCAACAATTGGTGAACAAGACATATTTATTATGATAAAGTTTATATTGTATATCTTCCGACTGCACAGCATGATTTTCTCCTTGTTTACGTCTTTTAGTTCGCTTTTTAAGCAGTCGGGTTTTTTTATTTAACTTTTTTATTATTGCTGAAGATACTTATCTAAAATGCTTACAAAATATGTGCTTATGTTATTTTATTTAATAATCGCATACTATAACTGAAATAACCTCTATTCTCACCTCTGTTAATGGAAGCCTTTGTAAATGAGACAGATATTTATGTATGTATATCTGAGACACTGGGTAAGTGGAATACCTCTTTAAGTGAGACAAATTTGCAGGTCCCTCAATATCCCAGACATCCAGGTTTCACCTTTTGCAAACATTCCACACACACACATTACACACACACACACACACACACATTTTTTTTTTTTTTCCTATGTGCAAATCAAAATGTAAAAAACATTAACGACATGGCTACTTAAATTGGATTATGCAGAGACCGAAAATATACTATTTCACAATAATTTCGCCTACCGAAAATATTCACCTTCATCCTTGGAGCGCGTTTCACCTTGTCACACACAGACACACACACACACTCTCGGGCAAGTAAGTGCTCATGCCTGGTGTTCATGGGCGCTGGGGTGAGGACTTATATTGCACTCACGGACACAACACTCTCCAAAGACACACATGACACATCTCCTTTTGTTTTTGTATAATTATCTCCTCCTCTCAATTTGATACTTTCACATTGTTTTAGTACGTAAGTGCACCATAATATTGTATTTTTAAGGGTGTGAGCCTGGAGATCTGTCATACAGGTCTCGAACCCAGTATAGACTCCAGCTCTCACTAAGGTTTGAATCTGCTGTAACCTAGATTTAACGACCTTTAACGAAATGTACCTTTTTGTGAGAAATAAACTTCTATTCTATTCTATTCTATTCTATTCTATTCTATTCTATTCTATTCCTAGGTACCTACATATAACCAACAACCAATATTATCTCTGAAAATGATCGCAAGGGAACATACTCCGGGGATAAAAATATCGTATGTCCTAATCCAATACTATAATATAGTCTATCTGTGTGCCAAATTACATCTAAATCCATTCAGCCGTTAAGGAAGTATAAAGTTAGGAAACATACAGATAGTGTTACTTTCGCATTTTTAATATTAGTTCGGCTATTTATTATTTAGATGATAATAAATTCAGAAGAAACATCAATACATCATCAATAGGACTTTGTGTTCTTCATGTAATAATCTTTTTATTTCTTGATATTGTTAGTTATAACGCAAATATGGCATTTGTGATTGATTTAACTATTGTTTTTGCTATGTGGACAGTGAACCTGTTAATGCTTCCACTAATCGTCAAGATTCCCGGACACATGACTCTGTTAGCGACTCAGACAACATCACATTCCAGGAGTACGTCTGCAATTAATTAGGGCCGAATCACTTGACTATTAATAGCGGATTCCGAATTCCTCGAATTGTATTACCTACCCACGTATGCATAACTACCGCCAAGACTAGATAAAATGATGGCTGTTGATTATATCTGAAACTAAGTATAATTTAGTCATTATTAGTTGATTAATCATCAAGACCAGATAGATTGTGATTAGTGTAGGATATACACTATACTACAGCCCTGGTATGGTCATGTGATGAAGAGGGATGAAACGCATGTTACTAAGAGAGTTATGAATATAAATGTGGGTAGATGGAGAGGGAGGGGAAGGCTAAAGAAAAGATGGATGGACTGTGTGAGGAGTGATATGAAAGAAGAGGGAGGCAGTGATAGCGTGACGAGGGACAGGACGGTATGGAAGAAGAAAACGTGTTGCCCCGACCCCAAATAACATAGGACAAGGGTAGGATGATGATGATACACTATACTACAAGATCGGTCTATTTATTTATTCATTAAAACTTCATGTAACATACAGGTACATAAGCAGACTTAATGCCTGAGGCATTCTCTACCAGTCAACCAAGTATGGTGGAGAGATAACATGGCAGGTGCATAAAAAATAAAAATAATTATTAAATTAAATTACAAGTGTTGCCTATGTGGCAACACTTGTGGGGGCTTTGTTCAGCAGTGGACGTTTTTCAAATAAAATGATAACAGTGATGATACACTACACCTACTGCAATGAGGTAGCATCAAATCCTACCGATATTCTCAAAAAAGGGTTGCCAGAAATGGCGATCCTTATGGGCCTGTATTATCTAAAAAACAATTATTATAATCACGTCTTTACTAATTTTTTAATGGTCACTTATATTTTAAGAGTGAAATTAATAAAAAAGCAAAAGATAACTTACATAAAATATATTTTCTTGCCGCTTAACAAAAAACACAAGGTCGCAGAGCAGGTAATAAAATAATCAGCACGTATAAAAGCGGATGAAACATCAGAATTCTCGTCTGCGCCTTAACTTCACGTCTGAGGAAATCTTGCCATATTATGCTTTTTGTGGGACGCTCTCAAAACGAGAGCAATTTATTTAATGGACCAGATAGTTGTTTCCCGCAATTTTCACGACATGTGAGTGGTCTACAGTACTTCACAGTATTCACACTGCCCAATACTATTCCTTTAAATATTTTCCACCTCATGTTTAACGCTTTTCAATGGAGCCTCCATTTCGGAGCTCTCCAACAGATTTTCAGTGAAGGTGCAAATTTTATATGAACATTACTGTGTACAAGGAAATAAATGTTGTGTTACAGAAAATGAAATGAGGATGGAATATACAGAGAAAATATTCATCAAAGAAAAATATTTTAGTTCGCTATTTTGAAGCTTTATGAAAAAGATTCGTTTAGTATTCGTAATTTTCATTTAAATATAGGTATAGGTTTTCCAGACATTCTTTGTTAAGTCCCCACAGAAATTATGGATGTATGTACCAGCAAGATTATCTACGAAGTGAAATTGAAATAACCATAAAATTCTTAAAGGGTCATCAAAACATTTAAGTATTCCGAAGGGTTTATTTGTACATGATTATGTACATTAACGTAATAGTCTATAGCACAGAAAAAGAAGGTATTAACATGTCGCCATTGCACTGATGTGAACATTGTATAATATGTAAACCAATCATAGCATTCACACATTCTTTCTAGTTCTACAATCAGAAAGACAAATAAAGTCTGCCTAATATGTAAAGTTCAAAAGCCTTCTGACAACATACTGCACACTAGTGGTGGTTAATATAACGAAAAGCAACTTAAAGCAGCGTGCTTATTATACATAACATAAAGCTAACGCTATCGTGGCACTCACTTGGCGCTATAAGCTTTTTTCTCAATTCGTTATAACGAAGTATCGCGCGCAACGCAAAAACGTAAATAAAGCACGAAGCGGGCGTTGGGCGGGCGCGACATCGCGGCGCGGCGGCGGCCGCGCGCCAGTCGTTGCATGCTAGTGATTGTTATCGGTCGCACGCGTAATTTGCGATCCCGCGCGGCTCACGTAATGTACCTATGCTATTTTGCTTTGTGCTTTTTAGTGTAAGCAGTGATAGGACACATAACGTAATATTGACTAAGTAAAATTGTGAAGGACGATTGATTGAGAGATTGTGTTGTTGTTTAATGTTTTGTTTTTGTGTGTTAGACGAAAATGTCTAAAAGAATTAATGGTGATGTACCAATATGGAACATGAACTTTTAAATACGCCTATAATTGCTTAACATACTAACATAATTTATTTCATAATAACACTTAATCTATAATTATAGACAGTCCTAAGCCTGGAAATTATGAAAAAAAGTTCATTGTTTATTTTTTACTGCTACATTTTATCGTAATATATTCATAAACGCGATGTAATATTTTTAAGCATGCTGTCTGTCCAACGAGTCCAACGCTAGGGTAGGAGCTGCGAGTTAAAAGTCACCGCGCTTGCTTTATTCGTGCCCGCCCCGCGCTTGAACGTTATAAAAAAGCTCGTTATAATAAAGCTTATAAAATAACAAGCTTAAAATATAAAGCTTATAGCACTAAGCAAGTTATTGTTATATAGCAACTTTGAACACTACTACTGCACACAGTAGGCTACCAAAAACTCATATAAATTCTCAGTAACAACTCTATCGTAAACTGATACTATCAAACCCGTGCTGACGAACAAAATGACTGTACATTCCAGCTCCACTAACATTACCTCAAGAAGCTATCAGGAATAATTAATCAAATAGCAGCCATTGTGATAAAGGCTTGGCACTCGGCAGCGCTCGCATTCGCGCCAAAAGGATCGTGTACCGACTGCTTCAGACTGGCATTACGTACACACGAACAGACGAACATACACAGTTCATTTATTAGGATCGACTGAATACTACACTTATTAGTAAATCCCATTTTACATCACGAAATGGAAGCCGATCCCTAGCACAGAGCACACTAAATGTATTTGAAATGATTTTAAAATTTAGATACACTGCCTTCAGAACAATAAGGCAGACTGATTCTCCAGAGAGAACAATGCAAGATACTGACGTTAGCCAAGGGACTAGACTTGAACGAAATATACTTCCTTACTACCCAAAGAAGCAGCTTACAAAATCGCCAAAGAGAAAAACATGGCATGTGTATGAGAAGTTTATCTTTATGAGGAAGTTCCACGTAATATTTAGCAGAAAGAAAATGGTCCAATGCTCATGGGACCAATCACTTACCTAGCCAGCGTTCTGGGCACGTTTCCCATTGACATCGATGTGGACGAATTTTTTGATGCACAATGAGGTCTTTTCCGTCTATCTTTTGTATTTGTATATAGGTTTGTTTTTGTTTTTAGAATTTTCAATTGTATATATGTTATGGTACCAATAAAATACTCAGTAAATGATTATCTTACCTATCCATTAAGCCATACCTAATAGTTACGGGTACCTTTAATACTTATTGACATGGTCCGTTAAAGGCAGGTGCAACCGACTTACCTGATTCATTATAGGGATATTGACTAAATAATATCGTAATGGCTTATTTTGCTGACTATACCTTAAGTTTTCTTCTATATCAGTGATACCCAAAGTGGTCTATATCGATCCCCAGCGATCAACGACTAAAAAAATTAAATAAAAAAATCAAAAAACTCTACTGCTTTGCTTTTGAAGCAGTCGGGTTTTTTGATTTTTTGATTTAACTTTTTATTTATAACTGTTTAGTCAGTTTTTTTCCGAATTAGGTACATTTAAATATATAAGTATTATATATTTTTGAAATGACCTCTTAAACCCCCTTATTTTGATACCTCACACGATGGGTTTGGAAGAAAAAAATAATTTGGGCCCCCACATTATGGCACCCAAAATCCGCCATTTTTATATTGTTCAATTTGTATGTAGCCAGTGACACTCGCAGGGTTAAGACGAATCGATTGACGTACGAATCATCAAAATCAGCCAACGCGTTTGGTCTCTGGAACGCCATATAGGAACAGATATACATACATACATACTTCAATACATACATAGACTGATAAACACATTACCCTACTTCGGCAGTCGGGTAAAAAGGTCAAGTGGTTTACGAGACAAAAAATTTGGGGATCTCTGTTCTATATATTCCAACACATTTACTATTAAAGAAGCTACAATTTAACGTGACAACACCAAACATCCGTGTTAAATATCTTCGATTTGACCAAACATTTAACAATGCAAAACTATCACTCGTGTCACCAATGTTGGCCAAACAGCTGTTCCACGCCAGACGGCGCAAGTTCTTCCAATTGTACGTATAGGTGGGCCACGGTGGATGCATAGCAACGACTCATGCTACATGCACGTCCCACTGCGGTGGTTTATGCTACATTATTTCTCGTGTTCTGGTTAATATTCCGACGATGTCTAGCGAACAACCTCACGGCGAATACAAATATTCTAGCCAACCATTTCTAGACTAACTATGAAAAGCTTGGCGAACTACTCAAATACGTATATAATTTGGAGGTAGTGGAAGCAAAAGCAATGACTATTATGGTAATAGAACAACGGCCTGTATTTGGTTGTGTATTTCATAAATTTCTAGCTCTTTCCGCTCGTATTCCCTTTCTTGATGAGCGAACACGACACGGCTCGAATTCTGTTAGTAGGTGGGGAGATAAGGTGTTTTTCGCGAAAGCGTATTTACTAAAGTCAGACCAGTCTCAGAAATAATGTTGTTTTTTGTATACGTGTTACAAAATGTCATGTTTCATCGCCACACTTCTGCAATAAAAATTAAAAACTATGAAATACGTATAGGTAATTAAAACAACTGTTATGCATTATTATTTCTTTATTAGATTACTAGGTTTTGCTCATAAAAACTTTGCGCTTAGTAGACTGTTAGGAAATACGCGCACAGTAGAATTTCTTGCAGCAGAATATCAAAACTGCCTCTGGACAAAACTAGCAAATGGACACGTTTACTTAAAGTATTATTAAATACTAGGTAACATTAAATACTTCAATATTACCTACACGAGTTACTCTGTAGTGGCTCCGAAGCCTCGCCGACACACTCACGGCAAAATTAAAAATATTTCTAACAACAATAAGGAACAAAGTTCGAGATTTCTCTGTCCCTTTTATGATATAAGAAGGGACACACGATTTATCTTGAAGTCAATACTTTTTGGAACTGTTCCCATGTCGTAACAGAACAAGTTACTAGATAAAGTTTGCGGTATAAGCGATCCAATTACATATATGTAGGTAGGTATTTACACTAGCATAGATATTTGCTGTTGAATCATTTCTTAGGTACTCCTTTATTTGGAAGAAGTAATAACGTACACAGTTTTGGGCAATCTATATTATTGACAAATACAATTACAATTTGATGCCATTTATCAAGTATACAAAGAAACTGCAGGTACCTACTTTATACAATAGGAATCATAAGTACTCACTTCAAATATTAAAAAAGGAACTTATTTATAAAAACTTTCTAACCATACGATTAAGTTAAACATTGATTAGTAAATTCTAAATTCAAAACAGTTAATAAATTCATCGTATGGTTAGTGAATTTTTATAAATTCGGTTTGAAATAGATATACAACAGTCACAATTAATCATTTTTAAATTCCATTGACCGCTACTCCTATAAAATTTTCCCTTTATTATTTAATTTTATGTTCTTGAATTAATTCTCAATTATAAAGAACAAATTCAGTTATAAAGAACAAATTGTTATTTCCCAAATTTTGGATATTCGCCAACCAAATCAACTTGCCGTATAAATTGAAACTCTCTTTAGTTAACGGCATTTAATATTTTTAAACGCATCAACTGAAAACTGAAATTTTAAAACCGAATGAATTAAATAAAATTTAACACTTGTTTCTAGGATTCGGCGAAAAACAGTTAAAGCCCGAACACACAGAAACAGACCGATATTTTATTGGACAGATTTTCCATGGCAACACAGTTTTTTTTATTTAGTATTTTTTTTAATTCAATGTTTTGTGTATTGGATATAAAATAGGTATTTGATGCTACTATAAAGTTTTTATGACCTCAAGAGTTTTCCAATTACCTATTGATATCAATGTTCACTATGTCGCTGAAAATTATTTCTTTTACTTAATAACTAATACATTGAAACTATGCTTAAATCTACTTTGTGAGCATAAAGTGCCTTATTTATAAAAATATCTGAGCTGTTGAGTAACTAATTACTAGATTCTGTTTCAGATTCAGTCGCTAATATTGAGATATAATTCACACACACACACAGCGTCGAGATTTTTTGTAAATAAGGCCCAATATTAATAAATGCGTCGCTATCAGTCAGGTGATGCTGTATTGCGCAAGTTTTGCGACGGAGCCGTGTTAATTATTAACATCGGCCCGGACGGTCGCCGCGAATAAAAACGGACCACTCCGTAATAATTTCTTTGAAAATTTAATTTATAGGCGAAGTTGGCAAAGCGGGGTATTAATATTTTATCGCAATTCTTGTTGGGTCACCGTCCCCCAGCGCGTAGGGTTTCTCAGCGTTTGTCCTTAGGTAGTAAATACCATCCTTCCTGAAACGAAACAATGAACGTTGATCTCCGAGATTTAAGCTAACGTTGTTACTGTTTAACAAACGATTGTTCTTTGTTTAATTAAACATAGAAGCGACGAAAAGTTAACCGTGTTCATGAATACTTAAAATAACCTTCTTTTGTTGTTCGAGTCACTGGAGCGAATGTTCTAAGAGAAGGAATGAACGCCGGGGAATCATAACTAAATGTTAATTAATTGGAACATAAATATCAAACACCGACTTTCGGTAGTCAAATTTTAAATGTTCTAAAGTATTAGTGACTGGGGATCCTTCATCATCATCATCATTTCAGCCGAAAGACGTCCACTGCTGGACATAGGCCTCCCCCAGGCGTCGCCACATTGACCGATCCCGTGCGTCTCGCATCCAGCGCCTGCCCGCAACCTTAACCAGGTCATCGGTCCACCTAGTGGGGGGCCTTCCAACGTATCGTCTTCCAGTTCGCGGTCGCCATTCCAAAACTTTTCGGCCCCATCGGCCATCCGTTCTGCGAGCAATGTGCCCTGCCCACTGCCACTTAAGTTTGGCAATTCTTCGGGCTATGTCGGTAACTTTGGTTCTCCTGCGGATATCATCATTTCTGACGTGATCACGCAAGGAAATTCCGAGCATAGCCCTCTCCATTGCCCTTTGGGTGACTTTAAGCTTTCTGATAAGGCCCATTGTGAGCGACCACGTCTCGGTCCCATAGGTGATCACTGGCAACACACACTGGTCATAGACTTTTGTCTTGAGACACTGCGGTAAATTGGACGAGAAGATACCACGCAACTTCCCGAACGCCGCCCAGCCGAGTCGGATTCGACGGTTGACCTCTTTCTCGAAGTTGGACCTACCCAACTGGACCGTTTGTCCCAAGTAAACATAATCGTCTACAACTTCGAGTGTAGAGTCTCCGATCTTGATAGGAGTGGGTGTTACATGGGCGTTCATCATGACCTTGGTTTTGTCCATGTTCATTTTAACACCCACTCTTTCGGAAGCTCTACTAAGGTCATCGAGCATTTTACTGAGGCTCTCCATGGTCTCAGCCATGACCACTATGTCGTCGGCAAACCGAAGGTGAGTGATGTACTCGCCATTAACGTTGATGCCAAGCCCTTTCCAGTCCAGAACCTTGAAGACGTCCTCCAGCGCAGCAGTGAACAGTTTCGGAGAAATGACGTCTTCCTGTCTTACGCCGCGCTGGAGAAGGATTGGTTTCGAGGTCTGATCCTGAAGACGGACTGACATGGTGGCGTTTTTGTACAGACACTTCAACACCTCAATGTACCGGTAGTCGATCTGGCACCGTTGGAGAGACTGCAGTACAGCCCAAGTCTCGATCGAATCGAAGGCTTACTCGTAGTCCACAAACGCTAAACAGAGAGGCAGGTTATACTCTTCGGTCTTCTGTATAACCTGCCGCAGCGTATGTATGTGGTCTACGGTGCTAAAGCCTTTTCGGCATCCGGCTTGTTCGGGAGGCTGGAAATCGTCAAACCTGCGCGCGAGACGATTCGTGATGACTCTTGAAAACAACTTGTAAACATGGCTAAGAAGCGAGATGGGCCTATAGTTCTTCAGCCGGGCATTGTCGCCCTTCTTGAAGAAGAGTACCACCACACCCCTGCACCATGCCTGTGGCGTTTTGCCCTCGAGTATGACGGAATCAAAAAGCTTCTGAAGGGCCTTGAGGACCGGTTTTCCACCCGCCTTCAGGAGTTCAGCCGTGATTCCGTCATCACCCGGCGCCTTGTTATTTTTAAGCTGTTTCAGAGCCATCCTAATCTCGTACAGGCTCACGTCCGGGATATCTTCGGTATAGTGCCGGGTCAATCTAGCTCTTGGGTCGTTTGCTAGATTCGCAACGGGTTTACTGGTTGACGTGTACAACTGCCCATAGAAACTCTCGATCTCCCTCAGAAGCTCCGGTTTGGCGGATACAATCCTGCCATCATCGGTCTTCAGTTTCGTGAGCTGGCTCTGCCCAATAGCCAGATCCCTTGAAAAAACCTTGGAGCCTCTATTTCGCTCAATCGCGTCTTTAATACGCTCGGTATTAAAGCGGCGGAGGTCTCTTTTCAAGGATTTAGAGATCTGTCTATTGATCTGCCGGTATTTGCACGCCTCATCTGAAGACTGCAGGATCATCTCACGCCTCTCCTTCATAAGCTTGAGGGTATGATCAGAGAGCTTTTTGTTTCTATCTGTACGACGGGTCTTGAAAAACTTAGACCCGACCGTATGGACAGCTTCCACGAACCCGTCGCTGTATTCGTCCACGGAGCTCCCCAGGCACTCGAAACGATTCTGGAGTTCGATCTGAAAGCTCTCGGGGTTTTGGACCTGGACCTGTGCTGGACGGAGCGTGGACTTCATCAGTCGAGACCTTTCAAGCTTAATATTAATGTTCAATGTGCCTCTTACCATGCAGTGATCGCTCCCGGTTTTTACCGAATTGATCACAGAGACATCATTGAACATTTGCTTCTTGGTTGACATGATGAAGTCGATCTCATGTTTTGTTGCACCATCGGGGCTCTGCCAGGTCCACTTCCTGTGTTCACGCTTTTTGAAGAAGGAGTTCAACATATAGAGGCCCTCCTTCTCCATAAAACTGGCCAGTAGGTGACCCCGGTGGTTCCGTCGTCCAACTCCAAATTGCCCCACTTGCAGCTCATCCTCGTCTCGTTTGCCCAGTTTCGCGTTGAAGTCCCCCATGACAATGGTGAAGTGAGTTTTGAAACCATGCATGGCTCTGGAGATATCCTCATACATGGTCTCTACCTCGTCGTCGGGGTGTGCCGAGGTTGGGGCGTAGACCTGTATGACCTTCAGCGAATATCTAGAGGATATTCTGAGTATAAGGTACGCCACCCTGGTCGACACACTCTCGATCTTCACCACGTCGGGGATCCTTAATTAAGAGTATTCGTTTTAACAAATATTCTCAGAACTAAATTTGGAATTTCTTAGTAAATGTTTTAGATCTAAGTGAATATATATTAAAGGCTTCCAACATCAATCGTATCAATTGAAATGATTTGCTTTTTCCCGCGGCTCTATACTTCCGTGTCGTGTTCCACAGGACCCGAGCAATTTTACGGTTTTCCGAGGAAAAAGTGGCTAGTGGCCCAGTGCGACTCAGCAATGAAGTAGGTACCTTCTATAAGTTATAGATTTTTGAAATTAGAATAATACTTCTTGTACAAGCTTAAAAACCAACTAGATTTTTTCCCGCTGCAGCCTAAGGACCTCTGCGACACAGGGCGGTTACGCACTACACGTCCGTGTCCGTAATCTTTGTCCGTGATTTGATTACCGAGTTCAAAATGTTCTGAATTATGATGGATAGAGTTCGGATGTAGAGCGTAAGCTACCCTAAAAGAAGTACTACGGCTACTTTGGAACCGAACTTTTACGGACACGGATCGGATGTAGTGCGTAATCGCCGGGCAACTACATCCGATCTGTGTCCGTGAATTAGAGTTCCGAGTTCAAAATGTTCTGAATTATGACGGATAGAATTTAGATGTAGTGCGTATGCTTTCCTACATCCGAAATCCATAGGAAATGGGAAAGCCTATGACACTCAGGGCGGTTAGGGCGGTTACGCACTACACGTCCGTGTCCGTGATTTCCGAGTTCAAAATCTTCTGAATTATGACAGATTATGACGAATAGAGTTCGGATGTAGTGCGTAAGCTTCCCTACAAGAAGTACTACGGCTTCACCAGAACCGAAATTTCACGGACACAGATCGGATGTAATGCGTAACTGCTCTCAGGCATAGTGTAGCTTTCTGTAAAGAATTTTCGAACTAGGAACATCATCAACATCATCATTTCAGCCGAAAGACGACGCACTGCTGAACATGGGCCTACCCCAAGAGTCACCAGATTGACCAATGCCGTACCTCTCGCATCCAGCCGATTCCCGCAACCTTAACCAGGTCATCGGTGCACCTAAACCTCGCAGTCTTCCAACGGAACGTTTTCCAGTTCGCGGAAGATGACCTTTAACAAATAAATAAACAAATTTACCCCTTTAACATAATTAATGAAACTCACCCGTAATGTATGTCGAAGCCGCCCATGATCAGGGTCTCGCCAGTGCCCCTACATGAGCCTGTATAGTAGAGCTCATTGTAGCTCGTGCACCGGACTGCCGTGAATGGGACGTCTGATGTGATAGACTCTGCGAAAAACATGTGCGCTCGGTTGTGGGCACATAGACCTGGTGGAGGAAAAGGAAAAACTTGAGAATGCCCGATTTCAGTGCAAATATCGCTACAGCTTTATCTCTTACAGAATTCCACTATAACTAGGCATTTGGGCCAAGACAAAGTCACTGACTCACCTGTTAAGTATTGTTTATCTTATGAATGATTAAAATAAATATAGGTCGGTATGACGATTTTAGATCGACCAATAACATCGACAAGAAATAGCATTTGTCTTTATAAATGCGGCAGTAACTCTGTCTATCTGTTACCTTTGCATGCTTAAACCGCTGAACTGATTTAGATAAAATTTGATATGGAGCTAGTTTGAGACCCTGGGAAGGATATAGGATAGTGTTTATCCCGGAAATCGTACGTAAGGGGGTATAAAGGGGGTGGAAGTTTGTATGGCGAACTAATAATTTCGCAAGTAAGGCGGCCTCCTCACCTACAATATTATTGCACGATATATAAAATACGCTATTTGAAGTACTCATGCTACGCAGACGAACTCACGGGCAACAGCTAGTAATATGATAAATGTGAAAATTTGTGAGTACCTATGGATGTTTGTTAATCTTTCACGCAAAAACAACTGAACGGATTGAGATGAAACTTTACAGTAATACTTTAGCTTTATATCAGAAAAACATAATTATAAACACACTAGCTAGAACAATCATATATTTGACGTCATCGTTGAACGCCCATACGTCACTAACGGTTGGGTGTTAAGATAAAGGAACTTTTCTAAGAAGGGCTATTCTTGGATAATTGTACCAATTTATGTATTGTTTAGTCTCTGCTAAGAATAGAAAGTAATAGATACTGATAGTTTCTATGAATAGCCAGTTAACCACACAATTGCCAGCTTTTAAGGTTTGCTTTGTGGAACAAGTTCAATTAACTTCTAAAGGGCGTATCTTTCTGCCCGTGTATGTAGGACAATTTTCATTTAGAAACATGAAGGTGCAGCTGTTCCTGAATTTATTTTCAACATCAACGAAGGGAACTTTGCGGCCTAAGGTCGTGGTGGCCCAGAGGCCAAGACCTCGCCTCCACGAGAGACACATATGTCTCGTGGGTTCAAATCTGGGCAAGTACCAATGTCACTTTTTCAAATATGTACTTTCTAAGTTTATCTTGGGCATCACAGGCAAAGGTGAAGGAAAACATCGTGAGGAAACCTAGTCTTGCATAGTTAATGTAAGTCCGAAATAGCCAAGTCAGAGGCCTGTGGGTTCTCAGAGGCAGCTTAATTAAATCTGATACCAGAGATGGCCATTGGCCAATGCTCACATGAAAAGAGCGGTTATAAAAATTTGGTTGATAACATAAGAGAATGGAGTTTTTAGAAATGAGTTCTAGACGAAGTCTCTGTTTCACGAAGTCCGAATAGCCACTACTCTTCGAATACATTCAAAAAGGGAAGATAAATTGTATTATATTATCGGCAAAGGAAGTTAACGGATGACTTAGGTATCGTTGATGATGAAACATAGCGTAGCGAATATTGAAATGTCAACATATTGTTTTTTTGTTTTTGTGGTACCATTGACATTTCTTCAATTGTTCTCACTGCTAAAATGTCATCTTATTTAGAGGCGATTTCCACTAGTTTCTTGCCGTTCGGTATAGTTCGTTCCGCTTCTCCTTCTTTTCGAGTCGATGAGAAATTTTGGGCCCAGTAGGTGGCCACGCCGATAGCGGCGTCACTGGCGAGCATAAGGTCTGCCAAAGTGCAGGTGTATGGGCACTTAGGAGACACCAGCATGTGTGCCATATCCTGCAAAGGGGCACCACACTCACACTGGGTATCAGACGGGTCTATAAATCCCCACTTTGCCAAATTGTGTTTGCAGCGGCCTACTTGGGTGCGCAAACGATTGAGTGCTTTCCATATAGGCCACTGCAGTTCACGTCCAGGTGGCAGGTGTTCCTGGGGTTTCAAGGAGTCAGGTGTTGGTAGGTGAGCTTCTCTCCACAACCTGTTTCTCACTTTAGGTGGTGGGTCTTGGATGGCCCGTGTGCATCGAAGAAAACTCTTCCGACACTTAAGTCTATCTGGGGTTGTAGTGTGATCGTAGACAGAGTGTCGGGCATCAGATTCCTGGTATTTATTCTCAAGCGCGCATGCGACAGTCCTTCGTACTATTGGAGGTGCAATGCCAGCCAACGGGTATAGTTTGTTGAGCGGAGTCGGTTTGAAACAACCCGATATTATTCGGCACGTCTCGTTTATGGCGATGTCAACTTGTTTAGCATGTGGGGATCGGTGCCACACTGGACCCGTGAATTCGCCAGCTGAGAGGCAGAGGGTGATGACGATGCCAGTTGTCCGAAGAACATCGCGTGCCGCTCCCCAGTTGGTAGAGACAAGTTCATTCAAGTTCACATAGTTCCGCTAAAACCTTTTAAATAGAATAGAATATACTATATTGTACGCCAAAATAGCTGACACTGCTTGACATTGTACCTTTAAAGTGCAAAGAACTTCTCATTAATACTAGACGAGTGTCAGCTCTGACAACACAAAAGAAAATATTTTCAATACTCTTCTTGTTAAAACTTGATTTCAAAGAGAATCATTAAAATAAATGCGTGATTTATTAAGAAGTTCTTTTGTGTTTAAATCTAAGTTGTGTAATTTAGTTTTAAGGGATTGGATTTTAAATGAAAACATAGTAAGCTTTAATTAGCTGTAATTAATATAAAAATCTTAATAGATTAGGAGCAAGCAGATTAATGCAGAATAACTTATTTTATTCTGATATAAATAATTGAATAAAACTGAGTATAAAAAAAGTAATTTAAATCTAATCTCGTTTTCAAATAGCTAAGTAGATTAATCCTGATCAGTTTTATCAATAGCCTGTGGAATGCGCCTCTTTCTATATGGCTGATGTGATGTTTATGTAGAACTAGCTGAGTCCGCGGCTTCGTTACCGTCAACTGGTTACCTACCTACCCTACCCACCATACCTACCTACCCTACCCTACCTACCATTTTTTTTTTGTTTTCGTATCTTCCTTGTATTCTGTCATAAACCAGAGATGGCGCTATGCTTGCAAACGTATGGGAAAATTATTTTATTTTATTTAAAATCTTTAATTTTTTCCGTTTTTTTTTAGATCGTTTTTCTGTTATTCGGGACGGAGATAAATCGAACCAATTAAAAATTACGCAAATCGGTCCAGCCGTTCTCGAGTTATAAATGGTGTAACTAACCTATATTAAACTAACTTATGTTTAAAGACTAGCTGTGCCCGCGGCTTCCCTCTCTTCAACTGCCTACCCTACCCTACTTACCTTCCTAACCTACCTAAATTCCAATTTTTTTTACGGTCATTCTCTCGCGGAGAATCTTAACACCGACATTCAGAAATTGCACAACGCTGTATATCGAATACAGAGTTCTACTGTCCCATCTCGATTGCGTGTGTTGTGATGTTATACTTCTTGAAAACTTTAAATTCATCTTACTTTTGAAAGAGTGAACTGATTGCGATGAAACAAAAACTAAGTAATACTTCGAGTTACGCACAATTTTTATGTATAAAAGTTATCTATATCGGTTTCTTTGATTTGACGTTATGCGTGCAAAACTAAACCGACAAACAGATAAATAGAAAAAATGCCAAAAAATGCCGGGTTCTGTTGGTTATGCTTTAACACCCAATCTACGAAAACCACTATTCGACAGATTTATTAGTTTTGATTTAAAGGTTAGATAGCTTCACACACATCTAATTTAGCTATCATGGGAGCAAAAATTTGACTACCACAGATTGTGCTACAAATAACGACAACCATTGCACCCATAATATCGCAATTCTTTGAAAACAAACGAAAAATTTAGGCCTCTTGGCCGAACACAGCTCATGATTAGAGAATACTTCCGAACACAGCTCATGATTAGAAAATACTTCAGAACACAGCTCATGATTAGCGAATACTTCAGAACACAGCAAATGATTAGCGAATACTTCCGAACACAGCTCATGATTAGCGAATACTCCCGAACACAGCTCATGATTAGCGAATACTTCCGAATACAGCTCATGATTACCGAGTACTTCCGAACACAGCTCATGATTACCGAGTACTTCCGAACACAGTTCATGATTAGTGAATACTTCCGAACACATCTCATGATTAGCGAATACTTCAAAACACAGCTCATGATAAGCGAACACTGCCGAACGCAGCACAAGATAAGCGAATACTTCAGAACACAGCTAATGATTAGCGAATACTTTCGAACACAGCTCATGACAACATCTCATCACAACCTTTTCCCAACAATATTCGGCTCCGCTAACCGGATGCAGATGAATATTCTTTACATGGGTCGAGTGCCTGTCGATACCCCTTGACAAGACAGGTGCCAGATTTTCTGGGTTCTGACTACCCCCATCACGAATGTCAAAGATCTTGTTCGTGACAACCAGGATCAGCAACTTAACTTGCTTACCGAGGCATGGAAGTGTTTCGGTAATACCTCGGAAACCGTTGACTAACATGGATCATCATCATCAGCCTTTTAATGTTCCCACTGCTGGGACACAGGTCTGTGAGAGGGAGTGGGCCGTAATCCGCCACGCAGACCCCATGCGGGTTGGTCGGTTTCCTCACGATGTTTTCTTTCACCGTTTTGAGAGCAGTGGTGATGAAATAATTTACACGAAGTGAAGCACCTGCCCTGCTGGCCCACCACTGCCCTGCACTATGGATGATTAGCTAAATACATACCTCTGTAATCAAATCCACAACCAGGCTGCCTTGTCCCACCGTTGGGATAGAAGTCAATATGGCCCAGAGGCGACGCGAAGCCGAGGTACCCTCCGCAAGTATGTATGACCTCCACGTGGCGAGCATCGTGCTTGTCCAGCCTCGCATTCTTGTTCCCGAGCGTAAACAAAGGCAAGGCCGGATCTAAACCTAAAAAAAGAAAATCAGGAACAAAATCAATATTGACATTAATAAGAAAGCCTTCAGAAAGATTTATTCAGGCAGCCGTTAATTTCTCGAAATCAGTTTTCTGGGAAATGGGATCATTGAGTTCGTACTGTTCGTTAACGGGGATTTATTTTCTAAGTAGGTATATTTCTTGGTATTGGAATTTATTGAACGTGAAGAGAGTTTAAATTGTTTTAGTCTATGTTTAGCCTCAGATCAAATAAAAAGTCAAGATGGAATGTTGCAAACAACAAAGTGACGCCGGTTCAAACTATGCCTTGCCGTACAAATACACAATTACACTCGCATGCAACGAAATTACGCCTTAGCTTATTATTTGAGCTCACAGATCAAATAATAAAGCTCAAATAACAAGCAAAGGGGTGCTAAGGGGTAGTTTCGTTGTACGTGTATAATTGTGTATTCATACGGCAAGGCATAGTTTGAACCGGTGTGTTTTGATTTATATATATTTGTGTTTTGATGTCACAAGACCCCACTCCTGAACTTTGATGCGCTTTATCTTTGTCAGTTTTGCATTTAATTATTATTTTGCAGTTAAGCATATTACAAATTAGATGATTATATTCAAGATAAGAATGCTTGGAAACATGCTGGTCCTGCTCCATAAGCCTATCTTTGGTGTAGACAAAATCAAACTGGTTTATATGTATTATATTTTTGTTTTTTTTAAGTGTAAGTATGGAGTGTCTTGTGCGTTCTTCTCCATGACAAGCTACTTTTCCGAATGCACGGTAGAATCAAATATTATTACTTGTAAATTTTAACGTCCAGAAGTGCCGCTTAATGGCCTACTTGAAATAAACACATTTGACTTTGACTTTGACAACTGCCTGTCTGACCTCCAAGACCAGATTTCTACATAATACGATACCCCTTCTGACTAGGTGATCGTATAACAACACCATATAAATTATCAACAAAATATTCAATAATAGAATTCGAAATAATATTAATATTGTTTATTTATAAAATAAGGCACATTTTACAATAAAATATCTTAAAATACGACATGGCTTACACAAAGGCTTATTTGTCTGAACTAAGTTGAACCTGTGTTACAAGCTATAAAGCAGGAATGTCAGGTTGATCTTCCGCCCACTCAAAACTTCTCTAATATAAATTTTAGTTACATATTATCCAAACAATAACGATAGGTATAATAACATACTATACGCAAAATTAGCAAACAAAACAAAGCAGTCTTCACAACAACCGCCAGAGTTTAACTAACAATAGCAGCTAATTTGCTGCGGTTTTGTTATAAAAGCTAACAGAATCGTTGCGTAAACACCTCGGTATTCAGCGCAGAACGGGGAGTTAAAATTGCCAAATTATTTGCCATAAGCACGTAATTAAGACTCGATTTATTATGTCCTGCTGCCTCTTGTTTCGGTGAAGGGGCAGGGGTGAAAGGTACACTGTTTTGGGTTTCTGTTTCGGGTTTCACCGTCAGGGATAACGGAATACTTGATCCTGCATGAAATGGAATTATCGTTCATCTTTCTGTACACTTAGGATTTAGGGAGGTTAAGCGGATTAAGATGTCCGCCTTGCCTTTTCGTTGCTTGAGGTCGGCTTTCAAACTGGCAAAATGCATCTGAATATATCTACATAACTATCTAATGCCATGCTTTGAGTTGCTGAGATCAGAAAAAAAAAAAAAAAAAAAAAATAACAACAAAACCCGACTGCATATAAAGCCAACTAAAAAGACGTAAACAAGATGAAAATCATGCTTTGCAGTCGGAGGATACATATGCGCGAGCTGACTGACCAAAACCAGATGTTGAAAACTTTTTAGTATTTTTTTTTAGAATAAGGTACATTTAAACATATAAGTATTATATATTTTTGTAATCACTTCTTAATACCCTTCATTTTGATAACCCACACGATGGGTTTGGAAGAAAAAAAAAATGGGCCCCCACAATATGGCGATCAAAAGCCGCGATTTTTCTATTTTGCAATTTTAATGTAGCCAGTGACACTCGCAGGGTTAAGAAGAATTGATTTAAAATCAAAATCAATAATTTTTATTTGACATAAGCCTACATGGGCACTTAAAAAACGTCGGCAATATGTGCACGGTTCGGGTTGGTCGATTCCTATGGAGAAGAACCGGCAAGAAACTCCATGGTTACTCTTTTTTTAGATTGGCGTAAGAATCATCAAAATCGGCCAACGCGTTCGGTCTCTAGAACGCCATATAGGAATTAACATACATATATACATACATAGATTGATAAACACATTACCCTCCTTCGTCAGTCGGGTAAAAAATGAGACCTTTAATTTCTTTATCATCTTTCTGGTCTATTTTATTTACCTATTGCTAATCCATAATAGCAAAACTGGGGCTTCTAGCTATGGAACAATTTGTTAACACTTTGTAAAGGAAAGGGAAAGTACCAAGGAACAAGTCCGCAGGGTAAAAGAAGTTGATTGACGTTACAAACGTGCAGTGTTAACCTAACTGACAACCACATTATTTGTTGCCTTAACTCGAAATTAATATTTCGCCCTCGGTAACCGTTTTTATGTTAATATGAAAGCCAATGATACACAAAATTGTTATAAAATGGCTACATCAATTTTTGTGGCGTTAAATTAAAAATAGATAAATCATCTTGTAACATTTTCATGACGCAAATTGAGGTAGATCCGTCGATCTCTCCCGAAAAATAAGTATGTTCAAAGGTTATACTAATATAACTGGCAAGTAATGGATATCACACGTGATCGATGCTTTAAAAAAAACCGGCCAAGTTCGAGTCGGAGTCGCGCACCGAGGGTTCCGGACAAACCTGTAGGTATATAAGTATGAGTGGCCGGCCGGTGGTTGGCCGGTTTTTAGATTTAAAACTTTTTTTTAAATGTGTTGTAACTAAAAATTTACGGTATTCGATTTTTCCTTAATCTGTGCTATAAGACGTTGCTTCGTACCAAATTTCAAGATTCTGAGTTCACGAGAAGTACCCTGTAGGTTTTGATTCCCTTGCGAGTGTCGAAAATTTGCAGCAATTTTCTGCATAAAAGGCTGTATCTTTTGATGGCGTTGGCTTAAAAGTTTGATTTTATCACAGCTTTAAGGGACAGTATACCTGAGTATTTGATATAAATTTCAGCTTGATACCTCCACGCATTCCTGAGAAAAAAGTCTTTTGATAGACAGACGGACGGGCAAAAAAGTGATCCTATAAGAGTTCCGTTTTTTCCTTTCGAGGTACGGAACCCTAAAAATAAGACACTCACCAGTAATAGTATCAATGGGTCCTTTTTTCACATAAGCACCAGCTATGCCCACGACATGGGCTCCCAGGCTGTGGCCAATTAAATGCACATCATCCATAGACACTCCCTCTCCGATGAGGAAATTGAGGAACTCTGTGAGGAGGCGGCCAACTGAAGCTACGTTATAGCTGGCCAGGACATAGTTGACGTTGGCTGCGACACCCCAGTCTACCACAATGATATTCAAATCGCTGACGTTGAGGTAAGCTGGAATATAAAAAAAAAATACTGAAGAGTTTGGCTTGCGTAACTTTGATCGTAAACGATCAAACGATGCGGTACCCTGACCAGAAAATCAGCATAAAATATGAGTATTCCTATTGGCCTAGCGGCACTGGTGGAGCATGAATTACAGTAGTGAATACGCCCAGATTTTAGAATAAAATCTTTATAAAATCGAATTTTTGTCTTTTGAAAAAAGAATACGACAAAGATATTCGTTATTAAATTGTCTATCCATTAGTGTTAGTACAAAAAATAATTAATGAACACTTTACGAGGAGATGCATAATATCAATAATTGTTTCTCATTTTTATAGTTTTGTTGGAAGGAGATTAGTGAAACATAAACCTCTTTAGAAAAAAGTATACGTCCATTTTAGAATCAATAATATGTACCTAGAAATTTAATTTATTTTTATTAGTTGATATTTGTTTTTAAATAACGAGTAGATAGCTCCTAAAAACACATAGAACAGAAAAAAACGCCTTCTCCTGTCTTTCTCTGTTCTGTGTAAAAACAGCACGTAAAACGGCTAGCGCTGCGTTTTGCTCGGGGTACTTTATGAACAATGAAAAGTTATTAATAAAGTTTGGAAAATAATTAAACCAGTCAAAAATTAAGACAAAGAGGTTTTGGAGTGGTGTAAAGTTTTAAACTGAACATTTGACAGATTTTCAAGAGGCTACTGACTCGATTAACGTCACGAGGCACAAACCTACAGTGTAGTCTTTGTTTGTAAGTGCGCCACGATATAAATCGAAACGTTTTATTCAATAGAACAAAGAAAGAAGAAGGATTGTACAATCTATTCCCTTGATTATTTCCATCAGAATAGCACACATTTTTCGCTGGCAATGTGGGTGTTGGAGAATCGAGATACATTGACCTCGCTTGAAATTCAGTCTGGCATCGACGTGATGGATTTGAAGATCTCATTATGCAGATACAGGCGGTGTAATCGCCTACAACCATTGCAGTTCCCGTTCCATGATATCGTGACGTGAGTATATCGACATGTATAGTACCGACATAGGTACCCTACAAAAAAAAAACGGCCAAGTGCGAGTCGGACTCGCGCACGAAGGGTTCCGTACTTGGTAAATTGCGGTTTACGATTTATGACGTATTAAAAAAAACTACTTACTAGATCTCGTTCAAACCAATTTTCGGTGGAAGTTTACATGGTAATGTACATCATATATTTTTTTTTGTTTTATCATTCTCTTATTTTAGAAGTTACAGGGGGGGGCACACATTTTACCACTTTGGAAGTGTCTCTCGCCCAAACTATTCCGTTTAGGAAAAAAAAATATTAGTAACTTCATTATCATTTTTGAAGACCTATCCATAGGTACCCTACACGTATGAAGAAAAAAAAAATTATTTCAGTTTCAAGTATGGGAACCCCCAAAATTTATTGTTTTTTTTTATATTTTTGTGTGAAAATCTTAATGCGGTTCACAGAATACATCTACTTACCAAGTTTCAACAGCATATTTCTTAATGTTTCGGAAAAAAGTGGCTGTCACATACGGACGGACAGACAGACATGACGAATCGAGGGTTCCGTTTTTTGCCATTTGGCTACGGACCCTAAAAACGACCGTTCTACTTTCAGTGTGAAAAGATTTCTGTGTTTGGTTCCTCCAAACCCATATTTAAAAATCAAGTAGATTTGTATGTTCCTTCAAGTTGATATAGTATGTTAAAAGGCTTCCTACCTTCTTTGATGGATTCCGGCATAGGACTGTATCCGTGATTGAGCCAACCATGAGTGAGCACCTTCACTTTTTTGCTAAAATCGAAGTTTGATTCTCTAAGTGATTCTGAGTTGTTTGTTATTAATACTTGGAAGTCGAATGGGTTCCTCCTGAAATTATAAAAAAGAACTGTTAGTGTTAGCCAAGGATTTAAAACTACAGACAGAGAAGTACCTACGAAGCATCATCTTCAAAAAGTTTTTTTTTTATCGGCTATAGGCTTGCGCTTGACCACTATCTCTCCTGATGGTAAACGATGATGTGGTCGACAGTGAAACACGCTTGCCTAGAAAAAGCCTATTCACTCTTGACTTAAAGACCCCAAGATTGTAGCTATCGGGAAACACAGACTCCGGCAGGGAATTCCACTTCATAGCTGTACGCATAATGAAAGTGTCGCCAAAACGTTTTGTGCGTATGGGTGGGATATCCACCATGTACCGATGACGCATCGCCGTACTTTTTAGTTATTTTTTTTTAGAATTAGGTACATTTAAACATATAAGTGTTTTATTTTTGAAATCACCTCTTAAAACCCTTTATTTTGATACCCCACACGATCGGTTTGGAAAGGTTTTTTTTTCCCCACAAAATGGCGCCCACAATCCGCCATTTTTTTCTGTTCAATCTTAACGTAGCCAGTGACACTCACGAATCGATTGACGTAAGAATCATCAAAATCGGCCAACGCGTTTGGTCTCTAGAACGCCACATAGGAACAAACATACATACATTGACTGATAAACACATTAACCTCCTTCGGCAGTCGGGTAAAAATATGAGACAGGTTTTTTTATCCCACTCTGGTTTTTTTTTCGGTAAAACCATACAGCGTGTTAGAAAACTTAAACCTCAAAATAAACCGTGCATCACTTCAAGTGAGTTGTCCAAATAGTTGATGCTCTAGAAGATAGCAGAGAATTTCGCTCAGACGCAAACATACATACACAATGGCTCATTTCAATATAATTATAGTCTTATGACTCCTTACCACACGTTACATATGCCACGAAAACAATGGCTTGTACCAAAAAAGGCTGCGTTAAAATTTTTGTCATACACCACGATAGCAAAATATGAGTTGGAAAAAACGTTTTGAGAATTTTAATTATTCTTTTCAATTTTCTCTTTAAGGCGAGAACAATTTTATGTAGCGAAATACAGCACATGTTTGAAAAAAAAACACGTTCTTTGATCGTTTGAATTCCTATTTTTGTGAAGTTCAGATCGAGAGACGATCGTTGCAAGTGTTCCAACATTGGCTTGGGGCGCTTTGAAACTTTTTCACTAACAAGAGCATCGGCAAAGTTGACCACAACTACCTAGGATAGGACCTGTAAAGATAGCTCATTGACTTGTGTATGTATGTAAGTATGTATGTATGTATGTATGTAAGTATGTATGTATGTATGTTTGTTCCTATATGGCGTTCCAGAGACTTAACGAGTTGGCCGATTTTGATGATTCTTACTTCAATCGATGCGTCTTAACCTTGCGAGTGTCATAGGCTACATTAAAATTGGACAATAGAAAAATGACGGATTTTGGGTGCCATATTGTGGGGGCCCAAAATGTTTTTTCTTCCAAACCCATCGTGTGTGGTATCAAAATAAAGGGTTTTTTAGAGGTGATCTCAAAAGTATATAATACTTATATGTTTAAATGTATCTAATTCGAAAAAAAATACTAACTAAAAGTTATAAATAAAAAAAGTTAAATCAAAAAATCAAAAAACCCGACTGCTTCAAAAGCGAACTAAAAAGTCGTAAACAAGGAAAAAATCATGCTGTGCAGTCGGAGGAAACATATTTCCGGGCTGGCTGACCAAAATCTGGTGTATCCTCCGCCTGCACAGCATGATTTTTTCCTTGTTTACGACTTTTTAGTTCGCTTTTGAAGCAGTCGGGTTTTTTGATTTTTTTTTTTACTTTTTTTTCTTACTCCTCCATTATTCTTTTCTGATTAATTTCGTTGCGGGACCCAAGACAGTTAAATTCATTCTCCGGGACTTCGTCGAGCTTCATTGCCTCGGCGCTTTTCTGGTGGTCGCCACTGTTGATTCTGGTTTTCAGGAGTTGCAGTGGTTTGGGAATAGTGCGGTGGGATGGTCCCAAAAATAGACTTACCTAACTGAGTATATACAGAGCCCGAGGATCTTACAATCAGCCATCGTGTCCCTATTATAGTACCTACCTAACTAGTTACGGTACTGCATTTCCTGAACAGTTTTTGAACAACATTATTTAAAGACGTTTACAAGGCAGACGTGAATGGAAACGCCGGGAGGGGACGCCCTAGAAAGACATACATAGACCTTATAGGTGATGTTCTTCAGAAAGGCCAAGTGCGCAGTACCCATAACCGGCGTGTGTGTATGACTAGATGTATGAATGTGTGTGAAGCAAAAGAAGTATGTAAGGATCGTAGCAGGTGGCGTTCTGTAGTTTCTGCCTACCCCCATGGGAAAAAGGCGTGAGTTTATGTATGTTTATGTATGTATGTATGTATTATTTAAAGTTTCAGCCGAACTTTTCGTGCTGCCAATATCAGATCGATCGATATCCTTGGAAACCACATCCAAGCTATAGGTACGCCCGAGTAGTTCAAACAATCAGTTTTCACAGAGTTTGCACTTAGAACTTGAGAGAAGCAACTTTAAACTTAAACACTGCGTTCTCTCCGTTTCTTTAAACTAATTTTGAGTTCTGGCATCAGCAAGTTCAGATTTCTTTGTTTTGCGTTAATTTTCTTCGTTTTGCGTTAATTTTCTTCGAGAAGTTAACGAGATATTAGGTATACTGGTATTCGGAACAAACTCATACAATAAAAAATGTGACGTCATAGTTGTTTTCAACATTTTCTAAGATAATAACGATTCTAGCATAGATTTAATAATTATACTTTATTGCTATTTGACATTTTTGATTGATATTTTTATTTTATTTTATTGATATTTTAAGATAACTGTTATTGATTTTCACTTTTTTATTGTTGGTATTGATAATTGTGGAAATAATTTATAATTGCTCATTCATTGTTTTCGTCCATAATTTAACTTGCATAATATTTGCACGCCTTAAGGCAAACATGTCGGAATCTTTTGTAATTTTTTGTAATCTTGCATTCATATTGTATGTGTTACCCATGTTTAGCAAATAAATATATCTTATCTTATCTTATCTAGCAAACCTACCCTGTAACGTCTTTAGAACACTTACGGCACATGACCGATCTATTGCTTTCTGAACAAAGAAGAGTATGAAAGCTTCATATATTTAGTTTTAGTCTAGTGAAGATAAACTTAAAAGCATTTATACTGCCAGAATTATCAATCCCTTCAAAAACATAAATGTGAAAAAGGGAGTCAAGTTCAATACTAAGAATATGCGTGGTTGTTGACTACGCCGATAAAAGAATTGAGATCTAAATGGGTGCCAAGTTCTGTATCCTGAAATTTATTTACAAGAACATAAAACATTCTAAAATAAATTTAAAATCACAATTTCTTGCTTTTCTGCTACAACAATTTTTGCTATTTTAAAATATACACTGGTAAATTTAAAAAGTCGAATTATTTACTTAAAGGAGAAAACTTAGTATAAATTCTAGCTCATGATTTGACTTTGCTAGTTTTCACATACAAGTTTTCTTATATTTGACTAATAAACTTATCTTCTTTATATTAAACGCAATTTGCTGCGTCGCCAGTTCCTTTTTTGCTTAAACTTGGCTTGCCACGCCGCCGCGGGTATGAGATTTTGGACACTAAAGCAAATTCAAACAAAGCAGAACCGAAATGAACACGAAGCAAAAGGCGTAGTTATGAAAGAATCGTTGCAGTTCTGTATTTCTGCCAGCATAAAAAGAAATGAGACTAGATAGATTTTTAAGAAATTACATTCAATTTAAGAGTTAACAAGGAACTTATCGTTAAAAACGGTTTATTATCGGATATACTTTCGATGAACTAAGAAGATGGTTGAACATCTCTTACCTCGTGAACAGTCTGAATTCTACGTCGGACTCGTACACCCAGCCGAAGCCCCAGAATCTGGTATCATTGACGGCGGGAGCTGGCGGGTACTGCTGCACGCTGGCCAGCCATACCGGGTCATACGGCGTCGGCGCATCCCAGGTCACCGCCGACACTGCTGCTTGGGCCAAATGATTGAATTTATAGAACTGTTCGTGTATTAAAAGCAAATATAAAATTAAACATTTTAATTGTCACTTCTAAAGATATTCTTGAGCTTCAGCATAAGCTGTAAGATTGTATGAGCTTGTAGAAATCTCATGAATGATGTATACTGACCGTATTATATATAACACTAGCTGTTCCCCGCGGCTTCGCTTCCGTGGACTACCTGACAGGACCCGTTATCGGGATTAAAAATACCCTATGTTACTCAGGAATAATGTAGCTTTCTATTGATGAAAGAATTTGTTAAATCGGTCCTGTAGTTTCGGAGCCTATTCGGTACAAAAAAACAAACGAACAAAAAAATCTTTCCTCTTTATAATATTGGTATAAATAAAAAGCTTGTAATATGCGTAAAATATGCATGAAAATTTGTAAAATATGCAACAATCAAGTTTTAGAAAACGAAAAAATTTAAAATGTGGTAGGTTTTAATTTCTAATTCAGCATGCAATTATTCAATCATAAATTATGAATACATGTAACAACTTTGTAGACGATAATTGTGCAATAAAACGAAAAATTAATTATCATTTTTGTAAACGTAAACAGTCAGTTATGTAGGTGTTCTAAATGTATAGTATTCAATCAATCAAAATATTTTTATATAAGTGAAAATTTATAGTATATAGATGGGCGAAATTTTGGTTATAGAGTTTATCATAAATATATATACCGGAAATATGCATCATCACTATACTCTTTGCGCTGTAGCATGCTGCGGGTGACAGTTTCAATAATATTTTTTACGCATATACGTATACGCATTTTTTGTAGTTTAACGTCATACAGCTCAACTATGGTATAACTATGGTATGACGTTAAACTACAAACAATGCGTATACGTATATGCGTAAAACATGTTATTGAAACTGTCACCCGCACCATGCTACAGCACAAAGAGTGTAGATATTAGAAATAATATGCAATTGCCGTTGAGAATGAGGTAAATATGCAATTTAATATGCAAATAAAAGCAAATGCATATAATCCGGTCTCTAATGATAATGTAGTTAAAAATCATACATAACCAGTCTCACCTGAGAGCCATGATTAAGGTACATCATCTACATAGCCCACCAAATTGACTCGGATACAATTTGTTTTTCGAAAGAAGCGGTAGACCTACTAAAGCTATAATAGTGTAATTTAAAAACAAGAACTAACAGTACCAATACTAGAAAACTAACGATTCGCATTGTGGTATGGAGGTCAGATAGCTGACAATCAAAGAAACAAAACAATGTGCCTTAGAAAGCACGGGCTTTGCGACTGGTAATAAAAGGGACCAGTTTGGTGACACCATTCAGTTAACGGCTAGGAGACAATACTTTAGTACCAACCTGACGTGTGTCACAGTAAAAATATACAAACAGTATGGAAACTACCTACAAACGCTCGAAACGGCACACTCACACAAACATGCGCATCGACGAGACCACTAAGGGCCGATTTCACCAATGAAACTAATCGCGATTAGTAAAACTAAACTCAGTTAATGCGAATACAGCGTTCTGATTGGTAGTTTCTCAGCTGCATCAAAAATCAGGACGCTGTATTCGCATAAACTGAGTTTAGTTGAAATAATCGCGATTAGTTTCGTCGGTGAAATCAGCCCTAAGCGGCTCGCACTACTGACAGCACTGCAGATGTGCACGAGTGGTCTCGTCGGTGCGTATGTTTGTGTGAGTGTACCGCTTCGAGCGTTTGTAGGTAGTTTCCATACTGTTTGTATATTTATTCTGTGCCAGTGCTGGTTGATTTAACAACGTTTGTAGGTACCATACACACATACGTGCTAACATCAGCCTGTCCCTAAAGAAACACGAATGTGATGATATCTAAACCTTAGACCATTTTTAGAGTTCCGTACCCAAAGGGTAAAAACAGAACCCTATTACTAAGACTATACGGTCCTTCTGTCTGTCTATCACCAGGCTGTATCTCATGAACCGTGACAGCTAGACAGTTGAAATTTTCACAGATGATATATTTCATTTGCCGCTATAACAACAAATACCTATAATATATATAATTGTACCTTTGTTTGCAATATTTGTAAATATGTGAGAACCATGTTCCTATTTATAAAATTAATGAATTTACCTGTTAATGCTTTTAATACTTTATACCTGTACGTAGTATAGTGCGTCGTGCTACTCTGGGTGCATCGTCCTCAAATATATGAATTTATTAATGTATGTACGTGGGACACTCAGAAAGTTTTGCGAAACTAAAAAAAATTGTTCTATACGTACATATATTTTTATTAAATCTTTTCAAAGTACTTTCCACCAGCCTCTATACAAAGATTCATGCGCCTAAACCAGTTTTCAAAACACTTTTTCCAGTCCGCCGCAGACACCTCGTTTACAGCCTGCTCGAACGCAGCCAGCGCATCTTCCGGCGACGAAAATTGTATCCCTTTGAGCTGATTTTTTATTTTTGGGAATAAAAAGAAGTCACACGGTGCTAGATCAGGGCTGTAAGGAGGGTGACCCAGGAGTTTGACTGGCGTGCTGTCCAGGAAGTCCCTCGTTTTGAGTGCGGTGTGCGCAGGTGCATTGTCGTGGTGGAGCAGTAGCCCGCGGAGCCCTGTGTTTGGTCGCTTGTTGCTTATAACAGAGAAAACTTCTGGCAAACATTTGGTAGTATACCATTCGGCATTAATGCTTCTTTGATCCCGTAAGGGAATTGATACCAAGTGGCCAGTCAAATTAAAAAAGCTAGCGATCAAAATCTTACCCCCGCTTCTAGATCGCTTCACTTTGGTAGGCGTTGGCTCATTTTGAAACACCCAAACAGTCGACTGGCGCTTGGTTTCTGGGTCGTATTGATAAATCCAGGACTCATCACCTGTAACGATGTCGTAAACACGCCGAGACGAGCCTGCTTCAAATTTGTTAAGCATATCACGGCACCATTCCACCCGGGCCTGCTTCTGAGCATCGGTGAGGTTGTGCGGCACCCAGCGTGATACTATCCTCCTCACGCGAAGATGGCTGTGTAGAATCTCGTGAACGCTTCCCGATCCAATCTTCAATATGTGTTGAATCTCCTGATATGTAATTCGCCTATTGTCTTGGATTACATTTTTCACTGCTAGCACGTTTTCTTCGGTAACAGCCGTCAAAGGGCGACCGCTTCTTTCGTCATCCCCCAAAGTTGGTCGACCGCGCTTGAATTCGTTATACCAACGATACACGGTTGCCTTGGAAGGGCCTTCATCCATGAATGCCATTTGAAGTCTATCGTACGATTCATCCGGTTTCAGGCGACACTTGAAATCGTATAAAATCATAGCTCTAAAATGTTCCCGGCGCAGATCCATATTTCAGTGAGACACAATACTTTGAATTAACTCGCAAAAAATGTGGAGGGAAATTTTGAAATTGGAACTTACTTATTTTTACTTATAAATAATCATATTTTCGAAAAACATTATAACTGGCCAGTCTCCCATATATAAAAACTTTTTTTCGCAATACTTTCTGAGGGGCCTGGTACTTAAGTAAATATTGTAAAACACCTTTTTTTTTTTTTAAGAGTAAGTATGGTTTTTCTTGTGCGTTCTTTTCCATAACAAGCTACTTTTCTGAATGCACGGTAGAATCAATTTTTATTACTTGTAAATTTTTTTTTTTTAATTGTTTGCCGTTCAAAAGTGCCGCTTATAGGCCTAGTTGATATAAATATATTTGACTTTGACTTTGAATACAAAAAACAGAATAAAATAAATATTTAAGTGCGGAAACTAATTTTATTAAGAGAGTGTATAAAATTGGTGATTTTGTGTTTAAGAAGAGGGTTATCTTATGAAACGATGAACCTATATATTAAACAAATTCTTATACCCTTCGAAAAGTATAATCCCAGATAAGTATACTAAGTAAATATCAATGTGTACCAATAATCCGAACAAACTCCTGGTAGGTAATATAAAACAAACCGTGTAATTACTTTTTATATTTCAGACGAAGTACCAAATTTTTTTTTATCGCAGTCATAACAGGTTTCCGTTCTATCGGGCTAGATTTCTCCAGACGATCATAATTCCAAACACTCAATGATCTGAAACTTATTCATAACTTCAATGCTGATCGAAATTGGTTTTATTTGACGTTAGGGAAACAAAATTTAAATATACACTATGGAACTTTCATTAAACCTTATGCTGCCTGCACATGTCGTGTCGTGTCGTGGCGTGGCGTGTGGTACACTAATCATACTAATCTGTAGCGCCTACGTCATATATCATGAGCACAGATAATATAATACTAGCATACAGATGCCTCATCCCATACAAAGAAACCGTGCCGACGTAACTAGCGTTTTTCATCTGATTAATCTTGTTATTTTTGTAAGTACATCAATCGCGTTCGATCCCGTTTCACGGCAATAGATGGTGTTAGCAGCGATTTGCAAGTAAAAGGGTTTATTAGGTTCGTAAATATTTTTTTCTTTAAATACAGCACGTTGGTACAGTTTTTTTGCACCAAAATATGTTACAATACAAATTTTAACAATCGAGTGGAAAGCCTCAGAAATTAAAAAATGCGCCATCTATTGGCATCAATTTTAAATGATCCGTTCAAATAATCTTTGAAATGTGAATTAAGAGCCCAATATTCCATAATTTTGTACTAAGGAGAGTTGATTATACAAGAACATACAATTTATATGTTCAATTCCAGAAAATGTTAATTTTACACACAATTCTATTGAATTGAGTGTACATGTTGCGCTATCTAGTGAGATTTATTTGAACCAAATTTTCTTTCTTAGCAATGAGACCCCGTGTCACGAGTCTTGTAGCCAATCAAATGCGTCATAAGGTGCCACGCCACGCCACGACACGTAAGTATGTTTCCGGCTTTAGGAGGATGTAACTACGGGATGTGCTATCTAAATCACCGATTTATAATGAAAACAAGAAAAGGACCTGTTTTATTAGATTTAGGACGAAAATATCAAAGACTTCCAATTCGCTTCTCACTATACTCTTTGCGCTGTAGTATGGTGCGGGTGGCAGTTTCAATAACATTTTTCACGCAGAATACGTATAAGCATTTTTTGTAATTTAACGTCATACACGCAACTATGGTATATGGTATAACTATGGTATGACGTTAACAGCACAATGACGTACAGCGCAAAGAGTGGGTAATGGAAATTACAAATGCCTGTTACTTGCTTAAACTATGCAGGTAGCTTGCATGCCATTCATTCACAAATCTGAAGTTAATATGGCATTATAGCATGTAAGCTAAAGGCAAAAATATTTAGTTAAATATTTTTTTCAATTGTTCTTTATTTGAGCATAAACTTTAATAGTTATTTATGCTACAAGTGCGGAAGGTAGGTGATTTCCGATGAGTGGCATTTTTATTCACGAGCGAGCGAAGCGAGTGAGTGGATAAATCGACACAAGTCGGAAATCATCTTACGTACGTGTATCATACAATATTTTACTATGCATTGTGCGAGGAAATAAACAAAATTAATTAAATGAAATTAATAAAATGGCGGGCTTATTTAAGCGCGTTCAACATATCCACAGATTAACTATTAACTAATAGTTCCTCGGGCATATCTAATGCGCATGTGCGAATAGCTGTCACATCGTAACGCAATAAGGCACGAGCAAAATATACGTTCTGCCAACCACATTTAATCAATATTTAAAATTAATTTATTGATCAAAATCTAAATCTAGAGTAATTAAAAACGCCTAAAATAAAGTATTAGTTTTGTTTTACCTTTTATATGAATGATAATCTGTACATAACAAATTTTTAAAACTTTTCTCAAATAATAAAAACTCTATGTGTCGGGCTGATGTTGAAGTTAAAATTAAAAAAAATACAGGAAAGTAAAAAGCACTAGTGAAAAAAAGTGACACTTTCCGCACAGTTTGGCTGCTTGGAAAACCGCTCTTTTCGAGGACATTCATTGTAAAATATCTAACAATCAGCATTCGTTGACGAACCTCTATTAAAAAAAGAATAGAATAGAAAACATTTATTCGACATAGACACAACACAACAACAACAAACAAAAAGAAGAAGACACGTTAATTTATACACGTTGACGTCTAAAATGTAGAAGCTACTCAATATCCTTCAAACAACTTCCCCTCAGCAACTCTGCACTCAACCTACCTAAAACATCAATTTGCGTAACTTGTAATCAATAATTCAAAGGGTGTTGAGTTGCTTCGTTAATTTAATAGAAGTCAGTCAGCCTTCCCAAAATGGCCTCGAGGATATACCCCCGTAGATAGTTATCTACACTTTAGCATTCAATGAATGCTTCAACATTTACTTCACCTACAAACTGTGAAAGTTCAATAGCTCCAAACAATTAATATTCATTGTTTGATTTAGAGACGGAACGTTCTGTTGCTTTTACCAATCTACGGAACCCTAGGGACCCTCCGCCGAGACTTTAAAGAGGTCACAGCTTTAAAGACTGAAGCTGCAATATTCATTTAACTTTAATAGTTTTATGAACAAAAGATTGTCTAAATTAAAGCCAGTTCTAGGTGATGTTAAGCCCGATCCCATTAAGGAACATCTGCTTGATATCCCAATCGGGGTTTGTTGTAAAATAGGTCCAGAGTTCAATTCTCTTGGCGTGCCCACCTATTCTTCACTTCTTCGGTAAATCTAAACCAGTATGTACATTGTTCTAAAGAGAATTAAAGCCAAAGTAGTGGCAAATTTAAATACGCAAAAAAAGTTTCCAAGACTGAAGTAAATTATAAAAGAGAAGTTGGCAATTCCCTGATGAGAACTTTAGAAGCTAATAGAGATGTAGGCACTACTCACGAACCTGTAAACAGAGCAAAGAGCAACGAAATCATTCCAAATCCGCTTCCCGGTTACAAACACCAGACACACTGAGAACACAACCAACTTTCCACACATCGAACAAAACTTTGCCGAAATTTAAACTGACTAGAACGCTCATTTTGAAGCTAAATCTAATTGAAGGAGACCGGCACCGAGGGCTCCCACATTTTTACTGCTCGCTCGAAACAGAGATTGAATTTAAATTTACGTAGCGGTATCGTACGGCCTCCATTACAATTCATAGTACGATCCGCTAGCCCGGCCATCCATCATATTAATCAAACTGGACCTTATTAACATTGCATACGGTATCTGAGGGTTCAACGAAAAATGGTGACGGGAGAAACTGTGAAACTTGAGTCATCTATGAATAATTTTAAAAGGGAAAATTAAATAGTGAAAGATTTATGGGACAGGAAGTTCCTGAGTTCAAATTTTGGTAAGTATGACTTTCAGAAACGTTCACTGCTGGACATGTCGTAGGGGTCTCCCCCAAACGTTGCCGGAGCAGTCTTCGTCGTCTCGCGTTTCACTGGCCGACTGACCGATGACTTGATGAAGATCAGGTCATCGGTTCATCTCTGAGAAGGCCATCTAATCTTTCACTTTGCTTTGGTTCTGCTATTAAGGTTTGGAATAGTCGACGGCACGAACTATTTTGTGCACGTGGTTAAAATGCATAGTATCTTATCCGACAACACGTGCGAATGAAATAGATGCTGTGATGAGCAGTAAGAAGCTAGTTCGCGTACGAATTAGCACTTTTCCAAATTTGTATCGAAATGGATAATGATTTATGACGAAAACGAGCCCGCGAAATTTTATAAACAGACATTTGGGAGTCTAGATATCATGAAAAAACAACTTAATATATATTTATAAAACAACATTATTTGCATTGTTGAATTACTAATCTTTTCCTGTATGGAGGCTGTTTTGCAATTTTCCTTCTTCTTATGGTATTTATTTCCGCCCAAAGATGCGTTAAAATTAGTGTTGAAATATGGAACTTTCGACGCTCATAACTTTCAAATAGTTTTTTTTTTTACATTTTTGTTTCCATACAGGACTAGATGAATGAAAAATGATGAGACAAATTGATATCATTTTTTTATTTTGAACGTACATCGTCAAACAGTGGAGTAATCTCTAGGCTACGTTTGTATGGAAGAATTTTCGACTAGTGTAACCTTAAGGTGGCCTGCCTACTGCCACTTAAGTTTAACAATTCTCTGGGCTACTACTACTAGAGATAAACGACGATCTCTCCATTTCTGATACAAGATATAACACAAGAAAACTCCGAGCATAGCTCCGAGCACAGCCCGTTCCAATTTACTCACTGGTATTGAACCCTATAATGTTTGAATCGTTTGGTACCTCCCTAATCAATCTAAAGAGAGAACTGATCGGTTAGTTTTACTCAAATTCACATGAATAAATTTAAAATGGAGTTCTCACAGAACTACAGTGGATTGCGTAACAGGAATCGATCGCAAACTCTTGAAGCAATGGAATAGGTACTCATTTCGGTTATAATAGAAACTGTAAATTATTAGGTGTATGTACTACGCTATTAAAGGGTGCTGATCTGCTTTTCCAAACAGAGCAGACCAACCCACATTTTAATCAAAGTTCATAGTTTTAGACAAAGTTTGAGGTCTAAAGTAACATTCGGTGCCGCTGGCACCCCAAACCACAGATTACATATTAGTTACCCCAAACTGGCGTACTAAATACATACAATTGGTTTGTTGAACCAATTTTTTTTTGTAAAAAATGAATAGATCATATACATATATAAGTTTTAGTACAAAACTATTTTTAGTTTTTTTTTCACTGTAATTACAAAGTAAAATCCAATTGAAATAGTATATTATGCAACTAGTGAATAAAAAACGGTTTTAAAGCGAGGGCCATAGATGAATCACGAGCAAGTGAAGGATTCTAACGATTGGATCACGACCGTAGGGAGTGATTCATGATGATTGAATCACGAGCATAGCGAGTGATTCAAGTGTTAGAATCATGAGCGACGCGAGTGCTTCATGGCCCTCGATATAAATCTAGCGAGTGATTCAAGTGTTAGAATCATGAGCGACGCGAGTGCTTCATGGCCCTCGATATAAATCCGTTTTATTCAAGAGTTGCATACTATATTTTATACCATGACTTCGAGAAAAAGAAAGATTAAGCGAAAGGCACAAGGAATATTACGAGTAATAAATAAATGGTTTATTTCCTTCACAATGTACAAAAAATATGAAATCCGGACCCCTGAGCTAGGTAACAGCACCTGTGTTTCAGGGGCCAGTGACCACCTCCGTTACGTTACATAATATAATTAATTAAACACCATTGCAATTAATATTAGAATTACAATCCAAATAAGTATTCAATAAATATCCTAGACTAAAATCAAAATCATTATTAAAATCATAAATATAAACAAAATTAAAATCGAAGAAGGAGTTTGAAAATCGAATATTATCTGCTAAAGAAGTTTGTATCGAGTATTTTATACGCAAGGAGGTTATATAGCAATGAGATGGAGGTCTAATACATTCGTGTGTTCTAAATTCAAACACCAAAACAGTGATTAAAAGTGCTTTTTATTCACTGTTTTCAGTGAATAAAATAAGCTTTTTAGAGGGGGAATGGTATAAATATTTTTTTGAATCCAGTACCGAAAACACCCCGATAGCTTGCCGAACAAAACCGAGCCCGTGTGACGTCACAACGTTCATTTCTACTCATTGTAGCACATAGCTGATACAGTGTTTTTACTTTTAACCGATTCAATCTTGTTATTATCGTCAATATATTGATGAATATCGAATATATTGACCATAAATATCGAACCTTAAAAGTTATAGTGCTTGCTTCGTACCAATATGTACGAATACTACAAAAAGATCCCAATTATATGTGATTCGCGCAATAGCCTTGTACCTAGCAATCTACTAAATTTGAGCAGTGTTCTACGTCTAACTAGATTCCAATTACATATAATGTGTTAATTCTGTTGTTATCTTGTTATAATTAAGTATTAAATTCGTATTAAATTCTTACTTTGATCATTAAAGACTGAGAATAGTAAATTTTTAAGGGAACTTTCGAGCAAAGTTGACATTGTTGTATAATTACCTACGTAACTTGATTTTTTGTTTATGGTGATATATTCATTATTTTATACTTAAATGACAGATATAGGCGTAAAACTAACATTTCAGTTTGAATTGTAAAAATCGGTCGACTTATATATGAGATATTTACTGAAGAATTAGTGTAACGAAAATCTACCAAGTTAATATTTTCACGTTTCTATTCTACAAACTTTTTAGTGTTTGTAAATATATAATATAGACATTAGTGTTCAATATTATTGAGAGATATTGTCAATATGCCTAGCCTTTTCCCAACTATATTGGGGTCGGCTTCCAGTCTAACCGGATTCAGCTGAGTACCACTGTTTTACATGGAGTGACTGCCTACCTCCACAACCCAGTAACTGGGTAACACGGTACCCTTTGGCAAGACTGGTGTCAGATCTCAAGCTTCTGACAATCCGTAATCACTGTCAAAGATCTTCAAATGATAGCCGGGACCAACGGCTTAACGTGCTTTCCGAGGCACGGAGGAAACTCGTTTTATTGAAATGGTCACCCACCCACGGACCGACCTCGTCAAACGTACCTTAACCCTGATGACCGAACAGTGCGGCTGTTATTATTTAGCCACGAGCTCCTCTATTAAGAGATATGTAAATAATGGGAATTACCGAAAATTATATGTGTAACTATGTGTATCATATTTAGTGGTATCTAATGAAGTTTTTTGATATCCAAAGTCAAAGTTACGCGCCAATCGCGTTTGTTTACTTTTTATTTTACACCAATATCACCTACCCATATGTAAAAACGTTTACATTATGACAATTATGTTTCCTAATGTACCTGGTAAACAACATTAACTAATACCGGTCCACTCTCACGTATTATTCATTACGACTACTTTATGTATGCTCAAAACTTCCAAATCGTCCATCAGGTGGGTATATTATCGACACTAGCCTTTATAAATCCTTTATCACACATGACTAAATAAAATTTATTGTTTATTAATATTTTTGCACTAATTTTCGGATATTTTTAGTCAATCTACGTGTAGTTGACACTATATTGTCATGATTTCCTTGAACGTTATAACGTCACCAACATGGCAACCAATTGTGGTCCGTTTGTAGTCACGTGGTTCTTTCAAAATTCTATCGATTTTCAATTGCTTAAAATAAATTGAAAAAATATATTTAAGAGTTTTTTGAAACGACAATATAATTTAAGATATGTAAAGTTTCGAAATACATAAAAAAATCGTATTGTTTTTTTAATTCAACAACCCATTTTTGTATTAAAATGACATAATATTAAAATGTTCGGTAAAATAAAATTAGTGAGATTACTGTACTTATTCACCAGCAAGTCAGCAAAGTATCACTTCTTTGAGAAAGGTTATTTTTAGTGTGTAAGGGACAGATGTAAAGTAGTCACAGCGGATCTTTGTGTCTCTGAAGTTGAGCAAGCATTGCGCAAGAAACAGTTTGTCATCGAGTATACTGCATAGAGTAAGCGAGATAGGAAGATTCGACAAACGTAAGCGAGTGGAAGAGACAGTTGTACAATGCTATCTTCACCTCCAACATTTACACAATTTTTTTAAATTAAAATATAACAAAAAACCCGACTGCTTAAAAAGCCAACTAAAAAGACGTAAACAAGAAAAAAACATGCTGTGCAGTCGGAGGATACATATGCGCGAGCTGGCTGACCAAAGCCAGATGTATCCTCCGACTGCACAGCATGATTTTCTTCTAGTTTACGTCTTTTTAGTTGGCTTTTTAAGCAGTGGGTTTCATCTTATTTAAAAAAAAAACAAAAATTACAACGTTTTAGTTATTTTTTTTTAGAAATAGGTACATTTTAACATATAATTATTATATATTTTTGTAATCACCTCTTAAAACCCTTCATTTTGATACCCCACACGATGGATTTGGAAGAAAAAATAATTTGGGTCACCACGATATGGCACCCAAAATCCGCCATTTTTCTATTTTGCAATTTTACGTGACACTCGCAGGGTTAAGACGAATCGATTGACGTAAGAATCATCAAAATCGGCCAACGCGTTTGGTCTCTAGAACGCCATATAGGAACTAACATACATACATACATAGACTGATAAACACATTACCCTCCTTCGGCAGTTGGGTAAAATTGCTACTGCGCAGTGTCTTGCAGCCAACACAGAGGCACAAAGTTCCGTTGTGAGTATTATATCTGACTTGTATAATATGTCATGGACCAACTGATTAATCGGGGCACTATGTATAATGCCCGGGCATTATGAATCTAGTGAAGTCAAATCGGGTAATGTAATGAATACCTACTGACGAGCAAGCAAGGCCTTGAGTCACGCATTTTATCACGGTTTTTGCTCCCAAACTGTGATAAAAATGTGTGACTCAAGCCTGTCACAGTAGGCTGTGCTCGCCCCGCTGATTTAGACTTCTATATTTATCATACTGTCTGGTCATTATGAATATTGCTACGTCACGGTTGGGCAATTCGATAATTGTGGTCAATGAATTAGTCCAAGAGCGAGCGAAGCGAGCTCGGGAGCTTAGAGCACCCCGACACGGATAGTTTAGGTTCGATGGATTCAGACCTTCATGTTAGGTTACTTTTGACCCTGCAGAAGAGCTCCGTCGACTTTGTTGCTTAAATAGTAATCGTAGGTACTTACCTATTCTATATTAAAACCAATGTCAACATTAAAATAATTAAAAAAGACATATTTTTTTATTACGTGGCCCAGTATGTGATGGGCATTATTCAGAAAGCCCGGTCAATTTAATTATTTTAACAGCTTTTAACACATTGCCTACTCATATTGGGCATTTTTTTAATTGCCCGGGCATCAAGAATAATGCCGCATTAATCATTTGGTCCATAACATAAACATCTGTCCCTTTTTCACAGTCGAATCATAATAGTTTTGACACGTCATTGTACGGGGGCAGGTAGGTACTTTTATTAGGCTTATGTTTAACGGAATACCTACGTGAGTGCGATAGCCGTATCATTGAATTTTGTTACTTCGAAAACCTTTCAACGACATGACTATACTGCGACGCCTTGTTAAATCGACGTCTTGTTACTGCGATATTTCGTTACATCGAAAAACTGTACTGCGAACGATTTTACTGCGCAAATATCATACTGCAAAGCCTTGTTCAATCGACGTCTTGTTACTGCAATGTTGTTACTTAGGAAAACTTACTTCGGACTATCTTACGGCGATAACCAAGTACATCAATTTTCTTTTTCAAAACAATACCTTAATTTTTTTTAAAGCAGAGAGCGCCATTTGTCATGAAAATCAGTGTTTAAGTAAATAATTTAATGTAGATAATTGCTAAGTTGGTCCGTCGTTCTTTAAAAGCAGAGAGCCTATGCAAAATTCGTCAGCAAAAAAGGAATGCAAGGATTTTTTTGCTATTATTAATATATTAGGCGCTTGAGGTTGCTGCGGGACTTCTATGAACAATAAGTGGGTAGATTACATTTTTTAATGACAAGAAATATAATTGCATTTTGTGTGTTATAGTGTTAGTCGATGGTGTTATAGAAGAGATCACTGATAATTGTTTATTGTTAAAATGACTGATTCTGTTATCATAGAAAAATCGAAGCGCGGAAATGACATATGGATTATTAGTGGATTTGAGTTTTGTTTGAACAAAAAAGGGAATGACAAATGTTATTGGTGTTGTGTGTATAAGCAAAGGAAGCAGTGTTCAAGTACTAAGACGACCGAATTTTGTACAGGCAACGGGCATACTATAATTAAAAATATGACTGAGCACTCTCACGCTCCTAATGCTTCATTGTTGCAATCAATATCCTTTAAAAACAAGTTAAAACAAACTGCGGCTGCCACTTCGATGACACCTGTACAGATCATTCAGGCTAATTTGGAGGCTGTTCCCAGTACCTACAAGAGCAACTGATCTGCCGAATAAAAATGCTTTGAGGCAAATAATTCATCGTGTCAGGAGGAAACATAAGCCTAAAGAACCGCAGACTTTAGATGAAATTGAAATACCGTCTGAATATGCTTTCGTCGAAGGAGAACGATTTTTGGCTCGTGACACTAAATTCGGTGATAAAAATCGCTTGCTGTTATTTTGCACTAAACAAAATATCAAGATTCTTTCTGATTCATCAGTTTGGTTGATGGATGGAACATTTAAGACTTGTCCGGCCTTGTTTCGTCAGATTTATTCTATTCACGCTATAGTTGGACATGATGATAAAACCAAAAAGTCAGTACCGTTAGTTTACTGTCTATTAACCGACAAAACAGAAGAGAGCTATTTGGCTTTTATAAGAGAACTCAGATTATATGCTGCAGAATATGAATATGATTTGAATCCGCAGCATATTGTAACAGATTTCGAGATTGCAATCATAAACGTGATCAGGATTGTTTTCCCTGATGCTCATCATCAAGGTTGCTTATTCCACCTTGGTCAAAATGTGTGGAGGCAAATCCAACGATCTGGGTTAGCTTCGCGCTATGGCAGTGATAGTGACTTCTCACTGAAATTAAGATACTTAATTGCTCTGGCCTATCTTCCACCTGAAGAAATTCCTGGCGCATTCAAAACTCTTAAAGAAAGTGTACTACCAGAAGAAGCGAGAAGTATTACAGAGTGGTTTGAAATGTACTGTGCTTTGGGAAAACTTATGTGCCAAGCCAGTAATAGTACTTCAGTCTCCATTTCAAGATCTTCCCCAATGTTCCCCCCTCAATTGTGGTCTATAAATACGAACAATGAACTGCGATTGCCCAGAACCCAAAATAAAGTTGAGGCATGGCATCGTAGGTGGAATAGTCTATTAAATAATAATCGACATGGCCTTTATGAAACTATTCGGGAAATGATGAAAGAGCAAACTGCTACCAACCATACCGTTGAAAAAGCTTTATCGTGTATTCCGAGGACGCCGCCTCGAAAAAAATTGAGAGATCGATCACATGCACTTTTGAAACTATGCGAAAAAAGAAATACGATGGATTTACTTACGTTTTTAAGAGGTGTGGCAAACAATACCGAATTGTAAATAATTTGTTAGTGCAGATGTACTGTTCGTAGCTATTATTTTCGTTTATCGTTGATTATCTTAATTTCTAATTATTTACTTTGTGTACATACGTGGTTGTACCTTTAATTTGTCGTTAATTAATAAATAACAAGGACAATTTGTTTATGTTAATGTATTTACCTAAAGTTTAATCAAATGACTGAATTTATTATAGCTAGAAATAAATTCAGACGAACTTAACAATGATCTATATTCTTTACTTAAACACTGAATTCCATGACAAATGGCGCTCTCTGCTTTTAAAGAAATGTGAAAAATGTAGGTATTGTTTCGAAAAAGAAAATCGATGTACTTCGTTAACAAGAAAAAGATCGTCCGAAGTAAGCTTTCCTAAGTAACAACATCGCAGTAACAAGACGTCGATTGAACAAGGCTTCGCAGTATGATATTTGCGCAGTAAAATCGTTCGCAGTACAGTTTTTCGATGTAACGAAATATCGCAGTAACAAGACGTCGATTTAACAAGGCGTCGCAGTATAGTCATGTCGTTGAAAGGTTTTCGAAGTAACAAAATTCGATGATACGGCTATCGCACTCAAGTAGGTATTCCATGTTTAACTAACCACCAGATCTAGTAAAATGTAACGGCAAAATATCACTTTATATTGCCAAAAATAGTAAATGATCACCAAAATTAAATCCCCATTTCAGCGTGAAATTAGAACCAAAAAATTTACAACTTAGATAGATAGATAGATAAATCATTTATTCAGTGCACACAAAAGACACAGCACAACACACAAAATCACATACATATGGGTATTTGGAAAAAAAGGTGCCAAAATACAAAAAAAAGAAGAAGAAAAACAACATAATACAAATAAAAGTGACACAAGTAACATAGCAACTTGCAACTTGTGATCCAACTTAAAATAACCAACTCCAAATTATGATTGTTTAAACCAAAAATGACCACAAAGAAAAAAAAACTGCGAGCAACTTGGAAGTAGCGTTAAAAAACAAAAGAAAATAAAAAGAATTAAAAAGTTAACAAATGTTAACAAGCATCTAGAAGGCCTACAATGTTCACACATTTACAAAACAATCGGTAAAAGAATCTATACAAAGGTAAATAAAAAAAGACTAAATTTAACATGAGGCACAAATGTTGTTATCAGTGCTGTAACTATTCTTAGCAAAGGCCTATTAAAATTATTGAAAACCATTGTAATATAAAACAAGACTAATTAAAAGAATAAAATAAAACAAAAAGAATTAATAAGATTGAGAATAGTTATAGACATCCACATATTTGTGTCGTTTATGAGTTACCAGAGAAGCCGCATGCGCAGAAGGAGCTAAAGCCAATTTTTTTATCTTCAACGTACGTCCTAGATTTTATAATATGCCTTTTTAATAAGGACACGTTTGATGTAGTTTTTAAACTTTCCATCGATCAGTTCTATATCTGATTTTGGCAACTTGTTATAAAAGCGTATACTGTTTATATGAAAAGACTTGCTAGTTTTAGTTAATCTGAATTTAGGTATTACTATTTCGTGCTTATACTGTGTGTATTTAAATTATGGAAGTCGCTTCTAGTTTTGAAAATCCCTCGATTTTTGCGGCTATACAAAATACATTCCAAAATATAAAGTGAAGGTAGAGTCAGTGTAACGATTTCTTTACAAAAAAAAATAAGGTGTTCGCGAGGACCCATTTTTTAGATCGCGCGGATTGCCCTCTTTTGTAAGATGAAAATTGAGTCCATATTATATATTAGTCTATGATTGAGTCAACATCTGCTGCTGATCCCCACAGCATAATGCTATAAGACATTATACTGTGGAAATAAGCATAGTATACTAACCTAGCTGTGGCTACATCGGTTAACTGCCTTATTTTCCTTACTGCATATGCAGCTGAACTTAATCGACCCGAAAGAGTTCTAATGTGCACGATCAATTTACTAAATTTGGTACATGGTACAATTTTAGGTAATAGAGGTTATGGTCACAAAGTTATTTTAAGTGGTCATTATAATTATTCCCCTTTTAACCTAACTGTAATTCATGCTGTCTTAAGTTTGAAACATACATAGTTTGTGTCGTGGGGTGGCGCCATGTCGCATTTGGTTGACTGCAAGCCTCGTTGCGTTATGAAGTAGGTAGGCTTAAATAGATTCGTATGATAGGTTTATCCCGCACCACGCCACGAAACCTAAGTTTGTCAGTTGCATTGGCTGTCGCGCAGTCGGGTAAAAAACACAAACATACATAGCAACTGCCAATAAAAATATTATTGAAAAGGTACCTTTATAACCATTTATAGTTCTCGCCAAACTTCTTGGCCGCCCTGAAGTTGGCTACATCGGCTGCGCAGTAGTAAATCGCATACAAAATAGCACCGTTTCGTGCCTCGCGCATCTGGATAGCCAACTTCAGGGTGGCCTAGAAGTGTGGCGATTATATGTATATATCAAGTATAATTTTGATTCGAAATTTCGAAGTATTCAGTTTTCCTCAAGGAAATATTAGTATGTGTCAAACCAAAATAACAAAGTAAAAGCATAGACGAATATAGTGCTCGCCAAACTTCATGGCCGCCCTGAAGTTGGCTACAATGGCTGCGCAGTAGTAAATCTCATACAAAAACAGCACCGTTACGTGCCTTGCGCATCGGAAATCCAACTTCAGAGCGGCCCAGAAGATTTGCGAGCACTATATTCCTCAATGCTTTTACTTTGTTAGTTTGTTACTTAGCTTCAAGTGCTAAAGCCTGCTAAAGCTCAAAACCATACATCATTAAATAAATTAAAGATTTTTTTTTCAGACTGAAACCGTAATTATAATGAACTGTCAAGATTTATAAGCGACGGCGATCTAGTAACCGTAGTTTTAGCTAACGTAACTTTTCAGTCTGAATAAATCATTATTTTATTTACTGTTAATAGCCATTTATTATGTTTTAGTTCCTAACTTTTCCGCTTGCTTAGTTAAGGCGGAAACACATTACAGTGGCGTGGCGTGGCGTGTCGCGCCAGATGCCTATCGGTTTCATACATTTAGTATGGTTAGAGGCACATTTGAGTGTCGTGGCCCAGCGTGGCGTGACCTGGCGTGGCGCGGACTGCCCGCGACCGATTGCGCCATAGCCCCACCACCGCTCTGGCGCGACACGACACGCCAGGCAAATGTGTTTCTACACCGCGTGGCTCGTGGCGCGCCATTCAATGACGTGAACTCGTAGCGGACGCTTGTATGCTGCGTGTTGAAAATGACCGACGAGCTTATTGAACTTGTACGTCAACGTACAGTTTTCTTGTTAGATACTAATTAGTGTTGTATTTGTTTTGTTTTTTGTCCAACTAGCATGTACAATCATATAGAATCCTAATTTGAACATTAAAAGTTGATATATATATAGATTTTAAAGAATTGATAAGAGATATCATACCTACATAAATAATTACGCGACGAACTTGAAAACGTAAATTTTTGTTTGTGGAGATTTCATGATGCAGTTAGTGTCAAATGAAAGGTTTTAGTCTAAAACCGTTTTATCCGTTTGAATCATGTAAATCGGTCCACACGTTTCCGAGATAATCGCATATCATTATAATCAAAATGTAAACAAACCGATTTTTTTATGTTTTTGTTCTAAAAACTTTTAAATTTGAAATTGCCTTGCTTTCTTTTTTAGGGTTCCGTACCCAAAGGGTAAAAACGGGACCCTATTACTAAGACTCCGCGGTCCGTCTGTCTGTCTGTCTGTCACCAGGCTGTATCTCATGAACCGTAATAGCTAGACAGTTGAAATTTTCACAGATGATGTATTTAATCATCAATTCAAAATACTGAAAACAGAATAACATTAATATTTAAGAGGGGCTCCCATACAACAAACGTGATTTTTTTGCCGTTTTTTGCGATAATGGTACGGAACCCTTCGTGCGCGAGTCCGACTCGCACTAGGCCGGTTTTTTTTTGAATTTTGCTCTAAAGTAGTTTAATTGCTAGGAGAAATTTATTTATTTATTAACATTTCATGCCACTTAAAGGTACATAGGCAGACTTAAAGCTTAAGGTATTCTCTACCAGTCAACCAAGATGGTGGAAGGGTGGTGGAGATATAACATGGCAGGTGCATAGAAATAAATTGAAGGTCTTCATCGAAATCATCATCCGAATCCGAAGTTAATATTATGTACGTCTACACGTTGCAAAGTTTCGTTGTATACTAATTCAGAAATAGCGCCAGGGCGCGCCACGACACGCCAGCTTAGTGTGCACACTCAGCGCCACGCCAGTATGCGCCACGCCACGCCACGCCACAGTAATGTGTTTCCGCCTTTAAACTGGGCAGTCAAAAAACTGTTTTTTTAGTTGTAAGCATGACTCATGAGTTGAGACCACACCTTGCTCGATACCGAAAAAAAAACAACTGGTACCTATAGATAACAAAGACCTTATAATTCTTACTACTAGACTGTGCACTATGGCGCAAAAACCGGTCCGAGCGAGACGGCTCCCGTTGGTAGTGTGTCTCTTTCTAATGAGGTGACCATGACCAAATATAACACGGGACAAATTGATTGTAAAAACAATAGTGTAAGTATCCCAATATATGTATTTATGCTACCTAAGTACGCTACCTAAACCTACAAAATTCATTGTAAAAAAAAATTGTTTTTTTTGGAATCTACGTCTCTTACCGAGTCGGTGTCGAGCGTACAGAATTTCGACATCCCATGTTTTTCCATTGGTGTCGTAAGAGGCGACTAAGGGACAAACCAGAGAATGATCAGCAGCTTTCTCTGTGCATTTGTAACAACCATACTGGGATCGCCAACCCGCCTGCAAAGCACTCCCCATGAGTAGCACAAATAAAACATAGCCCCTAGTGCCCGGCAGCCTGCCTAACCTCGACTACGGTAGCGGTCTAGGTTACGGTATGGCAAGGGGTGCAAAGAATCCCGGACGAGATCCGGCTACCCCAACAAATACTGACGACAGGACCTGGCAACGTACAACACGCGCAGACTCCGGACTCCGGACCGACGATAAGATGATCGAACTCGAAGAGGAATTGAGCAGTTTACGATGGTGTATTCGGGGAGGACTCGAAAATCCTCAAATCCCAAGTCTGCATTAGTCTTATTCTTCAAGACCCGTCGTATAGATAGGAAAAAAACTCTCTGGTCTTACTCTCAAGCATCATGAAGGAGAAGCGTTAGATGATCCTGCAGTCTTCAGACGATGAATTTATTTATTTATTTATTTATTTATTATTAAAATCTCCCTTACAACTATCATACCCCGATACCGATGAATTGAAATACCCCAAAGGATCTCAATGATTTCACATATTGTCCAGTTGCGTAGACAGTTGAGAAACAAAACTACACCAATTTTATTCCACTAGGAATCAATTTGCGAATAATACGAACAAAACCCGCCAAAAACGCTGCAAACCTGGTGGTCTTTTTTTTTTTTTTTGTTCCCCCTTGTCGGGCAGGCTAAGGTCTTGGACCATACCGTTTCGTCTTCAGTGCAATTTTAGCATTCTTTAGTATGCATTAGAATACGGGTGTAACAGATTGTAATGGTTTTTGGAGTATTTGGCAGCAAATTGTATCGAGTCAGCCTTCCCAGTAAGCTTTGCGGAGGTAGTCAATACTACAATAAAATTCTCAGCTCCACTATCCTGAGATCGCTTCTGTCAATAATTTCACATATTGTCCAGTTGCGTAGACAGTTGAGACACAAAACTACACCAATTTTATATCACAATATCCACTAGGAATCAATTTGCAAATAATATTAACAGCCGCTGAACTTCACTCGAAAAAATCCCGCTAAAAACTCCAACCTGGTGGTCTTACATTTAGTATTACCAGGCCCAAACATTTAAAAGTACTACTCTAACTCAGTATTAATGAATAATTTTTTAAATACAATGAATTGATTAATTATAGGAACTGTAAAAATATTTAAATACGTTTCAAAGTTTCATAGACTTTGAAACGTATTTAAATATATTTTTTTATTCGTTCGTTTTAGTATAGCATAAAAAAGAAAATATATATTTTTTTTACCATTTCTACCAAACCCAATGATTAGTTGAGCTGGCAAGATGTCAGACAAGGACACACTACCAGCGGGCACCCTCTCGCTCAGGACCGCTTTTGGTTAACTACCGCTTATAAGGGAATAGCTAACCTAGATGTATGTTAATAGATTTCATTTTAGCTATACAAAATTTTTTGGTGCACAGTCTAGTAGTAAGAAATACGTATAAGGTCTTTGATAGATAAAAAATTCCGTTCCGAACTTCCGCCTGACTTCGGATTCGGATTCGGACTTCCGTATTTATTGACTTGACGTTGACGTTTGACGTAACGTGATAATCGAATACCTACTAGGTCTTTGTGTCATTTGTGTACGTACGTACGAAAAATCAATTATTATTTGTACACTGTGCAGCGTATCGGAGCAGGCGTTACTAAGGAAAAAATATCAAACGAACTAAGAAGCCGTTAGAGCTGAAAGCAACAGTGATAAAGCTAGTATTTCATACAAGGTTACTATATTATAAATACGCACAATGACACTAGCCCTTGAAAGCACAAAAATCTTAGAATTTTTGGAACTCGTCGGTCGTCTGAAGGTAATTATGAGTTTCTGTATTTTAGCAATAGCTATTGTTCTCTGGAACTTATCGATTTCTTCTAGATATAATCAAGCCACTACCTGCTTTTCTTTCATCCTGAAAAATCTTTTCTATAGCTCATATAATTTTACGTGATTTTTATTATATTTTACTATAAAAAATAAGCAAAAACAATAGATACAAAATCCTTGTTTTCTCTAAATAATAAAACTCTAACTTTTAAACAATTCAATCTCCTCTAAGATTAAGTCTATTTCTGCTAATTTGGCAGCATGTGAAGAGAACTGGATGGGTGATCTGTGATATTAATGAGTGTGAATCTATTGCTGGCCACATGTACCGCATGGGACTGATGACCTTCTTGCTCACTGATGAGAACAATCCTACCAATCTGGACAGGTTTAGGTGTCTCCAAATAGGTATGTAAATGCTATCCTTTGTCATTATTTAGTTATACTGTTGAAGTAAGAATATATGTCCCAGCTCAGTAATACCATTTTTCGCTTTTGTTGTGTTCCAATGGGAATCTAATATGTATAACTGAAATGCTTTGTCTTATAAGTAAATTTTCTGATTGGAGTATACACATTTTTAAAAACAGTATGAAATCTGCAGTCTGTTTCACGGATATTCATAATTATTACCAATATAAATTGAACTATGTTGTTTTTTTCCTAATCTCTTTTTAATAATTTTCAGCCCTTGTCCATGACTTAGCAGAGTGTATAGTTGGAGACCTGACACCACACTGTGGAGTCTCTCCGGAAGAGAAGCACCGGCGAGAAGATGAGGCTATGCAGAAAATTGCAGAACTCACAGGCATCGCTGGCGACAGAATGTACAACTTGTACAAAGTGAGTATCATCTAATAGTAAATATTGTGCTTGATACTTTCTTTTGTTGTTCTTTCTATCCAATAGCAGGGTAAAGGAAAATGGTTATAATAATTGTCTGGTTTTGTTGTGGTTTTTTGGGTGGGTAACCAGGGTAGCAGTTCTGTCAACAAAACTGTTCAGAAGGGTCCCATAACAACTAAAATAAGGAAACTATACATACATTATATTTTTGAATAATTTTGTTATCCATTACATTATAATATTATCAATACCAATATTATAAAGAGGAAAGATTTTTTTGTTTGTTTGTTTGTAACAAATAGGCTCCGAAACTACTGGACCGATTTTAAAAATTCTTTCACCTATGGAAAGCTACAATATGCCCCAGTAACATAGGCTATAATTTTGACGGGAGCGAAGCCGCAGGGGTTAGCTAGTTTTAAATAACTTTGTAATCCAGTCTAGTATCATGTCAAAACAAGTGCATTATTGCATTTGCAGAATGGATATTTTGTTAAGATAAGATAGTCAATACCCTGTATTTGTAATCTTAATGTGGTGCAATGGCCCTGTAATGATAACTGCAACAATTTATGGAAACTCCCTAATCTTGGACCTCTGTCTGTCGGGACAGGAAGAGGGTCTTCATCAACAATTAGTTGCTTTTGGTGTTCTAGAAATGAAGCTTGAGATCTGACACCAGTCTAGCCAAGGGGCACCGACCGTGTTACTGTACTGGGTTGTGGAGGTCAGATAGGCAGTCGTTGAATGTAAAACACTGGTAGGTACTTAGCTGAATCCGGTTAGACTGGAAGCCGACCCCAACATAGTTGGGAAAAGGATAGGCAGATTGATTGGTGTTCTAGAGATGATTTTTCTAAATCTTGCGAATGTTACTGGCTACAATAAAATTGAAAAAAAATGAAAAAAGGTGGATTTTCGGCTTCCTACCACGTCTTAAAGGGCATCAAAAGGTTTTCTTCTTGTTTACGTCTTTTTAGTTCGCTTCTGAAGCAGTTAAGTTTTTGATTTTTTTAATTAACTTTTTTATTAAATCATTTCCTGCTAAGCCACACAATGAGGAAAATATCATTCTTAAGCAGGGCTAGCAAAGGTACTATTTCTCTCCCGTCAACTATCTATCTACCTACAACTGCCTACCTACCCTACAAACAAACAAAGTCTTCAGCTTTATAATATTAGTAAAGAATTATGATAAACCCTAAGTAGCAACTAATTCCATATTAACATAATTATAGCCTAAATTTGAGATTAACAAGTAATCTTTCACTTTCCAGGAATATGAGAACCAGAGTTCCCCCGAGGCTAAGTTTGCCAAAGACTTGGACCGCTATGATATGATACTGCAGGCATTTGAATATGAGAAACGTGAAAATACGCCACAAAAGCTGCAGGAATTCTTCACTGCTACTGAAGGGAAATTTAACCACCCTTTCATCAAGGATTTGGTCACAGAACTTTATAGGCAAAGAGAGGAATTTGAAAAAAAATGTCTAACAAATGGTCATGCATAATATTAGAAAATTTTCTCTTCCATGCTACTCATTCGTTGTAATGTTAAAAATTACAAGCATCGTTACCTAGCTAAGCTAGTTAGTATTATATTTGATTGCACAGAGAGAGTGAAAGAAACTATATAAAACAGTGTACTACTGCAGCTAGCCACTACAAATACATACACAAGTGTGATTTTTAATGATCATAACAAATACATAAAATACCACCGTGTTTGGTTTTGATGATTCACCCAAGACCATTTCTAGCTCCCGCAGTACAAATAAAAAAAGTTAAATAATGCTGCTGACAAATAGGTATTAAATACTTTTTGTTTGTTTACTTATAAGGAATGCTGTAAAACCTATTTTGAGATATGCTAATCTAGTATAATTAATAGAGACCTGGCAGGGCTTTTGAGCAAACATTTAGGGCATAGTTTATAGATGAGTAGGTGCGGCTTGCTGAGAGAATACTGAAAATATATAGGATAGTATAGATGGACCCCTTTTTCACACTTAGACCCTCATTTGGTACGTTGTGCATGCAGGCTTCCTTTCTGTGAGAGGGAATGGGCCTTAATCCACCACGCGGGCCCAGTCTGGGTAGGTGAATGTCACATGTCTTCGAATTTTTGGTTCTAAGACATGCCGTTTCCTCAAGATGTTTTCCTTCACCGTTTTGAGAGCAGTGGTAATGAAATAATTTACACAAAATAAAGCAACTGCCTCGTTTCGAACCCATGACTTAAAACTTGTAAGTCGCGGCCATTACCACTGGACTTTCCTTTCTCCTTTCACCACTGAGCGTATATCTGATAAGTTTTACATAGGATCCCTGTGGTCAGGGGTCCACTTTCGGATTCCGAAAACTGACTTACAAGGCCGTTCATTTTCATTTGATTGGGTGTGGCTTGACTCAATAAAAATGCAATTCTAGTAACTTTTCCTCCTAAATAATATGTTTGCTAAAAAACCCTGCCAGCGTACATACTGTACTATACGAGTAATCTCTAACAAAATTTATTTTTTCAGTGTGTTAAGTTAATTTAAGTTACTTGTTTAGTTGTACCTCAGAAATAGGTATTCGTATAATCACAGTGTTACCAGAGTATATAAAAAATTAATAAACTAAATACTGATACTTAATTATATAATTTAAGTGATTTATTATTCCATTGCTTAATTCTAAGTAAGTAGGTACTAACTTAACAATTTCATTTTATCAACGAATCTTTAGAAAGAAATGGTTTAGGTATTTAGCAAGAAATATTTTACGATAAATATGGTTTTTATTTAACATGGCGTCTCTTCTTCAATCGGTCTCTCATTACTGAGGATCGTGGTCACTGGACCTCTTTACGCAGACAATCTGCCTCCATCGATTCCGGTCCAAAGTTGCCATCACAACACCTGCTGATATTTCCTTGAGGATGGAGCTTCTTTCACTTGGTTAGGCCATCGTGTTGGCCACCAGCCTCGTGCTCTTTTCCCTTCGGTATTGCCGACAATGACCAGTTAATCTAGGCTTCTATTTCCTCTTCGCATTATGTGACCGAAATAGGTCAAAATACGCTGTAGGCAAGTCTTGACATCCGAGTTGGGAAAGGATTGACACATTTGTGCTTTTGGCTGTCCATGGTATTCGGAATATCCGCCTCCAGCACCACATTTTGAATGCATCTACCGTCAATCTTGGCCTTGCTCGGATCGTCCACGTCTCAACTCAATAGAGGAAAATGGGGAAAGTTAATGCTCTGACTAAACGGGCTTTGGTTCTATAACTTACGCCACGATTTTTCCAGATGTTCTGGAAGCTAATCATAGCATCTTTAGCCATGGCTATCCGTCGTATTATTTCTGGTACGCAGCTGCCTTCAGTCTTAATAATAGACCCCAGATAAGTGAAACTATCCACAACTTCGATGTCTTGCATGCTCTAAGCATCTGATAGCTTTTCCGCACGATTTATCACCGATGAAGATGGCGTAGTTTTAATGAAAAATATATAGGTACGTTTTGATTACGAAGTTTTATAGGCCATTTAAAATGAGCCAGCAGTAATTATTACTTTAGTTAAACACCTACCAAATATCATTCCCACTAGTCACCAAATGACATCAAATTATTGTAATGTTACATAATATTATTAATGTGCTTGAAACCATATTTCCTATGAATAGTAAATTTAGAATTTATTGTTACTTAATACAAGCAAGTACCTACTAAAACATCGTATGTCACCAACTTTGCAAAAGTGTGCGATTCCAAAAAAGCAGTAATGAGGAGTGGGGAGACTCAGATTTCAACCAATTGGATTGTTCGATTCTTGAAAGTCACCCGTCTGCTCGGCTCGTATCCTCTCCAGTGGAAACAAACTAGTTACACTAGTATGTCCTCCTCCCTCTGCTTTTTGTATGTATTTTGGCTCTCAGAGGCTTTTCTTGTGTTAATTAGTGTGCCGTGTCATGCAAGTGTGTTTTTTCTAGTACCTAATCTCTAATATACCTACATTTAAAAAATGTTCCCGCAGCCTAGATAAATTACACCTTTTTTACGATTTGCGTTTTTTATTTATTTTTTACTGAACACAAAACCGGTAGATAGACCGGTAAATGTGGCGAAGCTTTGAGGAGGCCTATGTCCAGCAGTGATGAAACCCAAAACATACTAGGTGTCCAATTAAAATCTAAGTCAGATAAAATACTTGTTAGGACATTCGTAACATTATATCTGTTTATAAACAGTATCAATGTAATATCTTAATTAAGAGCAGTATTTATTAGTTTAGGTAATACTGTTTGATTTCACAGACATGTTTTTCAGTAGCTAATAGTTCTAAGTTACAACACAGCACCAGACTTAACTGCGATTTAAAATTGAGATATCATACCAAATACCACTGGAGAGATTGAAACATGTATGAAGATAAAAATATGGTTGCCTCAACTGTCACACAATGTGTGGATGGAGTGAATTAACCCCTGAGTGTCTGAAACGTGGATCCACGCGAGACAATGGCATTTTAAATGATTCGGTAATTACGGCACTCAACTGGTTGATGATGAGACTATTTGCACAACACAATCTTAATTATTAAGTGTTTGAACTGTTAATGGTAACCAAATAAATGAAGTAAGTATGGGCAACTTGACAAAACAAAACAGTTTGTACTTTTAAGATTTTATTGTACAAAAAATGGGTAGTTGAGTATAAATACAAACCTATTCAGTCAAAATTAACATTAAGATTTGCATAAATGCTAAGACAAATCTGTTCCCAATTTGCCATTGCAACTGTGATTGTTAAGTCACAGTCACAATTTACAACTTTTCAGATCATGCTTGCTCAAATCCTAGGCACCCAACTTCAACTTAATAAAATATTGTTTCATTATTTGGGTTTATAATTATTAAATTAGGCTCTGTTTAACTCAAAATTTTAATGTTACTCTAGTTTATAGGATTTCTTAAATCACATAATAATTTCAGCTCTCCACTGACAAGCTCAAACTTTATGTGGTAATACATAATGTGGAGCAGTCAAGAAACTTGCATATTAAATTTAATATTATTTTTTAATTAATTAGCAGTTTGTTTTTGGTTATTCATATTTGCTGCTGCTTGTTCTTCTTTTTTTCGTTGCTTTTCTCTCATTAATTCCGCATCCCTGCAAAAAAAAAAAAAACAAAATAATTAATAAGGTCATAGGGCATAATAGTATGGAAACCAGAGCAGAATGTATTGATATATAGCTATTATTTACTATAGCATTAATCACATTCATGTGAGTCACGGGCATGTCAAAAAAACATAAAATATTTTATACAGCATATGTTTTTCAAGTGTGCCAAATCCGAAAAGCTACAAACACTGAGAAGAGTTTCGGGACCGTTTTGATTAAAACTAAAACTGCATTGCGGGTTTTATTAAAACTCGATATTCTTAGCCAGGAATCGAACCCGTTGATTTTGGAAAAATAAACACGCTGATTATTTACACGATCCGATAGTGTAGCTAATAAATATCAAATTCTGGAAACTAATGACACACGGGCAACTTAAGGAATTACCACATTTTTTTGAAAAATGAACAGTACATAAATGATTGGCTACATTTTTAACCAACTTCAAAAAAAGGAGGAGGTCTCAATTTGACTGTATACATAATATATATATTTTTTTTATGTGTATTCGTGGATAACTTCGTAGTTTAAAAACCGATTTTGATGGTTAATTTTTTGGTGGAAAGAAGATATTCAAAGGGACCAGGACCTGATGATGGCATCACAGAAAAATCGAGGGAACTCCTCAAATATTATAGGCATACATTTAGTGAATTTGGTATTTTTATCAACATTGCAATCATTTACACTCAGACGTGGACATTTGGTGAAATGGAACTGATGAAGAAGACCACAGGTGGCCACTGGAACTCCTTAATGCTAAGGATGTCATGGGTCAAACTGATCTGATGATGAAGCCGGAAGGTAGGCACTGGAACCCGAAATAAAACAATGTATCCTAGTCATGTTTGGGCTTGTTGGAATTTTCATGAGATTTACTTTGGCTATAAATGATTTACATGGTATTTGGAGGTACCTACTAAAGCTAAAAAGAGATAAATAAAAAAAAAATAAACAGACTTCCAAAACAAAACACTACAAAGCAAAAAATAACTTTCTTTTCGGAAGTTGGTGTTGAAAAACGAAAAGAATAGGTACCAAAGACAGTTTTTTTCCCCATCGATTTAGAATAAAATAAATATATGCTATGAAAGGTTACATTATTCTCTTTAGTTTAAAACTATTTTGGTTAATGTTTGTCACTCTTCAAAAAGCAGGTCAGATTATGTCCAATGACAATCTCTTTATTTGCAAATCGATCTAGGGTCGATTTAAAAATTAATTATGTTGTATGACTAACAAAGGTTGATTGGAGGGTAGACTCAAAAATAGAACCATAATAATTATACTACTAGAATATTAAGTCTAAAGAAAAAAAAATCTTTTATCTATACAAATCAATTACATAGCATGGGATATAATAGAACAAAGGGATTATATTAACTAATAGAAGCTCACTATACTCCTGTTGTTTGTGAATTAGAAGCTATGTAAAATAAAAATAAATTCAGAGGTTATGAAAACAAGTACTTACCTATGTTTCCTCTCTTGTAAAGACATACCAGTCTTATCATTGGCATTCTTTTTCTTTTGCTGTTCTTGAACTTTTTTTTGGTTTTTGGCGCGAGCCAAATCCCTCTGGTTTCCACCTGAAACAATAACAATTATCTATGATCTATCTACCTAGCTCTACATGTGAATAAATGTTAAATTAAAATGTACTCTGTGTGTTAAATGCCATGTTATGTCAATTCACAACAATAGCATGCTTTTAATCTTTCAATAACACGCGATAAGTAATTTAAAATGTGTTAATAATGGTTCATATAGAGCGGATAGAATCAATTTTCATGTTATAAAGTAAAGCGTCACCCAAATATGACTCGTGTCATGGTTATAGCGTCGAACGTGCTGTAATCTAGAATGTTCGATGGAAATTGTCCTTCCAGGACAATTCAGAATTAGGATACAAGTGTGTACCTTGAAGCACTCCGTTGTGTTTTGTAATTATAAACATGATTATTTATATGTGTGTCACTGTACTTACGGGTCATCGCGAATAATTAATTACTCAACGCCAGCAAGGTTGGACTTGTCGCAAGTCGCAATTATCTAATGTTTTTAGTTTTACCGGTATGGAAGACCGGACGATACGCTAGCCTGGCCGAAACCTAGGACAACGCACCGCCCTCCTTTCCAATACGAAGTAAACTTTGAAAACAACTTAAAGATAACGCTAGCTCCTAACAAAATGCCTCAGCCAGCTGGCCACAACCACAAACAGGGTTACCAACTCCTAATAATAAATAGCCCTAAGATCAAGGTGAAATACCCCTAAATAGCCCTAAATGCAATATTCAAAAGCCCTGTATTGGGTACCTATTCAATTATTTTTTTAAATGAGTATCTCGTTTTGCTAAGGTAAATAAAACTATTACTTAGTTTTAATTACTTTTTATTAGAACTTATTATAACGAATTAAAGATATATATTGTTAATAATTGTAAATAAATCGTTTAAGTTCCGACTTGGAGTTCTTTAGGTCAAACAATAAAGTCAATAAATAATGTTTACAATGGAAATGGGGTAAATGTAACGAATGATCTAACATCTCGTTTTAAAATGAATCGTGTCATCATTAAACTTTGCAGCATTTCAAAGAACAATTGATTTCTTTAGTAATGCATGAAATATTATTGATGACCCTAAAAAAAAGACCTAAATTATTTTGGTCCCTAAAATGAGCCCAACGTGAATATTTTCGCCCTAAATTTGGGGCCAAAAGCCCTAAGTTGGCAAGCCTGACCACAAACAAAATGTCAATGACGGTATTTCTTTTTTAATGCAACTTCGATACAATGTATTTTAAGTTAGTTTGAGGAAAAGATTTTAAGCAGGAGTAATTAATTACTTCACCCCGTTGATGGATGGAAGATATTGCTAAACTCAAGAAATATAGTCAAGCAAAATTAGAATGAGTTCAAACCTGGGGCAATAACAAGTCTATCTACGATATGATTATGATCTTCCGTATTATTATACACACATCAACACGGTCTAGGGATATTTAAAAAAAAATGTGTTAATTATTTATATGACATGTTTAAAGAACAATGGCAGGTGCCCATACATTTTTTTAGCTGAGATTAAATTCCTACGTCTTTAAATGAAAAATATCTGGTTTAACTCAGGATGATGTTCTGAATTAGTTTGTGCAAGAATTTTTGTACGAGAATGTCGAGAATAATAGATATTCAGTCATAAACTTTTGTAGGTTATGTCTGGGTAACTTTGAATAATGTGTTTAATAAGTAATATTATTCAATTTCGTGGAAGTAAAAGGGGAATATCGCATTCGCTTTTCCCTTACCTAGTTATTTCAGCATGAAATGTATAATATACTCTTTGGAAAGAGTATATTTATTTAAACTAAGCGACTTTGACTTTTATCAAAAGGTCGTCGTCCTTGTCAACAACCAAGCTATATTTTTTAAACTTGGATACTAGTCTTTTTGCCAATCATTAATTAAAAGTAATTCATTTATTTCTACTGCACTACAATATTATTACCTACCTGCGAGCAACATCTATACTTAGACATAAACTGTATTGTTAACTCATTTACTGCAATAAATACATTAATTATATTATTAATTAATATAGTTACTACTTGTCACTTGGCAGATAAAATATATAATGGCAACACTAAGCTAAAGAAATTAACTAAAAAATCAAATAACTTTTTATTTATTATGATTTTTTTTTATCCGTTTTGAACCAGCCCAATAATATATTTAAAAAATGTAGACAATTAATAGAACGTCTTTCGTATATAACTCACTTTCAGACGCTCAAATTTAAGTCGGCTAAAATCTCGCCATTGTTCTTTAAAAGATACGTTATTTAATATTCTACCATTTTTAAATAATGGTTAAGGTACTTCGATTAAAATTTCAGGATTTTATGGAAAAAAAAATGATGCATAGACGGAAACCGTATGAATTAACTTTTAATTTATGAGTAAAAACTGAAAAAAATAGCAAAATCATTTAATTTGTGTTTATAAACTTGAAGTTAGTAGTCTGAGAAAGCGCCCATGATGTTCATAACACATCGGCAACGATTCGGCATGCTCAGAACAAGGTTGTCAATGTCTTGCTGCGGAATATTGTCCCATGTCCTTCTGAGGTGCGCAAAAAGTTGATCTTCTGTAGCTAGATTTTCAGGAACTTCCTTCGGGACTTTTCGAAAATGTTACTTTCTCAATCCTATCGTTTAAAACCTCTAAATATAAGGCTATAAGCATCTCAGTGTTTTTGTCTTTGACCAGCCGTTGGTCGTAAATATAAACACCGGAGGCGCGAAGGGAGAGCAACCTCCGCCCCCGATGCTGCGACCCGGTGGGATGTGGGAGTAGTAGCAGGCTACTCCCATATCCCATCGGGTCCCGAAGACTTAATTAGACTTTTTGGTGTTTTTTTTTTAAGTCTTTTTCATAGTGCCTCGTTTCGTATCCACTGACCAAGTTTTTTTTTTTAAATAGGTGATAGAGGACGAGGTGGAAGTGGAGATTTTGCAAAATATCTCCACCTCCACCTCGGCCTCTATCCTCTGCTCACGCTAAGAAGGCCTCTGTTACTAGCCTAGTCGCGTAATCGTAACCATCAGTGTCCCTCAGGGTGCGAATCATTCGCTCTTGTCCGGTGTTCTTATACAAAAACTGATGTATACAATTTGTCTGCGCACCCCTTATAGTGCTAACACACGTCCGGATTTGGTCCGGCCGGACCCACGTATTTGTGGGCGGAGTTAGTCCGGCCGGACCATAACCGGGCGTGTGTAGTGGTCCGCCCTTAGAGCATTTATTTTTTAATAGAACGGGTAAACTAGTACTTAGTTGGCAACACAGGTTTCTTTTTCTTCTTCAGTTCTGCTTGATAGAACAAAAAAAAAAAACAATTATAAAATACAAAAGCGTCTGGTGCTGTGAAAACAACTGTCAAAGTGTCAAAATGTCGGTCAATGCTCAAGTTCACCTGAGTAGCAACGAAAATAATAAAAAGAGTGATAAAACGCTGAAACAATTGTTTCCAAAACGAGATGAGTGCTCACATGTGTCTTGTTATTGGCAAGTTATTTGTTTTTTGACCCCACAATTCGGTGAAGCAATAAAAATATTCAATTAACGTGACTTTGTTGTGTTCTTTTTGCAGCGAGGAAAACGTTTGGAAACTATGTCAAGATGTATCAATAAGAATTCCTGAGGAATTGGATAGATGTTACATCGTTTTTATATCCAACCCTTGCCGTACGGTGCCCCTGTGGAAACAAAGGGCTGGGCGCGAGGAAGACCGTCTCGTCATATGGGTGTGTACCGAAATTATGTCACGCTATTATGTACCTACTTAATAAGCTTTATTGTTCTTAGGATGAGAATTCCTTCTAGTTTACTGTCATTTAATTCGTGCCTATCCTCTTTATCATTAATCTTCTCAAAATTATTGTAGTAAAACATATTGGAGTAATAAATTTAATACAATAGACAATAATTGTTTACTAAACCTACTGTTCAGTTTTATCACTGTTAATGATAAAAGGGAATCCAAAACAGAATTTTTATCTTTTTATGGCTAATAGTTACTCAAGAGTTTAATATAAAACAAAAGCATTGTTATTTAAAATAGAGTAAAACTATCTAATACCTTTAAACAAGCAATTCTTGTATATATATAATCTGAATCTCGGAAACGGCACAAACGATTTTCATGAAATTTTGTATGCAAGGGGTTTCGGAGTTATAAATCGATCTAGCTAGGTTGCATTTTTAGAAAATGCGTTTTTCACTCAAGCAGAGCTTGGTCGTATTATGTATGTAAACTGATTATATAATTTTATTGCAGGATTATCATGTGATATTTCTGTATTCATGGGACAGCAAAACTTGCCTTGTTTACGATCTGGATTCTGAGTTGCCATTCCCGACATTTTTCCACAAATATGTTACTGAAACATTTCGTACAGATCAAGTGCTCAAGTCAGATTTTCACAGGTATGTTATTACTGCATTTTTTGATTATTGGCATCAGTTATAAGAATACAAACTATGAATACTACAACAACTTCCAGATTCTTCCGTGTGGTGCCTGCAAAGCAGTTCTTGCAAAACTTTGCGTCAGATCGACGTCACATGAAGAGACCAGATGGCTCATGGATTAAACCTCCACCACCATACCCAGCAATATGCACATCAAGTAAGTATTTACAATCTTTATTCAAATTTATGTCATAAAAAATATGGACTAAGGTCTTATTTTACATAACTTATTCATAGATTTGCAAATGTTTTACAAATTATCTTTAAGCTTCCATGTTTATTTCCTTTTTGAATATATTTTGGCTCCTATCCCTGGCGAAGAGCCAAAAACTTAATCCACTCACTTAACTAATGTGGAAAATTTATTTGCAAATATAGCATTTCATACAAATGTACCTAATTTTGTTTTGTTATTTTTCTTTGTTCTTGCCGGACAAAGTGTTTTGTTGAAAGTTAGGAAATAGGTCACTGGGTCACTATTGTGGCATAGACTAGAAGACTCTTTGTAGCTATAGTACAGAATATTTGAATACAGAATGATTATAGCTTTCAATAAAATACTTATTTATGTAAAAGTTTCACACAATTTGTGTTGCCATAAAGGTTCTATGTTTCATTGCCACTTGTTACCTTTCAATATTCATTTCTTGTAACAAATTGTTTTAATTTATTTGATTAAATTTAACTTTAGTTTTTAAATCACAGACAGCCTTAGATAATTGATTAGTTTAAATACTGATTAGTAGATTCTAAATTCAAATTGTCCATAGAAAATTTAAGTTAAACATAAACAATAGCATCGCTGCAATGTTGTCTCATCTCATACAAAGAAACCGTGCTGAGCCTATTACTAAGACTTCACTGTCCGTCTGTCTGTCTGTCACCAGGCTGTATCTCATGAACCGTGATAGCTAGACAGTTGAAATTTTCACAGATGATGAATTTCTGTTGCCGCTATAACAAAAAATACCAAAAACAGAATAAAGTCAATATTTAAGTGGGGCTCCCAAACAACAAACGTGATTTTTCCGTTTTTTGCGGTAATGGTACGGAACCCTTCATGCACAAGTCCGACTCTCATCGGTTTTTTATAAATAAAGCCCACAGTGTTTTGCCTTATAATAATGTGTCTGCCACATTTTGATGATTAACGATTATTTTAATTATTTCACTTCCAGCTTCCACTCATAACTTAGATGAATACATCAACATGGATTTAGGAGTTGGTCCCGGTCAGGTATTGAACCTAACAGATTTTGTGCAGCGGTTCTACAAAATTAACAAGTAGTACAAAACTTCTGTACCTACTGATAGATAGTTAAATGTTGTTTAAGATTTAGTTCCATGATCCCAATGGTTTTTCTTTGTTGATTATGTTTTAATAATCCTTGTTAGTACTTTATTTTCAATTGTCTTAAAGCTGTGAAAATTCTGGAATCATGTTGCCATACTGTTGATGAAACATTATTTGTTAAAAAATGTTATTTATGTTACATTGTGTATTACCAAATGACTATCCTTGTTGTTCACTTAATATTATTTGTTCCATATTTCAATGTTGTGTTTGAGTGATCTTAAAGATTTAATAGCACAATAAAATTAATAAAATCTTCCCACAAACACAAAGAAATGATTATGCACAAATTGTTACCTTAAATGGAATCAACCACACATTGAAGTATTATGCTCATATAAATATATTTTTATGTAGGTTTAACTGAGTTAATATTGAGATTATACATTATTAGTAGTTATAACATTTAAATATTATAATAATGCAGTTCTAAAATCAGAAACCTACATAAGAATAAAAAAAAAAAAAACTTTACTCTAAAAATAATTTTGAAAAAAATAATAGCTACATATTCAATATGGCAAATTATATAATAATTCAGGGCACTTCTATTCCCCATAAAAATTTGCTGATTTTGATATAATTAGATAGTAAAATGTTAAGCGTAAGGAATTTAATCAAGAGGCTAGTGCTTGAAGTTTCAATTTTATATGAGTACCTAATGTAATGATTTGAGTAGTGTTTTGGATGTTCTGCATTTTCTATTTGTCGTTATTGTGGAAGTGTATATGTATATTATTATTAACATTATGTAGATCATTTTTATTCTCATTTTGACTGAGGTAATCCTTGTTTACGGATTGTGTGTTACCTTAAGTGATAAATTAACATTTAAGTAACATTATAGTAGTGTATATGGTCGCAGGTAGCTTTTGTATGTTGTTAAACTATTTAATAATTTTGTAACAACTTTTATACACTCCTTTTATTCTTCCCTAGCACCCTTAGAAAATTGATAAAAAATACCAAAAATATATTTAAGAATATTCGCTTACGGTAAGGGTTTATCCAATATATGATTATTTTCTAAGGAGATAGTCAGTTCATTTACGTCCTTCTACTTCCACCTAACTAGGTATGTATTAATTGAATTATGCAAACTTAAGAAGTCTTATCTATTGTTCTAAATCTTCAAAGATTTATTTACACTATAAAATTGTACCTAAATATTTTACATTTTCTCTACTATGACTAAAAATATTAAATACTATATTATACTTAATAAGTAAGATTAGGGATACGGCACTACAATAGCACAGATGAAAAAGGTTTACAACGTTAGGTTTGTGAATAATTTTACTGTCTATGATTAACTTGCATTTATTAACTTTAAACTACCTACATAGGTATTTTCTGCAGGGTTCGTGATCTGTGTTCGTAACTTTTACAATTTCCTAGTCCAATGTTAATTATTTTTTAAGCTTTTACGACATCTTCCAAGTCCGTTAAATCTTATTTGAAGTTGCTTCGACCTAGTATAATATTGATGAAAAATCAAAACATTTTACTATAGTAATTTTAAGACCTAGTCATTATTATTAATCATTCTTCTTCCTAACAGTTATCACTTGTCACATTAGTATTTAGTCGAGGCGTAGCTGGATATTCTATGGGACCAAACTCTTTCGACTGGATGCGGTGGAACCCGGAGCGTAGAGCGAATATTTAATACCTGGGAGTGTGTTTACGTCCTATTGGTTACGCCTTTGTCCTATTACATATTATCCACATGTTACCGACTCTTTCGATACCTTCCTTCTACGCCTTCAAAGTTTTATCTATTGACTGACATATGAGTGATAAATTATTGTGCTTGTGCTTTTAATGTACCAAGTTACATGTTTTAATTTAAGATTTACCTATCAAGCAAAATAAAAGAAATATTACACGCTATTTGGTATTTTTATTTCATTATATCAACAATTGGTAACTACAAAACAATCACAACAGTAAAATTATGCTATGTATAAAATACAACAGGAACAGGTAACTAAAATAAAATTATACATAATATATTTTGTCTACACATGGTGGTAAAAATTGCATACTATTACACTCTAACCCTCTTACAAATAAACGCAGAATAAAGTTATACCAGGTATAAACCTATGAAAATGTATGGGTATACCTTTGTTATACCTGGTATAACTTTATTCCGCGTTTATTAGTAAGAGGGTAACAATAAAAGGTTTATCACATTAATAACATAGCCTTGGGTTAAATTGTATCTAATACTTCCTGTCTACATGAGCTATCACATCATTACAACATGATATGAATGCTATTAAATTTATTAATTAAAAATTAATATTTAGTTAATATTTCCGCCCCATCTGCAGTGATTAAAACCGTGTGTTCTGCCTGCGCGCACCTGGAGCCATCCTCTGTCAATAGTGTCCATCCATCTTCTAGAAGCACAGTGAACTCACTGCCGTGAGTTATGGCTGGCTCGATCGTAAACGTCATGCCAGGCTTCATTTCCCCAGGGTATTTGTTTACTAGAAAACAATTTAATAAAAGATTTAAAAACGGTTTTGGGGAAAATTAGTTTCCACTTAAGCGGAAAGCAATGGCCACCCTAGCTGGCGCTTTACTTTGTATAAATTATTTCATCACCACTGCTCTAAAAACGGTAAAGGAAAACATCGTGACGAACCCGGCATGTCCCAGACCAAAAACATTCAAGATATTTGACATCCAACAACCCGCACTAGGCCCGTGTGGTTGATTAAGGCCCCCTATTTAAGAGAGGAGTCCTGTGTCCCAGCAGTGGGAACATTAAAAGGCTGATGAAAGCAGAGACTTGCAGGTATTGGTCAATAACAAACGAGGCAGAGACGCGATTGGTCGACGCCCGCACATTTTACCACTCCGCTTGTCTGTGCCTCAGTGGAAATGAATGTTTAAGGTGAACGCGCACTTGTCCGCGCCGCAGGAGCCGCACTCATCGATTTTTCGAAATCTTGATATGAAATCGTATGCAGCCTCGCGCACCTATCTGCGCCGCACGAGCCGCATTTCAGCAAAATGCTGTAGGTATACGGATCCCACCAGCGCGTGCGGATGACGTCATCAGATTCGGCGGGCGATGCGGGCGGCGCGGAAACATGATCCATATCGTATGAAAATATAGTTCAAGATGTACAGAAGTGGATACAATGCGTGCGGCGCGGATAGCGCGGGGCCAAGAGAAAATGCGATGACTGTGGCGCGGCCAGGTGCGCGTTCACCTTTACTGGGTAGTGTTCACGGAACAGAAAAAACAGTGGAAATGCAAAGTAGGCGTGGCACGCGTGTCACTAATAGGCGCTACCACGCAAAATTTATTCATCATCCCAGTCGTGTTCTAACATCGCGTCGAGTTGGTAGTCTCGCGACTAATTTATTTTTCCTTAGCTATGCAGTTTTGTTCCACTTTGGAGTGCAAAAATGATAGTAGGAGAAATAAACTTATAAATGGAGGTGTTTTGAATCAACGGTTAGAACGATTTTAGTTGTTTTCTAATAAAATAAAAAAAAAACAAATAATAATAATAGAATGTTAGTTAAAATCAACCTTACAGATTAACATATAGTTTATTTTGGGTTGAACGTTTTCACTATTTCGTTCTCGAAAGTTCTACGCTACTCAATTAGGAATGTAGTCGTGTCGGGTATTGATTTTATAGATAGATATCGATAAAAGAAAATAGGAATCTATATTTTCTTTTATAATAGGTGGATTAAATATTTCCAATAAAAATGGAAGTTGCTGTATTGCATACATAATTATTATTGCAATGATTATACTGGCTACTTAACTACCATATCTACCCTACTACCTACCTACCCACTAGGTTAGGCGAACAGTAATTGATTTTTATACAAAAAAAAAAAATACTACGTCATTCATCCTACAGTTTTACTGATCTACAAAATAATCGACAATGTAATTAAAAATGTAATGTTACTTCCATGGTTGAGTAGCAGTTGATATCGATCTATCACACGAATGTCAACCTTACGACAAACGCCATTAAGTTTATAATTGCAACCATTGAGAATACCGCCATCTATGGGTGGGTAGCGGAATTTACTTGGCAATCGAATCTAGTTTGACTTTAGATTACAAAACGTCGTAAATACTTTCTACACTAACGCAAGACAAATCCTATATAAAGAGAGTGAAGATTGTTTTCCAGATGTAGGATCTCTGACTTATGCTAGTTTTAACTAAAATTAAAACGATAAATCAAACGATTGAATGATTTTTAGTTTATTTGTGTGAGCTTGGCGACAGCGGTTCCCATAGTAATTTTGCTGCATTGCACTTCCACTGTTTTTCTGTTCCGTGGTAGTGTTAGCATCCGATAAGCGAAGCGCTCTCTCCATGACTTTTTTTTAATATTGATTGTCTTGGGTTTGACCACCATCTCATATCATGGTAGGTAAGCGACGATCCCCCCCGGTGGGTTCCCGCATTGTCAAGGCAGGGGGCGGCTTAGTAACCGTGGCTTGGTCACCCACGGTGAAGCGAAGAGGAACCCGAGGAGGGGCCGCTCGTCAGGGCTTTTGCCGATAAGCCGACGACGTAGCGGCCGTAGGTTGCGGTGCTGCCTGGGCGACATCGCGGCTGAGGTTTGGAGGCCGCGGCGGGAGAGGAGTGCCGGTATTGCGGTGCGCCGCTCTCCCTACCTTCCGCGGCCTGGACGGGTCGCCACCGTCTGATGGCGGACGCGGTGGGGACGCAGGGGAAGGGGAGTGTCCTCCCTACCCCCTGCAGCCGAAAAATGGTAGGTGGCGGGGCCATTGACCTTAACCCGTCACAAGGGGACCAAGTGTGCCATACACGAGATTGTATGGCACCCATATGCTGGTTTGGTCCCTGGGGTGGTCGCGGCGCACAGTGTGTTCTGGTGCGCCGGTGATGGGGGGTACTCTTTTTAAAAAAACGTTGCCCCACACTAGGAATTTCTTCGTGTATCGTGGGTGCGTTTACAAACATATAAATTCACATACACAAACAGCCAGAGCCGGAACAACTATCTGTAGGTCATACAAATATTTGTTCCGTGCGGGAATCGAACCCGCGACACGCAGCGCAGCAGTCAATCGCTCAACCACTGCGCCAACCGTGCGCCCGACTCCCCAGAGGAGGGTCCGGTGACGGACAGCCGCGGCAGGTTCGCGGTCAGTGCTAAAGCGTACCCGTGTTCCCGCCATAAGCGGCACAGGAGGACACCGTGGAGTTTTAGTGGGTTAAAGTCCCACATAACTGCGCTATCTCCCCGTGGTAGCGCAGTATGCAAGAGCATTTCGCCGATGAAGCTTGATCAGAAGTACCTAATCTTTTCGCTTTTGCGATTCAGGGCTAAAGTCAACTACTGGTGGTTTGTTTAAACTATTTCGCTCTACTTGTATTCGAAGTGTCTGAAGAGACACTACAACAGTGCAGGATAAGCCATGACGGTGTTCCATTGTTATTAATATTATGTTATATACTATGTAATCTATACAGATTCTGCATATATTGTGAGAGACAACTTACTTGTATGATTAATTTCAGGAGGTCCATGGAAATACTCTCCAATGCCATGTCCCAACACAGAAGGAATGACAGTCAAGCCATGCTTTTTTGCATGTTTGTATATTTTAGAGCCAATTTCTGAAAAAGGGACTCCTGGTCCACACCCCGCGATGGCCTGGAAATAAAAATTATAAGAAACTTGCCTGACCATAAGTTATGTTTTACAAATAATATTTTACTGGAACCTTTTTTTTCTTATGGTCAGGGAAGATAGATGTTAAAACCAAGGCCTGGGGTGAACTGAGAGTTCTGGCAGATTAACTGACTATAATCCACACAATGTCTTGCATATACCTTTGGCCAGGGCGCTGGAGTGCTTGCGCATTTCGTTAAGCTCCCCCTAGGTACTCGCATGATTCACCCCCTGCGGCCGCTTGCGAACGCAATTCCTCTAGAGAGGCGCCGTGCCTGCCAACAGCCAGCGCAGTTTGCTTATAACACGAGTACTTACGACATCCAAACACTCTTCTGTTACACGAACAAGTTGCAAGCCTCTGTCATCCACAGCATCGCCGACAAGAAATGTTTTTGAGCAATCTCCATGGTAGCCTTTGTAGAATACCTGAAAGTGGAGGTTTCAATTACACTGACTAAACAGAAGTATTTCTTTATTTTTTTAAATCACATCACATCATCAGCCTATTAATGTTCCCACTGCAGGGACACAGGCCTCCTCTCTGTGAGAGGGAATGGGCCGTAATCCACCACGCGGGCCCAGTGCGGGTTGGTAGATGTCACATGTCTTCGAATTTTTGGTTCTAGGACATGCCGGTTTCCTCACGATGTTTTCCTTCACCGTTTTGAGAGCAGTGGTGAAGAAATAATTTACACAAAGTAAATCGCCTGCCTGGGCTCGAACCCACGACCTACAACTTGTAAGTCGCGGCCGATACCACTGGGCCACCACTGCTCTCTCTCTCACTGATTTTTTAAATACTTTGCAGAAATTCTTAGTATTCGTTGCTCGCAGAACCGATGGCCGATGGAGCAGAAACGTTCTAGAGTGGCAACCGCGAACCGGAAGACGTTGCGTTGGAAGGCCTCCCACCAGGTGAACCGATGACCTGGAGAAGGTTGCGAGGATCCGTTGGAAGCGAGACGCATGGGACCGGTCAATGTGGCGATGCTTGGGGGAGGCCTATGTCCAGCAGTGGACGTCTTTCGGGTGATATAATGATGATGAATTCTTAGTGTGGGGCATTTCCTGTATCGTGGGTGCGTTTTTGTGGCTACTTGGACAGCAAGACCAACGTTTCTGTTGGTAGGCCATACAAATATTTATTCCGTGCGGTAATCCAACTCGCGACACGCAGCAGAGCAGCCAATCGCTCAGCCGCTGCATCAATCGTGTCGCCAAACTTTGCACAAGGCAAATGCAGGTTAGAGGTTAGGTGAAGTAACTATTTAGTAATCTGTGGTTAGGTGACGATACTTGAAGCGACCAGTTGTCTTGCGCTGCGAAGCCGCGGCGTCGCAGCACGGGCGAAACATCCCTTCGTTGTTTATTTTTTTTTCGGTTTAAACCCAGGCTTTGTCTGGGTCATAATAATTTATAGCTAGCATGGAGTTTAGATGGTTATACCATCTAAACTCCATTTGCGATAACATTAGATGTTTAAGTTAGGCCATTTTACAGCCCGCTGAACCGATTTTGACTTCTATTGCGTTGCCGCGTTGGTGTAGTATGGTAATGGTAGCTGTAGTATACAGTTGGTTTTGGTAACAGGTTTATGCTTTTTATGTCTTCCTTATGCTTACGGGATAGAACTCAAAATTGGTTGAACTGATTGTAAAAAGATTTGGAAACATGTCTAATGCTATTTCAAATGGAGTATAGAGCAATGCACCTTTCAAATGGTGAATGATTTTTTCAAAGAGGTCCAGAGATTAACTTGACACATGAGAACAAACTCACAAAATTCGGGCTCTCCCTTTATATTAATAATATTTACAACTTACCGTTATATCAACATTGACAATATCTCCATCTTCTAATGGCCTCAAGTCAGGTATACCGTGCACAACGACATTGTTGACTGAAGTGCACACACTCTTTGGAAAGCCCTTATAATGCAACGGTGACGGATAGGCCCCTGCTTCTATAGACAAGTTATGGGCCACTTCATCAACTGCATCTGTTGTGACTCCTGGCTGATGATAAAAGTTATGTTTTTGTTAGAAATAAAATACATTGGCAGTTATAGGCTTATTACATAAATCAAGGCTTATTATTATGAGCCTGTTATGTCCCACTGCAGGGCAAAGGCCTCCCTTCCGTCTATCCATTTTTCCTTCCATATTTAATTCTAATGTGCGCTATGTCAATATTAAGCATGTAAAAAGCTTATTATAGAACTTGCTCAGATTATTTACAGTTAAAAAGTAAATAAACAACCAACTAGCTGTTTTCATGAATAGATAGAATATGATAAAATAAAATGTTCTACAATACCTGTATAAATTGCCCTATTTTCTCCAATATATTTGCAGCTAGTTTGCAGCTTATCTGCATCCCTCTTATCTGGTCTACATTTTTGATTTCAGGTATACTTGGCACCACTGATGTGTCTGGGAATGATAGGTACTTAGGCCTCTCAATGTGTTCTGGTACTATTCTACTAGGTGTTGTTTCTTCTGGTTGGTATACTTTACTGTACACACCAAACCGTTTTCTAAAACATTTTAAACGGTTATGTAACTTCTTCTTTGTGTTAATAGCAATTTAACTTACCTTTTCTGTTTCTGGAAACAAAACTTGCTTATTACCTAATAAAACACACACAGAAGTAGCCAACAAGTACAGGAAAATAATGTGAGTGCACGCACATGCATATGAAATTAGTTACATAGACAACATTTATTGTGTTAGTATCCTCTTATATTAAACATCAAAGTACTGAGACCAACTTACAATATCCGCTTCTGAATCCTCGGGTTGCAGGCTCTAGGTACTCTCATTTCTGAGGGATTTTTTTACTATTTCTTTATGCTCGCGATCTCTATGAAGAGGTTAGGCGTGAAACTGAAGTGCAACTTAAATAAAAACAAATCATTCATTTAATACGAATTGGTGCAAGTTGATAATGGTTTAGCATGATGAGATGAATGATTAAATGGGAAAAAATCGATAAGAAATCAACAAAAACACTGTTTTATTATGACATCTGATCTTACACATTCGCTCTCCAAAATCTGCCAAATGACTGCATTCTATCTATAAAAAACTGGTAATATTATTAATGTAACTAATATTACAATCCACTTCATTCATAAAACTTTTCTTTATTATTATTCTTACGAAATGGAAATTATGGAAAACAATTTACTTCTTTATGTTGTGAATGAAAAGGTTATATCCAGAGCTGTCAAAACTCCAACCAGTGTTGCCAGGGCCCTTAAGTCAAAAGTTACGTTTTATTGCCTCAAATGTTACATTTTTGTTGCAAAGTTACATTTTTTTTTAATATTTTTTATTTTTATTTCGGAGGCAAATTGATGTCAGCAAATTGGCGGCATATATAGGAATCTATGATATCTAATGGTGTATTTAATTTTATGATAAAAGAGACTTTAGTTTATAATAGTAATCTTTGCTCTAATTTAATTCGCTCGCAGCGCCAACTTCACAGTTGTTCTTATCTAGTCTAGCACCTAACTTATTCTATTACTTTGAACCAAATCCACGAGAGGTGGTGCATCTGTTAGTTTTACACTGAACTAACTACTAATAATCGATATCTAAAGAACCCTCTTATCGTAATTTTTTACCATTTTCTTAAGATGGCTGAAAAAAAACTTTCAGTATCGGCGATGATTTGTCATGTCTCTATATTGTGTATTAAATTGAGTACCTACTAGTGAATCTTATTCATTATGTTTTGTTCTATACTTTTTTAAATTTTCTTTTTTCTGAAATCACAAAACATGGCAATTATACAGGCTTATTAGATTAAAACGAAAACAAAAAAATATTGTTTAAATATATAGCGAATTGGAGACCAAAAGAAACATCAAATCCACCAACCTAGCATTAGTTTTTTTTTAATATATTTATGTAATAATCGTAGAGGTTTATATCCACACTTTCTACAGAAATTTTACTTGCTTGCACCTGCAATAAAATATTTATGCTTAAGATATTTTTATTTTTTTTAGTTTAAGTTGCTAACTTAGACACATTGGTACTTATTACATTAAAGATAGGCACTAGAATATCGATAACTTGAGAAACTTTAACGCTAAACTTACTTACCAAACATTAAATGTAGGTAATCACCGGAACTTCTAGTACGAAACCGCGCGTACTCGCAAAGTAGGAAACGTCCGCGCACACAGTCAAGCAAAATCAAGTATTAATAAATGTAGTATATGTTTCATTTTGTGATGGCGCGTTTCATTTCCGAGCCATCTCTGAGTGGTATGATATTGAGTGCAATGCTTTTTAGACGCGCCAGTTTTAGGTGCGTTCGTAAACTGTTAGCAATAAAAATCTAGTATTACAAATACGTTGTTCTGAAAAGTTACGAAAATTGCCTTAAATATAAAAATTACTTACATGTTACGCGAGGGGGTCAAAACTTACGAAAAATGTAAGAAATGTAACCTTCTGGCAACGCTGACTCCAACTTGTCAGTTGCCACCACAGAGTACTTTTTTATATATGACACAGAGTACATTATAATATGATATATGAAATATATGGTTGCCACTTTTTGTTTTTTTTTGTTTGCACTGTTTGTGCATTTAGCCAGTGTCACGTTTAGAAGTTCTAGTTTCTTTAGTTTTTAGTCCAATGGTCCAATGTCCTATTTACGCCCCAGTAAAATGGTGGTAACTTTATAGGAAGCCTCTACGGAGTTTTAAGTCACTAATCGCACACAAATAGTCACAAATGTTAGTACACTGCTCAAAAAACAATCACGGGATCGTCGGGTTCACCAATTTAGGTTTGGTGGGCCAAATGAAATAATAATTCACGATAAAATAAAACCGTACTTTATTATTATCTCGTTACACTTCCAAAAAATATATAATTATTTTTACTCTAAACTAGGGCCTAACTTAACAGCACAGGTTGAACGACTGGCGTCCTGTCCTGTCGGCAGTGTCGGCCAAAGATTACTATTATATACTGGGTGTCGGCCCAACGTATGTATAACATTCAAATGGTATGCAAAATGACAAAAAAAAAATAAAGGTAAATAACTGCAGATTTACTCTAAAATATACGTGTGAACAAAGGCAATTACTATGTAGCGCCTGCGTTATGTAAATATACAAACTTATCGCTTCAGCAGGGGCCATATATAATAGTAATCTTTGGCAGGGGCGCTACAGCCAGTTTCACGTTTAGTTCATAATTTTTTATACAGTCCCCTTGCGTCAAAAACTAAGTTTTGCAGTAAGCGGATGTAAATGTAACACATGTCAATGTTTTTTGGAATATTTGGCATCAAATATCTTATAGCCAAGCTTTTCTCAGGTACGACGGCCGTTTCACGATTGATAATTCCGTGATATTCGATTCGAATTACATCGTTGCATCGAAAACATCAATGTTTACAATACAATACATCGAATCGATTCGATGTTTTGAAAAGCTTTCGATATAGTTGATGTATATCCAGTAACCAGTTAACCAGTATTTATACAGTTAATTTCACAAGAACTCAAGTTTGACCACAAAATTTTTATCTACAATATTTCTTTCTCTTTGTTTTTTTTTTTAATAAATACGTTTATTTTTCAATAGTATGACAATATAAAATTGCGTACAAATACAAAACCATGGTAGGAACTTCAGTCCCATCTGAACGTTTGTTTTCTAAAGCAGCACAAATCGTCAATCAACAACCAGGGGTGACAATCTTAATAGTGGCAAACGAGTAATTGTTCTAATATAAGTGTATAAAATTAGGTTGGACACCAAAAGTATTGCCACTCCATACATTTAAATGACATTTTAATTGGTCGTTATTATATCGTACGTTAACTAGACAACCAGCACAGAGATGGCTGTATTCATGATGTACAATTTGAAATAAGTACCAGCAAGTAATCTTAATTTTCATTCTCATTAGCAACGTCTGAATAGCCTATTCGTACTGCGTCAGACTGACATACAAATGAATTCTGGTTCGATTCTTGCGAACCGTGGCACTTTTTGTTCCCTAAATTTTATTAAAACAAGTATGTTGGCAATAGTTTCAAAACCTGTATCCAGAGGGCGACACTTTCCGTTTCTCAATTTTGTAGCGGAGATAGACCTCTATTTCATATATAAAAAAGTACTCTGTGTCAACAACTAAATAGACTGAAAGCACAAAGTACGGAAGCGGCGGCGCGCCTCAGACTGAGGGGCCACTCTCACTTTGACATTTCGGTTTTACAGGGAATATTGGACAATATTGGACCGAGCTCAGTCGCGGCTGTCATGATTGCTTTGTGCATGCGTTTGTCACGTCATTCATACATTAAGTACTGTAACGAGGTTGGTTGCATTGGATGGGTTACCTTTATTATTTGTTACAGACCGAATTTACTTTTTTGTTTTTAATTCTTTCTTTCAATTATTTTTAAGTTATAAAGGTCATTAATCTTTCAAGATAATAAATTAGAAAATCATTATCTAGGATTATAATAAATTATTTTAAGCCCATAGATGAAATTGGGAACTTGTCATAATAATAAGGTTCAAGTCATACAGCTTACAAATATGTTTCCTCCGACTGCACGGCATAATTTTCTTCTTGTTTAAGATCATCTTTGGTTTTTTGATTTTATTAGGTACCTGTTTTTTCACATTTATATTTTTGTCGAGCTTGGAGCTTTTTAAAATTTAATTTTTTAAGTGGGATCATTATTACACTATTACTACGTCTTTTTACTCTCCAATATTCATCGTTTGTGGCGTAATATTAAATGTTTCGTGATATTAAATGGATATTTGATGCCCTGTCTACTCTCTAAGGCATGTAAGCATGATATGATGTATGTTTAGACGAATCTATGTATTTATGTTTGTAACTTGGGCAACCTACTCTTTTTTTTAATTCGGCATCAATATAGTAGCAACCCTAGTGAATCTGTCAAGTTTAGCTGTCAATTTTCTAAACTGCGTGAGTGGCCCTTCTGTATACTATCTATTTTGTGCTGAAAGGCAACGATTAAATAAACTGTTGTTTTTGCAAAGTCTCTCAAAAGAACACTGGGAATAGGACATTAATTCCATTCCGTCCTATTTTCAGTGTTCTTTTGACAGACTTAGCAAAAATATTGCGGCAGTTTGTTTTTCTTTTTAAATTATACTAAAGATTTTTGTCATCCTTGTCTATGTCCGAAAACGTATGCGTCCTTACACACGTGTAGACCCGGCCTAGGAAGCATAAAACAGTCAAAACGAACGCGCGCGATGATGGCGGGAACAACAATCTTATTAAGATTGCGTGACCGAATCCGCCAATACATTGGTAATCTTAATAAGATTGTTGGACTGGCCGGGTCATCGGTCCACCTAGTGGGAGGCCTTCCAACGTATCGTCTTCCGGTTCGCGGTCGCCATTCCAGAACTTTTCGGACCCATCGGCCATCCGTTCTGCGAGCAATGTGCCCTGCCCACTGCCACTTAAGTTTGGCAATTCTTCGGGCTATGTCGGTAACTTTGGTTCTTCTGCGGATATCATCATTTCTGACGTGATCACGCAAGGAAATTCCGAGCATAGCCCTCTCCATTGCCCTTTGGGTGACTTTAAGCTTTCTGATAAGGCCCATTGTGAGCGACCACGTCTCGGTCCCATAGGTGATCACTGGCAACACACACTGGTCATAGACTTTGTCTTGAGACACTGCGGTAAATTTGATGAGAATACCACGCAACTTCCCGAATGCCACCCAGCCGAGTCGGATTCGACGGTTGACCTCTTTCTCGAAGTTGGACCTACCCAACTGGACCGTTTGTCCCAAGTAAACATAATCGTCTACAACTTCGAGTGTAGAGTCTCCGATCTTGATAGGAGTGGGTGTAACATGGGCATTCACCATGACCTTGGTTTTGTCCATGTTCATTTTAAGACCCACTCTTTCGGAAGCTCTACTGAGGTCATCGAGCATTTTACTGAGGCTCTCCATGGTCTCAGCCATGACCACTATGTCGTCGGCAAACCGAAGGTGAGTGATGTACTCGCCATTAACGTTGATGCCTTCCAGTCCAGAACATTGAAGACGTCCTCCAACGCAGCAGTGAACAGTTTCGGAGAAATGACGTCTTCCTGTCTTACGCCGCGCTGGAGAAGGATTGGTTTCGAGGTCTGATCCTGAAGACGAACTGACATTGTGGCGTTTTTGTACAGACACTTCAACACCTCAATGTACCGGTAGTCGATCTGGCACCGTTGGCCCAAGTCTCGATCGAATCGAAGGCTTTTTCGTGGTCCACAAACGCTAAACAGAGAGGCAGGTTATACTCTTCGGTCTTCTGTATAACCTGCCACAGCGCATGAATGTGGTCTACGGTGCTAAAGCCTTTTTGGAATCCGGCTTGTTCGGGAGGGTGGAAATCGTCAAACCTGCGCGCGAGCAGTTCGTGATGACTCTTGAAAACAACTTGTAAACATGGCTAAGAAGCGGGATGGGCCTATAGTTCTTCAGCCGGGCATTGTTGCCCTTTTTGAAGAAGAGTACCACCACACCTCTGCACCATGCCTGTGGCGTTTTGCCCTCGAGTATGACGGAATCAAACAGCTTCTGTAGGGCCTTGAGGACCGGTTTTCCACCCGCCTTCAGGAGTTCAGCCGTGATTCCGTCATCACCCGGCGCCTTGTTGTTTTTAAGCTGTTTCAGAGCCATCCCAATCTCGTACAGGCTGACGTCCGGGATATCTTCGGTATAGTGTAGGCTCAATCTAGCTCTTGGGTGGTTTGCTATACTCGCAACGGGTTTGCTGATTGATGTGTACAACTGTCCATAGAATGTCTCGATCTCCCTCAGAAGCTCCGGTTTGGCGGATAAGATCCTGCCATTGTCGGTCTTCAGTTTCGTGAGCCGGCTCTGCCCAATACCCAGATCCCTTGGAAAATCCTTGGAGCCTTTATTTCGCTCAATCGCGTCTTTAATACGCTCGGTACTAAAGCGGCGGAGGTCTCTTTTCAAGGATTTAGAGATATGTCTACTGATCTGCCGGTATTTGCACGCCTCATCTGAAGACTGCAGGATCATCTCACGCCTCTCCTTCATAAGCTTGAGGGTATGATCAGAGAGCTTTTTGTTTCTATCTGTACGACGGGTCTTGAAAAACTTAGACCCGACCGTATATGAACAGCTTACAGACATACAGCTTCCACGAACCCGTCGTCGCTGTATTCGTCCACGGAGCTCCCTAGGCACTCGAAACGATTCTGGAGTTCGAGCTGAAAGCTCTCAGGGTTTTGGACCTGGATCTGTGCTGGACGGAGCGTGGACTTCATCAGTTGAGACCTTTCAAGCTTAATATTAATGTTCAATGTGCCTTTTACTTAGAGCATTTAACCTATGGAGACGGCAAGTCGCGAATCACCGAACAAATTTTTCTGCCACTTTCTGCGGGAGGCGAGGAAAACACATACAGCACACTACAAAAAAAAAGACAATCACTCACAGATGCATGCATCCTATTGCTACAAACGCACACGAAAAAATAATAACCACACAATCAAAAAACACACACACATTGACAAATTTGTGTGTATCTACGCAATAATCCTATGACAACAGATACAAAGTGCTAGTGATGTGATACAAAGAATGACTGGAAATTCATTTTAATGCATGAATGAATGAGCAAAATGTTAATTCGTTTTATTTTTGTTATACTAAATAATAATAAACTTAAGTAATTAATTTCACAAATAAAAAAAATACGCAATATGATTTGTGGTCAGCTAAACTACGTAGGTAGGTAAGAAAGGTAGCAGAATTTAAGATACACTAAAAAAAGAACGATTGAATTTATTTTTAGTCAATAATATCAACCGGATAGAATTTTATTTGACACTTTTTTATGTAACACTTTAACACGTCAGGTTTTCGTTTGTTTTGAACTATTTGATTACGATGTTTCCTAGCTAAGCTAGTTTGATATCTTATACCCCCTTAGATGTCCACCAGGCAGGCCGAAAATTACCCATGTGTCCGGGTACCCTGGCGCCTTTTGCGCTATGGGCGCGGTGTCAGTAAATCGTCGGTTTCTCGGAAGTTTTGTATGGGAACCATGTATGAAACTTATGTTGTTACAATCTCTATGAAATAAGCTATCATATTCCAAATGGATTTATCCAGTTTTACCTTGTAAGTATTGGTAATTGTTGTGTAAAGTCAGTGTAAGGGATTTTTTTTCCAGTTTCGTGTATAAAAGGAGATAGAAATAAAAAAATTAACCATTATTTCATAAAGTTTTAATTTTATTTACAGGAATACACCCTATTTCACAATAATCAATCAAAATACCACACCTCCCGATACATTTTTTCATCCCACGAGAATTACAAACTTTTCAAAAAAAAAATAAGGCAAATTGGCAGGGTGGACAGTTGGTGGCTGTTTTTTTTTTATTCGAATTCGTTTCGTTACCACTACAATTAAATGCATTATTTCTGTTGTTAATTAACGTAGCATTGTAAATAACAACAGTTTGATATAGTCATATTTGCAAAATTAAGAAATAAAAAATAAAATATTCGCACGCAGAAAAAAATAAACAACAATGTCGGACGGCGTTCGTTGAAATACGTATATCTGCTGGAATTTAGGCCAAATACAAAAAAAACTATTAAAAACAGTTCAAAACTTACCGTTCCATGTTTTTCCAGCAGAAAACAACAGCCACTCAAAATAAAAAAACTAAATTTTTAATCACTAAAAGTTTGAGTACGGTCCCTTGTGCTGGCAAAAATGGCGACCGCCCGGTGCACAGATTTAAAAAATAAATATTACGGTCTTGGGCGGATCCAAAGACCAGCGGGGTATTTTTTTTTCATAATTGTCTATTAAAGTATCGAATGAAACCAAGATTTGTCGAGAATATCCTCCTTACTGACATATTTCAAGCCAAAAACAAGAACAGCCATAGAATATCAAAAATTGGCAGAGAGGCAGACTGGACATTTGAGCGACCGATGACAGCTGGCAGAGAGGCAGAGTGGACATCGGAAGGGATATAGGAAAACATACGTGTATGGTTTCATAGCCATAATCTAGTTCATTTACATGTCTCAATGATCACGCCTAGAGGCAATCACTGATTTTTAAAATGTACCAGTTTATTATATACATGTCGAACACATTTCTGTGGATCAACTTTTTTGGTTAAAAAGGATAAACGAACATTTGAGTATTTTTAACATTCGCAATTGTATATGGCTTCGAATTGATGTGCAGTGGGGTTGTCATTGTAACTACCATGGCTGCGATAGTCTCCTCTCGATAGAGGTATCAAACAAAAATCTAAATCGCTTCATCTGTTTAGGAGCTATGATGCCACAGACAGATACACAGCAATTCACGTCAAATTGATAACACCCCTCTTTTTCCGTCGGGGATTAAAAAATGATTGAAAACTCACTAACGAAACGAACAAACTTACTTTTTATTAGCCTAAAACTTGAAAAGAAAAGAATTTAAATCTATTCTCATAGACATTTATAAATGATATATTTTTTTAGTTCAACCTGACTTGTCCAGAAACAAACACAAACAAAATTATTTTGATACTGAACATACTGATTCAAAAAAATCATTTAATTTATCAATCATTCATTCACGTTGTCCCAGCACTATGCACATCGCTACCGTTTCAGCCCCTGTACTGCGTTTGTGCTACCAACGTACCACTGAATTTTTCTATCGTAAAGGCATTATCCATTATTTCGACATTGTTCTTAAATACAACTATGTTGATGTATAATTTATACTTATATGTGGTAGGAAACACCATGGCTTCGCAAATTGAAAGTGGCAGCTCGCTTTTTGCAAGAGGAAACCGCAAAATTAACCATTTTTTCGGAGAACTTAAAGTGCTAACACACGTTCGGATTTGGTCCGGCCGGACTAACCCCGCCCACAAATCCGTTCTCGCTTACACACGCTCGAACCTGGTTCGACGGACCGACCGGACGGCACAGGGTTGCCAACTTAGGGCTTTTGGCTCCAAATTTAGGGTAAAAATTTCCAAGTTGAGCTTTTTTTAGGGGCATAAATAATATTTCATGCATTACTATCGTAACCGATTGTTCCTTGAAATGTTGCAAAGTTTAATGATTACACGATTAATTTTAACACGAGATGATAGATCATTCGTTACATTTACCCCATTGCCGAAAATGGTTCAGTTTGTTATAAGTAAACATGTATGACCTCAAGAATTCCGAAATCTCAAACGAAATGCCAAGTCTGAACTAAACGATTTAATAACAATTATTTACAATATAAATATTTAATTCGTTATATTAAATTCTAATATAAAGTTAAAAAATCTAAGTTGTATTTTATTTACCCTAGCAAAACGAGAGACTATTTTTTTATTAGATATAATCTTTTCAGTCAGGTTTTTGGGTAATCCAGACCATGGGCATCGGCCACACTGACTACTAGTCGTAGTTGGTCCGGCCAAACCAGCGGACAACTCTACACACGTCCGGATTTGGTACGGAGCAGACCATATCCGATGGGAAAACGAGCGGACCGAGACGGACTCAATTAATAATAATAATGTCCGGCGGACCACGCTACACACGCTCGGATATGGTCCGGCCGGACTAACCCCGCCCACAAATCCGTGGTCCGGCCGGACCAAATCCGGACGTGTGTTAGCACTATTACTTGCGACACAATACGATACACAATGGCGGCGGTCGGCGAATGAACTAGTTTTATATAACGCGTATGGTCATATGGCCAAGCGACTTTGGCAGAGGGGTACGCTTTGCTATGCCATCTCCATAGGTTAAATGCTCTAAGGCCTTTTACCATGCGGTGATCGCTCCCGGTTTTTACCGAATTGATCACAGAGACATCATTGAACATTTGCTTCTTGGTTGACATAATGAAGTCGATCTCATTTTTTGTTGCACCATCGGGGCTCTGCCAGGTCCACTTCCTGTGTTCACGCTTTTTGAAGAAGGAGTTCATCATATAGAGGCCCTCCTTCTCTTAGAGCATTTAACCTCTCCTTCTCCATAAAACTGGCCAGTAGGTGACCCCGGTGGTTCCGTCGTCCAACTCCAAATTGCCCCACTTGTAGCTCATCCTCGTCTCGTTTGCCCAGTTTCGCGTTGAAGTCCCCCATGACAACGGTGAAGTGAGTTTTGAAACCATGCATGGCTCTGGAGATATCCTCATACATGGTCTCTACCTCGTCGTCGGGGTGTGCCGAGGTTGGGGCGTAGACCTGTATAACCTTCAGCGAATATCTAGAGGATATTCTGAGTATAAGGTATGCCACCCTGGTCGACACACTCTCGATCTTCACCACGTTGTTTACAAGGGACTTGTGGACGATAAACCCGACACCACCCTGGAACTGCCGGTCACCCTCTCGGAAATAGAGCAGGTTACCCTATAATACTCCATCGCAACCTGCTCAATTCCTCTTCGAGCTCGGTGATCTTCTCGTCGGTCCGAAGCAGGGGTGACAATCTTAATAGTGGCAAACGAGTAATTGTTCTAATATAAGTGTATAAAATTAGGTTGGACACCAAAAGTATTGCCACTCCATACATTTAAATGACATTTTAATTGGTCGTTATTATATCGTACGTTAACTAGACAACCAGCACAGAGATGGCTGTATTCATGATGTACAATTTGAAGTACCAGCAAGTAATCTTAATTTTCATTCTCGTTAGCAACGTCTGAATAGCCTATTCGTACTGCGTCAGACTGACATACAAATGAATTCTGGTTCGATTCTTGCGAACCGTGGCACTTTTTGTTCCCTAAATTTTATTAAAACAAGTATGTTGGCAATAGTTTCAAAACCTGTATCCAGAGGGCGACACTTTCCGTTTCTCAATTTTGTAGCGGAGATAGACCTCTATTTCATATATAAAAAAAGTACTCTGTGGTCCGAAGTGTGCGCGTGTTGTACGTTGCCAGGTCCAGTCGTCGGTGATTGTTGGGGTAGCCGGATCTCGTCCGGAGATTCTTAGCACCCCTTGCCATGCCGTAACCTCGACCGCTACCGTAGTCGAGGGTAGGCAGGCTGCCGGGCACTAGGGGCCATTTTTTATTTGTGCTATTCATAGAGTGGTTTTTGCCTGTTTTTTCTGTTCCGTGCGTTTTATCGAATGGACACCCCTACGCCAGCGTTTGTTTTTTGACAACCAAATTACTTATTTGACACTGACAGTTTATTCTGGTCAATTCTGGGTAACTGGTTTATTCTGTGGTGTTGTGGTTTGAGTTTGTTTGTTGTTAATTATAATAAACGAAAGAAATATTAAAATATAAGTGTTATAACAGTGTAGGCTTTCCCAATCAAAATATGTCGCAGAGTGAGTAAAAAGAAATTGCTTCTTTAACTAAATGAAAACATATGATTTAAAAAAATTGTGTGTACTGAATACTTATTGATTTTATTGCAGATTCAGAAAAACCTCCTTCTAGCCAAGATGTTGTGGATCCAACAGGTCCAGCTGCAAGAAAAGGAGTCCTCATATCTTTTAGAACGGGCAAAACTATGGAAATACCCGAGAAAGATATCGTATGTAAACATAACCTTAAAATGTTTCGGTTTAATGAAATCTGTGATCATACCAAAATAATTACAGATCTAATTTCAATTATTTCTATTGGTAGCAACTAAAACTTGTTTCTTCTGCCATTTAGTTAGTTGCCGGCCCGTATAGAAGCATTAATTAATTATTTTTATAATTTCAGCTTGGGAAATGCAGATTTGTTGGTGAATTTGAAAAAATTAACAGAATTGGCGAAGGCACTTATGGTATAGTATGTAAGTTTGGGGATTGTTTTTCTTTTTTCCTAAATCTAATCAATAAATGGGTTATATGGTCTACTCTTGGACTAGGTAATTCCTACATTGTGCAGTAAAATTAAAGAAAACTGTAGAAATTTTGCAAGACACAACATATTTCATTAATTTACTAATCTAGTCCGTAACAATAATCCCCTTGAGTGTCTGAAACGTGGGTCCACGTGAGACGCAATGGCTTTTTAATTGTATCGGTAATAATGGCATTCAACCGGTTCATTAACATTGTTTGCAGATAGGGCAAAGGATAAGTTGAATGGCAGCATTGTGGCTTTGAAAAAAGTGAGGATGGATGTTGAAAAAGATGGTCTGCCACTGAGTGGTCTACGTGAGATTCAGGTGCTGATGGCGTGCAGGCACGAGAACATTGTGCAGTTGAAAGAGGTCCTGGTTGGGCGGTCTCTTGAGAGGTATGTTTCATAAATACTATTTTTTTTAAATCATCATTTGTACAAATTATTAGGATTCCTTTTAGATTATAAATGGTCTTAGAATAGAGCCTTGTGGCATTAAAATTTTTCATGACTATTTTAATGGAATGTCATAAAAATATTTTCTGGCATTTGGTTAAATTGGATTATTCAGTTTAGGAGAGATTCTTGTTTGGGCAGATTCTTTTTACAGCAGTTTCAAAGTCAATTTCAAACTAAAAACTTTATTAAAGATACTTAGCAAAGGTAACAAAATTACAGAAAAAAAATCTTATTGTTAAAACTAAATACTTACCTTATTAACGCAAAGGTAACAAAATGAGACTATAGAGCCATATATATACTCTATAGGAGACCACATGATATCGCTCCTGATCTGATCACATCAAGCATCAGATTGGTGCGTGCTTTCATCCGCAACATATAGTTTTCCAATCAATGCAAAACTTTTGTGTATCCTTACATAATACTTCTGTAGAAGACTGTAAAATATATGACTTATCAAGAATCTGTCAAAAAAATAATCTGCCGTACCAAGAATTTGCCCAAACCAGAATCTGTCCTATACCAACCCTCAATCTGTCAATTAGCAGACACAATAGAAATTACCATTGTTTTAATCCGATTCGGCAATATGGACAGTCAAGAGGATACCAAATAATCTGTTAAATTGATAACTTTGCATAGATAAACGAAATAATACCAACATAATAGAGAATGCATGTAATTTTAAACAAAACCGCCAGAGATTATTACGCTTTAGCAACCATAAGAGCAATTAATTTTAGCTCTTTATAATATTATTATGCAAACAGAAACAATTAAATCTTTAGTTTTTTTCAAATTTTTATGTATTTTTAAACATTATTTTCCTTAGCAGCATCTTCCTATCAATGGAGTACTGTGAACAGGACTTAGCTTCTCTGCTAGACAATATGACGTCACCCTTCACAGAGTCCCAAGTGAAATGTTTGATGCTACAAGTACTGAAGGGACTCAAGTACCTACATTCCAACTTCATAGTGCACCGAGATTTGAAAGTCTCTAACTTGCTTCTGACTGATAAAGGATGCGTGAAAATAGGTAAGCATGTCATTCAATAATATTTATGATAATATTTTCACCACCTTCTTACAAGCTTTTATTTTAGATTCTCCTTTTCCGATTTCTGCCATTTAAATTTAACATAGTTTTAATTGTGTATTTACTTATAAGATAAATTTAAACCACCTTCTGGTGTTTGATAGAGCTGAAATTTTGCTTGTATACATTTGTTTCCCATGATATTGTAAGTTTTAATTAAGTATTTTTTTCTTTCAATATAAAAGCTTGTTCGACAATCTTGAGGCGGATACAGACATTGCGAAGCATACACCGCACACGCCTTGCAACGCACGCTGCTTTGATTTGAGTTGTCGAAGCACATGCCTCACCACGAATATAACGTCCACGCATTGCGAAGCATGCGATGAGCGCCGTACGCTGTGCATGCCTCGCAATGTCTGTATCCGCCTTTATGTTAACAAGAAAACCTTGCGACCTTCCTTAAGGTTGAACTAGTCGACGGCACGAACTATTTTGTGCGCGGGGTTAAAATGCATGCTATCTTATCCGACAACACGTGCGAAAGAAATAGATGCTGTGAGGAGCAGTAAGAAGCTAGTTTGCGTACGAATTTGCGCTTTTGCAAATTTGTATCGAAGTGGATGATGAGTTAGGACGAAAACGAGCACGCGAAATTTTATAAACAGACCTTTGGGCGTCTAGATATTATGGAAAAACGACTAGATGTATATTTCTAAAATGACATTATTTGCATTGATGAATTACTAATCTATCCCTGTATGGAGTCCGTTTTGCAATTTTCCTTCTTCATATGGTATTTATTTCCGCCCAAAGATGCGTTAAAATTAGTGTTGAAATATGGAACTTTCGACGCTCATAACTTTCAAATATATTATTTTTTAACATTTTTGTTTCCATACAGGACTAGATAATGATGAGACAAATTGATATAATTTTTTATTTTGAACGTACATCGTCAAACAGTGGAGTAATCTCTAGACTACGTTTGTATGGAAGAATTTTCGACTAGTGTATCCTTAAGCTCTGATGGTCGTGTTTGAGTCATAATAATTCTTCTAAAGTAAGGAAGCCGTGGTATACCTCTCCACTCCTTAAGCACCTCCGGATATGTTGCCCTCTTGGCGCTACGTTACTAAAGTACTAGCGGCCCTTTATGGGGGTCCATTAATTGAGTGTGCAGGTCATCCTCTGCCATTTTATAGCCGTTTAGTTCAACAGTGGTCGGGCAGGGGCCGGTAGTCCTCCTATAGTTTTGGCAATCGATCCACTAAACCTACAAAATCCATAGCGCAATATATTTTTTCTCCATAATTTGCAATAGTCCTGCACCAACCGGGGATTGTCCTTGGGTGCAGTTGCGCAGTGCATACAGGGATAATCGCCGGTTGGTGTCACATTTCCTGATACATGCCTAACGGGCCTCTATGAGTTGGCTTCGGCTCCTCGCACGCCTTTCAAAGGACCGGGAATCTAAGGTCCCGAGATAAACAATTTATAAAGTAAGAACTATAGGTTTTCAATGCTGAACACATCAGGTTGATGTTGAGATACATGTTTCATGTTTCAGCTGACTTCGGTCTCGCCCGCTGGCTGGGCGCTCCTGCCCGTAGCGCAACTCCTCGCGTAGTCACCTTGTGGTACCGAGCACCCGAGCTTCTCTTGCAGTCACCTCGTCAGACTCCGGCACTAGACATGTGGGCAGCGGGATGTATACTCGGAGAACTATTGGCAAACAAACCCTTACTGCCCGGAAGGACTGAGATTGAACAGTTGGAACTTATTGTAGATCTTCTTGGTAAGTCAATTAACAAGTAAAATTCTAGAATAGTTAATTAATCTCATCATATAACTGCCCATGTTACTTGGGGTCGGAGCAATACGTTTTCTTCGTGTTGCGATAGAAAAATAAACTAATTTGGTTATTTTTTGACAAATGCACCAGTAGGTGCTGATTTTAAAGGACTATAGTTACCCAATATTCAAGCTCCCCTAGGCGATTTCTTTTTTTTTATGGCAATTTGCCGAAGACAATTCCTGCCAGTGTCGTGTAGTGAAAACTCATGGGTATTATTGAATTTATATATTAATTTTAATTAATATCTTGAACTTTTTGTGGCGATCCTTTGAGGAATATACGGGATTTTGTTAATATTATTCTTGAATTCTTTAGTATGCATTAGAATGCGGATGTAACAGATTCTAATGGTTTTTGGAGTATTTGGCAGCAAATTGTATCGAGTCCGCCTTCCCAGTAAGCTTTGCGGAGGTAGTCAATACTACAATAAAATTCTCGGCTCCACTATCCCGAGATCACTTCTGTCAATGATTTCACACATTGTCCATTTGCGTAATTGAGACACAAAACTACACCAATTTCCAAATCCACTAGGAATCAATCTGCAAATAATATGTATATTAACAGGCGCTGAACTTCACCCGACAAAATCCCGCCAAAAACTCCCTAGGAGATATTAAACTCTCAAGTTTAGTTAATATGTATGTAAGTGCAAAAGAATAACGAGGACACTGTTATTTTCAGGTACACCATCAGATGCGATCTGGCCGGAGTTCAGTGCTCTGCCAGCCCTTCAGAACTTCACGTTGAAGCAGCAGCCGTACAACAACCTCAAGCAGCGGTTCCCTTGGCTGTCGGCTGCGGGGCTGCGTCTGCTCAACTTCCTGTTCATGTACGACCCTAACAAGCGCGCTACGGCCGAAGAGTGCCTGCAGAGCTCGTACTTCAAGGAACAGCCGCTTCGTAAGTGCTTTAAAATTTTCTTTCAACACGCTCTTAAACTGGATTATATTTCGCCGCTTTTAGGCTCTTATATAAGCAATTAATATAAAAACGATGGGCGGCGAATCAACGAACTATACTGTGATCTTTAATTTGGTAGACTAAACTGACAGCTGCCAATGACCTTATTTTTTTAAATGTTGCAAGCGCGGAGCATAGTGATGTAGGTAAAACTTAATCATAATTGATTCATCGAATCGATGTGACTTGACTCCTCGATTTATTTTTACTAATTGGTGTAATTGGTGTTTTATGTTAATATATTTAAATATGACAGTATTCATACACATAGTACAAAAACTTAGATTGTGTTAAATATGTAATCAAGAATAAAATAAATGCCATAAAATGAAGTCTGACATAAACGAGTAGAAACTAAATAAGGGCTGCTAGTTTGTTAACAAATGTTTTTTTTTTTTTGGTGTTAAATAGTTTCATTTTCGATCAACTTTCGATTACTCAGGATAGTCAGGATACGACACTATTTTTATGTAACGATAAAGTGGCAACCCCCCAAATGTCAGTTTAGTCTACGAAATTAAAAATCAGAGTTATAGTTGAATCAACCGTTGAACGTAATAACATTAACCGTTTATGAATAGTAGTATATTTATCAAATCGTCGTATTCGCAAAGGACATAATATGAGCAGAATGTCCTATTCTCAAAATGACCAACAAATTAGAAAGCTTGCGACCCGACTGGTCTTTGGGCCGGCTGACAACGATGACTCACTATTTTCTTAACGCGAATGAACTTAAGTAGCAAATTGTCCTGAGGCCTTAGTGCGAGTTTTTAACGTAAACGTCAATTTGTGTTGAAATTGGATAAGTGCCGTCTGGGGACCTCTTTTTTTGTATACATTTTGACATAAGAGATTGATTACGTTATCACGAGTGGGTGCGTTTGGCTCGCGCTTGACCACTATCTCACCTTATGGTAAGCGATGATGTGGTCGACGGTGAAGCCGACGGTGACGCCTGCCTAGAAAAAATCCATTCACTCTTGACTTAAAGACCCCTAGATTGTAGCTATCGCGAAACACAGACTCCGGCAGGGAATTCCAATCCTTAGCTGTAAGCATAATAAAAGTGTCCCCAAAAGGTTTTGTGCGTATGGGTGGGGATGTCCACCATGTACCGATGACGCATCGCCGTGCGTCTGGTTGTCCGATGATGGAACAGGCTGGGCGGAATTAAATCATGCAATTCCATCGCACACTCCCCGAAATGTAACCAATAAAAAAACCGCAAGCTGGCAACTTGACCAGTGCCTCATTGCCGATGAGTCTCTTGGCCCGCTTCTCGATCGACTCTAGTGCATCAAGCTGCAGATCCGTCCCAGAGATGAGAACAGTACTCCATGTACTCCATCGAACTTGCGCTTGATACAAGTTGAGCAGCTTTTCCGGCGTGAAGTACTTTCTCAACTTCGCAAGGATCCCCAACTTTTTGGCAGCCAGCTGAGCCTTTGCCTCAATGTATGGCCCAAATTTGAGAGCCGATGTCAACGTAACGCCAAGAAGCTCAAGATGGTCCGTTATTGGCACGGTTACATCACGGAAAGTTGGAGCCGGGTGAAATTGGTTCTTTTTAGCGGAAAAAAGACACGCCTGGGTTTTAGCAGCATTAAACTTGACCACAAGACAAACGCTCCACCATGGCCTCACGGGGAGACCAGATCTGTGGCCCGGTAGCCCGTGCGTTGGACAAGTAACTCTCAGCAACAGTGCTGTCGTCTGCATACCCAAAGGTGCCGGGTTTTAGCAGATCGTTAATGTGCATCGTTAATGTAACAAGAACATTGTTGCTGAGAGTACCGACACCAGAGGGACCCCGGCATTAATATCCAATTAGTCAGACGAGCAGCCATCGATAACCACTCGAATGGACCTATCTCTCAGGCAGTCTGCAATCCAATCACACAGACCGAATGAAGGAAGCTTACCAAGAAGGCTTTCGTGCCAGACCCTATCGAAAGCCTTCGAGATGTCGAGGGAGACGGCAAGCGCTTCTCCGTGCCTCTCGATGGCCTCACTCCATATGTGAATGGCATACGCTAGAAGAGCCCAGTAGACCGGTTTCGGCGGAAGCCGTATTGGCGATTGCTAAGGATATCGTTAGTTTCTAGGTATGCCAGGAGCTTAGTGTTTAGTACACGCTCCATACTCTTACATAGTATGAACGTTACAGAGATGGGTTTGTAGTTAGCCGGGTCAGCTCGACTGCACGGGCTGCACGTTGGCTTGCTTCCAAGCATTCGGCACTTTTCCAGTCTCATATGAAAGGCGGCATAGGCGTGTCAAGATCGGATACCATTCAGGCGCACGGGTTCTAAGAACTATAGCTGGTATTCCGTCAGGGCCGCTAGCCTTGTTCACGCCGAGGTTGCGCAGCACCCTACGGACGTCCTTTTGATGGATGCGAATGTCCGACATACTCAACTCGCATCCATAAGGAGAAAAAAAAAAAAACACCAGGATTCAGTCGCGAAGATTCCGCAAAAAGAGAGGCCAACAAATTTGCCTTCTCCTCAGCGGAGTGGGCCAGCGACCTATCAGGTTTCAGCAGTGGTGGAAGTCAGGGACAGCAGTAGTTCGATTCGACGGACTTAGCCAGGGACCTAAACGATTTACGAGTACTACCTGCTGGGTAAGAAGCAAGTTTGGTCCCTATTCGGCTAATGTGGTCGAACTGAGCCCTACGCTCGCAACACCAACTTGCAGGACTTCGCAGCCCTATTTAAGGCTCTCTTCTTCTGACAGACGTCACTCGCTTTGCGCGATGGGCATTGAAGTCCCCCAGTAACTCTAATTGGGCGGAAGGGTACCGTTGCTGTGCCGCATAAGTCGCCTCACTAAGGTACTCTGTGAGCCTGGTTGTCTCTTGATCTCCTCTGTGCGAACGGTAGACACAGGCGAATATAATTTTATCCAGACCTGTGTCCACGAGAGCCCACAGCGTTGATAATCTGGAGTCGTCAAGTTAACGGAGCCGCCGATAGCAAGTGTCGTCACGGGCGTAAATACACATACCCGCTCGTGTTTTATAATTGTGCTCCAGGGTAAACCCTGGGTATGATAAGTACGAGACGTCTGAAGGACTCGCTATCTGCGTCTCCGTAAGAAAAAACAGCGCTGGTTTCACAGCCTCCAGGTGGTAGTGGACTGCAGAGAGATTTTATTGCATACCTCTAATGTTGGTGAGGTGCACTTTCTGGGGGAGGGGGTGCAGCCGCTGTTTAGCTCCAGTATTATTTTTGCTTGTCATATCATTATTGAAGAGTGAATGGATGAGAGGAGAAGGAAGTGAGACGAGGTTCCACGCTGCTAACCTACAGACACGCACTAAAAGGCCGCCATCATTGGGGCACTAGTCTTGAGACTAGAGAGACGAGCCCTCCGGAATTTCCATCGGGCCCTCCTTATTTGGTCGCCAACTAGCACGATGGTGCATTCCGGGATTTTCGACAGTTGGCGGGGCAGCCTTTCGTGTATGGCTGGCACAATACTTGGGCCCCCAACTACCTGCGGTCGGCCAGCGGCGCACCGTGCCTCAGATCCCACTACCCTCCGCGACTATTCTCTCGATACGTCCATAACAGCGTGCGTCAGCCTGCAGTGGAACAGCTGTCTTGACCCAACTCCTCTAGTGGCTACACCGAGCATCGTATCGGAACACGGCTAAGCCGGTTGGCGGTACGTCTTTGCCCGGAGGGTGGTTGCAAGCCTTCGGCCGAAGCCTACCACCAGATGTCACTTGATTTTCACTACCCGGGACCACATGTTGGGGATCAAAGGGTACACTCCTAAGGAGGTGGGTGACTCGGCCCCCAAAACTCGGAATAAGCACACAGAAAACAAAAGATTGGGAATGGTACAGTCATACCACACACAAATATGAGGGGTGTACCTTTTATAGCAGAACTTTTTATGTCATAATATTATTATGCATAACAACGGATAGCATAAACATAATTTCGCAGAAAATCGTTTGGCATACACTCATTTATCATAAATTCAAACTCATAATTTTGTAAGTCAGAATCATCTTAAAGCATAAATTTCATATCAATAGTCATTAAAAGGCAGAACCATCATATCGCAGAAAATTCACAATCATAATCGTCTTTTGGCATAAATTTCATATATTAATTGAAATACTCATCTATCACATTACAGATAATGCATAGTTAGAGTAATTTTGTATTTTTAACATAATAAAAGATTGATTGAACACATTTTTTTGTGTTAATTCGCTGTTTGAAGCATGCAAACCTGCAAACAAGCATACACCATGCATGTAGCAAGAATGCAGAATTCAAACAAGCATACACCATGCATGCAGCAATCATGCAGCATTCAAACAAGCATACACCATTCATGCAGCAAGCATGCAACATCCAAGCAAGCATGCAAGCATGCAGCAAGCATGCAAGCAAGCATGCAGCAAGCATGCAGCAAGCATGCAACATGCAAGCAAGAATGCAAGTGAGCATGCAGCATACAGCAGGCATGGTTTCTGTCACGGCTCCGGCGCTGCGGGTCTCCGGCGGTCCCACGCGAGCTTATTGTCGCAGATGGTTTTAACGCTCACCACCGCAGCTTCGGCTTGCTGGCTGACTTCACCGGCCAGCCTCAGCCGCGGCGGCGACCGTTATTAAACCACCTGCTCCTCAGCTCGCAGGCCTACCTCGCCCCTACGCGCCTACGCGGGTTTAAATTACACTCTAGGGGTAGGGCAGACAAGACTACGTGGAGTCGGTTTTGCAGCGATTCGTTTCTGTCACTAGCACAACATATTGACTTTTTAAGACAGTATTTTAATTTTACTTTAAGGTTAAAAATACTATTTTATAGAAATGCCTAAAAAAAATATTCTAAATGAATTTCTACCATCTTCGTAATATGCCAAGTGAAATTATGCCAAATAAAATTCGGACATAGAAACATTCGGCCAAACAATAAGTATATAAAAAAAAATGCCTTATGAATATTCGTTTAAAGAAGATTATGCCAAGTGTGTTATGCCAAATAAATTTCGGAGTATTAAGATTCTGCCAGATAGAGGGTACCCAAATATGAGATGTAAATGAATATTTTATTCAACAGTTTCTTGAGACTATGGACTTCAAAATAAAAAAAATATTAGACGTAAATACCAAATACTTTTTTTTTGTTCTTTTGCGTGACTTGGGCGCTAAAGTGCTTGCGCAATTCATAACACTTCCCCGGCCTGGTATTGGCCCGCGTGACCTGATGCGGACCCCGTCACCCTCTGTGGCGGTCAGTAGAGGTGACGAACAACCAGATTTGTAACATGTACACGAGTTTTTTAAAACGTAGGTAAATTGCATCAAAGTGTTTTTAAATTAGCATTATAGAGACTCGTTGAACGTCGCGACGTTGTATGAAAATCGTTGAAGACTGGTTTTCGTTGCAAGTTGATATTAGTAACGTAACACGTTAACTCGTTGAGAAAATTAACTAGTTTCAACGTTGACGTTAACGTCAACGACAAACCACTCAAAAGCTCCCGTTTCGTCAAGAGTAAAAGTCACCTATTTCGGCTTTTTGGCTTTTGGTACCCTAAAGTTTAAAAAACGACTAAAAGGTTTCCAACTAGATTACTTTTCATCAAGTCGGTTGTATGAAGTTCGAAATTCATAAAACACAAGTAAAATTTAAAAAACCCCCGACACATTTATCTTGCGAAAACATTTCGATTCAAACAGTAAAACGCCCATAACTTTTGAACGGCTGAACCGATTTTATTCAAACATAGCTAAGAACACTCTCGACCAAATGGGTTCATCCGTTTAGGCGCAGACAGACACACAGTTACACAGATACACAGCAACACACGTGAAACTTATAACACCCCTCTTTTTCCGGCGGGGGTTAATAAAAAATACACTCAATAATGTGTTTATTTTACAGCTTGCGACCCGAAGTTGATGCCCAGCTTTCCTCAGCACAGAAATATGAAAGGTCAACAAAAGAGCTCTTCCAATCAGTTGAACATCCCTCTGTCAAACTTGAACACGGGCGCTAACGACCAGACCAACAACTTGCCGGCTATTTCTGACCTCCTCGGATCGCTAGTCAAGAAACGAAGGCTGGATTGACGCCAAAATGACAATGATGGTGATGACGAAGTCATAATACTATAAGTGTTCTAAGATTACTAATAAACTGAGTCGAAATATGAAGGAATAGTTTTATTTTAAAATAATTAAACACGTATTTTTTCAATATTTTAGTTAAAAACTTTACTAGGATTGCTTTTTTTTTGTCATTGTACTGTCAATCTGTCGATGCGTCATCGTCGCCCGAGAGTCCCATGGCTTGTTTGAATTTCTCGTGGTGCTTTTGGGCCATGACCGACTCGTTGATCTTAGCTTTAACTCTTTCTTTCTGGAATAAACGCACTTACTTGAACCTGTGACGTCACTAAACTCACATTCCGTATAACGAACGCAAAATCTTTGCATGAGGAGTTATCACCTTACTTGGAGGAATGTTACTCACAATTTCTTTTTCTGATTTTTCTATTGATTTCAAAGTCCTAATACATTGTGAACAAAGGATTACGTCTTCCATATGGTTCACGGTCTTTTTACGATGGTGGTGTTTTAATCTGAGGACAAACTATTGCATGAAAAATGTGATACTTATTCTTTTAGACCTACAAGGATTTTCAAATAACCTTCGTTCCCAAAATAATATGGGATTTCCAAACTCAGCGATTCTCAAAATTAACGATTTCTAAGGCCTCATTTACGGAGACGCAGGGCGTCACGTGTCGCGTCTTTACTTCGAAAACGCCAAAGCTTCTCCGTAAACACTCATACAACGCCATAGGCATGGTAAAGATATCTAACAGTATTGTGACTCGGCCCTGACCTTGAAATAAGTGCCTACAATCGCGCGTCACCTAAACACGCGTTAGGGCGGCCCTAACGCGTGTTAAGGTGACGCGCGCCAGTTTTGTGATTGTAAATATCTCAGATTCTTTTCTCTAATCTGAGGTAAATATTATATTTTTTTATTAAACTTATTTTAAATCTTACTAGGTAGTTACCAACCGTATAAGTAATCATTTGATAATGATATTTTGTCTAATTAAATAATATATGTAAGTAGCTAAGTACATTTAATAAGTAAGGAGATAGCCTAGCCTAGGAAACTACCTACTAGTTTTTTTTAAACCGAGCCTGTGCCCGAGCGTAGGTAGGTGACTCGTGTGTGACTTTATCACCCTATCCACTTATTTATATTTATTAATCCAGGTATTTTACTCGGTGGAAAAGCGAACTACCCAATACGTATTATTAGGTTAGGTATATATTTTTTGCATTGTCTTGCCTTTAGGAGGTTCCTGCTAATTTAAAAAATGTTATCTCTGGGTGCGTTATCAGCTCAACTGTCCATATTTCCGAATCGGATTAAAACAATGGTAATTTCTATTGTGTCTGGAAATTGACACTTTGAGGGATAAATAGAAGAATTCAAGCAACCAAAAACAGCACAAAATAGGCTATAATTGCTCTCTGACATATTAAGCAAGTAAGTACTTGTACGTATTTGAATAAAATATTCACAAATCGCACGCTTACTGCTTACAAAACCATAACATCGTTCGTCACTGCGGTGCGTCTGTGACTGGTAGTATATCGAGTGTGGGCTTAGCTCGAGTAACTTAAGCATGACTCGCGTTCCGACCGTTTGAATGAAGATAGAATACTGTAGATATCTTTACCGTGCCATAGGTTTGAATTTAGTGTGGTCCGCGCTGCCCAACACTATTAAAATGAAAAGTCGCGTCTTTGGACCGTAGTATATACGTGGGACACTCAGAAAGTTTTGCGAAACTAAAAAAAATTGTTCTATACGTACATATATTTTTATTAAATCTTTTCAAAGTACTTTCCACCAGCCTCTATACAAAGATTCATGCGCCTAAACCAGTTTTCAAAACACTTTTTCCAGTCCGCCGCAGACACCTCGTTTACAGCCTGCTCGAACGCAGCCAGCGCATCTTCCGGCGACGAAAATTGTATCCCTTTGAGCTGATTTTTTATTTTTGGGAATAAAAAGAAGTCACACGGTGCTAGATCAGGGCTGTAAGGAGGGTGACCCAGGAGTTTGACTGGCGTGCTGTCCAGGAAGTCCCTCGTTTTGAGTGCGGTGTGCGCAGGTGCATTGTCGTGGTGGAGCAGTAGCCCGCGGAGCCCTGTGTTTGGTCGCTTGTTGCTTATAACAGAGAAAACTTCTGGCAAACATTTGGTAGTATACCATTCGGCATTAATGCTTCTTTGATCCCGTAAGGGAATTGATACCAAGTGGCCAGTCAAATTAAAAAAGCTAGCGATCAAAATCTTACCCCCGCTTCTAGATCGCTTCACTTTGGTAGGCGTTGGCTCATTTTGAAACACCCAAACAGTCGACTGGCGCTTGGTTTCTGGGTCGTATTGATAAATCCAGGACTCATCACCTGTAACGATGTCGTAAACACGCCGAGACGAGCCTGCTTCAAATTTGTTAAGCATATCACGGCACCATTCCACCCGGGCCTGCTTCTGAGCATCGGTGAGGTTGTGCGGCACCCAGCGTGATATTATCCTCCTCACGCGAAGATGGCTGTGTAGAATCTCGTGAACGCTTCCCGATCCAATCTTCAATATGTGTTGAATCTCCTGATATGTAATTCGCCTATTGTCTTGGATTAAATTTTTCACTGCTAGCACGTTTTCTTCGGTAACAGCCGTCAAAGGGCGACCGCTTCTTTCGTCATCCCCCAAAGTTGGTCGACCGCGCTTGAATTCGTTATACCAACGATACACGGTTGCCTTGGAAGGGCCTTCATCCATGAATGCCATTTGAAGTCTATCGTACGATTCATCCGGTTTCAGGCGACACTTGAAATCGTATAAAATCATAGCTCTAAAATGTTCCCGGCGCAGATCCATATTTCAGTGAGACACAATACTTTGAATTAACTCGCAAAAAATGTGGAGGGAAATTTTGAAATTGGAACTTACTTATTTTTACTTATAAATAATCATATTTTCGAAAAACATTATAACTGGCCAGTCTCCCATATATAAAAACTTTTTTTCGCAATACTTTCTGAGGGGCCTGGTATTGTGAATAGAGAACAATACTTTACAAGTGGTTCATCGAAAACAGACTTACATTTTCCCACAGTAATCACACTGAAGTTTCTCGCCGCGGTGAGTTACGATGTGCAAGCCCAACTCGTGGTAAGTCGGGTAGCGTTCCGAACATCGCGGACATATCGCACCTTCGGTGCAACAAAGTCACAACAGCTCATTTTTAAATTTTACAGGAGAAGACTTTTAATGTTTTTTTCGAACATATTTCCTCATTTCTGGATTACTGTTTATAGTAGGTTTAAACAGTTTTTAACATCAATTGTTTATTTAGTTTGCTATAGTTTTACGTAAAAATCTTATATTTCAAAACCAAAAAAAACCTTATAAAAGACATTACAAAAAAAAGTGTCCTGAATTGTGACTTTGTTGCACCAGGAGTTATTTAGTTTTACGACTTAAGCTAATAAGGTTTTAAATGAAATAAAGTGTCTTAATCAAACATAATCGTATATTTGCTTCTCAAAAAACCAACTACTAATAGAAAGGTAACGCAAAACAATTAAATTCTTATAACTACAACATTATTTGGCACCATTTTCATACTTTGAGTTATAATTAAATTGTAGGAAAAGCAGACTTACATAATACTCAGTCTTTTATACTTAGGAACTTATGAACAGTCTTATAATTAGTCTTATAATGGTTTCATAATAATTTTCTTTAGGTTAGGTTAGGTTAGGTTAGGTTAGGTTAGGTTAGGTTAGGTTAGGTTAGGTTAGGTTAGGTTAGGTTAGGTTAGGTTAGGTTAGGTTAGGTTAGGTTAGGTTAGGTTAGGTTAGGTTAGGTTAGGTTAGGTTAGGTTAGGTTAGGTTAGGTTAGGTTAGGTTAGGTTAGGTTAGGTTAGGTTAGGTTAGGTTAGGTTAGGTTAGGTTAGGTTAGGTTAGGTTAGGTTAGGTTAGGTTAGGTTAGGTTAGGTTAGGTTAGGTTAGGTTAGGTTAGAAAATAAATAAAAGAATACTTTTTTCCGGCATGGCTTTACCTCTAGTTGATGTATATCCTTGACCAGAGTTTTTTAGATACTTTCTCTGGTTTTTTTGCCATTGACTTGGGTTTCTGGTTCTTTTTTTAGACTTTGTTACAATACTTGCTTGTTCAGTATTTGGTTGAATATTCTCAGAGGCTGCATTATGATGTACAATTGACACATTAGAAACACGTTTGGAGCGAGATGTAGATTTAGAGTGCTTGGAACGACTGCCAGAGCTAGATGAACTTGAGCTGGATGACCCGCTACTTGAGCTGGAAGAGTCGCTGTTAGAGTTGGAAGAATCACTGCTAGAGCTGGATGTTCTACGGATTGGGTGAAAAACTTTCTTTTGTAGCTTTTTTTTCGGTGGTTCATATTCAGATCCATCACTCACGGCAAAATCTTCATTATTGTCTGGGTTCATTTCATTGTCATTCGAGATGGTGTATTGGCTTAGCATAGTTTTTGCTAAGGTGTTTTCTGGCACTGTATCTGTGATAACAACATTGGAAGAAACTATTTCTCCATCATCTGAAAGGTTAAATCTTTCGCTAGTAATGACTGCATTTTCAATATCTTTCGTTGCGACATTCTCTATAACGGTATTTGTTAAAATTGAATCAGCGTTTACTTCTTGTATTAAAACTATGTCCACGTCATTATCACATATTGTGCTCCTGTTAGTAGCTGACAGGTTATTTTTTGTATCGTAAGAAGTACTGGTGATATTATTTATTGAAAAACGAGAGGATTCTAAATTGGAATCATGATCATTGTCCTGATTTTCCGGATGAAAGTTCGCTAACCAGGTTTCTACTAATGTATTGTTTTCCTTTAAATTACTGTCTTGAATGGGAACCATAGAAATAATTTTTTTACTTCGGGAACCCATTGCTCTCTGAAATAAAAATATTAATAAATCAGTATCAATTATTTTTTTTATAATGGAAAGGCACGCGCCTGAACTGAGAAGCAACAGTAGGGAAATCATGAATGGTTCATTAATTTGATAAGCCGAACAGTCTCTCTATTAAAAAATTACGAATTATTACAAAATACTCAAATTAAATTTCTTGTTCCATGGTGTGTCAAAGTGATACCGTAGGTATAATACAGTAGTGCTATTCTGTAAAGACACTTTGCCCTGGCAACGCCGAAACTAAAATTTATTTAAGATAAACTGTTTCGTTCCTCGGCGTCGAGCGTCGGCCATCTTCAATGGATTTTCAACTTTATATTCTAGTGGATAAAGTTGAAAATTCATTGGGGACATACTAGTTTCGGCGACGAGCTCGTCATACAGTCTTTTAGAGAATAGCATTGCTGATCATCGCTGTCGTCATCAAAGTAGCATTTAAATAAAAACAATGTGGTGTATCTTACATTTAGGTGCAACTTTGACAAAAAAATTGAACAAGTAAATGATTACGGGGTAACAAAGTCTCAATTTTGTTTTTAAACTAAACAGCTAGTACTTATGATACAAAAAATGGAATAACAAAGGCACAAGTCTTTTAACTATCACGTTCTAAATACTAACATTGGACCTTTACAGCATTTTTATAGTTTAAGACTTTGTAGATCCAATAGAATAGTTGAAAAAATAATATTAATGGACCTATAACAACACTTTTTAGTTAGTGACTTTGTAGTTCCAATTTGTGTAGTTAAATATAATAATGTTGGACCAACAAAAACGTTTTTATAACAACTGCCTTTGTAGCTCCAGTATTTTTGTAATTTATAAAAAAATATTGAGGTCTTAAAAATAGATACGTTTTTGTCGCTCCAATAAGTGAGAATAAAAATGGTCATAAATACCTTTGTGTGGGTGTAGCTCCAACGTACGTCAAACACTCGCGGGCGCGGGGGCACTACTGTCCAATGAAACGTTGTTGGCCCAAAACGCATGGAAAATCCGCCAATAACCACAAAGGCACCTGCGCCATCTAGTAGAATTTTGAGATAGTTTCGCGGATGTTTTTGTTGCCCCAAGTATAGGCATGGTTCAGAAACAATTTGCCATACTTAGCTCGATTTTGCAGTTTTGGCTATTTGTGACTTTGTTGCACCGAAGGTGCGATATGATTTTGCCTTCTGAACGACCGCCGTTGCTTTGATGTTCGTATAACTCCTGAGAAGTTTGAAAGTTCTGGTGGCAACTTTGACACCTGTGGAATAAGTTGTCGATTGTTTATTGAAAACACAGCAAACGATTGTGGCCTCTCCAAAACATTTGACTGTTGCTATAGGAACCTATTTACCATCTATGTAGAAAATAGTGATACTTATACGTAGATTAATCTATATATATATAAAAATGAATCCCTATTTCCCTTGGTCACGGCATCACGCGTAAACAGCTGGACCGATTTCACTAATTCTTTTTTTGATGTGTTTGTAATTGTTAGGAGTAGGTTTTCATAAACCAAGAATATGAAAAATTAAGAAATAAAAAATTGATACCTTACCTACATAGGTAGGGTAGGGTAGGGTAGTGCTGGTAGGGTAGGGCAGGGTAGGTAGGATAGGGTAGGGTAGGGTAGGTAGAGTAGGGTAGGGTAGATTAATGTTTGGTGTTTTTATGGCAAAACAAAGTTTGCGGGGTCAGCTAGTGAAAATAATAATAATAACTTACATGAAAATGTTGGGCTGCAGGTGAAACGCCATATGTTCTATAATTTTCTTGGGATAGAAGTAGTGAAATTTTTTGTCGCAACAAGTCACATATCCTGGCACGCCGTGCCTCTCTTTGTAATGTTTCATAAGTGACCTGAAGTGGAAGCCAGTTTCATGGCAAATGCAGCATTCCATTTTGTAGAATAGTGTTATTTGCCGGTCTAAAGCAGCGCCTTGTTTAGCTGGCTTGCCGTCCTGCAACACCATGGGGTCAAGGCAGCTGGTCGACAAGTCCGGGTCGGCATTTTTAGACTGATCTTTGTGTGTATCTCTCTTCGGGCTGGATACCCTATTACTTGCATTGCTCAGAAGATTTTTATCGACTTTCTCACTGTTAGCGAATTCTTCTAACGTCATCGCTTCCATGTATTTCATTTCTGCAACATTCTTTTTTTTAGGACCTTTAACTTTCGTTTGTTTTGTATCTCCTTGCTGAAGTTCTGCTGGTGGTAATTTTGGCTGTAGTGCAGTGACAGGCTTCTTCTGCGCCTCAGACGGAGGTATGTTTTGGTTCGACAGTGCTGCTATAATCGGATGTAACATTTTTTCAACTGCTGCGACTTCCCGCTTCTCCTCTTGCATTTTCATTTTGTGGAATTCCAAAAACTTTTGTGTTTTCTCTACTTTGACGTGGTATAGATGCAGTGCCGATACTTGCTGTAAACAGTCGTGGCAAATAGCTTTGGGCAAGGTGTCATCTGTGCGGACCTGGAAAAAGCAGTCGGAGGAAAGCGTATAATATCTAGGCCACGTAAGTACCTACCTCCTACTTTAGATCTATAAATAAGCAGATTCTTAGCTACTAGATACAGTTATATAATGAACAGGCGTTACTTTAGTGGCGTCAGTAGGCACCCGTTGAATCAACGGAGTCTCGGGATCTATTCTTATTAATCAAGCAAAATTTCAAAATTTAAAAAACCCCCGACACATTTATCTTGCGAAAACACCCCAAATCAAACAGTAAAACGCTCACAACTTTTGAACGGCTGATCCGATTTAATTCAAACATAGCTAAGAACACTTTCGACAAAATCACCTTTCAAACAAAAAAAACTAGATCAAAATCGGTTCATCCGTTTAGGCGATATGATGCCACAGACAGACACACAGGTACACAGCAACACACGTGAAACTTTTAACACCCCTCTTTTTCCGGCGGGGGTTAAAAATGGTGAAATTCACGGAGTGCCGACTTTTTATTTGATCTGAGGGAATGCCTATGAAAGTCACAGATAATATACATACTCGTAGGTATGTCTGGTAAGTTCGTTAAGATCACGTGTGTATTCGTCCAACCAGTAGGCAGAAGTTACCGGTTGCAATATAGGTACTGACTGATTGCAATCAGTAAGTGTCTAGGTGTTTTAAGCAAGTTATTGTAACCTTTACCATAATATCAAAGAGTCTCCTGATCTTCCGCTTGACCTCGGCGCTCAGCGGTTTCAGTTTGACCACATCGGTACACAAACACAAACGACACGACAGCTCACGGACAATAGTTTTTTCTAAATGCCCAAAGTCATTCATATTAAAAAAAAATCTTATAAAAACGATTCAACACATAATACAAATGTACAAAATAAATATAATGTTGTATAAGATTGTGTATGATTATTTGTTCATGACAAAAATAGTTTTTTAGAAACAAACTGATAATTTAGGACATATTGACAGATTCATGAGTGATGGTTTTTACTTTTGTACCTATCAATAGCGGCCAGCACGAAATAAATTGGATATTTTCTATGCTCGCTTGGCTATATTCAAGTTCATGAACAATATTTTTTTAAATAAGTATTTAACGTAAGTATAACACTTTTTTGAAAAAATAACGCTTCGGTGAGTGGTCATGGTATTGTGTTGACTTTATTTAATTAGATTTTTTTTTGAAGTCAACTACTTAATAAATTAAATCGGGGGTCGAGCCATCCAGTGAGTGTAGGTGACGCTCATGATGCCATTTCAAGGCAGCGACACTGCTTGGGCCAGCGGCCCAGGTGCTTGGTGCTGAGTGTCAGCATGGAGACGTTGGTATCAGCTTCACAGCCAAGGAAGTGGCTGTCATTATTAAGAATATGGTGAGAGGTAAGTCTCCAGGTCATGGTGACCTAGCATCGAGCACTTGAAGCACGCTGGTGTAGGTACATCTGCTGAGGGTAGGTACTGGCAATGCTGTTTAATCTATGTATCAGCCATAGTTGCTTACTCAGGTAAGTAGTAGTAGATCGTCAGTGATAATATGTACACGGTGGTCGACCTCTCGAAAGCGTTTGACTTAGTAAATTATGACATGATGTGGCACAAGCTGCACCACAGTGAGACACGGGTGCCGAGTGAGATAGTGTCGATATTTAGGTATTAGTACAGTCACCATCGGAACAGTGTGAAATCCCGCCCATTTCCGACGTGTACGGGTTGGATTGCGGTGTGCGGCAAGGAGGGTTGACCTCGCCCCGCTATTTCAACCTGTACATGAACCGGCTGATTGGTGAGCTCCTTAGTGTTAATGCGGGTTGCTCAATAGGCGGATTGCCTATTAAGGCGCCGATTCCCTTGAGTAGCTGATTTTAAAATGAAAATCACGTCTAAACGGCTAGTCGTATTTTTTTGGAAAAAATATATGTTATAATAGACCATTTTCTTAATAATTTCATCTAAGCAGAATGTGAGTTTTCTTCGTTTAACATACTGTAATTAATTTGTAAAGTTATGTCTGAAACGGACAAAAAAACGGCAATCGCACCAAAACCGCTGGATGTATTTTAATGAAATTGACACCATCTCAAAGACAATTTAATTATCTAAATTTTGATCTGAAGCTTTTTTTTAATGTCATAAGGAAAGTAAAAAAAACTACAAAATTTTGGGTCGCGCGGGTGTGAAACGAGTGCGCGTTTTGTTCCCTCAAGGTCGTTGGCGTTAGTCGTCGTCTTAATAACATCAGCTACGCAAATGATATGATGCTGCTGAGTCTGTCGGTTGGGGATTGCAGAAACTCCTACCTACGCATTTGTGAGACATATGCCCCAGCAGCCCCAGCTCATGGACTCAGGTACAACCCTAGGGTTGTGAGTACATGATTTTCAAAGCTGGTGCCAAATGTTTCTCTTTTATACCTCCGAGCACCCTCTGTGTGTCTGAAGCGGTTTAACCATTTTAAGTACCTGGGCCACTGGGTCACAGATAACTTGTCTGATATTTTAAAATGCAAAGGAAAAAGAATAATGGTGTTAAACAGCGGCTGCACCCCCTCTCCCACAAAGTGCACCTCACAAATATTCGAGGTCTGCACTCAAATATCACTGCAGTCCACTACCATCTGGAGGCTGAGAAACCAGCGCTCTTTTTCCTTACGGAGACGCAGATAGCGAAACCGTCAGACGTGTCGTACTTGTCTTACCCAGGGTTCACCCTGGAGCACAATTTTAGACCACGGGCGGGCGTATGTATGTATGCCCGTGACGACGTTTGCTATCGGCGTCTCCGTAACCTTGAGGACTCCAGATTCTCAACGCTCAGGGCTCTGGTGGACACAGGTTTGGATAAAGTTATCTACGCCTGTGTCTACCGTTCGCACAGTGGAGATCAGGAGACATCCAGGCTCACAGAGTACCTCAGTGAGGCGGCTGATGCGGCACAGCAGCGGTACCCTTCCGCCCAATTAGTGTTACTGGGGGACTTTAATGCCCACCACCAGGAGCGGCTCTTCCCATACCAGTGCACTGACCATGCTGGACGGGAGATGCGTAAGCTTGCGCTTGCGCTAAACCTCACCCAGCTGGTCCAGGGGGCAACGAGGGTACCGGATGTTGATTCGCACACAGCGAATTGCTTGGACCTTCTGCTGACAACAGATCCGGACAGATACTCTGTGTCGATAGCTTCACCTTTGGGTAGTTCCGACCACTGTCTGGTGAAGTCTGTGTCCGTCTATTCCCCGCCCGATCCCAGCCCAAGAGGCACCCGGCGGGTTTGGCGGTACAAGTCGGCAGATTGGGATGGTATGCGATCATTCTTCGCATGCTATCCTTGGCAGCCTACTTGCTTTTTTTCGACTGATCCATCGTCGTGTGCAGACGCCGTGACCGATGTGTTGCGTCAGGGAATGGAGTACTACATTCCGTTCTCTGACGTAACAATGTCCAGCGTTGACCGGCCATGGTTTGGCGCCGCATGTAGGCGCGCTGACGCGCTTAAACATGAGGCGTACCTGGATTGGGTCGGAGCTCGATCGCGCAAGGCGAGTGACGTGGCTCGGAAGAAGAAGGCCTTCAACAGGGCTGCCAAGTCCTGCAAGCTGGTGTTGCGAAGGGCTCGGTTCGATCACATTGGCCGAATAGGGGCCAAACTTGCTTCTTACCCAGCAGGAAGTAAAGCGTTTTGGTCCCTGGCTAAGTCGGTCGAGTCGAACTTTTGCCGTCCCTCACTACCACCACTGCTGAAACCCGATGGGTCGCTGGCACACTCCGCTGAGGAGAAGGCTGTTGAGATGTCAGGCACCTCACTATCTATCTGTCAGTTGTCAATATGACAGCTGCTATATAGTCTGTTCTGTTGCGTACTGGACCTACTGGAGTCATGTAAGATTGTTTTGTCCTGAGACTGAATCTTTCATTTCTATAATAAATGGCACGGCATATTGATAAAATGCATCGTTGTTTTAATATCAACATGGTAGCAGAGCGTGGTTATTAACAATATTAAAAGGAAACGTCGTCACTGGGTTGCGATACACGTCGATGCGAATGCAATGTAAATGCCGAAAGAAAATCACGACAACGCAAACATGGCGTCGGGGGCTGCGGTCTCGACAATTTCACAGTTGCCGTGCCTATGTGAGAAGTCAAACTTCAGCACGTGGAAGTTTCGCCTTAAACTAATGTTAGAAGAAAAACAAGTAGTCTACGTATTAAATAAAGAAGATAAAGAAAAGGAAAAATCCGCCGAATTTATGAAAGATGACTCGAGGGCGAAGTCTTTAATTGCACAATGCGTTTCCGACCGCTACATTGAAATAATAAAGAATGGGAAAACAGCAAGAGAGATGATTACATTATTGGAAAATACCTAAATACCTTTGAGAGAAAAAGTGTCTACAACAGGTTCTACCTAAAACGCAAATTGATAACTCTCAAGTGCAATGAGCCATTGGAAAACTACCTCATAAAGTTCTCCTCAATCATCAACGATCTCCAAGCGATAGAAGTCAAAATTGATGATGAAGACATGATTTGTTACCTGCTGTCATCGCTGCCCAAGGAATATGATCCTGTAATTACATCCATCGAGACAATGGCTACAGAAAAGAGACTAACATTTGATTTTGTAAAAGCAAGATTGCTTGACGCCGAGACAAAAATCATCACAAATAAGGACACATCTGAGCAAGAATGTGCATTCCTCACATGTTACACCTGTGGTAAGCCGGGACACAAGAGTTATGAGTGTAAAGCGAAGACAAATGTATGGGAGCCACATCGAGGCAGGGGCCGTGGGAGAGCTGCTGGCCGAGGTCACAGAGCTGCACGAGGACGCCCTGTACGAGGTCGAGGACAACGTGATCAAGCCCAAGAAATGTCTCTAGCTGGTAAGGCAGATGTTGGATTTTTAGCCAGTGAATATATACTCGGATTGACTGATAATTCTAATATTACATTTATAGTTGATTCTGGTTGTACCCAACATATAATAAGTGATCAATATGAACAATATGTAACTGATATTATAGAATTGCAAGAAAGTGTTAAAATTTATGTTGCAAATGGTCAGTACATAGAGAGTAATAAAAAGGGAAAAATAAAGTTCATGTATAAACATTTCAAAATAAATATAGAGGCATTAATTGTAAAGAATATTTCATATAATTTACTGTCAGTAAAGAAAATAACTGATGCAGGATTTTATATATAAAGTTTGATAAGACAAAAGCTGTAATAAGAAATAAAAATACTTTAGTAATTTGTAATGTTGAGGGAATGTTATATAAATTAAATGCTAAACTGTGTTATGAAACATGTAATATCAGTAATAACAAGAGTGATGATGTTCTTTCTAACATTTGGCATAGACGCTTAGGTCATTTAAATAAAAAAGGTTTAAGTATTATGAATTTACCTGTTTCTGAAAAAGTTTGCAGTCCATGTATAGAAGGAAAAGCTACCAGAGCACCATTTAAGCAGACACAAAGACCAAGATCAAGGAGAGTAGCAGAGTTGCTGCATTCAGACATTGCAGGACCTACCAAGAACTGCGGTTTAAACGGTGAGAAATATTTCATGACTGTAATTGATGACTACTCCCATTTCTGTGTGGTATATCCATTGGTGCATAAGTCAGAAGCGACAGAGAAACTTATTAATTACATAATTAAATTAGAAAATGAAACAGGAAATAAAGTGCAAAGAATAAGATGCGATAATGGTGCAGAGTATACAGCAAACAGGCTGAAGAATTTTTGTAACAATAAAGGGATCAATATAGAATATACTCTACCTTACACACCGCAACAAAATGGAGTTGCAGAGCGCTTGAACAGGACTTTATGTGATAAAACTAGAACTTTGTTTGCAGAGACAAATTTACCTAAATCCTTATGGTGTGAAGCTATTCAGTGTGCTGCATACCAGTTGAACAGATCTCCAACCTGGGCTACCAACTTTAATACGCCATGCTTCATGAAAAATGGACACAATGATTTATCAAGACTGAGAGTCTTCGGATCAAAAGCATGGGCAACAATAATACCGAAACAGGACAAGTTAAGCAAAAGGGCAAGACCTACAAGAATGGTTGGTTATAATACTGTTGGTTATAGATTATGGAATCCAGAAGATAACACAATAATAGTATCAAGAGACGTCACATTCGATGAAAGCGATTTTCAATATAAAGATGGCGAAGAAAGTAAAGACAAACAGCTTATACAGGAAGAAATAGACTATAAAGCACAAAAAATTACAGAAAGTCAAGAAATTCAAGAAGAAGAAGAAATAGAAGAGACTTTAAATAGTGAAAGAAATATTGGTCAAGAAAGGCAGTCAAGATCAGGCAGAATAGTAAAACGACCAGCGCATTTAGAAGATTATACATCAAACATAGTCATATAGATATGCCCGTATTAACTGGCTTTACCTCGGCTAGATCCTCATTTAACAACCAAAATGATGGGGTGGTAGTTTATGTGAGTTCTGGTGTGACTCATAAGTTAGTTGAACCGGTATTCCAGGACGCTAACTGTCTTATTTTGAGGCTAGGTCTGGATACAGCTATTGTTGCAATATACCGTTCACCCTCAGTCAGAAATTTAGACAATTTTCTTAACTCCTTAAATAATATTTTAGAATCCCTGGCGTCAATAACAACTGTTCTAGTGATTGGAGATTTAAATATAAATATTAGACCAGATAATAATGACCCAAACTCTGAAGAATATTTAAATACAATGGCTTTCCATGGGCTCCTACCTGCCCACGTTCTCCCCACTCGCATTGAAAACTGCCTGGATCATGTATTTTTAAAAACAGACAGACCCTCCACAACTTTGGTTCTGGACTCATACTTTACTGATCATGCACCTATCCTGTTTTGCACTGTACGAAACCCTAATATTGCTACAAAACCTAAAAGTATAAAAAGGCATTTAAACCTACAAGATATTGTTAGCTGCTTAGAAAAAGTAGATTTTTCAGGTGTTTTAACTAGTACAGATCCCAATCAAAGTGCGGAACAACTCGTCTCCATTATATCAAACGCAATAAATCAACACAGTACGCTAAAAAAAGTTCCTAACAGGAAGCAGACTATTAAGCCATGGACGACCACTGGCCTCCTGAGTTGCGTGCGAAATCGGGACCAACTCCATAAAAAAGCAATGCAAAATCCTAAAGACCTTACTGCTAATCTAATATATTCTAGATACCGAAATTACTGTAACAATTTACTGAAGACTGTTAAACGCAATTTTGACCAAAAAGAACTCTTAAAGGCCAATGGTAACCCCAAAGCAACTTGGGACGTCATAAAAACTATCAGCTACAAGAACACATCACCCATAAGTAAGTCAGGAGAACTCCTTAATATGTGCAGCGATCCAAACTCCTCTGTCAATGCTATAAATAAGTACTTTGCAAACGTTGGAGTGGATCTTGCGAGGCAGGTTGCACAGGGTCAGCGTGTAATTCGCGCAAACATTGAATTTGACAGCTTAATGAATCCTCAAGGTAACTCATTCGTATTACTAGAGACGAATTTCTCGGAAATAGAACATATCATTATTGAATTAAAACAAAATTGTGCAGTAGGTCACGATGGAATACCAGCCTCAGTTATTAAGTCGGCCAGACATGTACTTGTTCCATCAATAACGCATGCCTGTAATTTATGTATCTTAAAAGGGATTTTCCCCGACACTTTTAAGAAGGCATTAGTCACACCAATATTTAAGGGTGGGGATGGTGACCGTGTCGAGAACTATAGGCCTATATCTGTACTCACCACACTGTCCAAAATTATGGAGAAGGTCCTGAACAAAAGATTGCTTAGCTATCTTGAAAGCAACAACATAATTGCGCCAAACCAATACGGTTTTAGGAGAGGCGTATCAACAGAGGATGCTGTTCTTGAACTGACAAGCCAAATTGTTAGGAATCTTGACTCTAGGACTAAAACTATAGGTATATTTCTTGATTTAGCCAAGGCTTTCGACACGGTCTCTACTCCGATCCTTCTGCATAGTTTAGAAAGCTTGGGAATAAGAGACATCGCTTTGAACCTCTTTCGAGACTATTTAACAAACCGTAGCCAACGAGTTAAGGTAGACAACTACATCAGTGGCGATGAGAATCTAACCTTTGGCGTACCACAGGGCAGCGTGCTAGGTCCCACCCTTTTTCTTCTATTTGTAAACAGATTGTGCCAGCTGTCAATCCCAAACTGCAAGATACTCGTATATGCAGACGACACTGCGCTTATCATAAGTGGAGAAACATGGGAATCTGCTCGCCACGCAGCCGAAAATGCTCTTAGCATAGTGATGGATTGGCTTGCATTAAATTTACTTACGCTAAACGTCTCTAAAACCCACTATGTCCCTTTCTCAGTGAACTCTGCTACACAGCCTAGTATGCTAGACGTTAAGGCCCATAGTTGTCACCCTACACTGACCCCTTGCAGCTGTCCTACTATACAAAGAAGCTCTTGTGTTAAATACCTGGGAGTGCACATCGATAACACATTGAGTTGGCATAAGCATATCAGTGTGACATTGCGCGTGTTCGTAAGCTAATGTTTCCTATGAAAAAACTAAGAGGAGTAGTTGCCGCCCGATTGTTAAAAACTATTTATTTTGCCTTGGCTCAGTCACTTCTTACCTATTGCATATCTGTCTGGGGTGGTACTTTTAAAACGTATTTACTTCGCCTTGAGAGGGCACAAAGAGCTGTCTTGAAAGTCATGCTTCACAAACCTTATCGGTACCCGACTACCCAGCTCTATAAAGAAGTATCTGTACTCACTGTCCGACAGCTCTGTGCACTTAACATCACTTTACGTGTACACTCATCATTGAACTATGACCCAAGGTTACTGGCGCAAAATAAACGACGTAAAGATCCTGTATGCACCCCTGTCACCACCAAAACTGCTCTGGCGAGGCGAAGCTACCCGTGGCTTAGCAGTCACCTTTATAACAATATTAACAAAACTTGCAACGTATATCCCTTACCTAGATTTAAATGTAAAACTGTAGTAAGTAGTTTTCTCCAAAAGTTAACCTACGATGAGACTGAACAACTCTTTGCAAAAAAATCTTACGAACGCATCTAATCTCGCAAAAAATCTGTTTAGATTTAAAGTGCTCCTTTATTGTATATTATTTTATACTGTGTAATATTCCAAACACACAACTAAACACACCCACACACACACTCACACATACACTCACACACACACACACACCCTCACATACTCCTATTCCTTGTTTACATAAATTTTGATAAGTGTTATGTAGGTACTTATATTAAACTAAGTTTATGCTTATTAAAACTACTACAAGGTGCAGCAAATTGTAAATGAACTGTAAGAGGAAGGCGCCTGTGTCTGTAACACAGTTTATACTAGCACAGACACAGACGTTCACTCTGTCTCAAATAATGTATAGTGATTACATCATAACATGGCGTTTTTATGTTTAATTGAGATGGAAAAATTGTATTTGGCTTTTTTGATAATAAACTTTTTTTTTTTTTTTTTTTTTTTTTTTATATGTTTGAGTGCTGCTACACCAAACTCATTTGAAGAAGCAGTGAGTAATACAGAGTGGAAACAAGCTATTCATAAAGAATTACAAGCACTGGAAAAACTAGATACATGGGAAGAAAAGGAACTGCCTGCAGGAAAGAAAGCCATAGATACAAAATGGATTTTTAAACAAAAAGAAGAAGGAACTAAGAAGGCAAGACTAGTTGTAAGGGGCTTTCAACAGAAGAAAGAAGATATATTTGATAGTAATTATGCTCCAGTTGCAAGACACTCAACAGTTCGGATGTTCATATCTAAAGCTCTACAAGAAGATTTAAAAATTAACCAACTAGATATACCTACAGAAGTCTATATTAAAGTGCCACAAGGAATAAAAGTGAAGAATTCTAATTCTAAAATAGTATTAAAACTAAAGAGAGCACTTTATGGTTTAACAGAATCTCCAAAATGCTGGAACGAGACAATAGATGAATTTGCAAAGAACAATGGATTTCAACGTTCAGAATATGATTATTGTATGTACTACAAGAATGACTGTTGGATGTTAATATACGTCGATGATATCTTAATAATTGGAAATGGAGATGAGATTATAAAAGAATTGAAACAGAAGTTCAATGCGAAAAATCTTGGAGAAATGGAAAGATTTTTAGGTATGGAAATACAAAGATGTGAAGACACTATAATCGTGAAACAAACTAACATGATACAGAAAATATTACAGAAGTTCAATATGATTGATTGTAAAGGAATACAAACACCTATGGAGATAAATTATAATATACAGATAAATGAAGATGAAGAAATACTGAATATACCCTATCGTGAATTGATTGGTAGTTTAATCTACTTGACTGTAACATCTAGACCAGATTTGACATTTGCAGTATCTTATCTTAGCAGATACCTGGACAAACCAACTGAACAACTATGGAAAGCGAGTAAGAGAGTTTTACGCTACCTAAAAGAAACTAAAGATAAAGCACTAGTATTTAGAAGAACTACAGTTAATAATTTGTATGGATTCTCCGATGCAGATTGGGCCGGAGATAGAATGGACAGAAAAAGTGTAAGCGGTGGTATAATTTTACATGGAGTGAACCCCATAGCTTGGTTTTCAAAGAAACAGTCATGTGTTGCTCTTTCAACAGCAGAATCGGAGTACATTGCTGCTGCTGCCACAGCTCAAGAATTGGTCAATCTTAAAGGCCTAAGTCAACATTTAAAGTACAAGAATGATGCCATATTGCTTGTTGATAATATAGGGGCTATTTCTATGTCTAAAAGTTATGAAAATTCGAAAAGAACTAAACATATAGATATTAGAGCTCATTTTCTTAACAGTTTGGCTGCCAGAGAACGAGACACAATAGAAAATGTATTGTTTGTCGGGCATCTGGCAGTTAAGGTGTTAAAGACATTGTAGAAAAGGGCATCATCGCTATTGAATATGTCAATTCTAATGATAACTTAGCTGATATAATGACTAAAAGTTTATGTAAAGACAAGTTCTTGAAATTTCGAGACCAATTTATGTGTTAGAAAATATTATGATAGGAAAAATACTAATGTAAACTGTCATTCTATGACTGTTGATATAATTAAGCTATGTAAAATTAAAATACTATGTAAAATTAAAGTTAATTATTAAAAATGTTTAAGTACAAGTTGATTATGTAAGGTAATGAATATTTTAAGTTGAAATTGTTTAGTAAGAAGTATATTTGTCTAGTGATGTGCTTGATACCAAATTTAAATTTGAAAATGTTAAATTTGAGGAGGAGTGTTGAGATGTCAGGCACCTCACTATCTATCTGTCAGTTGTCAATATGACAGCTGCTATATAGTCTGTTCTGTTGCGTACTGGACCTACTGGAGTCATGTAAGATTGTTTTGTCCTGAGACTGAATCTTTCATTTCTATAATAAATGGCACGGCATATTGATAAAATGCATCGTTGTTTTAATATCAACAAAGGCAAATTTATTTGCCTCTCTTTTTGCGGAATCTTCACGTCTGAATCCTGGTGACGCGCAGCAACCTCCTTCTCCTGATGGATGCGAGACGAGTATGTCGGACATTCGTATCCACCAAAAGGACGTCCGTAGGGTGCTGAGCCACCTCGACGTGAACAAGGCTAGCGGCCCTGATGGCATTCCAGCAATTGTTCTTAGAACCTGTGCGCCTGAACTGTCTCCGATCTTGACACGCCTATTCCGCCTTTCGTATGAGGCTGGAAAAGTGCCGAATGCTTGGAAGCAAGCTAACGTACAGCCCGTGCCAAAGAAGGGCAGTCGAGCTGACCCGGCCAACTACAGACCCATATCTGTAACCTCCATACTCTGTAAGAGTATGGAACGTGTACTTAATATAAAGCTCCTGGCATACCTAGAAGCTAACGATATCCTTAGTGACCGCCAATACGGCTTCCGCCGAAATCGGTCTACTGGGGATCTTCTAGCGTATGCCATTCACATCTGGAGTGAGGCCATCGAGAAGCACGGGGAAGCGCTTGCCGTCTCCCTCGACATCTCGAAGGCTTTTGATAGGGTCTGGCACGAAAGCCTTATTGGTAAGCTTCCTTCATTCGGTTTGCCCGGTGGTCTGTGTGATTGGATTGCAGACTTCCTGAGAGATCGGTCCATTCGGGTGGTTATCGATGGCTGCTCGTCGGACCAATTGGATATCAATGCCGGGGTCCCTCAGGGGTCGGTACTCTCAGCAACTTTATTCTTGCTGCATATTAACGATCTGCTAAAACCCGGCACCTTTGGGTATGCAGACGACAGCACTGTTGCCGAGAGTAAACCAAAAATCAAAAAACCCGACTGCTTCAAAAGCGAACTAAACTAAAAGTCGTAAACAAGGAAAAAATCATGCTGTGCAGTCGGAGGATACATATTCGCGGGCTGGCTGACCAAAATCTGGTGTATCCTCCGCCTGCACAGCATGATTTTTTCCTTGTTTACGACTTTTTAGTTCGCTTTTGAAGCAGTCGGGTTTTTTGATTTTTTGAATTTAGTTTTTTTATTTATATCTTTTAAGTTAGTTTTTTTTCGAATTACATACATTTAAACATATAAGTGTTATTTATTTTTGAAATCACCTCCACCACCGGGTAAAAATTTTAAATGGAATCATCGACACGATGAAGAAGAATATTCATATTCTCTCAAAATCAAAATGAAATTTTGGTTTTATTATTAAACGACTACTTAATTATTATTATTTATTGAATCCTAAAAAAATGTTCTCTGATTTAGTACTAAAGCTGATTATAAAGACTGGTTATTAAAGACTTTTGAAAAATAAACATAGCTTTCATAAAAAAAATAAAAAAAACCCGGCAAACCGGTTTATAACTGAAATAAGAATCGTAAAACCGGTTTTTAATATACCTTCAGTTTTGCGATCCCTACTGAACATGTGTTTTAGTTCACCAGATTTTTTTCGTCTACGACCCTAATTAGAACCAAAATCATTTCTTATTCGAGCTACATTAATAGATTGCTCGTCGGAGTGAATACCTCCAGTTAGTATAAATCCTCCGTTCAATTATTTGTTACAATTTAAGCGAAATAACAAGCAGCTGGCACACCATTCATGACACAGTACAGAGATACTCGTAGTTCATAAAAAAAAAATCTGAATTTCTTTCAGCACAAAGATATAGGTAGATTTATTGTTTGTGAATGTTAGGACGTGCCAAAAGCGAATATTGACCAATGAACCCTGCTGGTGGTTGGTAGATGAAATATTATGAAATAAATATATGAAATATTCTACCTAGTAATCTTTAAGGTTGGTAGATCTAGTTACTTAGGTATCTAAAATGGAAGCCAGGATTTCAATGTATTCTCCTTTTGTAGTGTAGGTACCTATTTGATGTGGCTGTAATGGCCATTTCGGGTCGAATAGATTTGTTTGGAAGTAAGATTGATTCACAATAAATAGAGGTTCAAGAGATAGGTTTTCCAGACATGACATTTTTTCAACTCGTTTGGATGACGCTATACAAACCAACAAGACTGCTGAGTATTTGTTTTAAGTCAGCATTATTTCGTAATTAATTCGGCAAGGCAAAGGGCAAAAAGTATGAAAAATCGACCAATCACATCACATGCAAGATGAAAGACGCGATGTGGATTTCCGTCTATGTGATTGGTCGATTTTTTATACTCTTTGCTCTTTGCCTTGCCGAATTCATTACTTTTTTTATTTTCTATTTGTGATGAGTTCGCTCTTGACTCTAGTCTAGGTCAGAGGTGACAGAGACATAGTCGACGATGGAGTGAACTTTCCCAGAAGAAGCCTGTTCACTCTACTTTTTAAGAGATTCGGGTTGAATGCATTCGGAAACACATACGCAGGTAGTGAGTTCCATTCATTCGCTGTGCGCATTATGAAGGATGTTTGGAAGCGCTTGGTGCGAATTGGTGGAATGGCAACAAGGTAAGGATGGTAACTTGTAGTGCGTCTAGATGTCCGATGGTAGAAGCACAAAATAGTAAGTATACAGAAGGGCCACTCCCGCCGTTTAGAAAATTGACAGCTAAACTTGACAGATTCACTAGGGTTGCTACTATATTGATTCCGAATTAAAAAAATCTAAACATACATCATATCATGCTTAGCATGTAAGCATGATATGATGTATGTTTAGATGAATCTATGTATTTATGTTTGTAACTTGGACAACCTACTCTTTTTTTAATTAAGAGGGTAGACAGGGCATCAAATATCCATTTAATATCACGAAACATTTAATATTACGCCACATACGATGAATATTGGAGAGTAAAAAGATGTAGTAATAGTGTAATAATGATCCCACTTAAAAAAATAAATTGTAAAAAGCTCCAAGCTCGACAAAAATATAAATGTGAAAAAACAGGTACCTAATAAAATCAAAAAACCAAAGATGATCTTAAACAAGAAGAAAATTATGCTGTGCAGTCGGAGGAAACATATTTGTAAGCTGTATGACTTGAACCTTATTATTATGACTTAACTTAACTTAAATTAAATTATGATTATTATCTTAACATATCTCCAACGGCAATTGATTGGTTTCGTAGTTACCTGTGTGGCCGCCGGCAACGTATTTGCATTGAAGATTCTTCTTCGTCATGGTGCAATACCTCTGCAGGCGTACCACAGGGGGGCGTTCTATCTCCTCTGCTCTTCGCTATTTTTATTAATTCTATTTCCAATGAACTTCTATCGTCTTACCACCTTTACGCTGACGATCTGCAAATTTATTCGCAAGCTCCGGTAGAAGAATTGTCTGAGGCAGTTGATATGGTCAATAAAGATTTAGATCGTATTTCTGATTGGAGTTTGACTCACGGTCTGAAGGTAAATCCTACGAAGACTCAAGTCATTGTTGTCGGCAGTCCTAGGTTGCGTTCGAAAATAAACTGGTCGCAGCTCCCCCGGATTGTCTTTGATGGCTCAGCTATTCCATACAGCGACTCAGTGAAAGACCTGGGTATTTTAGTTGACAGGGACTTTTCGTGGGGTCCTCAGCTGCAGGAGGTTAGTCGCAAGGTGTTTGCATCTGCGGGGTCTTTGCGCAGACTGCGCAATTTCCTTCCAACTGCCACCAAAACTGCACTCGCCCAGTCCCTCCTTCTCCCAATCCTCGACTATGCCGATGTCAGTTATTTAGATCTGAATGAAGTGCAGCTAGATAAGCTTGAGCGACTCCAGAACTTTTGTATTAGATTCATATTTGGTTTACGCAAATATGACCATGTTTCTGAATTTAGAATTAAGCTCAAGTGGCTGCCAATCCGCCTTCGCCGGAATGCCCATATTTTATCTTTACTCTACAGTATTCTGTTTGTTCCTACAACCCCCTATTATCTCAAAGAACGCTTTAAGTTCCTTCATGACACACATTCTAGACACTTGAGATCATCGGAGAATTTGAAACTTTTGATGCCTGCTCATTCCACTAAGTTTTACGACAAATCGTTTACGGTCCAGGCTGTGCGATTGTGGAATGAGTTGCCGTTGCCTGTTAGACAAGCCCAGTCACTGGCTTCTTTTAAGAACCTAGTTAAAAACCACTTCCTTTCTCTCTAACGCTTTTATATTGGGTCTAATTACTTTCATCATCATTATTTACTTCTTTTTTTTTTTGTCCCTCCTTTCTTTGAATTTGTTAACATGTAATATTATTTATGTATGTAAGTATATATCTAAGTATATGTATATTTAAGTTTATGGATAGTATTTATTATAACAATATATTTTTGAATATATATATATGTTTTAATGTAATAGCAGTACACCACAGACTACCCCCATTTTCATTGTAAGTTCTTTCAGTCCATCCAAAGGTTGTCTGGTAGATATCGCTGTCAGCGATAAGACCGCCTTTGTACCCGTAACAATTAAGTTTTTCTTATAAAATAGATGTGTAACTTTTATGGTGTACAATAAAGTATATTCTATTCTATTCTATTCTATTATGACAAGTTCCCAATTTCATCTATGGGCTTAAAATAATTTATTATAATCCTAGATAATGAATTTCTAATTTGTCATCTTGAAAGATTAATGACCTTTATAACTTAAAAATATTTGAAAGAAAGAATTAAAAACAAAAAAGTAAATTTGGTCTGTAACAAATAATAAAGGTAACCCATCCAATGCAACCAACCTCGTTACAGTACTTAATGTATGAATGACGTGACAAACGCCTGCACAAACCAATCATGACAGCCGCGACTGAGCTCGGTCCAATATTGCCCAATATTCCCTGTAAAACCGAAATGTCAAAGTGAGAGTGGCCCCTCTGTCTGCGGCGCGCCGCCGCTTACGTACTTTGTGGTAGAAGGGGGCTGGTGGAGTGAGGTCGTGGCGTTCTTGAGCATACTCACCGAAGTTCGAATCACTCGGTGGAACGCAGACAGACGTCTGCGTTCCACCGAGTCAAGCGCAACAAGGCTGCTGATTTTTTCCGTCTACGACCCTAATTAGAACCAAAATCATTTCTTATTCGAGCTACATTAATAGATATTGCTCGTCGGAGTGAATACCTCCAGTAAGTATGAATCCTCCGTTCAATTGATTGTTACAATTTAAGCGGAATTATAAGCAGCTGGCACACAGAGATACTCGTAGTTCATAAAAAAAATATCTGAATTTCTTTCAGCACAAAGATATAGGTAGATTTATTGTTTGTGAATGTTAGGACGTGCCAAAAGCGAATATTGACCAATGAACCCTGCTGGTGGTTGGTAGATGAAATATTATACATAATTCGGTCACGCGATCACTCAAAAAGTCCGACCGGCACGGATTCTATTAGTTCTTAAACGTTATTATCATGTATGTCGAAGTTACCCGTATGTATAATGTACTCTGTGGCTGAAGTTCTTTCCTCACAACATTACATATTGAGCCGTGGGTAAACCCATTTCCTTTATTCCTTCAGAATTTTATAGGGTATAAACCGTATAAGTAGGTACCAACATATTTATTTTTGCAATATTAGCCTTTCTTGTATTGTGTCGCCGGCCTGAATAAGTACCTAGGTAGCTGTATAGTAGTAAGTAGGCAGGTTCCGATTTACTTTGCTTTTGCTTTTTTTTTAAAAACGTTGCCCCACACTAGGAATTTCTTCCTGTATCGTGGGTGCGTTTACAAACATATAAACTCACATACACAACACCCAGAGCCGGAACAACTATCTGTAGATCATACAAATATTTGTTCCGTGCGGGAATCGAACCCGCGACACGCAGCGCAGCAGTCAATCGCTCAACAACTGCACCAACCGTGCGCAAGATTATTGCTTAGATTTACAATTTAGTAGGTAATGGAAAGCTATGGTTGAATAACCGAGTCGGACTCGCGCATGAATGGTTCCGTACCATTATCGTAAAAAACGGCAAAAAGATCACGTTTGTTGTATGGGAGCCCCACTTAAATATTTATTTTATTCGGTTTTTAGTATTTGTTGCTATAGCGGCAACAGAACTACCTACATCATCTGTGAAAATTACTGTTTATTAATTATTATCTATTATTAACTGTCTAGCTATCATGGTTCACGAGATACAGCCTGGTGACAGACAGACAGACAGATAGACAGACAGACAGACCGCACCGCGGAGTCTTAGGGTAAAAACAGGACCCTATTAGGTCCTGTTTTTACCCTTTGGGTACGGAACCCTAAAAAGTCACGTTTGTTGTACTCGTATGTTGTATTTCTGTTGCCACTATGACAACACATACTAAAAACCGAATATAATAAATATTTAAGTGGATATTTATTTTATTCTGTTTTTAGTATTTGTTGTTATAACGGCAACAGAAATACATCATCTGTGAAAATTTCAACTGTCTAAATATCACGGTTCATAAGATACAGCCTGGTGACTGACAGACAGACGGACAGTGGAGACTTAGTAATAGGGTCCCGTTTTACCCTTTGGGTACGGAACCCCAAAAAAGGTACGCTTGATCGCCTGCTAATTACACACTTTAAACATATGTTTAAAGGCCTGAATAAAATGAAATTGAAACAGTGCTAATAATAGATCTTTCAGTTAATAATAGATAATAATTAATAAACAGTAATTTTCACAGATGATGTAGGTAGTTCTGTTGCCGCTATAGCAACAAATACTAAAATCAGAATAAAATAAATATTTAAGTGGGGCTCCCTTACAACAAACGTGATCTTTTTGCCGTATTATACGATAATGGTACGGAACCATTCATGCGAGAGTCCGATTCGTTTATTCAACCATAGCTTTCCATTACCTACTAAATTGTAAATCTAAGTAAATCTGAACCTGCCTACTTACTATACAGCTACCTAGGTACTTATGTAGGCCGGCGACACAATACAAGAAAGGCTAATATTGCAAAAATAAATATGTTGGTACCTACTTATTTATATGGTTTATACCCAATAAAATTCTTAAGGTATAAAGGAAATGGGTTTACCCACGGCTCAATAAGTATTTTTGTGAGGAAAGAACTTCGGCCACAGAGTACATTATACATACGGGTAACTTCGGCATACACGATAATAACGTTTAAGAACTAATAGAATCCGTGCCGGTTGGACTTTTTGTGTGATCGCGTGACCGAATTACGTATAATTTTTCATCTACCAACCACCAGCAGGGTTCATTGGTCAATATTCGCTTTTGGCACGTCCTAACATTCACAAACAATAAATCTACCTTATCTTTGTGCTTAAAGAAATTCTGATATTTTTTTAATGAACTACGAGTATCTCTGTACTGTGTCATGAATGGTGTGCCAGCTGCTTGTTATTCCGCTTAAATTGTAACAATCAATTAAACGGAGGATTCATACTTACTGGAGGTATTCACTCCGACGAGCAATATCTATTAATGTAGCTCGAATAAGAAATGATTTTGGTTCTAATTAGGGTCGTAGATGGAAAAAATCAGCAGCGTTGTTGCGCTTGACTCGGTGGAACGCAGACAGACTGTACTTCGGTGAGTGTGCTCAAGTACGCTACGAACTCATCCCACCAGCCCCCTTTTACCATCGGACATCTAGACGCACTGCAAGTTACCATCCTTACCTTGTTGCTATTCCACCAATTCGCACCAATCGCTTCCAAACATCCTACATAATGCGCACAGCGAATGAATGGGACTCACTACCTGCGTATGTGTTTCCGAATGCATTCAACCCGAATCTCTTAAAAAGTAGAGTGAACAGGCTTCTTCTGGGTAAGCTCACTCCATCGTCGACTCTGTCTCTGTCACCTCTGACCTAGACTAGAGTCAAGAGCAAACCCATCACAAATAGAAAATAAAAAAAGTAATGATTTTGGCAAGGCAAAGAGCAAAGAGTATAAAAAAACAACCAATCACATAGACTTAAATCCACATCGCGTCTTACATTTTGCCATCTGATTGGTCGATTTTCATACTTTTTTCCCTTTGCCTTGCTGAATTCATTACAAAAAACCGGCCAAGTGCGAGTCGGACTCGCGCATGAAGGGTTCCGTACTTGGTAAATTGCGGTTTACGATTTATGACGTATTAAAAAAAAACTACTTACTAGATCTCGTTCAAACCAATTTTCGCTGGTAGTTTACATAGTAATGTACATCATATATTTTTTTTAGTTTTATCATTCTCTTATTTTAGAAGTTACAGGGGGGGGGACACACATTTTACCACTTTGGCAGAGTCTCTCGCGCAAACTATTCAGTTTAGAAAAAAATTATATTAGAAACCTCAATATCATTTTTGAAGACCTATCCATAGATACCCCACACGTATGGGTCTGATGAAAAAAAATATTTTTAGTTTTAGTTTCAAGTATGGGAACCCCCAAAATTTATTGATTTATTTTTATGTGAAAATCTTAATGCGGTTCACAGAATACATCTACTTACCAAGTTTCAACAGCATAGTTCTTATAGTTTCGGAATAAAGTGGCTGTGACATACGGACGGACAGACAGACAGACAGACAGACAGACAGACAGACAGACAGACATGACGAATCTATAAGGGTTCCGTTTTTTGCCATTTGGCTACGGAACCCTAAAAAGGCTGCTGGTGACTTAAAACAAATGCTCAGCAGTCTTGTTGGTTTGTATAGCGTCATCCAAACGAGTTGAGAAAAATGTCATGTCTGGAAAACCTATCTCTTGAACCCCTATTTATTGTGAATCAATCTTACTTCCGAACAAATCTATTCGACCCGAAATGGCCATTACAGCCACATCAAATAGGTACACTACAAAAGGCTAATACATTGAAATCCTGGCTTCCATTTTAGATACCTAAGTAACTAGATCTACCAACCTTAAAGATTACTAGGTAGATCTATTCATGTAATCAGAGAATGATTAAGAGGCGAACTACGACCGAGTAGTCGGCGAAAGTTATTGAGATCATCCTAGCGGAATGAAAGGGTGGCTACAAGATCGTGAGTAAGTCTGCAACTTCAGCCTAAAGATAGATAACTGGCCAAACTACCCACTTTGGAGCTTCAGTGAAAGTTAGAGGAAATTACCAATATTAATAGGTATATAAACACAGTAGAGTACCTGCTTTAGCAAGGCCGATGAGGTTGGAAGCCTGTTTCGTTTATAGCCAATGTTTTCTTATGACCGCAGTTTGTTTAGTGCATATTAATTAGCTTTCCTTATTAATTTTCTAATCAAGTCAAGCTTGATTGGGGTTTCAGGGAGGCAACCGTACCTTACCTACAAAACGTAACCCTTTCACTTTGATAAAAGGCTAAATTAATTTTATTATGAAATTAAGTTTTGTTGCATAATGAGGACTTCACTCTAAACTGAAAGTTATGTTTTGGAACGAAGTTGGTTCTAATTAATTTTACTTGGAAACACTAACAAGTTTAATTATAATCAAGTTAAGTTTGAAAGCCACTTAAATCTTCTAATATTTTAATTAGACAATAGGTAAGCACTTCTAACAAACTCTTTAAAACGTTTTAGTGGAGTTGAAATGAAAGCAAATCTATACTCTATGCTAATATTATAAAGAGGAATGATTTGTATTTTTATATGTAACAAATAAACTTAAAAACTACTGGACCGATTTCAAAAACTTTTCAAAACCACTGTTGGGAAGCTAGACTATTACTGGGTGACATAGGCTACTTTTTAACCGAATTACCAAAAAGGAGGAGATCCTATGTTCGACTTCAAGTATGTTTTTTTTTTTAGTATGTTTACCGATATCTCCGTCAATTGTGGATCGATTTTGAAAATTCTTATTTTATTTGAAAGAGTGTGTTCCGAAATTGGTCCATTTTTAATTTGGTGAAGATCTGATGAAGAACTTCGAAGATATACATCAGAACTCTTTAATAAATAAAGGCAAATCTCTCGGAATTGCTGCAATCGCATGTCTGTTTATTGTTTATACAATTTCAACATAACATCATACCAGTACGCTCTTAAGGGGTACGCAGATCTCTCATTTCACCGGTTATGTCCAAGTTTCAAGATATTCGGGTAATATATTCTGGCGTTATAGTAACCGTACTAGAAAACTTGCCTATTAAGTAGGTACAACTAAAAAGTGAAAATAAAAAAACTATTTTGCAAAAAAATACTACTTACTGACGACTTCTTCAGCGGTGTCCATAACGCAAAAAAATTGCTATCTACAAAAGACACCGACTTCCAAAAATAAAGTTATTTTCTCTTTGTAGTTTTTTATTTGGAAGTCGGTAGTATTTTTTTGCAAAAAAGTTGTTTTTATCCCTTTATTCCCACGGGTACGGGCACTACGCGGGTGAAACCGCGAGGCGTCCGCTAGTATACGATATTGTTTAAGCGTCCGATTAACTTAGTTGAACCGATTAGTTGTCCCTAGAATTAATAATTATAGACTCATTATTATTGCTTTCCAAATCGAATATATACCTACCTACAATTAGGTACTTAATGATTTTAATTAATTATTTGGCTAAGTTATATATAGAGCAGAAAAAAACACTATTTTAATTTATAAACATTTGGCTCTTGTCTTCTAGACTTTGTAATAAATTCAGACCATTGTGAAAATACCTAAATCTTTACCTACCCAGGTACAACTTGTAATCTATGGCAACTTTTAAACCCAACACGCAACCAGAGAGTTACAAACTTTGAAGAGGTTAACACCTTTTCGAAGACGGTTAATCCCTAGAGAAAAACCACGTGACTTGAATTTTCATGATGCTAGTTCGTGTCTAATCATTTGTGAACGTAGATGGGTCTTCTAATATAAACCAATAGAGGAAACTGTCGTTACACCAATTGCTGAAATCACAGATCGCTTAGCAAATTGATCGACTTAGATTAGTATTATTAGTGGGGATCTAGTTGTAGGTAGGTACAACAATAGTCCTCGAAATCGAAATGTCAAGTGAACAATCCCATACATTTTTGCATTACGGCAATAGCTGATAGAATTACACTTTGTTTAGTCAGAGCCTCAGTGGTCTTTCTTGGAGGCCAATCTTAACAAAGACTAAGCATCGACGCGGGAGATATTATAGTGCCCAAATGTGGGCGCAATGAGAGCATCCGTTTTTGTGGCCACCAGTTGGCGCCACTGGCGAGTAAGGTCCTTAAATATAGCTGGTAAACGTTGTTATTACACGTTTGGAAGCAAAGTAAAAACCTATCTTGATCTGCCATATTTGGCAAATATTCATAAAAAAAAAGTAGTAAATGAACTTACGCTACAAGACAAAAAACGGTGAAATTTGTCATTTTGAAGACCTCATTCTACACCAGCGCCCCTAGCGGAAAGGAGAATGACCAAAAGTGGTACCAAAAAGTCTCACGCATCAAGTCCAAAATTTTATAGTAATTAGTTACATAATTTTTTACGACATTTCGCGTCGCGGATTAGATTTTTGAATAGGGAATTTAATTTTGAGTTTAAAAGTATGGATATTGTTTTACTCTCTATAAATGACGTTCCGTTTCACATGATATGATTAACGTAACCTTGATTTTTAAAGTGTCATGACCACTGTAAAAAAATTATACGATTCTAATTCTACATTAATTATAAAAACTAGAATAGAATCTTATCATTTACTTATAAAAGATTAGGTATCATTATTTTATCTATAGTTAATTGGCCGTTCACAGCAGCCGGCCATAAAGATGTAGAATGCAACAGAATCAATTTTTGATGAATCGACTATCCAGTAATGGTTTCTTTTGTTTAATAAATAACTATAACGTTCATGTATAACGTGTCTATAATAAAATACGTCGTTGATAGAGTCGAACAAAATAGACCTAGTTTTTAGGTTATTTTCGATTTTATGACATAACTCCGAAACCCGGGTTTTGTTTTCAATAAGAAGTTTTGTAGGAGTTAACATGGTCAGTGTACTCTATAAAAAACAAAGTTTGATTTTGATGCAGCTTGGTACGGGATTCCATACATCGATGAGCATTCTCCTTTCAAACGCGATGGCCCTCATTAGGTAGGTACCGATGAGCCTGAAATGGCTGTTTTCTTCACGAGTGTACATGCGTGAAAGTTCGCAAAGCCTATATCCATACGGGCCACCTCATCGGGCTCATCGTCGTACTGTCTAGGACGGTGTTCTCTCTTTCCCCTCTCTCTCTTATAGTCCATTTCGTAGGCCTTCGTGTAGGTATAATGTAGATAATTGTAATAGCCGGAAAACGTCTTGATCTTGTTCGAAAAGCAATCATTCGGTAGCCTTAAGTGGTCATTTGGCCCATGGCAATTTGAAGATCCCATGGGGTAAGGTAGAGCGTTTCCATACAGAAGAGGTCAACGGAGAGAACCTGCACAGTCGACGATATTTTATTTCAAGATGTTTGCCGGATATTTTGTTTCGAATACAGCGATTCGCGAATAAAGTAAAGCCATGCGATGTTTACGTTGTAATTTATACTTCACGTCAAAACGTGTCTAAAAGCTTAAAATTCGATACGTTCGTTTACCCACGCCATCTTAAGACATTTTATTAAAAATATTTCTTGAGGTTCCTGCTAAAGATATCGAGAGTGATTGATGACAAGAAGCGAAAGTAATTTAATACAGTGTTATCGTAAAAAAAGCAGGTATCACCCGGGCTTAATTTATTATAGCTCAGTATATTGTATAGTAATCATGATCAGTTAGAATTCTTGGAGCATTTTTTTGGGTCGCCTTCTTAATCCGAGGTTTGAACCTCTGTAGAAGGTAGGAGTAGGCACAGGAACGCAATAAGTACTAAAACGTGGGTGCATCTCATATCATATAAAATTATTTGGTATATTTTCATTTTAATAACGTTCACAAGATATAATAAACGTGAGCTATACCAACAGTTGATATAATTTCTTCAGATATAACATTTATATACTCTAAAACTTTTTTTGTATAACGTTATTGGATATAACGTTTAATTAATCGAAAATCATTAGGCCTATCGTTTAAAATATATAATATTGATACCATCTTTATGGTTAACACCCCGATTAAATTCAATTCAAGTTAGAATGTTAGGCGGGAGCGGTGGCGGTGGCGGTGGGGGGCTCAGTAACCGTGGCTTGGTCACTCACGGTGAAGCGAAGAGGAACCCGAGGAGGGGCCGCTCGTCAGGGCTTTTGCCGATAAGCCGACGACGTAGCGGCCAACATGTAGGTTGCGGTGCTGCCTATGCGACATCGCAACTGAGGCGGGCCGCGATGTCGTATGGGGTCGCCCATACCCATACGATATCGCGGCTGAGGGTTGGAGGCCACGGCGGGAGAGGAGTGCCGGTATTGCGGTGCGCCGCTCTCCCTACCTTCCGCGGCCTAGACGGGGTCGCCACCGTCTGATGGCGGACGCGGTGGGCCGCAGGGGAGAAGGAGTGCCGGTATAGCGTTGGCCGCTCTCCCTATCCCGTGCGGCCGAAAAATGGTAGGTGGCGGGGCCATTGACCCTGACCCGTCACAAGGGGACCAAGGGTGCCATACACGGGGTCGTCTGGCACCCATGTGCTGGTTTGGTCCCTGGGGTGGTCACGGCGCACAGTGTGTTCTGGTGCGCCGGTGATGGGGGGTACTCCCCAGAGCAGGGTCCGGTGACGGACAGCCGCGGCGGGTTCGCGGTGAGTGCTAAAGCGTACCCGTGTTCCCGCCATAAGCGGCACAGGAGGACACCGTGGAGTTTTAGTGGGTTAGAGTCCCACATAACTGCGCTATCTCCCCGTGGTAGCGCAGTATGCATGAGCATTTCTCCACGCTAAAAAAAAAAAAAAAAGGCGGGAGCGGAGCGGAGTCCCAGGTCCCCTTTATGTTTGTGAGCGTGAAACACATCTGCGACGATAAGCTCGCATGGGACCGCCGGAGCCCCGCAGCGCCGGAGCCGTGACAGAAACCATCCCTGCTGCATGTTTCATGCTTGCTTGCATGCTGCATGCTTGGTGTATGCGTGTTTGTATGCCTGTTGAATGCATGGTGTATGCTTGTTTGCATGTTTTTTACAGGGCAATAAAAACCAAATATGTTCACATCACATACGTTCATGTGTGTGTTGTGTGTTGGTTTTATCATATTAGACTAAATAGGTTTTATGTCTTTTGAGTGGTATATCAAACGATTTTTAATTCAATGTACTTATGTTATGATTAAAAAAAGTAGTTACTTAAAAATTATATCAGTCGTTTATTATATTAACTGATATACATTATATCAAATGAAATTATAGATTCAGTTGTTATATCTTGTAAATATTAGAGATTTTGTAATTATATCATATATTAATTACCCCTAAAACGTACCTACACGGATCTTAAAAATTGTCTACACGTGGCAACCTACACACCTAAAAGTGTCTAGGGATCAAGTACATTTTTAACTGTAAAAAAAAATTCCAATTAATATTTACCAAAACTAGTCTGTCATGCTGGCTTCTTACTTTAATTCCAATGTTTAAGTAAACAACTTATCCCTTTATTTTGTGAAAATTAAGTAAATTGAAAATTGTGGCAAAAAACCTAAGTAATGTCGTCAATTAAATGCGAAAAAAAGGCAAAATTAAGGTTTTTTTTTTCGTATTGTATAATAAAATACAATCTGTGTTCACGAATCACAGCGATTTGGCATGCTTAAATCAGTTCACCAAAATCACTTCGAGGAATGGCCGCCCACGTTCGTTCTTTCTAACAAGTGAAAAAGTTGTTGTGGGGTATGCGCGGCGTCCATACTCGGCAGAGATTTTTTTTGGAGCATATCCCATGCGTGCTCAATTGGGTTGCGGTCTGGCGATTGAGCAGGCCGCGGCAGAGCGTTGATGCAAGCTTACATCGGCAAGAGTGCGTTTCGACTACAGAGTACAACTCTAGCTGTATGTGGACGTGCATTAGTCGAAACGACTCACCCAACCGGCGACGTCGCAAAGGGATGATCACGTCTACACAACGTCAGTCTTCTTCCTCCCAATTTCTATGTTCGCAAGCCCTACGATTGCGGGGTGCTATAGGTGGAACTCTCAGCGGCATTGGGGAACGCAGACCCACTTCACGTAAAAGATTTCGGATGGTTTCGTCGCTTATCAGCAAGCCTGAAGAGCTGTAGAGCCTCGTAGCTAACATCATGGTGGTCATAGTACAATAACGTCGAATAGTATTTTGGATGTACCGGTCCTGTCTGCGAATGGTGATGCGAGACCGTCCTCCATGTCGCTCGGCCACGCTGCCTGTGATACAATAGCGTGTCCAGAGGTGGCTTGTGACGCCCTGTGTAGTGACAGCCACAGTACGTTGCCTGGACCCAGCTTATAACATTCCGACGGCTTTCAGCATCTCTTCTCGTTCCAAATTATATCGTTGCTCCATATCGATGCAATTTTTTTCAGTTTCGATGTAGTAATTGTAATGGCAAAACCATTACAATTTGCAATAATGCTGTTACACACTTTTAAAGGAATCCTGGTTGACAGTTGATTTTCTATTTTTAACCAAAGGCCCATTTTGTAAAGGAACTTGGGCGCCTTTGAAAAAAATGGTTGTATCTTGATGAATTTGGTTGTATATTGTAGAAAAAACATGTTATATTCATAATCAGAAAACATTTTTTATTTATGTTTCTGTTCTGGAAATGAACCCTTATTACAATGCAATAAGGCGCATACAAATGTCCAAGTGAAGGCACCTGATCTGTTGTTGTCTGAACATATAAAGTAAAGGACACGGATGGAAAATAACACAAAATATAAATCCTATTTTTGTATAATATTGAAAACGCAGACACGATACCTCATAAGGGGCTTGTGTATGGGCAATCTCCTTTAAAGGAAATTCTTTATTCACAAAGTGAAATTCACTAAAAAGAATCAATAACAATCCAAAAAAGTTAAAATAATATTCCTCAATTGCGCCGATACTCTAAAACGTACTTGATCACTAGACACTTTTAATGTGTGTATTTACAAAAGGAAAACTGGACTTAAAAGGTTAATTGGAGTTTTCAACAAATCTATTTTAAGGTTAAATAAATTTTCAATAGATTCTATTCAATTCTATTAACCTTTTATTAAAAGTTCAAATCTCTGTAGACCTTAACTGGCCAACCCTGGCGATTTCTAATAGATTTGTCTGATACCCGTACCGCAGAGTTCTCGCTTCTTTGGCTGTGGTTGAACAAAGCCTTGGCCAATATCGTTGCGATAATCTTAAAATAGACCATACTAGCTTCTGCCTGCGGCTTCGTCCGCGTGAATGTCGAAGATTATTATTATTTCCTTTATTTAATTTAATTTCTTATTTTATACATTTTTAAATATTTTTAAAAAACACATACAAAAACGAAAAACATTTAAAAATATAAAAAACAGAGGCCCACCGGTATCAGGAACAGGGTCCAAGCTACCGGCGGTCAGGGCTCCAGAGAGAGGAACCTCCTAACAATACGAGCCGTGTCCAGCAATACTGCTTTCTGGATCAGGCCCTTGACCCAGCCGCCTAACGAGAGCCTCCTAAGATGTTGGTCGAGGCTCGTGGCTATTAAGCCATTGGCTGACACGCTTATTATTATTATTAGCTTAATGTGATTGTTTGTCGTATAGTCCATCCAAAGGTTGTCTGTAAGAGATTGCCCTGTGCGATAAGACCGCCCATTGCACACTTGTTTTTGTGAATGTTTGTCCTGTACATATTTTGTGGTGTACAATAAAATATATAATAAATAAATAAATTATCCAGAGGGAACATATTCCCAGGATAAAAAGTATCCTATGTGCTAAATATGGCACAGAGATTATAGTCAGGAATAGCAATTCCGCATTTTAATCTATCTCTGTGCTGAATTTCGACCGGTTCAGCCGTTCTGGCGTGAAGGAATAACAAACATACAAACACACAAACTTTCGCCTTTATAATATTAGTGTAAGAGTATGATGTAATGTGAAGTGAGATTTATTAACCGACTTACAAAAAAGGAGGAGGTTCTATGTTCGACTTCTTGTATGTTTTTTTTTTTTATGTATGTTCACCGATATCTCCGTCAATTGTGGACCGATTTTGAAAATTTTTGTTTGAAAGAGTATGTTTCGAAATTGGTCCCATTTTAATTTGGTGAACGTCTGATGAAGAACTTCGGAGATACACAACAGAACTCTTCAATAAATAACGGCAAAACTCTCGGGATTGCTGCAATCGCATGTCTGTTTGTTGTTTATACCATTTCATAACATAACATCACGCCAGTACGCTCTAAAGGGGTACGCAGATCTCTCATTTCAACGGTTATGTTCAAGTTTCATGTTATTCGGTTAATCTATTCTGGAGTTATAGGGACCTTAATAAACAACTTGCTATTAGGTAGGTAAAACTAAAAAGGGAAAAATAAAAAACCTTTTTTGCAAAAAAACACTACCGACTTCCAAATGAAAAACTACAAAGTGAAAAATAACTTAACTTTTGGAAGTCGGTGTCCATATCGCAAAAAAATGGTTCCTACGAAAGACACCGACTTCCAAAAGTAAAGTTATTTTTCACTTTGTAGTTTTTCATTTGGAAGTCGGTAGTATTTTTTTGCAAAAAGGTTTTTTATTTGGAATTTATTAATATTCGCTGGTATATTTTTGTTATCTAACGGTATGTGGGCTGAATTTTGAGCCCTCGTTGAAAGCCTTGCCACTTGAAGTACCTAACAAGACCTAATTACGCCACCCCGAGACCTTTTAACATTTAGAAATATAATTAACAATTCACAAAAAGGAAATATTTAGGTACATACGGCATATAAATGGAGACCATCTAAATGAAATAAAATACATATTTCTTTGATGCTATATTTGATTTAGTGTGGGTGGTGAATGTGTAGATATTTTTCAACTGTTGCCAACGTGTACCTACCTAAGTCATACAAATCATATCTTGTAGGTAGGTCGCATGGATTTTATGTTTCCTCAAAAGATTGGATTAACTAATGGTAGCAATATAACTCTCTAGCGCTCATCTGTGGCGCTATCAGATTTAGACGCCGGTCTATTCTTTTCCTAATTACAACAGATGAAGGGTTACGTAGTTATACTACTTATATACTTATTTATTTAAAGAGATTTACCAAAGTATCTACATATATATGAATAAAAACCGGCCAAGTGCGAGTCGGACTCGCGCACCGAGGGTTCTTTACAAACCTCAGCTTAAAGGTATTATAGACCTTAGTATTTGATATGAATTTCAATTTAATACCGCTACGTGTTCATGAGGAAAGGGGTAGTATGTTTGAAATTATTAAAAATATTTTTATTATAAAATAATAATTTTTATTATATAATAATAAAATTTACGGTTTTCGCAATTATTTCTTTATCTGTGCTATTGCTTCGTACCAAATTTCAAGATTCTGAGTTCACGGAAAGTACCCTGTAGGTTTTGATTCCCTTGCGAGTGTCGAAAATATGCGGCTATTTGCGGCATAAACGGCTGTATCTTTGGATTGCGTTGGCTTAGAAGTTTGATTTTTCACAGCTTTAAGGGACAAATACTCTACGTATTTGATACAAATTTCAGCATGATGCCACTACGCGTTCCTGAGAAAAAGGGTCTTGACAGACAGACGGACGGACAACAAAGTGATCCTATAAGGGTTCCGTTTTTTTCTTTCGAGGTACGGAACCCTAAAAACTATGATACATTCCGACTATATAGGTTTTTATGACAGAAAATTATGATGAAACGCTGAAAAGTGCCGTGACAGACGAATTAGTTAGTATTATCTAAACTTCTACGTCAGTCGAGTCTTCTCGTTACAGTAAAAAATATGTTAGGGAAAGCGTTAAGAGATGCCATTATGATAATAACTGACCTATCCCACGATACCCCTTGACAAGACATGTGGTAAATATTATTAATAATATTCACCAGTCTTGCCAAGACAGACAAGACTTGTGGTAAATATTATTAATAATATTCACCAGTCTTGCCAAGGGGTATCGTAGGATAGGTCAGTTATTATCATAATGGCATCTCTTAACGCTTTCTCTAACATATTTTTTACCGTAACGAAAAGACTCGACTGACGTAGAAGTTTAGATAATATTAACTAATTCGTCTGTCACGGTACTTTTCAGAGTTTCATCATAATTTTCTGGCATAATACCTATGTAGTCGGAATGTTTCATAGTTTTTATATATATCTAGGTAGATACTTTGCTAAATCTCTTTAAATAAATAAGTATGTAAGAAGAATAACTAAGAGTTATATTGATTCCATTACGACACAAACACCCAGAGCCGGAACAATCTGTAGGTCATACAAATATTTGTTCCGTGCGGGAATCGAACCCGCGACATTGGAAGGCAATATTCAATGCCTACTCGGTAACGTTGAATTTTTTCATCGGAATTATTTTTAACGATTTTTACTCATTGAAAAGTGTAAAAAAACCATTTACATACATTTTTTTAGCGAAAAAAGTATCATTTTTAGGGTTCCGTACCCATAGGGTAAAAACGGGACCCTATTACTGAGACTCCGCGGTCCGTCTGTCTGTCTGTCTGTCACCAGGCTGTATATCATGAACCGTGACAGCTAGGGAGTTGAAATTTTCACAAAAGATGTATTTCTGTTGCCGCTATAACAACAAATACTAAAAACAGAATAAAATATATATTTAAGTGGGGCTCCGGTACAACAAAAGTGATTTTTTTTGGCATTTTTTGCAATAATGGTACGGAACCCTACGTGCGCGAGTCCCACTCGCACTTGGCCGGTTTTTTTTAACTACGCAGGATATATTTTATTCCTAACCAATATTTTTATCCAACTTCACCTGTTTTCGAAAAATCCTAAAGAACATGAAACTACTAGAATTTAGTGTAGTGAGCGTGTAATAGCGAGGTCTAGAACTCCCAGAGCTAGAAACCAATTAACGGGGGTCGCGTTGTCGAAGCGGCAAGCCCGTCCACTTACCGATTTGCCGGCTGCCGCACTCCTATACCACTCTTAATCGCTCAGCTGTTACGTGTAATTATCACGTTCAGAGCTACTAAGCTGCTTGAAAACTAAACAGCAAGAAGACCAGTAGAGGTCATTCAGTCAAGAGTAAATAGGTTACTTCCAGGCAAACGTGCTTCACTGCGTCGACCACATCATCGCTTACCATCAGGTGAAAAAGTCAAAAGCGAGCCTTTAAATAAGGAATTGACAACTCATTAAAAACAAAAAAGAAACTCACAAGCATTCATTCTTGTTCTTCCTGCCTCCAGCGGATCCCTGTGACCTTTAGCTGACCATCGGTCCACCTTTTGAGTACCACAACACGGCTTTCGGCACGCGGTCGCCACTCCAGAAGTTTTCGGACCACGCAGCCCTATCCGCGGTTTTTACTGAAATGCTATTTTTGCCAGATCATCGGCCCACATTTTGAGAAACTGTCTGCTCCACACCTGCCGGCACGCGGTCGCCACTTCAGAACTTTTCGGACCACGCAGCCCGATATTTTTTTCTGAAGTGCTTTCGAACTTTGAAGGACCAAATTAAACACTTAAGCTCGCAACGTCAGTTCCGGGAAGCCCGCTGGTCACCTTTTACCTGTTATTTTATCGCATGTGGATAAACTTTGTCCATTAACATACGAACACATCACATCACATCATCAGCCCAAAAATTGTTCCCACTGCTGAGACACAGGCCTCCTCTCTGTGATAGGGAACGGGCCGTAATCCACCACGCAGGCCCAGTGCGGGTTGGTGGATGTCACATGTCTCAGAATTGTTGCTTTTAAGACATGCCGGTTTCCTCACGATGTTTTCCTTCACCGTTTTGAGAGCAATGGTGATGAAATAATTTAGACAAAGTTAAGCGCCTGCCTGAGTTCGAACCCACGACGCACAACTTGTAAGTCGCGGCCGATACCACTGGGCCACCACTGCTCTACATACGAACACGTGTAGCAAAATATGCCACGTTTCTGCCGACTAACTTTGGAAAATTTTGGGAATATTGGGTCTCCTAAGAAATAAGAAGATCGTTTGTGTTGTAGGACGTTCGTTACCCACTACTCGCCCACTTTCATAGGTATATGTTAGAAATTCACATTACTTAAAACAACTATTTGGGAGATTCCTTAACTTTGAAGATTCTTGGTATTATTGTTATTAATATAGCTGTCGTCCTTTAAACTAAGATAAATACGCTTGTATGAGTAGGTTCACCAAAATAGTTCCAAAATGTAGGCCGTGAATACTTCAACAGAATCTAAACCTTTCAGAATAAAATGTAAATATGTACCTTTTAGCTTTTAAAAACTTATTCCGAATTCATATCACAAGTGCAATTTTCCTGTTACAAAACCGTGAAATCCATTACTTAAAATTTTATATGATAACATTAAAAATATTAATTCAGAAATAATATTTAAAACTGACATGAGAAAAATACCATTGCTAAAATAATAAACATACCAGCAAAATAAGAGAAATTGAACACTGAATCACAATCTAAATTTATTTGAATTAAGAATGTACTAATCAGTATTTAATCTAATTTTAAGTGTTTTATAAATAAGGTCCAAAAAAGATGCCTAAACAAAACAAGAACTTATCATTAGGTAAACAGTTAAATAATTTTGGAATAATTGACTTATAAAGTTATAACAAAAACAAACATTGACAGACAAGACTTTGAGATGGGTACTAAAGGTAAATAATATGATTAACGGACAAAAGAACCTTTTAAGTATATGTACTTAATAGAATAACTTACCTAGGTATATCACCTAGCAATTCCATTAAGGGTAACCGAACCCCTTTTTCTATTTATTTTGCGAAGAAATATAAAATTTAACGTAAAATTCAATTTCGTTGAGTTTATTTGAAGCCTTTTTTTCTCATTTTTTTATCAATCATCTTTGATATTTGATGAATAGAAGTTCATTTAAACTTTATTTTTATGAAAATAAAGTCTGTAATAAGTTTTCAGCAGCGTAAATATAATTGGGTACCCGTCTGGTTTGGCAATTTGAACTATATTCTTGTCTGTCAATTGTAGTTTTAGAACTGTCAAGTTTTCTTATTTCTTTTATTAATGACAAGCTGTCCCACGCCGCTTCGCTCCTGTCAACTAGCTACCTACCTACCCTACATACATGAATGTTGCGTAACTTTAATCGCTTACGTAGCGCACGCAACGGAAGCTCCCAAAAAGAAAAATTATTCCCGTTTTTGCAACAATTTCTTTTATGCTCCGCTCCCATTGGTTGTAGCGTGATGTTATATAGCCTATAACCTTTTTCGATATTAAAAGACCCCAGGTTGCAGGTATCAAGAAACACAAACTCAGCTGCAGGGCATTGCACTCCTTAGTTTTACGCACAATAAAGTTTTGAATTTGCCCCAAGATATAATACTCACCATGGAATAGGTATTCTTATTTTTTATTTTATGGGATTAAACATTTTTATAACGGATGGTATTTAAAAGTACTTCAATTTATTCCCATTTCATTTACCTAATTTTGCCTGTGTTCCACCAAATATACTGAATGTGCACCAAAATATGTTCATATAAGTCGACGTAGCCATATTTCTGTCTGCAGGGTCAAAAGTAACCTAACACGAACGAGATGACAGGAGCTGAGTTCGCTCGCTTTGCTCGCTCACTTCAGCTCCCGTCATCTCGTTCGAACCTAACCTGTCCGTGTCGGGGTGCCCTAAGTTCCCGAGCTCGCTTCGCTCGCTCTTGGACTGATTCTTTGACCATAATTTATTCGTAGATCAACTAATATTTGGTGCGAGATCAGTATTTTAGATGTACCTTTAGATTTTTGGTGAACACAAAAATATTATCCTTTTATAACTAGATATCACAGTGTCTTCCTACTCTGTACTCGCTCCGTAAGCAAATCCCTTTAAGTCAGCAATTTAACACTTTCGCTCAGTTCATATTTTATTACCTAAATCACTTTAAGAGTCAGTTTTCTTGGTAAACGCCATACATCCTCGTTATCTTGAAGGTCAACTTCTGGTAATTAATGGCATATATCGCCTTTCTCCACCATTAGGTACCTACACATGATAACGTTTGCTTTGTATCTAGCCGAAATAATACCGTTATTTTTCCTTGCGACGCGATCAATTGATGATTAATTGGTTTAGGTATCCCTAGTTATGTAGTGAGACACAATTTTGGTTAAAGTAAACTGCGATACATGTTTCGCTTCGTCGGGCATGACAATTTATATCCTAGATATTTTTTTCTTTCATTCAGGGACGAGGAGGGGGGCTCGTGGCTAAATAAAAATCATCATCATCCTTATTTCTGTCGATAGACGCCCACTGCTGTCCAAGTGTTGGCACATCGACCGGTCCCATGCGTCTCGCGTCCACTGAATTCCAGCAATCTTAACCAGGTCATCGGCCCAAACCAGCGTCTTCCGATACGCAGTCGTCTTCAGAACTTTTTAGCCCCATCGACCATCCGTTCTGCGAGCAATGTGCAAATTAAAATAGCATTTTTATTTCGTAGTGGCCGCTTTGTAACGGCCGCCACTTACAAGTAGCAGGGCGTGGGTTCAAACCCAGGCAGGCGCTATACTTTATGTAAATTATTTCATCATTACTGCTCTCAAAACGGTGAAGGAAAACATCGTGAGGAAACCGGCATGTCTTAGAACCAAAAATTCGAAGACATGTGACTTTCACCAACATGCACCGGGCCCGCGTGGTGGATTACGGCCCATTCCCTCTCACAGAGAGGAGGCCTGTACGCGCAACAGACCAAACGGGTCCATCTATCCTATCCTATCCTATATAATAGCATGATACCGATCCGTGGTTCGATCGGTCCGTGGATGGATGGCCATTAATTAAATACCGAGAACCCTCCGTGCCACGATGCTTGTGGTTGCTGCGTTACCACTGTTATTCCTAGAACGGTCTAACCAAGGTTTCGTGTTACCACTCAGTAACTAGGTTGTAACACGGGTAAAATGGGAGAGATCTGCAGCGTAATTCCGTAAGTAAATTCGGCAATGCGAAGGATTTGATCCCATCAATCGACCAATCAGGTGCGAGATGAAAGACGCGTTGTGGATTTCCGTCTATGTGATTGGTCGATTGATGGGTTAAATCCTTCACCTTGCCGAGTTCACTTACGCTGTCGTTCCAAGTAAAATACTTATATTCATCTGCATTTGGTTAGACTGCAAGACGAACTAAAATGATTGATGAGGTAAGGCAGATGATATTTTTTCCTTTCTTTAAGCTCAGTATGTGTGTTAATGATTACTGTCTGTGTTAAGATCGAAGACAGGAGGCCGCGGGGCTGCAGCCCGATCAGGTGATCTGTCCAAATTCGTGCAACGCTCATCACCATCTTGCTCGAAGCACTCCACGACGCTAAGAACAGACGCAGATGGGGGAGCATCATAAGAGGTTGACCTCTCGACGAGGGAATCACGACCGTCAGTAATGAGGAACAAGACGTGACACGAGGAGTAAGAGGAAGCTCGGTATAAAGGTTTACAACTAGTTTTACCCTAGTACAGTAGTAGCTTTACCTTAATTTACAACTAGCTTTTGACAGCAGATAGAGCAATGGTAGCCCAGTGGTAACAGACGACTTACATGACGTAGGTCGTGAGTTCAAACTCAGGCCGGCGCTTTACTTTGTGTAAATTATTTCATCACCTCTGCTCTTAAAACGGTGAAGGAAAACATCGGGGGAACCCTGCATGTCCTAGAACAAAAATTCGAAGACATGTGACATTCACCAACCCGCACTGTGCCCGCGTGGTGCTCTCTCACAGAGAGGATATCTGTGTCCCAGCAGTGGGAACATTATAAGGCTGATGATGATGACAACTAGCTTTTTGTGCCGCGGTTTCGCTCCTAGGGCCAACCTGGACCCGAATCTTTTTCTGGTTGGGATGGTCTTCCAGAGGTTTTCCATTAAAAACAAACGTACTGTTTTATCTCTTTATAATATTAGTTATGATAAAAGGATTAAAACCGATTAGAAAGCTAAAAATATTAACGACTGCTTGTTATCACCTCCATTAAATTTCGCACATCAAGGTGGTTCTAAGCATAGTTATACTAGCAGCGGGCCCGTAAATGTGCTTGTTAGATTTTTTATGAAAAATTAAGTATGAAATTGATAATAGGTGAGAGCTAACATTGATAAGAGCTGAGTGGTGCCAATTCATGCGTCATGTTCGTGAACGAGTGCCATCAGTTGGGATTGGTCATAACTTAACTGCTTCGGCCTCCTTTAGTAACGTAGGTACTTATTCTATTTTTGAATTGTTTGTTTTACTCTAGACGCTTTTACGTGCACGACTTTTTACATCGTCTCACATATGTATTTTGCCAACAAGAATGATGTAATGTAACCAAATAATTGTAATTAAAACTGATGGAAAAGAGTGTCCGTGGAGTTTCTTGCACGTTCTTCTCCATAGAGACCTACTGACGCTTGCGAACGTGCGACTAGATTCATATTTTGTTTGATTATTCAAAAGTACCTATGTATGGTTTAGTTGAATTATTATTTTTATTTTTATTTAGCCTAAATTTTTAGATTTGTTTATTTTATTTTCTTAGTATCGTAAAAACTCTTTATTGAAATAAATACGAGATTGAGTCCTTTTAAGCACGATATAGATAAGTTCTCATTTACCTTACAGTTAGTTTTACTAACATCTGTCAGTACATTAGGCCTTAATGGTTCATCATCTTCCTGTCCTTATCCCATGTTATCTGGGGTCGGAGCAACACGTTTTCTTCTTCCATACTGTCCTGTCCCCCGTCACGCTATCACCTTTTCTTTCGAATCACTTCTCTCACAGCCCATTCATCTTGTCTTTGGCCTTCCTCTCCATCCATCCACATGTATATGAAGTTATAATCTAATAATGGATTACCCATAGAAATAATATCAGCAAACATAACTTACGTGTACTTGAAATTGATTTCAATATTTTACTCGAAAGCAACGTGACAAAAATCCCTGTAGGCAACTAAATATCAGTTAGAGCTCGAACATACTTTCACGTAGCGAATAAATATGTGCGTAACACCAATAAAGTAAAATAAATCCGTCTACCAGACCATTAAATATACCTAAGGTGGAAAAAGAAATCCTTCCGAACAGCCGTTCCCGTACTAAAAATATAATGGATTTACGAACCCGACGTGTTGCGAAATTCTGAGTTTACCAATAACATTGGAAATGTCAAGCATCTGGATTGTAAGTCGTAAATGTACCTTAAGATATACCTGCGTACAATAAGACCAGAATTATGTAAATTTTGGTTATAAAAAGATCTGCTACTTTCATTTGTTCGGGGTATGTACCTATCAATATTTCTAAATGTCTCAACATATAATTATGCAACCAAGGTACATGCCGTGAATCTGTGTTGAATAGATTACGATTTATAAAAACGTTACAACAGATATTTTCTTTTAAAAGCTCGCTTGTTTTTTTTTATAAAAAGAAGATGGCCACGTGCAGATTGCTTGCATTTGTTTATTAAGATGTTAAGATACAACAGTATCCACTAACACTAATGATAATCCTACAACTGATGGATTCCAAAACTTATTTTATTTGATTGTTCGTATCTTTAAGGTTTTATTTTATGTTTTATTTAGTTAGGTAAATATAAATTGTGAATTTCGCGTTTACACGGCACGGAATTTCATACAAATTTTCTAGTTCAAAATCTTAAACTAGTTTTACCGAGTAGTTTATCGTGACTTTTTTAACGAAAAAGTCTTTCGATTTAAATAACATCTTTAATTTTTTTCATTTTCCATTGCAGTAAAATTCGGCAAAAGCATCACTTCTTACAAAAATAGATATTATATATATTTTAAGTCCCTTTTTTGCCGCGTCCCCTTACGTACAGATTGTTAATATGACTGTTGACTCAGCAGGCATAGCTCACACTAGGCCCCTAATTTATTTGGAGTGATCTCTAGTTTAAAACTGCCGAATGGTTGTCATTCCGAAACACATACAAAAAAAATTGTCCGTCCGTACACTTGCTAACGAGCTTCCATCCGTCCAGTTGCGAATTGCCAGCGTGAATAACAACGTTGAAAACGATACAAATCATGTAGATTAAAAGAAGACCTCGTATTTGCCAGCAATTTGTCACACCAGTCGCAAGTTTGTTCAACTGTTTATTGAATAAGTACTTTGGCACAGTTACAAAATAAATAATACACAAAAGAAGATGAATAAGACTACCATTTATAATAAACAATTTTATTCTCATTGACCTCATTATTATACTTGAACTAGCTTCTTCCAGCGGCTTCACTCGGTGAAAGTAGTAAATTATCTCAAGGGAAAGTATTACAGAGATTTAACGTATCTTCTGTCCTTCTCTAAGGTCCATCCATCCCTATGCCAACAATCATCAAAATTGGTTCAGCGGTTTGGGCGTGATAATATAACAAACAGACAAATAGAGTTAGTTACTTTCACATTTCTAATATTAATACGGTTATAACTTTCGAAACTAAATACTATAGAGAAATTCGAAATAAAATCAATACAACATTCTGCTTGTTCACTGTCATGAAAAGAGCCGCTTATACAACGAGTGGCGACGCCGTGTTCGGTGTACCGCGCCGGTCATTCTAGTGGAAAACCGATCAATTAATGAAGGCCTGACCACGAAGGCCGATATTTGTTTGTAAATTATACCTAGTCTACAATTTATTAAAGTGCATTGTTGTCCTTATAGGCGAAATCTCTGAACATTCTGTTAGGCAAGTGATTGTAAAAATTGGTCTTCATTGATTGACGGGTTTAAATAAAAAATCAGGTATTTTATTTATTAATGACAACAATTTGTAGACAGGCCACTGTCTTCAAATTGTTTCGCTGTTTTATTTAATAATAAGCAATAATTACAAACAAAGTGAACAATATGATGTGATAGACACACCATGCAAATGTGTATTTCTTTGGCACAATTTGCTGTTTAACCTTGCTTTGTTGGTATCCTTGCAATTATATGCAAGAATATCAACTTATGAAGTGTATGAAAAGGATAACACTATCAACCTGATTGATTCTTCTATGTCGCAAGAACTTTAGTAGATATTAGACAGTCTGGAATAACAGCGACGGTAAGCGGGTAAGCGTGCTTGAAAAATGTACCAAAAATGCAAGTAAGTAAAAAGCTTGTAAAACTCGCTATAATACCGCGAGCTTAAATAATAAAACTGAAAATGATTCAAACAAAATAGCATCCTACTGGCTGACAGTAAAAATGCGCGTAATTACACAGGTGAAAGAATTGCCCGAAGATATTTGCATTAATAATACTCTTTGCAAATTTATTTAGATGAAAAGTTTATCATAAATTAACAAGAACGCTTTTAAAATGCAATTTCTGCTCCATCAGGCGGCAATACTTTAATAATTAATCCCTTTGAGAGGAAAATGTGAGAACAAATGACAACTAGTTTTTTTTTTATATTATTTTCATGACCATAGATTCAAGTCTTTCAATCGGATATATAGATGGGTTTTAACATTCTTTAGTATGCATTAGAATGCGGATGTAACAGATTTTTATGTTTTTGGAGCTTAGTTGGTAGCAAATTGTATCGAGTCAGCCTTCCCAGTAAGCTTTGTGGAGGTATATTGACGACTAGTTCATTAAATTTACAAAGTACCTTCTTCTTTCTCATTGTTTCTAGCGTGCTACTCAAACCTAGCGTCATTATGTAAATAATTTCGGTGATGATTAGGGTAGGAATTAAATTTTCAACACAAATTGACTTTTACGTTAACGCGATTGTAAAACTCGCACTAAGGCCTCTGATATCCTCTAGCTACGCCGTAGCAACTTATGTTTTACTGACGTACTCTAGCTACGAAGTAGTAATGTCCTCTACGGCGTAACAACATATGATCTACTGATGTCCTCTAGCTACGACGTAGCATCTTTTGGTGTCCTTTAGCTACGACGTAGCAGCTTATGATCTTTTGATGTCCTTTAGCTACGACGTAGCAGCTTATGATCTTTTGATGTCCTTTAGCTACGTCGTAGCAGCTTATGATCTTTTGATGTCCTTTAGCTACGACGTAGCGGATTACGTTCTATGGATATCTTGTAGCCAAGACTCAAGACGAAAAATAGTCACATTCATCATCATCTGCCCAGCTTTTTTCCCAATTATGTTGGAGTCGGCTTCCAGTCTTACCGGATACAGCTGAGTACCAGTATTTTACATGGAGTGACTGCCTATCTGATCTCCACAACCCAGTAACTGGGTAACACGATACCCCTTGGCTAGACTGGTGTCTGATCTCAAGCTTCTGACTAACCGTAACGACTGTCAAAGATCTTCAAATGACAGCCGGGACCAACGGCTTAACCTGCTTTCCGAGGCACGGAAGAAACTCGCTTTGTTGAAATGGTCACCCATCCATGGACCGACCTCGTCAAGCGTTGCTTAATCTTGAAGATCGCCCCGTGCGGCTGTTATTATTTAGCCACGAGCTCCCACGATAAATAGTAACGTTAAAAGCTAAAAATACAACCCTATATAATAAATGTGTATACCGTCATCAAGAAACCCATTAAATTAAGTAACGGCCGTAACAATATTTGAGAAACGTAATCTTCAATTAGAGCAATGGTGACGGGGAATCAAGTAAGATCCGAGCGAATTAAAAATACATTTACTTAGGTCGGGTCACTTGTTATCTTCTCCGTTAAGTTGGGGATCACCGACGGATTTGCAGTCGCAATTTATCTTAGTTTAAAAAAGAATTTTCCATATACCTTTCTAAGTTAAGAACAAACGAGCGAAGCATTGCATGAAATGTGTTTTTAATTTGTTTATGCAAGGCATGATTTAAAAAGATGTTTCGTCTTAGGGATCCTTTTATGTTTAACTTATTTCTTGGTGGGGTTAACAGGTACCTTAATTTAAAACAAACAACCCAATAAAAGGCCTTTTTGACGCCAACTTGTTTTTTTATCGTAGTATTCGTAAAATATTTAGAGAAAGCTTCTCTTTTTCTAAGAAATCCGAAGAAAAGTAATTTGTAAAGAACGAGTACATCATTAAACTTAAGTCCTCATAAACTGTTTTATGTTGAACAAAGAATTATGTCGCAGTTACTTTTAAGACTCGATTTTGCAGACTTTTCCTAGAATTGAAACAGATTAGTCAATTTATCCCTTTCTTTATATTTCGTTGTAACAAAATACCATCACCAAGTTTTGTAGAAATACCTCCTAGAATTGTAGTTAGAGCTACAGAATTAATTATTACGCCGACGTTCACCTTTAGTTAGCAATTTGTAGCACCTGGGCCTACGCACAATATAATACATAATCTCGACGATGCTATAAACCCGTGAAATTATGTAGGTACCAGTTGTTAGCAAGTAGCATTTCTACCTACTGATATTCTTGTGGTCCAGAAAAGATTTGTTAGTGATTCACCGTCATGATAGAGTCATCATGTTAGCCGAAAGAGGTCCACTACTGGTCAAACACACATATCTCACATCACTTCGACTGGTCATAATTATACTTCTCGCATTTAGGCATCATCTTCCTATCCGTCCTAATCGGCTTATGCCTTGTTACTTGGGGTTGGCGAAACACCTTTTCTTCTTGCATACCGTCCTGTCCCCCGTCACGTATCACGGACTCCCCTTTCTATCATAACACTCCTCACTCTCACAGTCCATCCTTTTTGTTGACCATACCCTCCCTCTCCATCCATCCACATTTATATTCATAACTCTTTAATTAACATGCGTTTCATCCCTCCCCATCACATGACCATACCAAGTCAAACCATTTCCTTCAACTTTTCTGTCACTGACCCCACTTTCAAACTTCCTCTTAAGTACTCATTTCTCACTTTATACAATCCCGTCACTCCGCACATCCATCTCAAAATTCTCATCTTTGCTACATGCAATCTCTTTTCATCCATCTTTTTCATAGCCCAACATTCTGATCCATACAGTATGACAGGTCTAATCACGGCATTTTCCCATTTAATTTAAAGGGCATCCGAGGGTCGCAAGTTGTTTCAGTAACCTGTCATAATTTCATCCATCCTGAGTTGATCGCATTTGATATGTTTCATAAATTGTATGAAATTTTGTAGGACTTGAATGTTAAACAAGTTCGCTGCCGTAATTACAGAAATAATTAAAAAGTCATTGTGTCTCGTGCAAGGCGAGTCCTTGGCAGCGAACGTGTTAATAATATTCACCAGTCTAGTCAAGGGCTATCATGCGATAGGTCAGTTATTATCATAATAGCATCTCTTAACGCTTCCCTAACATGTTTTTACTGTAACGAGAAGACTGGCATTTGACGTAGAAGTTTAGATAATACTAACTGATTCGTCTGTCACGGTACCATTAAGCGTTTCATCATAATTTTCTGGCATAATACCTATGTAGTCGGAATGTTTCATAGTTTTTATTTATATATATGTATATACTTTGCTAGATCTCTTTAAATAAATTAGTATGTAAGTAGGATAACTAGATAACTACTAACTTCATCTGTTGTTGTAATTAGGAAAACAAAAGACCGGCGTCTATATCTGATACCACCACAGATGAGCGCTAGAGAGTTATATTGCTACCATTAGTTAATCCAGTCTTTTGAGGAAACATAATGTGTTGTTTTATTCAGACTATTTTATTTGTCTTCTGGAGTTAGGCTTTGTATGTAGCCGGAAGAAAGTTCAAATTCAAATCATTGGAAAACAATGAAATATAATATTATAAATTTTTCTCGACGTATTCCTAGTTACGTGTTTACTTAGTTTTCGTGGCACATTTCGGTGGTTACAATATATTTTCTATGCCAAAGAACTTCGTGCCCATTTTCACTAACACTAACAAATGAAAGCGACACCTAAATTAATCCCTAAATAAAAGCGCGTTAATTGTTGTCGTCGGTTGTTGGCTCGACGCCGAGAGTTGAAAAGCCAAGATTGTAATAATATTTAGGCATTAATTTAGGATTAATATTTGTGAAACCAGGTAACCATTAATCGTAGTTGGTTTTAAAAAAGAAATAAATGAACCGAATTAAATTATGGTTGGCCGCCTTTGGTAGCACTGCAAAGATTCTTCTATACCAATATTATAAAGAGGAAAGATTTTTTTGTTTGTTTGTTTTTACCGAAAAGGCGCCGAAACTACTGGACCAATTTTTTTTTTTTTTCACCTATGGAAAGCTTAATTACTCCCGAGTAACATAGGCTATAAATTATTTTCAAAAAAAATAGAGATCCTTAAGAAAATTGCAATAATGTAACCCAAAGTAGCAAAATTTAGCCTATAATAATCATTATTTGGCGTGCGCTGAGAAAACTATATCTATTGAAAGCTACATTATTTCCGAGTAACCTAAGTTATAAGTTTGACGGGAGCGAAGCTGCGGGGGTCAGCTAGTTCATAATAAAAAAGTTAAGGTTTCAGTTTACTTGTGACACAATCGAGTAATTTACTTTATAATTTACTGTTCTTCTTGTGCTGGCAGCAATAAATCCAAGTTTGCAAAGATTACTTCGTTTAATGATATCTCCAGTTTCTCCGTTTTAATGCACTTTCTACTAACAACAGTTTTGCTTGGGTTATAAACAGATAATTGCTTCAACAACAATATTGTTGTGTTGTTTTTATGACTTTGTTAGCTTGACTACCTAAGTGTTGTAGATATCGTTGTTATTTGATTGTCTTTGAATTTTAATTGCTTTTGACGGTATATGTAACCATTGTTTGGTTTTAGTTGTTGAATTCTCGGGTCAGGCTAATTATTTTAGTTGTTCAATTCTCGAGTCTGGCTGATTGTTTTTGAAGTTAAATTCTCGGGTTAGGCTGATTGTTTCAGCTTTTAAGTTCTCGGGTCAGGCTGATTGTTTTGAGCACGCAGGATGCATCATGCAAGCAAACATGCAGCAAGCATGCAACATGCAAGCAAATATGCAAGTGAGCATGCAGCAGCAATCAGCAGGCATGGTTTCTGTCACGGCTCCGTCGTTGCGGGGCTCCGGCGGTCCCACGCGAGCTTATCGTCGCAGATGGTTTAAACGCTCACCACCGCAGCTACGGCTTGCTGGCTGGCTTCACCGGCCAGCCCAAGCCGCGGCGGCGAGCATTATTAAACCACCTGCTCCTCAGATCGCAGGCCACCTCACCCCTCCGCGCCTACGCGGGCTTTAATTACACTCTAGCGGTAAGGCGGACAAGACTACGTGGAGTCGGTTTTGCAGCGATTCGTTTCTGTCTCTAACTTTTGTAACACAAAATAATTATGGACTTTTTATTTTAATTCTAATTTAAGACTAAAATGCTATTTTATAGAAAGCCCTAATTGTAATATGCCAAGTGAAATTATGAAATTAAGCCATTGTAAATTTGGAATACAAACATTCGGCCAAACTGTACTGTATGGATCAGAATGTTGGGTTATGAAGAAGATAGATGAAAAGAGATTGCATCTAGCAAAGATGATAATTTTGAGATGGATGTGCGGAGTGACGAAATTGGATAAAGTGAGAAATGAGTACTTAAGAGGAAGTTTGAAAGTGGCGTCAGTGACAGAAAAGTTGGAAACGGTTAGTCTTGGTATGGTCATGTGATGAGGAGGGATGAAACGCATGTTACAACAGTTATTAATAGAAATGTGGATGGATGGAGAGGAAGGGTAAGGCCAATAAAAAAAAGGATGGACTGTGTGAGGGAGGAGTGATATGATAGAAAAGGCATCAGTGATACGTGACGGGGGACAGGACGGTATGCAAGATGAAAAGGTATTGCGCCGACCCCAAGTAACAAGGCATAAGCCGATTAGGACGGATAGGAAGATAACGACTAAATGCGAGAAGTATAATTATGACCAGTCGATGTGATGTGAGATATATGTGTTTGACCAGTAGTGGACGTCTTTCGGCTAACATGATATGAATAAGAATAAGAAATACACTCTTGTGGCATCGGAGGTGCCTTACTACAGGTATGTGCCCGACCCAGTTCTCGAGAATGGCAATATCACATTGTACTGGGATCGGTCCATCATCACTGACAGGACTATTGTAGCCAATAAACCTGATATAGTGGTGGTGGACCGAATCGAGAGACGTGCAATGATTGTTGACATTACCGTCCCTCATGACGGGAACGAATTTTATGAGAAAACGAAATTTATGAGGACGAAAGTTTAATGATGTACTCGTTCTTTTCAAATTACTTTTCTTCGGATTTCTTAGAAAAAGAGAAGCTTTTCGCTCAATTTACGAATTCTGCGATAAAAAAAAAACAAGTTTGCGTCAAAAAGGCCTATAGTGGTTTGTTTGTTTTACATTAAGGTACCTGTTAACCCCACCAAGAAATAAGTTAAATATAAAACAATAATTTAGACACAACTTCTTTTTGCCTCATACCTTGCATAAACAAATTAAAAACACATTTCATGCAATGCTTCGCTCGTTTGTTCTCAACTTAGAAAGGTATATGGAAAATTCTTTTAAAACTAAGATAAATTGCGACTGCAAATCCGTCGGTAATCCCCAACTTCACGGAGAAGATAACAAGTGACCCGACCTAAGTAAATGTATTTTTAATTCGCTCGGATCTTACTTGATTCCCCGTCACCATTGCTCTAATTGAAGATTACGTTTCTCAAATATTGTTACGGCCGTTACTTAATTTAATGGGTTTCTTGATGACGGTATACACATTTATAATGTAGGGTTGTATTTTTAGCTTTTAACGTTACTATTTATCGAGGGAGCTCGTGGCTAAATAATATCAGCCGCACGGGCCGATCTTCAGACGGCGTGGCTAGAGGAAATCAGTAGATCATAGTTACTACGGCGTAGCTGTAAGACATCAGTCGATCATAATCCGCTACGTCGTAGCTAAAGGACATCAAAAGATCATAAGCTGCTACGGCGTGGCTAGAGGAAATCAGTAGATCATAGTTACTACGGCGTAGCTGTAAGACATCAGTCGATCATAATCCGCTACGTCGTAGCTAAAGAACATCAAAAGATCATAAGCTGCCACGGCGTGGCTAGAGGATATCAGTAGATCATAGTTACTACGGCGTAGCTGTAAGACATCAGTCGATCATAATCCGCTACGTCGTAGCTAAAGGACATCAAAAGATCATAAGCTGCCACGGCGTGGCTAGAGGAAATCAGTAGATCATAGTTACTACGGCGTAGCTGTAAGACATCAGTCGATCATAATCCGCAACGTCGTAGCTAAAGAACATCAAAAGATCATAAGCTGCCACGGCGTGGCTAGAGGAAATCAGTAGATCATAGTTACTACGGCGTAGCTGTAAGACATCAGTCGATCATAATCCGCTACGTCGTAGCTAAAGGACATCAAAAGATCATAAGCTGCTACGTCGTAGCTAGAGGATATCAGTAGATTATAAGTTGATACGGCGTAGAGGACATCAGTTTAGGTATGATAAGATGCTACGCCAAAGCTAGACAGCATCAGTAGATCATAAGTGGCTGCGCCGTAGCTAGAGGATATCAGTAGATCATTATGTTGTTACGCCGTAGAGGAAATTTGTATATATAATCCGCTACATCGCAGCTAGAGCACGTCAGTAAATCATAAGTTGCTACGGCGTAGCTAGAGAACATCAGAGGCCTTAGTGCGAGTTTTTACTCACGCGAACTCAATCGCGTTAACGTTAACGTCAATTTGTGTTAAATTGGATAAGCACTGTCTGGGGACGGTAAGGAGAAACCTCTTTTTTTGTTTACATTTTGACATAAGAGATACGGTACGTTAAAAAACTCGCACTAAGGCCTCTGTAGATCATAAACTGTTACGGTGTAGCTTAGCTAGGTATAATTACTGCTCTTTCACATCAGATAATTACAGATAATTTAATGAAGATTAAATTTTAGAATGATATTTTAAATTCCTACCCTAATCATCACCGAAATTATTTACATAATGACGCCAGTTTTGAGTAGCACGCTAGTAACAATGAGAAAGAAGAAGGTACATAGGAAATTAAATGAACTAGTCGTCAATCTACCTCAACAAAGCTTACTGGGAAGGTTGACTCGATACAATTTGCTGCCAACTAAGCTAAAACATTAAAATCTGTTACATCCGCTTTCTAATGCATACTTAAGAATGTTAAAACCCATCTATGTATCTGATTGAAAGACTTGATCTATGGTCATGAAAATAATATAAAAAAAAACTAGTTGTCATTTGTTCTCACATTTTCCTCTCAAAGGGATTAATTAAAGTGTTGCCGCCTGATAGAGCAGAAATAGCATTTTCAAAGCGTTCTTATTAATTTATGATAAACTTTTCATCTAAATAAATTTGCAAAGAGTATTATTGATGCAAATATCAGCGGGAAATTCTTTCACCTGTGTAATTACGCGCATTTTTTACTGTCAGCCAGTAGGATGCCATTTTGTTTGAATCATTTTTAGTTTTATTATTTAAGCTCGCGGTATTATAGCGAGTTTTACAAGCTTTTTACTTACTTGCATTTTTGGTACATTTTTCAAGCACGCTTACCCGCTTACCGCTGCTGTTATTCCAGACTGTTTAATATCTACTAAAGTTCTTGTGACATAGAATAATCAATCAGGTTGATTGTGTTATCCTTTTCACACACTTCATAAGTTGATATTCTTGCATATAATTGCAAGAATACCATCAAAGCAAGGTTAAACAGCAAATTGTGGCAGACAAATACACAATTGCGTGGTGTGTCTATCGCATCATATTGTACACTTTGTTTGTAATCTATTGCTTGTATTATTAAATAAAACTGCGCAACAATTTGTAGATAGGTCAATTAATAAATAAAAAAACTGTACTGTTGAGCTGATTTTTAGGGTTCCGTACCTCGAATGGAAAAAACGGAACCCTTTTTCTCAGACCGGCGTAGAGGTATCAAGCTGAAATATTTAATAAAATAGTCAGGTCTGCTGTCCCTTAAAGCTGTGAAAAAATCATACTTCTAAGCCAACGCAATCAAAAGATACAGCCGTTTATGCCGCAAATTTCCGAAAAATTTTCGACACTCGCAAGGGAATCAAAACCTACAGGGTACTTCCCGTGAACTCAGAATCTTGACATTTGGTACGAAGCAACGTCTTATAGCACAGATAAAGGAATAATGGCGAAAACCGAATATTTTTAGTTACATCATATAATAAAAATGTTTTTAATAATTATAAACTTACTACCTCTTTCCTCATGAACGCGTAGAGGTATTAAATTGAAATTCATATCAAATACTCAGGTCTATAATACCTTAAACTGAGGTTTGTACGGAACCCTCGGTTCCGACTAGCACTTGATCAATTTTTTTTATTTAAATCCTCCATTGACCAATTTTTAAAATCACTTGCCTAACAGAATGTTCAGAGATTTAGCCTATACGGACAACAATGCACTTTAATAAATTGTAGACTAGGTATAATATACAAACAAATATCGGCCTTCGTGGTCAGGCCTTCATTAATTGATCGGTTTTCCACTAGAATGACCGGCGCGGTACACCGAACACGGCGTCGCCACTCGTTGTATAAGCGGCTCTTTTCGTGACAGTGAACAAGCAGAATGTTGTATGGATTTTATTTCGAATTTCTCTATAAAAAAACTATATTTGTCAGTTTGTTATATTATCACGCCCAAACCGCTGAATCAATTTTGATGATTTTTGGCATAGGGATGGATGGACCTTAGAGAAGGACAGAAGATAAGTTCAATCTCTGTAATACTTTCCCTTGAGATAATTTACGACTTTCACCGGGTGAAGCCGCTGCAAGAAGCTAGTTCAAGTATAATAATGAGGTCAATGAGAATAAAATTGTTTATTATAAATGGTAGTCTTATTCATCTTCTTTTATGTATTATTTATTTTGTAACTGTGCCAAAGTACTTATTCAATAAACAGTTGAACAAACTTGCGACTGGTGTGACAAATTGCTGGCAAATACGAGGTCTTCTTTTAATCTACATGATTTGTATCGTTTTCAACGTTGTTATTCACGCTGGCAATTCGCAACTGGACGGATGGAAGCTCGTTAGCAAGTGTTCGGACGGACAGATTTTTTTTATATGTGTTTCGGAATGAAAACCATTCGGCAGTTTTAAACTAGAGGTCACTCCAAATAAATTAAGGGTCCTAGTGTGAGCTATGCCTGCTGAGTCAACAGCCATGTTAACGATCTACGTCAGGGGCCGCGGCAAAAACGGGCCTTAAAATATATATAATAGCCATTTTTGTTTTTTTTGCCTTTGCCGAATTTTGTTTCAATGGACAATGAAAATATTCAAAGATGTCATTTAGATCGAAAGGTTTCTTCGTTAAAAAAGTCACGTTAAACTACTCGGTTGAACTAGTTTAAGATTTTAAACTAGAAAGTTTTGTATGAAATTCCGTGACGTGTAAACGCGAAATTCACAATTTATACCAAACAAAATAAAACATAAAATAAAACCTTATAGATACGAACAATCAAATAAAATTAGGTTTGGAATCTATCAGTTGTGGGATTATCATTAGTGTTAGTGGATACTGCTGTATCTTAATATCCAAAAGCAAGCAAGCAGCACATGGCCATCTTCTTTTTATAAAAAAACACTCAGAGTTTCTAACGACACCCGAGGGACTATATATAAGCGAGCTTTTAAAAGAAAATATCTGTCATAACGTTTTTATACATCATAATCCATTCAGAGAGGAACTCATGGCTAAATAATAACAGGCGCACGGGACGATCTTTAAGGTTAAGCAATGCTAGACGAGGTCGGCTCGTGGATGGGTGACCATTTCAACATACCGAGTTTCCTCCGTGCCTCGGAAAGCACGTTAAGCCGTTGGTCCCGGCTGTCATTTGAAGATCTTTGACAGTCGTTACGGGTAGTCAGAAGCTTGAGATCTGACACCAGTCTTGCCAAGGGGTATGCGTGTTATCCAGTTACTGGGTTGTGGAGATCAGATAGGTAGTCGCTCCATGGCTCGCTCGCAACACTGGTACTTAGCTGAATCCGGTAAGACTGGAAGCCGACTCCAACATAGTTGGGCAAAGGCTAGGCAGATGATGAATCCATTCATCACGGTTTCACGGCATGTTCCTTGGTTGCATAATTATATGTTGTGACATTTAGAAATATTGATAAGTACATCCCCCGAACGAATGAAAGTAGCAGATGTTTTTATAACCAAAATTTACATAATTCTGATCTTATTTTACGCAGGTATATCTTAAGGTCCCCTAGTCGACGGCACGAACCATTTTGTGCGCAAGGTTAAAATGCATGCAAAGAGATAGATGCTGTGATGAGCAGTAAGAAGCTAGTTCGCGTACGATTTAGCACTTTTACAAATTTGTATCGAAATGGATGATGATTTAGGACCAAAACGAGGGCGCGAAATTTTATAAACAGGCCTTTGGGAGTCTAGATATCATGAAAAACGACTAAATATATGTTTTCAAAATAAAATTATTTGCATTTTTGAATTACTAATCTATTACTGTATGGAGGCCGTTTTGCAATTTTCCTTCTTCATAAGGTATTTATTTCCGCCCAAAGATGCGTGTTAAAATTAGTGTTGAAATATGGAACTTTCGACGCTCATAACTTTCAAATATATTATTTTTACTTATTTGTTTCCTTACAGGGCTAGATGATGATGAGACACATTGATATCATTTTTTATTTTGAACGTACTTCGTCAAATATTGGAGTAATCGCTAGATTACGTTTGTATGGAAGAATTTTCGACTAGTGTAACCTTAAAGTACATTTACGACTTACAATCCAGATGCTTGACATTTCCAATGTTATTGGTAAACTCAGAATTTCGCAACACGTCGGGTTCGTAAATCCATTATATTTTTAGTACGGGAACGGCTGTTCGGAAGGATTTCTTTTTCCACCTTAGGTATATTTAATGGTCTGGTAGACGGATTTATTTTACTTTATAGGTGTTACGCACATATTTATTCGCTACGTGAAAGTATGTTCGAGCTCTAACTGATATTTAGTTGCCTACAGCGATTTTTGTCACGTTGCTTTCGAGTGAAATACTGAAATCAATTTCAAGTACACGTAAGTTATGTTTCCTGATATTATTTCTATGGGTAATCTATTGTTAGATTATAACTTCATATAAATGTGGATGGATGGAGAGGAAGGCCAAAGACAAGATGAATGGACTGTGAGAGAAGTGATTTGAAAGAAAAGACGGACAGTATGGAAGAAGAAAACGTGTTGCGCCGACCCCAAGTAACATGGGATAAGGACAGGAAGATGATGAACGTCATATTTTATTTATATACTAGCTGACCCGCGGGGCTTCGCTCCCGTCAACTGGCTACCCTGCCTACCTTGCCTACCCTGTCTACCCTGCCTAACCTGCCTACCCTACCCTACCCTACCCTACCCGACCCTACACTACCCTACACTACCCTACCCTACACTACACTACCCTACCCTACCCGACCCTACACTACCCTACCCGACCCTACACTACCCTACCCTACCCTACCCTACCCTACACTACCCTACCCTACCCAACCCTACACTACCCTACACTACCCTACCCTACACTACCCTACCCTACACTACCCTACCCTACACTACCCTACCCTACCCTACACTACCCTACCCTACCTACCCTACCCTACCTACCCTACCCTATCTACCTACCAACTTGTTGAACTATTTATTTGAATAAGAAATAATATATATACTACTATACGAATGCAACCAACTTTTGTTTCTACCGGCAGCGTTGATCTAATTAAAATTTAGAACATAAAATTTGCTATTGTGAGTCCACCTTAAAAGATAGACATATGGTGTCACGGACTTTTTTTTAGAACTTTTAAAGAGAAACAATTCCATCATACATGATATTTGCGTAACTTAAACCATTTACGCAGCGCACGCAATGGAAGCTCTCAAAAAGGAATATTTTTTCCCGTTTTTGTAACATTTTTCATTTATGCTCCGCTCCTATTGGTCGTAGCGTGATGTTATATAGCCTATAACCTTCCTCGATAAATGGACTATCCAACAGTGAAAGAATTTTTCAAATCTGCCAAGTAGTTTCGGAGCCTATTCAATTCATACAAACAAACAAACAAACAAAAAATCAAACCTTTCCTCTTTATAATATTAGTATAGATGTGGCCACTAAGGCCTAATGTACTGACAGAAGTTAGTAAAACTAACTGTTAGGTAAATGAGAACTTATCTATATCGTGCTTAAAAAGACTCAATCTCGTATTCATTTCTATAAAGAGTTTTTACGATAGTAAAAATTCAAATATGAATCTAGTCGCACGTTCGCAAGCGTCAGTAGGTCTCTATGGAGAAGAACGTGCAAGAAACTCCACGGACACTCTTTGCCATCAGTTTTAATTACAATTATTTAGTTACATTACATCATTCTTGTTGGCAAAATACATATGTGAGAACGATGTATAAAGACGTGCACGTAAAAGCGTCTAGAGTAACACAAACAATTTAAAAATAGAAAGAAAATAAAAACTTTTTGGCAAAAAAATACTACCAACTTCCAAATAAAAAACTATTTTTTTTTGCGATATGGACACCCACTTCCAAAAATAAAGTTATTTTACATTTTGTAGTTTTTTATTTGGAAGTCGGTACTATTTTTTTGCCAAAAAGTTTTTTATTTTATTTTTCCCTTTTTAGTTGTACCTACCTAAAATAGGGAAGATGTTTAGCAAGGTACTTATAACGCCAGAATAGATTACCCGAATAACATGAAACTTGAACATAACCGGTGAAATGAGAGATCTGCGTACTCCTTTAGAGCGTACTGGCGTGATGTTATGTTATGAACAATGAACAGACATGCGATTAAAGAAAGAAAGAAAAATAATTTTTTTTTGACCCGCACTGGAGACACGAGAAATAAGCATGCAGCAATCCCGAATGACTTGCCGTTATTTATTGAAGAGGTCCGTTGTATATCTCCGAAGTTCTTCATCAGATCTTCACCAAATGAAAATGGGACCAATTTCGAGAAATACTCATTCAAAGAATTTTCATTATCGGTCCTCAATTGACGGAGATATCGGTGAACATACATAAAAAAAAAACATACATGAAATCGAACTTAGAACCTTCTCATTTTTGGTAAGTCGGTTAAGAAGTACGTAACTAAAGGAGACCGAAGCAGTTAAGTTATGACCAATCCCAACTGATGGCGCTCGTTCACGAACATGACGCATGAATTGGCACCACTCAGCTCTTATCAATATTAGCTCTCAGCTATTATCAATTTCATACTTAATTTTTCATAAAAATCCTAACAAGCACATTTACGGGCCCGCTGCTAGTATAACTATGCTTAGAACCACCTTGATGTGCGAAATTTAATGGAGGTGATAACAAGCAGTCGTTAATATTTTTAACTTTCTAGTCGGTTTTAATCCTTTTATCTTAACTAATATTTTAAAGAGATAAAACTGTACGTTTATTTTTAATGGATAACCTCTGGAAAACCAAAATATCCAGAAAAAAATAACGGGTCCAGGTTGGCCCCGGGAGCGAAACCGTGGCACAAAAAGCTAGTTGTCATCATCATCAGCCTTATAATGTTCCCACTGCTGGGACACAGAGATCCACTCTGTGAGAGAGCACCACGCGGGCCCAGTGCGGGTTGGTGAATGTCACATGTCTTCGAATTTATGTTCTAAGACATGCCGGTTTCCTCACGATGTTTTCCTTCACCGTTTTAAGAGCAGAGGTGATGAAATAATTTACACAAAGTAAAGCGCCGGCCTGAGTTTGAACTCACAATCTACGACACGTAAGTCGGTGCTGTTACCACTGGGCTACCACTGCTCTATCTGCTGTCAAAAGCTAGTTGTAAATTAAGGTAAAACTGCTACTGTACTAGGGTAAAACTAGTTGTGAACTTTTATACTGAGCTTCCTCCTCCTCCTCACGTCGCGTCTTGTTCCTCATTACTGATGGTCGTGTTTCCCCCGTCGAGAACCTTTCTCCTATGATGTCCTCCATCTGCGTCTGTTCTTGGCGTTGTGGATTGCTTCGTGCAAGGTGGTGATTACCGTTGCACGAATTTGGTCAGTCCTCCTGATCGAGCTGCGGCCCCGCGGCCTCCTGCCTTCGACCTTGCCAGTTATCATTAACACACATACAGAGCTTAAAGAAAGGAAAAATTATCATCTGCCTTACCTCATCAATAATTTTAGTTCGTCTTGCAGTCTAACTAAATGCAGATGAATATCAGTATTTTTCTTGGAACGACAGCGTTCGCCTTGCCGAATTTACTTACGTAATTAGGCTGCAGATCTCTCCCGTCTTACTCGTGTTATCTTATCGTGTTACAACCTAGTTGCTGAGTGGTAACACGAAACCTTGGTTAGACCGGTCTAGGAATAACAGCGGTAACGCAGCAACCACCAGCATCGAGGCACGGAGGGTTCTCGGCATGTAATTAATGGTCACCCATCCACGGACCGATCTCGGTAAGCGTAGCTTAACCTGAGATCTATCATGCTATTAGCATAGGATAGGAGGACCCGTTTTCCGCACTTAGACGCATTTGGTCCGTTGCGCGTGCAGTCCTCCGGTCTGTAAGAGGGAACGGGCCGTAATCCACCACGCGGGTTCAGTGCATGTTGGTGGATGTCACAGATCTTCGAAGTTTAGGTTCTAAGACATGCCGTTTTCCTCACGATGTTTTCCTTCACCGTTTTGAGAGCAGTGGTGATGAAATAATATACACAAAGTATAGCGCCAGCCTGGGTTCCAACCCACGACCTACAACTTGTAAGTCGCGGCCGTTACCAATGCGCCACCACTGCTCTCTATGATGCTATTTTAATTTGCACATTGCTCGCAGAACGGATGGTTGATGGGGCTAAAAAGTTCTGAAGACGACTGCGTATCGGAAGACGCTGGATTGGGCCGATGACCTGGATAAGATTGCGGGAATTCGGTGGAGGCGAGACGCATGGGACCGGTCGATGTGCCAACACTTGGACGAGGCCTACGTTCAGCAGTGGGCGTCTATCGACAGAAATAAGGATGATGATGATTTTTATTTAGCCACGAGCCCCCCTCCTCCTCCCTGAAGGAAAGAAAAAAATATCTAGGATATAAATTGTCATGCCCGACGAAGCGAAACATGTATCGCAGTTTATTTAACTAGTCCTGTAATTATTTAAGTGGTGTACAATAAAGTATATAATAATAATAATAAATGTGTCTCACTACATAACTAGGGATACCTAAACCAATTAATCATCAATTGATTGCGTCACAATGAAAAATAACGGTATTATTTCGGCTAGATACAAAGCAAACGTTATCATGTGTAGGTACCTAATGGTGGAGAAAGGCGATATGTGCCATTAATTACCAGAAGTTGGCCTTCAAGATAACGAGGATGTATGGCGTTTACTACTAAAACTGACTCTTAAAGTGATTTAGGTAATATAATGTGAACTGAGCGAAAGTGTTAAATTGCTGGGGATGAGCTTACGGAGCGAGTACAGAGTAGGAGGACACTGTGATATCTAGTTATAAAAATGTTTTGTACCATGAATAAGAAAATAAGAATACTTAATCCATGGTGAGTATTTATATCTTGGGGCAAATTCAAAACTTTATTGTGCGTAAAACTAAAGAGTTGAATTCCCTGCAGTACCATGTGTCCCTCTTTTAACTGACTTACCAAAAAGGAGGAGGATGTTCGACTTCATTTTTTTTTTGTATGTACGTTCACCGATATCTCCGTCAATTGTGGACCGATTTTGAAAATTATTTTTGTTTGAAAGAGTATGTTTCGAAATTGGTCCCATTTTGATTTGGTGAAGATCTGATGAATAACTTCGGAGATATACAACAGAACTCTTCAATAAATAATGGCAAATCATTCGGGCTTGTCTGTTTATTGTGTATACCATTTCATAACATAACATAACATCACGCCAGTACGCTCTAAAGGGGTATGGAGATCTCTCATTTCACCGGTTAAGTTCAAGTTTCATGTTATTCGGGTAATCTATTCTGGCGTTATAGGTACCTTACTAAACAACTAGCCTATTTTAGGTAGGTACAACTAAAAACGAAAAATAAAAAGTCGTTAGATTTTTTTTGCAAAAAGTTTTTTTGACCACAATAGATCCCAATAGGTCGAAGTGTCCGAGTTATTTCTCGGCCCCTCCACAAGATAACATGTGTCCCTTTTAGCGCTCAAGCGATGTTATCAAGAGTGAATAGGTTTCTTCTGGGTAAGAGTGCTTTACCGCCGACCGTATCATCGCTTACCGTCAGATGAGGTAGTGAGTATCATCTATACTATATATCTATACTAATATTATAAAGTTGAAGAGTCTGTTTGTTTGAAAGCGCTAATCTCAGTCACTTCTGGTTGGAATTGAAAAAATCTTTTTGTGTTGGATACTCCATTTATCGAGAAAGGTTATAGGCTATATAACATCACGCTACAACCAATAGGAGCGGAGCATAAATGAAAAATCTTGCAAAAACGGGAATAATTATTCCTTTTTGAGAGCTTCCGTTGCGTGCGCTACGTAAGCGATTAAAGTTACGCAACATTCATGTATGTAGGGTAGCCAGTTGACGGGAGCGAAGCCGCGTGGGACAGCTTGTCATTAATAACAGAAATAAGAAACCTTGACAGTTCTACAACTACAATTCACAGACAAGAATATAGTTCAAATTGCCAAACCAGACGGGTACCCAATTATATTTACGCTGCTGAAAACTTATTACAGACTTTATGTTCATAAAAATAAAGTTTAAATGAACTTCTATTCATCAAATATCAAAGATGATTGATAAAAAAAATTACAAAAAAGGCTTCAAATAAAATCAACGAAATTGAATTTTACGTCCAATTTTGTATTACTTCGCAAAATAAATAGAAAAAGGGGTTGGGTTACCCTTAATGGAATTGCTAGGTGATATACCTAGGTAAGTTATTCTATTAAGTATATATACTTAAAAGGTTCTTTTGTCCGTTAATCATATTATTTACCTTTAGTACCCATCTCAATGTCTTGTCTGTCAATGTTTATTTTTGTTATAACTTTATAAGTAAATTATTCCAAAATTATGTAACCTGTAAAATATTTCAAGTTCTTGTTTTGTTTTGGCATTTTTTTGTACCTTATTTATAAATAACATATAGTTAGATTAAATACTGATTAGTAGATTCTTAAATCAATGAATTTAGATTGTGATTCAGTGTTCGATTTAATCTTGCTGGTATTGTTATTTTTTTAACAATATTATTTTTCTCATTAATCTAAAACACGATACAGGTTTCAAAGGTTTTAAATATGCTTTCTAAAATAAAATATATAATGTAATCAAATAAAATTGTAAGTAATGGATTTCACGGTTTTGTAACAGGAAAATTGTACGTGTGATATGAATTTGGAATACGTTTTTAAAAGCTAAAAGGTATCTACATATTTACATTTTATTCTGAAAGGTTTAGATTCTGTGAACTATTCACGGCCTACATTTTAGAACTATTTTGGTGAACCAACTCATAAAACCGTATTTATCTTAGTTTAAGGGACGACAGCTATATTAATAACAATAATACCAAGAATCTTCAAAGTTAAGGAATCTCCCAAATAGTTGTTTTAAGTAATGAGAATTTCTAACATGTACCTATGAAAAGTGGGCGGGTAGTGGTTAACGAACAGCCTACAACACAAACGAACCTCTTATTTCTTAGGAGACCCAATATTCTCAAATTTTTCCAAAGTTAGTCGACAGAAACGTGGCATATTTTGCTACACGTTTTCGTATGGATAATTATGCCCACACCCGGTAAAAGGTGACCAGCGAGCTTTCAGAAACTCACGTGGCGAGCATAAGTGTTTAATTTGGTCCTTCTAAGTTCGAAAGCACTTCAGAAAATACCGGGCTGCGTGGTCCGAAAAGTTCTGAAGTGGCGACCGAGTGCCGGAAGGTATGGAGCAGACAGTTCCTCAAAATGTGGGCCGATCATCTGGTAAAAATAGCATTTCAGTAAAAACTGCGGGTCCGAAAAGTTTTGGAGAGACGACCGCGTGCCGTAAGGCGTATTGTGGTACTCAAAAGGTGGACCGATGGTCAGGTGAAGGTCACAGGGATCCGCTGGAGGCAGGAAGCAAAATAATGGATACTTCTTTTGACTTTTTCACCTGATGGTAAGCGATGATGTGGTCAACACGGCGAAGCACACTTGCCTAGAAGTAACTATTTACTCTTGACCGAAAGACCCCTGAGAGCAGTGATGGCCCAGTGGTTACGGTCCTGACTTACGAGTTGTAGGTCGTGGGTTCGAACCCGAAGCAGGTGCTTTAGTTTGTGTAATTTATTTCATCACCACTGCTCTCAAAACGGTGAAGGAAAACATCGTGTGGAAACCGGCATGTCCTAGAACCAAAAATTCAAAGACATGTGACATCTACCAATCCACACTGGGCCCGCGTGGTGGATTATAGACCACTCCCTCTATTAGAGCATTAAAAGGCTGATGATGTGATGTGTGTGATGTGAAAGACAGCTACTGGTATTTTTGCTGTTTAGTTTTCAAGCAGCTTAGTAGTTCTAAACGTGATAATTACACGTAACAGCTGAGCGATTAAGAGTGGTATAGGAGTGCGGCAGCCAGCAAATCGGTAAGTGGACGGGCTTGCCGCTTCGACAACGCGACCCCCGTTAATTGGTTTCTAGCTCTAAGAGTTCTAGACCTCGCTATTACACGCTCACTACACTAAACTCAAGTAGTTTCATGTTCTTTAGGGGTTTTCGAAAAAAGGCAAAGTTGGTTGAAAATATTGGTTAGGAATAGAAGATATGCTGCGTGGTTAATAAAAATGAAACTTTTTTGCTTAAAAAAATTATGTCAATTGTTTTGACAATTTTCACAGGGTAAAAAACCGTTAAAAATAATTGCAATGAAAAAATCCAACGTCCGTAACGTTGAATTTTTCGTCGGTGCTCCATGGACCAATTGAAATTTGACCAATTGGTCTATGGGGAAAATTACATGTTTCCATCGTCCAATTATCAACTGGGCTATGGAGAATTGAGAAAAGTTCCACTGCCCAGTTTAATAGTATAGTAAAGCCTTGTCCACAAGTATTTAAAAAAAATATCAAGATCAATTTTTGAAACAATAATCATTTACTGAATAATCACGACAACAATTCATTTGTACAAAGATTACAATACAAATCAATGTGAACATCTATCTCATTGAGTCCGTTGGGATCCTAGGATTGGCGACAATAGTCTTCGTAATACCCTCATCCCGAAGAAATTTGGCAACCAATTGACACCATACATAATGACAAAATTTTCGGTGAAGTGGCCATTTCAAACAGTTTACATACTTTTAAAGAGAACCAGGGCTACCGACATAGTCCGAAGAATTGCCAAACTTAAGTAGCAGTGGGCAGAGCAGATTGCTCGCAAAAAGGATGGCCGATTATGTAGAAAGGTTCTGGAGTGACGACCGCGAACCGACGACGCTTGAGTGAGACCTATGTCCAGCAGTGGACGTCTTCCGGCTGATATGATGATGATGACATGCTTTTCTATCTTTTCATTGAAGATTATATTTAAATTAACTATAATTAACGAACATTATTTTGTATTTATTTACGACGGTTGAATCAACTATTAATACTTTTTATTTTTTTTGACTTTCGAATGTGTCGCTTAATGACCTAATTGAAAAAAAAAGATAAAGAAATTTTGATCTTTGTTTTTTTTTAAATTTATTTATAATATTTTTGAATTCAATTTGATGTGACCCAAAAAATATAACAAAGGCTTCTTTGAACCCAAAGTATAGAAAAATGGTGTGAACTCGGGGAATAATGTTATTGACACCATACATAATGACAAAATTTTCGGTGAAGTGGCCATTTCAAACAGTTTACATACTTTTAAAGAGAACCAGGGCTACCGACATAGTCCGAAGAATTGCCAAACTTAAGTAGCAGTGGGCAGAGCAGATTGCTCGCAAAAAGGATGGCCGATTATGTAGAAAGGTTCTGGAGTGACGACCGCGAACCGACGACGCTTGAGTGAGACCTATGTCCAGCAGTGGACGTCTTCCGGCTGGTATGATGATGATGACATGCTTTTCTATCTTTTCATTGAAGATTATATTTAAATTAACTATAATTAACCAACATTATATTGTATTTATTTACGACGGTCGAATCAACTATTAATACTTTTTATTTTTTTTGACTTTCGAATGTGTCGCTTAATGACCTAATTGAAAAAAAAAGATAAAGAAATTTTGATCTTTGTTTTTTTTTAAATTTATTTATAATATTTTTGAATTCAATTTGATGTGACCCAAAAAATATAACAAAGGCTTCTTTGAACCCAAAGTATAGGAAAATGGTGTGAACTCGGGGTTATAATGTTATAATGGAGCATAGTTTCGGTTTACGTCCAGTGTTCTCCATAGCCCAGTTGGTAATTGGACGATGGAAACATGTAATTTTCCCCATAGACCAATTGGTCAAATTTGAATTGGTCTACGGAGCACCGACGGAATTTTTTCATCGGAATTATTTTATTTAACTTTATTTTTGGAATTCGGTGTCCAAATAGCAAAAGACACCGCCTTCCAAAAATAAAGTAATTTTTCACTTTGTAGTTTTTTATTTGGAAGTCGGTAGCATTTTTTTGCAACAATGTTTTTTTATGTTCCATAAAAACTACAAGAACGGTCGTAATTAGGTAACAATTGATTTTCTATTTTTTCACACCTGATTCAGGTTTGTCGACCGTTGAGGAGAGACTGTTTCCGGGAAAAAACGCTGCGACATTTTTCAATAACCCAATCCAATGAAACTCTTTATTGATTGAATCTCCGACTAACAGCAATTTACGGACTAAGTTTACACATGCTACGTACATCATAACATAGGAAAGTGTTATTGCCGAAATTTAACGAGTTTTGCTAATATATATGATTGGAAGACGTCTATTAAGGTTGAACTAGTCGACGGCACGAACTATTTTGTGCGCCTGGTTAAAATGCATGCTATCTTATCCGACAACACGTGCGAAAGAAATAGATGCTGTGAAGAACAGTAAGTAGCTAGTTCGCGTACGAATTAGCAATTTTGCAAATTTGTATCGAAATGTATGATGATTTAGGACGAAAACGAGCGCGCGAAATTTTATAAACAGACCTTTGGGAGTCTAGCTATCATGTAAAAAACAACTAAATGTATATGTATGAAATAACAGAATTTGCATTGTTGAATTACTAATCTATCCCTGTATAGAGGCCGTTTTGCAATTTTCCTTCTTCTTAAGGTATTTATTTCCGCCCAAAGATGCGTTGAAATTAGTGTTGAAATATGGAACTTTCGACGCTCATAACTTTCATATAAATATTTTTTTTTAATTTTTGTTTCCATGCAGGGCTAGATAATGATGAGACAAATTGATATATTTATTTTATTTTAAACGCACATCGTCAAACAGTGGAGTAATCTCTAGACTAAGTTTGTATGGAAATTTTGTCGACTAGTGTAACCTTAAGAACATAATAGAATCTAAATGATTCTTTCTGAAAACACACCTATATGAAAAACAAATTATAAATGAAAATCAAGTTCAATGTAATTAAAATAGAACGTTAGAAAATAACATTATTATTACTGTAACTGGAATATTAATTGCTATATACGAAGAAATAATAATTTATTTACGAGTAGTATATTATTATTATAAGTTGGCTTCAGTATTCCAATATCAGATATATGTGTTCGGACATTGCCTTATAATTATAGTAAAAAAACAAAAAACCCGACTGCTTAAAAAACTAACTAAAAAGACGTAAACAAGAAGAAAATCATGCTGTGCAATCGGAGGATACATCTGGTTTTGGTCAGCCAGATGGCGAACATGTATCCTCCGACTGCACAGTATGATTTTCTTCTTGTTTACGTCTTTTTAGTTCGCTTTTTAAGCAGTCAGGTTTTTTTTTGTTTTTTTCAATTAACCTTTTTTTATTTATAGCTTTTTAGATGTTTTTTTAGGATTAGGTACATTTAAACATATAAGTAACATATTTTTGAAATCACCTCTTAAAACCCTTTATTTTGATACCCCACACGATAGGTTTAGAAGAAAAAAATTTGGTACCTCACAATATGACGCCCAAAAACCGCCATTTTTTATTTTCTAATTTGAATGTAGCCAGTGACACTCGCAAAGTTAAGAAGAATCGATTGACATAAGAATCATCAAAATCGGCCAACGCGTTTGGTCTCTAGAACGCCACATATGAACAAACATACATACATAGACTGATAAACACATTACCCTCCTTCAGCAGTTGGGTAAAAACAGAGCGGACTGCGTTATTCTTAAATTTGGTCATACAAGACTGAAGCGAATTCGCCATGTGGTCATTGCAGCTATCTGCGTCATTAAAATCGTAGTGTTTCTTGTATGGTAAAAGCTTATAAACAAACGTTAGGACTACTCCATTATTAATACTTATATGTATGTATTCAGCTCATAAAACAGGCTTTTCGGGAAAAATGCCGGAGGCATTACACTGGAGGCGCTATCACATTGAAAACACAGCGTGTTGATTGTCGCTGCTAATATAAGATTTTATTTCTTCTCTTAATCATATTAAAATTGGGGCCTACGGTTGGCGAAGTGGTTGAGCGATTGACTGCTGCGCTGCGTGTCGCGGGTTTCATTCCCGCACGCAACAAATATTTGTATGACCTACAGATAGTTGTTGCTGGGTGTTTGTATGTGAGTTTATATGTTTGTAAACGCACCCACGATACAGGAAGAAATTCCTAGTGTGGGGCAGCGGTTTTTTTTAAAGATAATTAAAAGTTTTAGATTGCAAATCAATTAATTAGTGAAGTATTTTATTTAATAAATTTTCTTTATATCTCATTGTTCGTTTTTGCTTTGTGCCTGCGATCAATAAAGCTTTGGCTGTCTGCAAAGAAATCCTAATTTATGTCCATTTGTGTCTCATAATGGTATCGGCAATTTTACCTCATCGCCAAGTAAAATAAAACATAAGATCACCGCATGTATTTCACGAGGTAGAGCAGCACCTACAGTATACCCACATTTCACCTTTTAGGTTATTTTAGGTGCCATGTAAATTGGGGTGAGCCTATTGCCATCCAAAAACAATCAGCCTGATCCGAGAATTGAACAACTAAAACAATCAGCCCGACCCGAGAATTGAATCACTAAAACAATCAGCCCGATCCGAGAATTGAACAACATAATCATAATCATTAATTTTTATTTCACATAGGTCTACATGGGCACTTATAAAACGTCAACAAAAGGTGCACGGTTCGGTTTGGTCGTTTCCTATGGAGAAGAACTGGCAAGAAACTCCATGGTTACTCTTTTAAAAAATTGTTTGGTTTTACAATATTTTCATGTTACAGCAGTAGATGGGGGACAACGCAGGCCCGACAATAAGTCGTAAGAAACTAAAAAAAAGATTATACATAAAACATACATAAACTCACGCCTTTTTCCCATGGGGGTAGGCAGAAACTACAGAACGCCACCTGCTACGATCCTTACATACTTCTTTTGCTTCACACACATTCATACATCTAGTCATACACACACACCGGTTATGGGTACTGCGCACTTGGCCTTTCTGAAGAACATCACCTATAAGGTCTATATATGTCTTTCTAGGGCGTCCCCTCCCGGCGTTTCCATTCACGTCTGCCTTGTAAATACTTTTCGTTAGTCGCCTTTCATTCATCCTCTCAACATGGCCAAACCATCTTAACATACTCTTTCAATTTTAGTCACTACATCTTCTTTTAAACCACAACGTTGTCTTATTACCTCATTCTTCAAAAAGATTATATAATAAATAAACAAAAGATTTAAAAAAAAGTAAAATGATAACAAATGTTAACAAACATCTAGAAATCTAGAAGGCCTACAATGTTCACACATTTACCAAACAATCGGTAAAAGAATCTATACAAAGTATAACAAGACTAAATTTAATATGTGGCACAAATGTTGTTATCAGTGCTGTAACTATTCTTAGCAAAGGGCTATAAAGATGATTGAAATCCATTGTAAAAAGGCTTATTAAATGAAGAAAAAATGAGATTGAGAATAGTTAGAGATATCCACATGTTTGTGCCGTTTATGAGTTACCAGGGAAACCGCATGCACAGAAGGAGCAAAAGCCAATTTTTTTATCTTCAACGTAGTCCTTGATTTTATAATATGCTTTTTTAATAAGGACACGTTTGATATGATTTTTGAACTTTCCATCGGTCCGTTCTATAACTGACTTTGGGAACTACAAATAAAAGCGTATACTGTTTATAAGAAAAGGCTTTCTTTATTCTGAATTTGGGTATTACAATTTCGTGTTTACTGCGTGTATTTAAATTATGGAAGTCGCTTCTAGTTTTGAAAACCCCTTGAATTTTGCGAACATACAAAATACATTCCAAAATATAAAGTGAAGGTAGAGTCAGTGTATTGATCTCTTTAAATTTTTCTCTGAGGGACTCGCGAGGACCCATTTTATAGATCGCGCGGATTGGCCTCTTTTGTAATATGAAAATTGAGTCAACGTCTGCTGCTGATCCCCACAGCCGAATGCCATAAGACATAATACTGTGGCAATAAGCATAGTATACTAACCTAGCTGTGGCTACATCGGTCATCAACTAAAACAATCAGCCTGACCCGAGAATTGAACAACTAAAACAATCAGCCTGACCCGAGAATTCTACAACTGAAACCAAACAATGGTAACATATACCGTCAAAAGCAATTACAATTCAAAGACAATGAAATAACAACGATATCTACAACACTAAGTTAGTTGCTAACAAAGTCATAAAAACAACACAACAATATTGTTGCTGAAGCAATTATCTGTTTATAACCCAAGCAAAACAATTGTTAGTAGAAAGTGCATTGTAAACTGAGAAACTGGAGATATCATTAAACGAAGTAATCTTTGCAAACTTGGATTTATTGCTGCAAGCACAAGAAGAACAGTTTAATTTTAAAGTAAATAACTCGATTGTGTCACAAGAAAACTGAGACCTTAACTTTTTTATTATGAAAGAATCGTTGCAGTGCTACCAAAGGCGGCAAATCATAATTTCATTCGGTTTATTTATTTCTTTTTAACAGACTTACCAAAAAGGAGGAGGTTCTATGTTCGACTTTATGTTTGTTTTTTTTTTGTTTTTGTTCACCGATATCTCCGTCAATTGTGGACCGATTTTGAAAATTCTTTTTTTGTTTGAAAGAGTATGTTTCGAAATTGGTCCCATTTTTGGTTTGAAAGAGTACGTTTCGAAATTTGGTGATGATCTGATAAAGAACTTCGGAGATATACAACAGAACTCTTCAATATATAACGGCAAATCTCTCGGGATTGCTGAAATCGCATGTCTGTTTATTGTTTATACCATTTCATAACATAACATCACGCCAGTACGCTCTAAAGGGGTGCGCAGATCTCTCATTTCACCGGTTATGTTTAAGTTTGATCTTATTGGGGTAATCAATCTTCTATCGGGCGATATAGGGACTTTACTAAACAACTTGCTTATTAAGTAAGTTAGGTTAAAAAAAAGGGGGAAAAAAAAAACATATTTTACCGACTTCCAAATAAAAAACTACAACGTGAAAAATAACTTTATTTATGGAAGTCGGTGTCCATATCGCAAAAAATTGGTACCTATGAAATACACTGACTTCCAAAAATAAAGTTATTTTCACAGTTTTTTATTTGGAGGTAAGTAATATTTTTGCAAAAAAGTTTTTTTTATTATAAACCAACTACGATTAATGGTACTGGTTTCACAAATATTAATCCTAAATTAATGCCTAAATATTATTACAATCTTGGCTTTTCAACTCTCGGCGTTGAGCCAACAACCGACGACAAAAATTAACGCGTTTTAGGATTCATTTAGGTGTCGCTTTCATTTGTTAGTGTTGATGAAAATGTTTCACGATGTTCTTAGGCATAGAAAAGACATCTTAACCACCGTGATGTTCCACGAAAAGTAACTAAAGAATTCGTGAAGAGAAATTAATAATATTGTTTTCTAATGATTTAAATTTGAACTTTCTTCCAGCTAGAAAGCGCTCCAATTAAAACTGACCGAGTAAAATAACACTCCATAATAGAATTTCACTTTCCTTTTTCCTATACGTAGCACAATTAATATTATTTAAGTCTCTAAACTTTTCAGACACAACACGACTTTATCTAAAATCTAACAACGAAAGGAGATGTTCCAGAAATGTATGGAGCCTGGGCCAGCTCTATGTACACTTTATGTAAAAATTGCTGTATATTATAGTAACTGTTTTTATTGTTAATTTTCTTTAATTTCACTTCGTTTCAATGTAAACTCAAATTAACTTTGTCAAGTAGAGCAACACAATTTACAATTAAACATGGTGGGTCAGATCAGCAGTAGGCGAAAAAAGTCATTTTGTCAGTGACAGTATGCGAAGAATGACATTTTGACAATGACAGTATTCGCAGAATGTCATTTTGACAATGACATTTGTTTGACGTGTCATCGTAATATCTGCGTCAATAAAAACAACACTAATTCAATTACAATAGAGAAGCAATCAATTAACGTCCGTAGTAGTAAAACAATCACTAAAATCTCCGAAACATATCCAATTCAAAGTCAAAGCAAAGAATGACTCAAAGAAGTCACTTCTTAAAACTGTCAAAGTCGTCAGACGTCATGTCAAACACAACTGTCATGGCTGCCCTAAAAATAGGGTTATCTAATAAAAAAACTATAAATGATCATTTTTGTTACTCCTGTACCCTGCTACAAATTAATTTGTTAGTATTTATATGAAATGCCCCAATTTTTTTCCTATTTATCTATGTAGTTGTACATAGTGATGGCCCAAAATCGAACATCTCCTTTATACAATACCGCTAAGAATATTTGTTTTAGAAAACCGTTTATTTATCGATAAAAGTCATCAGTGGTAGATTCGCCTCCCCACCGTAGCCGTAGCGTCGTAGCGCGGAGCGGCCTCGTAGCTCCGTAGCAAGTTTCAGTGCTACGAACGCCGCGTCCGCTGCCGCTACGCCATGCGTTTGCAAGCGCCGCATATACGCAACTTTTCCTCGCGTCGTTAATCACATATTTTTATGAACGTTGTAAATACTTTATTACTAAAATCAAGTAATATACCTAATATTTTTATCTAGAACAAAAACTTTTTTTTTCAAATGAACCAGCTCAGCAGTTTGTTTAAAGTTTTAATTAACGAAAAAAAATAGTGCAAATTTGTTAAAATTAAAAAAAAATGAAATAAGTGTGTCACGTTGAGTTTTTGTATTATAAAGTTTAATCTCTGTAAGCAGCACGATGCCTCCGTGGTTTGTTCGCTACTTAAAATGCGTTGTTGCAACGTTTTTAATCAAAGGTGAGTTTTAAATATTTGAAACTATTGTTAATAGACAGACGAGCTAACAAAATGTGATTTTATATGTTAGCTATTAAGATTTAGTTTAGTTTGACATAGCGTAGTAGTCACAAACTATTTTAAGTCGGACATTTTTTTGGAATAGACCCATCGAAAAAGAAGGAAAAAAAATGAAAAAATGTTTATTCTCAAAAGATAGCACACATACAAAAAAGATTTTACTTCAGCCAAACTGTTGGACAGTTTTTTGGCAGACGCACCTCCCACAAAAATGATAAGATTATTATATTTGTATTTTTTTACGCTTAATGGCTAAGTATTTGAAATGTTAGTAATATTAGTTGTAGTAGTAATATTCAATATAAATTAGTTATTGTTAGTTAAGTATATTCAATATTTTCCCCAAAAGTTCCAAGGAGATACTTTCTCACTTGGTTTTTAAATGCATTTTTTGTAGTACCACTGCTTTCCATATCAACTGGAAGGTTATTTTAAGTTGTTGGCATTAAATATTTTCTACACCTGCGCCCATAATAATTATTACAAGTGGGTACTACGAATCTTCCTACGCTTACATTCCTTTGTGACCTTGTACGCACAATAATTTGTTTAAAATCCTGACTACGAAACTGGTCTAAGGCTGATAACAACACCACTCTCAAAGTTGTACATACAACAAAACACATATCATGAAATTAATACGATACATAAATAATATCCCGCCTTTGATACCCTTTAGCCTGTGATATATACTGTACATAAATACATATTAAGCGAGAATGTAGAAAAATTACCCTCTTCTGTAGGTAATTTGGTAGTAAAGTTAGTGTGGTTTAGTACCTTTCTTTTAGGATTTTTTTTACGATATATGTGGGTTGAAGCTGACGAGACATATTGGTTTTATTTACTCTTAATCCAGTAATCGTCAAACAAAGTAAAACCGTGTTCAAATTGGTAGTTCTTCACCATATTCAAATAAAATTTTTTCAACAACAGAACTTTTCAGAAGAATTTTGAGAAATTGATTTACAATACTTAGAGAAGATTTCAAGAAGTGGCAATCGCTCTACAGCGGTATCTATACCAATATTATAAAAATGAAATATTTTTTTGTTTGTTTGTTTGTACCGAATAGGCTCCGAAACTACTGCACCGATTTAAAAAATCTTTCACCTATGGAAAGCTACTTTATTCCCGAGTAACATTAGCTATAATTCTGACGGGAGCCACGGGGTCAGCTAGTATGTTATATAGCGCTTATCGCTCAATGATAAGGGCTTAGATTGATAGACAAAGAAAGATATTCAGCCTTTACCTAAAATTATTGCCGCCCCGCTTAGGCCCGGTTTCAAAATTGAATATTTCAGGCTAAAATACAGTTTGACAAATACTCAACCTCAAATTCTTAATTAAAAAATCAGGGGTCATTTATCATGGCAGTACAATAACTTACAACGTACCCTGAAGTATCGATGTCGTTTCAATCCAACGATCAGCAATGGGCGTTTATTGTAAAATATTGCTGCCACAGGTGAGGACCCTTAGTTTCTAGATGATGAGATTGGTCTTTTTACGAGTGTCTATAGGCTCATGCTTGTCCACTATCCCACCTGATGGTAAGCGAAGATGTGGTCGACGGTGAAACACGCTTGCCTAGAAATAACCTATTCAATCTTGACTTAAAGACCCCTAGATTTTAGCTATTTAAACAGACTCTGACAGGGAATTTCACTCCTTAGCTGTCACATGATAAAAGCCTGCATAATAAGCTAGTTTTAATTACTCTTTAGAAGTTCTTAAAGGCGTTATTATTGATTTATGAGAAATCTAGAGATTTTTTCCAACAAAGAGCCGGTTTCTGAATCGAGTATTTGGAGTTAAGATGGTGTCAAACTCTACTCTAATGCCAGAGATTGGCAGGTTTACACATTTTTAATTTATATTAATATAATTGGGGATAAATTAGTGGCAGGCCATTATAAGGCCAGATTCTGAAAAAAAATGTCATTGTATAATGTAGTTAGTTATAATTAGGTTGTATGACCCCAAGGCATCCTGTGTATTATTTAAGCAATACAAAATAGAATGATTAAAATTTTCCAGGAGTCTGGATTAGTGCCAGGTTGATATACAGACGGATAGTACATCATCATCTGCCTTTTCTCAATCGTTGTTGGGGTCGGCTTCCAGCCTTACCGGATTCAGCTGAGTACCAGTGTTTTACATGGAGCGACTGCCTATCTGACCTCCACAACCCAGTAACTGGGTAACACCATACAGACGGATAGTACATAACTTGAGAAATTTGGGTATATATCTTACCATACCTTTGCTTTGATCTTTCGGGTAATACAGAAGTGTAGCTAAGTTAAAAAACAGAAAAAAATACATACGGAAGACACAATACTTTTGATGTTATGCCACACAAAACATTATTAATTAATTGTGCCACCTACTGGACGGTATGATTAATTTTACGATTACCACAAAAACAATAATATAATTTTTGAAGTCAGCCTTAGGTCAATTATTGAAGTTGTGCTTACTAATGAGCGTATGGTTAGTCTTGGCACATTGACAATAGGCCAAGAAAACTCCAGGATGATAAAGTACTAAAATTTACCAATGATTCATTGAGCTTTGGAACATTGGAACACACTGGGCTTAAGTTGTAGAAACTGTCCCGAGCCTAAGGCCTTATTTTGGGAGTGAAAATGATCACAACACTATTATGCCAATTTTCAAACGTGCACTGATTGTTTGAATTAATTTATCAACAGCCAGTCTCATCATTTCACTGCGTTTAATGCTTCGAGAACTTCGTTCGAAAAACCCCTCAGTGAGGTGCTAGTTGTAATAAAAAGTGAATATTAAAATTGAGTCGAACTCTCATATTGTGTATCTGAAAGTTTCATCCAAAAATATAAGTGTTGGTTTGTTCGCCTAGGTGACTGGGGAATATTTTATATGCTCGACACTGGGGTCTAGTGAATACTTAGGTAGGTGCATAAGAGCTGCTTCAAAATTCTCTTTTATCCGTGTGTAAAAGCCTGACCACTACCTAACCTACCTACTGAATTTTGAGTTGGCGTGTAAGCTTGTCTTCTTAGCACTATGATACATTTTGTCGGTACTTCGTGAGTATTTCATGAATATTCATATTCGGAGTTTTGTTAGAACTATCTCTATCTACGGCTCATTACAACTGTTCGGACAAGTGACATTCGATGTCAGCGAATGCGATAGTCGATCAACATTTAAGGTTTTGATGACGTGATTTTTCAATTTCACTTGTCAATCCCATACAATTTTGTCTTTGTAACTTTTTACCAAAAAGGAGGAGGTTCTATGTTCGACATTCTGTTTGTTTTTTTTTGTGTATGTTCATGCATATCTCCGTGAATTCTGGACCGATTTTGAAAATTCTTTTTTAGTTTGAAAAAGTATGTTTTGAAATTAGTCCCATTTTAATTTTGTTAAGATCTGATGAAGAACTTCGAAGATATACAACAGTATTCTTCAATAAATTACGGCAATTCTCTCGGGTTTATTGTTTATACCATTTCATAACATAACATCACGCCAGTACGATCTAAAGGGGTACGCAGATTTCTCATTTCACCGGTTATGTACAAGTTTCATGTTATTCGGGTAATCTATTCTGGCGTTATAGGTACCTTACCAAACAACTTGCCTATTAGGTAGATACAACTTTTTATTTGTATTTGTAACTAAAAAGTGAAAAATAAAAAAAACTTTTTCACAAAAAATACTACCCACTTCCAAATAACAAAACTACAAAATAAAAATACCTTTAATTTTGGAAGTCGGTGTCCATAACGCAAAAAAAACTTTGCTACCAAAGACACCGACTTCCAAAAATAAAGTTATTTTTCACTTTGTAGGTTTGTTCTTTGGAAGTCGATAGTATTTTTTTGTAAAAAGTTTATTTTTTATTTTTGACTATCGCTATCGCCACGTTTTCAAGTATTGAATGTCAATTGTCTAGGGCCTCAGCTAAAAAAAAATATACGTTCAGTAATTTTTTCATGATATCTAGACTCCCATAGGTCATATTGCTTCTTACTACTCAACACAGCATCTATCTCTTTCGCACGTGTTGTCGGATGTGATAGTTAGTACAAAATAGTTAGTGCCTAATAGTCAGCCAGCTCCTGAAATGTAGGTATTATATTCGTTCGTAAACCAAATAACTACCTCGTTCAGCGTAAACTACTACATACAAGGAAAATGGACGTGCCTGAATGAAAATGTCTTGATATGAATGAAAATGACTGGTATTATCTTTACTGTGTCAATTATGTTCATCCTACACATGTTTAAAAGGTCATTAAAGAACTTCTCATCTTGTAGGCGTTTATATATCTCATTAGACGTATTAAAATGTTACAAAGTTTGGACAGGAAAGTGACTTAAGTCCTTCATTTTGAAGTGCTAAGTATAGGCATCTCTCGAGACCGTTATAACAAATTGTCCAGGGAAGTACGAGAATTGCCGTAACGACTCCGCTTAGAGGGCTAATCAAGAATGGTAACGTTATCAGAACTCAGATGATGGTATATTATTATCATTTTTCAAGCTGATGAAGCCATTTGGTGCAGTATATTTTTAGATATCCCCTGTGTTTATATTGTGCTGTGAAACATGCAGTACCTACGCAGTATTTAGTATTCCTTTTTCGGCACGGTCAGTCTGTCCAAATGTCAATATTTTCACCATATTCTTCCGTAATATTTTTTTGAATTCCGGGAACGTACAGAATGATAACTGTACTGTAAGTTCAATGCAGAAACAAGCGAACATATCTCTGAAAATTATTATATAAAATACATTTTCCAACTCTTGTCAACAAAACAATATAATTCACGGAACGTACAGAATGATAACTGTACTGTAAGTTCAATACAGAAACAAGCGAACATATGTCTGAAAATTATTATAAAAAATACATCTTCTAACTCTTGTCAACAAAACAATATAATTCACGGAACGTACAGAATGATAACTGTACTGTAAGTTCAATGCAGAAACAAGCGAACATATATCTGATAATTATTATAAAAATACATCTTCTAACTCTTGTCAACAAAACAATATAATTCACGGAACGTACAGAATTATAACTGTACTGTAAGTTCAATGCAGAAACAAGCGAACATATATCTGATATTTATTATAAAATACATCTTATAACTCTTGTCAACAAAACAATAGAATGCCGGGAAAGTACAGAATGATAACTGTGCTGTAAGTTCAATGCAGAAACAAGCGAACATATCTATGAAAATTATTATAAGAAATCCATCTTCTAACTCTTATCAACAAAACTATAGAATTCCGGGAAAGTACAGAATGATAACTGTACTGTAAGTTCAATGCAGAAACAAGCGAACATATCTCTGAAAATTATTATAAAAATACATCTTCTAACTCTTGTCAACAAAAAATATAATTCACGGAACGTACAGAATGATAACTGTACTGTAAGTTCAATGCAGAAACAAGTGAACATATCTCTGAACATTATTATAAAAATACATCTTCTAACTCTTGTCAACAAAACAATAGAATTCACGGAACGTACAGAATGATAACTGCACTGTAAGTTCAATGCAGAAACAAGCGAACATATCTCTGAAAATTATTACAAAAATACATCTTCTAACTCTTTTCAACAAAACAATATAATTCACGGAACGTACAGAATGATAACTGTACTGTAAGTTCAATGCAGACACAAGCGAACATATCTCTGAAAATTATTATAAAAAATACATCTTCAAACTCTTGTCAACAAAACAATAGAATTCCGGGAACGCACAGAATGATAACTGTACTGTAAGTTCAATGCAGAAACAAGCGAAAATTATTATAAAAATACATCTTCTAACTCTTGTCAACAAAACATTAGAATTTGATAAATTTGTATTTTAAGCCCTTGTATAATCAGAAGTGTATGTGAAAGTATCTTTAGGAAACCTACTGTGGTGTCAGAGCAAAGTTTGAAGCCTCATTTACATGGAATTCGGTCCTATCACGACGTGTAACACTTAACTCCATGCATATTAAAAGAGCTTTTGAAATTGAATTTCACACTATTAGCACCCTATCTAAAGATTAGGGTAGGTACCTATTGGTTTAGGATGGGTTGCTGACTTATTATAGAACTAGCGGCACGCCCAGGCTTTGCCCGGGTTATGTTTACGTAATATATATAGTTTATGTTAATCTGGAATAATCTAACCTTCAAATGTTGAAAGAATTTTTCAAAAAAGCAGTACTTTCGGAGATAACCCTCCACATGTACAAAAACTCATAAAATTCGCTCCCTTTATTTGGTTTGGTTAGTTTCAGTAGGGATAGGAACCTGCTTTTAGATTGGTTAATTTAAGAAAATCATTTGACAATAGTTAAGGTATTATTTTGCGAATTCCAATATGATCGTGTCTATTAGGTACAGGATGAAAGATTTTCCAACTTTTTTATGATTTTATCTATACCAATATTATAAAGAGAAAAGATTTTTTTGGTTTTTTGTTTGAACCAAATAGGCTCCGAAACTGCTGGACCGATTTAAAAAAATCTTTTACCTCTGGAAAGCTATATTTTTTCCGAGTAACATAGGCTATAATTTTGACGGTTGCGAAGCTGCGGGGGTCAGCTAGTCATGAATAAGTTGGAAAACCTTTCATTGATAACTTAATTATTAGAAAGAAAAAAAGAAAGAAAAATATTTATTTGTGACAGGAGACACGAGAAAATAAGCATACACTTAAACAATAATAAAATAAAAACCCTGTGCGAGACCAAAAAGGCTCCTATCTCAGCATGTGCAGCGATATCCAAAAAAGTAATAACGCTGCGCTGATATTACAGTATTATTATTAGCATTATTATTCGTAGTTTTATTTTATTTTTATTTAAGTGTATATATAGGCACAGATAATATAATACTAGCTTCCATATGCCTCATCCCATACAAAGAAACGGTGCCGACGTAACTAGCGTTTTTCATCTGATTAATCTTGTTATTTTTGTAAGTACATAAATCGCGTTCGCTCCCGTTTCACGGCAATAGATGGTGTTAGCAGCGCCTTGCAAGTAAAAGAGTTTACTTGGTTCGTGAATATTTTTTTTCTTTAAATACAGAGAAGGTTCGTTATATAGTATTTTTTTGTACGTTGTTACAGTTTTTATGCTTCAAAATGTGTTAAAATGCAAATTTTAACAATCGAGTCGAATACCTCAGTAATTTAAAAATGCACCATCTATGGCATCAATTTTAAATGATCCGTTCAAATACTCTTTGAAATGTGAATTACGAGCCCGATATTCCATAATTTTGTACTTAGGAGAGTTGATTAAACAAGAACATACAATGTTTATGTTCAATTCCAGAAAATGTTAATTATACACACAATTTATAAAATTGTGTGTACATGTCGCGCCATCTAGTGAGATTTATTTGAACCAAATTTTGTTTCTTAGCAATGAGACCCCGTGATATAGGTAGCTATTTTTAATTAAGTACTTTATACTATGTAAATTTTAATTTAGATAATTGAATAAATCGTATTATTACAGTTACAAGTTTTTCGAAAGATCAAATCAGATTATTAAAATATAAAATACTCTGCTGCAATATAATAATAAATATAAAATACTCAGCAAACACAAATCTTTATTGCATTATGCAATAAAGATTTGTGCTTGCTGAGTTGACGGCTATTATTTTCTAGCTTGCATAACTGCTCGATTCAGAAAACTCGCGTAGTCAAATGCTCGAGGGAAAATCGTATTCTTTTCGATTTCCGCGGATATTATTGAGTACCTACAAAATATTGAAGGGACAAAGCCATTTGTATAATCTGTCGCGTGACATACAATTTACAATTTTGACAATATTTTTTCGCATTGTATTGTTATTGAGGTCGATATGATTGATCTTGGTATACATAATTGACATTTCTATGTCATTGGAAGCAATGTATGTAGCATCTCTCTTTTACGCCACAAAATACGAAACAATTTTGTATTTTTGTTTGAATAAATCAGACTACCTAACTTTACCCTCGTCATGTTTTCAAATCCTCACAGAGCTTGTCATAATCCAACCCGTCTTACAGTTCCCAGTCATGTTTCTGTCTTTTTACATACTGCAATATGTTAACGACTGTATTACTGCTACCTAAACGTCAAGTTGGATGCCTTGTAAAATGTATGAGCTTTATATAACATCAATATACTAGATTACAACGCTGTTCGCGGTGAAAATCTCCGGATTTTAGGATTCCGTAGCCAAATAGCAAAAAACGGAACCCTTATAGATTCGTTCTGTCTTCTGTCTGTCCGTCCGTATGTCACAGCCACTTTTTGCCGACACTATAAGAACTTTGCTGTTGAAACTTGGTAAGTAGATGTATTCTGTGAACCGCATTAAGATTTTCACACAAAAATTGAAAAAAAACAATAAATTTTGGGGGTTTCCATACTTGAAACTGAAACAATTTTTTTTTCATCAAACCCAATACGTATGGGGTATCTATGAATAGGTCTTCAAAAATGATATTGAGGTTTTTTTTTTTTTCTAAACTGAATAGTTTGCGCGAGAGACACTTCCAAAGAGGTAAAATTCCCCCCCCCCCCGTAACTTCTAAAATAAGAGAATGATAAAACTAAAAAATATATGATGTACATTACCATGTAAACATCCACCGAAAATTGGTTTGAACGAGATCTAGTAAGTAGTTTTTTTTAATACGTTATAAATTCCGCAATTTACCAAGAACCCTTTGTGCGCGAGTCCGACTCGCACTTGGCCGGTTTTCTTATTTGTGTTCCGGTTTGAACGTGAAAGATATATTTTCAGTACATTGTATGTATTCCGAGCTGCGATGAAAGCAGACATGTAGATCCCACTTTTTCATGGCTGGTATTAAGAGTTTTATCGAAGTGTAAATAGTATTCAAAACGAGTGGGAGTATTATAGGAGATTTTCCGCAAAATATACCGAGAGCCGGTGCACGAAGAAAAACCCATCAATGCGGGAGGGATGCGGGCCAGGGATGTGTGGGTGGGTTGTGTGCACCACTTAGCTACAGGCCATTTCATAGCTTCGCTAGGGATGCTCGCAACACTTAGCTACACACAGGTTCACATCTTCGCTACGCATTGTCTTTCCTCACTACCATCTCGCTTAGCTTTGGTAAAACCAGCCACGTATTTGCACAGCCTCGCTACGTATTCTCGCACAGCTTCACTACACAGCACGTCTTTGGTGGCAAATCCCCGTTATCCCTCTAGCTAGCAGATATAAATCTTTTCCTCAACAAAGACTTCAATTAGACAGTGCTATCGGAACTTCGCTTTGACAGTTAAATTGATTCTGGCCATTAAATCAGGTTCTAAAGTTACACGGCTATTTTTAGACGCGCGCCGCAGACAGAGGGGTCACTACGAACAAAGTGTAATTTTGCACACACACTTTGACATTGCGGTTTTACAGGGAATATTGGGCAATATTGGACCGAGCTCATCCGCGGCTGTCATGAGTGCGTTTGTCACGTCATTCATACATTATGTGCTGTAGCGAGGTTGGTTGCATTGGATGGGTTACCTTTATTATTTGTTACAGACCGAATTTACTTTTTTGTTTTTAATTATTTATTTCAATATTTTTAAGTTATAAAGGTCATTAAATCTTTTAAGATGACAAATTAGAAATTCATTATCTAGGATTATACTAAATTATTTTAAGTACATAGTCGAAATTGGGCTCTTGTCATAATAATACGGTTCAAGTCATACAGCTTACAAATATGTTTCCTCCGACTGCACAGCATAATTTTCTTCTTGTTTAAGATCATCTTTGGTTTTTTGATTTTATTAGGTACCTGTTTTTCCCATTTATAAATTTGTCGAGCTTGGTGCTTTTCACAATTTAATGTTTTAAGTAGGATCATTATTACACTATTACTAAGTCTTGTTACTCTCCAATCTTCGTCATATGTGGCGTAATATTAAATGTTTCGTGAAATTAAATGGATATTTGATGCCCTGTCTACCCTCTATGGCATGATATGATGTATGTTTAGACGAATCGATGTATTTATGTTTGTAACGTATACAACCTACTCTTTTTTTAAATTCGGAATCAATATAGTTGCAACCCTAGTGAATCTGTCAAGTTTAGCTGTCAATTTTCTAAACGGCGGGAGTGGCCCTTCTGTATACTTATCTTATCTTATCTTGTGGAGGGGCCGAGAAATAACTCGGACACTTCGACCCATGGGATCTATTGTGTTCCCCTAGATAACTTACTCCTCGCCGATCTCGTTGAAAACACTTTTCATGAGTTTTACAACGAGACTAGGAGATATGAGCCTATAGTCTTCTGGTTTTGGATATCCAACCCCTAGGAGACTCATTCGCTTACCAGCCAGTGCATCGCATGTGCACAGAAGGTGCTCCATGCGTTCCGTATGTTCCCCACACAACCTGCACATGGGTGTCGCGGTTAGACCCATTTTCATGAGCATGTCGTTGGTTCCAAAGTGCCCAGTAAAGGCCCCAAGCAGGTAACGGATTTGCCCCCTGCTCATATTCCAAATGCATTCCCGGGCTTTGAACGTAGAGCCTAGGAATTTCTTGGAGTGTTGTAGACCGGTATTAGACAGCCAATGTTTTCGTTGTTTTTGATCTGCAAACTCCCTAAATGTGGCTTTGACGAGACACGTCGAAATGCCTACACATGGTTCTGGACCCACAAAATCATTTGCTGAGCCCTCCCTTGCCAGTTCATCTGCCACTTCGTTACCATGGATTCCTTTGTGCCCAGGGACCCACATCAGTCTTACCCTGTTATGCTTCCCAAGCCTGTTTAGGGCCTGGATAGCGTCCAGAATAAGTCTGGAGTCCACTTTGTAGGATGCCATGGCTTTGATTGCAGCCTGACTGTCACTAAGAATATATATGGATTTGCCTCTGGTTCCTCTATCTATATTCTCTTGAGCACAGGTTATTATGGCATATGTTTCTGCTTGGAATACAGTTGCCATCTTCCCTAAGCTTCTGCTACATTTGTAACCTTTTGCGTATATTCCCGCTCCTGTACCTGATTCCATTTTGGATCCATCAGTGTACCATACCAGACTATCTTGTTCTGGTGGATCGATTCCCTTCGTCCAGTCCTCTATTGTAGGGATTTGGACCTTGAAAGACCTTTCAAACACAAACATAGTTTGCATTTTATCGGATATCATGCTTGTTACCCGATCCAGGTCTTCATTCCCATCGAACTTTGTATGGTTAGTCTTTGGCTTAGAGGCATCCCATAGTCCAGCAACAGCAAGACGATGTAATGTCTTCCTTGCCTCGAATTCAACCATCATATGCAGAGGAGGGATATTAAGGTATCTCTCAATCGCTGCCGTAGGTGTTGTCCTGAAAGCACCCGTGATGCCGAGACACACTGTTCTTTGTAACCTGGTGAGTGGCGCTTTGCACGAGGCAAGCTTTGTTCTTGGCCACCACACTATGCTGCCGTATGTGATAATAGGTATTATCATTGTCCGGTACAGCCATCGTATCACTTTGGGCTTTAGCCCCCAAGTTTTACCGTAGGTGGAGCGACACATGCCGAACACTCGTAGAGCCTTTGTCGTAATATTTTCCACATGAGTTTTCCACCTGAGTTCTTTATCAAGCGTTACACCCAGATATTTAACTTCGGTGGACCAGGGCAGCTTTATTCCATTGAGGGAGGGCTCTCCTAGGTTTCCTAGTTGTCTTTTCCTCGTGAATGGAATAATGACTGCTTTGCCTGGGTTGATAGAGAGGTGGTTCTTAGTACACCATTCTTCTGTCATCCTCAATGCCTGTTGTAATAATCCAGAGACTATGTTCGGGAATTTACCATTAACCATTATAGCTATGTCATCTGCATAGCCTACTGTGTAGAATGGTCCGGTATTGAGTTTGGTAAGTAGTGAATCTACTACCAAGCACCACAGTAACGGTGACAGCACTCCGCCTTGCGGACAACCTCTTGTTGTTTTTGCACTAAGTCTGTCTCCCATCAGTTCCGATCTGACTATCCTGCTTCTCAGCATATTGTCAATCCAGTTGCACGTGGTATCATTGATGCCATGTTCCTTTGCAGCTATGCGTATGGACTCAAATGTTGTCTTGTCGAAGGCTCCCTCTATGTCGAGGAAAGCCCCGACACATATCTCCTGTCCCTCAAGCGCAGCCTCGGCTCGACTCGCAACATAGTGCAATGCCGTTTCCGTAGATTTGCCAGGGCTGTAGGCGCACTGTAGTTGATGTAGAGGGAATACTTTAAGTGGTCCCTCTCTTAGGTACCTGTCTACCAGTTTCTCCAGAGCTTTTAGGAGAAAGGATGATAGACTGATGGGCCTGTAAGCTTTAGCTTCCTCATAAGTCGGTCTACCCACCTTCGGTATAAAGGTGACTTTGACCTCCCTCCATGCTTTGGGTACGTACCCAAAGGCTATGCAGGCTCTGTAGAGCTTGCTCAAATGGGGTATCAAAACAGATGCCCCTTCTTGCAATAGTATTGGGTAGATGCCATCCGGACCAGGTGATTTGAGAGGCTGGAAGCCCGCTATGGCAAGCTTTAGTTTATTTTCATCTACCACTTTCTTTGCCGTGAGCCAGTTATTTTTGGACGTGTGCCTTGTGAGCTCGTCCCTTGTGACTGGTTCTTCTTCATCGCTGTCGCGCAGTATACATTCCGGGAAGTGAGTTCTAAACATCACGCCCAGAGTGTCCTGTCCAGTTTCCGTAAGATGCCCATTCTCATCCTTTATAGATGATAGTGGGTTTGTCTTAGTCATGGACATTGCTTTGCACACCCTCAGTCCATTTGGCAGAGTTTCAATGGAGGTGCAATGCTGCCGCCAATTAGTTCTTTTGGCCTTGCGTACCGCCGTGTTGTACCTTGTCAGCATGCTATGATAGCCTGAGAAATCCTTCTTGGCTTTTGCATCATTAAAGGCCTGTCGTGTTTCCTGACGTATTTTAACTAGTTCAGGAGTCCACCATGGTACCTTTTTACAAAAGGCCTTTTTCTCTGGGCAATTATCTTCCCATGCACCGATGGTGCCCATCTTGATTCTGTCCGCTTCAAATTCTATATCTAGTATGGAATTAAGCTTACCTTTAGGGCTCCCTAGATTTATTTTTAGGTCCCTCCTGTACGAGTCCCAATTTGTATGCCTTGGGTTTCTCCTTCGTCTAGTTTCGGCTACTCCCGCCGTCCTAAACCTAAAGCATATATAATTATGGTCAGACAGAGAGATTTCGTCCGATACATGCCAGTTTTCAATATGACCGCTGGCCCTGTTTGAAGCCAGTGTCAGGTCAATAACTTCAGTTCTCGCCGAGGTCCTGAAAGTAGGTTTATTGCCTGCATTAAGGATTTGTAAAGAAGAGCTTACCACAAAGTCCAACAAATCCTCCCCTCGTTTGTTGACATCTGAACTGCCCCAAACGACGTGGTGTGCATTCGCATCGCAGCCAAGTATTGTGGTATTTATTCAAGATCTACTTACGTTTCATAACACTCCACAATCCATCTTCACATCTTTTGATATCGCATCAATTTGTGTAACTCATTTTTATATATATTCTTTGTATTATTACATCTGGAAAGCATATTTAGTTATTTCTGACTGTTTTAAATATCTAAACTTAAATTATATTCGTAATTTATAATTCTTCTTGTAATATTTTTCTACTTTGACGTTTTATCTAACATGACATATGTCTATTTTATTTTCTTAAAGCCATAGACATACCATAGGTACCATGGACTATAATACCTAGACCTTTCCTTAAGCTAGTTGTACATTATTGTAAGGTCAGAGCAGACTGACCCGCCTTTGTAAAGCCGTTTTTATTTCTTTGGTCTTTTTGAGATTTGAATTTGAAATTTAGAAGAAATGGAGATCGAATGAAAAACGGGCTTCATATTTTTTAGTCTTGGAACTGGTCTGAACGCGGACAGTGGTGGATATACTGTGTACTAGAATACGAAGTGTATTTTTCTACTCTTGAACTCTTAAAAACGGTGAATTATCCGCTTATGTAAAAACTATTATTGTTTGAAGTGCACCAGTTAATATATATATATTTTGTGTGGTTCCCGAGAGCATTATTTCCTGAGACTTACCCTCAACGGCCATCTCGTGACATCAAAGGCCTCGCTGTTTGGCGTATTGAGCCATAGTCGGCCTCCACACACCTCGGAGCCTACGTATTTACCCGTTTGCCTGATTATCCGTCCTGCTATCTACTCTACTGCCTACCTGACTGATTTCCTGGCTTGACCACCTACCCGTGGTGTCTGCTGACCTGCCTACCTGCCCGATTGCCTGCAAGTCCGTCGTGGTGCCTGCTCACCTGCCTACCTCGGGCATTCCACGACTTCCTGCCCGACCTACGGTTAGCTGCCCACGACGTCTGAAGCCGGCCTAAAGTTTATACTGCTATATCCTTTTTATTTTTATTTTTTTTATCTTTTTAACTTAATTTTTATTAACGTGGCTTACGTATAGCTCTCCGGCGCTATACGTAACGCTACAGTTTGGCGCCCAACGTGGGGCCGACCTTTCATCATCCTTCTCTAAATTCTAAAAAACATACTTACACAAGTATATACAAAGGCTAACTTTTGGTTTCTCTTACAGGCCCCATTTCATCATCATTGTCTCTCTTTACACTTTTGCTAGCACTTCTTTTAATACTTGACAATTAACTCTTAAATTCTTGATTAACTAATTAACTAATTTTTGAATATATATTTATTTTAAATTAATTAACTAATCTACCTTTCTTGTTATTTAATCATGGCAAGATCAATTAAGTACTCTTATCTTAACAAACTTGAACTCGAATATGAGGTGATTATCAGAACTGAGAGTCCAGCTGATAATCTCCAAACTCTTAAAGAACAAATGTCGAAACTTGTTCATGTTCTTCCAGAAGACATAAAATTTTCTCCCATTCCACTCAAACTTGATCTCTCCCAGGCGGAAATAACTTTTAAATATCTGGAAGACAAAATTTCTCAATTAGAAATTTCTAAAGATAAAATTTACTTTAAAAAACTAGAAACCTTCATTAACCACCTTTATCATCGTCTTGGACGATTTCAAGCAGTTGTACCTTTTATTGAAGCCTGCTCTAATTTAAGATCTCGCTTTTACACTCTCGAAAAAAGATTCGAGGCTATTGCTTGTAACGATACAGAAAGGATTTCTTCTGAAGACGTAGTCGAAACTTACGATCAACCTCAAAAAGTTCAACCAGCTCCTTGTTTGTATCCGTCAATACCTCAAACAGTTCTTCAAAGTTCTACAATTTACACTCCAACTATCTCAGACCCACAGGCTTCCACAATGTGGCAAACCTATCACCCTCCACATAATTTTGTTAGAGAACTTAAACAATTTTCTTTTAATGGCAAATCATGCCCTAGGTCATTCCTCCAAAGATTAGAAGAATTTTGTTTATCTAGGAACTTATCAGAAGAAATGCTTTGCAAACACTCATTTGAAATTTTCACTGATGATGCACTTCATTGGTTTCGATTTCAATATAATCGAAATCCTACCTTGTCTTGGAGTCAAATCCACCTTTTATTAATCAAAGACTTTGGTTTACATAATTATGATTTTAAAATGCTCGAAGCTATTAGAAACAGAACTCAGGGTGCATCAGAGTCCATTATTGTGTATGTAAGCATTATGTTTGGAATGTTTTCTCGCCTTACTAAGAAACTAGATGAAAACGAGCAACTTGAAATTTTACTTAATAATGTGAGACCGTGTTATTCAGTTTTTATAGCGCTTAAAGATGTCAATACAATAGACTCTTTAATTTCAGCTTGTCAAACTTATGAGAAATTTTCTGAAAAAGATTGTAATTTTTCTGAACCAAAATATGAAACAGCATCTTATGCTACTGAATTTGCTTATCGGCCTTCAACTTCTAAATGCTTTCCAAATATAAAACACACAAATGGAATAGGAGATAATAAACAACCTCTTTCTGCTACTAAAACTAATGACGACTCTAAAGTAGACTTTTGCTATCGCTGTCGTATCTCGGGTCATTCCTTACAAACTTGCACTAAACCTAAATATCTGATATGTTTTAAATGCGGTCGTAAAGGTGTTAAAATAACTAATTGTCCTAATTGTAACCCAAAAATACAACAAAAAAACTAGATGTCGACTTGAATAACGTTCCTAAATCTCAAAATAATAATTTTGATCCTGATGATTGGAAACTATGGCTAAATTTTATTAAAACATTTATGTATTGCTATAAAACAACCTCTGTATATTATGACACAGAAAAAGATTATAATAGACCTTTTATTGAAGTGTCTATTAATAACTTGCCATTTTCTGGTCTATTAGACAGCGGGAGTTGTATAACTATCCTAGGAAATAATTCTCATAAAGATATCCAAAAATTAGGATTTAAGTTATTCAAGTCGTCTACTCAAGTTAGGGTTGCTAACAAACAGAAAACTATGTCCTCTGGTTATTTTCATTTACCAATTGAATTTAATAATCAAATACGTATTATTAAAGCTTATGTTTTCCCTGATATTTATCCCTCATTGATTTTTGGTTGGGATTTCTGGAAAGAGTTTAATTTAACTCCTAAATCGCTTTTATCTGAACTAAAACCAATTAATAAAACAATTACGGTGAGTTCAGTTGACAATAAAGTACTCACATTTGAACACCTTTCGTTTAATGAGAAGAACATTGCAACAGACTTGATTGATCGTTTTAAAACAATTTCTTTTGAGGAACGAGGCATTTTGGGTCGTACCAGTTTAGTTTCTCATCGTATTGACACCGGTAACGCACTGCCAATTAAACAACGTTGTTACAGACTTTCGCCTGAAAAACAAAAGGCATTAATTAATGAGGTTGATCAAATGATTAATCTAGATGTAATTGAAAAATGTGAGAGCCCTTGGTTATCTCCAGTGCTAATCACTCCGAAAAAGAACGGAGAGTGGCGTTTCTGTGTTGATAGTAGAAAATTGAATGCAATCACTCGGAAAGATGCTTATAGTCTTCCTTTTGTTTCTGAAATCCTAGATAATCTTAAAAACGCTAAATATCTGTCTAGCATAGACATTGCTAAAGCTTTCTGGGAGATTCCATTAAATAAGGACGATAAAGATAAAACTGCTTTTTATGTCCCTGGAAAAGGCATGTTTCGCTTTAAAGTTATGCCATTTGGCTTAACCAATGCTCCCGCAACACAACAAAGACTCATGGATAGCTTATTTACACCAGATTTTGATAATAAAGTCTTTTGCTACTTAGATGACATAATAATAATAAGTGAAACATTTGAAGAACATATCTCACTTCTACTTAAAGTTCTTCAAAAACTTTCTTACGCAGGTCTCACAATTAACTTCAAGAAAAGTCAATTTTTTCGTAAAGAATTAAAATATCTCGGTTACATAGTTGACGATCAAGGTCTGCGTGCTGACCCTAATAAAATTGAAGCTATTTTAGCTTACCCCGCTCCTACCTCTAAAAAAGAAGTGAGGAAATTCTTAGGCACATGCAGTTGGTTTCGTCGCTTCATACCTAACTTCAGTTCTATCGCTTCACCCCTTTGTAAACTAACTTCTTCTGGAAAAAACTCTCCCAAGAACTTCGTCTGGAACGATGAAGCAAATTTAGCCTTTTCTAAACTAAAAGAATGCTTAATTTCAACCCCAATTTTAGCATGCCCTGACTTTGACTTTCCATTTTCTGTACATTGTGACGCATCTAATTTTGGAATTGGTGCTATGTTGACTCAGGAACAAGGTAATAAAGAAGTAGTGATCGCATACATGAGCAAATCTCTTAATAAGCATGAGCAAAACTATTCAACTACTGAAAGGGAAACACTAGCTGTTATTACAGCACTTGAACATTGGCGTTGTTATCTTGACAATGGTAAACAGTTTACAGTTTATACCGATCATGCGGCATTAAAGTGGTTCCAAAATTTGTCTAATCCTTCTGGAAGATTAGCTCGATGGACCCTCCGTCTATCTTGTTTTAATTTTGATCTGAAACACAAAAAAGGTAAAGATAATGTCGTTCCAGATCTTCTTTCACGCCACAAAACTCCTGATACAGCTATTATTGGCGCTGTAGAACCTATATCCGGAGATATTGTGTCCGAATTGGAACACTTTAATAAACTTTTTACAAATTGTCAAAGAAACCCTGATGACTATCCGAACTATAAGATTCTTAATGCTAAATTATATCGCTTTACTAACTCATCTGATTACCTTAACGAAGATTTTGCATGGAAAGAGGTTCCACCTCCTTCCGAAAGACTAAACCTTATTAAATCTTGTCATGGTGTTACAGATAATAATCCCCATATTGGCATTTTCAAAACTTACAAGAAACTTTCTTTAAGATACTATTGGTCTGGAATGTTTAAACATGTGGCAAAATTCTGTTCTACTTGTGAAACTTGTCTTTCTTATAAGCACTCGAATCATTCTCCTTATGGTCCTATGGGTAAACCAAAAATTTGCTCAAGACCTTTTCAAAATATTTCTTTGGATTTGATGGGTCCTTTTCCAATGACAAGACAACGTAATCAATATATCCTCGTGGTAACTTGTTCTTTCTCTAAATATTGTCATATTTTTCCTATCAAACGTGCTACAACTTCTAATATTATTTTACATCTAGAAAATTCCGTATTTCTTATACATGGAATTCCGCAAACTATCATAATGGATAATGGTTCACAATTTCAATCAAACGAGTTTCAAAGTTTTCTGAACAAATATAAAGTTCCTTTTATCTTTTATTCTCCAAGATATTGCCCTCAAGTGAACCCTACAGAACGATATAATAGAACAATTATCACTGCTTTAGCACAGTTAGTTGGTGATGACCATCGGTCATGGGATAAATTTTTACAAAAAATCCAATTCGGCCTAAATAGCACGGTAAACTCTTCAACAGGATTCTCCCCATCTTTTCTTGTATTTGGTCGGGAAACTATACCTTGTGGTTCAGTTTACACCAATTGCACTAATCTTGACAACGTAATTTTTCTACCTCGCGATATCTACGCCACTAATGTAGGATTATTATCTACTATCTTCGATAAGGTACAGATTGCATTACACACTGCTCATATTAAGAACGCTGTTCGTTATAATGATAAACACAGCTTTAAAGAATTTAACGTCGGTGATACAGTCTGGCGTAAAAATTACGTTCAGAGTAATGCTGGCGCATATTATAGTGCAAAATTAGCTCCAAGATATGTTAAATGCACTGTAATCGAGAAGCTTTCACCTCTTGTTTTTATTCTGGAGGATCCTAATGGTTCGAGAGGAAAATGGCATGTAAAAGATTTTAAAATTTAATATTTTACTTGGCATTTATTTTTATATTTGGTGTAATTCTTGTAAATAATTACACATTCGGCTTATTTTGTTTTCCATTATTATTAATTGTGTATAGTGTTCTAATAATGAAGATATCATTATGTAATTATATTCTAGGTTATCCTAGATATTCTTTTTACACTTTTGATGTCATTACTAACACACACTTATGTGTTTTTCTTAAATTTCCTTGACATCACTTATCTTATTCTTAACTTTATGCATTAAGAATGAGGTGTTATTAAAGAGCGGTCCCGTAACTCTTTAAAAATAAGCCAAATGCGTGGAGTCTTCTTAAACTTCTTAATTCCCTTGAATCTTATTCTTAAAGAATGAGGTCTTATTTTAGAGCGGTTTGCATAACTCGGAAAGCCTTATATGCAAAGAGCGGTCCCGTAACTCTTTAAAATAAGCCAAATGCGTGGAGTCTTCTTTATTTTTATTTTTTTTCCTCTTGTATCCTTCCCTCTTGTATCCTTCCCTCTTGTATCCTTCCCTCTTGTATCCTTCCCTCTTGTATACTTCCCCTCTCAAACCTAGTTCCCTCTCAACCTAGTTCCCTCTCAACCTAGTTCCCTCTCAACCTAGATCTCCCTCTTATAGACTTGAGTTCCCTCTTATAGACTTGAGTTCCCTCTTATAGACTTAGACTTCCCTCTTATAGACTTGAGTCCTCCTCCTCTTTGAGTTCCTCTTGTTTAAATAAATAGTTTCTTAAAGGGTTTTCAAACAGGTGCGGGTAACGACACCTATTAAAAATAAATAAGCCTTCGTTATATCTTAATTAATATTTCCTTGTGGAGTATACGTCATTGAATGTGAACTATATCCCCTAACGTGTGATTGAATGAGAGTGTTTGACGAAAGTATGAAAGATGTTGTGTGATAGAGCAAGGATTATATTTAAACCTCAAAATTTTCTTCTAGTTGAAAATTTTTCTGGGGTCATCGGGGAAATGTGGTATTTATTCAAGATCTACTTACGTTTCATAACACTCCACAATCCATCTTCACATCTTTTGATATCGCATCAATTTGTGTAACTCATTTTTATATATATTCTTTGTATTATTACATCTGGAAAGCATATTTAGTTATTTCTGACTGTTTTAAATATCTAAACTTAAATTATATTCGTAATTTATAATTCTTCTTGTAATATTTTTCTACTTTGACGTTTTATCTAACATGACATATGTCTATTTTATTTTCTTAAAGCCATAGACATACCATAGGTACCATGGACTATAATACCTAGACCTTTCCTTAAGCTAGTTGTACATTATTGTAAGGTCAGAGCAGACTGACCCGCCTTTGTAAAGCCGTTTTTATTTCTTTGGTCTTTTTGAGATTTGAATTTGAAATTTAGAAGAAATGGAGATCGAATGAAAAACGGGCTTCATATTTTTTAGTCTTGGAACTGGTCTGAACGCGGACAGTGGTGGATATACTGTGTACTAGAATACGAAGTGTATTTTTCTACTCTTGAACTCTTAAAAACGGTGAATTATCCGCTGATGTAAAAACTATTATTGTTTGAAGTGCACCAGTTAATATATATATATTTTGTGTGGTTCCCGAGAGCATTATTTCCTGAGACTTACCCTCAACGGCCATCTCGTGACATCAAAGGCCTCGCTGTTTGGCGTATTGAGCCATAGTCGGCCTCCACACACCTCGGAGCCTACGTATTTACCCGTTTGCCTGATTATCCGTCCTGCTATCTACTCTACTGCCTACCTGACTGATTTCCTGGCTTGACCACCTACCCGTGGTGTCTGCTGACCTGCCTACCTGCCCGATTGCCTGCAAGTCCGTCGTGGTGCCTGCTCACCTGCCTACCTCGGGCATTCCACGACTTCCTGCCCGACCTACGGTTAGCTGCCCACGACGTCTGAAGCCGGCCTAAAGTTTATACTGCTATATCCTTTTTATTTTTATTTTTTTTATCTTTTTAACTTAATTTTTATTAACGTGGCTTACGTATAGCTCTCCGGCGCTATACGTAACGCTACAGTATCAGGTCGAGGTTTTCTTGGTTGCCGTATTCAACCAGCCTTCTGATTAGTGGTGTTACTGGTTCCTTTTGTTCATATGGGAGATAGGCAGAGGCAAGGATAATTCTCCTTTTCTCTGTTCCCGTCCCCACTTGGATCAAAGCTGTTGTGAGATCCCTGTAACAGAAAGTACGTAAGGGCATTGCCTCTATACCGCCCCTGATATAGATGCAAGTCCTCGCGTCATTAGTTGGACAGTCATAGAATACCATACCTCCTGTCCCACCTAAGCCTTTTATAGTCCCCTTATACAGATAAGGTTCCTGTATCAAGGCAACGTCATATGTGTTAAGCTTCAGTTGCCGAGCCAGAAGGGCAGTAGCGGCTCTGCAATGATGCAAATTTATTTGTACACACCTTAGTCCCTCCATCTTGGATGATTTTGATGGGCCTGTGTTGATATGGGAGGGCCTTAGTTTTGAGGCCCCTCCTCCATCGCCTGGCTCTCCTCGAGAGCAGTCGGCGACTTAATCCCCAGGGTGTCGAATTCCCCGAGGATGTCATCCTCGTGGTCTGCCTCTGACGCCCCGGTCTGAACCTCTGTCTCCTGCGCTGCGTCGTGAGCAGAGATTTCGTCGATGGCCCCATCGCAAATCGGTGGTCCTTCCTCGGAGGGCTCCGCTTCTGCTTCCACAGTGGGCACCTCTCCCTTGTCTTCTTCCAGGAGCTTGAACGAGTATCGTTCAATACCTCCTGGAAGAGAGTAACCCGCGGCCTTGATGACCCCAGCGGACACCCCGTCCATGAGGACGATACGACGGATGCCGGTCTGCTCAGTGAGAGTATTCACGACCTTCCAGTCGTCCGTCCTCAAGGCAGGGTTAAGTCGCTGGAGCAGTCGAATGGCCCGGGCAGAGTCTTGCAACGCCAAGTTGCGACTCTTCCATGCCATTTTGACTGGCTTTGGAAGGTCCTTGGCGTCGACGACCTTGAGTTTCAGGGAGCCAAGTTCCACATTGTGGATGGCACCCCGAAACCAGCAAGCTGCATCAGAGTCGTCGCAGGATACATATACTGCACCTGCAACGACTCCGGGAGCAACCGTGAGAACAGGCAGAGGATCCGGCGCATCCTCCAGTTTCCCAATAATGAGCTCCTGGATTGGCGCCAAGTCCTCCGCCTTCAAGTACTCCTCTGGGTACTTGACTGTGACGACAGCGAGTTTCACAGCCGCCACCGCATCCCTAAAGGATCCGGTTGAGGATGAATGCCCTTGGGTCTTCATTCTCTTGGCCACCGTGTCCCCGCTGTCCCCGCTGAGAACAGCACGCGGTCTCTTTGATGGGCCCTCCGTAGGAGTCCCCTCAAGAGCCGCCTGCTGTCTCAGCTTTTGACGCTTTTTCCGCTGCGCCCCAGATCGTCCAACCGGAAGCCAGCCTGAATCATGCCGACCCCCAGGAGACGACGAGGTGCTGCCTTTGCCGGTCGCGTCCGGGGCTGCAAGGTCCGAGATCATTTGACCTCTAACGCAAGGCTCCCGTGTCGCGCCAGCTTTGGCAGTACCCTTATGCCCGGTGGGCTGGTTTGCAGTTCCGCCCTTCGGTGGTCCCACAGCAGTGCCGACCCTCGACAGTGCCGCAGCAGTACCGTCAATTGACAGTCCCACCACAGCCCCATCTCGAGACGATCCCACTGCAGTCTCGCCTCTGGACGTTCCTGCTAGGGAAGATGCAGTCCCGGCTTGCGCCGGTCCCGCCGTCTGGTGTGCAGTCCCAGCTTTTGCCGGTCCCGCCTTTTGGAGCGCAGTCCCAGCTTTCGCCGGTCCTTTCGCCTTGTGGTTTTTTTTGTTAAAATCCATTAAAATCCCGATAATATTTTCGTCCCTCAACTATCCCCACCCGCCATGGAGTGCTCAAGTGGCGATGCTACGGTAGCACCAGGGTTTAGTCGAGGGATATAGCCCCCCCCCATTAGTTGCTCACGAGACTGCACAGCACCAACCCACACCGCTACCACTAGCGATGCGAGCGAGCACTGCCGCCTGCAAGCCCCCAATGGGAGTGAACTCGCCTGGGGGCCGTCTGACCGGACCCCGCAGCCGATTGACCGTAGCTGGCTAAACTACGGCCTCCCGTGTGATGAGAAATCCGGGCCAAAGTGGAGTGTTGCCTCAGAGACGTTAAACCGCCTACGCTCGTCGGCTCAGCCACCAGGATCCCTTCATCCCCCCGTACGGGTCCCCGCGCACGGCACAAACACGCGGGAGGTCATTGCTATCCATCATTGTTCTCGTTCAATGGTGGACACCCAGGGGCATGACCTCGCCACCCCTGTGTTACGTCGCCCGGTGATTTCTGTTACGTCTATTTCATAGGGAATTAGACCAAAAACAGGGCGGCAACCACGAGAAGGAAAATCACCGCACTTGCCTTGAGGATCTACACGACCGTAGCGCTCTCCCTCAAGACCACGCCACCTTACCGTCTCTGAAGGAGACGGACAAGGTAGGACTGCATCGACAAAGCCAAGCCCTACGAGGCTTGTCGCTGAAAGCTCAAAGCGTAAGTTTGTTAACACAGACCAGCCCCAAAATATATATATATATATATATAATTCTGTATACTTACTATTTTGTGGTGATTACGAGGAAATTAGGTTGTTCGGACAACACCGTTCATTAAAGCATTACATTATGTAGCTTTTGTTAAACAGCGCTCGTTCATGTGATGATAATTTATTAATCTATACTATAATATTATAAAGCTGAAGAGTTTGTTTGTTTGTTTCAACTCGCTATTCTAAGAAACTACTGGTTGGAAAAAAAAAATCTTTTTGTTTTGGATAGTCCATTTATCGAGGAAGATTATAGGCTATATAACATCACGCTACGACCAATAGGAGCGGAGCATAAATGAAAAATGTTGCAAAAACGGGTTTTTGAGAGTCCTTCCTTTTTGAGAGCTTCCGTAAACGGTTTAAGTTATGCAACAATCATTTATTTAGGGTAGGTAGGGTAGATGGGTAGGTAGGTAGCCAGTTGACGAGAGTGAAGCCACGTGGGATAGCTAGCTTATTATGAAACTGCAGGTTATGTCGATTATTTTTGCTGCTTTCGCGATATTAAAAGCTTTGGCAACACAATGCATTAATACTGCTAGTTCATTGGTTATAAAACCTCAATGGTTCATTATATCGGTAAGCTACGCTACCACATAAATTCACGACGTAATGCAGGGATAGATAAATGAGGGCGACAGATTATAACTAAATTAAGTGTCATTAATGAAAGAGGTCAGAGCCTCATTTCTGAATAAAGTACTGTTGAATTAATTAGGTAGCTTAACATTGTCTTTTTCCTCTAAAATTATTAAAGCATTTCAATTAAAATTGACAAGTACCTAAGACCCAGTTTTATGTCTGTAGTTATTAGGAGGTCGCAACGAAAAATGTCAGGCTTCTCGATATTCTTTTACTGGGTTTTCCATTTTGATTAAAAGAATATTGAGTTACTGTGAAGATTCTTATTAAAATATGTGCTTCTAGACAGAAACAATATATCTGCCTAGTCTTTTTCATCTAAGTTTGGATTGGCTTCCAGTCTAACCGGATTCAGCTGAGTACCAGTGCTTTAAATGGAGCGTTTGCGTATCTGACCTCAATAACCCAGTAACTTGTTAACACAATACCCCTTGGCCAGACCAGCGTCAGATTTCAGGCATCTGACTACCCGTAACGACTGTCAAAGATCTTAAAATCACAGCAGGGACCAACGGCTTAACGTTGCTTTCCGAGGCACGGAGGAAACTCGCAATGTAAAGATGGTAACCCAACCATGGATCGACCTAAGCAAGTGTTACTTAACCTTGAAGATATACCCGTGCGGCTGTCATTATTACCTGACTACCGAAGGAGGGTAATGTGTTTATCAGGTTATGTAGTGTATGTTTGTTCCTATGTGGCGATTAAGAGACCAAACGCGTTGGCCGATTTTGTTGATTATTACGTCAATCGATTTGTCTTAACTCTGCGAGTTTCACTGGCTACGTTAAAATTGGAAAGAAAAAAATGGCGGATTTTGGGCGCCATTTTGTGAGGATTTTTTTTTCCTTCCACACCCATCGTGTAGGGTATCAAAATAAAGGGTTTTAAAAGGTGATTTCAAAAATATATAACACTTACATGTTCTAAAAAAAATAACTAAAAAGTTGTAAATAAAAAAAAACTAATTAAAAAAAAACAAAAAACTCGACTGCTTAAAAAGCGAACTAAAATAAAAATAAATCTAAATTCATGCTGTGCGGTCGGAGGATACATCTGGTTTTGGTCAGCCAGCTCTCGAATATGTATCCTCCTACTTTGTTTTTTAGGGTTCCGTACCCAAAGGGTAAAAACCGGACCCTATTACTAAGACTCCGCGGTCCGTCTGTCTGTCTGTCTGTCTGTCTATCACCAGCCTGTATCTCATGAACCGTGATAGCTAGACAGTTGAAATATTCACAGATGATGTATGTCTGTTGCCGCTATAACAACAAATACTAAAAATAGTATAAAATTAATATTTAAGGGGTGCTCCCATACAACAAACGTGATTTTTTTGCCGTTTTTTGCGATAATGGTACGGAACCCTTCGTGCGCGAGTTTGACTCGCACTTGGCCGGTTTTTAATTATTATTTTTTATCGACCATATTGTTGCAAATCACTCGTCACTTTGTTCCCAATTTCCCCCAACACTTTCTGGTTGCCGTTGAACGGAACGGAACACAACATTAATCAAAACTGAAAAGCATTTTAAAACTTCGGTTCGCCCCTTAAGATATTCTCTTCGCTAATTGAATTCAGAAATAAACTTGCATCCACTCCGCAAAGGAAACAGTTTTCTTCAAGCATCGTTGTAATACCTCAATGAACGCTAATTACCGTAGCTTTCAAATTAAATGTTCGTTTTCTGCAATTTGTTTGTTGTTACTGTTAAATGCAGCAGAGTTAGGAATATTCATACTGCCTAGATTTTTGAGGTGAAACTTCTTAGACGACATGGCATTTTGATAGATTAGAATCTACATAGAATGTGATGCCAAGGATGTGTCACGTTTAAGCAGATTTCTTTATATGTGAGAGAAGAAAGATATGACTCGTTCTTGCTCTCACACTAAATCTCTTTTCATTTTTTTTAAAGAAGTTTTACTATTTTCTGGGTTTAGTGTTGGTTCTATTTATTTATTTATTAAAACTTCATGCAACATAAAGGTACATAGGCGGACTTAATGCCTGAGCCATTCTCTACCAGTCAACCAAGGGTGGTGGAGAGATAACATGGCAGGTATGATATCTTTTATTTACTTAGTTCAAGTGAAAGTACAACCTGTTAGTCATCATCATCCGCCTAGCCTTTTCCCAATTGTTGTTGGGGTCGGCTACCAGTCTTACCGGATTTAGCTGAGTACCAGTGTTTAGAGTACAACCTGTTAGTATCTTTAGATATTTCAGGAGTGCCTGACCAATTTCGAATACTAAGTCAAAGTCAACTTACACGCCTATGTACCTTAGTGCATGAAGTCTAAATCAATCAATCTGCCTAGCCTTTTTCACAACCATCTTGGGGTCGGCTTCTAGTCTAACCGGATTCAGCTGAGTACCAGTGTTTTACATGGAGTGACTGCCTAACTGACCTTCACAACCCAGTAACTGGGTAACACGATACCTCTTGGCTAGACTGGTGTGAGATCTCAGGCTTCTGACTACCCGTAATGATTGTCAAAGATCTTCGAATGACAGCCGAGACCAACGGCTTAACTTGCTTTCCGTGGCACAGAGGAATCTCGGTATGTTGAAATGGTCACCCGTCCACAGACCGATCTCGTCAAGTCTCGTAAATGTATGTTCAATTTGAATCTTCTTTGTTTCGGGTCTAACAAATTTTCAAAAAGTCTTTTAGGTTCTATTGAGTCACATCCCCATACAGTTTCATGGCTAACTTAGATGATGATAAAGTTCTAGACTTCTAGCACTTCAACCATAATAATAAACATGAGCAGAGATGGATAATACCCTCTTCCCTTGAAGCTAATAGTTTGTAATACCAGTTAGTTGGGGGAGAAACTCGTCGTGTGTATGTTTAGTTGTGTTAGTCAGCTAATAGACTAGTTGACTAGTTGCTAGCTGCCAGCACTTTCGCAGACGGACGTCTGGTAATAGGAACGTTTATGAAACTATATTGTATTCGCTGAAACAAAAAATAAAAGGTAAACAAAACAAGCATCAAACGGTTATAATCCGACAAATTTTTAAAATACAACTTAACAACGATAAATGATTGCTTTTGTTCTACCCTTTAATTTATTATCATATTAGTACCGAACTCAGGCTTTCGAGATGCTTTTTAATGTCGGCTATTGGTTTTGGTTTTAATAATACCAATAACCATATGTTTTTGTTTATACATTAATAATATTGATAACGTCGGTGCGCGTGCGAAGCCGCGTAACAGCAGTTTGTTAATACCGCGTAACAACAAAAAGGTGCAAAATTGAAATATCGCGCCAACAGATTCGAATCCGCGTTGAGAATCTGTTGGCGCGATATTTCAATTTTGCACCTTTTTGTTGTTACGCGGTATTAACAAACTGCTGTTACGCGGCTTCGCACGCGCACCGACGATAAGTATTGTTGTAAAATACAGTTATGAAAATAAATAATTTAAATGTTTGACATATTTATGCATGTGGTTGTTTTATGAATTAAACATCTTCTCATGATATTTTAGATTTTAATGACAGCAAAGAAGACACTGTTAAAACCTTTCTTACCCGACGACCGAAGGAGGGTAATGTGTTTATCAGTCTATGTATGTATGTATGCATGTTTGTTACTATGTGGCGTTCTAGAGACCAAACGCGTTGGCCGATTTTGATGATTCTTACGTCAATCGATCCGTCTTAACCCTGTGAGTGTCACTGGCTACATTAAAATAGGAAAAAAAAAATGGTGGATTTTGGTCGCCATATTGTGGAGCAACAATTTTTTCTTCCAAACCCATCGTGTGGGGTATCAAAAAAAAGGGTTTTAAGAGAAGATTTCAAAAATATATAACACTTATATGTTCGTAATTCTAAAAAAAAAAATTAATAAAAAAAACCAAAAAACCCAACTGCTCAAAAAGCGAACTGAAACGACTTAAACAAGAAGTAAATCACGTGTGTTGCCATCATGCTGTGCAGTCGGAGGATACATCTGGTTTTGCTCAGCCAGCATGCGAACATGAACCGATCCTCCGACTTTTTAGTTCGCTTTTTGAGCAGTCGGGTTTTTTGTTTTTTTTAATTAACTTTTTTATGGTTTGTTTACTTCTTATTTTTTGCTTAAGCGGAGAATAGAGTATAGTCGATTTGTGAACAGTTAAAGGTCAAAATTTCAGTCGCAATAACCCAAAGGTAAAGTGTCTATAAATATTTATTTGTTGAAGAAGTAGCCCACAACTGATATAGTATTCGAGTCAAAAAATAAACTAAACTTGGCCACAGATAATATAATACTAGCATACAGATGCCTCATCCCATACAAAAAAACCGTGCCGACGTAACTAGCGTTTTTCATCTGCTTAATCTTGTTATTTTTGTGAGTACATCAATCGCGTTTGATCCCGTTTCACGGCAATAGATGGTGTTAGCAGCGCCTTGCAAGTAAAAGGGTTTACGAGGTTCGTGAATATTTTTTTCTTTAAATACAGTGAAGGTTCGTTTTATAGTATTTTTTTGCACATTGTTACAGTTTTTTTGCACCAATATGTGTTAAAATGCAAATTTTAACAATCGAGTTGAATGCCTCATAAATTTAAAAATGCGCCATCTATGGCATCAATTTTAAATGATCCGTTCAAATAATCTTTGAAATGTGAATTAAGAGCCCAATATTCCATAATTTTGTACTTAGGAGAGTTAATTAAACAAGAACATAAAATATTTATGTTCAATTCCAGATAATGTTAATTTTTAACACAATTCTATTGAATTGTGTGTACATGTCGCGTCATCTAGTGAGATTTATTTGAACCAAATATTCTTTCTTAGTAATGAGACCCCGTGACTTGGCTATTCTTTTATCAACTTTTAGGTACTTTAACTTTAGATAATTGCGACTGCACTTTTGACCTGAAACTGTAAATTAAATAAAATGTGTGAAAAGTCATGTTTTTCCTGGCATTGTGATATCTTTTTTGTAGTGGACGATTCCTGGAAAAACCTTCTAGTTACTGTGATATTGGCGGTCAATGTTTTAGCGTTTTTCTACGAAAACGTGTTTTAAACGTTAAAACGTTAAGTCTTTAATAAACCCACGACCCCTGTACCTTTTTTGATACCCCACACGTTGAGATTGGAAGAAAACATATTTTGCCCCCTCCACAAAATGGCCCAGAATCCGCCATTTTGTTCTTTTCCAATTTTAATGTAGCCGGTGACACTCGCAAGCTTAAGACGAATCGATTGACGTAAGAATCATCAAAATCGGCCAACTCGTTTGGTCTCTAGAACGCCATTTAGGAACAAACATACATATATACATAGACTGATAAACACATTACCCTCCTTCGGCAGTCGGGTAAAAAAGTCACCTGCTACGATCCTTACAAACTTCTTATGCTTCATTTACACGCGCGCCGGTTATACGGACCTACGCACCTGGCCTTCATGAGGAACATCACCAATAATCCCGGCGTTTCCACTCACGTCTACCTCGTAAATGTATATTTTGTTAGTTCATTTATCCTTTCGACATGACCGGTTTGGTCTATACGCATACTCTTTCCAATTTTATGGTTGGTTCTAAGCATACTCTTTTAAATTGTCATTACGACTCCTTTTTACCCGACTACGCTGTATAGCAGGAATTCCAATTGCATGGCAATCAAAATATTTAACAATTTACCCCCACGCATCAGAGTGTTGCCCACTAATAAATTTAGGAAAACAATATTTGCCTGGCTTTTAGACAATTGTTTCTATTCAGTTAATGAATTTTTAAATTATAAATTTTGACATTACATTTTTTAATACTTATTTACACTTGTTAACTTTAATTGTTTTTTTTGTTTTATTTTTTGAGCATTTGACATTATATGATTATTAAATTTTGACATTTCATTCATAATTATTATAACATTTTATAAAAAACGGCCAAGTGCGAGTCGGACTCTCGCACGAAGGGTTCCGTACCATTATCGCAAAAATTGGCAAAAAAAAACACGTTTGTTATATGGGAGCCCCACTTAAATATTTATTTTATTCTGATTTAAGTATTTGTTGTTATAGCGGCAACAGAAATACATCATCTGTGAAAATTACAACTGTCTAGCTATCACGGTTCATGAGATACAGCCTGGTGACAGACAGACAGACAGACAGACGGACCGCGGAGTCTCGGTAATAGGGTCCCGTTTTTACCCTTTGGGTACGGAACCCTAAAAATTGACTATTTATATCTAAACTAATTTATAATATTGTACGCCTCAAACGACGCGCGCACGCCATGTATGCGTAAGCTATTGTTGTTTCTATTGTATCTGCTTATTGACGCGCAATGGGGGTTCTTAGCGTTTCGATGACAAACTACTTATTACAATTATATTGTTGCGGCCTAGAACTTGGACACTTTGATTTTGTAAGTTAATTTTAATATTTCTACACCGGCAACGGTAGTGTATGTGAAACTGTTTAATATTAAGATCTAAATGTACCATTTAATCTATATATATAAAAATCAATTGCTGTTCGTTAGTCTCGCTACAACTCGAGAACGGCTGGACCGATTTGAATAATTCTTTTTTTGTTATGTTCGACAGAATACAGGGAAGGTTTAAAAGCAAAAAATAAATAAAAAATGTTTGGTTGGATAGGGTAGGTAGAGTAGTGTAGTGTAGGTAGGTAGGTAGGTAGGTAGGGTAGGGTAGGGTAGGGTAGGGTAGCGTAAGGTAGGGTAGGGTAGGGTAGGGTAGTGTAGGGTCGGGTAGGGTAGGGTAGGGTAGGTAGGTAGGGTAGGTAGGTAGATAGGGTAGGTAGGTAGAGTAGTGTAGTGTAAGTAGGTAGGTAGGGTAGGGTAGGGTAGGGTAGGTAGGTAGGGTAGGTAGGTAGATAGGGTAGGTAGGTAGAGTAGTGTAGTGTAAGTAGGTAGGTAGGGTAGGGTAGGGTAGGGTAGGGTAGGGTAGGGTAGGGTAGGGTAGGGTAGGGTAGGGTAGGGTAGGGTAGGGTAGGGTAGGTAGGTAGGGTAGGTAGGTAGAGTAGTGTAGTGTAGGTAGGTAGGGTAGGGTAGGGTAGGGTAGGGTAGGGTAGGTAGGTAGAGTAGTGTAGTGTAGGTAGGTAAGTAGGGTAGAGTAGCGTAGGGTAGGGTAGGGTAGGTTAGGGTAGTGTAGGGTAGGGTAGTGTAGGGTAGTGTTGGGTAGAGTAGTGTAGGATAGGGTAGTGTAGGGTAGGGTAGGGTAGTGTAGGGTAGGGTAGGGTAGTGTAGGGTCGGGTAGGGTAGGGTAGGGTAGGTAGGGTAGATAAATGTGTGGTGTTTTTATGGCAAAACAAAGTTTGCCGGGTCAACTAGTCAGAAATAAATATATCTTTATCTTTACGGAGAAGCCCAAAGGAAGGGTTATGATTTTAGCTAGTATGTATGTATGTTTGTATTTACGTTTGTTCGTAGCATCTAAACTATTCATCCGATTTTGATGTATAAGATGTCAATCGATTCGTTAGTATGGCCCGGGTAACATAGGCTACACAAAAACAAAAACAAAAAAATCTTAGTCGGTTTACAGTTTTGATAAACTTTTTTCTTGCATCACAAAGTTTTCTTATAGCAACAGTCCTAACGACGCTAGACAAATCTAACTAGATAACGCAAATCCCTCCATCAGTATGAAAAACAAGCATGCCACTTTTTCACAAACAATTTAAAAACAAGTCTACTTACCAATGAAAGAAAACATGTCTAATGCCTCGGCTAACTTTTTCTATATATTCTTTACAGTTCAATATGGCATAAAAAGCATTTTTCTAGATTTCGGTGGATTTCCGGTGCCGATAATGCTAAATGAAAAGATTACGATCATTGGTTGTAACTTTAGTCCGTTTTTTGGCACGCGAAGTACATACAATCGCGTCATCTAGTTAGATTTATAAGAATAAGAATAAATTTATTAAGCCATTGTTACAATCATTTTCTTAATCTAACTTAGCGCTATTAGTAATCGTAACAAGTTATATTTTAATAAAGTAAAGAAAAAACAAAGGTACCCAAACTAGGCTGCGCCTGTATCTTGGGGCCCGGCGTTGCGATATCTTAAAGTTAAAACACAATTTGTTGATGTGGTAACAAGGCAGGTAATATCTTGAAGGTCTTATATCGTAATATCTTATGTCTGTGATATTGCAACTAACAATAGGCTGTTAGTCCATGACGTATAAAACAGTGTCAAACCAATGCCTTTAGATCACAGAGTGTTTTAAAACGACAGAGAATCTTTCATTTGTCATGCGCTTCGTTAGACCACAGACGAATCTGAGACAAAAAAATAGATAGATACTGTACTGGTAGAATATACTTTGTTGGACGACCACATAGTTACACGACTGTTTTACAAAAATTAATTAACTGCGGATAGACTGAAAGAACTTAAAATAAAAAGGGGAATTTTTAACTGCACCTCTATTTAGAAATTTAAGCAAACAAAATATCTCCACTAATAACCTACTGCAAAACAATATTACTCACCGTAAAACAAAAATACTGATTTGCACACAAATTATTCAATTAAATATAAAATAAATGTGAATTAGTCCAAGAGCGAGCGAAGCGAGCTCGGGAGCTTAGGGCACCCCGACACGGATAGGTTAGGTTCGAAGGAGATGACGGGAGCTGAAGTGAGCGAGCAAAGCGAGCGAACTCAGCTCCCGTCATCTCCTTCATGTTAGGTTACTTTAGACCCTGCAGACAGAAATAGGAGCCCTGCGCAGCGGGGCTCCGTCGACTTTGTTTCGTTTCTCCCCCTCCCTTAAAACTTAAATATTTTGTTGCACTCGAAGAATTATTAGATTTACTTTTAGTTAACAGATAGTTATTCAGTAAAACAGTTAAGCTTTAAAGATCTAGCAGTATAGTATAATTCATTTATTTGATGAGCAAATTTAGTGTGCAATTCAGTATTTTTGGTAGTAATTTCGAATATTTTGATTGAAAAAAGGGGAATTACAGTTATAGTATTAAATACCACCCAAATAAAAATAATAAAAATGTTGGTGAAATTTTGAAATTTCTCACGGGAACGTAATTACTACTTACTAGGATAACTAGGACACACACACACACACTTAGGAGGATACTATAATAATTGTTTCCTATCCAAATCAGTTTAGCTGTTGAGACGTGATTGATTGATAAACATCTAAACGTCCAAAGCCCAGTGCTCAGTCATTTGTACACGTGAAGGTCTAATGACTGCGTCAGCAAACTGTAACTGAATACTGGGTCAAATAGACAGTTTATAATATAATATATTATAATATAATATAATATAATATAATATAATATAATATAATATAATATAATATAATATAATATAATATAATATAATATAATATAATATAATATAATATAATATAATATAATATAATATAATATAATATAATATAATATAATATAATATAATATAATATAATATAATATAATATAATATAATATAATATAATATAATATAATATAATATAATATAATATAATATAATATAATATAATATAATATAATATAATATAATATAATATAATATAATATAATATAATATAATATAATATAATATAATATATCATATCATATCATATCATATCATAAATAATACTATCCTGAGTCTGTCAGTTCAGAGACTTTCACATTAATAATAATAGAAGGATAATAATTATAATCAATGTTAACAAATTCAGTCATTGCTAAGGGGTACCGTGTTACCCAGTGACTGGGTTGTGGAGGTCAGATAGGCAGTCGCTCCGTGTAAAACACTGGTACTCAGCTGAATCCGGTAAGACTGGAAGCCGACCCCAACAACAATTGGGAAAAGGCTAGGCAGATGATGATAGTCGTCCTATAGTCGTCACAATCTAAGAAGTCCGTTGACGTTTCTCATTTTACATACCGCGATAACTTTCTACGTAAGAAATTGAAAATCAAATTCATAATCCTAATGTATTACTACGTATATATTACCGATACACTATAACAACGAGTATCATTCGCAAGCATCAAGTTTAATTATTATTTAGTATTTTTATAGCTGTCAAAACGGGCCTTTTAATTTTTGTAAAGTTCACCGTTTTGGCAGTAGAGCTGTGTGTGATCCATTGTACAGTGTACAGTGCGTGCCACGAAAGATGAAACTAGACCGCACCTCCCGCGCTCTGTCCGTCACCCCGATGATGCCCGGTCCGTTGCCGCACTCAGACCTCATACAGCATACCGCTACAGAGACCTATAAATCGTCTACTGCGCAAGTCAAAGCACGTGGTGTATCTTTCGTGGCATGGACTGTACTTTGTATTCACAAAGTAACCACACTATAAACAAAAAATGGGACAAAACTCTACAGCATAGGAAAAACGGCGAGACTGGCGAGTTTGGACTATATCCTGTGTTCTAAAGCTTCGGGCGACTACTGCAGCTCACAGAGCACAGTAGCGATTAGAGACGCCATCCATGCAAAATATTTGTCTTGTCTGTTTGTTATGTTTTCATGTCCAAACCGCTCTGATTTGATGAAACAAGGCACACGGATATACCGATAACAAATGCAATGTTTGCGGATGAATGGAAGTGGAAGATTTTGACGTTAGAGCGTGAGAGTGTCTTATGAAAGTTGTTATTCTTTTTTGATTTTTCCACTTCTAATTAATTTGGTTTGTATATTTTAAGTATTTTGCCATACCTATTCTGTTTGTTATCTTTTTACTATGGTAATTGGTGCTCAACCGTTGAAGTTAAAGTAAATAAATAAATGACCTGAGACCTTGGTCCGAGTTTTTACTCACGCTCAATCGCGTTTACGTAAACATCAATTTGCATTGAAGTTGGATAAGCGCCGTCTGGGGACAGTAAGGAGAAACCTCTTTTTTTGTATACATTTTGATATATGAGATCGTTTACGTTATCACGAGTGAGTACGTTAAAAAACTCGCACTGAGGCCTCTGGTTTAAGACACTTTTCACCTTCTCACCACCTCAACGAGCGAGCTCAACGTAAACTAAAGTATTACCTTTTTAGGGAGGTAAAGTTGTATGAAACTCTCAAGGGAGTAAGTGATTTGAATTTGGAACAACAAATTCGTGTAGCAACTCGTGGAAAACACTAAGTAAAAAAGTCCAATATGGCATTGTAAGGAGGTTTGTTTGAAAATAAAAAAAAGCAAATGGCGCGATTTCTAGGAATGTGAAACAAAAGACGGTGTTTGGTGCTGTCAACAACGTTTACGATCCAAAATGACACCCAAACACAAGTTTCTACATCTTTGAGTACTGAAATAAACTCCATCACGACTTCCATAAAGGTACCGAACAAAAATGTTATTATAACCTTCCGTATCTGGACTAATGTGTCCAACATCAATATTAACGTTTGATTTATATTAATTATAAAATAAATACTTAATTTATGGAGCCCTGGCTTTTTATTGTCTGAAGGTGTGAAAAGTAGAGTAACTATGCTTCTCTGAAAAAAAGCCTGTCTTCGTCTTTGGCAGCTTGAACCCCTCGCTTCACTCAGGACAATACATAATTTCCTTGCTTCGATCGGGCGTTAACTCTAGGGTCCCTCGTCGCTCAGGGTTCAATATGCCGCCCATGACGTAAGACACTGCTTTATCCCCTTGGTGCATAATCTACTATTGCGTCCCGGTCAATGATATTCTAGGTAACAGATATATTATGAGCACGCGCATTGTAAAGACTCGAATACGTCCTAATTGGAACGTATAGTCTTTAGTCTATGACACCCATGGCGAAGAGCGATATGGTTTGTTGAAACAAAAACAAAATTTAAAAAATGGCAATGGTGTGTTTTTAGAAAGTGTACCAATTATGATACCAAAGTACATAAAACAGAAGTGATCTCATACCTTATATAAGTACGCAATACACCTCAATTTACTAATTTATTTCAATTTTTTTCCTAATTTTCTGATATTTGGAGGTAAGAAAAAGAAAAAAAATTGGTGGTCAGAATAATGTTTGTTCACATTCACACGCAAGTGACAAACACTAGCTGTCTCTTTTTTAGGGTTCCGTAGCCAAATGGCATAAATCGGAACCCTTATAGATTCGTCATGTCTGTCTGTCTGTCTGTCCGTCCGTATGTCACAGCCACTTTATTCCGAAACTATAAGAACTATGCTGTTGAAACTTGGTAAGTAAATGTATTCTGTGAACCGCATTAAGATTTTCACACAAAAATAAAAATAAAACAATAAAATTTGGGGGTTCCCATACTTGAAACTAAAACTAAAAATATTTTTTTCATCAGACCCATACGTGTGGGGTATCTATGGATAGGTCTTTAAAAATGATATTGAGGTTTCTAATATCATTTTTTTCTAAACTGAATAGTTTGTGCGAGAGACTCTGCCAAAGTGGTAAAATGTGTGTCCCCCCCCCTGTAACTTCTAAAATAAGAGAATGATAAAACTAAAAAAAATATATGATGTACATTACTATGTAAACTACCAGCGAAAATTGGTTTGAATGAGATCTAGTAAGTAGTTTTTTTTTAATACGTCATAAATAGTAAACCGCAATTTACCAAGTACGGAACCCTTCGTGCGCGAGTCCGACTCGCACTTGGCCGGTTTTTATTGTAGGTTTTATCAAGCCATCCCTTTCGACTTGTAGTGAAATGTCAGATAAATGAAAAGTGTGTATGTGTGCTGCCGCTGCTGCGCGGAACACTTTTTTCGGTTGTTTTGTGAGTGTATAATGTATCTGTTTACAAGAATATCATTGGTCCCGGTAGTAAGTTCTCTTGGGATACTAATAGATACCCTTTTCACGCTAGCGAAGCCTAGATCTAAGCCTTAGCCTAGACCTCATCTGCATAATCATAATTTCACCCGAAATACATCCACTGCTCGCATTCTTCGGATTGCCGCAGCCCGTAGGCAGAATTGTCACAGCCCGTCAATTACTATGAGTAAAATTTACACGTTTGGTCTGTATCGATAGTTCTGACATTTCTCCAGCCATGGCTGCCGAGATGTGCATCTGGACTGAGGGCCCATTTTTTAAATCGTTGTGTAACGAAGTATGACTTAAAGGGAAATTTATTAAAAATAGTAAAAACATAATGCAATGGGCCTAGAATTTCTTAAATGTGAATTAAAACAGTTTTGATTAAATTACTTGGGCCCTCAATCCAGACGCGTGCTTAGACTGGCATAGCCTAAATCTCAGAAAGTACTATCTCTGGGTTAATCAATTTTATTTAGGAATTTAGTTAAGAATTTCTTAAATATTTTAAGAAATTCCCAAATCTGTAGAATATGACATTACAGTTTTATGGCGGTATATCTAGGGCCCTCAATCCTTTAATGTCTTTACTGAGGAATCTGCAAAACATGAATTTATCTGAAGAAATAGATTAATAGGACTTTAATATAGTTTGCTTAGATACTTCTGTGAATTAGTTAAAAAGAAATAATAACTCAAAAGTGAATTGTTAAAAAGTAAATGAGAATCGAATTTTACTAAAACGTCTGAACTGAGAGCCCATTATTTTCGGCTTTATTGACTAGGCTCAACCTCATAGATTAAGTGAAATTAAAATAAGTTCTTTTTACTATTTTTTAATTAAAATTTAACATATCGTCCGTTCTTCTAAATGCAACACTTTAAGAGAAAATTGATTTTTAATTTTTTGTGGGCGAAAATTATGTAGGGTATACATGATTTAGTTACTTTTTTGGACAGAAAATCATATCATATGTCATCGTCTCTATGGACAGTTTCTATGCAGCACCAGAGATGTCACAATCCGCATATCAATCAAATTCATTTCGATGAATAAAACACAATCGGTATAAATTTACGAAAACACACACCACACACCACATTTACTTATATTAAGTAATCTAAAAATATTCTGTTATCGTAACATCAATTTAATTACAAATTATTTGTAACAACTATTCAAATAAATGGTTACGATTGGTATAAATATAAGAAAACTATTTACTTCACATAAATGTAACCTAAAAATAGCCTGATATTGTAAAAATACAATTTACTTACAAACTTTTTGTAACAACTATTCAAATAAACGGTTTAAATCGGCAAAAAATTAGAAGCAAGAGAAGAATATTGGATGGAACTGGGATGGAGAGGAGGGATTAGAAACTTTGGGAAGCGGTAGGACGTGAGCCTTCTTCCAAGCTGAAGGAAGGAGTTATTGAAGGGAGAAAATTAACTATGTGAGTAACGACAGGAACTTTTCCACTTAAAATATGGTAAGAACATTTGGAGTCGTAACCTACCGCTTTAGTGGAGATGTAAAGGATACATTTCTAAATGTGTAGATCAGTAATTGGGTGGCAAGGGAAAGTAGTTTTTTACTGGCAAAGGAAGATTAAAGAGATTTTTGAGATTAGAAGATTAAACATAGTCAATGAGAGTAATTGGGGCCTTAGAAAAATGTACATTAAGGTCCATCTTATCAGAAGAACTGTTGCTAGAGGCTTTACCAATACCAAGAGTATTTAAAAACTGCCATACTTGTGTTGGGTTGAAGTTGTCAATTGGTGAATGGAATGTGGTGCCTTTTCGCATTCCTACACAGACGACTGCAGCCATTTTGCATCCTTTTCTAAAGGTCCCAGTTTTCCTCAGTAGGTCGCTTCCTGTACAGGCGCTTAGCTTTGTCTCGCTTAGCCATCTGCTTTTTTATTGCTGGAGATAGCCTCACCTTTTTCAAGGGCGCGTGTGCCGCATATAAATCCAACATTGTCTTGCTGAAGATTGACACCATAGTTTCCATATCCTCGCAGGCGTTTATTGGAGACCATTCAATACCACCCGCTCCAGCTCTCAAACGCTCCAAATCAATGTTTTTAAAACAACGAAGAGAAACAAATTTGGCCTTGCGTTTAGGAGGTCGAATCTTGTAGGAAAGATAAATAAGGTTTTGGTAAGAAAAAGGAGCAGGAAGCTGTCCATGTGTGGCTAATTCGTTAGGGTCGGTAACTAGAATGAGATCTAATAGAGAATGGAAGAGTGAGGAGCCCTGTGAGTAGCGTTTTACGGCAGTGAGTGCATATTAACAGAAGAGACAAGAAATTAGCGTTTACGGCAGCGCGAATCTCCTTTCAGCAGAAAAGTGTTGAAGTTTCCGAGAGTAAGAGTATGCTCTTATAGTGCGGCAAGATTGTCCAAATGAACTTCAAAAGAAGAAAAGCAATTAATTTTGCAATTTGGACTATTATAGACTCCTAAAAGTAACTTAGTATGTAGGAAGTCTATTTCAATAAAAAAGGTGTTCGGAAAAAAAATTGTAAACACTCGCAGACTAGTCAACTATCTTGTAACAGATATCTCCACGGAGATAACTAAATAGCAACTCCTCCACATCCCTTGCCCGTTCTGTCATTGCGCACATTGCAGTGAAGTGTTAAAGATATAATAAAATATGCTTAAATTAAAACCCAGTAATCAGCAATTATTGATAACGTTGAAACAGCAACAACATTAACAAAGGAAAAATGCAAAACAATCATGATTTTATTCAAATGAAATAAGCAATATTAAAGTGATCTGTGTCGATATCACAAAACAGCAACACTGATAATAATAATATCCTTATATTAGTTTTGGTAATTACTTATGAAATTGGCGTTTTGTAAGGGAGGAACATAAAGTCGTTTTTTTTTTAAATATAATTTATTCATTTAATCAAAGTATGTATTGCTATTGCTATCTAGACACTTTTGCCATCTCATAGGTAGTTCATTGATCCCTTTACTAAAATAACCATTCGAACAAAAAAAAAACGAACAATAAAATCTTTGAAGGCGCTTTGGACTGACTGGCGCTTTCGGAGTTCAATTTTTCCCTTGCAAGAACTATCCAAATTTCGAAAAATGGTAATCTGTTGGAGCAAGGTCTGGGGAGTACGGTGGATGTCTCAGACATTCTAATTGAAGCTCCTCTAATTCGGTAGCCGTCTTTATGCAGTGTGTGGTCTAGCGCAGTCAGCGTTGTCCTGAAGCAGCAGTGGCCTAGAGCGATTGACCAGCCTCGGCTGTTTAGCAGCTAGCTTTTCCATAATGGTTTGCAGTTGCTGACAAAAGACATCCGCCGTAATAATCTTGCCAGATTTAAGAAAGCTGTAGTGAACGACACCGGCACTAGTCCACCAAACGCTCACAAGTAATTTTTTTTGAGTCAATTTTCGTTTGGGGCAGGATTTGGCTGGTTTGCCAGGGTTCAGCCATTACGATGAGCGTTTCCGATTATTGTACAGGATCCACTTATCATCACAGGTAATGATTCGATTTAAAATCCCTTCATTATTGTGCCGGTTAAGTAATGTAACGCAGTCGACGCGTACCTTACCTTACATGCTGCCGAGGCCCCTTGTTAGTCTGTGGCTAAGCTACACTTTGGCTGCACGATATAGTGTTGTCCAGTTTAGACGCAGCAATGTATCACAAAATGAAAACAAAACGTATGCTTTGCAAAACACACTTTTTATTTTCTTTTACAAAAACTTTATTGCGGAAATGTGCGTGGCTCCCTGGCTACTGTTTTGGCGAAGGTCTTCGATGGTCTCCTGGATACTCAGCTCAGCAAGTTTATTGACCTACACGATGCCCAATTTGGATTTCGTGAGACTCTGTCAACTGAAAGTGCTATATTGACTCTAAAACACACAGTTGCTTACTATGTGGATAGGAAAACACCCATATATGCCTGCTTTCTTGATCTATCGAAGGCCTTCGACCTGGTTGATTATAATAAGCTCTGGACTAAGCTTGGGGAGGTCGGGGTTCCGGCCGAACTCACTAATATATTTTCTTTTTGGTATACCCACCAGAAAAATTTTGTCAAGTGGGGAAACGCATATTCTGAAGAATATACTCTTAAGTGTGGAGTTAGGCAAGGGGGACTGACCTCTCCAAGACTTTTTAATCTGTATGTCAATCAGTTGATGGGTGAGCTCAGCGATAGCCATGTTGGATGTCATATAGATAACGTTTGCGTCAGTAACATCAGTTACGCGGACGACATGGTGTTGCTGAGTCCATCCGTCGGAGGGCTAAGGAAACTATTAACAATCTGTGAGGCCTACGCTGAGGGTCACGGCTTAAAGTACAACGTTACAAAAAGTGAGTATATGTTTATCAGAGGGAATAATAAACAACCAGAGCATATTCCACCAGTGTTTCTCAACGGGGTATCTTTGAGTCGGGTCTCTCGGTTTAGGTACCTGGGGCATATTGTGACCGAAACCCTGCATGATGACGCAGACATTGAGAGGGAGCGGAGGGCATTGTCGGTGCGCGCTAACATGTTGGTGCATAGGTTTGCGAGGTGTACAGCACAAGTAAAAATAACTTTGTTCAGAGCCTATTGCCAAAGTTTTTACACCAGCGCCCTATGGACCAGCTACACGCAGCGGGCCTACAGTGCTCTCAGAGTCCAATATAACAACGCCTTTAGGATTTTGCTGCGACTGCCTCGATTTTGCAGTGCCTCGGGCATGTTTGCCGACGCGAGGGTGGATGACTTTTACGCTATTATGCGCAAAAAGTCAGCCTCACTAATTCGCCGAATTCGAGGGAGTGGCAACGGAATCCTAAGGATGATTGCAGACAGACCAAATTCGGCAGCTGTGGGAAGGCTCATCAGGCTGCATGTCACTTGAGTGCCTACATATTTGTGTTTTTTTTTTTTTATTGAATAATTTAGTTAAATATAATTTCAATTTTAGTTCATTTTTAATTATTTATTTCAATTTAATTTTAATTTATTTCAATTTAATTTTAATTTATTTTTCAATCTTATAGTTTGATAAAATTTTGTACATGACTAACATAGTTTTAAGATAATGTAATACTAACAAAATATGGACATTTGAATCGTCTGAATTAAACGAATTTTATTTATTTTTTAAGCATATTGTTTGTTTTTTAACCTTAATATATAATCAAGTGATTCTATGGGTGTCCACAGAGTAAAGAAGGTTTATTTAGACAAAATTACATTTACACCTAAAAATTGCAATTTGATGAATGCAAATTATTCATCCTTTTTTTTAATTTGCCTGTTTTTATTAATGTCAGGCATACACACAAAAAAAGGTCGATTTGTTTGCACCACTATGGATTATCAACGTGCGACAGTTGTAAATCACTATCTCATCATTACTACATATAAAAAAACTTTTTTGCAAAAAAATACTACCAACTTCCAAATGAAAAACTACAAAGTGAAAAATAACTTAACTTTTGGAAGTCGGTGTCTTTCGTAGGTACCATTGTTTTGAGATATACCGACTTCCAAAAGTTAAGTTATTTTTCACTTTCATTTGGAAGTCAGTAGTATTTTTTTGCAAAAAAGTTTTTTTATTTTTCCCTTTTTAGTTTTACCTACCTAATAGCAAGTTTTTTATTAAGGTCCCTATAACTCCAGAATAGATTAACCGAATAACATGAAACTTGAACATAACCGGTGAAATGAGAGATCTGCGTACCCCTTTAGAGCGTACTAGCGTGATGTTATGTTATGAAATGGTATAAACAACAAACAGACATGCGATTGCAGCAATCCCGAGAGTTTTGCCGTTACTTATTGAAGAGTTCTGTTGTGTATCTAGTTCATCATCAGACCTTCACCAAATTAAAATGGGACCAATTTCGAAACATACTCTTTCAAACAAAAAAAGAATTTTCAAAATCGGTCCACAATTGACGGAGATATCGGTGAACATACACAAAAAAAAAAACATGAAGTCGAACATAGAACCTCCTCCTTTTTGGTAAGTCGGTTAATTATAATACAAAGTCCCTTGTCATGTCTGTCTGTCTGTCTATTCGCGGTTAACTCAAAAACTACTGAACGGATTTTTTGTGGTTTTCGCCAATAGACAGAATGATTCATGAGGAAGGTTTAGGTGTGGGTTTTAGTAAATTGGTTCGAATATTATGACGATAATTGTTGAAAATGTCGGCAAAAGTCAATACACCTGGGAGCTTTCATCGAAAACGCGGCCTAATCAAATTAAAAAATGATATAACAAAACAATGTGATGGTGGGATATTCCTCTTCTGCAGGTCTACAGAAAAGTCCGCGATGGCATATATCTATCTTTTAAGGATAGCTTACTATACCCATTCTAACTTCTACAAGAATGGTCACGTACAATGGGTAATTGTAAAAGGTATTTACACGAATACAGTATTAATCCTTATCAACTTAAATACGTTAATACCTTGCACATTTCATGCACAGTATGATAATCCATATAATTTAAATGTCTTTAATCTAATGAATTATCGCAAGGTAACAAAGAAACGCGCGCGAAAATAAATTCAAGCGCGGATCTCACACCGATACCAGCTCACGAGACTCGCTTGATGCGATCACCGTCACACCGCGCTTCTCGCGGTCGCCTACTGTTGCTATATTAAGAAACGTCCTCACTGAGAGCATTCGCGTGTAATGCGCATTCGACGTCGAATATTCGAGTGGTGTGAACGTTGAGCCGAGCGTTACAAAGCTTACACGCAAGCGCGAACTTCGGTCGGTGTGGACGTCACAACGATTTTCGCGGAAACGGCTCGCATTCGAATGTTCACGCAAATAAAACGCTCAAAAGCGAGTACTCAGATAATAAAATCAATGAGTATGTATGTAGGAATATTACTGGCCTCTTGTAAAGCAAGGAACAGTGTGTTTGTGACCTTCTTGGTCAATCGTATTATCGAATGAATCACATTTAACGAGATCGTATGCGAATGCTCCAAGCTCGCAAGGGAATGTTCGACTCGAACGTTCATAGTTTTGCTCGAACGTGAATTCTGGGCTCGCTGGGAAGCATTTGTTGCTCGCCTACGATAGCTTGTTTACAAATGCTCGCGAAAGAATGCTCCCAGTGAGGACGCTCCTTTAGCCGAGCGATAACGTGCGCGTATCCAATAAACAGACTTTAGAAGCGAATGTTTATAGTTTTACACTTTTTTGCAATTAGGTGATGACTGGAGGCATATGTGTTAATTTGCTTTCTTATTGGGTGTTGTTGGAAGGTTGAAACTGCGTTGGTTTTGTTTTACATATTGAATTATTTTAAAGTAAAATATCAAGGTCACCGTTTAAGGTTACCTAGACGAAAATTCTTCCGTACAAACGTAGTCTAACGATTACTGCACTGTTTGACGATGTATGTTCAAAATAAAAAATTATATCAATTTGTCTCATCATTATTTAGCCCTGTATGGAAAAAAAAGGAAAAAAATAATTTAGTTGTGATCGTCAAAAGTCCCATATTTCAACACTAATTTTAACGCATCTCTCATCAGAAATAAATACCATAAGAAGAAGGAAAATTGCAAAACGGCCACCATACCATCCCTCCATAGGGATAAATTAGTAAATCAACAATGCAAATAATTTTATTTTGAATATATACATTTAGTCGTTTTTTCATGATATCTAGACTCCCAAAGGTCTTTTTATAAAATTTCGCGCTCGTTTTCGTCCTAAATCATCCATTTCGATACAAATTTGCAAAACTGCTAATTCGTTCGCGAACTAGCTTCTTACTGCTCTTCACAGCATCTATATCTTTTGCACGTGTTGTCGGATGAGATAGCATGCATTTAAACCTCGCGCACAAAATAGTTCGTGCCGTCGAATAGGAGAACCTTAAAGTAAAGTTTCGTCAATTTTTGTTTTGTTTATGGTAGATAGGTCCTTATTTTTTAGAAAAACATGTAGGCATACCCGCCCAAACAGATAATCTACTGAGTAGAATTACTCTATCATCTACTACTCAGGTAAATGATCTCTTGGAATTCAATATAGCGAATACTGTTTCACATGACTGCGCATAAAATGTCCTTATTTAGGAATGTGATATAACAATGTTTCCACTTTCCCTTACCTGGAGGTATACGATATGTTTGAATAACACTTCAATATAAGCAAGTGTTTTTCAAATATCAATATGGGTTTAACCAAATCCCAACCTAATTTTTTGTTTTTATTTGTGATAGGCTCGCGTTTGGTATTGATATTTGAAAGACATTAAGATATATAAGTACAGTTGTTCTATCTCACGACGGCGGATTGGTGATAGTCGTGTGTGTAGATGCACATGTATATTGTTACTGTGTGCGTAAGCGATACTTGAGCGCTTCAGAGCTTACGCACACATAAACAATGTGCATGTGTAAACAATTTTAGTAACAGTGAACAGGTAAATAGGAATACAATATCAATTTATTCCCCCAAGAACTAGGCCTACCGTTAGTAAATCAACATTTAAGACAGTTAAGCCTTATAAATAGCCTAACAGAACGCAAGCTAGATGCCATCGACCACAAATTCAAATGCCGGGGTGCTACTACGAAATTCCAGAAGGAAAAACACAATACTCGACGCTGGAAACGAACTCACAATGCTGGGTAGTACCATTGATCTGTTAGTAAAAGTATAGAATATCCGTTTGCACCGATTGTTTCTACCACGTATCTGGAAAAATGGGTTCCCATCTGAGGTCTTTCCGAAGAGCAAAAATTCAAGGAAGACTTTGAAAAGGGTAGACAACGCACCTGTGGGTGCCTCTGGTGTTGAATAGGCGGTGGCCATTTATCCTCAGATGGGCCGCCTGCTTATATGCCACTCCATGTCATAAAAAAAAAACAAAAAGCCATTCCTACTTCGAATTGTATCAAGATTGTCTGACTAGTTTTAGAATCAAAAAGTCGTTGAGAGCAGGCCTTGCGTAGCATTCTCCACTGACATCGGCCACACTGTTTTCCAACTATTTTCTTAAAAAACCGGCCAAGTGCGAGTCGGACTCGCGCACGAAGAGTTCCGTACTTGGTAACTTGGTGACCTATCCATAGATACCCCACACGTATGGGATTGATGAAAAAATAATTGAGTTTCAGTTCTAAGTATGGGGAACCCCCAATTTTTTTTCTATTTTTGTGTGAAAATCTTAATGCTGATCACAGAATACATCTACTTACCAAGTTTCAACAGCATAGTTCTTATAGTTTCGGAAAAAAGTGGTTGTAACATGTCCGTATGTCACAGCCACTTTTTTCAGACAGACAGACAGACATGACGAATCCATAAGGGTTTCGTTTTTCGCCATTTGGCTACGGAACCCTATAAAGGCCTTTCCTATGAAAATGTGATTGATTACAGTAAACGATAAAAAACCAAGGGAATATGAAATGAGCCTCCAATCGAGATTTTTGTTCGAAATTCAAGATTTATGAGCCTGTCTGTACCAAGTTTTGTAACCACCTTGCCGTTTATTTAAATTTTATTGCCAATGTAAAAAAAGTTTTGTGAAAAATTGTGAAAAAGAGAATGTTGAAATGGATGTGCGGAGTGACGAGAGTGGATAAAGTGAGAAATGAGTATATTAGAGGCAGTTTGAAAGTGGCGCCAGTGACAGAAAAGTTGAAAGGAAACCGTTTGTCCGGGTATAGTCATGTAATGAGGAGGGATGAAAAGCACGTTACTAAAAGAGTTATGAATATAGATGTAGATGGATGGAGAGAGAGGGGACGGTCAAAGAAAAGATGGATGGACAATGTGAGGGAGTGAATATGAAAGAAAAGGGCGTCAGTGATGGAGTGACAGGGAAAAGGATGGTATGGAAGAAGAAAACGTGTTGCGCCTACCCCAAGTAACATGGGACAAGGGCAGGAAGATGATGAATGTAAAAAAAGTTTTAATGTGATCTTTTTCTTATCGAAATTAATATCAGAAGGAGCTAAAATATTGCTTGTTTGTAAGTCGTTATTTCTAGAAGTACTGACCCAATTAAGCATATTCTTTCACTGGATAGGATAGGATAGATGGACCTCTTTTCCGGACTTAGACTCGCATTTGGTCCGTTGTGCGTGCAGGCCTCCTCTCTGTGAGAGAGAAAGGGCCGGGAATCCACTACGCGGACCCAAAGTATGTTAGTGGATGTCACATGTCTTAGAACATTTGGTTCTATGACATGCGGTTTCCTCACGATGTTGTCCTTCACCGATTTGAGAGCAGTGGTGATGTAATAATTTAGACCAAGTAAAGCGCCTGCCTGGTGTCGAAACCACGACATGGATCTTCTAAGTCGCGGCCGTTACCACTGGACCACCACTGCTCTATATTCTTTCACTGATAAAAATAGAAACGCACAAGACCGATCAGTGTGGCGACGCTTGGGGAGGCCTATTTCCAGCAGTGAACGTCTTTCGGCTGATATGATGATGGTGATCAAAATGTGAAAAATCGCTGAGTTCCACAGGCTACTTCTTATGTCACAAATTCTTTTGGTTAGGCTAAAGGGATAAAGCCACGGGATATAGCAGGTTTGAAAGCAAACAAATGCTCTTTCAGTGAATTGGTGTTGAGTTTATTCTAGTATTTTCTTTAGAACCATCTGTGCAAGTAGTTAGTTTAAAAATTAATTTAGAAGTACAGTTTTTAATTATAAAAGAAATTAATTATTATAATAACAAATAATTTTTATTTTTAACAAAAATATAAAAGCCCAGTTTATAGGCCCTGAAAATCGCGAAATGAGGAATGGAAATCTTCAGAGGATAAAGATATTAGGCCAAAAATTTTAAACAGCCTCTATTTGTGGAGAACCTTCTTTTAGATCTCCCGAATTAGCTGCCCAGCTGGAAAGGCAAACACTTTCCTAGTTCTCGTTATTTGCGAATTGGATCGACATATTTCCTATAAGAAAATCTGCCTCATCACTACGCGCTCGTTCTAAACGGTTGGAGCTGACGAGGCGACGCTAGCCTGCGTGCAACTCCGCAACTAAAGGGCGCCGCAGCCGAAATGCCTTCAGGACTTCGCGGCGCCCCAGGCTGCCAGCGCGACTGCGCCGCCAATCTTTATATATTAGTCTATGTGCGCCGCTTTGACACAAGTTGTCAAATTCTGTCTTATTTTTAGTGTTTTTTTTACTTATCTTTTAGTTTTTTATTTATTTTAATTGTAAATATTAATTAAGTGTTACAATAAAAATAGTTAGATGATAAATGGTAGCAGTGATGTGGTGTAAAATAGTGCGTGTCAACCTTCATCATCTCTAAACATCCTGGAGAGGTGTCCTCTGTGCACCCAGGCACGTTTCTTTAAAGGTAAGCGGGGTCTGAACGTGCTTATTGGGAAGGCTCATAAGCCCCAAAATGCCTCCACTTCAGACCCTGTTGTTATTACACCTCCTACACCAGCTACATCCACATTTGACCCTTTTTGGAAAAAACTATCAAAATTCAAAAATTCTATTCCGGTTTTAAAACGAGTTCCCCGCGGCGCTAGACCTCTAGTGGCACAACATCTTGCAGGTTGCATCCGCCTTGCCGTCCGGGAGAACTCACAAAGTGCTTGGGAACATCTTCTCACCTTCCCTTACAGAATTTTAAACATTCAAAAGAATTTGGCTAGCAAAAAGACATTAACTTCACAAATTAAAGAAAATTGTAACATTTCGGCCAATAATTTGGATTCAAAATTATCGACACAGAGGTTTACCTCTTCAAGAGGTATATCCCATCTGGTCGAATCGAAATTAGGGGAAGGTGATATTAGCGGAGCAGCCAGGATTCTTTTTAGTAGTGATGTGGTGGCACCGTGTTCTCCAGATACTCTTGCAGCTCTGGAGAGCAAACACCCTGCCCCAGTGGATGGTCTTTCTTTTCCCGACCCTCCCAATCCTGATATTAATACCCTCACCATTACAGGTCGAGAGGTGATCAGAGCCGTGTGTTCCTTCCGGAGTGGCTCTGCTGGCGGCCTCGACGGCCTGAGTCCTCAGCACTTAAAGGACCTTATGTGTTCAGGCGCTGGGGAAGCTGGTGAGTTGCTCTCGAAGGAGCTTACGGCTCTGATGAACCTTATGCTGTCCGGTAAGGTAAACGAATCCGTCATCGACGTCTTGTATGGCGCCAATTTATGTGCCCTGCGCAAGAGGGATGGCGGGATTCGTCCCATTGCCGTAGGAACTACTTACCGGCGTATGGCAGCCAAGATTTGCTGTAAATTGTATGGTGAGGTAGTTTCGGATCAATTTCAGCCCCTGCAGCTTGGTTACGGCTCCAAAGGGGGCTGTGAGGCTGCCGTACATGCATTATCTACCTACCTAAATTCTGGCAAAGGAGAGGTCATCCTGAAGGTTGATATTAAAAATGCATTTAATTCGGTAAATAGGGACACCTTGCTGGCAGAAACTAAAAAAGAAATACCTCAAATTTTTAGTTTTCTCTGGCAATGTTATAGGCATCCATCTAAATTACTTTATCGGGACAACCTTCTGGAATCCGCTGTTGGCTGTCAACAAGGTGACCCTCTGGGGCCAGTGATCTTCAGTCTGGCTATCCACCCAATTATTCGACAACTAAATTCAAAATTTAACGTTTGGTATCTCGATGATGGAACCCTGGGAGGCGATGTAGACACAGTTTTAGATGACCTGCAATTTTTAAAACACCAACTACATTCAATAGGACTAGATCTAAATTTTTCTAAATGTGAGTTATTTTTATCTGACAGTACCGACAGACAAGTGACACTTTCAAAATTCAATAAAATAGCCCCCGAAATCAAAATTATTGAAAAAAGCTCTCTTCGTCTCCTCGGGTCCCCAGTCTTCGATGACTCCTTTCCCGATTTTATTGAGGAAAAAATTCAAAATTTTAACAATATTTCGGAAAGATTGCTGCAAATTAACATGCATTCGGCTATCACCATAATTCGTTTTTGTTGTTTTGGCCCCAAATTAACATATTTCCTTCGTGCTTCCCATCTATGGAAGCACCCTCCTCTTTTAGAAAAAATGGACCAAATTATCCGTCATACACTAACTTTAATTTTAAATGTAGCCATGGACGACCGAGCTTGGGCACAAGCTCGGTCGTCCATGACCGAGCTTGGGCACAAGCTACTCTTCCCATCCGTATGGGAGGCCTCGGCGTCCGCAAAATTTCTAGTATTAGTTTACCGGCATTTATATCCTCGGTCCACGGTACTGAGAAATTAATCAGGAATATCCTAGCACCCATACTGATTAATTTTGATGTGCCGTGCTTCACCGAGGCTATTGATGCTTGGAGACTCGCTTGCCCCAATTGTAATCTCCCCAACTACCCATCATCCCAGAGACGGTGGGATGAGCCGCTCTGCAGAGCAGTTCAGGAGCACCAAATTTCCACTTCTGCCTCTCCTGCCGAGCGCGCTCGCCTGCTGGCTGTGGGTGAGTGGGAGTCGGGCCTCTGGCTTCACGCACTTCCGTCGTCGAACATTGGCACCTTGTTTGACGACACTACTTTCCGCCTCGCTGCTTCCCTTCGTCTTGGCGCTCCCTGTTGTACTCCTCATCGTTGTCACTGTGGCGAAGTTGTCAACAGCCTCGGTCACCACGGTCTTTCATGCAGCCGAAGTGCGGGTCGCATAGCGCGTCACGGAAACTTAAACGACATCATCCGACGTGCTCTCGTCGCCGTCGGCGTTCCGGCCGTATTGGAACCCCATGGCCTGGCACGCGACGATGGCAAAAGACCGGACGGGATGTCTTTGTTTCCATGGAAGATGGGTAGGCCTTTAGTGTGGGACGCTACTTGTGTCGATACTCTTGCGCCATCCCATCTTCCTAGCTCGTCGTGCTGTGCTGGCGCTGCCGCTGCGGCTGCAGAAAACCTCAAGCGGCGCAAATATAATAACCTCATTGGTAGTTATATTTTCGAGCCGTTTGGGGTTGAAACTCTTGGTCCGTGGGGTCCGAGTGCTCACGCTTTATTTAAAGATCTTGCCAAACGCCTAGTTGACACTTCGCGTGACCCAAGGGCTGGCTTTTACCTTGGTCAGAGAATTAGCATTGCCATACAACGTGGCAATGCTGCCAGTCTTTTGGGCACATTACCAGTAGTCAACGATGGGGAGGAGTTTTTCGACGCCATATGTTAGTTAAGTATATTTTTAGGTTTAGCTAGTGAGTAGTTTTTGTGTTAAAGTGTATATGTTTTTAGTATTAGTTATCTAAGTATTTTATACACTGTATATACTTGTATCTATGTAAATAAACAGATATATCATTAAAAAGAACTTATACCAAATGTTTAAAATAAAAAGATTGAGCTTGTCATATTTCTTTGACTGCGTTGCGGTTTTAGTCGTGTTTTATTTTTCGTTTTATATGTATTAGTACTTAGGACTAACTAGGAAAGTAGGTTTACAGCTGCTACACATAAGATTCGGGCAGAAGTACTAACACATTTAATTTTCTTACCGAATTTATTTCGTTTGTTAAAGTCTTTAATTTAATGTTTTGGAATAACTTTTTCTTTACTCTATGACTTATTTGTATAAGCTTTATTTTTCTGGGTAAGTATTAAAAATTGTAATTGTAACATACTATATGTGTATGTTTTTATATCTTAGGTTAGTCGTTCACTGTTCTACTCTTCTTGCTCTCACACACTATTTGTCTACATTTCTTCTTCATATCTCTTTTTCGCGGGTCTGCTGGTAGAAATTTCTAAAGAAATAAGCAGTACCCTTGTACTCCTCTGTCATGGTGTGTTTTCCATATGTATTTTCTGTGTGTACATTAATAATAAAATAAATAAATACTTTCAGAACCCTCAATTCTTTGAATGATGATAACACCCGCCATATTGTTTTTTTTTAATAAATTGTAGCCTAGTTACCCGAACCATGATAACCAATCGATTGACACCTCATTCATAAAAATCAGTTTAACAATTTAGGTGCTACGGTGCAACATTCCTAAATATATAGTATATACCTACATAGACTTTTCAAATCATAAAACCCTTCCTGGCTTTGCCGTAGCCGGGTAATGAAGTTCATTACGAGATGTCATTCTTGTGGGTGTAGACCGCATATACTTGCAATTCATAAGAAATATGAAGGCGATGTCATCCTACTTATATGCCAGCTTATGCTTTCACTACGCGAGCGAGTCTAGGACTTAAGACTTATAATAAGAACCACCCACTTCTCATCATAGGCCGAAGACGAACATACTGTGTGTACTTCATATCTGCGGTGCCTCATATTGCATTACATAATACAATCTGTTGTGTGACGTAAATAGATATCTAGGATATACTATTATGAATTTGAAAAAATCTGCAAGTGGCAGGAAACGTTCTACCGCAATAAAAATATTCTCTGTCCTTCTTGAAGGTCGAATCTACCTCTATACCAAAGTTCACCATTTTCGGTCTGTGATGGTTTATCAAGGCATGCGAGCAACTTCTTACATAAATTAAATGCAAGTTACTGTTATATAACTACTACTTTCATCCACGAGCTAACATTGATCCGGCTCGAAGGACCAATGTTAGCTCGTGGATGAAATTAGTGGACTGTATTTTTAGGCGGATGGTTTATTACCGTTATGATTACAAATTTAAAATGTCCCGGACAAACAATTAGATATTAGGAAGAGGTGTCGATTGGAGCGATGGAGTTTGTGGTAGCGAGTGGTCCTCGACCCGCGCCGTGCTGCGTCGATGTCGCGTCGCTCACCCACACATCAAAGCCGCGTGGGCCACGCGCGAGTGTGTCAAGTGCAGACGGCGCGCGCTGGCCGCGAGTGTTGGGTTCAAATCCCAACACTTACCGAATTGAATATTTAAATAACCACCCAAACGGCCACAGAGTGGAATAGACGTCACTAAGTCACTATTCTAACCATAGACTCTAAAGCATTCTATCAGAAATCTAAAGAAAAATGTCGAAATATAAAAAATCACCGAAATTTCGCACACAGTTGCATGTCATTCTCATAAGTACCATTTTACCAAGAATAGTTAATTTCCACAATTTCTGAATTAAGAGTATGACGTTTGAGTGTTTGAGAAACTCTACTGGAGCCTGAAACCTGTCAAACTTTGGCTTTATGCAGGGTATAACAGTTCTTAACTAAAAATTACTCAGTGCAGAAACCTTTTATCTAGGCTCTCATGAGTAAAATGTGAACCATGTAGGTCGCCGTTAGGCTTTGTAATTAAACGGAATATATAAAGCTGTACCTAAGTTTGTACAACCACAATAAAATTAATTCAAACGGTTGAACATCGTGCGACTACCCTCGTGTAAAACATAAAATGTCTAATAAATCACTTGCAAACACTTTAGAAGTGAGAACGGGTCCATAATAGCCACAACATTAATAGATGTGGATAACCTTAATCAAACTGAAACTATTCCGGGTAGGATTACAATTACTGTTGTGGGGTAATGGGGTAACTCGACTGGTGGGTAAGATGATAGGAGTGATACATGGACTATTGCAGGGCTTGAAGCGCGGGTCAAATGAAGAAAACTTTAGCCCGATTTCCGACTCAAAAGGCCAGGATAATGTAGTAGAGTGACTAAGTACTGAAGTACTTATGTTATTTTTCAAGTAGATAAGTGAACTTGATATACAATTTAAGTTCGTAACATTTGATGAAACATTAACCAAAGATTTATGGCCAAATCTATTTATTTATTTAGGGAAAACAAACAGTTGTATACAAAAAACATACAAATTGTCTTAAATATATGACTTAACAAATATACTACCCACTACATTTTCCACAGATTACTACCCTAAGCTACACTAAGACAAACAGATTGGCAAACATTATTGTAGTCAGAATATGTAGAAACATTAAAAGCTACTGTTGATCCTTCAACATTTTGATTATGTTAGTTTTAAAGGTATATCTGCTTAGAAATAATATGTCAATTGCACAAGAAAAAATCAAAGTGTCTGCCATAAGAATTTCGTTGTTTATATTCATGGGTTCTTTCTTCACATACATACATAAACTCACGCCTTTTTCCCATGGGGGTAGGCAGAAACAACAGAACGCCACCTGCTACGATCCTTATATACTTATTTTGTTTCACACACATTCATATCAAATCAAATCAAATCATATTTATTTGCGTAAAACATGGTATAAAAAGGTCTTACAGTACAAAAATAGAGCAGACATGTTTTGCCAAGATTGAACACAGCATGCAAATATTTGGGATAACAATTTCCATAACAAAATTATTATTATATTATAACAACGCTATTTTCGCTCTAGGAATTGTTTTAGACTATAGAAGTTGTTATCAATTAACCATTCATACAATTTATTCTTAAAAGCATATCTAGATTGTAACATTTTCAGATTACCAGGTAATTTGTTATAAATTCGTACACACATAGTTAAGCAGCTTTTATTGTACTTAGCAAGCCTGGGAGTACTGTTAAGTACGAGTCTGTGAGGATCTCGTCGGCTTCGAGGATTAATATCGTTTGCCAATTTAAATAACTCCTTGTATTTCCAAACACACATGGATATTTCATTAATATTGTAGCGTTACGTATAGCTCCGGAGAGCTATACGTAAGCCACGTTAATAAAATTAAAGAATAAAAGGTTAAAAATTAAATTAAAGCTATGAAAATTAAAAAGGGATATAGAGTATAAAAAATAAGGTCTGGCTTCATACGAAGTGCCGTTGTATGAGGTCGGGACGTCCTTGCAGGCAACAGGACGGACAGGAAGTCTTCAAAGTTGAGAAGGAGGCAACCGCAGACCTGGGCAGCGTGGCACGTTGTGATGCGACAGCTGGTGGAGCGCTGCCGTGGCATGTGGGCCCTCGTGTATAGCGTGCGCACCCTGCGCGTACTGCTGGAGGTCTCGCGCGGCCTCAGCGCGCAAACCGACGCGCCGCTGAGGTCCTGTCAGCCGCAGTTCATATTCCACGTGCCAGAATGGCACACCTTGTTATTCCAACTGGCACATCGTAGTAATGAGCAGTAAAACATACTTTTAAGAGTCCAAGGCAATAATTTATTATTTTCAGAGATTCTATTACACTCTTTCACAAGTAGAATTCATTACAATTTTATTAGTACATCGTAGATAAGAATATACTTTGTATTTTTAGGCTAAAACATGTCTTTCCAAAATATTCCACCAAAATTCCAACTGTCAGCGTTCAGAGCTGATTCCAGACTGAAAAAAGCTGAAGCCCGTTTTTCATTCGATCTGCCATCTCTTCTCAATTTCAAATTCAAATCTCCATCAGAACAGAGCGAATAAAAACGGCCTTACAAAGGCGGGTCAGTCTGCTCTGACCTTACAATAATGTACAACTAGCTTAAGGAAAGGTCTAGGTATTATAGTCCATGGTACCTATGGTATGTCTATGGCTTTAAGAAAATAAAATAGACAGACATATGCCATGTCAGATAAAACGTCACAGTAGAAAAATATTACAAGAAGAATTATAAATTACGAATATAATTCAAGTTTAGATATTTAAAACAGTCAGAGATAACTAAATATGCTTTCCAGATGTAATAATACAAAGAATATATATAAAAATGAGTTACACAAATTGATGCGATATCAAAAGATGTGAAGATGGATTGTGGAGTGTTATGAAACGTAAGTAGACCTTTAATAAATACCACAATATACAGACAAGGTAGCGGTAACAAGCCAAGTTTCTTAAATACTGGCTGACATGATTCCTCTGGATGAAGTCCATAAAGAGCCCTAATGCATTTTTTTTGAGCAACAAATGTTCTATTCTGGTCGGTACTATTACCCCATATTATAAGTCCATAACGTAATATGTATACATACATCTAGTCATACACACACGTCGGTTATGGGTACTGCGCACTTGTCCTTTCTGAAGAACATCACCTATGGGCGTCCCCACCCGGTGTTTCCATTCACGTCTGCCTTGTAAATACCTTTCGTTAGTCACCTTTCAGGCCAAACCATCTTAACATACTCTTTTAAATTTTAGTCACTACATCTTCTTTTAAACCACAACGTTGTCTTATTACCTCATTCCTCAATCTATCATTTAAAGTTACACCACAAATACTCCGCACGGAGCGCATTTCTACTGCATTAATCCTACTTTCATGTCTTTTTTGCCATACCCAAACCTTCACTTCCATACAGTCAGTGTAGGCACCAGCACGCTGTTGTGAACGGCGACATCTGATATATTATTTCAACTTTCTGTAATGCGTCGTAAATGCAATATATTACGGCGTAGCAAAAATCTGTAATGATACCATCACATAGCGATCGTCATCTGTTTGGTCAGCGAATCGAGTATGATTATCTTGTTAGAATCTTTTGTTGTAGTACCACGTAAATCCTCGATGAAGGTCGGTTGTAATAGATGTTTATCATCAGTATAATGCTATGTTTACGCTCCTCTGCCTGCAGGAAAAACAAAGTGCCTACACACTGCCTATAAAAGGTATGTCGATACCGCTGAAACTTTTACGATAACAACCTATTTGCTGCTACTTCATCATTATAGTCTTATTACAAACTTGGTCTTTAGTTACTCGAAGATTAACAGTTGACAACACACCTATATTCTTCTCAACGTAACATAAATCAATGATTAGTTTAGGACAAAAGTTTACGCACTCGTTATACCAACAGACGGTATCTACAAATTATTCTGTAACTTTCCTCTCAAATACGAACATGGAACCCAGAATGTTATTGTGTGAAGTGACGTATATCAACGTTAGAAATGTGGTTTGCACACATGTGGGACCTATCAAGTGGGTTTCAAGTCAAGCCAAACATCCTCACGGTGGATTAAAATCTCTGTAAATATTGCCAGTGACATCCATGTTGGCACACGTTCGCACAATGGAGTGTCAATTGAACTGGACCCGAGGATCGTGTGCCGAGAGAATTTATAAAATCTGGCCCGGACGACCTGTGCTTCCACGTGTTGTGGTTGTTGAAAACTTTCTAAATTTTTGTTTTGGTAACGGACATTCCTACAGGAATGTTTTTTATATTTTAACTAGCTCTTCGCCCGCGAATTCGTTCGCGTGATCTTGTTTTCCTATAAATGACTTTCTTATGTGTAGTTAGTGAAGGGGACCAAAAATAAGCTAATATGAAATCAATAAAAAATGGGGTACCTATCGTAGATATACAGTGTTTATTAGTTTGGTACGATTCGTTATTTGACTTAAATAATAATAAATTTTAGGTTACCGCCACATAGTAAAAGCCTCCCGTCAAAACGTAATAACCCCGTTTTGCCCCGTTAAGAGTCGAGTTTTGAACAAACCAAATACTTATATGTCACGTCGAAGTACCTATGAATCGTAGAATCGCCATCTTTAACCCCAATGTCTAGAGGCAATTTCTTTATTCTTGACTGGAGCGGGTTACTTCAATAACACACAACACTGGATTGAAACTCAAGAGTGTTTATTTGATTTAGTTACAGGCACTTTGAGTTTTCAAATGAACTTGAAGCTAGAACCACATCGTGTGGCTTGCTAGATCGCAAAGCCCTTGTCGATCGCTGGAGGAGATCTAGCAAGAAACTCCAGGACACTCTTTTTAAATGTTTTTATAGATTACACAATCACTTTATGACAATTAATTAGGTTTTCAAACATCTATTCGATTACATTTATTAATCAGTTCTTATTTTTCACACATAGTCCGCGCGATGCGCGTTCTAAGTGGGCGGAACTTCCATATTGTTTTTGTTTAGACACTAATTACTTGGATAGTTGAGTAAAGTTAGCAAACAATACTAAAATGCTGATCAGTTAATTATTTTAACATTAAACAACCTCAATACTCACAAATACAAAGTGGTTTGTAGTTTATTATTGAAATAGTCATCTAATAACAAAACTATTCAAGTTTCCGGTGATCTAACAATCTTACTAATTAGAAAGTTTCTCATTATTACATAGCTGTGTAAAATAGTCTTATGACTTCTTAGTATTTAATCATTTACTCAAATTTGTTTAGTTCTCGTATTAAATTATTAAATCTGGTTATTGGTCATAGAAATTATAACATCCGCCATTGTTTGACAACTTAATAAGAATAACATAATGAAACACATTTACTTCGTCAAATGTGCAATAGTTAAAATGAGAACAAATCCAAAAGTCCTACAATAAGTGTTCCTGTTTAATTTAAACATCTCGTATTAATTAAACATTGAAATTAGCATATGAATTATGAATCAATACTGATTCCACAGTGAGCCAATAGATGGCGCTGAACTCAAAACCCAACTTAAATAGACATAGACACTTAAAACGATTAGTTAGGATAATAAATTAGCAAATTCACGCCTACGCGGCGACACGGCCATTGTGATCGGAGGCTCGTGCTCTGGGCCTTCCGGTGTCCTCAGTCTCTGTGTTTCTTGGTTGTTATCTGTAATAGCGGAGAAATATTTGTCGGCAGATTATTGTTGTTTATCATCCTACAGTATTAATTAAGTTTAGAATCTGATAACAACTGATTTTATTTATCATTGACAGCTTGTAATAAATCTAAGCTGAATATGCCTTATTTTGGAAATATTGAATGTATTTTTACACCCACAGCTATATGCTTTAGGTATTCTACTTGCTATATGGTAAAGACCAATGTTGTTAGGAAACAACTAACTGCTACATGTCATGTCAATGAAGGCATACAATTTCTATTTCAGATTTTTGACATGGAATAATCAGTTGCTAGCTTATTTAGTCCAATTTGAATCTTGTTTGCAGAATGTTATTGTTTGTATTATCTTACAATATTCATTGATTTGTAATAGGTAATAGTCAGTTTCAGTTATCAATTTATCACTGAATACTTATGAAATTAGGTAACTATTAAGTTTATCTCAAATGAAAATATTTGATGCATTAATGAGCACATACCTACTTATAAGAAGGCTTACATAGCAGCCTTGTATTTGGTAAGTATAGTGTAGGTAGTGTAGGAGTATTGTGATCAGCTGTTTTTTGTTTAGTTTCATTCTCACGGGACGGTAATGCTCTGTGATAGACACAAAGTCTTTGATTTGACAGGATTTAAGGATAGGATCAGGAACACCGCTCTGTGATAGACACAAAGTCTTTGATTTGACAGGATTAAAGGTTAAGGAGTTTAGGATCATTGCTCCGTGACAGGCACGAAGTCTTTGATTTGACAGGATATAAGGAACCAGGCTCTGGGTGGTCTTGTACACCGTGGACCCAGCAGGATAACATGAGAGATTGTTCATTAGCGGCCTCCACGCCTAACCAATGGATATTAAATCTTTATTAGTTGCTTCCACAGCAAACCAATAGATTGTGTGTTGTATTATCACTATTAGTTTCCTCCACGGATTACTAACAGACAGCTTATTGTGTTATCATTATTAGTTGCTTCCACAGCATACCAACAGTATAGTTTATTGTGTTATCATTATTAGTTGCTTCCACAGCATACCAACAAGATAGTTGTGTTATCATTATTACTTGATTCCACAGCATACCAATAGGATAGTTTGTTGTGTTATCAATCTTAGTTGCTTCCACAGCATAATAAGATAGTTTATTGTGTTCTCATTATTACCTCAAATCCATCTCCATGGATGCTGATAGTTTGGTGTTGATATAACCTATTATTTTATTAAGTGCCTCCAGAGCTATAGGTTATTGGACATCTCAATAATTAGAGCTTGTTTTATTATTCATTTTTATAATTGACTAAATATGACAATAGAATAGCATAAACTGAAACGAGTTACAAAAACATAATAATAACAGTAGTCCTCCTGACTGTTGAGCCATCTGCATAAGGAGGTACTATGGTGCACAAGGCCAATGGCTCAACATGCTTTTTGAAGCATGGGGGTTCACCAATTTCAAAACTCTGGGCTGCTACAGAGGAATCCCTATTGGAAAAACCCCATAAACAAATTTTGCCCAACCTAGGAATTGAACCCAGGAATAATAATTTAAAAGTACTTTGTTGCATGGTAGTATCATGCACAAGCGTCATGTAGTTATTCGACATGGCTATTGTGTTGAGCCTTCTGATACAACAACACCGTATCAGTTAGCGAGGTGAGTAGAAGATAGTTTGAAAACTTCTCACCTTTTACTTTAGTTATGTTGGGCTGGAAGTCATTTTTCAGCTGACCTCTATTTGGTGGCTTGTATGTATGTTGGTAGCTTCTAAGGTCCTGACCCGGCGACACGGTCACTTGCAAACCAGGTATTTTTAGTTTTGTTTCCACATCCTTGATAATACTTGACTATGTAGGTAACCATTTTGATTTTTGATATGACACAGGAATCTGGAATGTGAGAAGGTATACAGATAAATAATAATAAAAGAAAAGATGATCCTATTAATATTTAAATAAGTAGGAGTTAGTACTGATAACAATTAAATTATGTTATTGTTTTGAAATAGTAAGTGAGTAATTCAAAGTTAACTAGAATCTGATGACACTGAAATGAATAACTATGAAGATTGCTGCATTACTTATGACGGTGTTTGCACTAGCTAAAGATTAATGTTAAAACATGTTGAAAACTACTTTTAATGATGCATGTTTGCATACCACACACGCAACAACCTATTTACACACCTATTACAAACCTATTTCATTACAAAACATTTATGTGTGAACAAGTTTGAATACAAGCTAGGTAAAAAGTTGCAAAAAGAAAAGAAAGTTATTGAATGCTAAAAGTGACAAATTATCAAAAAACAAACCTGTCTTTTGATTGTTTTTATTCTGTGCAAGTGCATGCAATAACAAGCTTTGAAATCTGTCAGAAATTACTAATCTATTTACACCCATGTACCATAACAAGTAAAATTCAACTAAACCCATTGTGAGATTTAATTCATTAGGAAGGTTCTCAAATATTGAATGATTAAATAAACTTTATTATAACAAACTTAACTTGAACAAGCATAAATCTTAGAGCTTATAAAAGGCCCCATCAGTATCCAACTGACAGTCTGAACCAAGAATGTAGGGTCAGACAATTTTTTAATTAGATTTAACTTATAGCGCTATCACTGTCAAGAACCCCATAGCCAAAACAAATCTACCAGATCATGTAGACAGATAAGATGGAACACAGTAATCACATTAGATTCACTCAAATATGTCTTACATACACAGGACCATTAATTTACCAAAAATCACAAGGTCCATACATAATAGGTTACTCACACATACTAAGCGTACCTACTTGTAAATTAAAAGTTACCAGGTGGCTATCAGCTTATGACTATTTATTATTATATTATGATTATGCATGAACTGAAGCTCTGCTGATACTTACCCTGATTATAAAGTTTGTAATGACTCACCCAGGTGTATCACAACCCTTTCACCCATTCATACATATATTAGATGCATACTCACTCTACAAAAACCTCTAGATAATATTTTAAATATTGTTTAGTCTTGTAACCAAACAATTATTCTCACCCCAGCTACTTAAATGCAAATCGTTGTAAGTATTTTCTTGAGCACACTATAATTTTATTTTTATTTGTTGTGCTTTTCATGTTTAAGGAATGTGTTAATACATTTTCTTATCTTACTTTACTTTAAAAAAAGTATGACATGCAACGGGTTCCACATTATTCAATAATAAACCCCGTTTGGTAGTCGGGTAAAAACAATAAATTGCAAAAATGCCAATTAGTGCGTCAACATGAATATGTCATGGCACTTTCTGCCAAATGTTTACTACTTCTGTTGCACATACATTCTGTAACTTACTTAACTTATTTACCTACTAAACTTTTGTTTTAGCTACCTAAATGTAATGAATGCTATAAAAATAAGTTGTTACTTTTTGTCCGGTACAAAACTCAACGTAGGTACTTTGAATTGTTTAACATTCATACACTCACACCTTGTCCCCATGGGGATAGGCAGCAACCACAGATTGCCACTTGCTACGATCCTTACATACTCCTCAAATAAAATAAAATTTCTCAAATAACTGAGCCATTGCAATTCTTAAGACAAAAGAACCATATTTAAACAATAACATTGAGTTCCTAGTCAGCTGTCTTATTTTATGGAGTAATTTAAGCCGTTTCATTCATTTTAATTCCACAAATTGCCACACAAACAACAGCAGGGACCACTCAGTCAGTAAGGGGTATTGTGTTACCCAGTTACTGGGTTTTGGTTGCTCCATGTAAAGCACTGGTACTCAGCTGAATCCAGTTAGAATGGAAGCTGTCCCGGACTTGGTTGGGAAAAGACTAGGCAGATTGATTAAAATTGTCACACAAAAGGTCACTGACCTTGCCTTGTATGATGAAAATAATTAAGAATGTTAAATTACATAAATAAAAAAAACAGAATACTCCCCTCAACCATGATGGAATCTATCAATGGACAGATCAAGTTGTTCGCTTAGCTGCTTCGGTCATTCTGTGCTGTATAAAGTTTTGGCCACAATGGTGTAGGACAGCATCCATGCCACTAGTCAGTAGCTTCTTCTGTCGTTTCAATAGAGTTCAGATCGTTCACGTAAAAATATTCCAGTTATTTTCGCCTATGTCTGGGCATCGCTTACTCTTGGAAATTATCATAGGAAAATCTTTTGCCATACCCTCGGCGCTGGCGATGTTGTACAAAATTCTTCGGATGGCTTTCATAGCATGGGCAGAAGGCGATAGTGGGAGCTGAGCCCAATTCTGATGTCACGTCGAAGTACCTATGAATCGTAGAATCGCCATCTTTAACCCCAATGTCTAGAGGCAATTCCTTTATTCTTGACTGGAGCGGGTTACTTCAATAACACACAACACTGGATTGAAACTCAAGAGTGTTTATTTGATTAAGTTACAGGCACTTTGAGTTTTCAAATGAACTTGAAGCTAAAACCACATCGTGTGGCTTGCTAGATCGCAAAGCCCTTGTCGATCGCTGGAGGAGATCTAGCAAGAAACTCCAGGACACTCTTTTTAAATGTTTTTATAGATTACACAATCACTTTATGACAATTAATTAGGTTTTCAAACATCTATTCGATTACATTTATTAATCAGTTCTTATTTTTCACACATAGTCCGCGCGATGCGCGTTCTAAGTGGGCGGAACTTCCATATTGTTTTTGTTTAGACACTAATTACTTGGATAGTTGAGTAAAGTTAGCAAACAATACTAAAATGCTGATCAGTTAATTATTTTAACATTAAACAACCTCAATACTCACAAATACAAAGTGGTTTGTAGTTTATTATTGAAATAGTCATCTAATAACAAAACTATTCAAGTTTCCGGTGATCTAACAATCTTACTAATTAGAAAGTTTCTCATTATTACATAGCTGTGTAAAATAGTCTTATGACTTCTTAGTATTTAATCATTTACTCAAATTTGTTTAGTTCTCGTATTAAATTATTAAATCTGGTTATTGGTCATAGAAATTATAACATCCGCCATTGTTTGACAACTTAATAAGAATAACATAATGAAACACATTTACTTCGTCAAATGTGCAATAGTTAAAATGAGAACAAATCCAAAAGTCCTACAATAAGTGTTCCTGTTTAATTTAAACATCTCGTATTAATTAAACATTGAAATTAGCATATGAATTATTAATCAATACTGATTCCACAGTGAGCCAATAGATGGCGCTGAACTCAAAACCCAACTTAAATAGACATAGACACTTAAAACGATTAGTTAGGATAATAAATTAGCAAATTCACGCCTACGCGGCGACATATATTATTCACTTTACTTCTCTTTTTTTTCGTTTATGGTAGTTAGATTCCGCAGTATCATAAAAACCTTAGGGTAGTTTTAGAAAACTTTTTAAGTAAATTTCGATTATTTACTTTAAACCCAAATAATTAGATTATTCATACAAACAAATTTTGCCCCCTTTCACCCCCTTAGGTGTAGAATTTCGGAAAATCCTTTCTTATCGGATGCCTACGTCATAGGAAGAACACACTCTCTAAGTTTCAGGTCTCTACGATCAGCGGTTTAGGCTGTGCGTTGATCCGTCAGTCAGTCATTCAAGACAAAGCATTTTATATGTATAGATGGAGCGTAAAAGTTAATCTCTCGACATTTCACCGCATCACAATCTTCATTTGGTTTAGTGATTCACCCGGACTCGGGGACCGGGAGAATTAGCATCTGTGGTTGACGTCACAAGTGAAAACAAAGCGTTGTGTGCGTTTTATTGTCCGGAACAAAATACACCAGTGAAAGTCAGAACACATTTTTATTCCGCTGTAAACACGTGTTGTTATATAACTTTGCTTCATAAAATGTACTCTTAATGTTATATTTTGGAGTTTACTGGTTATAAAAGGAGGTAAGGGCTGTTGTTTGACTTTAAAAACATTGGTTTCGATTACAGTGCTTTCTTTTGACTCGTACACTGTTGCTGTGTTGTATGTTGGAGTTCAAACATGGGTGATATTGGTTTAGAAAGTGAATAGATTTATATAATAATAAAACATCTTTATTTATCTCGACATCAAAATACAGTGACTATCATAATACGTAACCTTATATGAAGAAGAGAACCTTATAAGAGATAGGTAAGAGATCACCCATTTTACATAAAGGAATTATTAACCATGAAATAATTTGTGTGTAGTCTTTACAAAAACTAAATTAATGATTAAAGAAGAATACAATTAAATTAAATTCAATGAAAATTAAGTTTAAAGAGGATTAAAATCAAAATCAAGGACAAAGAAATTTAAAAATACAGCGAAAAATATACAAAACAAGTATCTTAATCATTGAAAAGTATGTTGTTACAAACCATAAGTACCTATGTAACTATAAAACAATGAATAAAACAAAAATTATATTGTTGTACAATATTCGTACAACAAAAATGATATTGTTGTACAACAATGATATTTTGTACAATATTGTTGTACAATATTCGCTGAAATTGCCTAAGTTCATTGAGACTTCTTACAGTAAGTCAAATGTCTCAAGAAACGAACTAAAAACACTTAGCGAATATCAGCGCTAAATTATTTATTTTATAACATTCTAGCATTATGTTGAAATTGAGGTACCAAGCTTTTTGCCTTGCACATGTCTTTTGTTTTTGTTTGTTTCAATCATTTATTTCGTTCTTAGCTTAGCTGCGTACTACTACAAAAAGTAAAATATTGAAACAGGTACTGAAGATAAGCCATAATCTGCATGTTCAAGACTTAATGTTCCTAATTACATAATGTCAAGACAAGATAATGTCGCTTAAAAATTTGCTATCCAACTTGACGCGGAGGAAGCCGCTGGTCAACCATTTGGAAGTTTGACGTTCAATTTCAGAGAAGTAGAAACTTTGTAATTGAAAACTTAAGTATCTTAGAGGTTAATGAAGATTTGTGTCAAAGGAAATAGAGATTTATTCGGAATTTAAACTTAAGACTACTAAAATGACTATTTTACGAACTACCCGAAAACATGAATCCTTATTTATAAAAAACTTGACGCTTTTAGCGATTAATTAGCAAATGTATCCAAACAGAATTTGAATTAAGAATCTACAGATCATATACTAAACAGTTGAGAGTTTTATGCATATTATGATTGATGTCCTATTAATCCATATCTAAATTATAACAAAAGTTAAGCTGCAAACAAATTATCGGACGCGGCTTACGGACGCGACTGACAGCCGCGGCTTATAGAGAATCTAGGTAATGAATGTACTTTACATTGTGCAAACTATCGGACGTAAGTCGCAGACGTGACCTTGAGCGTTCGGACGTCCGATAGAGATCTGGCCCGCTGGATGTTTGTGTCAGCCGAAACGTCCGCGGACGGTGTGCACGGGGTACGGTACGCGTCCGAACGTCAGACCAACTTAGGCTACGCTATATCTCGCATGTGCGGGCGAGGTTATAAATAAAAAATGGAAGAAAATTTATCGAATGTGTTCGCAGCAGAGAATTGCGTCCTCACTTTTACTACTCGACATGTTTCTACGTAAACATAATCTTCGTTGAATAAGTTATATTGTCTATGGCATAAGCGCTCGGACGCGTCCGCAAGCTGTGTCCCGAACGACTGTGCACACATATCAGTTGCGGCTGTAAGTCGCGTCCGTCAGCCGCGTCCGATAATTTGTTCCCAGCTTTACCCCTTTCAAAGCCTTTGTCGGCCTTGCCTAACATTTTTAGCTTATCTTTTATATAATCCTCATTTCTTTGAGACCAACATGCAAATGCTTGTTCTTCGTTAAAACATAATTTTATGCTGAATTTTTATTTTGTAAATGAATCGCGTAGAAATACTTTTTTTGGGTCCATTGTGAGAAGATAAAAAAAAAATTGGAAACAAAGATTGACCAGAGACTTTAGAAAATTTCTCATTCCATAAGCAATAGCGATGGTAAATTTTAAGAGTTCGATCACATGAGCACAGGAAAAACAAATTAAATTATTGCATCACCACTGCTTTAAAAACGGTAAACGAATACATCGTGAGGAAACCTGTATGTCCTAGAACCAAAAATTCGAAGACATGAGACAACCACCAACCCGAACGAGGCCCGCGTGGTGGATTATGGCCCATTCCCTCTCTCACAGAGAGGAGGCCTTTGTCCCAGCAGTGGGAACGTTGAAAGGCTGATGATGATGATGATGATGAGACTGTTAAAAAAAGTATATGATAGTGTGTGTTTATGTAATATTTGTGGTGAGTTTTAATTTATTGAACATTTTTAAACAGGTTGAAATCAAATCAAAATATACACAGGATACATACTCGCGGGCTGGCTGACCAAAAATCTGGTGTATCCTCCGCCTGCACAGCATGATTTACTCCTTGTTTACGTCAATTTAGTTCGCTTTTCAAGCAGTCGGGTTTTATGATTTTTTTATTTAACTTTTGTTTTATAACTTTTTTGTTATATTTTTTCGAATTTGGTACATTTAAACATATAGGTATTGTATATAATTGAAATCACCTCTTAAAACCCTTTATTTTGATACCCCACACGATGAGTTTGGATGAAAAAAAGTAATTGGGACCCCACCACAATATGGCACCCAAATCCGCCATTTTTCTATTTTCCAATTTTAATGTAGCCAGTGACACTCGCAGGGTTAAGACGAATCGATTGACGTAAGAACCATCAAAATTGGCCAACGCGTTTGGTCTCTAGAGCGCCACATAGGAACAAACATACATACATACATCATTAAATTAATTTATCTGCCTAGGCCCTAGAGATATACATGCCCTATAGTTTGGGAATGGAGTTATCGAGTATTCCACTCGCATCGTTGGCCTCTGCTCACGAGTCGTGTCAATTAAACGATTCACCTGAAGTGATAGGCCAATAAATTCGAACGTGCTTCAAGATTTCAGTTTCACATGACCTTACGTTCATCTAGTGAAATTATTTCAATAATCTTTATTAATAAAATATATTTTTATTATACAAATTTATTTTAAGAATGATAACATTTATTGATAAAACCAAATAGTTTTTGCAAAAAAAATCTTTTATATTTTTTTTAGTACCTACATACTCATTCGTTTTTCATTTTAGTGGGAATGGTTAGATTAAAGTAAAAAATACAATGTATTGATGTTGCCAGATTCAAGTGCAATTCTTGAGGAAATTAGGTAATTTGAGACTCCAAATGTCAAAGTACTACTTCCTTTTACTTATCTACTATTTGGTGTCTTTTAAAATCGTCGTCCAAAAAGTATTTACTTAAGACTGATTTAAATATTATAAATAGATATTATTTGATATAACTAATCCCCTTTTTACCGTTTGGAGCCTTCAATTAACAGTTTCGTATTCCTTTGCCTAAAAACAAAGTCGGCTCAAAATTACTTAAATTAGGTAACTTAGTCGTATATTAAATTTTATATCCTTGTGGGCCTTATATTTTTTGCTCGATTATAATTATGTTTTGTGTTCCATACCCTTACTTGATACTCCAGTTCCTCGAGGCAAAAAAATGAATCACTTAAGAGGCAATGACCTCGTTTATCTTGTCTGTCCATCAGATTCATGATGTTAACCAAACCGCTTAAGAAGAAGATTGATCATCGGTTTCTGATATTAGTAAATCAGATTTTTTCATAATAATTTGTGTTGGGATTTGTGTACTTAAATCAAATTAACTAGCGAATCTCGGCAGACGTGACGCCTTGATATTCAAAGTTTTTTTGAATTTGGTTAGATTCAAATAAAAACAAACGAATATAAAGAGACTACAGATAAACATGAGGTCAGCTCGATTTACGGTAACCGAGGTTTTAAGCATTAAATTTGAAAACAGTTAAGACCAAACGCTGGTCTATACCTGAACTATATAGGGACCAAGCTTAGCTCTTCTCTAAATCATAGCCTGAAAATGTAATAAGGGATGCAAGGGCCTAAGAGCTGCGCTGAAATACCTTTTTACATGATTTTGGGCCTTTTTACCTCGTGAAGCAACGCTTGACGAGGTGGGTCCGTGGATGGGTGACTATTTCAACATACCGAGTTTCTTCCGTGCCTCGGCAAGCACGTTAAGCTGTTGGTTACGGATAGTCAGAAGCCTGATCTGACACCAGTCTTACCAAGAGGTTACCCAGTTACTGGGTTGTGGAGGTCAGATGGGCAGTCGCTCCGTGTAAAAAACTGGTACTCAGCTGAATCCGGTAAGACTGGAAGCCGACCCCAACAATAATTGGGAAAAAGGCTAGGCAGATTACCGACTTCAAAAAGAAGACACATGCATGTAATATCGCGTGAGGGCAAATGCGTTGGCCGATTTTGTTGATTCTTACGTCAAACGATTCGTGTTAACCTTGCGAGTGTCACTGGCTACATTAAAATTGGAAAAAGAAAAATGGCGGATTTTGAGCGCCATATTGTGGGGCACAAATTTTTTTTTCTTCCGAACTCTTCGTGTGGTGTACCAAAATAAAGGATTTTAAGAGATGATTTCAAAAATATATTTCACTAATATGTTTAAATGTACCTAATTCGAAAATAAATAAAAAGTTATAAATAAAAAAAGTTAATTAAAAATTCTTAAAACCCGACTGCTAAAAGACGTAAACAAGAAGAAAATCATGCTGTGCCCCCAACAACTTTTGCATTTGGTGGTAGTTGAGGAACGCATAAAAATCTTGGAAAAACTCGAAGGCCCATAGCTTGGTCCATATGCGGTTTATAGAACTGCGGTCGAGTTTAAATTTTGCGATTTTAATGAACTTTAAAAAAGTACGGAATTTGTTTGTCGAAAAACGCATAGTTTAACTTTTAGAGCAAAAAGTGAAAAAAGTCCCAAAGTTTCGCAGATTTTCGTGTGATATGCAACGAGCACATGTTTTTCGAAGTTGCTTATTTAACTGGCCCATACAACATACTAACAACTCATTATCATCAAATATCATTACATCAAGCTTTACGATTTTAACATCTATTTCTACTAGGCTAAAAGTAAAATATATTAGAAACCTCAATATCATTTAGATTAGCGCGTTCAAACAAACAAACAAACTCTTCAGCTTTATAATATTAGTTTAGATTAATTTGGAAATCGCCAACCCGCGTTGACCAAGTGTAGCGATTTATGCTCGAACCTTCTCTGCATGAAAAGAGGTCTACCCTTCAGTAGAACAGTCACAGGCTGATATTATTATTATCATACAGTAAAATCATTCGTATGGATCAATCCCAGTATTTCGTTACGATTTTCATTCCTATTTTTCCCTGGTCTTTACCGCGGGCGGATCTATTTAGGGCAAATGTGGTTTCAAGTGGTGCTTTGGCACCGTTTGTAAGCTGGCGCTTTGTCCCCAAGGGATTTTCAAAGTGTCATTTTGCTGACTATGTGAATTTTTAAGTCTGCGTTTTGAAGGTTGATTTTTTTCTTCATGCACTTTTTTCATGAATGGTGGTGCCCACGACTTCATCTGCGTAGCATTAGTGCTTTGAATAGCCTATTTTTTATATCACTGGATAATATTATAGGTGTGTTGGCCGCCTTACTTGAGAAATTATTATTTCACCATACAAACTTGTACCCGCCTGTCTACCCCCTAAAGGATGATTTCCGGGATGAAATCCATCTATATCTATCCTATGTCCTTCCCAGGGTCTCAAACTACGTCAATACAAAATTTCATCTAAATCGGTTCAGCGGTTTAAGCGTGAAAAGGTATTAGACAGACAGAGTTTTTTTCGCATTTATAACATTAGTATGGATTTAACTTTTAATCTGTTATGAGAACATACAATATGGGCGTAGTAAAGTGTGTTAGTAGGTCCTTACATAGGACAAGATTACAGCTCATTTGATGCCATACTAGAGACGAAAATGAGGTAGCGGATGACCTTCAGTTTGTTTGGCCAGCACGCGGACAGCTTCGACCACAGCTACTCGATCTCCTTGGTACTTGTCGGTGAACTGATCTCTATCAGAAGCCCGTAATCTGAAATCAGTCTTTCAAAAGTATATCCTAATACTGACTGTGTTGTAGAGGTCGGACAGTCAGTCGCTCCATATATAATACTGGAATTAATACCAGTATTTTGTTAATTCAACTGCATTAGTTTAGACTAGAAGCCAATTACAACGTTGTTGGAAAAAGGTTAGGCAGAATTATTATATCCAGCACTGTCTTGCAAATTTTCTGGTACCTACAAAAAAGTCCTCTTGCTACTTTAAGAATATTTGAGTCACTAAAATGTTGTTCTTTGTTCTTAGGTGCAGTGTGTTGCGACGAGGAGTACCGGCTGATCCGTCATCTGATGACGAGATACGACGCCTCTGTGAGGCCCGTAGAGAACTCGTCACAACCTCTGCTGGTAACCTTCGGAGTTTCGCTGCATCACATAATCGACGTGGTTCGTATATTTTTCACTATTATTATACGGTGTATGTTGTTTGTCCATTTTCACATACGGTTTTAGGATAATCTAAGCTTCAAATAATCTGCTATCGATTTACTTAACAGAAAGAAGTAAATGAAAACTTGTATAATTGTAACAGAAAACGGCATACCTAAACATAAATAATAGAAGAGAGAGAGATTTTTTTTCAATAAGAACAAGTAAAATTTCAAAATTTTTGAAAACCCCCGCACATTTATCTTGCGTAAACACCCCGATTCAAACAGTAAAACGCCCATAACTTTTGAACGGCTGAACCGATTTTATTCAAACATAGCTAAGAACACTCTTGACAAAATCACCTTTTAAACAAAAAAAACTTTATCAAAATCGGTTCATCAGTTTAGGCGCTATGATGCCACAGACAGATACACAGATACACAGCAACACAAGTGAAACTTATAACACCCCTCTTTTTCCGGCGGGGTTAAAACATTCCAGCGGATAGGGTTAGTAATGTTAGACGGATTATTTGTGTCAATCCTAAAATAAGGACTATATTTCAGGATTGGATGTGTAATAAACTTAAAAATAATTATGTTGCTAATAGGTAAAATCGAACTATTTAAGGCGCCGATTCCCCTGAATAGCTGATTTTAAAATGAGAATCACGTCAAAACGGCTAGTTGAAATTTTTTGGAAAAAATATATGTTACACTAGACCATTTTATTAATAATATGATCTAAGAACATTTTGAGTTTTATTCTTATAACGTAGTGTAATTAATTTGTAAAGAAATGTCTAAAACGGACAAAAACACGACAATCACACCAAAACCGCTGGGCGTATTTTAATGAAATCGACACTATCTCAAAGACAATTTAATTATCTACATTTTCATCTGAAGCTTTTTTTTTAAAGTCTTAGAATAATAAGGAAAGTACAAAAAACTACTCGTACTAAATTTTGGGTCGCGCGGGTATGAAAAGTGGGAGCTTTTTGTTCCCTCAAGGTCGTTGGCGTTAGTCGTCGTCTTAAGGCTGATGTCATGTTTCAATTAAGAGTAATACACTACCTACATACTGAATTAAAATAAAGGATAAAACGAGAATGTGCGATTATTCAATACCGATTCCTTTGTGTGTAGAGCATTCTTTACATAAAAACCTTTATTGTGTCTACTGACATATATAGGTACGTTAATGTATGAAATATGTTACAATTTTATTGTTATTAACAGGGTGTTGGTGTCAAACTTTATCATTATTGATGAACCGTTCAGGGGTGTCACATTATCGAAGAAGAGATGAGCTTTATTCATTCTTTTTTTTTGTTAGTATGTATATGTGTTCGGGAATAGGGATGATGATATATTAATGAAGACGTGTTTTTTACGCGGATGTACACGTACAAATATATATGTTTATGCGACGTTGTTATTGAAATTAAAATTTAAAATAAAAAAAATACGGCGAACATTGTATATACATACGCCTTTGTATATTTTATTCGAAAATAGAATATGACGTAGCGAACTTCCAAACTTTAATGCACTTTATCTTATATTAGGCACGAATTTTTTTATTAATTTTATAAAGAAAAAAATTTTGTATATTATTTTATTGTTATCTGACGGACTAAATTCAATTTTATTTTTCTAACCCCGATTTTCATTCCTATTTGTGTTTTTCCTGACTTTCATTAAATCATTTTATGTTAGTAGGCTTCCAGCCTCCTACATATTCTTAGAAAAGTGGTACATCCAATCTTGACTGAGATTAGAAAACTAAGATGAAAATATTCTTCAAAAAGTTATCCTGTATGCTCAACTCACCTACCGCAGCGATTAAACTCCGTCCGCTTCAGAGAAAATTAAAACTGTCTTAGAAACTTTTAAACTAATTAAATCAAGAAAAATATAGGCCCATGAATTGTGACGTTAACTTTACATGGAAGAAGTTCGTAATTGTCTTTCGGAAGATATTTTTGGAGAGAACTTTCAGTTAGCGCAAACGTGATAGCTTTAAAAGAACATAAGGAGCATTTGTTTAATATATGCAAAAGCTATTGACGAAAACCGGCTGCTGCGGTAAATAAGGCTAGGCCTTGGTAGAGTGAGACTGCACTTTTGACCCTTAACTGTAAATGGTTGATTGTGCTAGCTGTCCAAAACAAAACAGGTATTTATAATTAGTTGTAAAACTGGGTTAGAAGAATACATGCCCAGTGGATTCATCATCATCTTTCTGCCCTTATCCTATGTTTCAACACGTTTTCTTCTTCCACATCGTCCTGTCCCCTGTCACGCTATTTCTGACTCCCTTTTCTTTCATATCCTCACATAGTCCATCCATATTTTCTTTGGCCTTTCTGTCCCTCTCCATCCATCCATTTTTATATTCATAACTATTTTAGTGTTAATGTCAGGCTGGCGGCCAACTGTAAAATATTTGCCAAATCCTCTGCAACATGGTTGGTATAAATGGAATGCCCCGTGGATTAAACACAGAAAAATATTACTTTTACTCCAAGGAGTAAGTTTATGACTGAAGGAGATTTCGGTGAAATTTCGACAGGGGCCGATATTGTGGCTATTTGTCTATCTCGTACCTCAAAACCTCTCTTGTGTACATTTATAATTTCTCAGAAAATAAACTTAAGAATTGCGAAACGCTTTTGAACGGCTTTATCTCAGAAAATATCTTGGAATTTATTCGAACCGGACAAACAAAACCTTTGCTAAAAGGATTACAAACATTTTTTACGAAGTTAAAGAAAAAAATAGAGTATACGAGTATCAGATACTATTCATTTATTCATTTGTTAACATAGGTACAATAAAATAGTTGTTATAAAAATTACAAGCGCGCTCTGTTATGCCAGAAGGCGTACAAATATTCATTGATTACATTAATATTAAAATTTATATAATAATTACAATAATGGATTGAATAAACAAAAAACACAAAAAGAATATATATATTACAAAATGTCAAAAGGAAAAATATAAAATAATGTCAATAATACAGAAAAATCGCGTGGAATTAAAAAGAAAACAAGTCAGAAATTAGCCTATTAATAATAACATAACATAACATTCATCACATTTTGTCAAAAAATCCGAAATGCTGTAATATGCTTTATACAACAGTAAAGATTTAAGCCTTTTCTTAAACAAGTTTATGTTTATCTCTTTAATTGAAATAGGTTGTATATTTTTGGTGCCATACAAAAGACACTTATTTGCATCAATGCTGTGTGGGACCTTTTTACGCACAAGTTATTTTTCTGTATTCGAGCTTGTTTATTGTAAAATTATTACTTATCAGAGCAGACGATTCGGCGATATCAAAAGTTGATTTCGTCAGTAATCAATCTGCCAAGCCTTTTCCGAATAATATTGGAGTCAACTTCAAATCTAACCGTATTCGCTTGGATATCTGTATTTTACATGGAGCGACTGCCTTTCTGATATCTACAACTCAGTAACTGGGTAGGTCGGTACCCCTTGGCAAGACTAGTGTCATATTTAGTCTTCAACTACCCGTAACGAGCATCTAACCCAGTAGGAATGAACATTAAAATCGCAAAGCTTGATGCAGTTCTGGATTTCTCGTATATTGTATGGATCAGTTAGGGTAGTGCTATTCCTAATTTCCGAATAGAAATTTCGGGCCTCTTTTAGTTTTTACCCGACTGCCGAAGGAGGGTAATGTGTTTATCAGTCTATGTATGTATGTATGTATGTATGTATGTATGTATGTATGTTTGTTCCTATGTGGCGTTCCAGAGGCCAAACGCGTTGGCCGATTTTGATGATTCGTACGTCAATCGATGCGTCTTAACCCTGCGAGTGTCATAGGCTACATTAAAATTGGATAATAGAAAAATGGCGGATTTTGGGTGCCATATTGTGGGGGCCCAAATTTTTTTTTCTTCCAAACCCATCGTGTGGGGTATCAAAATAAAGGGTTTTAAGAGGTGATTTCAAAAATATATAACACTTATATGCTTAAATGCATCTAATTCGAAAAAACTAACTAAAAAGTTATAAATAAAAAAACTTAATTTAAAAAATCAAAAAACCCGACTGCTTAAAAAGCGAACTAAAAAGTCGTAAACAAGGAAAAAATCATGCTGTGCAGGCGGAGGATACACCAGATTTCGGTCAGCCAGCCGGCGAATATGTATCCTCCGACTGCACAGCATGATTTTTTCCTTGTTTACGACTTTTTAGTTCGCTTTTTAAGCAGTCGGGTTTTTTGATTTTTTTTGCTCTATAAGTCATAAACTATGCGTTTGTCGACTTTATTGACAGCACAGCTCCCAGGCAAATACACGCCCCCCTGCATCCCTTCTTACATTTGCAGAGTATAATTTTGAGAAGTTCTTAGCTTGGTCTCTATAGTGTTTATAGAGATGCGGTTGGGCTTAAATTGTTGAAAATTTAAAGAACTTTAAAATTTTGTTTGCCAAATAACGCATATGACTTTTAGAGCAAATAGTGAAAAATGACCCAAATTTCGCGTATTAGGCAGTGAACACACGTTTTACGAAGTTGCAAATTAAAATTCATACAACCTTAACTGGTTTTTTAACTGTGGTGCTAGGCAACTGGGCGTATCCCAGTTGTAAACGACCCTTTGTGCCTATTGGCCTTGTTTGTTCTGTCTCCTGCTTGATATGAAGGTTAGTGGAAATATGTATTTTTCCTACTCCTCCGTTATTCTTTTCTGATTAATTTCGTAGCGGGATCCAAGACAGTTAAATTCATTCACCGGGAATTCGTCGAACTTCATTGCCTCGGCGCTTTTCTGGTGGTCGCCACTGTTGATTCTGGCTTTCATGAGTTGCAGTGTTTTGGGAATAGTGCGGTGGGATTATACCAATAACCCTAACTGTTCCGTACAACATATCAATAAATCAAGGTTCTACAACATGATACTGGGCGAATCAAAAATCTACAAATTACTACCGGGACTAACAGCTTAACGTGTTTTCCGAGGCACGAAGCAGTCTCAGTATCTAATGGCCACCCATCCACAGACCGACCTCGGCAAGCGCTGCATAAATTCAAATATCAATCCGATTCCTATTAGAATCCTATTAGAATTTAGACACGATTTCCTTGATTGATAGGAATAACTCTATTAAGAATTTATATTTGCCTGAAATAAAAGGTTGGCTAGCCAGCTAGTGAAAAAATTCTCGTAAACACGTTAGGTAACCGATTAAAGTTTCGATAAAAACAGATTTTAAACCAATATAGCCAAGGTATTAACTACCTAGATCCAGCTATCGTTCCTTGGTTATTAACCCGACCTGGAAAACTCTGAATAGACGCCGCACTCAGGTCGGCCGCAGCAAATACAATCTCCATAGATGGGGGTTCTCGGATGGTTCTGATCCTCGGTGCTTGTGCGGCGTAACCCCGCAGACCATGGCCCACCTTTCGTCTTGTGCCGCATGTCCTGTTGTCTGTTCACGTGAGGACCTTATGACTGCGTCAGCGGAGGGCGTTGCCGTAGCTGAATTCTGGGCCAGGCAAGGCATTTAACTAAAAAGAGTGTTTGCCATCGACACGCTAAGAAGAAGAATAATATACCGGTATATTAATGGGTATAAATAAGTAAAGCAGAACCTATATGATAACTACTTTGACTGAGGTACCTATTAACTGCATTAAAATTTATAGTAAATTTTAAACTGACATGGTCACAATCATTAGAATTAATATTTGTTTGTTTGTTTTGTTTCGGGGGGGTTTGTTTGTGTGTTTATATCGAGCTCTCAACCAAAATATACATGGTAAATATCCCAAAACATATTTTAATTCTAAAATTGATAGCGTAGTTAAAAAAGCATTTTCTTCTTTTTCATAAATTACTGTAGGTTGCAAATTTGCCAACATATCTTAGAGATAGTGCTTAGTAGGGCATGCAGAAACCGGGTTATGTATTAAAACCGTATTTTTCGGGTGTTTCGTTTACAAAATAGGTGAAACCGATAAAAAGTGTGTTTTCGTATTTTTTTCAATATTTATTAAAGAAATGAGAAATACGTGTTTAAAGAAATGAAAATGCGGCAGTCTGATCAAAATATGTATTTTACAAAATGGCGGCAGCGTGGCATAGTAGTGCAACAAGGATCCGCCTAGCCGTCCAGTCCACGTTTGTCAGTGATAAATTTAATAAATTGTTTGGAAAAATTAAAGTATTATTAAATCAATAACATAGAAGAAGTATAACCGAAAAAACTGAGAAACCCGGTTTTGCCGTCGTTAAAAAACCGGGTCTTAAAACAGTCGGTTATACGGTTTTTCCGGTTAACGGGTATCCTGTTTGCATGCCCAAGTGCTAAGTATCTTAGACGTACCTAATGGAAAAATAATCAGCAAAGTGTGTGTCATTTGTCTCAAAGCAAGTTTTTGATTAAATTATTAATAGATACAGATTCGCATAATGAAATAAAATCAAGCAGTAGAAGATACATCTCTCTACTTAGTGGGGGTAGTGAATGAGTGAGTGAATAAGTATGTCGTCTCCATTGTCTTTGGGTAATCAATCAATCTGGGTCTAACACATTCGATGTTAGGTTTTTGCTTTCAATTGCCAAGACACAGTTTTTGTCCCCACTTAGTTTTTCTTGGACGTACTTCATTCTTGCTTAATTTCTTTTGGTCTTAGGAGTCTATTAGCGAAGATTTCTTTCTAGGTTACAAAAATAAAAAGAGAATTCCTTTTATGTTTTAGTTAATCATTTCAAATGGATGTAATTAGCAATAATTTGGATTTATAGTTCCTTTTCATCCTTTGTAAGTCATTGTTATTATTTACTTCTGCATCGTATTTCTTCATTAAGTACATTATGTCTTGACAATGATTAAACTCTAGGATTTTTCTTGGTCCTTTTTTGGCACAGGTAATTACGTAAAACACAGGCAGTATAAATCTTTAAAGGTACGTTTGTTCTATAGTGTTTATTTATTAAAAAGTTCTAACAATGGATTTGTTTAAACACTGGTTAGCAGATTCTAAATTTGAATTCTCCATAGAAAATTTGAATTAAGAATCTGTCAGTTACACTCTTTGCGCTGTAGCATGGTGCTGGTGACAGTTCCAATAACATTTTTACGCATATATGTATACGATTTTTTTGTAGTGTAACGTCATACCATAGTTATACTATATACCATAGATGCCTGTATGACGTTAAACTATCTGACGTTAAACTGTAGGGCTGAATATGTTATATATATGTCAGCGGTAAGACCGCCTTTGTACCCGGATAAATAAGTTTTCTTGTAAACGTGTATAACTTTTAAGGTGTACAATAAAGTATATTCTATTCTATTCTATTCTATTCTATGTACATGCATTGATTCTCGAAATGAAAAGATACATGACTATCTGGGACGTAACAAACAGAAGGTTTAATCAAATATTTTTTTAAATGATAAAAGAGACATTTTATTTATTCGTGGCGATTCAATAAAAGTTTAATTTTGCTTTTTTTATTCCTTTGATTGTGTCGAAACTTGACATTCAATAGACAAAGCTTTTCTTTCATTGGGCATGATGTTTTTGACCCCTTTTCCTCGTCAAGCTGTCTTTGTTGTTGACTTTAACCCATTTGTAATAGCATTTGAAACTCATCGTTTATGTAGATACTAGCTTCTGCTAGCGGCTTCGCCCGCCTTAAATTCTAAAATTATCCCAAGATAACAAATTCCTGGGATAAAATATATCTATCTATCTCTGTGCCAAATTTCATCCAGATCCGTTCAGGCGTTCTGGCGTGATTGAGTAACAAACATACATCTATCATCCAATCTTTAGCATTTATAATATTAGTAAGAAGTATGAAGTGTGATTTACACTCTTTGCGCTGTAGCATGGTGCGGGTGACAGTATCAATAAAAAAAATACGAATATTCGTATACGCATTTTTTGTAGTTTAACGTCATACCATAGTTATACCATATACCATAGTTGCCTATATGACGTTAAACTACAAAAAATGCGTATACGTAGATATATGCGTAAAAAATGTTATTGAAACTGTCACCCGCACCATGCTACAGCGCAAAGAGTATAAGTAGAATAGAATAGAATTTACTTTATTGCACACCAAAAAAAAAGATTACACGTCATATCTTTCACAGCAACTTAATGGGTACAAAGACGGTCTTATCGCTGACAGTGATGTCTCAGACAATCTTTTTAACTGACTATTCAAATAATTGTACTAAAATTCCTAAACAAATTACATTTTAAGTTTAAGTAGAATTTAACATTTAGTTAAACACGATAAAACCGCGATTTTCATTAGAAGTTGCATTGTTTTGAATAACCACGGGAATTTCGTTGTTCTTAATAACATTCCACTACCCAATATGTGGGTAAATGTATTCCATACCACACAATTTATATACACGACTAAAACGTGTTTTCTTATCCCAAGGGAACATTTATTTATTTAAACTGCATGTACAATAGTGCTTTATGCAGCAAGGCATTCACTACTAGTCAATCTTTGGGTAAAAAGGATATAACATAACAGTGTACATACATTACTTATAATTTCAAGCTTTAATTAGGGTTCTGTACCCAAAGGGTAAAAACGGGACCCTATTACTAAGACTCCGCGGTCCGTCTGTCTGTCTGTCTGTCACCAGGCTGTATCTAATGAAAGGTGATAGCTAGACAGTTAAAATTTTCACAGATGATGTATTTCTGTTGCCGCTACAACAACAAATACTAAAAACCGAATAAAATTAATATTTAAGGGGGGCTCCCATAGAAAAAAAAATGATTTTTTTGCTTGATTTTGCGATAATGGTACGGAACGCTTCGTGCTCGAATCCGACTCGCACTTGGCCGGTTTTATTATATGTTTAGGATCCCACAACATACTTTGATTGCGATATGCTTTAATTCCAAAGATTTATTTTCAGACCCCTCCATTATTCGATTCACGACGCAGCGAGGGTGCACGGAGCTCGATATGTACACGCTTGCGTCTAGCTTTGCTGGCGTCCAGGAACACACTGCGCGTGCGCTCCGCTTTCTGTTCGCGCTAAAGAAGTAAAGACCGACACAGCTCGGATCGCAAACGTATCCACTATGTGGAGCAGTTGCAGGAACGCGCAAGACGCTCGCGAACATAGTGAATACCTACCTGAAAATATCCCAAGCCAGGCCATGTCTACCTAGGTTTCTGTGTTTTCGATTCTAATACGTTCAGCCGTTGAAGCGTAATAGATTTCTAAACATACAGACTTTCACTTTTAAAATACTATTAGGGATTCATGCGGGCCGTGGCCGGGAGCGCCTGGATCAAAGGTGGCTGCAGAACACCGAGTGGTTTTAGACAGAGAGTCTGACAGACCTCTCCACTCACGCCGGGGCGGAGGACGCCTGAAACGATTCACGACGCCACGCGCTAGCCGTTTTTCGTGCTGTTTTTCGGAGCTATCTACTCGTTATCTAAAAAGAAATATCAACTAATAAAAATACATTAAATTTCTAAATATTGATTCTAAAATGGTCGTATACTTTTTTTTTTTAAAGAGGTATATGTTTCACTAATCTCCTTCCAACAAACCATAAAAATGAGAAATAATTATTGATAGCATACATCTCCTCGTAAAGTGTTCATTAATTATTTTTTTTACTCACACTAATGGATAGACAATTTAATAACGAACATTTTTGTCGTAATTATTTTTCAAAAGACTAAAATTCGATTTTATTCTAAAATCTGGGCGTATTCACTACTGTAATTCATGCACCACCAGTGCCGCTAGGCTAATAGGAATGCTCATAACTCATGCTGTTTTTTTGGTCAGGGTACCGCCTTTAATAGGGTTGTAGCTATCGGGAAACAGACTCCGGCAGGGAATTCCACTTCTCCACAGAGAACTGTAACGTACAGTTCCCTGTGGAGGAGTGGAATTATGAGCAAATATTCACAAACATGACGATAGTAACTACATTTCTGGGGAACTCGTGAATTTCCGCACGTTTTATTAAATTTCATAGGCAGGTGAATTCGGAGCGAAGTCATTCGTCGGCCGTGCTTGCCGTAATACCCTTCCGTAGGCTTATGACATAACATTATGCTTCAAGGGGTAGATAGAGGTAGGTACATCTCACGTAGTCAGTTATGTTGTCATTGGCATATAAATGTAATTTCCTTGACATTCAAAAGTGCTGTGATAGACGGCACTTTGGGTCTAATTGAATTAAATGATTTGAATTAAGGTTGAACCAGTCCGCGGGGTTAAAATGCATGCTATCTTATCCGACAATACGTGCGAAAGAAAAAGCTAATTCGCGTACGAATTAGCACTTTTGCAAATTTGTATCGAAATGGATGATGGTTTAGGACGAAAATGAGCGAGCTAAATTTTATAAACAGACCTTTGGGAGTCTAGATATCATGAAAAACAACTAAATGTATATTTATAAAATAACATTATTTGCATTGTTGAATTACTAATCTATCCCTGTATGGAGGCCGCTTTGAAATTTTCCTTCTTCTTATTTCCGCCCAAAGATGTGTTAAAAATATATTATTTTTTTACTTTTTTTCCATACAGGATTAGATAATGATGAGACAAATTGATATCATTTATTATTTTGAACGTGCATCGTCAAACAGTGGAGTAATATCTAGACTACGTTTGTATGGAAGAATTTTCGACTAGTGTAACCTTAAGGGCAACTGTCAGCCTGAATTAGTCAACAATGGGGCAAAGTCCTCCCCCATGAGTGCCCGTCATCTTCTGAATTGTCTGCCGCGATATCTATTTCTTAAGGAGAAGCCCAATAAGCCACCTATTGCCATTGAAAACTATGCTGCACTCTTAAAATATTTGCGTACCTAATATTCTTGAAAGGAAAATTGTACTCGTAGAGACATGCAGGTAATGGAGCTCGTGGCTAAATAATAACAGTCGCACGGGTTGATCTTCATGGTTAAGCAACGCTTGACGAGGTCGGTCCGTGGATGGGTGACCATTTCAACATACGAAGTTTCCTCCGTGCCTCGGAAAGCACGTTAAACCTTTGGTCCCGGCTGTTATTTGAAGATCTTTGAAAGTCATTACGAGTAGTCAGAAGCTTGAGATCTGACACCAGTCTTGGCAAGGGGTACCGTGTTACCTAGTTAATGGGTTGCGGAGGTCAGATAGGCAGTCGCTCCATATAAAACACTGGTACTCAGCTGAATCCGGTAAGACTGGAAGCCGACCCCAATAAAACAATCGGGAAAAGGCTAGGCAGATGAGAGCCATGCAGATAATAAGTACATTAAATTGACAGTAAATTGTTTGTACTTCATAGAAACACAAGTAAGAGGTACAGACAACTTCACTTTGTAATGATAATTGAGAATTGTGGTGTCCCTTGTAGATTCGTGTTTAACTATTCCAAAATTGTGGTTTATAGTAACATCCCTTTATCAATTCAAGTAACTAAATAAGTAATTTTCACGTGTAGCTTTGCGATAGCAAACTAAAATTTAGAAATAACTTTCTTTTTCATCGGTTTCGCCTGCGTGATGGTCGTAAATTATCACATGGTTTTTAAAAAAACCGGCCAAGTGCGAGTCGGACTCGCGCACCGAGGGCTCCGTACAAACCTCAGCTTAAAGATATTATAGACCTGAGTATTTGATATGAATTTCAATTTAATACCTCTACGCGTTCATGAGGACAGGGGTAGAAAGTTTAAAATTATTATACATATTTTTATTACATGATGCAACTTTAACTTACGGCTTTCACAATTATTCCTTTATCTGTGCTATATGACGTTGTTTCGTACCAAATCTCAAGATTCTGAGTTCACGGGAAGTACCCTGTAGGTTCCCTTGCGAGTGTCGAAAATTTGCGGCATAAACGACTGTATCTTTTGATTGCATTGGCTTAGAAGTTTGATTTTCTTTCACAGCTTTAAGGGACAGTAGACCTGAGTATTTGATATAAATTTCAGCTTGACACCTCCACGCGTTCCTGAGAAAAAGGGTTTTGACAGACAGACGGATCGACGGAAAACAAAGTGACCCTATAAGGGTTCCGTCTTTTCCTTTCCAGGTACGGAACCCTAAAAAGTGGTATGTCTCCTCATTCAGATCAAGGTTTGCGTGCGTTTGTGTGCCAAGTCCGTTCAGCTGTAATATTCCATTCATGCAGAGTCTTATGTTGATTATTTTAGGCAGAAGGATACTAAGCGAAGCAGTCCAACTAGTCATCGAAATAAATAAACGCAAAGTTAGTATCAAATGAGAAATTACCAAGTGTTTTAGATAGATAGATAGACAAAATATTTATTTAGTGCACACAAAAGACACAGTACAAAACACAAAATCACAATAAAATTTTCAATTTATAGGAGGTATATAAAAACAAGGTGCCAACATACAAAAGAAAGAAAAACAAAATCATACCCGTCCTGCCCTGTAGTGACATATGGTCGCCAAGCAGACGTCATGTGTTGGTGTCTCTTTTAGAACTGTATTTACAAAATAGGTAGTAGTAGTAGTAGGTAATGTCACGATTAAATCATTACACAATTATAATACAACCACAATTTTACCATCGTTTTCGTTTTATTTTCGTGAGTACTAAGATGCAGTTTGTTTTTCGAATAGATGATAACCAAATCTTTTTTATCCGACTTACCAAAAAGGATGAGGTTCTATGTTCGACTGCATGTATGTTTTATGTATGTTCACCGATATCTCCGTCAATTGTGGACCGATTTTGAAAATTCTTTTTTTGTTTGAAAGAGTATATTCCGAAATTGGTCTCATTTTAATTTTGTGAAGATGATGAAGAACTTCGGAGCTATACAACAGAACTCTTCAATAAATAACGGCAAAAGCTCTCGAGATTGCTACAATCGCATGTCTGTTTATTGTTTATACCATATCATAACATAACATCACGCCAGTACGCTCTAAAGGGGTACGCAGATGTGTACAGTTCATCTTGGTACACTCTCATTTCACCGGTTATGTTCAGTTTCATGACATTCGGGTAATCTATTCTGGCATTATAGGTATCTTACGTAACAACTTGCCTATTAGGTAGGTCCAATTAAATTAATTAAAAAATACAAAAAAATACTACCGACTTCCAATAACAAAACTACAAAGCGAAAAATAACTGTATAATTTGCAAGTCGGTGTCCATAACAAAAAATGGTGCCTACCAAAGAAACCGACTTCCAAAAATAAAGTTATTTGCCGCTTTGTAGTTTTGTTATTTGGAAGTCGGTAGTATTTTTTTCTAAAAAACTTTTTTGAATTTAAAAGTCACTAAAGAATCTAATATAATATAAAAATACGCTTATCAGTTGATAAACTCCTAAGAGATTTTTATAAATAAGACTCAAAAGTCATTACCAAAGACCATCTTACTTCCGCTACCAAGCCCGTGTGCGTACATTTGTCAAATGTAAATTCTACACCAAAGTATTACCTAATGGTAATAATTCTCACGTTATGTGGCTCTCCGTACTGAATAAACGGTTCATTATATCTCTCTACATGCCCTCATACAAAATGAGGGTGTCACATTCATCCCGCCATTTATCTGTCTCTGAAAATAGTTGCCTACTTGTTGAATCATACACAAAAGAGTGCTGTGAAACAATATCGTGATTAAAACTTGGATTATCAAGCACGGATTTCTAAAAAATACAATGTATTTTTTTTGGGACAATCCCACCGCACTATTCCCAAACTACTGCAACTCCTGAAAACCAGAATCAACAGTGGTGACCACCAGAAAAGCGCCGGGACAATGAAGCTCGATGAAGTCCCGGTGAATGAATTTAACTATCTTGGATCCCGCAACGAAATTAATCAGAAAAGAATTATGGAGGAGTAAGAAAAATACAAATTTTCACTTCCCTCCATATCAAGCAGGAGACAGAACAAACAAGACCAATGGGCACAAAAGGTCGTTTACTACTGGGATAAGCCCAGTTGCCAGCACTACGGATACAAATTAGCATTAATACTCGTATTAATGGATCCTACCAATGTATTTACTCATACCATTTGAAATAATATGACAGCGAACCGATTTAGTTTCGTAGCATGATTGGAATAACTACTAACCTGTAGAATATTTACTGCCCCTTGTGATCTTATCTAACATTAGGCCCTATATATCAGACATTTTTACATAAGGAATATGTATGAAATCTCTGATAAAATTTGCAGTTTCTTTATTAAAATTCTCTAAAGAAAGTTTGAATATAGAATGTTCTAAGCAATCACAGAGAGCAGTGGTGGTCCAGTGGTACCGACCGCGACTTACAAGTTGTAGGTCGTGGGTTCGAGCCCTGGCAGGCGCTTTACTTTGTGTAAATTATGTCTTCGCCGCTGCTCTCAAAACGATGAAGGAAAACATCGTCAGGAAACCTAGAACCAAAAATTCGAAGACATGTGACATCCACCAACGTGGTGGATTACGGCCCATTCCCTCTCTCATAGAGGAGGCCTGTGTCCCAGCATCATCATCATTCATTAATAGGCTGATGATGTGAAGCAATCACTAGAGTGTCGAGATTTTTATAAATAAGCGGGTTTATGTCTAGTCTCATTTGTTCTGTCTTATATTTTTCAAAAATAAATTATAAATAAACAATCCATTAAAATACACACCCTATAGCCCCTTATAAACTAATAATATTCCACCCCACGCCATGAAAGGAAACCGTTATTATAAGACAGTTTTTCCCTGACGCAAAGTAACCGCAACTTGTTGTTGATGTGGTTAAAGCCCCTCTTAAGCCCCAGGGTCTTGGGGCTTGGATTATGTATCAGAAACCTCCGACAGGGTTGTATACTTGTTTGATTTTGCGAACCGTCAATTAGGACTTTGTTAATTTGTGTGTGTTTGAAAGATAAATGTTGTTTTAAGATAAACCTGCTTAAGACTGTCGAAATTAAGTGCATTTTTCAGTGACATATGTAGAATGTATGTTGCTACATTTCAATCAATCTGCCTAGACATGTTTTTTGGGACATTCCCACCGTACTATTCCCAAACCACTGCAACTCCTGAAAGCCAGAATCAACAGTGGTGACCACCAGAAAAGCGCCGAGGCAATGAAGCTCGACGAAGTCCCGGCGAATTAATTTAACTGTCTTGGATCTCGCAAAGAAATTAATCAGAAAATAATAAAGGAGGAGTAAGAAAACAAAAAAAAACACACTTCCTCCATATCAAGCAGGAGACAGAACAAACAAGGCCAATAAGCACAAAGGGTCGTTTACAACTGGGATAAGCCCAGTTGCCTAGCACCACGGATAAAACTTAACATTAATATGAATGGGTCCTAACAGTGTCCAGTTGTCTAGAAATTTCCCATATATATATTTGGGTTGGCTTCCAATCTAACCGGGTGGAGATGAGTATCAGTATTTTACAGGGAGCATCTGCTTACCTGCCCCTGAGCAAGACTGATGTAAAATTTGCTGGTTTCTTACTTAACGTGGTAAAATTACGAGGAACAGAGGAGTCTCGCTATTTATTTATTAGTTTATCCTCGCAGTGGAACGCCTTGCAGCAATAGGACTGTTTCCTGGGTAGAAAAATGATAATTCTTTTTAGTGTGACCAAAAAAAGAAAGAGAGAAAGAAAATGCATTTATTTAGCACAGACTAAAAGACAATATAGGTACTACATCACCGGACATCATCCGGGTCGTCGGATTGTCAGTGAGATCATCAAATATAGTGGACCCGTATTTTTAGCTTTATCAAATAATTAAAAACCGGCCAAGTGCGAGTCGGACTCGCGCACGAAGGGTTCCGTACTTGGTAAATTGCGGTTAACGATTTATGACGTATTAAAAAAAAAACTACTGACTAGATCTCGTTCAAACCAATTTTCGCTGGCAGATTACATAGTAATGTACATCATACATTTTTTTTAGTTTTATCATTCTCTTATTTTAGAAGTTACAGGAGGGGGGGGGGGGGAACACATTTTACCACTTTGAAAGAGTCTCTCGCGCAAACTATTCAGTTTAGAAAAAAAATTATTAGAAACCTCAATATAATTTTTGAAGACCTATCCATAGATACCCCACACGTATGGGTTTGATGAAAAAAAAATATTTTTAGTTTTAGTTTCAAGTATGGGAGCCCCCAAAATTTCATGTTTTATTTTTATTTTTGTGTGAAAATCTTAATGCTGTTCACAGAATACATCTACTTACCAAGTTTTAACAGCATAGTTTTTATAGTTCCGGAAAAAAGTGGGTTCCGTTTTTTGCCATTTGGGCTTCGGAACCCTAAAAAATGACATAGTTAAAGCGCATTAAAATTCAGGAGTGCGGGCTTGTGACGTCAATTTGTCAGTATAAAAGTGTAGCACACCGTGACGTCACACGATATTTCAACGCACTGTATCGTCGTATTTTTTTTTGTTTACGTGGCAAAAGAAAAATAAGTGTCCAATATTTTTAGGTTATCTAACTGACGGACTAAATAGATATTTTTTGCCAACATCCCTATAACCCCAATGGAGCACAATCTTATAATAAACAAACTAAAGTCAAAGTTTCTTCACGATATTTTCATTCACCGTTGGCATCGATGTCCAAGATAACCTAAGAAAGTACATACGAATTGAAAATGTCACATTGGTACTTGCCTGGATTCGAACCCACGACCTCAAGTACGACAGACGATGTCTTAGCTACTGGGCCACCACGACATGTGGCTATGTAAAGATGACCCGACCTTGATGATGACCTTGGAGACTGACCCGTGCGGCTATTATTCTTTAGCCTTGAGCTCCTCTATGTATATAGGTAGCTACATGTAACCAGTAAATTTAATATTTCTCGTATGTATAAATTCAGTGTCCCCGGTTCTGTACGTCATTCCGAGCTCCAGTACCTAAGGTGAGGGTAAAAACAAAAAGGTTTTTCCCGTTATTTTAATTTCCAACGGGGAATTTTCTTTCTTCGCATTTCAAGCATAACAGCGCTTAAATCTGGTTTTTAAATATAGAAAACAAGAGGGAAAAATTGTGCTGGTAACACAGCTTGTAAACAAATTGCAAAGTTACGCCGAAAAAGCTTATTCGAATTAATTTTCAGTGAAAACTTGTGCATACAACATGCAGAGCTATCTGAAATGAATAGTAATTACTATTCATACCTAGATGAAAGTGAAATGAAAACGCTTTCCACATTTGTGTGTTTTATTAAACGAGTATGAAACTTTTATTGTTCATATTTTTATACGAATTTACATAAATACACATACTTAATTAACAATAACTACTAATATATTTACTTAAATCAAAAACTACGAACGCGTATAAAAAGAGCAGGGCTCATAGGGCGTCAAAAAATTGATCCACATCGCTGTCAACGTGAAAAGTGCCCAGATCGCTGGCAGCATTGCCACGTTGGATGGTAATGCTGATTCCCTGGCCGAGAAAAGTCAATCTTCTTCTTATTTTAATTGAATTCCTTTACCTTACTGAATATTGTTGAGGCCTTCACCTCAGTTACGTACGTCTCTAATTTGAGGGCAAATCGTCCTTCCCTTCAGGCAATTTCACTCACATTTAAGAGATGAACTTTCCTTGAAGTAAATTCCATTTAACCCTCTGTTTCTATGTCAGAAAACTGACATATGTACCGAATAACCGGAGAACCGAGCTGGTATGTCTAAAAGCGGGATACTTGTGTTATGTGTTGGGATACTCTGAAATTTAGTAATAACAACATACCTGCCCTCTAGCCAAGTTGCAAACGTATCGTATCAAATCTCTTTCTACAATCGTTAACGCCTTCTATCTGTATGGTCTAACCACGTGACATTACGTACATATGTGTCATTTTCATACATTGATTCGTTGTCTACTAGCGTTATCGATTGTAGATTGTCAACTTAGCTACAGGTGCTGTTTGCGGAGGTGCAAATACTACATAGTAGGCACACCCAAATTTCACCAGTTATGTTTAAGTCCCAGGTAATAGGGGTGAGCCTATTGCTATCAAGCGGGCACAAAGCCAGACTCCAAGTGTTCACGTAAATATAAGTCAGATTATTAATTTTGTACAGTAACTTTAATGTTTAGTACCACTAAGCTCGATAGATGGCGTTGGCGTCGAGATCGATCGCGCTATGTTTGTATTATAGTCTTAGTACCACTAAAACTCGATAGATGGCGTTGGCATCGAGGTCGATCGCGCTATCGTTTTCACTCTCCAAGTCGAACCTCGTTCACCAACTTTTCACTAAGTTAAAACAGAGAAATTCCTCAGTAACACTTTTTTAGATCCTGGATTCCCAGATTGGGCTAGGACGCAATGCATTTTCTGGATTAAATTACACCCATGTCTCCAACACATACAACATTCATAAGTTGATAAGTTCGTTAGACAAACTACTCTAACTAGAAACTTGGCTATCTGCATAGTAAATTCTAGTTTGATAACTTAAAGAGTGAATAGTTAACGTCTAATTTTGACGTTATTTCAGTAACTGTATACTGTAAACTTGATAACTCTAAGTGGCCCCGAAAGTTAGCGTTCATCCTACTACTATTTATTATAAACGCGAAAGTTTGTGAGGATGAATGGATGTTTGTTATTATTTCACGCAAAAACTACTGAACGGATTTTGATGAAACTTCACAGTTATATAGCTTATTCATTAGAATAACACAAAGGCTATAATTTATAAAGATATTGTGGAAGCACTAATTCCACGCGGATGGAGCCGCGGGTTATGCTAATTTGAAATAATTCTAATGTCCTTATTATAAGTATTTGATAAGTATCAAGAAATAGTCGGCAATCTTGCAGTCGATCGTATATGTTCTCCCTATAGGACATTCTCTACTCAAGGTGCGTATGAAAAAACGGTAAATCTTGGAAATGGTCCGTGAAGGTTTAATGACCCCAATTGTTTATTTCCTTACGAATAAATTTCATATTACCGTTTACTAGAGGAAAATGTGAATTGTTTGAGTATATATTTATTTATTATTTAATTTATAGTACACCATAAGATACCTTAAGCCAGGGATACACTAGGAGACAAATAGCCCGCGACACGTGTCGGCGACATGTCAGGCGAAGTCGAGCTATTACGCTTAACATATCTGACGACTTCGCACCACTTGTGTCCGTACCGACGCGGCGACGTCAGTCAAATTCGTGCGAATTTGCGAAACTACGCCTGACATATCTGACAACATTACAACATTGTGTTTCACAAGGCAGTCGATGCCACAAATGAATGCTACGCTGAAATACACGATAATAGAGCGATGTTGCCAGACATGTCGAGCGAAGTCCGGCAAGGTCGCGTCACTTCACTCGACGTCCCTGGCGAGGCATGTAGGAAATATGTCGCCTAGTGTATCCCTGGCTTAAGGTATCTTATGGTGTACTATAAATTAAATAATAAATAAATATATATACTTAAAACAAAAACATTCCTTTTGGGCGGCCTTATCGCATTCCGCTATCTTGTCCAGAAAACCTGGTATACACATACATACCAAGTGACTAATCAATGCACTATGTATAATGCCAGGGCATTAAGAATCAATTCAAGTCGGGCAATGTAATGAATACTGATTTAAACTTCTATATTTATCACATTTACTGGTCATTTTGAATATTGCTACGTAAAGGTTGGGCAATCCAATTAATTATTCCGAGAGCGAGCGAAGCGAGTTCGGAAGCTTAGGGCACCCCGACACGGATAGATTGACGGGAGCTGAAGTGAGCGAGCAAACTCGGCTCCCGTCATCTCCTTCATGTTAGGTTACTTTAGTCCCTGCAAACAGAAATAGGCTCCATTGACTGTACTGTACTTAAATAGTAATCGTACTTAACTAATATAATTTAAAAAAAAACATATTTTATTACCCGGCCGAATAAGTGATGGAGCATTAATAAAAAAGCTCGGACAATTTAATTATTTCAATAGTTTTATCATATTGGTCATTTTTCAAATTGTCTGGACATGATGTATAATGCCGTAATAATCACTTGGTCCATAAAATATACGTGGGTAAGGTTTATTATAGAGACATTTGGCTTTATCGAACATTATATTATATGGAATTACATGCGACTTGGCACCGTGGCCAATTCATACATAAGTTATGTGGTTGGCGGTCAAACTAACTTGAGCGTCAAATATTGGTGAAGCCAACACTGAGATTTGACCAACGAGATTCTTGCATTAACTTGCTGATATTGGTTTATTTACCCATGTGGGTGTATTGTGGCGTCTATTGATGACGGATAAGTAAATTGCAGGCTGGATAGCGCGTAGCGTGCTAGGAATTCGTAGCACTTGCTACGCCGCGTAGGCCTAGTACTTGCCTCTACTATTGAGAGAAACTTATAGTCACTACATATTATAAAAAAAACAAAGTTCCCTGCCGCGTCTGTCTGTCTTTAATTTCGGAAGTCGGTGTTATAAAAGGAAGACACGAAAACAGGAACGCCAACTTCCGAAATTAAAGTTATTTTTAACTGGCTTACCAAAAAGGAGGAGGTGTGACATGTTCAACTACATGTACGTTTTTATTTTTTTTGGTATGTTCACCGATATCTCCGCAAATTGTGGACCGATTTTGAATTTTTTTTTTTCAAGGTATATGTTCCGAAATTGGTCCCATTTTAATTTGGTGAAGATCTGATGAAGAACTTCGGAGATATACAACAGAACTCTTCAATAGTATCATACTTAATCTGACTAAGACGAAGGTGATGCATGTGTACTCGCCGCATAACCACGTGGCAAAGAATGTCTCCAGTGGAGATATCGGTATCGTGGGCCACACTTACGAGTGCATGCACGTAGGGAGTGTTAATTGTATTTGTCAGGGTATTGAGTATGTCGATAAATTTAGATATCTGGGCTTGTGGGTGGACCGCAACATGAACTGGAAGAGGCAGGTTGGCGCAGTGTGCACAAAGCTTAGGTCAGTCTTGAGTAAGTTTTATGTCCTAAAGGCGCCTTTGAGTAGGAAAACGCCGCGTGTTATTTATTTTGCCCTCACCGAGTCCTTGCTCAGTTATGGATTATAAACGTATGGCCGCACCTTTGAAACTTATCTTAACAGCATAAGATCGCTGCAAATTCGTTTCTTGAAATATCTGGTTAATCGTAAGTTTAAACTTGAGTGTAAAGATAATTATGAAAGGCTTTTTGTCGCATGTAGGGTGCTTCCTGTACATGAGAAAGTCAGATACTTGGTGGTTCTCGAGCAATTTTATAACGACCAATATAAGGTACATGTACAAAACACTTACAATACCAGAAGCGTGAGGGAACGTAAGTTCGTGCGAGCTCCGGTTAAAAATTATTATGGTAAGAGAACTAACAAGTATCTGACCCCTACTATTTTCAATGACCTGGATTGGCTACGTAAAGAAAATGCGAATATGACTAAAAGAACCCTTAAGAATAAATTGAGAAATGTACTGCTCAAGGAAATAGTCGCTAACTGCGATGAATGATGATAGATAATACTAGAAATTGAAACCTTATCTATTTATTTGTTTGAAATATATTCTAAACTTGATTGGTACTGTTTGTTGTTATTTTAGTGATTTTATTTTATTTGATTTTAGTGATTTTGTTTTATTTTGGTAATAATGATTTTATTTTATTTTATCTGATTTTAATGATAAATTCTAACTGATTATTTATTTTATTGTATTGACATTGTATTTGAATGATTTAATTTAATTTAAATATTTAATTTGTTTTGCTTTTGATTATTTATCAGATTTGTGTGATTTTCAATGCAAGGGGTGTAATTATTTGGAAATGAATGAATTACTCTTATTATTAGTAACCTTGAGATCAAAATTGTATATAAGTAAGATTTAATACGAGCGCTTATCCCGCCGACAAACTGTTACGCAGTTTGGTGGGTATAATTAAATGTGTAAAATTGTATGATCCAAAATAAATTATTTATTATTTATTTATTTTATTTATTTATCACGCCCAGTACGCTCGAAGGCGGTACGTAGATCTCTCATTTTACCGGTTATGTTTAAGTTTCATGTTATTCGGGTTATTCTGGCGTTATAGGTACTTATTAAACAACTTGCTTATTAGGTAGGTAAAACTAAAAAGGGAAAAATTAAAAAAAAAAAAATGCAAAAAAATACTTACCGACTTCCAAATAAAAAACCACAAAGTGCAAAATAACTTTATCTTTGGAAGTAGGTGTCCATATCGCACAAAAATGGTTCCTACGAAAGACACCGACTTCCAAAGATAAAGTTATTTTTCACTTTGTAGTTTTTTATTTGGAAGTCGGTAGTATTTTTTTGCAAAAAAGTTTTTTTTCACTTTGTTGTGTTTTTAAGAAGTCGGTTGTATTTTTATTCAGTGAGGTTCATAAAAACATGAGTTAGGTATATAAGGTGGTATTCATTTTATCATCTAACTGGTTTACTTCTTGTCATCATCGTGCCAGGTGCACGAAGAAGAAGGTGCGTTTTAAATTATAAATTCTTATTTCTAACTTTGATACTTGCCTGATTCCGCTTTGTCTTGCGGCACGGTTTAACATCGGTTTCAATATAATTTCCATCAAGGTCGGATAAAGGCTGACGTGCATTTTCCTGATGGAAAATCTGTTTTTGTTTTCAGACCATTGAACCGGGTAATCTTTGCTTTCTAGTGAATTAAAAAACAAGCAATGCAAAAGATTCTGCTTCAGGTAAAGGTAAATTAATATTGCTCTTACGTAATGAGTAGGTAATATTGATTAACTACTATCACTCGTCAGTTGTATGTTTTTACGGGGCTGCTTAAACACATCTATACCAATATTATGAAGAGGAAAGACTTTTTTGTAGTTTGTTTGTTTTATTCCATTATTCCCGAGTAACATAGGCTATAATTTTGACGGGAGTGAAGCCTGCTGCTGCTGGTCACAGTATAAAGACGAAAGTTTGTGAGTGTGTGTGTATGCATGTTTGTTACTTCTTCACGCGCAAACGGCCGGACGATCTGGATGAAATTTGGCGCAAAATAGTATAATTAATCTAATATATAAAAATAAGTCGGGTTTCTTGCTGACGATATAACTCCAGAACGCACGAACCGATTTCCAAGGTTTTGCATTCGTTGGAAAGGTCTCGGGCTCCGTGAGGTTTATAGGTAGGGTAGGGTAGGGTAGGGTAGGGTAGGGTAGTGTAGGGTAGGGTAGTGTAGGGTTGGGCAGGGTAGGGTATATAGGGTAGGGTAGGGTAGTGTAGGGTCGGGTAGGGTAGGGTAGGGTAGTGTAGGGTAGGGTAGATAAATGTTTGGTCTTTTTATGGCAAAACAAAGTTTGCCGGGTCAGCTAGTATTAATATAGATTATAGTCCAGAATAGCACATAGGATACTTTTTATACCGGGAATATGTTTCCTTGGGATAATTTTCGACTTTCAAGTGGGCGAAGCCGCTGACAGAAGATAGTTGTAACATATTGGCCACTGGTTCCGACCAATGTTACTGTCTGTGATGTCAAATGAATACAGAAAGAGTAAACATCCAATGCGACTTTTTTAATTAGGGTAATTTGTAAGTTTATCTTAGAGAGCACAGACTAAATGTTGTTATAGAAGCATTTCTGCCTACTCTTTTGGAAATACAGGCAGGGTTTTTAGTTCATGTCATCACTGAAGTAAGTGAAGGAAAAACATCGAGCGGACACTTAAAATCATAAATGAAATGATGATTGAATACAAATAAGAGTTATAGCCCTGCAGAGAGACAATTATGTGGTAAAAAAAACCGGCCAAGTGCGAGTCGGACTCGCGCACGAAGGGTTCCGTACTTGGTAAATTGCGGTTTACGATTTATGACGTATTAAAAAAAAACTACTTACTAGATCTTGTTCAAACCAATTTTCGGTGGAAGTTTACATAGTAATGTAGGTCGTATATATTTTTTTTATTTTTATCATTCTCTTATTTTAGAAGTTACAGGGGGGGGGGACACATTTTACCACTTCTTTGGAAGTGTCTCTCGCGCAAACTATTCAGTTTAGAAAAAAATGACATTAGAAACCTCAATATCATTTTTGAAGACCAATCCATAGATAACCCGGGTTTGATGAAAAAAAAAATTCTTTTTTCTAGTTTCAAGTAAAAATTTATTGTTTTTTTTCTATTTTGGTGTGAAAATCTCAATGCGGTTCACAGAATACATCTACTTACCAAGCTTCAAAAGCATAGTTCTTATAGTTTCGGACAAAACTGGCTGTGACATACGGACGGACATGACGAATCTATAAAGGTTACGTGTTTTGCCATTTGGCTACGGAACCCTAAAAAGTAAACATCCGGAAATGTACCTACCAATGTGACTTTTTTAATTAGAGTAATTTAAGAATGAGAATAAGTTTTTTTTATCATTTTTTTATGTTTTTTTTTTATCTTAGAGAGCACAGGCTATTACTATAGAAGCATTTCTGCCTACTCTTTTGGAAATACAGGCAGGGTTTTTAGTTCATATCATCACTGAAGTCAGTGAAGGAAAAACATCGGGAAGAATGCTACACTTATAATAATTCTAAAATCACTAACCCACCTTCAAAAGCGTGATGATTAATGCGCCTGCCTTCTTCGTATGAGAAGAGTCATAACCCTGCAGAGAGACAACTGTGTGGTCAAAAAAGTTAAAGCGTATTCGTTACGCCAAAACTGAAGTAGAAAGAATTATTATTCAGAATAGAATAGAATAGGTCTTTATTTGCTTAGAATGTAGGTACATAAAAATAAGCTGTTTACATTATAAAATAGGATCCATGTACATTCTGCCTTAATATAGTATGCAAATGTGATACTTTGGGTTATTAAAGTCATTACAAAAAAATATCATTTAAGAAATCCTGCACTAAATAATAACATTTACGAGTATCTACAAGTAATTCTGTGTATTTTTTTTTAAACTTTTGCATCGGTGAGTTTTTAAGTTGATCAGGTATTTTATTAAAGATTACAGGAGCCATACAGATAACATTTCTTTTTCATAAGCTAGTTTTAAAAGCGCCCGTACATAATAGATTCGGGTATTGGGATCTCATAGCTGTACTTCGTTTTCTAGTTTCTATTAAAGTTGCAAATAGACATGATATTACAAATATTGCTAATTCAAGGATATAAAGGCATGGGTAGGCTAATAATTTATGAGACTTAAATATAGGTACGCAACTGTCTGTTACTTTAAGACCAAATATAGCTCTTAGACAGCGTTTGAGCTCTGAAAATGCTTTTTCGTTCACTACAGTGACCCCAAAATATTATACCAAATCTTAAGACGGAAATTACTAGAAGTCGGGGTGATAACTCAACCGAGAGGCACTTTAATCGCTTCTCATTATACCTTTAGCCTAATTCACCAAAAACCTAATGAGGACATAATGCTCTTAATCAAATTATGGCTTTGTACAGGTCATAATTTAAAGTACTCTGAAAACTAATTGGTTGAAAAAGATTTCTCACGAACAAAGGCATAAATCTACCTAATATAATAAAGGTTTTACTTCTACGACTTCAATTAACATATTTGCTTGGCTTTTTTCTAATTCAGATACATATATTTATTTGCATAAACATGTGCATACATACAAAAAATAAAAAATAAGCGCATTTAGGATTACAATAAAAAAAATGATTCAAACATGTTTGCCAAAACGGCGTACAAATCTTGAATTAAGTAATAAAATAAAAATAATAAATGGAATGATGAATTAATACAAATAATAACAGTCATACATACTTTAGTAAACTCACCCCTTGTTTCCATGAGGATCGTCAGAAACTAAAGTATCACAAAGGATCTTTGTGTCTTTGAATTGGCTGCAAGACCCTGCACAGTATAGCTATTTTTGTGTCAATGTTGGAGGTGAAGATAGCATTGTATAACTGTCTATTTCACTCGCTTACGTTTGTCGCATCGCGTCTTATCTCGCATACTCTATGCAAGTATGCAGTATACTCGATGATAAACTGTTTCTTGCGCCATGGTTGGCAGAGCCGACTTCAGAGTCACAAAGATCCGCTGTGAATAGAATAGAATATACTTTATTGAACACCATAAAATTATAGACATTTACAAAAAAAACTTATATAAATGGGTACAAAGGCGGTCTTATCGCTGACAGCGATATCTACCAGACAACCTTTGGATGGACTGAAAAAAGAAAACTTAGAATAAAAAGGGGGTAGTCGGTGTACTGCTATTAGAATAAAACATAAATATATACAAGATTATATTACTATAATAAATGCATAAACCTATATACAAACATACATACATAATATGACATGAAACTAATAGAAAGAGAGAGAAACAAAAAAGAAAAAGGGTTAAATTGACAGAGATTAGATCTAAATAGAAAAGCGTTACAGAGAAAGGAAATGGTTTTTAACCAGGTTTTTGAAAGAAACCAGTGACTGGGCTTGTCTAACTGACAACGGCAACTCATTCCACAATCGCACAGCCTGGACTGTAAACGATTTGTCGTAAGACTTGGTGGAATGGGCAGGCATCAAAAGCTTCAAATTCTCCGATGATCTCAAGTGTCTAGAATGTGTGTCATGAAGGAACTTAAAGCGTTCTTTGAGATAATTGGGGGTTGTAGGAATAAACAGAATACTGTAGAGTAATGATAAAATATGGGCATTCCGTCGAAAGCGGATTGGCAGCCACTTGTGCTTTATTCGAAATTCGGAAACATGGTCATATTTGCGTAAACCAAATATGAATCTAATACAAAAGTTCTGGAGTCGCTCAAGCTTATCTAGCTGCACTTCAGTTAGGTCTAAATAGCTGACATCGGCATAATCGAGGATTGGGAAAAGGAGGGATTGGGCGAGTGCAGTTTTGGTGGCAGTCGGAAGGAATATGCGCAGTCTGCGCAAAGACCCAGCAGACGCAAACAACTTGCGGCTAACTGCCTGCAGCTGAGGACCCCACGAAAAGTCTTTGTCTACTAAAATACCCAGATCTTTCACTGAGTCGCTGTATGGAATAGCTGAGCCATCAAAGACAATCCGGGGGAGCTGCGACCAGTTAATTTTCAAGTGCAACCTAGGACTACCGACCACAATGACTTGAGTCTTCGTAGGATTTATCTTCAGACCATGAGCCAAACTCCACTCAGAAATACTACGACATACTGACTACTATACATGACCTGCTACGATCCTTATATACTCCTTTTACTTAATCTACTTTCATATTGCGTACTGCGCACCTGGCCTGGCTGGATGTTCTAATTGTTGGATCAAAAGAATTTTTGGTAAATCGTTAGCGAGTTTCCAAACTAGAATAAAGGATTCATACCGCTGCCGTTGTAACATGAAGTTTTGTTCTAAAATTTGCCGAGTTAGAGACTCGTATTTTTTCAGCCAAAATATTGAATGTCTGGCACACCTAACTCCTCGTTGTTATTGAAACTAACTTTTGAACAGTGTTGGACGATTTAAGTGAATATTTCATACATATTTTATTATTGTGTTTCATAATCGAGATTTATTTTCTAAGTAAAAAGGCTTGTTTTTGATGTATCATATTTAATTTTCTATTCGTATGGAAAAAGCAATGATAATTTTATTTATTCTAGTACCTACTTAAACATTCTAAGTAGGTTGCTCAATAATGCCTTTACTTTGGTATCATAATTGGTACACTTTCTAAATACAAACGATGGCATTTTTTAATTTTGTTTTAGCTTCATCTAAGCCTATCGCTCGTCGCCATGCGTGGCATAAGACTAAAGACGATACGTCCCAATTATGACGTATTCGAGTCTTCACAATATGTGCGCTCATAACATAACTGTTTACTGAATATCATTGTATAAAACTGTATATATTCTCAACCGTGTTTTAACCGTAAAATGTATACTTTCTTATATAAAACATGGAAAAGATATCACGTATGGAAAATGTATTCGTTTCAACATGAATTTATCGTTAAGTCCTTATAAAATTGCTTGCATTCAATGGGAAGGCTTCCATTAGACCACTATTTCGCCTGATGGTAAGCGACGATGAGGTCTACGGTGAAGCACACTTGCTTAGAAATAATCTATACACTCTTGACTTAAAGAACCCTATGTTGTAGATACGCAGAAGCATTTTAAGGTGTTTTTGCTGTATTTTTGGGCTAGTTTTGTGTTACTTGTGCTGTACTCTATCCATATATAAACCATATTCGTACACAGGATTCACCTTTCAAGACCTTTGCTAGCCTATAACGTCATAAATTTAAAATCGCTTGTGGCAAGGGTGTTTTACTTATCTTAATTGAAAACATGATAAAATGTCTAAAATTAGATTTCCAATATCATAAAGCCTGTCATTAAAACAGCGAACCCATAGACAGTTATTGTTTTTTAATTAACCCGTTGGGTTCGAATCGGCAGTTCATTTGTGTCGTTGTTTATTTTACATTTAAAGCTGCGGACAAAAGACCAGTCTGTAGTATGACAGGTAAACAAAGGTAACCGCAATGACGTCTGTTAGAGTGGCTTGTTCGATTGACGTTTTTGATGCAAAGCTGACGAAACAAATGGAATCTACTCTTCTTTTCGCTTTTTTTCCATTTTCTTTTTTTATGTCTGTCGTGTAGCAACAGCAGCTTAGGTTATCTTAATACGTCAGTTTTGCTTAAGACTATTTAGTTACACTTCTTTCCTAAATGAAGCCTTTTTGGTCCTAATGCCCAAAAGAACAACTTGTCATTTCAAGAAACGGTTGTCTAGACCGGATCTTTTCACAGGATCCAGTCGTGATTGCGCGCGAATTTTGGGTATTGGGCTTGTGGGTATCCCGGGCCTTCCGATTCATAGTAGCCGTTGGAGCGGTGGGGTTTACCCGGTTGGAGTCCGACATAACCCTCTGTTCCCTAAACGGAAGGTATCCATAAGGATTTCCTCACTATAAAAAAAAAGGACAATTCACGATCTGTTGGGTGGAAAATCACTCAAATAAGCTTTCTAAAAACTAGGACAGTAATAAAAACCATATGCAGAAGTAAGTTTTCATCGTTCATAGTATATCATGAACTCATTATGAATGCTCAATCCGCGAATACAAAAACGAACACAATAGGTCCGTGGCTGCAACAATGCATGCATTCATCCAACCATACATTTTATTGTTCCCATTTCTTTTGCCACACATCCACATTCACAGTTTCATTCAATAATAATTAATTTATTCATTAAAGCGTTTAGAGTTCTTAATGCTTTAAGAACGGCTCTAGGGCTTGTGTAATTTAGTTATAAAGGCTTTTGTGTCTATAAATAACATTGTATTGATAATGTAGGAATGTTTTAGCGAGCAGAGAAAGGTTATTAGAAGCTTATGGAAAATATTTTCAGTTCATTACTTGAGTGACTGAATTTGAGGCACCACATTTTTCTCATAAATGTTTGATACGCAGAATACGCGCTTCAAAAGTTCCTGAAATTGACACAGTTAACTAAAATCGATATCAATCGAGTACTTTTCTGGGTACAAAGTATGTTGCTATTAGAAAGAAAACTAACTAATGACGTCTCACCATTATGGAATAGGCACTATACTTATCTACGTCACGGGGTCCCAGCGCTAACAATGAAAATTTGGATCAAATAAATGTCACTAGATTTGAGATTGAATTGTGTGTTATACCAATCCAAGAAAATTAACATTTTCTGGAATCTATATATAAAAATGAAACCCGTTTTCTTTGGTCACGGCATCACGCGTGAATGGCTGGACCGATTTCACTAATTCTTTTTTTGTTGTATTTGTTATTATTAGGAGAAGGTTCTTACGGAAAAAATATTAAGAAAATCTCTCAAAAATATTGAAAAATATACATTTAATTTTGCATATTTAAAAAAACGCGCGTAACGAATGCCAATGTCATTCACAGCCATAAACTATATATATTGAAAGAGCATTGTTTGTTCGGAAACGTGGTTACTTAATTAAATTCTAATTAATCTACTATATAAAAATAAGTCGGGTTTTCCTCCCTGACGCTATAACTCCAGAACGCACGAACCGATTTCCACGGTTTTGCATTCGTTGGAAAGGTCTCGGGCTCCGTGAGGTTTATAGGTAGGGTAGGGTAGTGTAGGGTAGGGTAGGGTAGTGTAGGGTAGTGTAGGGTAGGGTAGGTTAGGGTAGGGTAGGGTAGGGTAGGGTAGTGTAGGGTAGGGTAGTGTAGGGTAGGGTAGTGTAGGGAAGGGTAGTGTAGGGTAGCGTAGTGTAGGGTCGGGAAGGGAAGGGTAGGGTAGGGTAGTGTAGGGTAGGGTAGTGTAGGGTAGTGTAGGGTAGTGTAGGGTAGGGTAGGGTAGGTAATGTAAGGTAGGGTAGGTAGGGTAGATAAATGTTTGGTCTTTTTATGGCAAAACAAAGTTTGCCGGGTCAGCTAGTTGATCATAAAAATTGTATGTTCTTGTTTGATCAACTCTCCTAAGCATACAAATCAGAATATTGGTATCTTAATTCACATTTCAAAGATTATTTGAATGGATCATTTACGATTGATTCCAATAGATGGCGCGGTTATAAATTTCTGAGGCAAGCCACTCGATTTTTTTAATTTGTATTTCAACACAATGAATATGTAATAACGTGCAAAACAATACTATAAAACAAATAGTCACTGTATTTAAAGGGAAAAATAGTCACGAACCGAGAAAACCGTTTTACTTGCAAGTCGCTGCTAACGCCATCTATAGCCGTGGAACGGAACCGAATGCGAACGAAGTACTGATAAAAATAATCAGCATAATCAGACGAAAAACGCTAGATACTTCGGCACGGTTTGGATTGTATTGGAGGAGGCATCTGTATGCTAGTATTTGATTATCTGTGCCTGCGTATTAAAGAATAATGATAGTACTTGGACTGATGAGCGGTAACGGCTCCGACTTATGAGTTGTGTGTCGTGGATTCCAACCTGGGCGGGCGCTTTACTTTGTGTATAACCCTCAAAACAGTTGAAGAAAACATCGTAAGGAAACCGGTATGCCCTAAAACCAAAAAAAGTCGAAGACATGTGATATTCACCAACTCACACTGGCTTTGCGTGATAGATTACCTCTCCCAGAGAGGTCGCTTGTGTCCTAGCAATGTTAATATATTTTTTTGAGTTAGTATACTTGATTATAAGTACAAAAAAATTAGGCATTTTTAGTGTAAATTTTATGCATAATTGTAGAAAATGTGGATTCGAAGCATCCACGTCCTATATTGTCAGCAATTCCTGCGTTGTTCATAGTTAAGGAAAATCCTTTCCATATTCGTTTTAATATCGCCGTGTAATATTGCGAAGACGAGTCTACAGCATGTCAAGTGTAACGTGATTGATCTGTAAGTGTAAGGTTTTCCTCCACAGGAAGTTGTAATTTCCGTCAGACGCCGCGTTAAATGTCATTTTCTGAATCCCGCGTATATTTTGTACAACAAAGTGTCAGTAAACAGCTTTAAGTACAACATTACGTTGTAAATTTTAGATGACTACAAGATGAGTCTGTTGTTGATGTGATGGAGGGTTTTATTCAATGGTAATGTAATACAGAGGGTATGTAAATCTAACAAATATAAAATTTTAAATTCTGAAAAAGAAGTACCTAGTCCCCTCATTCCACGAAGGGACAGAATGGTAATAAATAAAACACCTTGAAAGTACAAACACATTATGCAAAGGTAAGTGGAAAAAAAACTCTTGTAAAAGGTCACAGGTATATTCTTTTTGTTAGAAACACCATTTATCACCATTATCATGCTATCCGGACATCCGGGAAAACGCTCATTGTTGAACACTCACGAGCCTATCCGAGATTCCCGTGAGAGATGACTTCGCAACTGCAACGCTTCCCTGTGACCCTTTGCGAAATATATGAAGGTCCTATAAAAAAGAGTTCCTATATCTTCTTGTAAAAAAATACTATTGACTAACTGTTTGTTTGAGTTTATAGACACTATGATCTATGGTCCTATAAAATCTTTTTATGTTACTAGACCGACATCCAAATCGTTCTATCATATTGTGTGCGGTAACAACGTCGGAAACGAATTGATTGATATCTAGTTATGTTTCTATAATATTTTTCTATAGATAGAAGTTGTATTTCATCGTGCTACGACAAATCGGGGTTGACCTGATCAAAGCTAAGCTGTGGACGGCACAAATGATTTATTTGACATGGTGAATTATTGTATACCTAAAATATAGCTGCAATCTGTCTATAAGTCTCACTGACTTGGCTTTCTCTTTTTAATGCACAACATGTATTCTAAACTGGAAAATATTGAAAATGCGGAGTAGTATTAATGAGGTTCGCGATGCATTTTTCCGAATGTGTATTAAGAGTTGACTCACCCGGGCATCTAGAGATGAGCATGTATTAGTGATCCTGCAGCTATGTGTATTATGCGTCTCTTCTAATGACATTATTAATTACAGCAGAGATTCCTATTTGTATTGGCTGGCACTGTTACGGATACTTCAACCAAGATACAAAACTTGCTCAGCTTAACTGTATTCAAGGTTTAAGATGACTAACCAACGTGTCAACCAGCTGCGGTGAATTACAACGTATACAAAAAATAATGTATTTACTTGCTGCATTTTTTATTGCTTGGCTCTAATTCTAAAGAACAAAATGCAACAACCTCATACAATTTTTATTGCGGTCGGAGTAAGTTAAATAACGACCAGCGACCATTTGAATGGCTGAAGTATTTCAGAGGCTTACACTCTCTTGATGAACATGTTAGTTCGTTTTAAAGTTTAACGTTGCTTGAAGCAGTAAAAGCCGAGAAGTACTTACACTGTTTCATATAAAAAATGAGTCTTTTCTTCTTATAAAAATGTTACGCTCAACGTTATTCGTGTTTGCGGCAGCAATTGCTCGTTTAGGCGTTAATCTCGAATTATATAGTTGCGAATTTGTGATTCATGAGGAAAAATCCAATACGTACTTACGCCTTCATTCTATTTTATTGTGCGCGATAGAAATGTCGTTCTATTTTTTTATTTGCTCTACTCGTGTTGGAATTCTTTCACGGCATATACGTATGTAATGCATGGCTGGATAGAGCTTCAGGCCGGGACTCCACCAAAGCGGAGATGTGCGGAGAAGTCCAAAGCGGAGACGAAAGCTGTGTGAATTACAAAATTCTATTGGTTGGTTTCGTCTCCGCTTTGGACTTCTCCGCACATCTCCGCTTTGGTGGAGTCCCGGCCTTAAGCATCGATTTTAACATGCTTCTTTTGTTTATTCTTCTTTTTTCTTTGGCAATATCCCGCCAAAGACTTCAGATTCTATCCCTGAGGCATTTGCTACTCTGCCATGGTAATTCTAGGTTTCTTTTAGTACAAAGTCAAAGTCAAATATATTTATTCAATTAGGCCAATAAACGGCACTTTTGAACGTCACATAAATTAAAATTAAAATTTACAAGTAATAAAAAAATAAAAATAAAATGATTCTACCGTGCATTCGGAATGTAAATTGTTATGGAGAAGAACGCACAAGAAACTAAATACTTACTCTTTTTAAAAAAAAATGTTTTTTTACAATATTTACATTAGTACATACATTAATATATGTGAGGACGATGCACCCAGAATAGCTTTACACACTATACTACGTACAGGTATAAAGTATTAAAAAGCATTAACAGGAAAATTAATTAATTTGATAAGTAGGAACATGGTTCTCACATACTTACAAATATTACAACATAGGTAAAATACCTAATTCAACAACAACGGAACAGTGTGTGAGTCAATTTCTAAAAAAAAAAAAACAATGCGTACAATAACTATGAATAGGAATATAAATTAACAAATTTGATTTTGTGTACACCAAAGATTGCCCTATGGAGCAGGACCAGCATGTTTCCAAGCATTCTTATCTTGAATATAATCATCTAATTTATAATATGCTTGTTTACAAAGAGTACGGTACCTATTTTATTACTTGGGAAATTCTTCATCTCGATTTCCGCCTGTTTTATCATTTAACAATATTATTATGATAGGGTCTAATGACGCAAAGGAACTAACGGCGCGTACTTATTTTAATTTCCTTTGATGTTCAGTAAAATGTATCTTTGTTGTATTTAGGTATCTGAGTTTCCTAAAAATTAGAAGATTATTTATTAAAGTTACAGTTTTATGTACAAAGTCGGTTGTGGCACCTGGCAGACATAAAACTGAATAAAATGATCACGTGGAAAATATTTAAGAAAATGGCTGTCTTTTCCTTTTTGAACGCCTAATTATGCAAATAAATTTTCATAATTCAATTATGTAATTTTTCGTAATGTCCATAGCTTTATTTCGTTTTAACAAAGCGTTTAAATTTTCAGGCATTATTTTTGAGAATAACGTTTACTGTCTGACTTTTGTTTTCGATGGAGGGGTCAATCTCAGAGAATATGAGCAAAATAAGCTTTTTGTTGGATTGGACCTAATTCATTAAGTTAATCAGGTTTTAGGGATACTTATCGTTGAAAGAAGGTGCAGTCATACCATTAAGTAATGGATCTGATTTGGATCTCTATCGTAGGATTCCTTTTAACTTACCTATGGCATTATGTAATACAATAAATGCAAAAAACTGTTCAAGAGTGCTGAAAAGATACTTTCTAGATTGCAATGCGATTTAGAAAGTGTATTATTCAAATTATGAGATATGTTTACCTAATGTTCATTTAAAAGTGTGTTGTGGCACCGAGTTGCCGCGTCTGACATACCGCTGTTAAACCCGCGATGGTTTGTGTTGGTATGTTGGTACAAATGTTTGTAAAAAATGTTCTTAGTAAAAAAGTTAAAAAAAAAAGCTTAACAAAAAAATCGCGCGGACAGTGTGTACTTGGGACAGAAGTGAAACTTTTTAAATGAAGAATAAGAGAGTTTTAGTGTGAGAGTAGAAAATAATTATATCTTTATTCTCTCTGATGTAAGGAAATCCGGCTAAAAGTGAAATCCTCCTCATCCTTGAAATTTCACTACATATTTTAGTCCAATTTTTTCTAATCGCTGCCTAAAAAGTTTTACTTCAGAAATTCGATATCTTATGAGAACAATAACTGAGATTTCTCAAAAAACATCACAGCACGACTGACACATTCAACAGTCATGAGATATTTGCTAGTATGACATTTATCTACCCTTTCAGAAAACACGCATAAAAAGCCTCATATCCGAGCAATTTTTCTTTCAGTCATGACGAATATAACGGCATTATTGCCGTCGTCGGGGCATTTTGACGTGGGTGCATGACGAGAGGCCAAGCTCACTCGTTTGTTTGCATTGTTAGCTCAACATTTACCTTACATAATAAAAGAATTTTGTTTTTCATTTTTATTTATTTAACCATTTATGCACACACACAAAATATACAAACAAGAAGAAGAAACAGAAAAATAGGTACATAAATAAAAATAAAATAAAAATAGCTTTATTCATTCCATACATGCATTTCATTTCTTTATAGTAATCACTTGTTCAATTGGTAAAATAAAAGTAATAATAAAATCAATCTTTCATGTGTCTTGATATGAATCAATTAATATTAAATAATTTAAACATTCAAATATTGCTATGATGTCAATAAATATAGAATCAAATTAGAAATTTAAATACAGAAGTATCAAATCAAAATCGAACACTAAATCTGAAATCATATTTAAATTAGATATTAGAATTGATAGTTCAATTATTTTTTTTTTTTTTTTTATTAAATTAGATATTGAAATTTGATTATCAAATTATCACATTACATATTAGAATTGATTATTAGATTGATTTTTAAGTTGGATACGAAATTAAATTAGATATTATGATTGGATATAAATTAGTTAATACAGATTATTAGATTAAAATACACATTCAAGTCTCATGCATGGACCCCTCTCGGGTAAAAACCTCCTCCAAAGAGTGCCAAATGTCCCTGTCTTTCGCTTTCTCAAACCAGTTTCTGCCCGCAATTGCCTTTATCTCATCTTGCCACCTGGAACATGGTCTACCTCTGTTTCTGGTTCCCTGTGGTCCATCCCATACTGTTATTTTTACTGTCCATCTGTCATCAGTGTACCTAGCTACATGGCCAGCCCATTTCCATTTTAGTCTCAGGGCAAAGATTAAAGCGTCAGTTACCTTAGTTCTTCTGCGTATGTCAGTAACTTTGACTCTGTCTCTTAAGGTGATTCCTAGACAACTTCTCTCCATTGCTCTCTGTGTGGTTTGAATTTTAGACTTTGCTTTTGTTGCAAATGTCCATGTTTGGCAGCCGTAGGTTAGACATGGTAGTATCGCTGAGTCCATAACAGTCTTCTTCAGTTTCATTGGGAATTGAGATTTCAATATCTCTTTGTGGGCCCAAAACTTCTTCCACGTTGAGGCTATTCGTCTGTCTATTTCTTCTAAATTTCTTTTCACTTTGAAAGACAGTTGTTTCCCAAGGCAGACATATATAGGTACATAGGTGATGCTTATTTCTATAGTTTTATATTTTTTTATGGAGCAGAGGTTACAAAACGATATGCGAGTTGACGTGAAAATGGACCAGAGCTTGTGTGTTATGTAAGGGAGACTCCATCGTTGACGTATAATATCGGTACAGTAAGTTTTTACTTTTGACAACGATGAAAATATATTTTTCACCTCACAACCTCGGAGATATTTTGTTAGTCATTCGAAATTTGAGTGCAAAAGTGCATTTTATCCGCAAGCGTGAAATAGTGGTTTATAAAACGGTCATTTAATAGGGGTTATTAAAACACGAGTGTGGTTTTATCACACGAGGCGAAGCAGAGTGTGATAATGTATCGCACGAGTAGGGGTATGTGTATTCATTGAACCTTTTTGTGAAGCCAAAATTTGGTCATACAATGGTCATATCTTCTAAACCAAAGTGAACGCGCTACAGTGTCGGTTATCGTCAGGAGCAGTCTAGTGCGCAAGACATTAAAAATGCCGTGTGTCTATGATTAGCACGCATAAGCAAATGTTTGGCGGTTCGTATCTATACCTACTATAAATAAAATCAATGGCTAAAGTGTTTAGAGCTCTTTTACCGAAATAGATCAAGGTGATGGGAAATATCGAAATTCTTGAAAAGCGTAAATTATGTACTGAATGGATATTTGAAGCTCAGGCCTCTGGCGTTATTAAACGCGACGCGGCGACTTGTTTCCCCATAACCTGATACCGTATAAGCCTGATAACGTACATTTCCGTGGAAATATATGTAATAAAATCTTGCTTGAATCAAAATTGGATTATTTCCTCAATCTGCGTTCCGTTTATCACAATATTATGCTCACAAGTTTATGAAATATATTCAACCTATCTGGCGATGAGTAGGTGTACGAGTATACTTCCTCTACCCCTTTGGGTAAACGTATACCAAAGTTATCCTAAAAGAAATACGAAACAAGATTCTCCGAAGTGTGCAGACCTATCTATATACCCGATCACTCATCAATTTGGCTTCCAATAATATATCGCGTTCCTGTCTTGTCCTTTCTGTCATCCGATACATTGTAGTGACACAATGATATATTCTTCATCGTCAGGACTCCGAGGTCATGCGTCAGCATTATTAAGGAAGGTTTACGATCTTTTTTGTATCCAACCGTTTTGTAAAACGCACATTCTGGATGTAAGTTCAGTGTGTAAACTATTACAAGTAACGGTAGACTCGTATCCCACATAGTGGCTCAAGTTATTCGAAGAACAGCATCATTTGATTTCCAATAAACGTAGGCCTAAGTTAAATTTAGCAGAAAAGAATAATTTCTTAAAAACAAGTCCACCTTTTGCCACGTGTCAGAAAAGATAATTTATTTAGAACATTCCTCATTTATCCCAGAAAACGTTTAAGGAATTAAGGAAAAAATACCTTAATGTTTCACTCGATTTCCCCTAATCTCTCGCAGCATTTCTTCCACAGTAATGCTGGTTGAACTTGGATTGCTTTTAAAAAGTTCACAGAATCAAATAAGTACTTTCGAGTTCCTCGGCAATTGTTTTTGTATTGTATTAAACCGTGTTTTTTTTTTTTGTATTATTGGGAATCAGAACACCAATTTCACGGGAATATTGAATTACTGAGTTTGAAATTACTTACGCTTGTAGGTCGTTTTCCTCTTAATAATGTATCTCAAGTTTTGATCGATTTGATGTTTGTGTTTCACTTAAACCATTATTAGGACCGTGAGGCCCTTACGATCACCTTACGCTGTTCCAATTTTGTTTTAAAAGAAAGTGGGTCGGAGGTGTTCGATGTTCTTCTGTACTTACCTAATTTTGTTTTCATATTGGATTAAGTGGATTTATAATGTTGTAGTGCCGCTTTTTGATAAGAATTAAACACAGCAAGCTGCTCGGTATTTGCAATATTTTTTAGATACAATATCTATTTACTTCTACAAGTATTAAGAACAAATCACTAAGATTTTATATCCGATACCAAGCCAGGTGCATAAGCCTCGCGGGCTTGCGGACGGCATTTCGCGGGCTTTTGGACGGCAAGTAATAGCTCACCGTCCAATAAGCACCTGGTCCGAGTCGACGGCGCGTAGTGTTCCAAGCGCGCCTGAAAGAGATGTCAGCAAAAGTGACACACTCGTGTCAGACTTTTACTGACTAAAACCCACCCGTGTTCCATCAGTTGCTTGTGCCAGGGCCGCGGTAACTCTCTTTCAAATTTATCCGCGACCCAGACTTTTGCAGAAGTCATTGAGAGATATATATACTCCATAAAAAAAGTGCCTAAACCTATTGAATACGACACCTGAAGTTGTAACCTTGTACTCATACCCACCTCTGTAATTTTCTCTCTTATTCCTAATAGTGGATTTTGGGTCCAGTATTGTGCGGGTCCCGATTTTTTTTCTTTCAAAACAATCGAGGGGGTATCACAATGAAGGGTTTAAGTGGTGGTTACAAACATATACCACATAAATGTTTAAAAGAATTAAAAAAAACCGTCGTAAAAAAATATTAAAACAAAACAAAAACCCGACTGCTTAAGACGGTACCCTGACCAAAGAATCGGCATGCGATATGAGCATTCCTATTGGTCTAGCGGCACTGGTGGCGCATGAATTACAGTAGTGAATACGCCCACATTTTAGAATAAAGTCTTTATAAAATCGAATTTTGGTCTTTTGAAAAAAATGTTACTACCAAAATGTTCGTTATAAAATTGTCTATCCATTAGTGTTAGTAAAAAAAACAAAAATAATGAACACTATAAGAGGAGATGCATGCTATCAATAATTATTTCTCATTTTTGTTTTTTTTTTTTAAAGGAGATTAGTGAAATATATACAACATTAAAAAAAAAACTAAATCTACCGTTTTAGAATCAATATTATGTAGAAATTTAATGTATTTTTATTAATTGATATTTCTTTTTGAATAACGAGTAGGTAGCTCCTCAAAACAGCACGAAAAACGGCTTGCGCGGCGTTTTGCTCCGGGTACTGCCTTAAGAAACGAACTAAAAAGATAAACAAGAAGAAAATCATGCTGTGCAGTCGGAGAATACATATTCGCGAGCTCGCTGACCACCTGATCCGCCGACTGCATAGCATGATTTTCTTCTTCTTTTCATATTTTTAGTTCGTTTTTTAAGCAGTCGGGTTTTTGATTTTTGATTTATTCATTTCTTTGCTGGATCCAAGAAAAAATCGTTCTCAAACCTTGTTTCCCGGAGCCGTCGAACTTAATGACTCGCTGCCTTTTTGGTGGATGTGGACTTGTGTGTGGACTGTTGATTCTTACCTTCAGGATATACAGTGGTCTGGAATAGTATGACGAGTTTGTGTATTTAAATTACCCGAACATGTGAGTAAATATAAGTATTATTGTTTCAGGAGGAAAAAGATCAGCTACTCACAACAAACTGCTGGATCACACAGATCTGGACAGACCACCACCTGAGGTGGAACACCAGCGACTTTGACGGCATCGGTGTCATCAGAATACCCTATGAAAGGGTCTGGAGACCCGACATCATACTTTATAACAAGTGAGAGTAATTTTATTATTAACTAAATTTTAAAAATTAAAATTATTAACCTTATTGGGTTAGTAAAGTTTTAATAATGTTATTAATTCTGTTTAAAACAAAGTTACCGTAAATTTAAAAGGGTTACCCGGTCCTAAAATTTATTTGTGTCGCCAATTTATTTTTGGTATTGCTTTAATGTGTTTTTACCCGACTGCCGAAGGAGGGAAATGTGTTTATCAGTCAATGTATTTATGTATGTATGTTTGTTCCTATATGGCGTTCTAGAGACCAAACGCGTCGGCCAATTTTGATGATTCTTACGTCAATCGATTCGTCTTAATCATGCGAGTGTCACTGGCTACATTAAAATTGCAAAATAGAAAAATGTGCGTATTTTGGGCGCCATATTGAGGAGGGCTAATTTTTTTTTCTTCCAAACCCTTCGAGTACAAAAATATATAATACTTATATGTTTAAATGTACCTACTTCTAAAAAATATAAAGTAAAAAGTTGTAAATAAAAAATAACAAAAAACCCGACTGCTTAAAAAGCCTGCCAAACTTATTATACAGTCATAGAATATTAAGTTTAATATTTTGTTCTGAAAACTGTAGTAATCTTTTAATTGCTTTGCTCCTACTTGAATGTTCATTATTTTTAGATTTGTTTTTAATTCTTTAACTGTTGATTTTGTATTGCTGAAAAGTTTTAGCTTAAAGTTGTTGTACCTGGTTCTGTATTCTTTAAGGTTTGTTTTAACCTAATGTTTATTTTTTAAAAATAATTTAGTCTTTTTTTTTTTTTAATAATAATTACCAAAATTTTACACTATCTCTGGTGCAAGCGTTATGAAACTTGTCTGTCTGACTATTCATCGACGTTTTTACGCCTATCAAAACAGAAATATCCAGATAATTATTCTTCGGATTGAGTCTAAGCAGTGCTGCCAGCTCGTTTATGCAAAAATACGCTGTTAGCTCTTTAAAAAAGCGCTAGCTAGCGCTAAATGGTCGCTCTCAAAAAGTCGCGCCAAAAATCAGTCAAATTTGGCACCAAGTTCAAACAAAACGCCCATTAATTTGAGATTGGTACCCGATGATTAATTCATCATCGTCTGATTCTACTACAATTGCTTCTGCCGTCGAAATAAGGTTGGTCTTGATCAGTTTTGGACATTTTTTTTTTTTTTTGAATCTTTGGGTGAAATTTTACTCAACACGTCGTTGGGCAGTTGATAGTTTGCGCAGTTACTATTTTCTAAAGAAAGTACAGAGTTTCAAATAGCGCTAGATTTAGCGCTAGTCGCTAGAACGCGCTATTGAACAAAAAAAAGCGCTAGATCCGGCGCTGAAAGCGCTAAGTTGTCAGCACTGAGTCTTGCACGGAATCTTGCCATTGCCCTTTTTAAAAGCATTTTAACTCCCCAATCGATTGGTTCAGGTATTAAATCAAGCTATGACTAAGTCCTACCCAAACAAATTAAATTATGGGAGTTTGCTCAACTTTGCCAATGTTTACTCAACTCAGGATGCTGTAATAAACCTATATAATCTACTGATTCGAACTTCGATAGCTAAGCTACTAATTAGCTTGTCGTGTATTAAGATAATGTGCTTTGTTGTTACAATGTTTGTATTGGCATACGTAATGGATTCTAGATCAATATTTCCGCAATTATCTTAATTAAGGTTGAACTAGTCGACGGCATGAACTATTTCGTGCGCGGGGTTAAAATGCATGCTATCTTATCCGACAACACGTGCGAAGGAAATAGATGCTGTGATGAGCAGTAAGAAGCTAGTTCGTGTACGAATTAGCACTTTTGCAAGTTTGTAGCGAAATGGAATATGATTTAGGACGAAAACGACGCGCGATTTTTATAAAATGGCCTTTGGGAGTCTAGACATCATGAAAAAACTACTAAATGTATATTTTCAAAATAAAATTATTTGCATTGTTATCTATTGTTATTTAATTGTCTATCTCTGTATGGAGGCCGTTTTGCAGTTTTCCTTCTCCTTATGGTATTTATTTCCGCCCAAAGATGCGATAAAATTAGTGTTGAAATAAGGAACTTTCGACGCTCATAACTTTCAAATGTATTATTTTTTTACAATTTTGTTTCCATACAGGACTAGATAATGATGAGACAAATTGATATCATTTTATTTTGAACGTACATCGTCAAACAGTGGAGTATTCTCTAGACTACGTTTGTATGGAAGAATTTTCGACTAGTGTAACCATAACATAATCATATTCCATTTAATAAATAGATATATTACTTCGCCTTAAGTTGTTCGAATATAGACCTACTTGCAAAACAAATCATTTATGACAGAATGTGTGGTCACTGTCGGTCTGAATAGAGAAGAAAGAGATACACAATGACACAAAGCTTAAAGTTTCAATTAAAATCAATTTACTCAAACGTTTATTGAATTAAAAAACGAATAACAATTTCTGCATAAAATGATTCATTATTGTTATTCGTTTTTGAGTTTTGGCCGAATAGCATCCCATTGTTCTATTCCTGCCAATAGTTTAAAAGTGGTTGTTTTCAGTAAGTACGTATTTAGGGCAACTGGGCCTTAATCTTAAAGTTGTTAAGTGTGACGACAATAATCACTGACCAAATCCTGGAACTTAAAAAAGAAAAATTGCAATCAGTTATTATAACTGCAGAAACCTTCTATTATCGCTGGCACTAAATTACAAAGGAAGGAAAAAGAAATATGGCGCCACTAATGACGCGAAAAAAATTAAGATTTCTTTGTGCGCTCTGCGAATTGTGGATCATTACGTATCAGGGGTTACCAGCGCGACGGGTTTTCGATTAATTGAACATATTTATAGAGTTAATGGCTCCTCCCACGCCCATCATATTTCATTGTATATTTATCTGGATTCGCTCGTGGCTAAATAATAACAGCCGCACGGTTCGGTCTTCAAGGTTAAGCAACGCTTGACGAGGTCGGTCCGTGGATGGGTGCCATTTCAACATACCGAGTTTCCTCCGTGCCTCGGAAAGCACGTTGAGCCGTTGGTCCCGGCTGTAATTTGAAGATCTTTGACAGTCGTTACGGGTAGTCAGCAGCCTGATATCTGACACCAGTCTTGCCAAGGGGTACCGTGTTACCCAGTTACTGGATTGTGGTGGTCAGATAGGCAGTCGCTCCAAGTAAAACACTGGTACTCAGCTGAATCCGGTAAGACTGAAAGCCGACCCCAATATAGTTGGGAAAAGGCTAGGCAGATTGATTATGTGGATTCGCTTGCCAAAGGCGGTGATGGTACACGGTATGGAGTACCTACAGGGTGATTGGCGATTCGTTCCTTGGGTTATAAAAGAGCGTAATTGCAACCAATTCGTCTTCGTAAGCTTAGGATCGAAAGCAGATTGTTTTCATGAAAAAGCACATGAAATTGTATAAATTAATTCTTCGGCAACAATTTATCCCAAAGAAGGAGGATAATCTCAAGAGATGGAGGTGAATGATTCAAGTGTGTCTGGTGGTGTCTCTCCACAGACAATGGCTTATCTTCCGTCTTGTACCGCATGCCATGTCACCAGTATGCAGAGTTCTCGCGTCTGAATTTTGGGCCACACATTATTTGAACTTGAATTTTAGATAAACTAACACTCACAAAGAAAACGATTCTAAAAAATATAAAATGAAGAAAAATTCCACGTGATATTTCAAAAGAAAGAAAAATTTTTGATTTGCGCCAGGCACGACGTATACCATAAAAAAAAACAAAAAATCTTAAATACAATCATTACAAAGTATGCGTCACAACTACGCAAAACGGTCATCGCTCAGCATAATGCTGGGTCTCATGTGTGAGACAGAGCCACAGCGCTGGTTTTTTAGCGATAGCCGGTGTCAACTGGGTGCCTCCGAACCAATGACACTTTAGTGGCAAGTGACGGAGCGAACAGTTTTATTTATTTATGAATAAAAAAATAATAAATGAGTAAACAGTAATAGGTACATGAGCGTTTGAAAGATCAGATATAAAAATGTTGTTTTTATTGTAGTTATAATTTTTGTTTAGTGTAGATAGTATAGTAGTGGATATAGTAAATATTATATTCAAGCAACGGAAGGTACGATTATAAAGAAGTTTAAGGAAGGTTAATAATAAAAAATATTATGACACAACACCACTTGTACCACATGTACCTACAGTATTTTAGGTCTTAATGTCCTTCGGCAATCATCGCATTTCCTAATACAAATGAATGCTAATTTCCATGTCCATCAATTATATTTGGAAGCCGGTAGTATTTTTTTGCAAAAAAGAGTTTTTTTTATTTTTCTCTTTTTAGTTGTACCTACCTAAAATAGTCAAGTTGTTTAGTAAGGTACCTATAACGCCAGAATAGATTACCCGAATAATATGAAACTTGAACATTACTGGTGAAATGAGAGATCTGTGTACCCCTTTAGAGCGTGCTGGCACGGTAAAAAATACTGGCGTGATGTTATGTTATAAAATGTTATAAACAATAAACAGACATGCGATTGCAGCATTCTCGAATGATTTGCCGTTATTTATTGAAGAGCTCTGTTGTATATCTCCGAAGTTGTTCATCAAATCTTCACCAAATTAAAATGGGACCAATTTCGAAACATACTCTTTCAAACAAAAAAATAATTTCCAAAATCGGTCCACAATTGACGGAGATATCGGTGAACATACATAAAAAAAAACATACTTGAAGTCGAACATAGAACCTCCTCCTTTTTGGTAAGCCGGTTAAAAATAGCAGCTTTCCTCCCATTTTTTTTTAAATAAATTATATTATGTTAAAAGAGTACCAATAACTCTTTAAAATTCCAAGTTGATTGACAGCGTCCGGTCTGCACCGAGTGCAATTGATAGAAATCCGACGACTGACGAAACAACGACGAAGTTTGCCGTGAGACATTAAGGAAATTGACTGACTTACACAAAAATATCACTTTGGACCTAGTGATAATTGCTATTGCTGACAGAATGTCTCTTGTCTAGAGTTGTTTAATTAGAAGTACTTAAAAACTTTAGTATCTGCCAATGAAACGCTAAGAAAGACAACTGAACAATGAATGTTATGCTTAAGTAGGTAAGAGATTCAAAATACTGAGTTGATATTTAGATATTATGGGCCCTATTTACAAACACTGTACTAAGTTGGTATCTATGTGAGTTGAGTGACTGTCGGCAATGGACGAGGCTTAGTAGTGAATGAAAGGGGTTTAACAGTCGACTGTCGCCTCGGGATGATAAATGATGATGATGAGTTTGAATTCAACACAAGTACAGGATTATGTTGTGAAACTAGACACCTTGTGCCTGATCGGTAATAAGAATAATAACTAAGGGAGGTACTCTTAGTCCCTTAGGCGGTTCAATTGAACGACCAGCCGCCTGACCTCGGTTGGAATTTTGTGGCGGTTAAGTGCGTACGATACCAAGCGGTTGCATATTAAAATGGAAAAGCGGCTAGCCGTGCGGTTAGCCGCCCCCGCGGTTAACCGCTAGTGCGTACAGAGGCATAGTCATATCACACACACTCTCTCAGAGAGAAATTTTAGGAGATTAATGTAATGACTGTGCCTTCTCGGTATATTTATGAAAATCTTTTATATGCCCATAAAAATATAAAATTGTTTAAAAAATACAGTGATATCCATAATATGAATACTAGGAACAAACACAAATTTGTAATACCTACAACAAGGCTCAAGAAAATAGGTGGCTCATTTAGATGTCAATGTGTGTGCTTTTATAATATGCTTCCAAGCCACGTACAAAATCTGTCTTAATAAATTTAAATCATTCATTAAACGTAAGTTGTGCCAAAAAGCGTTTTATAGCATTAAAGATTACGTTGAGGATAAAACGTCTTGGGAGTGAGCTGCTCCAATTAATTTAGTTTTTTTGTTTAAATATTTTGCACCATGAATTTTGTTATTTAAAAAAAAAAAAAAAAAATTTTTTTTCTTGCAATGACAAGAATATTTACTTTTTAAAGTATTATATTATTTTATTTTAATTATTGTGAATGTGAAGACTATGTGGATCATTATTTTGTTTTTTAATTTATCTTAGTTTTTAATCATGGTCTGGCAGTTTGAGTAGTTTATGCGGCCTACCCGAATGTCCTTTCTTTGGTATTGTTCGTCGAATCGTTGAGCTCCTTAAATTCTGAGTTGAGCTGCTCGGTTATTGACAAATGCGTGCACTGACTGGACAGGTCCACTCAATCTGGCTGGTTCTTTCCTCAAAAGACCATTTCAGACATCTACATGGTCTTCACATGATCGAACCAAGATTTTGTCAGGACTTTAAAAGACACTGTGACCTTTGAGTTTGTTTCGGCCTTTCTTCTCAGAGTAGTCAGATAGGAAACGCCGACCTCATCTAGTTTTAAAAAAAAATATGTTAGACATGTAAAAGCGTTTGTACAAACCAACTTACAGAAATAAAATCATTTATCATTTATCACAACCTAGTCCTTTCGTAATGAGAAAATACAATGAAAAAATAATTGGGACTTGCACACTTGTGTCTTACAAGCAACGTTTTGTTATTATGCCTAATGAAGTTTGCTTTTTAAAGTTACAAGACTTATTCGGGGGAAAGAATATTTTTACCCTAGTCGTGTAAGGTGAAAATATTCGTTCGTCCTTTCATTATTTTTGTACCATTGTAATTCATAAAACTTACCAGTTTATATGGTATGCTTCCTTCTTTAACATTTAATATGAATAGGTTTGAACTTTTGATTCAGAGGGATCCGGCTCTAAGGGATCCGTAAGAGATGTTTGCAGTCCTCTGTAAACAAAGTAAAGTAAGTTATAGAACTGGGCCGAACACTTTAACGTTTGTAAGTGACGTACTACATACCTATTTTTGTAACGACCATTAGTCGATTGGAAACTAAAAGTTGCTTTGTCTCTTTTTAGAACTTGCACGAGAAAGGTCACAATAATTTTTTACCGCACGTATAATGGACAGGTTTCCGTAAAATTCTTGTCTAATTTACTTATACCTAGAGAAGTTCATACTATTACATATTAAATTTAATCTAGTCTGACATAGAATTAATACCATTACCCTAGAGAAGTTAAACCAAAACATTTGCTCAACTTTCTATTAGTATTCATAAGCGATAATTGAATGTTCGCGTAAATGGTGCGTATATATTAGCCGTTCACCCCTCTAGCAGCTATTAGGTCGTGACGGGAGTAAATGCATAATGTAAATTGTAAATCTACTATTACCAACACAAAGTGCCAAAACATTTTGGAGTTAGGGTCCGAGCACATTGAGACAGAGTCAAAGCGAAGCGGTGTGTCGTCGCGTCTTTCTAAAAATTATAATAGCATATTGCTTCAAATTCTATAGGATGTGGGCGAATATATGAGTATTCGCGCGCATTGGATCGAATGTACGCATCTTTTTAGGGTTCCGTTCCTCAAAAGGAAAAAAGGTACCTTTACAGGTTCACTTCGTTATCTGTCCATGTGTCAAGAGTTTTTCTCTGGAACGCCTAGGGGTATAAGTTGAAATTAATATGATATACTCAGGTTTGTGGTCTCTTGGAGCTGTGTAAATCAACGCAATCAAAAGAAATAGCCGTTTATGTCACACATTTGAGGAATAGTAAGGGAATCAAAACCTCAAGGGTCCAAGTTTTCAAGGTCCAAGCTTTCCCGTTGACCAAGAATCATGAAATTTGGCAAGAAGCAATAATTTATATTACAAGTAAGGAGAAAATCTGAAGACTGTAATTTTGTACCTACTTAAAAAAAAAAACTTATTTGCAGTTGGTAAACTGACCAAGATCTATATTGATGTACTCGTGTCAGTTAATTTTGTCCCTTCGTTAGAGCAACGTTCGGTTTTTTATGATTTAAGAACGTCAGTAATGTTACCCAATTATTTTGGTGAATATAGCCCTCGGTGCGCGAGCCCGACTCGCACTTCGCCAGTTTTTTAGGGTTCCGTAGCCAAATGGCAAAAAACGTCATGTCTGTCTGACTGTCTGTCTGTCTGTCTGTCCGTCCGTCCGTATGTCACAGCCACTTTTTCCGAAACTATAAGAACTATGCTGTTGAAACTTGGTAAGTAGATGTATTCTGTGAACCGCATTAAGATTTTCACTCTAAAATAGAAAAAAAAACAATAAATTTTGGGGGTACGTTAATACTTGAAACTGAAACTAATTTCTTTTTTCCATCAAACCCATACGTGTGGGGTATCTATGGATAGGTCTTCAAAAATGATATTGAGATTTCTAATTTTTTTTTTTTCTAAACTTAATAGTTTGCGCGAGAGACACTTCCAAAGTGGTAAAATGTGTCCCCCCCCCCCCCCGTAACTTCTAAAATAAGAGAATGATAAAACTAAAAAAATATGTGATATACATTACCATGTAAACTACCACCGAAAATTGGTTTGAACGAGATCTAGTAAGTAGTTTTTTTTTTAATACGTCATAAATCGTAAAACGCAATTTACCAAGTACGGAACCCTTCGTGCGCGAGTCCGACTCGCACTTGGCCGGTTTTTTTATCTTAATAGAAACGTGTGTGTATTACGTGGTGTAACGCGAGATAATTACTACAGTGCTCTAAGAGGTGGTTATTTTGAGCGTGCGTAAGGGACATATGTATACAAGTCATATACGTCTGTCCCTTACACACTCAAAATAATCTTACTTTAAGAGCTTATGGTAAACCCCCTGTTCAAACAGAACATTTTAGTTTGTCATTTGTCTGCAACACTGATGCAGCGACACTAGAAATTCGCGGCGCATATTAAACGTCGCTTAAGGTTAGACTAGTCGAAAATTCTTCCATACAAACGTAATCTAGAGATTACGCCACTGTTTGACGATGTACGTTAAAATATGACAAAATACAAAATGATATCAATTTGTCTCATCATTATCTAGTTTTGTCAACTCCTGTCTGGAAACAAAAATGTAAAAATAATATATTTGAAAGTTATGAGCGTCGAAAGTTCCATATTTCGACACTAATTTAAACGCATCTTTGGGCGGAAATAAATACCATAAGATGAAAGAAAATTGCAAAACGGCCTCCATACTGGGATAGATTAGTAATTCAACAAGGTAAATTTTTATTCTTGAAAATATACATTTAGTAGTTTTTTCCCAAAGGCCTGTTTATAAAAAATCGCGCGCTCGTTTTCGTCCTAAATCATCATCCATTTCGTTACAAACTTGCAAAAGTGCTAATTCGTACACGAACTAGCTTCTTACTGCTCATCACAGCATCTATTTCTTTCGCACGTGTTGTCGGATAAGATAGCATGCATTTTAACCCCGCGCACCAAATAGTTCGTGACGTCGACTAGATCATCTTGCCGCAAATTTGAAATGAGCCTTTAGATACTGTTTCTTCTTAAATAAGTGTTTTCTTCCCAAATACGGCTTGATGAACTGGTTTTAGTGAAATTGAACTGTCAGCTGAATTTATTACACGTCAAGGGGTACACCTGAACATGCCTTTCCCTTCAGACCGTTGCTTGCCACATTGAGATTGATTTCGCCTTGTTCCGAACTATTAGGTTGGGTAGTTGATGTGGAATTATGTTGGTGCGGTTGTTTGTGAATTGATTTATGTGAAGGTTTACTAAGATGTAATGCTGTCAGTAGAATATTTTATGCTTGAAACATTGTGTTCAGAGTATTGTGAATAATAGATGTCTGTGTACATAAAAAAAAAATCCCTTCATCAACTAGGTCTATACATAAAATATATTTTTCGTTAAAGTACGCCCAATATTTCTAAATAACATCTTCTTACACACACAGGTAGTACAGGTACTTTATTACCCAGTTAATTAGAAATAGTAGTAGAAGCTCCATATATTAGGGACGTATTGCCACTAAAGCTATTTCTGCCGCCAAACAACGTGATTTAGGAGGCATATGTCTATAAGGTCACTAAGGAAACGTTAATTTTCTTAGGTCCACTTGCACGAAAAACTTTACTGAAAGTTATTTTTACGAGGTTAAATCGACAGTTTTTCATACAATATTGTAAATTTAACCTCGTGTTAGCAACTAACTCTGAGTTAAGATTTCGTACAAGTGGGCCTTAGCCCCCTTACGCACTAGCGGTTAACCGCGGGGGCAGCTAACCGCACGGCTAGCCGCTTTTCCATTTTAATGTGCAACAGCTTGGTATCGTACGCACTTAACCGCCGCGGCGATTGACCGAGGCTGGCCGCCATCTTATACGCACTGGCGGTTCATTGTCAGATTAGTTTGCGGCGAACCACCGTCGGCAGTCAGCCGCTATTCCAACCACGTCAGGCGGCTGGCCGCTCAAATGAACCACCTAGGCGGCCAACCGCTAGTGCGTAAGGGGGCTTAGTGTTACAATTTTCGTTGCCTTGGTCTAGTAATCGCAAGTTTTACTGCAGAGCTACAGTATATGCACATATTGGGATCGATGTTCGGTTCGAGGAAGGTGTTATTGGGTTTTCCATCTGGAATTTCTTAGTAGCAGCCCGGAGTCTTGTCCAGTGCCCGGTACCCATGGCTACATGGGCCTTACACATAATTGGCGAAATGTGTACTATTAGGTGCACCTCTACCCATCCCATCGGAGAAAATAGGCTTCATGTTATCACACTAATGTTATAAAGGCGAAAGTTTGTGAGTATGTGTGTTTGTTACTTCTTCACGCCACAACGGCTGAACGGATCTGGATGAAATTTGGCACAAAGGTAGATTATAGTCTGGAATAGCACAAATTTTCGCCATTCACGCGGGTGAAACCGCTGGCAGAAGCTAGTATGTGTAATTATCCTTTCGTGGTTGTTTGGTGAATGTTTTCAACACAAGTCGTGTTCAAAAACATTAAGAATCATAAAAATATCTTAAATAATTAAATAATATTTACAAAACTTTAAAGCAGAGGAATTGCAGCATATTTAAAGAAGACATTTAATTTTCCCTTTCGAATAAAATGTTAATTTCATTGCTTCTGTATTAAACAAACCTTACTTTGGAACAAGAATAGATCTTCAGCCGGTATCGCACAATTTATTAGCTGAACGAACAAAAGTGAATGTTATCTTCGTAATTGTTTAGAAATTAAGATTTGGAAACGAGCTCCTTGCCTAGGGGCATCCATCGGCCCTTTTATATCCACTCACGGCTTTTAATGTTACGAAATAAAAAGCTTTTTAAGTATGTATAAATTGGAATTACGTTATACATAACTCGTGTGTAAACAAAAGATCTGCAAACACATAATAAAATAAATGGATTCGAATGTTACTCTCAAAAGAATAGGTACTTAAGCATTTGAATACCGCTGTGTTGTTTTACATATTTTTATACGTACGTAACTATTTACCCGACTGACGAAGGAGGGTAATGTGTTTATCAGTCTATGTATGTATGTATGTTTGTGCCTATGTGGCGTTCCAGAGGCCAAATGCGTTGGCCGATTTTCAATCGATTCGTCTTAATCTTGCGAGTGTCACTGGCTACATTAAAATTGGAAAATAGAAAACCGGCCAAGTGCGAGTCGGACTCGCGCACGAAGGGTTCCGTACTTGGTAAATTGCCGTTTACGATTTATGACGTATTAAAAAAAACTACTAACTAGATCTCGTTCAAACCAATTATCGGTGAAAGTTTACATGGTAATGTACATCATATATATTTTTTTAGTTTTATCATTCTCTTATTTTAGAAGTTACAGGGGGACACACACACATTTTACCACTTTGGAAGTGTCTCACAAGCAAACTATTCAGTTTAGAAAAAAATGATTAAAGAAACCTCAATATCATTTTTGAAGACCTATCCATAGATACCCCACACGTATGGATTTGAAGAAAACAAAATTTTTGTTTCAGTTTTTTTTCTATTTTTAAGTGAAAATCTTAATGCGGTTCACAGAATACATCTACTTACCAAGTTTCAACAGCATAGTTCTTATAGTTTCGGGAAAAAAATGGCTGTGACATACGGACGGACAGACAGACAGACAGGCAGACAGACAGACAGACATGACGAATCTATAAGGGTTCCGTTTTTTGCCATTTGGCTACGGAACCCGGCCGGCTTTTTGGGCGCTGTATTGAGGGGGCCATTTTTTTTTTCTTTTTATCTCATCGGGGTTATCAAAATAAAGAATTTTCAGAGGCTATTTCAAAAACATAAAACAATTATATGTTTAAATGTACCGAATTCGAAAAAAATTTTTTTAACTAAAAAGTGTTAAATAAAATAAAAAAAAAACGGAAAACCCGACTGCTTAAAAACCGAACTAAAAAGACATAAACAAGAAAAAAAACATGCAGTGCAGTCGGAAAATACATCTTGTTTGGTCAGCCAGCTCGTCATCATCATCATCATCATATCAGCCGAAAGACGCCCACTGCTGGACATAGGCCTCCCCCAAGGGTCGCCACATTGACCGGTCCCGTGCATCTCGTAACCAGCGGATCCCCGCAACCTTCACCAGGTCATCGGTCCACCTGGTGGGAGGCCTTCCAACGCAACGTCTTCCGTTTCGCGGTCGCCATTACAGAACCTTTCTGCCCCATCGGCCATCCGTTCTGCGAGCAATGTGCCCTGCCCACTGCCACTTAAGTTTGGCAATTCTTCGGGCTATGTCGATAACCCTAGTTCTCTTGCGGATCTCTATATTTCTGATTCGATCACGCAAGGAAACTCTGAGCATAGCCCTCTCCATTGCCCTTTGAGTGACTGTAAGCTTTCTGATAAGGCCCATTGTAAGCGACCACGTCGCAGAGCCATATGTCATCACTGGCAATTTACACTGGTCATAGACTTTTGTCTTGAGACACTGTGGTAAGTTGGACGAGAAGACACCGCGCAACTTCCCGAACGCTGCCCATCCGAGTCGGATTCGACGGTTGATCTTCTCGAAGTTGGCCCTACCCAACTGGATCGTTTGTCCCAGGTAGACATAGTCGTCCACCTTCAAGTGTACCACTGCGATAGTGGTACGGAAGCCTTCGTGCGAGAGTCCGACTCGTACTTGGCCGGTTTTTTTCGTATGTTCCGATTTTGAAAGATTATGTTCCCGAATTGGTTCCATATAAATTTGGTGGTTCTGGTGAAGAACTTCACTTCTTCAACAGAACGTTACAATAAGCAGCGGCAAATCTCTCGTGATTGCTGCTTTCGAGCATGGCAAACCCAAGACGTTTGTGACAAGACATGATAAAATTTGTCCATTTCTTACAATTTGTCAGTTATGCTAGCACGGGTCAACCATGTGACATATTTTAAAGGCGCGACATGCCTTTCTTGTTGCTTCCCGGCGAGCACGGCCTACTGTACCATGGCTTGAGTCACACATTTCATCGCAATTTGGGCGATAAAGTCATTTTGTCTTAAATACTAGTACCGGCGGAGTGAGAAAATTTCGTGACGTTTATTTGGGACTCATCGGGTCTTAATTGCTAATACGAGCGCACCCATTTTGACACAAATGTCACATTTTGACAGATGATTCAGAAAAATGTATTACTTTCGTTCGGCGGTGGTGATAAAATTGTACAGTTGAAAAAAAAATATTTTCCGTCTAATTACTGCACCAAATGGCAATAAATTTATTTTCTGTGGTGATCAATGCTTATTAATTAATTGAAATGTTACAGGATTTACAATTAATTTGATATTATTTTTAATTATTATTTTTATTTTGATTATTATTTTTTATAATAATTTTCTTTTTACTTTCTACATTTTTAAATATTTCTTAAATAAAACTCCCAAAAACATTTAAAATATAAAAAAATAGGGGCCACCGGTATCGGGAACAGGGTCCAAGCTATTATATTTTTATGTAATTATTAAAAATTTCACAATAACTATATCTTTCTATCAAACTTTCTAAGAAACACTTACTATGTTATCAATCAAACAAAGAAAAATAAAGTGTGCATAAGTCTATGGTCGTGGGTCAAATATTAATTTGTTCCCAATAAAATTAAAAAGTTGTTAATTTTTATGAACGGCACACTTTTGTACGTATTATTTTATTTGGTCGTCTATTCAGATTATGTCACACTATGAAGTCAGCAACAAGGAAGGCATGTCACGCCTTTAAACTATGTCACATTTTATCATAAATTTCTTAAATTTTTTCTGTTAAGAATTTGTAGTTCAAATCGAAAACCATGGAATGTAAAAAAAAAAAAACTTTAATTCATGTTGGGATGCTGCTAGCATGGGGGTTGCAAAGGGGGGGAGGGGGGGGGAAGGCAAAATTTGTTTTTTTCAAAATTTGATTTGACATCAAAATTTTAATTTTGGTGCCAGTAGTTTCGGAGCCTATTCGGTACAAACACACAAAGAAATCTTTCCTCTTTATAATATTGGTATAGATTAAAAATCACTACACACTGTACTATACTTCTTTTGCTTCACTCACTTTCATAGATCCAGTTATACACGCTCGCCGGCTATGAGTACTGCGCTCCTGGACTTTCTGAAGAATAGAATATACTTTATTGTACACCAAAAAATTTAGTTACACATCTCTTTCACAATAATACTTATTTCTACGGGTACAAAGGCGGCCTTATCGCTGACAGCGATATCTACCAGACAACCTTTGGATGGACCTAAATAACTTAGAATAGAACAGGGGTAGTCTGTGGTGTAATGCTACATTAAAATATAAATATATTTATAAACAATTAAATACTATACATAAGCCTATATATATACATACATATATATTATCACGTGTAACACATAATAATAGATGGGAAAAAATGAATAAGGGTTGAATATAGATGAAATAACTTAGATCTAAACAGAAAAACGTTAGAGAGAAAGGAAATGGTTTCTAACCAGATTCTTAAAAACAGCCAGTGACTGGGCTTGTCTTACTGACAAGGACAACTCATTCCACAATCGCACAGCGTGGACCGTGAACGATTTGTCATAAAACTTAGTGGAATGAGTAGGCATCGAAAGTCTCAAATTTTCCGATGATCTCAAGTTTCTTGAATGTGTGTCATGAAGGAACTTAAATCGTTCTTTGCGATAAGAAGAGAGAAGAACATCAATGTGTCAATTTTACTCAAACAATAAATAAATTTGATGTGGTTATCTTAAGTTATTCAAGTCATCATCATCAGTTATGTTAATTTCCTAATCTACGCAGTGTCTGCAATTATTTTCGGTTCTGTATTCTAACAAATGCATATTTATTGAATATATGAATTTATTCACTAAAGCTCTTTTGAAGAGACGTGTTATTATTTTGTGCTTACGACTGATCTCACAGAAGAGAAAACATGGAGTTTCGGATGTGAATATTCAATACATTCTAACAATAAAAATAACATGAAAAATAAATCTGTACTTATAAAAGGTGAAATTGTTTTCTTGTTTCTAATCTCTGAAAGGTCTGGATCTTTGGAAGGAATCTTTGTAATCTGATTAATGTAAGGATCGTAGCAGGTGGCGTTCTGTAGTTTCTGCCTACCCCCATGGGAAAAAGGCGTGAGTTTATGTATGTATGTATGTACGTACAAGAGTGTGCCATTCATACAAATTAACAACTTTTTAATTTTATTGGGAACAAATTAATATTTGACCCACGACCATAGACTTATGCACACTTTATTTTTCTTTGTTTGATTGATAACATAGTAAGTGTTTGTTAGAAAGATATAATTATTGTGAAATTTTTAATAATTAAATAAAAATATAATAGCTTGGACCCTGTTCCCGATACCAGTGGGCCCCTATTTTTTATATTTTAAATGTTTTTTGGGAGTTTTATTTAAGAAATATTTAAAAATGTAGAAAGTAAAAAGAATATAAAATAAAAGAAAATTATTATAAAAAAATAATAACCAAAATAAAAATAACAATTAAAAATAATATAAAATTAATTGTAAATCCTGTAACATTTCAATTAATTAATAAGCATTGATCACCACACAAAATAAATTTATTGCCATTTGGTGCAGTAATTAGAAGGAAAATATTTTTTTTTCAACTGTACAATTTTATCACCACCTCCCAACGAAAGTGATTCATTTTTCTCAATCATCTGTCAAAATGTGACATTTGTGACAAAATGGGTGCGCCCGTATTAGCAATTAAGACCCGATAAGTCCCAAATAAACGTCACGAAATTTTCTCACTCCGCCGGTACTAGTATTTAAGACAAAATGACTTTATCGCCCAAATTGCGATGAAATGTGTGACTCAAGCCATGGTACAGTAGGCCGTGCTCGCCGGGAAGCAACAAGAAAGGCATGTCGCGCCTTTAAAATATGTCACATGGTTGACCCGTGCTAGCATAACTGACAAATTGTAAGAAATGGACAAATTTTATCATTTGAGATAAGAAGAGAGAAGAACATCAATGTGTCAATTTTACTCAAACAATAAATAAATGTGATGTCTTAATGATTAAGACATTAAGACTTCATTATTCTATATTTCTTAATTTCCTAATTTCTTGTCTCAATCTTAAGTTATTCAAGTCATCATCATCAGTTATGTTAATTTCATAATCTACGCAGTGCCTGCAATTATTTTCGGTTCTGTATTCTAACAAATGCATACCAGGCCCCTCAGAAAGTATTGCGAAAAAAAGTTTTTATATATGGGAGACTGGCCAGTTATAATGTTTTTCGAAAATATGATTATTTATAAGTAAAAATAAGTAAGTTCCAATTTCAAAATTTCCCTCCACATTTTTTGCGAGTTAATTCAAAGTATTGTGTCTCACTGAAATATGGATCTGCGCCGGGAACATTTTAGAGCTATGATTTTATACGATTTCAAGTGTCGCCTGAAACCGGATGAATCGTACGATAGACTTCAAATGGCATTCATGGATGAAGGCCCTTCCAAGGCAACCGTGTATCGTTGGTATAACGAATTCAAGCGCGGTCGACCAACTTTGGGGGATGACGAAAGAAGCGGTCGCCCTTTGACGGCTGTTACCGAAGAAAACGTGCTAGCAGTGAAAAATTTAATCCAAGACAATAGGCGAATTACATATCAGGAGATTCAACACATATTGAAGATTGGATCGGGAAGCGTTCACGAGATTCTACACAGCCATCTTCGCGTGAGGAGGATAGTATCACGCTGGGTGCCGCACAACCTCACCGATGCTCAGAAGCAGGCCCGGGTGGAATGGTGCCGTGATATGCTTAACAAATTTGAAGCAGGCTCGTCTCGGCGTGTTTACGACATCGTTACAGGTGATGAGTCCTGGATTTATCAATACGACCCAGAAACCAAGCGCCAGTCGACTGTTTGGGTGTTTCAAAATGAGCCAACGCCTACCAAAGTGAAGCGATCTAGAAGCGGGGGTAAGATTTTGATCGCTAGCTTTTTTAATTTGACTGGCCACTTGGTATCAATTCCCTTACGGGATCAAAGAAGCATTAATGCCGAATGGTATACTACCAAATGTTTGCCAGAAGTTTTCTCTGTTATAAGCAACAAGCGACCAAACACAGGGCTCCGCGGGCTACTGCTCCACCACGACAATGCACCTGCGCACACCGCACTCAAAACGAGGGACTTCCTGGACAGCACGCCAGTCAAACTCCTGGGTCACCCTCCTTACAGCCCTGATCTAGCACCGTGTGACTTCTTTTTATTCCCAAAAATAAAAAATCAGCTCAAAGGGATACAATTTTCGTCGCCGGAAGATGCGCTGGCTGCGTTCGAGCAGGCTGTAAACGAGGTGTCTGCGGCGGACTGGAAAAAGTGTTTTGAAAACTGGTTTAGGCGCATGAATCTTTGTATAGAGGCTGGTGGAAAGTACTTCAAAAAGATTTAATAAAAATATATGTACGTATAGAACAATTTTTTTTAGTTTCGCAAAACTTTCTGAGTGTCCCACGTATTTATTGAATATATGAATTTATTCACTAAAGCTCTTTTGAAGAGACGTGTTATTATTTTGTGCTTACGACTGATCTCACAGAAGAGAAAACATGGAGTTTCGGATGCGAATATTCAATACATTCTAACAATAAAAATAACATGAAAAATAAATCTGTACTTATAAAAGGTCAAATTGTTTTCTTGTTTCTAATCTCTGAAAGGTCTGGATCTTTGGAAGGAATCTTTGTAATCTGATAAGATTACAAAAATCTTTCACTGGTACGAAGGTACACTGTCGCGAGACTACTTTTTATTCCCAATACAGCACGGTGCCTATGAGATACGGGTAGTCTACAAGAGTGAAGCCGCGAGCTAAAGTTAGTAATTTTTCTTTAACGTTAGGCTCGCGTTTGACCATTATCTCGCTTAGAATAAGTAAGCTTAGAAATAATTGCTGCAAGGCGTTCCCTCGCATTGGTACGCCTTGCAGCAATTACACCAATGGAGCGCAAACTTATGATAAACATACCTATGGAATAGTCCAGGTTTCCTCACGATGTTTACCTTCAACGTTGTCAGCGGAATCCAAGATAAACTTAGAAATTAAATGTGAATTTAAAAAGTCACATTGGTACTTGCCCGGATTAGAGCCCACGATCTCAAGCACGAGAGGCGAGGTCTTAGCCATTGAGAAAAAAATCCGAAAAAAAAGCGATGATGTGGTCGACGGTGCAGCATGCTTGCCTAGAAGTAAACTATTCACTCTTGACTTAAACACCCTAAGGTTGTTTGAAACAAAGACTCCGGCAGAGAATGCCACTCCTTAGCTGTGCGCACAATGAAAGTATTCGCAAAACGCTTTGTGCGTATGGGTGGGATGATATTTAATAAAGTATCTATGAGTCACATAGCTATGTAAAGCCACCATACCATTTAAAACCTCAGATCGATCAATGTTACTTTAAAAAAAGGATTACAGATTTGAGTTATTTTGTTCGTAAAATTAAATAAATACTTTGTTGTTGTTGTTTGGTCAGAAAACAATGTTGAATTTCTGGCTAAAATGTGTTGTTATGACGGTCCTAAAAATATTCACACATAAAAAAAAATAAAAAACAGCCTATTTTTATTGCATGATTTAATTTCTGAAGAACTGGCAGACGTTGCGTTGGAAGGCCTCTCACTAGGTGGTCTGGTAAAGGTAGCGACCGATCAATGTGGCGACGCTTGGGGAGGCCTATGTCCAGCAGTGGACGTGTTTCGGCTGATATGATGATGATGATGATTTAATTTCGCTTAGCCCATTTCATCATCGGGCTACAAGTCGTACGGGCCATCGGTACATGGTGGACATACTTTCACTGTGCGTAAAGCTAAGTAGTGGCATTCCCTGCCGGAGTCTGTTTCCTGATAGCTACAACCTGGGGGTCTTAAAGTCAAGAGTGAATAGGTTACTTCTAGGCAAGCGTGCTTCACCGTATACCACATAATCAGTTACCATAAGGTAAGACTAGTCAAAAATGTATCAAAAATAATATGTTAACTAGCGTTTTTCAATAACCTAAGTCATGTCCTTTAAGGTTCCCCTAGTCGACGGCATGAACTATTTGATGCGCGGGGTTAAAATGCATGCTATCTCATCCGACAACACAGGCGAAAGATATAGATGCTGTGATGAGCAGTAATAAGGTAGTTCGCGAACGAATTAGTACTTTTGCAAATTTGAATCGAGCCATTCGAAAACGAGCGCGCGAAATTTTATAAATAGACCTTTGAGAGTCTGTTAGTTTGTCATAGCATGAAAAAACGACTATATGTATATTTTCAAAATAAAATTATTTGCATTGTCGAATTACTAATCTATCCCTGTATGGAGGCCGTTTCGCAATTTTCCTTCTTCATAAGGAATTTATTTCGGATGAGACAAATTGATATCATTTTTTATTTTGAACGTACATCGACAAACAGAGGAGTAATCGCTAGACTACATTTGTATGGAAGAATTTTCGACTAGCGTAACCTTAATATAATAGTTTGGCAACTTCATTTATTAAAGATTTCGGTAGGTTCACGCTTCGTTTGGTAAAGACCCTTTCGACCTTCGACGTCGTATATCCCGTATGCTCAAACTGACCTAATTTGGAGGTTGTATGGCTTGGGGCAAACTTGTTATAATACTTGAGCAGACTCTTTGCCGAATTTCGTTATTCTAATTTGATCATCATAATGTTTCCTTTCCAGATTGGGTTTTTATAAAAAAAAAAAAATCTGGAACTATTGTGTTTTGCGTTTGAGCTGTTAATTTTATTCATTGCTTAGAATATTGAGATAAGTAGGTGTTATTTGAGAGCAGAGGTGGCCCTGTGGTAACGGCTCCGACTTACGTGTCGAAGGTCGTGGGTTCGAACCCAGGCAGGCGCTTTACTTTGTGTAAGTTACTTCATCATCACTGCTCTAAAAAACGGTGAAGGAAAATATCGTAAGGAAACCGGCAAGTCCTAAAACCAAACAATCGAAAACATGTGACATCCACCAACCCGCAATGGGCCCGCGTGGTGGATTACGGCAACGATTCCCTTGAGTAGCAGATTTTTTAATGAGAATCACTTCTAAACGGCTAGTCGTAATTTTTTGGAAAAAAATATATGTCACATTAGACCATTTTCTTAATAATTTGATCTATGAAAATTTTGAGTTTTATTCGTAAAACATAGTGTAATTAATTTGTAAAGTTATGTCTAAAACGGACAAAAACACGACAATCGCACCAAAACAGCTGGGAGTATTTTAATGAAATCGACACCATCTCAAATACAATTTAATTATCTAAGCTGAAGAAGAAGCTATTTTTTTCAAAGTCTTAGAATAATAAGGAAAGTACAAAAGCTACTATATTTTGGGTCGCGCGGGTGTGAAACGAGTGCGCGTTTTGTTCCCTCAAGGTCGTTGGCGTTAGTCGTCGTCTTAAGACCCATGCTCTCTCACAGAGAGGAGGCCTGTGTCCTAGCAGTAGGAACATTAATAGGCTGATGATGATAATAGGATGTTATTTGATGAACTTGTCTAGTACGAATTGGAAATTGCTTTTTGAGGTGGCAAATGTATTCTGGTGCCTAAATCTGTGCTAAATAATGAAGGTAGCTTAAGATTTACCTACCGCTCTGTGTTACGCTTCCATAACGAATTCACGTATTTCAGTAACTGGTATTGAAAAGCGTTTCATTTGTTCAAATCGATTAAATCGCTTACGGTTTAAATTACATTTACATAATGGTGAACTATTTCACGTTTGGTGGCTACCGCATCATTTACTTTCATGTCTGAATTTACATATTTCACACTGTTTCAGAAGTTAAGAAGTATGTACCCATACATAAATTAACGCTCATGGGGTGAGCAGGGCTGTAAATAGTGCCAAATGATACTTGAAAGTCATGCCTTTTTAGGGTTCCGTAGCCAAATGGCAAAAACGGAACCCTTATAGATTCGTCATGTCTGTCTGTCCGTCCGTATATCACAGCCACTTTTTTCGAAACTATAAGAACTATGCTGTTGAGACTTGGTAAGTAGTATTCTATGAACCGCATTAAGATTTTCACACAAAAATAGAAAAAAAAACAATAAATTTTGGGGGTTCCCATACTTGAAATTGAAACATTTTTTTTTTTTCATCAAACCCATACAAGGATAGGTCTTCAAAAATAATATGTAGGTTTCTAATTTTTTTTTTCCTAAAATGAATAGTTGTATAGTGTGCCCCCCCCTATAAGTTCTAAAATAAGAGAATGATAAAACTAAAAAAGTATATATGATGTACATTACCATGTAAACTTCCACCGAAAATTGGTTTGAACGAGATCTAGTAAGTAGTTTTTTTTTAATACGTCATAAATCGTAAACTGCAATTTACCAAGTACGGAACCCTTCGTGCGCGAGTCCGACTCGCACTTGGCCAGTTTTTTTTTTGGGTGTGAATTCATCCAATGACTTCTCCCGCTCTGGGTGAAGCGGGAGGGCGTGTCAGACTTTTACTGACTAAAAGCTACCCGTGTTCCTTCTGTTGCTTATGTCAGGGCCGCGGTAACTCTCTTTCAAATTTATCCGTGACCCAGACAGGCATCGGCACTAGCGGACCCCGTCAACTTTTGCTGACATCTCTTGAAAGTCATGCCTGGAATTCATTTTATACATTTTCATTTGTTGCTTTGGCACGCAATCTCTGATGTAACCCACTGAACGGGGAGGAATTCGTATCATTCTGTGGCTCTACGTGCTTTTATTTAGATTAGTTGCGGTCCATATCACGTTTCGCATTCTATTTTGTCATGACTCGTTTCTAGATTAAAAAGTGTGGGTTGCCATAGTACATTTTAATTAATTTAAGTTCATATAACGTCACGCTATCTGTTTTGCCACGGGCATAACTTCTAAAATCAAAATAAAATTTGGGGTGCCATAATAAAATTGAAAAATAAAACTAAAGTTTCTCGTCTTCCAAAACAAAACACTACAAAGTGAAAAATTAGTTTCTTTTCGGAAGTCGGTGTCTTTGGTACCTATCTATTTTTATCCACGACGGAACGGAGACTGTATATGTATTTGGGCTGAGAGGAAGTTTGTTTGTACAAATCCATGTTGCCCTTTTTCTCTAAAACGAATAGTCCGATTTTGATGCAGATTTTATTCGTTTTTGACATCGAAATCCGAAAATAAAGTTATATTTAGCTTTGTATTGTTTTGGAAGTGGGTTTAGTTTTTTTGTAAACGGTCTTTAAGTTTTATTTTTATACAATTCAAACAATAAACACGACTTGGACACATTGTTTAATTACGGAGTTCCGATGCCTACCTTCCGGCTTCATCACCAGATAAGTTCGATGGTACCATTTTCATTAGAACCATTTATTTAAATTTGCTTCGTCACAGTATCTTATACCCAAAATTTACTTAACATTGAGAAGTTCCAGCGGCCATCTGTGGTCTTCTTCGTCAATTCCACTTCATCAAATGATACTTTCTGAATGCAAATTCTTGCCATCTTGATGAAATACCAAAATCGCTATATGTATGCTTACAAAATTTTAGGAGTTGCCTCGATTTCCATGGGATTCCCTCATCACATCCTGACTTGGCGACAATGGTTCGACCTCGAAAGTGTACCCTTTTAAGACGGAACCACACTTACGTGGCGTGGCGTGTCGTGGCGCCTTCTGGCGCAGTTGATTGGCTACAAAACACGTTGCGTTACGACGTAGGCTTGAACAGAGTCGTCTGATTGGTGGATCCTGCGCCACGCCGCGCCACGACACATAAGTGTGGTTCCGACTTTAAACAAAAAAAAGAAGTTTCAAAATCGGTTCATTATTTACGGAGTAATCGGTGAAAAAACACAAAAAAGATATACATGATACAACCGAACATAGGACTTCCTCCTTTTTGGAAAGTCAGTTAGAAAGGATAAAAAATATATATAATACAGTCTATAAATTCAATAGAGTTCGAAATGTATTTGACTCCAAGTGGCAATGGCGCCAACTTACCGACTTTCCTGTTGGTTTTTTAGAGATTTTTCCGCTTTAAGTAGCTTTATTTTTTCTTGTTGCGTAGACACACTATAAAGCTCACTATTTAAATGCAAAGCTCTGGAAAAAGGTATAAATAAATACACCATAAGTCCATATTACCATTGGGTTATTCATAGAATCTGCTATAAAATAAAGATTTTGCACTTACGTTCCCTCAAAATGTGCCATTTTATGTAAGCACCTCTTATATTTGGATAATACTACAACACATTGACCCAGTTATCATAAATATTTTTGGTGACTGTTGTATTTGAACGATACAAGGACCTCCCTACTCTTTTATCCTCCTTCATAATACCATCTTAAAAGGTAGAGATCCGCAAGAGCAACACGTTTACCGACATAGCCCGAAGAATTGCCAAACATAAGTAGCAGTGGGCAGGGCACATTGCTCGCTGAACGGATGGCCGATGGGGCAGAAAAGTTCTGGATTAAAACCGCGAACCGGAAGATGTTGAGTTGGAAATCCTCCCACCGATGACCTGGTTAAGGTTGCGGAGATCCGGAGACCGGTCAATGTGGCGATACTTGGGCGAGGCCTATGATGATGATGATGATGATGAATACCATCTTTGAAAGTATTGTGAGGTTTTATATGAATGAAAAGGGTGTCAATGACAGCATGACGGATGACAAGACGAAGTGGAAGAAGAAAACGTGTTGCACCGACCCCAAGTAACATGGAACAAGGGCAGGAATGTGATGAAATTACTAAGATGTATTCTATTTTGTTGTGATGTGCGAGTATGTGACGTTTTTTCCAGAAGATACTTAAAATAAGGTTAAGGCCTATAAAGTCCTTTCTTTTGGAAAAAATTTCCTCCCCACTAATCGACTAAGTCACCATGACAACGAAAAATCTTCGACTAATGTCAATAAAGAACAAATTATAACCACAAAGCACGTAAGCGGCGGCGCGTGTTATAACTGTCCATTTGATTCGAGTGGAGAAAATGGTCTTGCTGATATGAATCTTAATAATTAATTAGACTGAATTTGAAATAAAATAAACAAAAATAAAAAAAAACCGTATTCTACTCTGCAAACCCTTTAATTCGATACTAATATCATGGCAGTGCACAAAAAATAACTAGTTCGCCATATTGGGCCGTCCACCATATGGCTTTAGAATGACCTCATTTAGCTAAATATGCAAACTAAACGTGTATTCAAAATTTCATCTTAATCAGTTGAGGATAACTGCTTTAAAATTAGTTGCGAGATTTGACCCGAACTCACTTACATACATACATACATTGCAATTTAATTAAAAGCTTCTAAAATTGTTTGTCTAACAGGATACAAAGAATGACTTGATTTTATACACGTGTATCGTAACTATCTATTTGAATCTACAGGTGGAAATATTTCGAATAAAAAGGTTCATATTCAAAAGCAGAACAAGGGCAGTTCGTTAGGAACTTCTGAAAAGTCGTAACTAACTTTGTAACAAAAAAATGGAGTTGTCTGTGTCAACGACATGATCCCGGGTCTAGAAGGAAGAGCTAAAAAACATTAATCAAGCTTTTTTGTAACATCTAAGGTTTTAAAGCGCTAAAAATACATATAATACATAATAAACGATATTATGTTATATATATAAACATTAATAAGTATTTAAAAAATAATAAAATATTAATAGATTTAATTTATATATACCAACGTACCCAAAACTAATCAATATTGAACAGAATACAAAGTAATTATCGTCACGAAAACTTTTACAATATGTTACCCTGCGTAGTGAGACCTCTGTCAAACCAAATACAATAAAATGCCATTTATCATTTATCTACGTTAGAAAAAGGGTCGTGACAACCCTGATCGAGTAACATCAACCTGATTGCAAACCTATTGCCCAAATCTTTTGTTTAACCCTCGGGAGACAGGTAATGCGTTTGGGATTTATAAAGGGTTAGTGCGTTTGTCCACCGCCGCCGTCACCAGGACTTCAACGAGAACGTGATGACGGCCTGTAGCGACACATACATTTAATATAGCCGCTTGTCCACCACAAGCCCGTCACCCAAGCGCCGTCATGCCGGCTGCTATCATGGTCAATTCGAGTAAATCGGCGTGACCGCTATGTACCGGCAATACAAAATACGTTTAAACTTTTCCACCACACCGTCACCGTGACGCCACACCGCTCCAGTTTTCTAAATATACCACGAGATCGTTGCGGTGGAAAAACGATCGCAATCACGTCACCGTGATTTCGGCAGAAAAATAATCTTTCACGTTGACGTTCCGGTGAAATCGGCGGTGGACAAACGCACTTAGACCACAGAGCACCGAGATTCCTCGGCGGCATATGGTAGAGACGGCATTTTCAAAACTTTTCAAACAAACCAAGCGTGTAAAAAAAAACAAGGCTAGTGAGTGTCACTTTTAACTGACATTGTATGACATAATATGACCGCTGAAACGTGTGCTACGCACATTGCGCGAGTACGTGTTTTTATTTACTTATGAAGACTTTACGCACAAGTACTTAATGCCTTAGGGATTTTATACAAGTCGACCTTAGGCTGGTGCAGAGATAAAACATGGCAGTTGCAACTTAATGAAAGAGCAAATAAAATATAAACATAGTATGAATATACTTAGATACATACAAACAATGTTACTGAGAAAACGAATCCAACAAATCAACTCCGTGATATTTCTACTGACCTCTTGTAAATGTGCTCACGTGTCTTAAATTTAAAAGCGAAACCGACTGGTTGCCATCCTGATGTTCTGAAGGAATTCATTCCAAAGGGAGATCGCCTGGATAGCGAAGGATGAGTAGATAAACCCAGAGCGGTGAGAGGGACATTGTAGAAGACGATTATTATTACTGGAGCAAAGATTTTTACTGTGGGCAGAACAAAGCAAGCAATTATATTACTGGTTTTCTATTCGCTACTTTTGAGGTGATTTTTTGCTCTGTCTGTGGGTTAGACGAAGATCACTTCATGGCTATTGATTCTGTAGACCACTTTGTATTTAGATTCATTCGTGTTCTGTATTCAAACTTGGTGGTCAACTGTTTATTTCGAATTAGGTTTCCATTGCCAAGATTAGGTAATAGACGTCTGGAATACTCTGGTAGAGGTCTGACTTCGTGCTGTGGCTTTGTGTAAAATTCCCATTAAAGATGATGACTTTTATGTAAAATAATCTTGTTAGAACCATTATTGTTTCAATTAGGTACGAATTAACCAGCCTTGTACTTTAGTAATTGGACTTAAGGAGGATAGTCTGCAGCCTTGCAATGGCCTAATAAAATTAAACTAAGATCACTAATCCTGGAAGATTTGGTCTTAATTATTTCACTAGGACTTTGTTTACCGTAATGATCAAAGCAAAGTCTCTTTAATCGGTTATTTTGGAGGTCCAAATGAGAGGCTCAAGTTCATCACTGTATATTTAGAAGATAAAATCGAACAAACAATTACGCCTACATTTTCGATTTAACGTGGGCGGCAAGAGTAAAGAGGACAAGAAAGGATTGATTTTGAAATTTTAACCTCCATTTTCTTGAAAGTGTATTATCGCAAAGCGCGTGTAAAATTATGTGATTGACCGTTGACAAATTGTCTCATTAATTTTAGGCCAATTATCTTTCCATCCAGACAGTGGGGGTTACTTTTTTTGTGTATAAATAAGTGAAGTCCTTTTTTTTTATAACTTATAGGCTCGCGCTTGACCGGTTGACGGTGAAACACGCTTGCCTAGAAATTACCTATTCACTCTTGACTTAAAGACCCCTAGATTGTAGCTATCGGGAAACACAGACTCCGGCAGGGAATTCCACTCCTTAGCTGTACGCATAATAAAATTGTTCCGAAAACGTTTTGTGCGTATGGGTGGGATGTCTACCATGTATCGATGGCGCATCGCCGTACGTCTGGTAGTCCGATGATGAAACGGGCTAGGTGGAATTATATCGTGCAATTCCATCGCACACTCCCCGAAATGTAACCGATAAAAAACCGACAGGCTGGCAACTCGGCGACGATGTTCAAGACTCTGGAGCTTTGACTTGACCAGCGCCTCATTGCCTTGTATTTGGCAGATCCGTCCCAGAGATGAGAACAGTACTCCATGCATGATCGAACTTGCGCTTGATACAAATTGAGGAGCTGTTTCGGCGTCCATCAGAAAAAGGATATATTGCCAGAAATTATTTTTTAAAGCAGTTTAACACTGACAGCTGCATTAATTTCTGCATATGCTTTTCTAAGGCAGTTGCTAATCAAAACAGGCGACCATTACATCAAAACCAACGAATACCGTCCTTTGTGATAACAAATCTTTACCGTCATATCACATTGCTAGTGCTATCACTTAGGTGTTTAAAAATTATGCATATTTGTATCAAAATTATATTTATACCACACGCATTGAGTTTGGACCGCTTGGTATGAAATACGGTTTAAACTCACCTCAAACGTTACGTGTCATCATTTTCAGAGTAGTGTGCAAAGATCCAATGCAGGCGACGCATACGGGTTCAGCAAATACGTAGGTATCTCTCGGAAACCGCTTGACCAACTTAGACAAGTGACATTCTATCAACGAACGCGTGGCGATAGCGATTGGTAATTTTTTTTTTAATAAAATTATACGACCGAAATCCAAATAAAAACACTTCAAAGTGAAAAATAACTTCAATTTCGGCAGTCGGTGTTCTTGATTTCGCTTCTTCTTTTTTCGACACTGACTTCCGAAATTGAAGTTATTTTTCATTTTGTAGTGTTTTTATTTGGATGTCGGTTGTATTTATTTGGATGTCGGTTGTATTTATTTGGATGTCGGTTGTATTTTTTTGTATATCTCTCTATATGTATATATCCGAAGTTCTTCATCAGATCTTAATAAAATTAAAATGGGACCACATGACACCAGCAGAGCACCAGCTTTCAAATCATCAAAATCGGTTCACCTAGTAAAAAGTTCTGTGGTAATTAATAACCTCCTCCTTTTTGAGAAGTCGGTTAAAATGGCAGAAATGTCTGGAAATTACTAACATCATCGAAATGTCTCGTGATCAATCTGTTATATTTTGGAATTTCGATCATCATCATCATCATAATATCAGCCGAAAGACGTCCACTGCTGGACATAGGCCTCCCTCATGCGTCACCACATTGACCAGTCCCGTGCGTCCCGCTTACAGCGTATCCCCGCAACCTTCACCAGCTCATCGGTCCACCTGGGGGGAGGCCTTCCAACGTAACGTCTTTCGGTTCGCGGTCGCCACTCCAGAACCTGTATGCCCCATCGGCCATCCGTTCTGCGAGCAATGTACCCTGCCCAATGCCACTTAAGTTTGGCTATTCTTCGGGCTATGTCGGTAACTTCAAATTCTAATACTCATATTCTTTTCCAGCGCGGATCCCAACTATCGGTCAGCGGTGATCAACACGAACGTGATAGTGAAACACACGGGAGAAGTTACCTGGCTCAGTCACGGGATATACGTGTCGGTGTGCGACATCAATGTGGAGCAGTTCCCGTTCGATGTCCAGCTGTGCACCATGAAGTGGGCGTCCTGGACTTACGACGGGTTCCAGGTAAGTGGTTATACAAAATTATTTTTAAACTCTTTGTTGACTGTCTATCTTTCTGGGGGTGTAAGTGCTCATGAATATGGAGTTAGTATGGAGTTTTTTAATCCATTCTTCTTGATATTGAATTACCTTTGCGTTTGGACTACTAGAAACAATTACTTTTAACTGTTTTTGACTTTCAAAAATGCCTTTTCATGTCATGCTATTCGAAATAAATTATCTAACGGTACCCTGATGGGACCTTGACCCAGAAGTATGCAGATTTTGCCCTAAACAAATACTTATATTTTCATTAGCACTTAATCTATTCTAGTCTAACCGGACCCAAACCAAAACAGCCCTCAATTTTCAGTAATACTTTAATCAACACGATACTATTCTCTTTTACAGTAAATATCATCAATCGTTAGGCCTAACATTCCTATATTCCTATTGTCAATGGTCTCCGTCGCTATTCCTCAACTTAGACTATAAGTCAAATCAACAACAAGTTATTGTAAAGCTTAATTTTATTGCCCCGCAACAATAATATAGTAGTTTATGCAACGGTCATATTATAATAGCGGTTATTAAAACACGAGCACGATATTTGGAAAATTTCGTTTTGAGTTTAGATAAATTAAATTTAAATTATTTGGATATTAAATGTAGGGATCGCTAACATTATATAAACTGATATACCTATTTTTTTTACATAATTTCCTAATATATCAATGAAAGCTATTTGTTTTTTTTCCTATCCTAAATCGAGAATGAAATCAAAACAATGGAAAAGGCATAAAAGCAAAACGAATATTGGAATCTATCAAATCTATAGATACCTACAGAGCCAAATCATTGAACAGTAGCCGCTCATAAAGCAATTCCTTTTGATTTTTAATTTAATAATTTACTCAAAAAGCCTACGATTTACATATCTATATAATTATCATCATCATCAATATCAAAATCATCAATCAATACATACGAGATAAATCCGTAGAAAAATAGGTTTTTGTAAATCGAAAATATTTCCTTAAAAAATTGCCAAAGTGTTAAAGATTAACCAGCAGAACTCATTGCCAGCATTTTTGGATTTTTTGTTTGTTTCTGTTTAGTTGTGCTCGCATCACGTAAAATGTACAAAACCAATGTAGATAAATTTTATACATAAACATTATGCGTAGCTTGAAGAATTACTTAGTTTTGGTTGCATCGAAATCGGTTCACTCTATCAAAATATATACGAATTTAAAGTGTTCAAGAAGTAAAATATCACAACACACGCAATTCAGATACTTGGACATTTGAACTCCATATTCGATAGATGGCGGTGTGAATTTGACGAATGGCGGTAATAAGATTCGCCGCGGTAATAACCCTAGAAAAAAATTGGTAGGTAGGCAGAGTTGGTAGTGTAGGCAGTTGAAGGGAGCAAAGCCGTGGGCATATCAAATAGCAGTAATATATATTATAATATGAAAAATCTGTAGCTCACTTAATCACTCTTGCCCACTTTGTGGATTAAAAATTTACCTTATTTACTTTAGCATTCCATTAGTTTCACAAGTTTTTAACTTCAAATTCTCAATTTAGAAACTATAGTTGTATCACAGATAATATAATACTAGCATACAGATGCCTCATCCCATACAAAAAAACCGTGCCGACGTAACTAGCGTTTTTCATATGATTAATCTTGTTATTTTTGTTAATAAATCAATCGCGGTCGATCCCGTTTCACGGCAATAGATGGTGTTAGCAGCGCCTTGCAAGTAAAATGGTTTACTAGGTTCGTGAATATTTTTTTCTTTAAATACAGTGCAGGTTCGTTTTATAGTATTTTTTTGCACGCTGTTACAGTTTTTTTTGCACCAAAATGTGTTAAAATGCAAATTTTAACAATCGAATTGAATGCCTCAGAAATTTAAAAAGCGCCATCTATGGCATCAATATTAAATGTTCAGTTCAAATAATCTTTGAAATGTGAATTAAGAGACCAATATTCCATAATTTTGTACTTAGGAGAGTTGATTATACAAGAACATACAATGTTTATGTTCAATTTCTGATAATGTTAATTTTACACAGTTCTATTGAATTGTGTGTACATGTCGCGCCATCTAGTGAGATTTATTTGAACCAAATTTTTTTTCTTAGCAATGAGACCCCGTGGTTGTGTACACAATTTATCATTAACTATTGCCAGACAAGTACAATTTTCTTGTTATACCAACTTACGGGTAAAAATTAAAGCCTCAGGTACTAAAGGGAAGTGAGGACCTCCTCAAATCCTCTTATCATTCGGGTCTATGATATCTAGCACCCAATTGCTTACGTTGCGTATTACCATATTTAAACCAGGGTTCGGTTCTACAGCAGTCTAGATAAATCTGGTCTCTGCAATAGCATTTTAAGAAAGGCTAGAAGAGGCAACAATGGTCAACTTTATCAAGCTACATATTGTGTCGTGTTTCTTTTCGTTTTTTTTTAACCTAATCGATAATAACATTGTCTCCTGGAAACCGAATTTGACTTTTTTTGCTAAATTGACATACAAGGCTAGTTTCCCGAGGCCACTAACAAAGTTTATAAGTAATTTGTAAAATTAATTTGCAAGTTTACTGCGACAATTTTTTTTTAAATTTCGGAATGTGTTTGGCATCCATGGTCGAGGAGCTCGTGGCCAAATAATAACAGCCGCACTGGCCGATCATCAAGGTTAAGCAACGCTTGACGAGGTCGGTCTGTGGATGGGTGACCATTTCAACATACCGAGTTTCCTCCGTGCCTCGGAAAGCACGCTAAGCCGTTGGTCCCGGCTGTCATTTGAAGATCTTTGACAGTCATTACGAGTAGTCAGAAGTTTGAGATCTGACACCAGTCTTGCCAAGGGGTACCGTGTTACCTAGTTACTGGGTTGTGGAGGTCAGATAGGCAGTCGCTCCATGTAAAACACTGGTACTGAGCTGAATCCGGTAAGACTGGAAGCCGACCCCAATATAGTTAGGAAAAGGCTAGGCAAATTGATTGTTCGGCATCCATGGTCAAAAATATAATGACAAAAGGTATCCGAAGTCAAACTAAACAAATAAAAAAAACAACACGTTTCTTTAAAGAAATACAACTATTACTAAGATGGTAATGTTGTGTCTTAAGTGCCCAATTATACCAAAAACATAGTAAAAATTATAACAAAAATACCTGTTTCGTTATTAAAAACACCTTAATATTTTTGATTAATGTAGGCAGGTATGAGGTATCGTCGAAGTTATTTATGTTGCGTTGCGAATCAAAGGGCATTACATAATAGCCCATTAGTATGTTCAAAATAGGTAGAAATCCTATTAACCAAACTAAGTAGAAATAGGATAAAAAACTTTTTTGCAAAAAAATACTACCGACTTCCAAATGAAAAACTACAAAGTGCAAAATAACTTTATTTTTGGAAGTTGGTGTCTTTCGTAGATACAAATTATTTGCGATATGGACACCGACTTCCCAAAAAAAAAATTATTTTTCACTTTGTAGTTTTTCATTTGGAAGTCGGTAGTATTTTTTTGCAAAAAAGTTTTTCATTTTTCCCATTTTAGTTTTACCTACCTAATAGGCAAGTTGTTTAGTAAGTACCTATTACGCCAGAACAGATTACCCGAAAAACATGAAACTTGAACATAACCGGTGAAATTAGAGTTCTGCGTACCCCTTTCAGTATACTGGCGTGATGTTATGTTATGAAATGGTATAAACAATAAACAGTCATGCGATTGAAGCAATCCCGAATGATTTGTCGTTATTTATTGAAGAGTTCTGTTGTATATCTCCGAAGTTCTTCATCAGATCTTTAACAAATTAAAATGGGACCAATTACGGAACATATTCTTTCAAACAAAAAAAGAATTTTCAAAATCGGTCCAAAATTGGTGGAGATATCGGTGAACATAAAAAAAAAAAAAAAAAAAACATATTTGGGGGTAGGTGGAACAGGGTGTAAAGTCCCACAAACCTCCATAGAAAAGGGAGGATCCTCCGACCAGACGGGTGTTGTGTCTGGTCCGGGCAACTGCCCAACGGTTGTTGTCGGACTGTTGTATGTGTTCTAATCGCGCCGAAAACTTTACTTGCGCGATGCAGGATTTGTGTGACGTCATGTCATTAGTTCGTAAGTGGCGGCGTTGGTGCCGCTACATCACTCCCCTCCGGAGACCGGAGGTCGATAGCAGGTTGAGTCGTCCGTCCGTACATCTTATGATGTGTGCCTAGAAGTCGAACATAGAACCTCCTCCTTTTTGGTAAGTCGGTTAAAAAATAAGGATTACATAATCAAATTACGAACTTTATTTTCCTAACAGTCATATTATGTTTGTATTTACAGAATTTCACGAGACATCTATTTGGATGGGAAATAATAGAAAAAGTAAATGTTTAATTTGTTATTGAATCCTTGTTTCATAACGCTAATAACCGAGTTTTTGTACATTCAGAAACTATTTCCAAATCCAATAAAAACGGCCTTTGTTCATCAATCTTGCTTAGTCTCAAAATAACTTTCTTGAATAGGAACAGACGAAAAGATCTAAAGAAATAAGACCCAGTCTCTTGAGTAATAAGTTTTTCACTTCGATATTTCACAGAAATATTCTATCGGAAAGCTGGATGACATGTATGAAAATGATACAATTACGGCTGTGCCACGTGGAGCGCGAAGATCTGACAAAATGGGAGTAACCAGTGGCGTAGTTTTAGCCACCCGGGGTAGAGAATAAATTTGCCGTCCTTTATTACAATTTAAAAGACTAAAATATTCAATAATCCCAACCGTACTTTAACCTAATTTGCACTATTATTTCAAAATATTCAACAGGGTTTCCTCTATCTGGCAGAATCTTGATACTCCGAAATTTATTTGGCATAACACACTTGGCATAATCTTCTTTAAACGAATATTCTTAAGGCATAAAAAATATTTAATATAATTATTGTTTGGCCGAATGTTTGTATGTCCGAATTTACAATGGCTGACTTTTAATATGGCAGAATTTTATTTGGCATAATTTCACTTGGCGTATTATGAAGATGGCAGACATTCATTTGGAATAATTTTACAAGGATTTTTTTTCATTAATTTGGAATATTTTTTTTTATAATTTTACAGTGGCATTTCTATAAAATAGCATTTTTAACCTTAAATTAAATTTGAAATACTGTCTTAAAAAGTCAATATATGTTGTGTTACAAAAGTTAGTGATAGAAACGAATCGCTGCTAAACCGACTCCACGTAGTCTTGTCTGCCCTACCCCAAGAGTGAAATTTAAGCCCGCGTAGGCGCGGAGGGGCTAGGCGGCCTGCGAGCTGAGGAGCAGGTGGTTTAATAACGGTCGCCGCCGCGGCTGAGGCTGGCCGGCTTCACCGGCCAGCTAAGCCAAAGCTGCGGTAGTGAGCGTTAAAACCATTTGCGACTATAAGGTCGCGTGGGACCGCCGGAGCCCCGCAGCGCCGGAGCCGTGACAGAATCCATGCCTGCTCCATGCTGCATGCTCACTTGCATTCTTGCTTGCATGTTGCATGCTTGTTGCATGCTCACTTGTATGCTAGCTTGTATGTGCATGCTTGCTGCATGCATGGTGTATGCTTCCTTGCATGTTTCATGCTGCATGTTTCATGTTGCATGTTTGCTGCATTCATGGTGTATGCTTCCTTGCATGTTTCATGCTGCATGCTTGCTGCATGCATGGTGTATGCTTCCTTGCATGTTTCATGCTGCATGCATGGTGTATGCTTGTTTGCCTGCTGCATGCTTGTTGCTTGCATGGTGTATGCTTGTTTGCATGTTTGCATGCTTCATACAGCGAATTAAAACACAAAAAAAAAACAATCTTTTACTATGGTAAAAATACAAAATTACTCTATGAATTTTCTGTAATGTGATAGATGAGCATTTCAATTAATATCGATATGAAATGTATGCCAAAAGACGATTCTGACTGTGAACTTTCTGCGATATATGGTTCAGTCTTTTAATTACTATCATTATGAAATTTATGCCTAAAGATGATTCTGACTTACAAAATTATGAGTTTTGAATGTATGATAAATGAGTGTATAAACGTTTTTTTGCGAATTGAACTTTATGCTACCCGTTGTTATGCATAATAATATTATGACATAAAAAGTTCTGCTATAAAAGGTAGTCCCGTTTTAAATATTACTTTCAAAAAATAGGATACCTACTCAAAAAACATAACATATTATCATTATACATTGTCAAAAACATCGCCCGGGATGAGCTGCCCCTGCCGCCTCACTACACATCGCCACTAGGATTAAGCCAATCATCCAGATTATCCAATGCCGCAGCAATCCACATTTAGATTATCCACGTTACCTTTATTGACCAAGCTGTAACTGACGGATTAACTCGTAGACGACAATTTAATTTCACTGAAGTGTAAATGTTTGCGATTGCATCTGGAATAAACTTGGTAAAAGATTGCGCTGCCACTTATAACGAGTTTTCTAAGAACGCTTTGATAACTGTTAATGGGAAATAGGTACCTATCTAAACTATATGGTTATAGAGAGGTGAAATTTAATGTTTTTTTTTGTAATAGGTAAACTCTCGTGCTAGTCAGGGGAATAGAATAGAATAATGATTTATTTGCACAGAAAGCAGGTACAAGATACAGTTGTACCATAAGCTCTTAGTAAGATTATTTTCAGTGTGTGTAAGGGACAGGAGTTTAAGACATGAATACATCAGGGGAGTGAACATAAGCTCTTAGAATAAGGTTATATTAAGTGTGCGTTCGGACAGCGTTCGGGAAATTGCGCGGTGTCTTCTCGTCCAACTTACCACAGTGTCTCAAGACGAAGGTCTATGACCAGTGTGTGTTGCCAATGATGACCTATGGCTCCGAGACGTGGTCGCTCACAATGGGCCTCATCAGAAAGCTTACAGTCACGCAAAGGGCAATGGAGAGGGCTATGCTCGGAGTATCCTTGCATGATCGAATCAGAAATGTAGAGATCCGCAAGAGATCCAGGGTTACCGACATAGCCCGAAGAATTGCCAAACTTAAGTGGCAGTGGGCAGGGCACATTGCTTGCAGAACGGATGGCCGATGGGGCAGAAAAGTTCTGGAGTGGCGACCGCGAACCGGAAGACGATGCGTTGGAAGGCCTCCCACCAGGTAGACCGATGACCTGGTGAAGGATGCGGGGATTCGCTGGATGCGGGACGCACGGGATCAGTCAATGTGGCGACACTTGGGGGAGGCCTATGTCCAGCAGTGGACGTCTTTCGGCTGATATGATGATGATGATATGATGAAGTGTGCGTAAGTGACAGATATATACAAGTCATATGCACCTGTCCCTTAAACACACTCAAAATAACCATATTCTTAGAGCTTAAGGTCACCCCCCTGATTTCAGAAATTCTTGTAGTCTAATCTCAGATTGAAATATAATCTTCGATGGATAGCTACACCATAGATAAGTGTCTAGGCTCCCTTTTTAACCCCCGACGGAAAAAGAAAGGTGTTATAAGTTTGACAGGTGTACCTGGGTATTTGTGTGTGTGCATAATTGTGTATAAACGTATTTGTGAAGCTGTCTGTGGCATCATAGCTCCTAAACAGATGAACCGATTTTGTTTACGTGTTTTGTTTGAATGTTGTCTTTATTGAGAGTGTTCTTAGCTATGGTTGATGAAAATCGGTACAGCTGTTCTAAAGTTATGGGCGTTTTACTGTCTGAATCGGGATGTTTTCCCCAAGATATCGTGTCATAATTAAGTGTGCAGTAGATTGTCGATCGAAGCTTGTCTATTATTAGATAAATTATGTTGTATAAGATAAAAATGTGTCGGGGGTTTTATCATTTTTTGATCTTACTTGTATTACTAAAACTTAAACGGGTCCTTTTGAGTAGGCCTCGTAAACGAAACCGCGGCAAAAAATTACTATGTTATGATTTAACTGATGCATTTTATTTGTATAGTAAAAATATTCTTGCGTTCTTGCGTTTCAGGCAACCGCAACAAAGCGAGTATGCAATAAATTACGTACCATAGAGATGAGTTACAAAACATTAAAAAAATTGCTTATACTGGCTGAAATTACAGACAAAAAAATGGCTCTTGATTAAAACTGTGAACATCACAATTTTCACAAAAATTAAGAGAAATCTCAACTGGGAAAAAAAATAACAATTCAACCAAATGTTTTAATAGTAAAATTTTAATTTTTCCCACTCCGGAAGCATGTCTCGCATAAACAATGAGCAAACAAAACAAAAGATGTAATGAGCTTCCTCGACGTGAAAACATGACGTCAGCTTAACAAAAAATAATATAGGGTTTTTGTTACTGTTATTATATAACAAAAGAAAACTCCTCATTACTTGAGACGAGACTATTTGGACATTTTTATAGAAGATACCGAAGTAAATTCAGTTCCGTTTCGCGGTAAGGTAAATGCAAACAAAGGTGTGGTTTTTCTGCCAGACTTGCATTAAAACAAATGCTATTCGGGTGTTAAGATTTTCTCGGTTTCGGAATTTACTAAAAGCTTTCTGTCAAGTTTTTTGTTTGGATTGAGTGAGACTTTAGATTTTAAAGTGCTGTGATGATTTAATAGATAACTTTTCAATAAAGTGTTTTTCTTCATAACTATTACAATACGTAACTAGTAAGACTCTACCAGGTATATTCGAACCCCAGTAATAGACCAACAATTAATAGGTAGTGTTTTTATGGAGCAAAAAAGAAGACAAAACGGAAAGATGAAACTGTTAAAGCTCGAATCCGCTTATTCTGATATAAATATCCAATTAAAATAGAAAAACTTTTTACCCGACTACGGCGATGCAAAAGGGAGAGGTATGTTTTGATGTGTATGTATGTATGTTCATCTGTTCCCTCATAACTTCTAAACTACTTAAAATAATTTGACAAATGTGGTGTCGTCGGCAGTGTTTTGTTTGACCGCTGGTTACTTATATGCTGTTTAACGTCACATTAAATTGAATATGGCGCCTTCTAGGGGGCACAAAGTCAAGAACAAAATAATTATTTTCGCCCCACCAGGGATATACGGGTTGGTTTCTGTCAAGCGTACCGTTTACGAAATATATCCCGTCAAAGTCATGAAAATGAATTTTTCACCCAACTACAGCGTAGCAAAGTGTTTGTTGATTTGGTCGGTATGTATGTAAGTATGTATGTATGTGTGCACTATGCATGGAGGAATGTTCATTTGTTCCCTCAATACTAAAGCCCCGTATGGTAAACATTTGTTTAGCAACATGGTTGCTTAAACATGCTGCAGAGTTGCTGTCAACATATTGCGGGCAACACTTGTGTTGTGGTGTTGATCAAGCCATGTTGAAGAGTTGTCGCTCGGCAAGCGAAAACATTTTGATGTTGAGAAACTTTGGTGTTGAGCAACTGTTGTGCAACAAAGGTTTACAATGAATACGGGGCTTAAGTCTCTCAAATTTCGAACCATTAACCTATGTGTATGCTTCATTAGCTAATATAGCTATGTGCTATATGCCTATACTTGTCCTTTAGTGAATAGTAAATTTCCTAAATCATCTACGTAATCGTTATCTATACTAATATTATAAATAGGAAATATTTGTATTTTTGTATGTAACGAATAAACTTAAAATCTACTGGACCGATTTCAAAAATTCTTTCACCATTGGGAAGCGACACTATCCCCGGGTGACATAGTCTACTTTTATCCCTGTATTTTCACGGGAACGAGAACTATGCGGGTGTAACCGCGAGGCGTCCGCTAGTACTAAATAAACAACTAACACATAATATAGTAGATTATTAACCAAGGGGATAAAGCAGTGTCTTCTGTCGCGGGTGACGATATAAATCGCGAGCGTAACGAAGGACTCGAGGTTTACTCCCGAGCGTAGCGAGGGTGTTAAAAACTTAAATCACGAGCAAAGCGAAGGATTTAAGACGAGTCCTGAGTGTAGCGAGGGATTTAAGTTCACTCAAGACTAAGACAGCTTTATCACCGAGGAAAATACTCTACTTTTCGTACCATTTGCGAAAAAATTAACACAATAATAATATGAGATAAGCATTTATTAAAAATAATGACAATTAAAAGTAAAATAAACTTAACGTGTATGTATTTGAAGAAAACAAAAACGCGGCAAATTCCTAGACTAATATTTTTTTGTCGGCAAAGCATAGGCTTAGCTCATACGGCCCCGTCGGTTTTCATTTTTTTGAGCAAGTGGTACGAAAAATATTTTTCGTACCACTTGCTCAAAAAAGGGACATTCTATGCCACAAAAAGCGAACATAACAATAGTCATTTTTAATCTGTTAAAAACAGGGAAAGAAAATTGTACTGAATTTCATTCATCCTCTAGGGGGAGAATGTGATTTAAATTTGGAATACTTACCGAAATTTATACTGAACTACATCTATGTTTACACCATTGAGTTTGTATGTAAAGCATTATAGATCTTTTTGAAAAAGGAATACGCATTTATTATGCAGTTATGATTATTAAATAAGATTACGAAAACCGACGAGGCCGTATGAGCTTGATGCCTTTGCTTTTCCAACAAAAAAATATTAGTCTAGGAATTTGCCGCGTTTTTGTTTTCTTCAAATACATAAACGTTATGTTTATTTTAATTTATTTTACTTTTAATTGTCATTATTTTTAACAAATGCTTATCTCATATTATTATTGTGTTAATTTTTTCGCAAATGGTACGAAAAGTAGAGTATTTCCCTCGGTGATAAAGCTGTCTTAGTCTTGGGTGAACTTAAATCTCTCTCTACACTCAGGACTCGTCTTAAATCCCTCGCTTCGCTCGTGATTTAAGTTTTTAACACCCTCGCTACGCTCGAGAGTAAACCTCGAGTCCTTCGTTACGCTCGCGATTTAAATCGTCACCCGCAACAGAAGACACTGCTTTATCCCCTTGGTTAATAATCTACTATTACATCTCTCATGTTCGGTAAGTAGGTTCTTATTACCTCCAATTGTAGGTGACTAATTAGCGTTCTAGGGTAATAATGTAAGTAATTAAAAAAAATAGTAGATTATTAACCAAGGGGATAAAGCAGTGTCGTCTGTCGCGGGTGACGATTTAAATCGTGAGCGTAACGTAGGACTCGAGGTTTACTCCCGAGCGTAGCGAGGGTGATATAAACTTAAATCACGAGCGAAACGAGGGATTTAATACGAGTCCTGAGTGTAGCGAGGGATTTAAGTTCACCCAAGACTAAGACAGCTTTATCACCGAGGAAAATACTCTACTTTTCGTACCATTTGCGAAAAAATTAACACAATTAGAAATATGAGATAAGCATTTATTAAAAATAATGACATATAAAAATAAATTAAAATAAACTTAACGTTTATGTATTTGAAGAAAACAAAAACGCGACAAATTCCTAGATTAATATTTTTTGTCGGAAAAGCAAAGGCATCCAGCTCATACGGCCTCGTCGGTTTTCGTAATTTTATTTAATAATCATAACTGCATAATAAATGCGTATTCCTTTTTCAAAAAGATGTATAATGCTTTATATACAAACTCAATGGTGTAAACACAGATGTAGTTCAGTATAAATTTCGGTAAGTATTCCAAATTTAAATCACATTCTCCCCCTAGAGGATGAATGAAATTCAGTACAATTTTCTTTCCCTGTTTTTAACAGATTAAAAATGACTATTGTTATATTCGCTTTTTGTGGCATAGAATGTGACTTTTTTGAGCAAGTGGTACGAAAACAAATTCTTTCAAAAAGTTCGCGTACATCTAACCATCATACTGGCAATAGACATCATGCATTCAGCCCAATGACCAAAGAGGTCGCTTTGCTATTCAGCCTTGTCTTCGTGTGAGTATAATAGTCATCAATTTTAAATATCGAACGGCGAAGCTCAATTTCGTTCTTGAAAAAAAAATTTTTATTAAAAATGTTTTACTCTTTTAATGCCGGTTTTTTTCTGCTTACCTCACAATCGAGATGTAAAGCAGAATAGTTAGCTCAGGTGTAAGCACCAAATGCACCCTCGAACTATAGGCGCCCTCGCTGCACTCGTGCACCTAAATATCTCGGGCTGCAATTGATGCCTTACAGCCCTTGGCTACTAATCTACTATTATTGTATTTTACAGTGGTGTTCAGAGGATAACCGTGTGTCACTATTTTATATGTATGCAATACAATAAAATATTTATTACATGTTAGTTATTTATTTAATGCCCGCTACACATCAAATAGTTAACAACAACAACACAACTACAACAACAACACTTCAACAACACACAACAACAACAACAATTAACAACAACAACAACACACAAAAATTTTCAGATGAGTATGTTTTCATATTCGCGAGCTGGCTGACCAAAACTTTGTGTATCAGTCAACACCAGATTTCGGTCAGCCAGCCCGCGAATATGTATCCTCCGACTGCACAGCATGATTTTCTCCTTGTTTACGTCTTATTAGTTCGCTTTTAAAGCAGTCGGGTTTTTTGATATTTTGATTTAACTTTTTTTATTTGCGTCACTTATCTAAGAACATCTTGGCGGTCAAGACGTATCTAACGATGTCCTAATTATATAAAGCCTTCTAAAGGTTTGAAAGATATGAGGTAATTAGCGAGAATGATTGTTAACCAATTTTAAATCGTTATATATCCTAAACCGTTATTTAAAATTAAAAGTCTGTTAAAATTGGTGAAACAAACCTAAAAATATTTTATAAATACCTATTCAAGGATAGACTTGACTTAGTTCGCAGATTTTTGTATTTTTTTATTCTGACATTATGACGTCTGGTGGGCGCTGTGGTGGTTTTTGAGTATTGTCATGTTGAGACGAATCGATTGACGTAAGAAACATTAAAATCGGCCCACGCGTTTGGTCTCTAGAACGCAACATAGACTGATAAACACATTCCCCTCCTTCGGTAGTCCGGTAAAAACTTTATATTGAACCCACCGATCAGTTTTAATTTGTGCACACATAAAACTCAATTAAAGTCTATGAAGACAAACCACCAAAATTTGTTTATTCACGAAAGACTAACAAAATAAAAAGTTATAATTAAAACCTAATTTACGTAAACAAAAGAAATTAATTTCCGTAAGAAAAGAAAGAAGTTAATTTGCAACCTTCCAGCGGTGAGGGTGACATAGTAAAATTGACAATATTTTTTTGTTTTTTAACGAAATACTTAAAGGTGAGTTATGAGAAATGGCACCACCTAAAGCTATGTACAGCATTTAATTACTTATTCAAACAAATACTACATACAAACTGTAGTGTATGTAAGTAAGTATCATTAGTATTATTATGTTTATGTCAGCAACCATACCTTATAGAGAATTTGTCAAGTAAGCAATCAATCAATCAATCATTTATTTTTCTGAATATGCTACATTATGGTCTTAAGAATTAATAAATGGTATCATCACATTCTGCCAACTGTGGCATGCAAATATAGGTACACACATTATACGTACATAGATTATTAGGTTAGAATTAACATTATTAATTGCATATTCACGAATAAAAAATACACAATACAATCTAACATATTAGAATTTGAGATTTGCCAATCAAAAATAAATAAATATCTTAAACACACACAATTTATTTAGGATGTCAAGGTATAATTTAACACCAGAGTATCAATGAGATGAGATCTTAAAGTATAGGATGTAAAAAATAAATTAGAATGTCAAAATATAGAAGTAAAATTTCACAATTTAAAAACCCCCGGCACATTTATCTTGCGAAAACACCCCGATTCAAACAGTAAAATGCCCATAACTTTTGAACGGCTGAACCGATTTTATTCAAACATAGTTAAGAACACTCTCGACAAAATTACCTTTCAAACAAAAAAAAACTAAATAGAAATCGGTTCATCCGTTTAGGCGCTATGATGCCACAGACAGACACACAGATACACAGATACACAGCAACACACGTGAAACTTATAACACCCCTCTTTTTCCGGCGGGGGTTAAAAATATAAAAATTCAATTAAGATGTCAAAGTATTCATTCAAATAGTCACTAAACTTTAAATTACAATTCAATTCGGATGTCTAAGCATAAAAGATTAAAAATTAAATTATGATGTAATATATTATAACACACATGCACTCACCAACATACGTATAACATACAGACACTCTCTTATAACACCAACACAACTGAAAAAAATACCAACACACAGCACCATACATACACTCTTCTTTACCTATTGTTAAGATAAAAATTGTTGACGGAACGAAGGAGCCTGGAACTTATAACACAGTGAATCCTAGTTAGAGGTATAGGAATTCAATCCACTCAAATGTCTCTAACTTATCAAAATTAATGTATTCTTCTTCTTATGTACGATGATTTGATGTGAAGTTGTGAAAAAGAATAAATCGATACGGATGTCTTTCATTTACCACGACACTCCACAAACAATGATCTGAATCGGCTTTTCACCTCAATTTTTTTTTATTAATTTTAATAGCATCATTTGTGTATGTATGTGTATCAACGTAAATAAAGCAAAAGGAGTATGTAAGGATCGTAGCAGGTAGCGTTATGCACTTTCGGCCTACTCCCATCGTGTGTGAGTTTATATTTCAACTAGCTGTCCCACGCGGCTTCGCGCCCGTCAAATGACTTCCTACCTACCCACCTACCCTACCCTACCTACCTACCCATCTACCCTACCTGCCTACCCTACCTTACCCTACCTACCTACCCTACCTTACCCTAACTACCCTACCCTACCCTACCCTACCTACCCTACCCTACCCTACCTACCCTACCCTACCTACCCTACCCTACCTACCCTACCCTACCCTACCTACCCTACCCTACCCTACCTACCCTACCTACCCTACCCTACCTACCCTACCCTACCCTACCTACCCTACCCTACCCTACCACCTCTACCCTACCTACCCTACCCCACCTCTCTACCCTACCTACCCTACATACATGAGTGTTGCGTAATTAAACCGTTTACGCAGCGCACGCAACAGAAGCTCTCAAAAAGGAATAATTTTGCCCGTTTTTGCAACATTTTTCATTTATGCTCCGCTCCTATTGGTCGTAGCGTGATGTTACATAGCCTATAACCTTCCTCGATAAATGGACTATCTAACACAAAAAGATTTTTTCAATTCCAACCAGTAGTTCCTGAAATTAGCGCGTTCAAACAAACAAACTCTATAATATTATGTATATAATATTAAAATAATAAATAATATGTAATATGTTAGTAATGATGTTTAAAAATAATCAGCATCTTCCTGCCCTTATCCCATGTTACTTGGGGTCGGCGCAACACATTTTCCTCTTCCATGCCGTTTTGTCCCCAGTTACGGTATTACTGACTCCCTTTTCCTTCATATCATTCCTCACACAGTCCACCCATCTTTACTTTGGCCTTCCTCTTCCTCTCCATCCATCCACATTTATATTCATAACTCTTTTAGTAACATGCATGATGTTTAAAAATAATGGTACTTACATAGTATACAGCCTTTCATATATCCTCTTTATGTCAGTAAAGGGCCTGTGTTGTAGTTCGATTACTACTATGGCAGATGTCGTGGCAAGTAAGATATGGGTCAGTTAATCTTATAATTAGTGCTACTCGAACGTCGTGAAATTCGCACATGACGTTACGGGTGACTTTGACTGACTTTAAATGCAGGTGGTGAACAAGGCCCTAAGTCTAGGGATAGTCTGTATTTCACTGTTAAGGTAACTAGATAAGATATTAAAGTAGCTCCTAGTTAAACAGTGCTCGTTAAAACCTCAAGTATCAAGATATTTGGGCAGCCTAGAATTATGATGATTACGATCGTCTATCGGACCAGACGCCCTTTCATTGTGGCGAATCCCAGGCAGCTACAATACTCTTTAATGGACGCTTAGCGGTAATTAAGAACAAAATTACATTTTCTTTGTTAATATTTATTTAGCAAATAAATAAAACCACAACCTTTGTGTTTATGAGAACGTTTACGTATTTCAGAGGGTCCGGAGCGACCATAAGCGATCGATTTTCGACCGAACAACGGAACAATACCTTAGCCGTTTAATAAAAGGTTGCTGTGCCTTCGGTTTTTTATGACTTTGCACACGATCAAAACGCCATTGTGTCTACAAAATGACTGTTGATACATCATAGTTTCATTTTCTATGCGGAGTCCAATAGTAAAAGAAATATTGCATCGGTTTTCGGATGACCACGCATTTTTTGATGCGTTACATCGTAGCTTGTTGTGCATGAATGCAAAATCCCTTTTATAAATGCAAATATGACGTGAAAACTATTAAAGTTGAATTTTTTTATATTTTTTTTTAACCCAAAATAGTCACAAAATAAGCGGCCAAATTAGAGCTTCATTTGAAATGTAAAAATAAAGTTAAATCCACAATCTCTCTGTTGTAACTTCTCACAACGCAAACGGTGATACGGAGTCTAAAACCATTTATTATGTATTCATAATTGTTTATTTAGATACGCAAAGTAAGTATTTCAAAAAGAATTTGTTATTCACTTATTATATCTTGCCAACTCAAATAGTTAATTTCATTTCAGGCAGTACCTAAGGGTTGTGGATTCATTCAATCGTGTTTTAGTAGATACAGGCATACGTTTAAATATTAGTGTTCACGTATTGTTTCAAATTGTTAATAATGTAATTGTCTGCGTGTATCTCGACTCACAATAGTTATTCAAAAATAAAATACGACCAATTGATAGTCAAAGAGGGCAATCCAAACAAAGAAAAACGAAAAAGGGACCAATCTACTTCGCCAGATAATCAGAACCAGGCCAAGAAGTTCGTGATCAACACCTCAGCAATAAAGTCAAACAGGAAGAATGCATTCGATATGATGAGACCTAAATCAAACTCATTTTCTAACGTGAAACCAAACCAAAGTAAGTAGCAACTAAATAGCAGCAACCAGAGGCAGAACAACCCCAATCCGGCTGGTCCCCGTGGGGTTGCTAGACCACCACCCCCTAGAAATACATTCTTAAGCCCAAAAAGAAACAATAAAATATACTTAGCAACGTTAAACGTCAGAACACTAATGACAGATAGCAGATTAGAAGAATTGGAAGAAGCCATAAGATTTTTAAAATGGGATGTCATTGGTCTTTGTGAAGTCAGAAGAATAGGAGAAGAGATAAGAGAATATAACGAATACATTTTTTATTTCTATGGCGAAAAACAAGGTATACATGGTATGGGGTTCTTAATAAAAAAATACTTAAAAGAAAAAATAATCAGTTTTCAAGGAATATCAGACAGAATTGCAGTCCTCAACATACAATTGCTTGAATTTAAACAACCCTTGTCGATAATCCAAGTCCATGCACCCACAGAACAAGATACGAAAATAGCTAAAGATAAATTCTACAATGATCTGACAGAATTATTGTAAAAGCCGAATAAAAACGCAATTCTGATGGGAGACTTAAATGCCAAGATAGGCAGCAAATCAAATGAAAATGAATTCGTCATAGGAGATTATAGCAGTGGGGATAGAAACGATAACGGACAGCGGCTCATAGAATTTTCTTTCGCAAACAATCTTAAAATAATGAATACCTTCTTCAAAAAGAAAAGACAAGAAAGTGGACATGGATATCTCCAAACGGCAGAGACAAAAACGAAATTGATTTCATCCTGAAAAGAGAAAAAGGGATATTTAGTGACGTCGATGTAGTGAAGAAGCTAAATTTTAATACAGATCATAGAATGGTAAGAGGAGCAATACAGTGTAAAAGTAATAAATCTAGAAAACATGTTATCTCGTCTACCAAAAATTTGATCATAGCATCACCTATACCACAAAATGTCCTATACGAATTAGAAAAAGAATTAGAAGAACTCGAAAGACACAAAACACTGCAAGGAAAATATGATTTTCTTGAGAAGACACTGCTAAACGTAAGAAAATTGCATAATACAAATGAGAGGAATAATAAACTAGGAGAAGAAACTATACAATTAATGAACGAGAGGAACACGATGTTAGAGAAACGAAAAGACAATCGTGAAAAAATCACCAATATTAGCAAAAAAATTCAAGCATCAATACGAAAACACAGGAAAGCAGAGAGACTGGAAGTACTAAGAAAACAAATAGAGAAAACAGGTGGAATTAAAAAAGGTCTAAAGCAACTGAAAGAATATACACAATGGATACCTAACATGAAAACCAAAAATAAGAAGAGAATTGTGGAATCGACGTCAAAAAGGTCATCAATAGCCAGATTAGCGACAGAATTCTATAAGAAACTGTACACGAGACAGAAAAAACAATATCCACAGAAACAGAGAAATATCCCCACGAAGAAGAAATGCCTTGCATCCTAAGAACTGAAGTTATAAGAGCTATAGAAACACAAAAAAGCGGGAAAGCACCTGGAGATGACAAAATCTCGAACGAGCTTCTGAAAGACACATTAACAATTATATCCAAACCTGTGACTCATCTATTTAACGAAATATTGGCAACAGAACAAATACCAACTCAATGGACCAAATCGACTATTGTCCTCTTACATAAAAAGGGAGATAAAAACGAAATAAATAACTACAGGCCTATATGTCTAATGTCCAATTTATACTACTTAAAATAATTCTTGCACGAATAACGAAACATCTAGAAGAAAACCAACCACGAGAACAAGCGGGGTTTCGCGCAGATTATTCTACTATCGACCATATTCACGTAGTCAAACAGATCATCGAAAAACTCAATGAATATGGTCAACACTATCACATGGCATTTGTTGATTATAATAAGGCTTTCGATTCTCTTAGTCATAAATATATCTGGAAGACGCTAGAAAACCAGGGCGTAGAAAGCAAATATATAAAAATCATTAAAGAAATATACAAGAACTCTACAGCAAAGATCCAACTAGAACAGCAAGGAGAGGAATTTAGTATCCAGAAGGGCGTCAGGCAAGGTGATCCACTTTCACCAAAACTTTTTACGGCAGTCTTAGAAAACATATTCAGGAGTATAGACTGGACAGATTTTGGAATAAATATAAATGGAACAAAGCTAAATCACCTAAGATTCGCCGACGATATTGTGATATTCGCAGAGAAACCACAAATACTACAAACTATGTTACAGCAGTTAGATAACGAAAGCAGGAAAGCTGGTTTGTCAATGAATCCATCAAAGACTAAAATAATGACGAATGCAATAAAGGAACACATAAAAATAGGGCAGCAAATCATTGAATATGTCGATGAATATATTTATTTGGGACAGCTAATTTCAATAAACGACCAATATTCAAAAGAAATTGATAGAAAGATAAGCAACACTTGGAAACGTTACTGGTCGCTTAAGGAAATAGTCAAAAACGAATCAATACCAATGTCAGTGAAAAGCAAACTGTATAACACATGCATTCTCCCATGCCTCACGTATGGATGTCAAACCTGGCCTGCTACGAGCAAAAACAACCAAAAACTTAGAGTTTGCCAACGCAACATGGAGAGAAGCATGCTAAACATAAGACTACGAGACAGATGGACCACTTCAAAAATAAGGAAAAGGACAAAAGTAAGCGATGTCATACTTAAAATAAAGAAATTGAAATGGAACTGGACTGGTCATATTATGAGAACGAACAAAGAGAAATGGACAAGAGACGTAATGGAATGGTATCCTAGAAATGGAAAAAGGCATAAGGGACGTCAAATAAAGAGATGGGAAGATGACCTAACCAAAGGATGGAGGAGATTAGCTCGTGACAGAGATGAGTGGAAGAAATTAGGGGAGGCCTATGTCAAAGAAGGACAACCTGACCAACAAACTCGTTGCTGAGTACTACTTTGGTACTCAATTGAATTAAGTTTTTTTGTTTTTAATATTGTGTTAAAATCATTGTTTAGTTTAAATATTTAAGTTAAAAGTGTATTGATTTTTGGTCAGTGAATAAAGGCTTTTATTATTATTTCCTTTATTCAATCATTGTACATAGTTTTTACATTTTTAAATATTAGCTTATAAAAATAAAATAAAAAAAACATTTAAAAATATAAAAATTAGTAGCCCACCGGTATCGGGAACAAGGTCCAAGCTACCGGTGGTTAGGGCTGCTGAGAGAGGAACCTCCTAACGATACGCGCCGTGTCCAGGAGTACCGCTTTCTGGATCACGCCCTTGATCCAGCTGCCCAACGAGAGCCTCCTCAGATGTTCATCGAGACTCTTAGCTATTATGCCATTGGCCGTCACGACTATCGGCACAATGACTGCTGTATTCACATCCCACATGTCGACAACCTCGCGAGCTAGATCAAGATACTTACTTTTCTTATCTCTCTCAGCCTTCACGAGGTTCTCGTCATGGGGGACCGCTATATCAACAATCATTGCGCGACGCTCTAATCGGTCTATCACCACTATGTCAGGCTTATTGGCAACAATAGTCCTGTCAGTGATGATAGACCGATCCCAATACAACGTGACATTGCCATTTTCGAGAACTGGGTCGGGCACATACTTATAGTAAGGCACTTCCGATTCCACAAGATTGTATTTAAGAGCAAGTTGCTGGTGGATAATCCTGGCTACAAGGTTGTGTCTATGCAAATAGTCTCCGTTAGCCAGACTAGAATAACCGGAAATAATGTGTCGGATTGATTCTCCCGGCCGGTGACATGCCCGACAGATGTCAACCGTGCCGTCCTTCACAATGTATTTCCGGTAGTTGTTCGTCATCATAACTTCGTCCATAAACGCAAAGACAAAACCTTCGGTTTCCCCGAAAAGGTCACCAAATCGCAGCCAGGCCACGGACGGTAAAAGATCTACATCGGGCCCATATAGGACCCGGTAGAAGCGCCCGTGAAGTTCCTTGCTCTGCCATACCTCCCTGCGGTCATTAGTATCTAATACTATAGGTTTGCGCCAGTTCTCGTTAGCCAAGGAGAGCGGGGTAAGGCCCTTGTCCACTGTTACCACATCTCGATGCATACCCACGTCAGCAGCCTGGAAATATTCCCTAAGACTGCATACCTCGCGGTTGTGCAGGGTTTTAGCATTTAAAAAGCCACGACCTCCGCACTTCCGCGGGATATACAGTCTCATAACCGATGATCGTGGGTGATGCATACGATTTGCGGTAAGCAATATGCGGACTCTCCTATCCAAGGCGTCAAGTTCTGTCTGAGTCCATTTGATTATGCCGAAAGAGTACATCAAGACCGGCATGACCCAGCCGTTGAAGGCGCGCACCTTGTTCCCACCTGATAAAAGACTATTTAGTACTTTTTTCAGGCGGCCAAAGAAGCGCTCCTTCAACGATTGTTTCACTTCAGTAGCATTAATGCCTAGTGCTTCCGACATACCCAAATACTTGTAAGTTTCGGTTGAGGAAAGGGATCGAAGGTGTATGGAATCCGAGAGTTGTATTCCCACGGATTCCATAATCTGCCCTCGCTTTACATGCATGGCTGCACATTTGTCCACACCAAATTCCATCCTGATGGCGTCACTGAAGGTTTCTGTTACCTTCAGTAGCTTCATCAGTTGCAAGTTGTTGGGGGCAAAGAGTTTCAGATCATCCATGTAAAGGAGGTGTGATAGGACCTGACCACCTCTTCTCAACCGATAGCCCAGGCCCGAACCCTCCAGCAGTGTACTGAGAGGGTTCAGGGCTAAACAAAACCACAGAGGACTCAGACTGTCGCCCTGAAATATGCCGCGCTCGATCCTTATAGGTTCGCTGTTTTCCTGAATCTGTCGACATCCTGGATAGTGAAGGACCGTCCTCCACTGCCCCATACATGACGTCAGGAAGGCGCACAGAGTTGCATCAATTTTATACAACTCCAGCACCCTCATGAGCCATGTATGTGGCACTGAGTCATAGGCCTTCTTGTAATCTATCCAACATGTCGCCAGATCCTTGCGGGAACGGCGAACCTGTTGGCTAATGGCAATGTCTATGAGCAGCAGCTCCTTAGTACCGCGGGACCCGTTCCTACATCCATTCTGAGAAGCAGACATGATGGAGTTATTCTCAATATGCTGATTAATTTTAGCTCTCAGAATGGATGTAAAAACTTTATAGACCGTCGGTAAACATGTTATCGGTCTATAATTTTTAGGTTCCGCAGTACTACCTGATTTGTGGAGCAGGTGGGTTATTCCTGTCGTTAGGAACTGGGGCAGCGATCCTGACTCTAAGGCAGACTGGAACTGAGTTGCCAAACGAGCGTGCGACCTTTGGAACCATTTAATCCAAAAGTTGTGCAGTCCGTCCGGCCCCGGAGATTTCCAGTTAGGCAACGGACGGACTGCACGAGCTACATCTTGGGGGCTGATAGTAACTGCCCCCATTTGTGGTATCAAATCGCACGCTCGTTCGACCTTCCGAGTCCAGTCACCCTCGGTGTGACTGACAGGCACCGACCAGATATTGCGCCAGAACGAATACATGGCGTCATCATCTGGTAGGCGAGTATCAGTCACACCTTGGTCAGGTCGCTCCCAAGCCCTATAAACCCACCTTTCGTTGCTCTGGAATGTGCGATTCTGAGTGTATCGCTCCACTCGCCGCTTGTACCGACGAATACGGTTTGCCCATGCATAGATTTTCTGCTTCAGGAAGTCGATACGCTCTGTGACGCGGGACAGATAATCTCGAGAATTGATATCCGTCCCCGAGAACGCCCGCCTCACAAAGCGCATCACTCTAGGGCGAGTGTTGCCCTCCCTGAAGCAGATAAGCTTGCCGATGAGTGCTCTAGCCTCACCGATACGACGCTCAATCCTGCACTGCCAAGCTGGTATAGCTGGTCGTGTAGCTCTGTCAGTTTTGGGAAACTTGACGTTAGCTACACGACATGCCGCTGCAGCCGCACAGTACAAGATCGAGTGGGTATCGGCAAGGTCTTTGCTGCTATCTAAAACATTTGATAGCTGTGAATCTAGAGCACACACCAGCGCCCTATTTTTCTTATGCATGGGCAGACGAGGTAATCGAGGTCTAAGCTCAGGCGGTGTGGAACGATACTCTCGGAATGCACACTCCAAAGCGCTCCTCAGTCGTTCATTGCACTGGGTACTCACGGATATAGCCCCGTCGTCGTCATCCTCTCCAACATGGTCGGGTCGCGGTGAAAGACTTGGTTGCATTAGCACCGCGGCCGGTGGCAAGGCAGGCGAGACACGGCTACTCCGTGATTCCTCACGCAGTCTATCAAGTACGGCGTCATCCAGCATACGGTTACGTTGGATGACCCGTACCTGATCCGATAGATTATTATTATTATTATTATTATTATTATATTATATCTTGCCAACTCAAATAGTTAATTTCATTAGGCAGTACCTAAGGGTTGTGGATTCATTCAATCGTGTTTTAGTAGATACAGGCATACGTTTAAATATTAGTGTTCACGTATTGTTTCAAATTGTTAATAATGTAATTGTCTGCGTGTATCTCGACTCACAATAGTTATTCAAAATAAAATGAAATGATGATTAAAAGCAACATTAAAAAAAAACCGGGTAAGTGCGACTCGGACTCGCGTACGAAGGGTTCCGTACTTGGTAAATTGCGGTTTACTATTTATGAGGTATTAAAAAAAAAACTATTTACTAGATCTCGTTCAAACCAATTTTCGGTGGCAGTTATATGGTAATGTACATCATATATTTTCTATTTAAGTGTGAAAATCATAATGTGGTTCACAGAATACATCTATTTACCAAGTTTCAACAGCATAGTTCTTATAGTTTCAGGAAAAAGTGGCTGTGGCATACGGACAGACAGACAGACAGACATGACGAATCCATATGGGTACCGTTTTTTGCCATTTGGCTACGGAACCCTAAAAATTCCTGTAATTCCAACAGAAAATTACTCAAGGAAACTCGAGACCTACTCCAATAGGTACGCATTTTAATTTACGGCTTCGAAGGAAACGGCGCATTTTGGTAACGCGAAAACAGATTGGAAATCAAGATCGCAATCCAGTAATTTACGCCGACGTCACCAAACCCACGATTCTTTTGTATGAATACAAAAAAGTCTTATATGGAGGGCGTTTATCGTGAAAAAATGGGAAAGAATGTCATTGTGTTTAACGTGAAAACCCGCGGAGCGGCGTAGAGAGTCCTTTGGAGTACAATGGCTCTCGTACATCGTATATTACCTACTACATTTTTCATTAGGTATTCACAATTACAAAAGTACATGTGTTTTACACACACAGTAACTAAGCTGTTTTAATACTCGTTCGCCAGCAGCCTGTAAATGAGAATCACTCGTTGGTTAAGCTCTGCTAAGCATTTATTTCTTTTTGATATTTAAATAAATCCTAAGGGCTAAACGCACTGCGCATTCCAATGTGATTTATAATTTGAATGTCTTTTTGTAAATTATTTTAATTGAATTGTCGTGATTTAATAAACGCGGGCTTTGATATCATCACAGATATGGTAAACAAAGAGATGATAAAAAAAAAGTTATATAAAAAAGAAACTAAATTACCTAGTCTGTTTAACGTTGAATTTTCAGCGAAAGTAATAAAACCAACATGAGTTTTATAATGAGTGATTTCTAAGAATCACATTACGTTTGGAGGTAGCAGTTCTAAGGCCTCACATGATACTTATCCCAGGACGTAGTTATTCAGTTATACACTTTATTATTTGTTTTAATGGTATACAACCCCTACGTTGGCATCTCCAGAGAATGTACTTTAAACGTATCACACACACACACACACACACACACATATATCACATATTTTAATTAAAAGGCCAAGAGGTAGGATCAATTAGAATTTTATTTGACATACCAGTCTTTTATGAAAGCGCAAATGAATTGACTCCGCACGAATATAGAAAGTGAAGTAGTACCTACGTTTTAGCGTTATTGAGTTAGACTGTTCTAGTCTTGCCTGTCAGATTTTAGCTTATATTTTATCTTGCTAAGACAGAGTGACAAAGGCAAATTTTCTATTAACAGAAGACAAAGGATATCAATTTCAAATCAAGACAAGAAATCGTACTACGGGTAATATCGGGTTTTAATTCACATTTCTCCTAAAAATCAATCGTTTGAGTGTTGGCTCATTGATTTTCTCCTAAGCCTATTAAATATTGAAAAATTCCAACCAATCCTAAAAATAATTCCGTATTTATGAGCCTCTAATATCTGCCTTGTGTAAACAGACCCAAAAGACAGTTATGAATTTTCTGATTCGACAATCGGACCGAAATAAGTCGGCGGATTTACTACCTCCTTTAATTTTAGAAGCCTTTACTTTAAAATTCTTGGCCTATTTAATGAAATACATATTTGCACAACAAACCCCAAAAATTTGAATAAATGATTTATATTTAAGATAAGAACCGCGGTCAATTTAATACCGAAATATTCTTCAGAAAAAACTTTTCTGGCGTCTATAAAACCTATCGCTTTAAAATTTGATGTCTCTCGGGTCGGTGTTATTTGACTTTTAAATTAGGATGCTATCTCCTTTCAAATCGGCTTTCATCTTATATCTACGATCTGACATTCCAGAAGACGGGATTGGTACATATTTAAGGTTTTGCTACTTTCAGAGTTGTGAAGTTACTTTGAATAAATTGGCCTGAATTACCTTTAATTTAACTTAAACATTCTTACCTAAGAGGCTTTTAAGAGGTACCCCACTTGATTGTGTGGGTAAAGTTCAAAACAGAGTACTTTCATCTCTTGATACTTTGAGTTAGGATAACTTACTTTCAGTTTTAGACTCCACGTGTTCCTTTTATTAGTCATCATCCTCCTACTCTTGGTAATACAACGATGTTGACCTTATCGTATATCTCTAATTTCATTTATCAGCCATTTTCTCAGTACTCATAAGTAAATATGCCATTTCTGGCCGTATCGTTCAGCACACAATTAATTATTTAATTATTGTTATTTGCCTCTCTCCATTGACTGCGGCAATCCGGTGAATGTGAGACGCACAGGACCGATCAGTGTGGCGACGCATGGTGGAGGCCTATGTCCAGCAGTGGACGTTTGTCGGCTGAAATTATGATGATGATGATTTATAATTTGTTAAAAACATTAAATTCATGTTTCTCTTTCCCTAGCTGGATCTAAAGAAACAATTTGACGAAGGAGACACAACGAATTACCAGACGAATGGCGAGTTTGACCTGGTGAGCTTCGATGCCATTCGCCACAACGAGTACTACTCCTGCTGTTTGGAGCCCTACCCTGACATCACGTACGTCATCAAGCTTCGGAGAAGACCCATGTTCTACGTCTTTAATCTTATTCTTCCTTGCCTCCTTATCAATGGAATAGGTAAGCATCAGCAGCAAAAAAATCTTAAGCTTCATCAACAATTATGCTGATATTTTCTCGGTTTGGCTTTTTAACATCTAAATCAAAGCATGTCTGATTTCTATAGGGATTGTAGATTTTAGCAAAATCAACGTGCTATAGTTTAGTATAAAATGACAATGAAAAAGAGTTTACTCTGAGTTACTGTCGGTATATATATGATGGGCTGGTATCCACAACTTCACTCGATCCACCCCAGCTCCTAAAGGAAGGCCAGCCACATTCTAGTGTTACTGACTATCTCACGGAGGTTACCTGGTTTATCGTTAGTGTAACGAAATAATATAAAGAAATGAAATATTAATTAAACACATTGTTTATTCAATCCGTTTGAATAAAACTTTAGAAACCATACAAGAGTTACAGTACCGTTAATTGTTTGGTTTAACTCCGAATTGTATCATGAATAATAAACATAATATGGGTACCTTTACCTAAGGTAAACAATTAGAGAATGTCGGTTCTAATTTGAAAACATTAGAAGTGTAAATTATTTTAGTAACCAAATACAAAGCAGTATTGTATTCCATGCGGAATATTATTCTCCGAATCTTTGCCGTTATTTACTTTCATATTGTTTTTGATTAAAATAGCTACTTATTTGCGAAGAGCAACAGCTAATGATAATACAATAGAGAAGAATTTTGTTCAAACTAATTTGAGTCTCTTGAAGATTACGGTTTTATTTTATGCCCTATATTGTAAAATATTGTCAAGTGTTTGTTTATTTGATAACATTCTCAAAGTTTAACGAGTCCCAACATCCTTGCGAGACTTAATGCCAAGCAGTCTTAAACCTTTTGAAGATGAGCTGAACCGTGATTTTGCTCCGTAACATCTTTTACTACAAGAGGCTTTACGTGGATTGGCTTCATTACGTATTGTATTACGACATACCACTGATTGCCGAGAACTTCATGGAAGTTTCGTCTTTACGAACGAGCTCTTATTACCATAGTATAAATATGATGATGGACGAAATGTGTCGAGCGAGAAACAGGAATATTCAAGATACGGATGTTGAAGCAGAATACAAAGGCCTCCTTATGATAATAGCATTTACTTATGAGATATTTCGCGCCTTTGTTAATCATAATTGCATGAATTACTCAACTTACTTTTGTGTATGTAATTCAACATTTAAGCACGGATATATTTGGCCTTCTCCTATTAAAGCTATTCCGTTTTGGAAACGGGTCTCTTTGATTTGTTTGATTTGTAATAATAAGTTCTGTTGAACTAAATAATATAAAGGAGTGTTATTCCTTTTTCGAAATCAGTTGTTAATGTGTTTCCTAGAGTTTTGTATAATTCTGTAATGTTGCCATATTTAGTATTCTTAGATTTCATATAAAATGGTTATAAGCCTCAATAAATAAGTATTGCGGTTATAGAATTTTTTATAAAGCTTTCTCAAAGAAACTGAATAAAACTTTTTATATTTTTTCACTAGCTCTTCTAGTGTTCTACGTGCCGTCGGAGTCAGGTGAAAAGGTGACCCTGGGCATAAGTGCACTTCTGTCTATGACCGTCTTCTTGATGACTATAAGGGACACATTGCCTCCTACGGAGAAGACGCCTCTTATTAGTAAGATTTTTTTATTATTAAACTTTTGTTAGATGTTTATGCTTAGTCATTTTATTAACCCCCGCCGGAAAAAGAAAGGGTGTTATAAGTTTCACGTGTGTTGCTGTGTATCTGTGTATCTGTGTGTCTGTCTGTGGCATCATAGCGCCTAAACGGATGAACCGATTTCGATTTAGTTTTTTTTGTTTGAAAGGTAATTTTGTCGAAAGTGTTCTTAGCTATGTTTGAATAAAATTGGTTTAGCCGTTCAAAAGTTATGGGCATTTTACTGTTTGAATCGGGGTGTTTTCGCAAGATAAATGCGTCGGGGGTTTTTTAAATTGTGAAATTTTACTTGTTCTTTAGTCGACAAGTTTCTGAGTCCAAAATATGAACCCTTGTTCAACTACGGTTTGTTTGCGAGTGATATGAGTGCCAATACCTATAAAGCCCAGTTTTGGGTCGTCATTTAATAGTGACACTGAAGCTTTAACCTCTTCATTGGAACGTACAACGCTGCGATATGCGGTGCCAGACACAAAATCGTCATTACCGCTGACGAATACTGTGACCGGAAAATTCTAGACGTTTTTCATACGACTAAGTGTCCGGACACTTGCATACCGCAGCGTTGGACGTTCCGATCACGAAACCAAAGTTTATACAGAAGTTGATTAATAAATATTATTTTCTGTATGTATTATTGTCTGTATGATTTTATTTATTTACTGCTTTATTTTCCTGGTTACTCGAGCGTAGTTTCCTTGATAACAAGTACCTAATAAGGGTAGTATCGCCACACGCCCCATTATTCGTTTTGACAAGGGAATGTCTAGCGTAAGCAAAACACAACATTCTGCTGAAAGGTTTTATGTTATTTCGCATCGAGGAAACCTTTAGTACGGTATAATATAAAACAAATATTATATACCTAACTGAAAGTTCCCTTTGTGTTAGCCTTACGATTGAGTGCGAAACAGTGCTTGTTGCTTGTTAGGGTTCCGTAGCCAAATGACAAAAAACGGAACCCTTATAGATTCGTCATGTCTGTCTGTCTGTCCGTCCGTATGCCACAGCTACTTTTTTTTCGAAACTATACGAACTATGCTGTTGAAACTTGGTAAGTAGATGTATTCTGTGAACTGCATTAAGATTTTTACACAAAAAAAAAAAACATTTTGTGGGTTCCCATACTTGAAACTGAAACTAAATATTTTTTTTTTATCAAACCCATACGTGTGGTAGGTCTTTAAAAATGATATTGAAGTTTCCAATATTTTTTTTTTTAACTGAATAGAGAGCGGGAGACACTTCCAATGTGGTAAAATGTGTCCCCCGCCCCTGTAAAGAACTTCAAAAATAACAGAAAAATAAAACTAAAAAAAATATGATGTACATTACCATGTAAGCTTCCACCGAAAATTCATTTTTTTTATTTTATTTTTTTTAAAAAACGTTGCCCCACACTAGGAATTTCTTCCTGTATCGTGGGTGCGTTTACAAACATATAAACTCACATACACAAACACCCAGAGCCGGAACAGCTATCTGTAGGTCATACAAATATTTGTTCCGTGCGGGAATCGAACCCGCGACACGCAGCGCAGCAGTCAATCGCTCAACCACGACAAAACATGAACAAGACACAAGACATAAATCGTAAAACGCAATTTACAAAGTACGGAACCCTTCGTGCGCGAGTCCGACTCGCACTAGATCGGTTTTTTTTATGTTTTATATACTTAATCGAGCTCAGTAAAGATTTTATTATAATTACCTTTGACCACATCATCGCTTACCATCAGGTGAGATAGTGGTAAAGAGTGAGCCTTCCAATAATAATAATACTGAGAAGCAGTTGGTATGTAATTTACGTTCATAGCGATTCATTAATTCTGACAGCGATGACGACTGTAAAAATGCCAAAATGTTGATCGCTAGGCAATACCACAGATTTTTGACTTTTCTAATCGCTTTCGCGACGATATTGTTGATTGAATGGCACTTGTATCACAAAGTACGTAAGCAGTGGCGCTTTTTTTGTGCTTGTATAGAGCCTCTGTTCAGTGTATGAAACATTGTTACTATACACCGTGGCATTTTAGTCGTCTTACAAAAACAGCCCAATTCTTCTGCCCATGTATAAGAACAAGAAACAAAAAGGCTTTGGATTGAGCTGCTCCAATTAATTAATTACAGATGTATATTATTTTTTTTATTTTGCAACCTGAATTTAGTTTTTTTTATTTTCTTGCAATGACAAGAATATTTACTTTTTAAAGTATTATATTATTTTATTTTAACTATTGTGACTGTAAGTGTGAAGACAATGTAGAACAATCTTTTTTTTCGTTTTTAAATTTTTCTCAGTTAGTTTTTAATCCTGGTCTGGCAGTTTGAGTAATTTATGCAGTCTACCCGAATGTCCTTTCTTTGGTATTGTTCGTCGAATCGTTGAACTCCTTAAATTCTGAGTTAAGCTGCATGGTTATTGATAAATGCGTACACTGACTGGAGAGGTCCATTCAATCAGGCTGGTTCTTAAAAAAATATATCATTCTCCATATAAGCCATAGGCATATAATACCCATTTTTTATTCCATACAAAGTTGTCGTAAGCTAATCAAAATTTATATGGGAGATGCAATATGTTTGTTGAGAATCAACTGTGACTCCCATGGAGAAAGTTGTACATATGGGCTGCTTTTGTAAGACCATTAAAATGTGTGTGTGTGTGTGTGAATAAAATAGTTGTTTTTTTTTTGTTTTTCCTAACCAAACCTTAAAACTAACAGTTCATTTCTTTTCAGGTTTATATTACGGAGTAAGCACATGCTTAGTTTCGTTTTCAGCGTCCCTTTCTGTCGTCACGCTGAACATATCTTACAGGCGAGTTTTAGTACCATAATTAAACATTATCAATTATTTTAGCACTCAACTAATTAGTAATTATCCTAATGTCGTGTGTAATTTATGGATTAATTAATCAATAAAATTAAGCGTCCATGCAAATCAATGTTCAAAATAAATTGCTCAATATGAACGCACAAAATATCAAATTAGTGATGAAAAATATTCGCGTTTGTTTAGGAGATTGAACAAATTGAATTAATTAACGCTCGTTTTTCAACCACCAAATTAAATATGCAAATAAAGGCGATGTTGAAAGCTGAAAATATGTTTGATATTGAGTAAAAATAGGTCTTTGATTATTTCAGGATAAATATTTATCTCTGGAAATGAAGGGATTGAGTTAGACATGTATGTTTTTTTTCTCTGAGTGGGTTTTATTTTATTCAACTATACCTACAGGCGAGCAATGTTTTTTCAGTGAGAGGATTTTTTATTTTGATGAGTTTTGTACTTTATCTAGCATTTACTCTGAGACGAAGCCTTGAAAAACTAATGCTATATTTTAATGAAACAGACCGTTCAATATCCGAGTTGTATGAGTATTTTTTTTTCATCTGTTAAAGATAATCTTATTTCAATTAATTGCGCGGAACCCGTTCGTTAATATGACACCATTCTAATTATTCTAGGTCATTGTTTTTGTCGCATGTCTCAGTCTCTTACGCCATCAATGTTTCATATTTAAAGCCGGGTACTTCCTGGTTATTCTGTAAGATCTCACCGTAGAAACTCTCAATAAATGGCTGTTGACGGCTAACAATCCATAGCTTCACTAAGTTTTAACGGTGAGACGTTTAGGGAATAGCATTGCTGATCAGTCAGGGGTCAAAAGTGCAGCCGCACTTTACCAAAAATAAAGTCACTATCTCATATCATCTCGTCTATATCTCATTTTCTTTGTGGAATAAGTTCAATAGGGTTGAAGACGGGGTGCGAAACAGCAAATTCTATTAAGTCCGACGGTTAAAGCATAAAAAAATATTGGGCACTTATTTTTTGCTTTCCCAAATCAATAAAAAATCACCAAGATAAAGCGCATCAAAGTTCGGAAGTGGGGGCTTGTGACGTAACTTCTATGTAAAAAGTGTACCAAGGCATGACATCATGCGATATTTTAACGCACTGTATCGTCATAATTTTTTGTTAACGTGACAAAAGAAAAAATACGTGTCCAATATTTTTTGGAAATCTAACTGACGCATTATAAATATTTTTTTCGTCATCATCACTGTTGTAAAGGACTAATTTAATCTATAGTTAAGAGCCGTGTAGAATTAAATCAGTCTTAAACCATCGACCACCTTCTATAAATAAATATTTACTTTTTATCGATTGCGACTGCACTTTTGACACTTGACTGTACATTATAATTATTATGTTGTGTGAACGTGTGGTGTTGCTCGTAGAGGAGTGAGAGGGCAGCCGGTGCCGGCGGTGCTCCGCGAGCTGGTGCTGCAGCGGCTGGCGCGCCTGCTCTTCATCAACCTTGACACGGACGCTCCAAAGGTAAGACTACGGATAAATTACTGTGGAGTTTCTTGTGGAGGAGTGAGAGAGCAGCCGGTGCCGGCGGTGCTCCGCAAGCTGGTACTTCTTCTTCTTTTCGTGTGAGGTGTGGCCACCTCTGGAGTCAGAGTTAATTAAATCGCCTATGGGAAACCCCACAGGCCTCTAACTTGCCTATTTGAGACTTGTATTAACTATATAAGTCCAGGTTTTCCTCACGATGTTTTCCTTCACCGTTGCCTGTGATGTCCAAGATAAACTTAGAAAGTACATATGAATTTGAAAAAGTCACATTGGTACTTGTCCGGATTTGAACCCACGACCTCAAGCACAGCAGGCGAGATCTTAGCCTGCTCTTCATCAACCTTGACACGGACGCTAAAAAGGTAAGACGACGGGCCAGTGTCGTTACTGGCCCGTCGCCTTACCTTTTTAGCATCCGCTCGACGCTTCCTCACCGGGAGCGTTCCCATTTAATGTAAAAATTCAATGTCAATCATTACATCAGTGAGTGAGGAGAACAGAAAATTACAGTATTTACAGTACACAACCTGTAATGGAACAATTTGTAAAGTAATTGTGGGAGAATTTGTGCTGTATTTGCGTAAATGTTGTTGATTTCGCGGGTTACCATGGCGCTATTGACTTAAACTGGTGTACCACGGCACGTAACTTACGCCACGCCAGCTCAAGTGGACGTATCGTGACAAGATTTTCGCGTCACTTGTGATATCAAGCGCCGTGGGAAGCGAGCTTAAGAATTAAGAGCGCCTGTACGCCTGCGGCCTGATGATCGCTCGCACTTGGCAATCAGCCCTGAAAATAAGCTGACCATTTTATTTTCATCAGCATGTGAGATTTTCTCTTAAGTACCTACACGTACTCCGTGATAATATATGATCCGACTAAGGTTGAAAATGTTGAAATTAGCTATTCCCCGTGCTTCGCTCCTATACCCCACCCTACAGGGCCCGTTCTGGATAAAAAAATGGCATCTGGAATAATGTAGCTTGCCATAAGTTAAAGTTTTTTTTAAAATCGATTGAGTCGTTTTTATGTATATTCATGACAAAAAACTTACAAACAATCCAATCTTTCCTCATCATAAAGGAAAAAAAACTCGATGACAGTAAATTTCATAAAACGTTTATAAGCTGTTTACACCTGGAAATATTTTATTACCGCTTGTTTAAAGAAAAGCAACTCTACTTTGGCGTTTTATTTACAAGTTTTACTCTTGATTGGAAATAATATATTTTTTTAAACCTGCGGAAAATAAATAAATTAATATAGCTCAGGGATAGAAAGAAAGAAATACACACAATGTAGGTACAAATAAAAGGTAACATAATTAACACTACGTTTTGTTTAAATACACGTATTGTATAAACTATTCATTCTTATAGGAAATACGAGCAGGAAAGGTCAACCTAAATCGGATGTTAGGCTATAACGTCATTTATTTTTTAATTTAATTTTGTTTAATTTATTTGGCTCACCAACAATTGAATACACTGATACAAAGGTACATCGAATATATGACATACGTCCAATACATCCAATATACTTATAGACTAGTATACCAATTTCTTACCGGTAAACACATCGTGCATTACTTATTTGCCGATTGACACTAGGCGCCTCCTTACAATTAGATGAGTTCTTATACTCATCCAATTTCAAGCAGGCACACATGATTCAGCTATCGACCAAACTCCAGATTAAAATCAAAATCAAGATCACATTATATCAAATCAAAGTTGAAATAAAAATCAAAATACAATTAAAACACAATTAAAAATAAAAGTCATAGAAAACGGATGTAAATATCGTATGATATTTAGCAAGAACGTTTTGCCGCGTTTGAGTTAGTTGATTTTCCAACCCTAAAAACATCAACACGGTTCCAAAGAGACATCTGTACTCTTCAATTTGTAACAAAACAGATTGACATTAGCATTGTTGTTTCACAGATACTGTATTTTCTATTTAAGATCACCAGTTTTCCGTAGGTCAAGTCAAAGTGTTAGGATTCTAGAGTAACAAGATGATTCTGAAATTAAGCTTTATGACTGGCCATTTTTTCACAATTACATGATATATTTTTATAGGAAATAAAAGTGCTAAAAATGTCCCAAAGCGTCCCATTGTTCTAGAAATCTAGAATGTACTTTTAACAGTTTTTAACCGACTGACTTCAAAAAAGGAGGAGGTTCTCAATTCGTCGAAATCTTATTTTTTATAAAATAAGAACCGATTTGGACCCTAAACCGATTTGGAAAATTCTTCTTTTGTTGGGCAGGGTATACTGCTCAGGTGATCCCATGGTGATCCTCAGGTCAGGATCTGATGATGGGATCTTGGAGAAATCGTGAAAACTCCTTGAATATTATAGTCATACGTACCTATAGCGATTTTGATATTTTCATCGACAATGCAAAACAATTTGAACTCTGAAAGTATCATTTGGTGAAGTGGAAATAATGAATAAGACCACAGAGTGTCACTGGAACTCCTTAGTGATAAGTATGTCACGAGTGTAAGATATCTCTAATAGTCACCGACTATGATGAAGCAAACACTTATAAATAATTAGTACCTACTTATGAAAATGGTACTATCAAACTGATCTGATGATGAAGCCGGAAGGTAGGCACTGGAACTCCGAAATAAAAAAAAGCATCCTAATCGGTAGAGATCCGCAAGAGAACCAGGGTTACCAACATAGCCCGAAGAATTGCCAAACTTAAGTGGCAGTGGGCAGGGCACATTGCTCGCAGAACGGATGGCCGATGGGGCAGAATGGTTCTGGAGTGGCGAACGCGAACCGAAAGACATTGCATTGGAAGGCCTCCCGAAGAAGGACTGATGACCTGGAGAAGGTTGCGGGGATCCTCTGGATGCGATGAGTACGGGACCAATCAATGTGGCGACGCTTGGGGGAGGCCTATGTCCAGCAGTGGACGTCTTCCGGCTGATATGATGATGATCCTAATCGTGTTTGGGCTTATCGGAATCGACGTGAGATGTAGTTTGTCAATAAATAATTTTCATAGTGATTTGAGGTAGTGTTTTGCTTTGAAAGTCGGTAAAATTTGTTTCGATTTTTTATAACACGAATAGTCGAATATTCGTGGTAATTTGAAGATATAAAAATATGCAGAGACAAATAATATTCATTCAATAAAATTATAAGAGTTGTTTCATTCAGACAACAATGGCTCATAAAAGCTTGTTAAAAATACACTACGTCAGAACTGCCTAAGTATCGGCTCAAATTAGGTAGGGTAACGTGTGTGCGGTTCGTAAACAAGGCGCGTCCATCAAATTAGTTAGCAATCACTGCATGATGGCTGCGGGTAGCCGTAGGCACGGTTTAAATAGGGGAACCCTTAGATATAAGTACCCCGTAAACATTTACAGCCTTATTTGTGCCTGGCTAGAGGCTCTAGTTTAGTCTCCACTGGATCGCCCGGTTAAGCAGTAACAAATCAGTAGATTTATGTACGAGACGCATCTCAATAAAAACAAAAGAACCACTTTATTCTCAATTCAAGTTTTTATTTTCTTAGTCCACAAAGTTCTATGAATGTTCTTGTTATGAAAACTGGAAAAACTACAATACGACCTTAATCGTCACCTGACTTTTCTATCAGTTCTGAACTAATAAATACAACCCCGGTCATAAATTTTTCAGTCACATCCACTGATGCATGAGACAAACAAACCGAAAATAGTTGCCTAGTCGAAGCCCCATTGATTTATGCTGCCTGTAAATATCAAATGCCTTTTATTCTCAAGGGAGTAAGCCAGGGATTTACACACCCGAAAACGAATGTATTAAATCCCGATGCAAACCGCAGAACACCATTTTGTTTCAGAGACAGGTACTGATAAAGAAAGAAAGAAAAATATTTATTTGTGAGCCGCACATGAGACACGAGAAATATGCATAAAAATTAACAATAATAAAAAAAATAAACCCCGTGCGAGACCAAATATACTCCTATCTCAGCATGTGCAGCGATATCCAAAAAAGAAAATAACGCTGCGCTGATATTCTGATAGGACCCACTGTTGATGCCACGGACACAATTACGGAAACGGAAAATACTTAAATAATAAAATAAAATAATATATAAATAACAAACAAAATAGAATAAACACAGAAGGTTGGTCAAAGTATGTATAATACAAATATATAAATAAAACATATTAAATGTAGGTAGACCTATGTACAAAGTCCGCGATGCTCAATGATCATTTGTCAAAACCATAGACCACAGACAGAGCGCGCGAACCAAAGGGTAATATATTAAATATGGAAAAATTATATAATTTATGATACGTACTCGTAGTCACAAAGAAATTATAAATTTACTTATATATATATACTACAAAACCTTAACAACAAGGTGGCTAAAAAGGATATCACTATTAACCCCAAAACTGTAAGTCGTTTGGCAGCTTTTAAGGCTAAACTCATTAATAAATTACCAATTTTATCAATTCATGCTGATCCTAATCACCTATATGATGATTTTTTTAGTATATACTGTAAACAATTTAATTCGACCTTTATTCCCAAGAATATCTCCGTTAATAGTAACGCATCATTCGGTGATTGGGCGACCATTGGTATTCATAAAAGTAGAACACGGCTTTATGAGCTGTACAGTGAAAGGCCTTATGTAAACACTGCTGAATTTAATATATATGTTAGAAATTATTCAAAATTATTTAAAAACGTTTGTAGTTTGGCCAAGTCGCATTATTTGAGTTCAAAGATTAAAAACAGTAGTAATGTTATTAAAACGACTTGGAATATTATTAATAGTGAAACGGGAGGATCTAGTAACCGAAATACTGACTACAGCCTGTCTATTAATGACAACATCAGACTCACAAGTCGCAGTGGCCTTTGAAAATTTCTTTTCGGATATTCCCATTTCAACTACTAAATCCCTAAACTCATCACCTTCTGTTGCTGAGTCTTTGCTAAAAGAAAATGTTAATGTCTGCGATACGGAATTTCTTTTTGAACATATTACTTGTAGAGACATAATTACAACCTTTCACACTTTAAATGTTAAAAAGACTGCAGATCTGTGGGGTCATTCTGTAGAAGTTGCTAAGTCTATTATTGATGTTGTCGCACCTAGTTTAGCTATTATCTTTAATAATTGTATCGACTGTGGGGAGTTTCCTGACCTAATGAAGAATAGTAAAATAATACCTTTGTTTAAATCAGGTAGTACATCAGACCCAACAAATTATAGACCTATTTCAGTACTACCTACTTTTAGTAAGATATTTGAGAAATTAATTTTAGAGCAATTGCAAAGATTTTTTAATAAGCATAAATTATTACATAGCAAACAGTTCGGTTTTACAAGGGGTCGTTCAACTACTAATGCCGGTGTTGAGCTTTTAGGACATATTTATAATGCATGGGAAGATAAGTGCGATGCCCTCGGAATCTTTTGTGATTTGTCCAAGGCATTTGATTGTGTTCTTCATGAAACGCTAATCAGGAAACTCCGCCACTACGGGATCCGGAACAGCGCTCTGGATCTTCTTACTTCTTACTTGAGTAATAGGATTCAGACTGTTGACGTTAATGGAAAAAGATCACCCGGATCTATAGTAAAAATGGGAGTCCCGCAGGACTCGATTCTTGGTCCTTTCTTGTTTCTTATTTATATTAATGACTTGCCTTACCTCATAAAGGATAACCATGACATAGTGTTGTTTGCAGATGATACTTCACTTTTGTTTAAACTTAAACGGCAGCAGCTGGTTACTGACGAAGTAAATAGCGCGATCTCAAAAGTAGTTCACTGGTTCAATGTTAACAATTTACTCCTTAATGAAAAAAAAACCAAATGCATTAAGTTTACCCTACCTCACGTTAGGCAGGTGAAAACTGATGTGTTGATAAAGGGCGAAGAATTGAATCCTGAGAATAGCACAGTATTTTTAGGCTTAATTTTGGATGCTAAGCTTCAGTGGGGCCCACATATAGATAAATTGTCAAAGAAGCTAAGCTCCGCAGCATATGCTGTTAGAAAAATTCGTAATTTAACTGACATAGAGACAGCCCGTTTAGTATACTTTAGCTATTTTCATAGTGTAATGTCGTACGGTATTCTGTTGTGGGGAAATGCCGCCGACATCCAGAATATCTTTGTTTTGCAGAAAAGAGCTGTTCGATCAATATATAAACTAAGCCAATTAGATTTATTGATTAGATTAATGTAATGACTGTGCCCTCTCAGTATATTTATGAAAATCTTTTATATGCTCATAAAAATATAAAATTGTTTAAAAAATACAGTGATATCCATAACATAAATACTAGGAACAAACACAAATTTGTAGTACCTACAACAAGGCTCAAGAAGATAGGTGGCTCGTTTAGATGTCAATGTGTACGCTTTTATAATAAGCTTCCAAGCCACGTACAAGATCTAAGTCTTAATAAATTCAAATCATTCATTAAACGTAAGTTGTGTCAGAAAGCGTTTTATACTATTATAGATTACGTTGAGGACAAAAAGGCTTGGGATTGAGCTGCTCCAATTAATTTTGATTTTTATATTTTGCACCGTGAATTTTGTTTTTAATTTTTATATTTTTTTTGTTTTCTTGCAATGACAAGAATATTTACTTTTTAAAGTATTATATTATTTTATTTTTATTATTGTGAATGTGAAGACTATGTGGATTTTTGTTTTTTATTATAACTTAGTTAGTTTTTACTCATGGTCTGGCAGTTTGAGTAGTTTATGCGGCCTACCCGAATGTCCTTTCTTTGGTATTGTTCGTCGAATCGTTGAGCTCCGTAAATTCTGAGTTGAGCTGCTCTTTTATTGACAAATGCGTGCACTGACTGGACAGGTCCACTCAATCTGGCTGGTTCTTTCCTCAAAAGACCATTTCAGACATATGTCTACATGGTCTTCACATGATATAACCAAGTTTTTGTCAAGACTTTAAAAGAGACTGTGACCTCTGAGTTTGTTTCGGCCTTTCTTCTCAGAGTAGTCAGATAGGAAACGCCGACCTCATCTAGTTTTAAAAAATATGATCGACATGTAAAAGTGTTTGTACAAACCAACTTACAGAAATAAAATCATTTATCATTTAACGAGTTGTGGTGTTTCATGCCCACATTGAAAACGAAACCTTCCAATAATATTGGATTTCAGGCATAGAGCTTGCATTTCAAAAAAAGAAGTGAGGACTAGGATAGGTTGGCGTGGGTCAGGACCAAATTTTGGGCACAACGGAAATCACAATGTAATGTAAATTATTCACGACATAACCTACAAGTTGCAACAATACCCAAATTAAAAAAAAACAGCGGTAAAAATATTCTTACGTAGTCACGCAAGGACACGCGTATTTTAATAACGTAAAAAAGTCGTAAATAAGGAAAAAATCATGCTGTGCAGTCGGAGGATACATACGCGCGAGCTGGCTGACCAAAACCAGATGTATCCTCCTCCTGCACAGCATGGTTTTTTCCTTATTTACGACTTTTTAGTTCGCTTTTGAAGCAGTCGGGTTTTTTGATTTTTTGATTTAACTTTTTTTATTTATAACTTTTTAGTTAAGTTTTTTTTCGAATTAGATACATTTAAACATATAAGTGTTATATATTTTTGAAATCACCTCTTAAAACCCTTTATTTTGATACCCCACACGATGGGTTTGGAAGAAAAAAAAATTTGGGCCCCCACAATATGGCGCCCAAAATCCGCCATTTTTATATTGTCCAATTTTAATGTAGCCTATGACACTCGCAGGATTGAGACGAATCGATTGACGTATGAATCATCCAAATCGGCCAACGCGTTAGGTCTTTGGAACGCCACATAGGAACAAACATACATACATACATACATACATAGACTGATAAACACATTACCCTCCTTCGGCAGTCGGGTCCAATTTTAATGTAGCCTATGACACTCGCAGGATTAAGACGAATCGATTGACGTATGAATCATCCAAATCGGCCAACGCGTTAGGTCTTTGGAACGCCACATAGGAACAAACATACATACATACATACATACATAGACTGATAAACACATTACCCTCCTTCGGCAGTCGGGTAAAAAGACACCGAGCTTGTTATTATATTTTATTTGAAGAAATAAATAAAAAATAAAGATAAATATTATTAACAAATATCCAAAATTATTTTAAGGCGTGTAAAGTTCGCAATATTTATGAGTCGGAAACCACAGTGTCTGTATACGGCATAAATTTGGACCTGACCCGTATATAGATTAGGTCCAGAAGATAATACCATCTTTTGTTAGAACGCAGACATAATGCTATACATTTATGTTTAAAATGAGATAGTATAGTTAAACATAGTTGATCATCTCTATCCCATCACAGGGTTTTATTTTTGGGTTGGGAAATCATCCTATGACTTGTAACGCTCTGATTGAAGCGGGAGGGCGTATCAGACTTTTACCACAGTATAAATATACAAACAGTGTGGAAACTACCTACAAACGCTCGAAACTACACACTCACACAAACAAGCGCACCTAAGAGACCCCTAAGCAGCTTCCGCGGTGCGAGAAGTAGTAGTGCGAGCCGCTTAGGGGTCTCGTCGATGCGCATGTTTGTGTGAATGTGGTTTCCGTTTCGAGCGTTTGTAGGTAGTTTCCGTACTGTTCGTCCATATTTATACTGTGTTTTTACTGACTAAAACCCCACCGTGTTCCTTTAGTGGCATGTTACCGGGCCGTGGTAACTCTCTTTCAAATTTATCCGCAATCATCACAAGGTGACTCTTAATTCATTGGCAATCTTTCAAGAAAAGAAAAGAATCTACAATTCATCAATCTGCTTTGCCTTTCCCAACTACATATGTTACAATAAGTGGCTCCCTATCTGACATCCACAGCCCAGTAATTGGGTAACAAGATACCTCTTGCCAAGACTGGTGTCGGATTTTATGGCATTGGACTACCGTAACGATGACAACAAAGATCTATGACAGCCGGGACCAATGGATTAAAGTGATTTCTAAGGCACGGAGGAGTCTCGGTATGTATTTATAGTCACCCCATCCACAGACATACTCAATGAGGGCCGTTTTTGAGCTCACCAGTTGGCGCCACTGGCGAGTAAGGTCCTTAAATATTCTAGCTTTTAAACATTGTTATTACGCGAACGGAAGCAAAAGCAAAATTGAATATGCCGCAGTTTTGCCCATCTCCTTTTTTTCGAAAAAGGAAGATTTTTTTTTGCCGAAACATAACACTCTATTAAAGCATTGATTGGTAGATCTCGTACCTATCTTAATCTGCCATATTTGGGAAATTATCACAGCAATAAAAAAATTAAATCAAAAAATCAAAAAACCCGACTACTTCAAAAGCGAACTAAAAAGACGTAAACAAGGAGAAAATCATGCTGTGCAGTCGGAGGATACATATTCGAGGGCTGGTTGACCAAAATCTGCTGTATCTTCCGCCTGCACAGCATGATTTTTTCCTTGTTTACGTCTTTTTAGTTCGCTTTTGAAGCAGTCGGGTTTTTTGATTTTTTGTTTTTTTTTTTTTTATTTATAACTTTTTAGTTAAGTTTTTTTGGAATTAGAAACATTTAAAAAAAAAAATTGGGCCCCACAATATGGCGCCCAAAATCCGCCATTTTTCTATTATCCAATTTTAATGTACCCAGTGACACTCGCAGAGTTAAGACGCATCGATTGACGTACGAATCATCATAATCGGCCAACGCGTTTGGTCTCTGGAACGCCATATAGGAACAAACATACATACATACATAGACTGATAAACACATTATCCTCCTTCGGCAGTCGGGTAAAAAAAGAAGTAAATAAACTCGCGCTAAAGGCCAAAACCTATAGATTTTGACATTTTGAAGACCTCAATCTTCACTAGCGCCCCTAGTGGCAAATTCAAACGCGGTAGCCCTCATTGCCCATTAGGGTCGCAGCATGTAGAAGTCTCACGGACACGGTGATTCAATTTAATTAGATTATTGATTCGGAGCTAACTTTGTCGTTATTCTAACCTCGATACCAAACTGGCACTGCCTCATTGGATACCAAAAGCCCGAAGTTCATTGAATATTATGATGAATTAATTAATAATATCATTGAGTGCCAGGATTATACGGTTAGTGATTATGCAAAGTTCACAGCCAATATTTGTTCACAATAATTTATTATGAATTTTTAAGTGCTAATTTGAGTTCGTCAATTGAATTAGGTAACATAAAAGAGTAACAAAATTGTGGCGTTGTATTTTTCAGTGTAGACCTACATCATCAATAAATAAATAAACTTTATAATGAAAACAAATCTGAATTCGAAAAAAAGTTTTTCCATACGTTTTGATTGAAGGGCATCGATGTTTGTTTTTTTTTCGATGGAAGCTGTTTTTTGTAAAGGCCATTTTCCTTTTTGAATATAGTCTGATACAATTTTGGTTACACGTGGTGAAACAAATATATTCCTGCAAGGACGCGAGAGAACAAGACATAATTAGGTTGATTCAATGCACGTATGTACTTATTTACTTATTCACAAGTTACTAATATTATTTTAAAAATATTATAAAATTTTTACAACAACTATTCATATTCCAAAAACTTTAGTATAAAACAACTGGCAGAGAACACGTAAGACAAGCTATTTCTGTAAATCCTGAGGGTACAACTAAGTACAAAAGTGTACCAACGTACGTTTTGTCTACTAATCCCCGGTGGCTGCCGTAGGCGTCGATTTTCTGACAAAGCCACCTACATATACATATATAATATAACGCCGCTATGTATTACAATTGTAAACGTTCCCAAGGGAACAAGATACCGAGTAAAAATAATATTTTATTTGTAACAATTGTCCTTTGAGGAATAGTTTTCGTTTTGCCTGAAGTCGGCCACTATTTTTGGTTTTGTTATCTTCTTTGGATATAATTTATTGGTGTTATTTTGAACTAAAGGAAAAAGACACTAGTTTGAACGTGTTTTCCGTTAGTAGAAATACAATATTATTATTAGCTTCCGATTAACAGAATCAATAAGGCCCTTAATTATTTATACTATTCACTATCGTCTATTAAAGTACCGATTTAAACCCAGATCCTTTGAGAATATCCTTCCACGTGACGTATTTCAGTCAAAACTTGTACTGACAGATTTTTTTCCGATTCGAATGGATGGACCGTTTAAGCTCAATTGACGTTTCTCGATTCGGATGGATGGACGGGCCAGGGGAAAACAATAACATAATGATTATCAGCAAATTCTTAATTCAAAGGAGATGTTCCAGAAATGTATGGATCCTGGGCCAGCTCTATGTACACTATAGGTAAAAACTACAATTTATTATACTAACCGATTTTTATTGTTAATTTTATTTAATTTAACTTAGTTTCAATGTAAACTCAAATTAACTTTGTCAAATAAAGAAACACAACTTTTAATTATACATAGTGGATCTGGGGGGTAACCACAAGCTCTTAGAGTAAGGTTATTTTGAGATCGAGTAAGTGACAGATGTATACAAGTCAGATACATCTGTCCCTTACTCGATCTCAAAATAACCTTACTCTAAGAGCTTGTGGTTACCCCCCAGATCAGTAGTATGCGAAAAATGTCATTTTGACAGTTCGATTGACGTGTCATCGATCTGCGTTAAAAAAAAACAACACGAGTTCAATTGCAACAGAGAAGCAATCAATCAATATATCCGTAGTAGCAAACTGGGTTGCAAAACTAAAAAAATCACTAAAAACTCCGTAACATATCCAATTCAAAGAAAGACTCAAAGACGTTACTTCTTAAAACTGTCAAAGTCGTCGAACGTCATTTCAAACACAACTGGCATGGCTGCCCTAAAAATAGGGTTATCTTATAAAAAAAATTGTTTGAATGATACTTTTTTACGCCTGTACCCTTCTTCAAATTAATTTGTTAGTATTTTTATGAAATTCCTCAATTTTTTCCTATTTATCTATGTAGTGAACATAGTGATGGCCCAAATTCGAACATCTCCTTTTCTATGGAGAGTTTGAATTAAGAATCTGCTCATGAAATGGATAGCGAGCGACCTGACTGACGGATTAGAGATTAATTTTATTTATTTGGGAGAACACGTTACTAACTAATCTATTCTGGCAATCAATAACATTTTAATTCTGTACCATGAAAAAGGGTTCTGAATGAAAAGTGTTCATCAGCAATTATTTAGCAATGAATCGATTATTCATACGCTCTAGTTATGAATCCAATTGGGGTTATTGCTGAATTGCTGAAAAAACTCATATTATCCCTACCCCAGGGGAAAGCATAACGTATTTTTTCGCTTCTATATACAATTATTATATTTACTTTAACTCATCTTGAACTCCCGCTGGGTTTGAGTTGGATGGCTTAGCGGTGTCGTTATTTGTAAGTAACGTTACCTTTACATTAGGTCGATAGGTAAGATACTGTTTTCTGTCCAGGCTGCTCGTCTGTGGAATGCATTGCCTGACCCGATTAAACGTGCTCAGTCGTTGCCTGTGTTTAAAAGACTTGTCAAGGAACATTACTTATCGCTGTAATCGTGCTCTTAGTATTTTGGCTTACACTTTGTCTATGATTGTCATACGACTTTTATTTTTACGGCTTATATATCAAATATGTATTTATTTATGTATCTATTATATGGCATATATATATATACATATATTTTTATTTGTATCATTGATTTTTATATTTATTTTTGTATCATTGTATTTTTTGTTGGTATTGTTGCACCACAGACAACCCCATGTCATGTCCACGCATTCACTGTCCATTCCAGGTTGCCTGGAAGAGATCGCAGAATGCGATAAGGCCGCCCATTGTATTTTTTTTTTTAGTTTTAAGTTTCAATTGTTCCAGTATTTTCTGGTGTACATTAAAGTGTATATAAATAAATAAATAAGTTACGTTTTTTTTATGTTTAGTTATTAATCTCTCTAACTAGCTCTTAAACTAGCATTTGACACGGCTTCGCCTGCAAGAAAGTCAAGAATTATCCCGCGATAACATACTACCGGGATAAAAAGTCCTGATGTTTTTTTTATTTATTTATGATGGGTTTGCTCTTGACTCTAGTCTAGGTCAGAGGTAACAGAGCCAAAGCAGACGATGGAGTGAGCTTACCCAGAAGAAGCCTGTTCACTCTAACTTTGAAGAGATTCGGGATCTAGGAGAATCTAGGTCATAATACCAACAACCAACCGACCAGTCGGCTTTCTTTCAAATTGAAGGCACATAAGCACATTCGCAGGCAGTTTGCAGAATCATCACAAAATTGATTTGTTCGTTTCGGATTCTCTATAAAATTGTTTATATGTATATGTGCCTAGAAGCATGAAATTTGGCAGAAAGGTTCCTCAAGTGACGTAAGTGTGCACTAAGAAAGGATTTTTGGAAATTCTACCCCTAAGGGGGTAAAAAGGGGGTTGAAAGTTTGTATGAAAAATCTTATTCCTTTGACCAAATTTTTGAAACGTAGCACAAATAGTATTTTAAGTAAATGATAAAGATTGACTTTATTAGTTTTTCGAAACTCCCCTCAAATGATGATTTAGGGGGTGTTGAAGTTTGTATGGAAAAATCTGATTTCTTGGGTCAATAAACTTGAAACTTGCCACAAATACTAACCTAAATTAATTATAAAGGTTGCTATTATTATTTTTTGAAACTAACCCCAAAAGACGATTTAGGGGTGTTCAATTCTTTTTTAAAGAATCTTAATATCCAAATAAACAATAAAGGCTTTCATTGTTAGTTTTTCGAAACTACCCCCAAAAGATGATTTAGGATATGTATACATTTATTGTCCTTTTTTTTCGTATTTTTTCTCTATTCATCCTATCATTTAGTTGCAACTGCCTTGTTTTATCTCTGCACCACCCTAAGGTCGACTGATAGAAAATGCCTAAAGCATTAAGTCCGCCTTTGTACTTATGCATAAAGTTTCATAAATAAATAATATGTCTACCCATTTGTCATCAAAATTCGATCTGCCGTTGATGCAAACCAGATATGTACATTTATACAAGTATAGGATAAGGAAAGTGTTCTTAACATGTAAATAGCCTGACAAATGGTCTTTCACGTATTTTCAATTTAAGATTATATTTTAGTCTACTGTAAAGCCAGCCGTTCTTATTAGTAATGTGTTTCCATTCTTCCATTTATTTTTCTGCAGCACAACTGGAATACACTTAACAGTTGTTTGTAAGGGCAGGTCAGCCCTCTTACTAACTAAAGATCCTATCGTGTCGATCGTAAAGTACAGATAAAAACTATTATCTCAAAAGTATTCGATCTTCCAAACTTAGCATCTCAAAGTCCCACTCTATATATAATTCATAGATTACCTATCTGTATCGAAATATGGAAATAAGTTTCCAACTTTTTTTTTTTTTTAAAACTCTGATAGCCCTTGGGTCTTTGATTTTCTGATTCGAAGACGCAAAGTCGTAACCATTAAAAGTTTTTCATAAGCTCAGTGTCAAATATGACTTTCTTGGTGAAATTACATTAAGTTAAGTTAGAAAATACACGTTCTTATGTTTTATATTTTTATTTCTGACCTCAATTTCACCTGACAGTGACAACAACGAGTCTAGAAGAAGTTTTTTCACTCTAGCTTTGGAGGGTGATGGGTCCATAGGTGGTAGGGCATGCCATGCTGGCAGAGACAGAAAATTGGAGGGAAATGGCCTCTTTTTGTGAGACTGTGATGGCCCAGAAGGAGGCCACCGAGGGGGATCTTGAGAGGGCCGATCCCGCTCGAAGAAGAAGGCGTCGGGGAGACAACCGCTTCGATGCCTAAAACGCCGATACCCCGCCTGCATAATAAGCAAGCGGGACTCCGGGGTCGCGGGTGGTCAGATTGGGGACACTGTCCACCCACCAAGTGACTTCAGGAAAGTCGGCAGCACAGTGATCACAGGCTCAGGGGAGGCACTTCTTTCAGCCTTCCCAGGGTGTTCACAGGGTTCCCAGATCACCGGGGTGGTTTTAGTGAGGTAGAAATCCCACACTCCCTGGGCTTTTCCCCAAGTCCAGGTGCCTTTTGAAGGTTTCCCCCCGTAAACAAAAACAAAAGAAAGGTGGTAGATGACAGATTCTAGTCAGAGTATTACACTTTGACTGTGAGCATATTAATGTGAAGGTGAAGCATTTAGTATGTCTAGTCGGTATATTAACCAAGTGCTGTATCAACCCAGCAGTACGTCTGGTAGTCCGGTATGGAAAAGAAGATGGTGGAAGCAACTCCTGAAGCTCCATCGTGCACTCGTCGAAGTACAACCTGTAGATCAAGATGCAATAGATAAAGTTGTCTGACAGAGGGTTTACGAAGTGAGAAGGGGATAGTTTGCAATGCTTTTAAATTGGTTTAAAGAAAAACTATTACTTATTAACATCTTAGAAAATACTAGAAGCAATCACGATCATGCAAGTAAGGATTATGGATAAATATTGCCATAGTATCACCAGGGTCCGGCCGCGGTCTTCATAATATTGTACTATTTTAATTTTATGGGTCGCCTAAATTTTGGAATATCTTGTTAGTAGATGAATTGGAAATATTCAAAACCAAACAAATAATACTTCCCTACATCGTTATACCAACTTTATTCGTTCCGATGTGAGATTTGGCAACTTTATTGCTTTGGTCAAAAGTTGGTAAATTTCGAATGGGAATCAAATCGAACACTTTCAAAGGCGAGTTTTATTGCTTACATACATCACTGTCTTTTTATAACATTCTTGAGTGCAGTTTTGGACGGGCTTTCCTAGATATTTGTTTCCCTATTTGTGACATACGAATTGAATAGTAAGTACTCGATTCAACCCGCGGCCATTTTCATACATCAGTTTTCTTGTTCGGACATCTTTGTATTATGACACGCTTTAATTTTGAATAATTGTTTTTAGAGAAATGTCTATAATGTATCAGAGGAGCTGGCTAAATAATAACAGCCGCACGGGTCGATCATCAAGTTTAAGCAACGCTTGACGAGGTCGGTCCGTGGATGGGTTACCATTTCGACATACCGAGTTTCCTCCGTGCCTCGAAAAGCACGTTAAGCCGTTGGTCCCGGCTGTCATTTGAAGATCTTTGACAGTCGTTACGAGTAGTCACAAGATTGAGATCTGACACCAGTCTAGAAAAGGGGCACTGTGTTACCCAGTTACTGGGTTGTGGAGGTCAGATAGGTAGTCGCTGCATGTAAAACACTGCTACTCAGAATCCGGTTAGACTGGAAGCCGACGCCAACATAGTTGGGAAAAGACTAGGCAGACTGATTGTCTATAATGTATCAGAATTAAAAACTGGTGTATCAGGGTTGGCGGTCACACCATTTTCCCTTGGCGGTCGGTAGAAACTAAACGTCAATTGTTCTGATCGTTACTTCTCTTATTAATCCTAGTTCCTTCCAGGGTGACGGCGGTACGGTGACATCGGCCGGGGTCCAGGGAGTGCAAGTGAACCCCCGCACGGGGTCCCGGCTCAAATCGGAGGTGCGGTGCGACGGGGCCCCGCTCGCACCCGCCTCACCGCGCTTCGCACGTCACAACCACAATCATCTAGGTGAGAATGGGAAATTGAACTTTTAATGAAAAAAAAATACATAGCACTCCTGTATCTGAGGGTTAGGCAGAGCTGCATCTTTAGTACAACTTCATTTCACCTGATGGTAAGCTGATGTTGATGGATGCCTGATGGTAAGCAGATGTTGTGGCCAAGGATGGAACCCGCTTGCCTAAAGGTAACCTATTCACTCTTGACTTATCTGCAGCAAAATCAAAGTTCGACATGTTCTCTTTGTTCTAAATGATAAAACACCCCTGTTAAATCAACTATCCTTCTTTAAGAACATGTTTGAACAAAAATTATAATTGTTAATTTCTTGATTTATTATGCCGTTCAATCCTAGTCTTTGCACATACTGAAAAGTTGAAATGCCGACATTATAATGACATTGCTGCAAGACACAGCAAAATTATCTTAAGTTATTTTTATTTTCGGTCTAATTTCGTAGTTACTTACCACGTAAATACTCAAAAAAAGTTGTTTTATTATGTGCGAGGCACAGCATGCATTGCACTTTGCAAGGATTGTTTCACTGTTGTATTCTTAATAATATTTTTTTTTATTAAATAGGTAGTTACATTTTAATTAAAATCAATTTAATTATATTAAACTTCTCGGAATTTTTTGCTCAAGGGTAGATATGCAAGTCACATGAGAGCACATAACAGACCAGCAAATCTGAGCTCTCAACCACATTGAGAAGCCAATGAATGCGGTCGCTGTGGCCGAAACCGGCTGGATAGCTTCATCATCTGATGATCCAATACCAGAAGGCTTCCAAGTATACCCTATAGGTCTCCCCATCTTTTTTATGACCGATATGTGAAAATCTGTGATACACTGTCTTACCGTTGAAGTGCCAACTAGGCCCCGTTTTATTGAAAAAATATGATAAAGTTTTCTCAAGTCCGCCCAAGTCATAGCCGCGATCATCTTGAGAAGATTCATGTGGATATCTTAAAGGTCCACTTGTCCCAGCCTGTTATAGCTCCACTATAAGGGGTTTTCTCGTACAGCGAAGGCTCGAGCATTAATCACTCAAGGTGGGGCGGAGACGTCCCCTTGTAGTCCAGGCAAATAAGACATTCGTTTTTGCTGCGAAAAAGCCTTAGAAAAGTACTTTCACCGGAATTATGTTTATTATCATGGTAAAAATGTAGTGTGAAAACTCCGTAATTAAAAAACTTTTTCCAAAAAAATACTACCGACTTTCAAATAAGAAAACTACAAAGTGAAAAATAACTTTACTTTTGGAAATCGGTGTCTTTGGTAGCTACCAATTTTTTGCGTTATGTACACCGACTTCCAAATGTAAAGTTATTTTTAACTTTGTAGTTTTCTTATTTGGAAGTCGGTAGTTTTTTTTTGCAAAAGGTATTTTTTTTGCATTCTTTCTGTTTTTGGCAGTTGTGAACCCATCCTGTCAGTAGGCGTCTAGCTTGTCGCCATCTTTGTGCCTAGGTCTGCCGCAATGTCGTCGGACATTTTCCGAGATCCATTTTTTTGTACCTAAATAATTTATTTATATATTTTTTGTTGTGCTATTGCGGTGTATAAAAAGTCAGTCGAACTCGCCCAAAGGTTCTGTATTTTGGTAGGAATTATAGCTTTCGCTTTGTAAACTTCGGAGTTATAGGTAGGGACTCTGGAGAGATTTAATTTTGTTGGTACCAATTATACTGAACCAGTTATCCCACTTGAAAATATCAAAATAATTCTATTCATTTTGGAACCCTTAAAAAACCATTTTGTAGTTGCCTACACTTCTCAACCCTGGACTGCCCCGAAATCTTGATAAGCAACTTGAAATGAAAACAATAAGGCCCCGTACACACGACTCCTCCTCGATGACCAGTGTCTAACCACTCCAAACAGATGTCACGTGAGGTCGCAATACTGTTGAGGGTGCGTTAGTACATGTAGGGATATGATACGTCACGCGCCTACTGAACCTATAAGCCTAACAGTCCCTACGACTATAATCCCTATAAGCCCTACAGCCCTAACCTACCATATACCTAGTAGTGATATATAAATATATAAATAAGTTCAGGATGTCTGCACCATGCGACCTAAGGTTACAGACGGATAGTAGACAGGATGTCCAGGTTCGGGAAGGATAAACTCACTGCCAGCTCGCAGACTCACGAGACTGATCAGAGATGGCTAAAGGTGTCTTGGCCACAGTGAGGGGTAATGAGACAAGAATATAAAATTCAAATCTGGTTTATTTTACAAGATGTACAGCTTATATACTAATTTAACTTAATACACACTATTATACAAAGTTGTATGTGTTTCATGCGTGTAAGATGCAACTCAGTTATTATTTTAACTAGGCCGCTCGTGTAGTCGTCGCCGGGCCAAGTGCTGATTCGATGTTCAAAGGTTAACATTGAACATTCTGGCGACTCCTCAGGGACAGGACCGTAGTTGGTACAGCTCAATGGTTTCGTATGGTCTGGCCTGGCCTTCTCCAGTTTGCTGTGCTCGAGTGGGCACCCTGCGTGGTATGCCGTACGGCTGCTCTGTTAGTTGCGTGTGTGGTATGTTGCTGACGATCGAGGGCAATTGAGCAGGTGGCGCAGTGTTTCTTCTCGCAGTAATGACGGCTCTAAGTCGATTCAACACCTGTGGACCAAAATAAATTAAAACAAATGCTAAAGTTATGATTATGAGTGAAGTACTGATGCTAGCTATGTATGTATGAGACTGTAACTGTTTCCAAATTGTGTTATCTAGTTGAGTCTGTAAGCTAGTTTCAGATGTGACTAAATGGTCAAAAATTCCTTTTGTCCTGTCTAACACTACTTCTTCTTTCGATATATCTTTAATGTTTGTTTGTAAAATCTGCGTATTAATGGAGAAATTCGTTGTTTTAGAATAAGAAGCTAGCACTGTCACAGTCGTTGTTCTTTTTGCAGCAAGTATGTTTTTAAGTGTTTTAATAACGCAATTCTCGGCGATATGTAGAACTCCAACATCGTGAATCGTTATTTCTTGTCTTTGTCCGTCACACACAATCGATATGGCTACTGGTTTTGTCGTTACGAAGAGCCAAGTGTTTTGCATGAATAATTGCTTCCATACAATATCTGTCGACATTTTGTAGATTTCTGACGTGCATTGAGTTTGTGTGTAGTTCTCAGTTCTAAAAAGTTGATCAACTATGCAATTTTTATTTAATTGCATGTTCTTGACAGCTACAGGATAGCAGAGAAATTCTGTATTGCTATGTAGACAATCTTTAAATTCTTCTTGACTCAGTTCAAAGTAACGCTCGTTGTTGTAGTCGAACCCCATGAAAGTCTGCTGAATAGAGAAGCACTCGAACGATCCATCAGTTTTCCTCTCTGGAATAGGCGTGACATGTATGAGTGTATACTTTGTTACGTCGTGTATTGGAAAGTGAGCATATACTCTTATGTGAGTAGTATTTACATTCATCTCAGTCTGTATTATTTGATCCTGAATGATTTTTAAGTTTGATGGTAACTTTTGATTAGCCGTTTTTATTATGCTGCTGACATGTGTTGGTGTTAATATGCTATATACACTTGCTTTTTGTAAATAAATTTCAAGTAAACCTGTATAGTAATCCATTATTTCATTGATGAAATTGTTTGCTAACTCATAGGCTTGCATTACTTGTATTTTAACGTGGTTGTTGTCAATCTTTTTATACCAAACATTGTTCTGATTCATAAATGATATTGCTTCATTTAGTTTTGCTTGGAATTTATCTAGTTTTTTTTTTATTTGCTCTTCAGTTTGGTTTACAGTTGTGATTGTAGATATCATTATTTTTGTTTGATGGTTGGCAGCATCAATAAGTTTCTGCTGGTTGTTATTTAATGTATCTATGTCTCTGTATACTTCGTCATTAACTCCAAACACCGATGTTAAGAGTTGACCTAATACACCTCTTTTCTTCCTATTATTTCTTATTTCTGTTAGGTATCCTTTTGTTGTCTTAAACTTTGTTTTTTCTTCGTTTAAATGGTGATAAAATTCGTTGCAATGCGTTTCGTACATGATTTTTTGCGTATTTATGCAAAATTGTTGGAATTGTGACGTTATTTTTTCAATCTTTCCTTGGTCTAGTTCTAAACTTTCTCTCTCGTAGTCTGTTTCAATTCTAAACATTCCTCGATTGATAGTTGCAGTTCCTATTTTTTCCACATACAATCCTGGATCTATATTTTTTAATGTGTATGTAGGCGTACTTGATATGGTGCCAATTAATAAAACAAGTATTGTTTTAATAGTAAATCCTTTATCCAATTTTTCGGTGATCGTATACCTCTTCTGTTTGTGGTAGCTGTTGATATGTTACATTGTGTAGCCGTTTGTATGTCTTTACTCGTTGTACCAATTTCTTTGTTTTCGTTTACAGGGAGCGGGATCAATGTATGAATTGATCTCTTCTGTTCAGCTCCTGTTGATTTTTTAATTGTTACCACTCTAACTACCCCATCATTTCCCGGGTGGACTTCTGTGATTTTTGCCAACGGCCATTTACTTGGTTTTATATTGTCATCTTTTACTAGTATTATAGTTCCAATTTTAGCATTTTCATGTGCTTGTTTCCACTTGTATCTTTGCTGAAGTTGATGTAGATAGTCTTTTGTCCAACTGTTCCAAAAATCTTTTTTCATCTTTTGTATCTGTTTCCATCTATTCATTAAGTCAGTATTAATGTTTTCCATCGGATCTGGTGTTCCTACTGCTTCTCGGCCAATAAGAAAATGACTTGGAGTTAGTATAGTGTTGTCATTAACATCTTCGGTTTGCGCACACAATGGTCTTGAATTCAAACACGCTTCAATTTGGTGTAGTAAGGTGGTCATTTCCTCGTATGTTAGAGTCGTATCTCCGATTACTCGTCGTAAATGATGTTTCACTGACTTTACCCCAGCTTCCCAAATGCCACCGAAATGTGGAGATGACGGAGGAATAAAATGCCACTCAGTTCCTATGTTTGTTATTGCGCTTTGGAATTGCGGCGATTGCGTGATTTGTAATATTTCTTGATGTAAGAAGTTGGCTGCACCTACGAAATTTGTTGCATTGTCACTATACATGTGTGACACATGACCTCTACGTGCCATGAATCTGCGTAGTGCAGCGATAAATGTTTCTGTTGTCAAATCTCCCACCAATTCTAGGTGTATTGCTTTTGTTGCTAGGCATACAAAGACAGCAATGTATGACTTGTAAGACTTGTGACCTCTTCCTTTCATAGTTCTGGTTTGTATTGGACCTGCATAATCCACTCCAGTATGACTGAATGGATATGATTCCGTCACTCGTACTTTTGGTAGGATTCCCATTTTTTGCGAGTTTGTGTCTGCTTTGTATCGTATGCACTTCACACATTTGTTAATAACGCTCTTCACTTTTCTTTTTCCATTAATGATCCAGTATGTTTGTCGTAAATATGCTAATGTTAATTTGTTGCCTCCATGCAACGTTTTTAAATGTGCGTCTTGTATAATTAGTGACGTTACATGATGGTTGTATGGTAACAGTATTGGATGTTTCTGGTTGTAAGGCAATCCAGAGTTTTGTAACCTGCCTCCAACTCTTAGTAATCCATCCTCGTCTATAAATGGATCTAAAGTGGATAGCTTTTTATTTTTCTTCATAGGCTGTCCTCTTTGTATAGTTTTCAATTCTTCTTCGAATTCCTGTTGTTGTATTTTCAGAATTATTCGTTTTGTTACCTTTTTTAATTCAACGCAAGAAATTGGTTTATTTATTGTTTGCTTGTTTGCAAATCTATAGCAGTAAGATAACACCCTTAACATTTTATTTAAACTGGAAAATCTATTCCAGATATCGTTCTTTTCTATCTCAGTTGTAACACTTGTAACTGTGTGACACTTTTTGATTTCCTCAGTCGGCTGTGGCATACGTCTCGTGGTGGGTATCTGATCGGTTTTTAACCATAGTGGACCATTCCACCATAAGGAATAGTTAGCAAGTTTTTCCGGCTCAAGGCCTCTTGAAATGATATCAGCTGGGTTATCAGCAGATATTACATGGTTCCACTCTGCGTTCGGTACAAGTTGTCTAATTTGTGATACCCGATTAGCTACGAAAGTTTGCCAGCGTCCAGGCTCTCCTCTTATCCAGCCTAAGGTGATCATGGAATCCGTCCAACAAGATATCGTGATATTCTTACAATTGAGCGCTTCTTTAACTTTTTCGATCAAACTGGCTAGTAGGAGTGCTGCACATAACTCGAGACGAGGTAGAGTAGTCTTTTGTTTCTTCGGTGCCACTTTTGATTTTGCTTGTAATAATGTAATGTAGTAGTTGTTATTGATTTTTACACGGCTATATACGACCGCTCCGTAAGCTTTCTCGGACGCGTCGCTGAAACCATATAGTTCATTCTCTGTGCTATCAGTTATGTGACACCACCGCGGAATTTTTATTTTTTCTATACTTTTAAGGTGTTTTTGTACTTCAATCCATTTTTTCTGGAGTATGTTATCAACAGGTTGATCCCATCCTATCTCGTTAGTCCACAGTTCTTGTATAAGCAGCTTCAATTTAATTATAATTGGTGCTAACCAACCCAGGGGATCGAATATTTTCGCTACTTCTGACATAATCCATCTTTTTGTTGGTTTTTCTTTTTCCATTATAGTTATTTGAAAATAAAAACTGTCTTCCCGTGGTGACCATGAAATGCCTAATGACTTCCTGGACTCGTTTAATGGTAGCTTGAGTAGTTGATCGTCTTTGTCTTCCGCAGGTATATTTTCGAGGAGCTCTGAACTGTTTGACGACCATTTTCTAAGTTTAAAGCCACCCTTGTTTAACATGGATATTAGCTGACTTTGAAGTTCTTTTGCTGTGCTTTCCTGGGAATCTCCAGACAAAATATCATCCACGTAGAAATCTTGTAATGTAGCTTGACTCGCCACTGGGTAATTATCTTTTTCGTCTATGGCAAGTTGTTGTAGTGTTCGTACCGCAAGATAAGGTGCGCTAGTTGTACTGTATGTAACTGTTGTAAGTTCATATTCACTAATTGCTTGTTTGGGAGAAAGTCTCCATAATATTCTTTGATGTGCGAAGTCTAAATCATTAATTTTTATGAACCTGTACATTTTCATAATATCCGCCATGAAGGCAAACTTATGTTTTCGCCATCGTAGCAGTATAGTGGATAAATCTTGTTGTAGTCGTGGACCTTTATACATATTGTCGTTAAGGCTTATTTTTGTGCTGCTTTTGCTGCTCGCATCAAAAACCACGCGTAACTTCGTAGTAAGTGAGTCTTCCTTAATTACTGCCTGATGTGGTATGTAGTATTTTCCTAAGTTGTAGTTTTTTGTATCTACTTTTCTCATATGACCCATACGTAAATATTCGTTCATAAATTCAATGTATTGGTGTCTTAAATTTTCATTTTTTGCGAACTGTCGTTCTAGTTGTAAGAGGCGAGCAGCGGCCTTTTTGCGCGATTCGCCGTTTATGTTTAAGTTTAAGTTTGTATCCTTAAACGGAAGTCGTACCGTGTATGTTCCATCTAGGTTTCTTATCGTTGTTTCTTTATAGTAGTTTTCACAGGCCTGGTCGTCCTGTGTGAGTTTGTAGTTTTGTGGAATTTCTTCTAATTCCCAAAATTTCGTAAGTTGTCGTACCTCTTCAGTGCAAGCCACCATACTCAGTATTTTGGCTCCACTATTCGTGTCATCGGGATAAAATCCGGATAAAATCCACCCTAACTGTGTGTTTTGAGCGATAATTCCGTCCCGTAGTCTTTCGAAACCCTGTAGTAGTATTTTGCTATGGTCTTGGGCACCTAATATTATATCAATTGGTCCCTTTTTATAATAAGTTGGGTCAGCTATCAGCGCATTATCCAAGATTTTTTCTTGTAATTGTTTTAAGTCATGCCTTGGTAATGAACTTGTTAGTTTTGGTAGTATTATTAGCGTTACTGGCAGTTTATAATCGCTAGAGTACCTTGGTTGTAAAGTAATGTTGATTGTATGGTTTGATGTTTTTGGTTTTTCATCTCCGATTCCTTTTATTTCGGCTCGGATTTTTTGACGTGGGTAAGCCAGCAGTTGTGCCACTTCTTCAGTGCAAAATGAAGCTTCTGATCCTTGATCACATAACACTCTCAACAACTGCGGCATCCCGTCATAAGAGGTAGTTTTTACTATAGCGGTAGCGAGTAAAGTTGTTTTTGTAGTGTTTGTATTTGTTGCCGATAAATTCGACGTTGTTATATTTTGAGGCTTCTCTATTCCTACATTTTTTGTTGTGTATTTTTTGGCGTTATTACTATTTTGAAACGGTTTAGATTGGTGTAATAATGTGTTGTGCCCCTTATGTTGACAAATATCGCATTGTTTGTAAACTGCACTCACACACTGTTTCCGATCATCGTGATTTAAGCAACGCTTGCACATTCTTTTTTCCGTGACGGCTTTGTATCGGTCGCTGACGCATTACTCTTTGAAACTAGGGCAAGAATGAATACTATGATCCATACTTTGACAAAGCCAACAGCGTTTATATTTTTCCGATGTTTGTCTATTACGTGATTGTTGACCATTAGTATGTGATAACGACCCGTCAAATGACTTAAGACAACTGAAACGGTTTTCCATGAATTTCATCATCTCGTCGAAGGATTGTAATTTATTCCTGTTTTGTAATTGGTCTTCATACTTGGTATTTGTTTCCTCGTCCCATTTTCTACTGACTATTCTTATCAATAGAGGGCCCCAAGATGGTGTATTTATGCCTTGATTTTTCAGTGCCTCAAGACATTCATTTATAGTGTCGTGCATGTCTCGTAATTGTACCGCGTTTGCTCGTTGCATTTTAGGTAAATCTAATAATTTGTCAATAAACTTAGTAGCAATCATGCGCTCGTCTTCATATCTCTGCGTAAGCAATTTCCAAGCTGTTTCGTAATTTATTTCGCTAATTGTTAAGTGACGTATTAATCTTGCTGCGTCGCCTTTTACGTGTGTTTTAAGATACTGCATTTTCTCTGTAGAAGAAATTGTGTTATCTTCGTGAATTATTTTTTTAAATAAATCTTGGAATGTGTACCAAGAGTCATAGTTTCCCGCAAATATGGGAATATTTATTCGTGGAAGTTTTACTGACGATTTTGTCGACATAGCTTTTTCACCCGAGTTTTGGATTATTCTTGCTTCTAACAAATTTATGATAATGTCATAATCTGTCTGTGTATTCTCGAAACAATTATCCTTGAAATAGCTATTGTCCAGTGTGCTTTCAGCCATCAGTAATTCGATGTGCGTCTCTTCAATTTCTAGCCATTGTTTTTGTAAGGTTTGTAATAGTGTCTGTAAATGCCATATTGGCTTATCTTGAGTAATGGATTCCTTAGCCTGAGATATTTTCTTGGATATCTGTGACATTCGGAACAGTTGTATAAACAGTTTTGGGCTACTAACAACCCCCTTGTCTTCATCTTCGTCTAGAAGTCGTGGTTCATAAATACTTTGTACGTGTTGTAGTTTTTCCTCACATTTTCTGAGGTAGTTGATTCCTTCGTCGTAACATTTCTTAATGTTACCAAAGTAGTTTGTAGTAATGTACTTATGAGTTGACAAGATCTCTTGATCTTGTAGTTTCAAGTGGTTTTCTTGAACTCGCTGGAAAACCTGGTCTAATATTTTCTCCCGTTCGTTGAGGTATTTTTCCGTTTTCCTTGTGGGCGAGTCCTTTTTCAGGTTTGAGACTATCCTTTTGATCTCACTGTAATCCGCTTCCTGACTCCTGATTAGTTCGTTAACTTCCTGTATCTCCATAGTGCTCTTCTTTCCCACTTCTCTAACGGCCCTATTTACCTAACTCAATAGTCAAGTCTGTCTAAGTCAATTCCTACAGTAATAAGGGGACCGCGTGATTGAAAGAAATTTCAAATGCTCGAAGGACCAAAATGTCTAACCACTCCAAACAGATGTCACGTGAGGTGTCGCAATACTGTTGAGGGTGCGTTAGTACATGTAGGGATATGATACGTCACGCGCCTACTGAACCTATAAGCCTAACAGTCCCTACGACTATAATCCCTATAAGCCCTACAGCCCTAACCTACCATATACCTAGTAGTGATATATAAATATATAAATAAGTTCAGGATGTCTGCACCATGCGACCTAAGGTTACAGACGGATAGTAGACAGGATGTCCAGGTTCGGGAAGGATAAACTCACTGCCAGCTCGCAGACTCACGAGACTGATCAGACATGGCTAAAGGTGTCTTGGCCACAGTGAGGGGTAATGAGACAAGAATATAAAATTCAAATCTGGTTTATTTTACAAGATGTACAGCTTATATACTAATTTAACTTAATACACACTATTATACAAAGTTGTATGTGTTTCATGCGTGTAAGATGCAACTCAGTCATTATTTTAACTAGGCCGCTCGTGTAGTCGTCGCCGGGCCAAGTGCTGATTCGATGTTCAAAGGTTAACATTGAACAACCAGTATGATATTTACTGTAAGTTCTAGAATAATTTTTGAATCAAATTTTGGAATCAAATTGCAATTCCAAATCGCATTCAATGCAATTGAAGATCTTTGACAGTCGTTACGGGTATTCAGAAGCTTGAGATCTGACACCAGTCTTGCCAAGAGATATCGTGTTACCCAGTTACTGGGTTGTGGAGTCAGATAGGAAGTCACTCCAAGTAAAACACTTGGCTAGACAGATTGAAACATAAATACCAAAAAAAACATCTCATACATAGTGTCATACATAAGCTGAGGCAGACCCAGTAAGTTACAATAGTACTTGTGTATAAATGAGCAGTTAAACACACATGGAACGTCAAACGCTACTCGTAGTCCACGGATCCAATAAATTGGTCGTTTTGTTGTCATTTCTTACGGAGAAGAACTTGTTAAAAATTGTTTACAAGTAAAATCAAAATATTGTTTTTTTTTTATTTCATAAAGGCCTACATCCACAACTTATAAAACGTCGACAAAAGGTGCACGGTTCAGGTTGGACGTTTCCTATAGAGAAGTACCGGCAAGAAACTCCACTAATACAACTTAACTTCAATTTGGGCAATCGGTGTTCCTGTTTTCGTTTCTTGTTTTTTGATACCGACTTCCGAAATTGAAGTTATTTTTCACTTTGTAGTGTTTTTGTTTGGAAGTCGGTTGTAATTTTTGTAAAAAAGTTTTTTTATTTTCACTTTTTAGTTGTAGGTACATAAGGACCAGTTCTAAAGGCTAGCTACCTATAATGCCCAAAGTGAATCCAGAATAGATTAACCCAATAACATGAAATTTAAACAAAATTGGGAAAGAGAATATACCAGGGTAAACTGTTCACACCTGCGTACCCGTTTAGAGCGTCCCAGTGTGATGTTATGGTATGAAATGGTGTAAACAATAAATTGACATCCGATTGCAGCTATCCCGAGTGATTTACCGTCATTAATTAAAGAGTTCTTATGTGTATCGCCGAAGTTCTTCATCAGATCTCGATGAAAATTAAATGGAATCACATGACAAGCACCAGCATTTAAATAAAAAAAGAATCATCAAAATCGGTTCACCCAATTCTGAGGTAAAACAAATAATAAAAAAAAAATACAGTCGAATTGATAACCTCCTCCTTTTTGCGAAGTCGGTTTAAAAATGGTTTGTATTTACAATATTTCCGAGTTACAGCGTTAGTACTTAGATATGGGGGGACAACGTAGGCCCGACAATAATTCCCAAAAAAAAACAAAAAAAAAGATTACATATTATATAAACAAAAGAAAATAAAACGAATTAAAAAGTTAACACGTGTTAACAAGTATCTAGAAAGCCTACAATGTTCACACATTTACAAAACAATCTATAAGTGAAAGAATCTATACAAAGGTAAAAATTAAATTTAAAAAAAACGTATAACAAGACTATATTTAACATGTGGCACAAATGTTGTTATCAGTGCTGTAACTAATCTTAGCAAAGGGCTATAAAGATGATTGAAAACCATTGTAAAAAGACTAATTAGAAGAGATTGAGAATAGTTAGAGACATCCACATATTTGTGCCGTTTATGAGTTACCAGGGAAGCCGCATGCGCAGGAGCTAAAGCCAATGGTTTTATCTTCAACGTTTTCCTTGATTTTATAATATACTTTAAGTAGTTTTAATAGTCTCCAGAGATGAAATATTAGATCTTATAATTTGACGTGTGATCGCAACTTTTTACTGTTAAATATCACACTGATCATCGCCGTGTGAACGGGACCTAAAGTATTAAATCCAATAATATGGAGATGTCAAAATGATGCCAGGAGCGAACCAATGGAATTTCGCATTTATGTATATCTTTTATGCGTTCAACCAATTAAGATTTTTCTGTGTTCCCGTCGCAGCTGGATACAATTTCAATATTTCTCGAATATCGGCACGCGTTCCTCCAAATGACATTTCATCGTTCTTTGGGGAATTACGAATCCGTGTATCTTGGACGGGAAAAATCTTTTTTTTGCAGGCGTATTTAGGACAAATATTCATCGTGCGATTTATTGTATTTAGAAAGTCGATAGACAAGGTACCTATCTGCATTTCTATCAGGGAAGATTGTGATTTGGATTGTGTGGTACTTATATTTAGGATGAAATCATAGTTGTGATTGTAAAATTTATGGGAATTGTAGAGATTTTATCCCAATTCTGGGCTGAAACTTCAATGAGTCCCAAAATATTTCAGTTGGATCAAAAGGTTATCCTGCTTTAGAAAAAGTCTAAGTCTTAAGTCTTTGATCCATATTTTAAGTCTTTCTAAAGAAAGCTTCCACCACCTTACTCGACTCAGTCACCGTCTCAACTCTCGAGGGAATATCAATACATGATAGTTGAGTGGAGTGGAGGAAATTATTAAGAACATCATTGTTAGATGTATCAAAAAATTTAATGAATTTATAATTGACAATAATTTCATTTGCTGCCAATCGTAAATCAGTAGCGTACCCCTAAATCTTAAAATAAAGATAATATGCCTGAAACTGTACGTGACTTCCAATTATTAGGTTTTAATCGTGACTTCGCTCGTGAGATACGCTTAATAAATAAGTATCAATGTAGGCGTTAATATTGAAACGTTTCTCGATTTTGCGTTTGAAAAAGCCAATATTATTTCGGAATTTACTGTCTCTAGATTTAGTTCAACACCGTTTAATACTTTAGTAGTGTCGTTATCCTAATTTTCAAGGGTAAATATAGCATTTGAAGTCTTTTGCAAAACTCGAGTACCTAATCTCTGTCTACTAGCTTTCCTTTGTAATCCTTTCATCAATGACTCTGAGAACATTTCTGACTGTACTGTAGTGGGTTTTTTGGCAACAGACTCACTCCCTTATACGTGGGAATTAAATATTACTGTCAAAGTTTGGATGTGCTCTTTGCCTAAGCCTCGGCTCTTCATTATGGCATGACATTATGCCATTATACCTAATCGTTTTATTATTTTGTGAATCTTGAACAAACTAACATGATTTTTTAAGGAATACATTCATGAATTCTTAACTATAAGGTACTAGGCTAAAATAATGAAAAGATAAGTATTTGTATCTGTGTAGATGGAGCTCCAGCGAATACGGCAACTGTGCCTGGAAGCGGTCCCCCGTGGAACTTGACACCTATACGCAATAAAAGTTTTGGGAATAATTTCAGCTAAGGGTGGTGACCATAAGCTCTCGTAAGGGACAGATATATAATATAGCTTATTACTTCTGTCCCTTACTCTACCCCCCTACTCCCTACCGTATTCCTGTGATCAGTTTTAAGTTAAAAGTGAATAGGTAATCTTATGGGAAGCGAGCATAATTGTCGATCACATCATCACTTATGACAAGGAGGTGTGGTGGATAAACGCCGCAAAGCCTATCAATAGATAAATTAAATATAACGTGAACAAACCTATATGGTCGTTGATAGTTCAATTCCGAGTAACTAACATTGTTAAATACAGCGTATGTACACTCTCGCTGATTTCACAGGAGGACCAAAAAATTAATTTTCTAAAAAAACTAATCGGCAGAACTTTGAACGAACTTGAGTATAGGACCGTTTCGTTCTTCTTAATCTAATGTACTATACTCGAAACCACACAATTTCAGAATAAAAAATACATCACAATTTTATTTATAATAAAGTGTAAAATACGTGTGTCATACTTACATTAAAAATAATCCATTAATTACATATAAAAACAATTTTTGCGTGGAGCGTCACATAAACACTGCACACACTAATACAAATTGGCGCGGATATACCTACTCGTCTTCCAATGGGTCGATTAAAAAAATTGTCATACGGGTTGACGCCAATCACAATCTGTTACCTCAAACCGCGAAATCACATTTTAGATTTTTTTGTACATACGCGGTATTTAACAATGTTAGTTACGGGGGATTGGACTATCAAAGACGATATGACTTTTCCAGAAATACTTTGAGACTACTCTCTTGTTTGTCACGTACCAGGCTAACCTATTAACAGAGAGGTATTTATGCAGGTGGAGCACCAACGAACACGGCAAATGTGCCTGGAAGCGGTCTCCCGGTTACTGCCAACGCGGTGAGCGAGACGGGATGCGCGAGCGCATGCCCACGATGCGTGTGCTGCGGATGCACGCTGCGCGAGGCGGCGGCCCGGCACGAGCAGAGGGTAGCCGCCAACGAACGACTGGAGCGCGCTAATATTGAGTGGAAACAGGTGAGCACCTACTTATATACGTTATTTTGAGAATAGGGATGATTTCTAAATAAAAAAATAAGATTACAAATCTATTTAGTTCATCAGTTAGATTATTAAAAAAAAATAGACACGTTTTGTTAATTGTTTTTGTGTATTATATATATAATATATATATACATTACAAGGATACAGAAATAATTGAGAAAATCTTAATAAAGAACAATTCCATTTCCAGTACCTATTATGTCCAATAGTGCTTGTACGAGCCTAATTTACCGAGATATATTAACCAAACTTGATCATCATATTGTAACTGTCTAGGTACACAATACCTATTATCGTCAGATTCGGTTCGTTGGTATTCAGGATATTTTCATTACAAAGGCACTAAGAAATAACAATAAGTTTTATGATACCTAAAGTATCCACAGTTACTGTCTAAATTAACTATCTTCTCGGTCAGTTTTACAACTGTCGTAACAATTTAATCTGATAATCGTGCAGATATAGTGAGTTCCAGAAGGTTTCACCGTATCATATTTTAGGCGGGGTTATTTTTTTATTGGCTAAACCCGTAATATGCTCAAGTATTCATGCCTCGACACTGTTATGTCACCTTCAGATTTGCGGCAAAACATTGAATGGCCAAATCTAATGTTTTGATTTGGCCATCCTATGTTTTAGGAGCTCGTGGCTAAATAATAACAGCCGCACGGGTCGATCTTCAAGGTTAAGCAACGCTTGCTGAGGTCGGTCCGTGGATGGGTGACCATTTCAACATAGCGAGTTTCCTCCGTGCCTCGGAAAGCACGTAAAGCCGTTGGTCCCGGCTGTCATTTGAAGATCTTTGACAGTCGTTACGGGTAGTCAGAATCTTGAGATCGACAGTCTTGCCAAGGGGTTTCGCGTTACCCAGTTACTGGGTTGTGGAGGTCAGATAGGCAGTCGCTCCATGTAAAGCACTGGTACTCAGCTGAATCCGGTAAGACTGGAAGCCGACCCCGACAAACAGTTGGGAAAAGGCTAGATGATGATGATTTCGATCTGTAGCCAATTTTTGTTTCTTCAACAAAAATTGGCCACACATCGATTTTTTTGATAAAATTTGCAATTTCCTGTGCCACTGTATCAACTCCAGTAATCGTATTATTAAGATTTAACGTGAAATAAAAATGACTAAAATCAACCATTTCAATTCATCATTTAAAATTTAGCAATTTTATTTCAACTCTAAATTCTCCTGTTTCGCCATTTTTCTTTGGAGATTAAGTAGATGCTATCCATACAAAATTCGAAACCTGAATAATATAATTCTGTTGGACTGTTTATGTATGTGAGTTTATATTTTTGTAAACGCACCGATACAGGAAAAAGTTAAAAAAATGCCTGATAAAACTATTGTTTCATCAAAAAATTACCTCAATTTGAAGTTGTATCGGAGTTGGCCAGCCCATTTTTATTTTTTGCAAGTATAAATGCTCATGCATACTGCACTACCACGGGGAGCAGTTATGTGGGATTCCAACCCACTAAAACTCCACGGTGTCCTCTTGTGCCGCTTATGGCGCGAACCCGCGCACCGGCGCATCCTGGCTGTCCGTCACCGTATCCTCCTTTGGGGACTACCTTCCATCAACGGCGCAGCATAACACATTGTAAGCCTTGACCACCACAACGACCATGCCATACATGGGTGCTAGTTGACCCGTGTATAGCACCCTTGGTCCCCTTGTGACGGGTCAGGTCAGTTGCCTCGCCACCTACCATTTTTCGGCCGCGGGGATTAGGGAGATCGGCCAACGCTATACCAACATTCCTCCTCCCCTACGGCCCCACCGCGTCCAACATCAGACAGTGGTGAATCCGTCCAAGCCGCGGGTAAGGAGATCGGCGCACGGCAATACCAGCAATATTCTCCCAACGTGGCCTCCTACCCTCAGCCACAATGCCTTCCATATGACATCGCGGCCCGCCTCAGTTGCGATTTCGCCTCTGTTGCAAAGCGGCACCGCAACCTACTTGTCGGCCGCTACGCTGCCTACGCCGCTACGGCTTATCAGGAAAAGCCCTGACGAGCGGCCCCTCCTCGGGTTCCTGTGACGTGATGACGTGAAACTTAATTTAAGTATCGGGAATTTAATCACTGTTGACGAAATCACTAGGTCGTAGGCACCGAAAATTAATTATCTTCATAATAGTACATTAACGGTTTCGGGTAATGAGTATTTATCGAAAAACATTTTGATTACAATGTAATAGTATTCGTTCAAATTGATTTATTTCTTTGCTTAATAAAACGTAAATTGACAAAATTAAAGGTGTCATGTTACCTAGGTGGACACAATTAAAACATAATTTACTCGGTTTACGCCCGCATAAAAAATATAGTAGGTAGTGAAACTGTAATTTTTTTTTTCGTACCTTGTAATAAATCTGTTTGGCCATTCCGTTTCCAATCAGCTTTGGGTATTGAAAAATAAAGATTAATGATTGTTCGTAATTACTCCGATAGGGATAATTTTGGGTACAATTTAAAATCTGGAGTTAGGGGCTGAAGTTGTTCAAGGTTGCTATATTTTATCGTAGTCGTGAAAGCCATTGTGACAAGAGGGTTACAGAAACAAGAGGCTCTCGGAAACTGTGGAACGTGAAAGCGTGAGAGTTTTGTATAAAATTAAAAGCAAGCGAATCGTTTTATTTTTTGTTAAAAGCATTTTATTTTTTGGTACCTTATATTACCATGAAAATCATTTATAGGCAGCGGGCTTCTCATTACAATCCCAACACTCCTAAATACGACCGGGATACAATATTTTATTGCCGGAGCCTACCTTCCGGCTTCATCACCATATCAGTTCGATAGTAAGGTATCTTTTTTACCTTACTCACCAACTAACTCAGGAGTAGGTGATCAGCATGAGACTAGATAGGGTATGGTTTCGCATGAAGTTGATTGAAGTAAAAGGCACACAGTTTGGTCAACTAATTTAATTCTCCAACATACAGTCCGTCATCACAATTTCTTGAGGTTAATGGAATACAACAAAACATACTTTTATATGGGATACAATTTACCCATTAGTTTTCAATACCGGAGGTATGATGTCTTAAGCAGTATCATTCGCCTGGGAAGCTATAATCCAGTCTCGTGGAAGCTAAAGTGCCATCTGTATTCGGAACCCAATGTTGGAGTTTAACTGCTGTTCTTCTTAATAATCGTAGTTGTTGTAGTTGACCATTTTCTTATTTATATTTAAAAATTAATCCTAGAGTGCCTGCCAAGGAGAAGTATGCATAATGAGCATCAAACACGCACACGTTTTTTTACAAGCATGGAAATTTAGATTAATTCAACTAATACTCACAGCGCCTGCTGACACATTCTTTATTTATATTTGGGGCTGGTTCCCTGCCGCCTACGACTCATTCTGTTTGCTTTTATGAGCGCTTATTCGGATGAAAATTTTATCGCAGGTGGACTCACAAACAAGTATTCCAATGAAAAAGAAATGTCACTCTTGTCAGTCATAGACATTGAAAGTTTATAGACCCGTTATGTCTATGGCTTTTCTTTATGTAAATATTTTAAAGAAGTAAATAATTTATTATTTAAGTGTTGAATTGTGTGTTTGTTGAATTATAGTGATACACCCAAATTCTTATGTTTTATATTATCATTATTAAGTATCTCCAGATAGCAAAGCAATCCAGTGTCAAGACACGATCAACTGGTGAGACACCCAAGCTGGTTCTCGTGTTTGTCACAAGATGTCGCTTAAATATCCCTTCCGATGTCCACTCTGCCTCTCTGCCAGCTGTCATCGGTCGCTCAAATGTCCAGTCTGCCTCTCTGCCAATTTTTGATATTCTATGGCTGTTCTTGTTTTTGGCTTGAAATATGTCAGTAAGGAGGATATTCTCGACAAATCTTGGTTTCATTCGATACTTTAATAGACAATTATGAAAAAAAAATACCCCGCTGGTCTTTGGATCCGCCCAAGACCGTAATATTTATTTATTAAATCTGTGCATCGGGCGGTCGCCATTTTTGACAGCACAAGGGGCCGTGCTCAAACTTTTTGTGATTAAAAATTTAGTTTTTTTATTTTGAGTGGCTGTTGTTTTCTGCTGGAAATACATGGAACGGTAAGTTTTGAACTGTTTTTAATAGTTTTTTTTTGTATTTGGCCTAAATTCCAGCAGATATACGTATTTCAACGAACGCCGTCCGACATTGTTGTTTATTTTTTTCTGCGTGCGAATATTTTATTTTTTATTTCTTATTTTTGCAAATATGACTATATCAAACTGTTGTTATTTACAATGCTACGTTAATTAACAACAGAAATAATGCATTTAATTGTAGTGGTAACGAAACAAATTCGAATAAAAAAAAAACAGCCACCAACTGTCCACCCTGCCAATTTGCATTATTTTTTTTTTGAAAAGTTTGTAATTCTCGTGGGATGAAAAAATGTATCGGGGGGTGTGTAATTTTGATTGATTATTGTGAAATAGGGTGTATTCCTGTAAATAAAATTAAAACTTTATGAAATAATGGTTTATTTTTTTATTTCTATCTCCTTTTATACACGAAACTGGAAAAAAAATCCCTTACACTGACTTTACACAACAATTACCAATACTTACAAGGTAAAACTGGATAAATCCATTTGGAATATGATAGCTTATTTCATAGAGATTGTAACAACATAAGTTTCATACATGGTTCCCATACAAAACTTCCGAGAAATCGACGATTTACTGACACCGCGCCCATAGCGCAAAAGGCGCCAGGGTACCCGGACACATGGGTGATTTTCGGCCTGCCTGGTGGACATCTAAGGGGATATGTAATGAAAAATATAAAACTAATATATGAACCATTTCTTTAAATTTGCTTCATCACAGTCATTTAACTATTCGATATAATTCTCATTCTCATCTGTGGTCTTCCTCATCAGTTCCACTTCACCAAATGATACTTTCTGAATTCAAATGCTTACCATGTTGATGAAAATACCAAAATCGCAAAATTTGTGGAGTTCCCTCTATTTCCATGGGATCTCCTCATCAGATCCTGACTTGGTGACAATGGAACCATCTCTACAGTATACCTTTTCAAACAAAACAAGGAGTTTTCAAAATCGGTCCATAATTGACGGAGTAACCGGTGAACATACACAAAACAAACATACAGCCGAATATAGAACCTCCTCGTTTTGGGAAAGTCGAAAAAAACATACATTTACGTAGGTAATAAATAATATGTAACCGAACAACTCTTATAAAGAACTTACAATATTTACCAAAGTATAGAAAAGCTAATGATGAATAAAAGAAAAGGTGATGAGATAATGGAATCTTTGTCTACGCGTGTGTGAAGGTGACATTCATAATATAATCCATAAAACAGTGTTCATCTTAAAAAAACGGCCTTCATAAACATTCAATATTTACATAGCACCCAACGTTAATGTTTAATTTATGAAAAATGAAAAACCCATATTAAGTTTGAATTTGAATTCCATATTTTTAATAAATTTTCAAATTAGCATAAATAATGTCATAAATTATACTTGCAAAACACTTTCCATCAATTTAACGCTGAAAATGTCACGATCAGGCGTACTGTTTGAAAGTTTTGAATTAACGTGGGCACATTTTATCATAATAATACTGAATAGCCGTATTTGTGGCAATATTGGTGAACATGTTATGCAAAAGACGATATATTATTAAACTATCCACGGTAAACATTTTTAATTTGAAGGTAAAATACTGTATAAACTGGACTACGTGGGACACTCAGAAAGTTTTGCGAAACTAAAAAAAATTGTTCTATACGTACATATATTTTTATTAAATCTTTTCAAAGTACTTTCCACCAGCCTCTATACAAAGATTCATGCGCCTAAACCAGTTTTCAAAACACTTTTTCCAGTCCGCCGCAGACACCTCGTTTACAGCCTGCTCGAACGCAGCCAGCGCATCTTCCGGCGACGAAAATTGTATCCCTTTGAGCTGATTTTTTATTTTTGGGAATAAAAAGAAGTCACACGGTGCTAGATCAGGGCTGTAAGGAGGGTGACCCAGGAGTTTGACTGGCGTGCTGTCCAGGAAGTCCCTCGTTTTGAGTGCGGTGTGCGCAGGTGCATTGTCGTGGTGGAGCAGTAGCCCGCGGAGCCCTGTGTTTGGTCGCTTGTTGCTTATAACAGAGAAAACTTCTGGCAAACATTTGGTAGTATACCATTCGGCATTAATGCTTCTTTGATCCCGTAAGGGAATTGATACCAAGTGGCCAGTCAAATTAAAAAAGCTAGCGATCAAAATCTTACCCCCGCTTCTAGATCGCTTCACTTTGGTAGGCGTTGGCTCATTTTGAAACACCCAAACAGTCGACTGGCGCTTGGTTTCTGGGTCGTATTGATAAATCCAGGACTCATCACCTGTAACGATGTCCTAAACACGCCGAGACGAGCCTGCTTCAAATTTGTTAAGCATATCACGGCACCATTCCACCCGGGCCTGCTTCTGAGCATCGGTGAGGTTGTGCGGCACCCAGCGTGATACTATCCTCCTCACGCGAAGATGGCTGTGTAGAATCTCGTGAACGCTTCCCGATCCAATCTTCAATATGTGTTGAATCTCCTGATATGTAATTCGCCTATTGTCTTGGATTAAATTTTTCACTGCTAGCACGTTTTCTTCGGTAACAGCCGTCAAAGGGCGACCGCTTCTTTCGTCATCCCCCAAAGTTGGTCGACCGCGCTTGAATTCGTTATACCAACGATACACGGTTGCCTTGGAAGGGCCTTCATCCATGAATGCCATTTGAAGTCTATCGTACGATTCATCCGGTTTCAGGCAACACTTGAAATCGTATAAAATCATAGCTCTAAAATGTTCCCGGCGCAGATCCATATTTCAGTGAGACACAATACTTTGAATTAACTCGCAAAAAATGTGGAGGGAAATTTTGAAATTGGAACTTACTTATTTTTACTTATAAATAATCATATTTTCGAAAAACATTATAACTGGCCAGTCTCCCATATATAAAAACTTTTTTTCGCAATACTTTCTGAGGGGCCTGGTATAATATGAGTATGCGTAAAATTGTTTGCCCACTGATTCGTGATACATTTTCAAAGTAAAGTGGCGATCTTAATTTTTTAATGAACCCTGGACCAAGCGATAAACGTTAACCTACTGCATAATGGTACAGATTTGCCCATTCGGTCCTGTATAAAATGCCCATTGTTCTGCTATAACGCGTAACACAATCGACTATCTTATAATTAATCTTTACGATTTTAAACTGTCACTTGAAATTAGGAAACTGAGAAAGCTGTTAATGTAACCGAATAAAATAGGTACCTATCGCTAGGGGAAGGTTAAGCTTTGGCACAAAGCATTTGGCTAGCTACTGTAGCGCAAACTTAGCTCATATCAAAATTCTAACTATAAACTGAAAACCGACACTATCTAACCAAGTGGGCCGCTGCTGGCACAACTTAGTCAGACTCCAATGACCCACAATGTGTTTACGGAGCCACGTCTCAAACAAGGTCTCACCTTTTTTCGTGCTCTCTGCAACAACATCTTCACCCTGAAAGACCTTAAAGGTCTATCCACACATATCAGGGCCGGGCCCAGGCATAGAAGCTCTGTCACTGCCCAGTGCACGGCCCGTGCGCGGTCGTGTGTGAACGAGTTGATATAAAATGTGCACACCGATATTTTTTGTGCCCCTGACGGGCACGGTCCGTCCACGTCCCGGGCACGGTCCTGATCTGTGTGGATAGGCAAATGTGTAACTTGAAAATCCACCCAGCGGTCTGAGTAGGAATCGAGTTTATGTGCCAAGATCAGGGGCATAAGCTAACTTCTCGCACCATTTCGCGGCTGTACGCCTGAGGGTTTTGAATATAACTGTAACACTTATGTGTGTCAACGGCCCAGTAGGAGGGCTCCAAGTCCCTCGCTGGTACCCTAGAGCTATCATGTCTAGTTTTAGGAGAAACTCGATTGTAAAGCTTCAAACTGGCGGGAATTCCCTTTCTTTGACGTTCTCCTTACGAGAACTCCCTGATGGTAGGGGCTAGGGACCTGGATCAAACACCCGGAGGGAAGGTCTCCTCGAGACCTATCCAAAAGTACAAGTTTCACCAGAATCGGTCCAGTGGAAGGGTAGTTCCTGTCAGTTTCAAGCTACGAGTCTTAGGTTATATTTTTTGAAAAATAAAAGTTTTTGCGGTCGGAATGTTGTGATCCTCGTCGCGGTCGAGTTTGCCTGCTTAATAGTGCGCGGGCGCGTGAATACATCGTAGCCATTATTTCACTTAAAGTATTTCCACGCATCATTGCGCATCGAGGACCATAAAGGAACGTCGCTTCTGGCCATGAACAAATAGTTTTTTATTTAACCTGGACATCACGTTTTCACCTCAACATACTTGTCGTCTGGCGTGGCTGAATTCTGGTCAAAAAATTTAAATGTAATCGCCGATACGACGGAACTATGCATAAACCGTCTGAATTGATTACAATATTTTGTACCAAAATAAAAATAAATTTTCACTAAGTACACTCGGTAAACATTCCTGTTTGTCATACTGGTGTGATAATCTGGTGTGACTACGAGTCAGCAACGAAAATAATGTATGATGAAGAAATAAAACAAAGGTTTTTATGAAAGGTAAATAAATAGCGATATTGAACCGAATCCACTGTTTATTAATGTTTATTATATATGAATACCATAAAGGCTTTTACTCATATTTTAATAATAAAAAAGATGAGCTAATCAAACAGAATCTATTATAGGTCCTTACTTAATCGTAAATAAATATAGATTTTCACCGACTACATAATGATAGATATCCTAAGATATTTATTTTGATAAAGAAACAAAACAAAGGCTTTTACGAGAGCTAAATGAATATCGATATTGAACAGAATCCACTGTTATATTACTATTTATTTTTATTATTTAACTTTTTATATTGGAATACCATGAAGGCTTTTACTCATATTTTAATAATAGTCGAGACGCCTCCGCAGCAGGCATTCACATTCGGAATAACTCCATTTTATTTGTGGCATTTTTCTATATAATATGTTTGCAGCAAATATACGAAAATATAATATTGCTAGTTTCATATTATAAGGATAACAATACCTATTGCATACGAGATATTATTCATTTATAATGAAAAATAATGAAAACAAGAAATACATAGAGGGCAGTTTTTCTGCTCGTATTTGGAGCATAAACTATGTACGTGGTAATAGCTCACTATTACCACGTACATTGTTAAACATCGAGGTATTAGACCTGAAATTTTGCAGAGCATAATTCGGATAAATTGTCTAAAATATTTCTAATTTAAACTACAATAATGTATTTATCAAACGCTTTATAAGTGATATGCCCTGAAAAACATCGTGCGAAGCAAATGCTTAACTCATCTTTAAATACTGATTTAGATGCGTATCACTTGAGTTTCTTAATTACTCAATTTACTATGTGTGAACTCGATGCCATTAAATCAGACGACAGCAGAATAATTTATTGACTTTCAGGCGTTTTTCGGGCTTTAAATAAAACGTGATGCCATGTGAATCGTTCGCTTAAGAACTGCTGTTCTAGTAATCCCTAGCATTTGTATTTGATGTGCGCCTTAAAAAGGATTTTCAAGAACGCTTCTCGCCTCATCGTCTTTGTTGTCTTATAAATTAACATTTTGTGTAAAACAGAATTATATCCCCTTAAAGGGTTGTAGACTAAAGAAATTAAAGTTTAGGTAAATACCTTGGCATAATACTTATTCAAAAACTTTCACTACTTCCTCAAATTTTACGATGTTCTATGTGATACCGCCATACTAATATTTCGGTAATCTTTTCAACGCGGTTTTTTATAAAGATAAGGTTTTCGGTAAAAGAGAACATCGTGAGGAAACCTAGAACCAGAAATTCGAAGACATGTGACATCCACCAATCCGCACTGGGCCTGCGTGGTCGATAACGGCCCATTCCCTCTCACAGAGAGGAGGCCTGTGTCTTAGCAGTGGGAACATTAATAGGCTGATGACGCGATGTGATGTGCTTTTCTGTCAGAAAATTTTGATCATCGCGTCGATAAAAGCACGTTTGCGCGAAAGATATGTAGCTCAAAGCGCATTGATTTTTAAGGGTATTTAAACATTTAGCAACAATGTTTAATGTTTGCCAATTCGCAGGTGGCGGTGGTTGCTGACCGGGCTCTCCTAGCGGTCTTCGTGCTCGTCACTGCCATTTCAACGGCGGCCATCTTGCTACCCCAGCTCAACAACCTACACGTCGGCAACACGCCTCTCAAACCCCCTATTTAGAGGCACAGCAACTAACTAGGGATATATGAAACAAAGTCTTCTGCTAACGAATGTGTTAAATGAAAACATGTGCCAAACTCAAACTGTGCCGCACTTTTATAAATGATAAAATTATTTCTGTATAAAAACTTCTTAAATAGGCCCTTATCACATGGGGGTTTCAAACGCAAGAGGTAAGTAGATAAATAATATATGGATAGGAATTTATTTTTGGAGTAAGACTCTAGTGTGATAAGGCCCTACTAAATATGGATAGTGGATAAAATGAGTAAGCAAGCCACAGAATGTTGAAGTTTGAAGGATGGAGAGCGTACACGGAACAGCCTTTCGTCGCTACAGATAAGAGAAAGTTTAAACGTTAAATGAGGAGACTTTTTGAATGCAACGACGACAGGCTTTTGAGATAAGTAAAACTATTTTTGCCAGGAATTAACTTTCAGAGATACCACTACAACTTGCACAAGCTTTAATGTTTTGATGTGAAAGTAATGTTGCTGTTTGTGCTAACTTTTAGATTGAATGTTGACCATCATTGTCAATGGAATCACGCATAAGATACTCAAGTTACTTATGTTTAAGGCAATTTAATTTTTATATATAAGATATACCTGTGGTATTTTAAAATTAAACAATAACTAATATGGCGGCAACTAAATGTACAATGTTATGTTAAATTGCCAATTTTACATTCCTGCTGTTTGTGTACTAAATACTTGAGAATCAAGAAAAAAGTTAATAATGACGAAATCTCTGTATATAAATATTTAAACGGTAGGAATTAAAATCAAAATATAATAGATTTTGTCTGAAATAATAATATACTTTATCTGTTGAAAGGGGCTTCGTTTTTGAGAAATACATTATCCTCGTAGATATATTTTAGTAAGTTTGTGTAGTATCTTTGCCAAATCTGATATCATCTTGTTTTCCTAACATTTACCCAAAAGTATTGTTCCTTTTGTAAAAAAGTGGACGTAAAAGATGGAAAGGCTAAAGGCTTCTTCGATAATTATGTAAAGTATGCTAGTAATATATTATCTGTGGTATAGTCTTGTCATTTGATTGTGCCAAACATTTGATAAAGTCAATTAAGATATTAAGTATTAGTTAGATGATGATTGTTAACGAGTAGATGATACATTGAATGTTATTTTAATGTATGACATAGCATTGACAAAACTTTCTTGTTTATGCAGTTTTTTTGCCATTACCGATGATTTGATTTTTAGAATGAAAACTCTCTTAGGGGCTCTAGACAAACTGAATTTCTAGCGATGAAACCGGCTGTCAGAATCTAATGAATTGACCACGTAATATTTTGGTGGCGCATATCAATCCCGTACGACCTTTAAAAAATAGTTGTCACTAACAGAATAAATATCACTTTGTCTTGAGATTCACGGTTCAAGTTTCGTATAGTTTAACCTATTCTCTGAGCAGTTTATACCAAATGCATTCGAATAATTTTTAATCAAATCTCTGATCTTCTATTATCTTAGCTTAGTTAGGTACAAAATAAACAATAACATAAGATTACAAATAACATAAGCTCAAGGTTGTTGGAAATGAGTTAATTGTTGTAAATATTGTAGCTAAATTATAATGATTAATGGAAAGTTGTTAATGAATAAGAATATTTATTATATTGTACAAAATTAAGAATAAAAGTTGCGAAACTGAGTTTTGAGTTTTTCTTGTTGTGACATACCACAATATCTAATTACTTTTCATTTATTTTTTGTACTCACTGCCCATTTGTTTTTTTATAGCTACGTCAGTAAATCTCAAGCTCCACATTGACTTTTGCTAGCGCTTAGGTACCTATGACTAGATTCTAACAATAAGCTGACATCCCTATTTTTATTTTCAGATGAAGTCATATTTATTTACGTTTAGAGTCCAATTTGGCAAAGTCGTTTGCAGAAATATCACTTAAGTCTATTTATAAACATTAAATGGAAGCTTTTAAAAAAAATGCCAATAATTCTGGGAAAAAAAGGGAAAGATTCAGACGCTTAGGAATGCTGAAGGATCGCAGTATCTACCGAAAGCCCTCCGTGCCACGGCAATCACATAAGCCGTTGATCCCGGCTGCCGGAGTTCTTTGATAGTCATTACGGATAGTCACAAGCCAGAAGATCTGACAAGTCTTGCCAAGTGGTACCGTGTTATCTAGTTGCTAGGTTGTGAGGGTCAGATAGGTATTTGCTTCATGTAAAATACTGGTCTCAACATACTAGGTAAAAGGCTAGGAAGATTGAAGTAGGGGCTGATACAGTCCAATCGTATGTATGTGTTATCATAAGTAAACAAATCACTGATCAGTTATTTACACAACCTAAATTCCTGAATTATGTATTCAATCCGACCGTCAAATCCGAATATCACAGATGTTATTATATTATCATCGTGTTTCTAGTCCTGTGTAAATATAAGGCCTGCTAGATTTCAATGAAGAATACAAATGAGTGCCGAAAAGCCTGTAAATTCGGTTTCAGTTTAGGTATAGGTACGGGTTTATGGAATCTTTTCACAATGTTTACTACTCAGGGAAAGATGATTTTATTTGGTTTTGAGTAAAATAAAAAAAAAACGGATAATAAAAAATTGTACGAGCTGGAAAAAATAGTTCAGGAAAAAAATATTCTATATTATCTTGTAACAATATTTTTCCTACTCATGGTTGGTTGGTTGTTTGGTCATCTGTCCACTGCAGGTTTAAGGTTGAATTAACAATCCGCTATAAAACTACTGAGACAAATGAATTCGTCTTCTAAAATGTTAGTAAAATTAAGACACGAGAAAAATGTAAATTCACTCGCCCGGCCATTCCCACAGTACTATATTACAGCCAGAAACACAGTCGAGCAACTTCTTGCGCTAAATGTTCCGTAAAAAGATTAACCCCAGCATCAGCAGTGACTCTGATTTCTGTTAACTCCAGGTGTATAATGGAAGTGTATGTGAGGCGGATAATTGGGTCTCACGCATATCCTGCTTAGTGAATGCATTCAGTGGCCCGTCTTGAGGTGGTGTTCAACTGTTCAAGTGGAAAATTATTGAAGTATCACCTGCTTGAATGGAAACAGAAATGTATGGAACTTGGTATAAGTAAGTACCTTGCCTAGCTATGTTATAAAGTTTCATCAAAATGCCTTCAGTATTTTTTACGTGAAAGAGTTACAATCATCCATCCATACTCACATACATATTGAACCCTGAAACACATTTTTTGAAATCACGCCGTTTTTAATAAAAAAAATTGAATTCTGATCAAAAATTAATCACTGTTGACGAAATCAGGTCGTAAGCACCGAAAAATAATTATCTTCATAATAGTACATTTATGGTTTCGGGTAATGTACCGTTACGTTTGTCTCAGATGAGCTAAACGTAAGCCACGGTAATAAAATAAAAGTAATTATAAATTAAAATTAAGGCAAAGGATATAGAGTATAAAAACTAAAGGCCCGCTTCGCACGACGTGGGTTGCTGGAGTTAGACAGCTAACCAGGCATCAGGACGGGCAGGAAGACGTGATATGCCCGAGATAGGCAGGTGAGCAGGCACCACGACGGATTAGCAGGCAATCGGGCAGGTAGGTAGCAAATCGGTTAGGCAGGCAGCTGGACGGACTGGAACTGTTCAAAAAGTCGTGGTATACTCGAGAGAAACACGTGAGCAGGCACCACGACGGTCTAGCAGGCACACGGTTTAGTATGCAGTTTTGTAGGCATACAGTAGGCAGGAAGGCAGCCAGGAGTGAAACGGCTAGTACCCAGATACGTAGGTAAATTATACACAGTATAACACTCACAGTATATAATTTAGTGCACTTCAGATTTTTTTAATTATACACAAGCTGGATATCAAGGTTTAGAGAGTTTTTAGATAAAATAATCCACTTCGTAATAAAAAGTAGAAAACCGAGTCTCAGCGTTCACTGCCAGATAGTTTGACTAAAAAGCTGACGCCCTTTTTTAACTCGTTCTGCCATTCCTTCTAAATTTCAAATTCAAATCTCAATAAGACCAGAACGTATAAAAACGGCTTTTCAAAGGGGGGTCAGTCTGCGCTGTTCTTACAATAATGTACAACTAGCTTAAGGAAAGGTCTAGGTACTCCATGGAAACTATGTTATGTCTATGGCTTAAGAAGATAAAATAGACAGACAGATGTCATATCAGATGAAAATGTCACATTAGAAAATTATTGCATGAATTACAAATTAGCAATATAATTTAAGTTTAAGATATTAAAACAATCAGAGATAACTAAAATATGCTTTACAGGTAATAAAAATATCAAATAATACATAAAAAAAGAGTTATAAAAATTGATACAATATCAAAAGATATGAAGATCTTTTGTATAGTGTTGTGAAATGTAAGTGGATGTGGAATAAATACCACAGTAATGAGTATTTATCGAAAAATATTTTGATTACAATGTAATTGTATTCGTTCAAATTGATTTATTTCTTTGCTTAATAAAACGTAACTTGGCAAAATTTAAGTTGTCATGTTATAGGTCTACCGGAATCTCATGGCACATGTGGAAATAAAAATTTGTTGTGTGCAATACTGGGGAAATTGGATTAAACGATCTTGATACTGTTTCATTTTTATTTATGTCTTTAGTATTAATGAACATGAGGTACCTATATTATAGTAGTCACAGCGGATCTTTGTGTCTTTGAACTTGGTCCTGCCAACCATTGCGTAAAAAACAGTTTATCATCGAGTATACTGCATAGAGTAAGCGAGATAGGACGATGTGACATACATAAGCGAGTGAAAGAGACAGTTATACAATGCTATCTTCACCTTCAACATTGACACAAAAATTGCTACTGTGCGGGACAGAGACATTCAGAGACAAGAAGATCCACTGTGAGTATTATAGGTATGTGTATGAATAATGTTCTTATACATTGGGTTCTTAACATAGGAAAAATAAATCAATTGAATATTAATTTATGTACTAATTTATTATATATCATTTAAATCATACTAATAACTTAAAACCTCATTCAGAACTAGAACACGATTCCATGAACTCCACTGGCATTTCAAAAACTTGTATCTTTGTAGTTTTATGTCATCTCTCTCCATCAAAATGGTTCTTTTTCATTGGCATTTAACATATTCAATCTCTTTATGTATAAAGTCTGTAAAAAATAATAAAATGAATCATGTTACTTAAAGTCATTCATCAACATCATCATCAGTCTATATATACTTTTTTGTTATGTAAGTTTTATGGCCTGGTTGCTAGGACCTTTTAGCCAAGTCTTTGGAAAGAGTTTTGGATCTTATATTTTTTATTATTATTTATTCTTTAGTATGCATTAGCATGCGGATGTAACAGATTTTAATGTTTTTTGGAGTACTTGGCAGCAAATTGTACCGAGTCAGTCTTCCCAGTAAGCTTTGCAGAGGCAGTCAATACTACAATAAAATACTCCGCTCCACTTTCCCGAGATCGCTTCTCTCAATGATTTTACAAATTGTCCAGTTGCGTAGACAGTTGAGACAAAAAACTACACCAATAATATATCACAATATCCACTAGGAATCAATTTGAAAATAATATTAGCAGCCACTGAACTTCACTCGACAAAATCCCGCCAAAAACTCCCTTCTATATACACGTCCCACTGCAGGGCGCAGATTATTACTCAATATTTTTCTTACGTCATAGATTCTCTATCTCCGTTAAAATCAATATCTTGTCGAAGAATTAGTAACAGTTACATTACTGTTGCCATTTCCTTCCGGCCATCATTCGATGTGTGTGTGTACCTTTTAAAAGTAATGGAAAGAAATAAAAATTAAGTAAGAAACATATAAAATAAACTAAAAGTATCAAAACAAGTCAGTCCAACTTACCGGTCCACTCTACGACGCACTTTAAAATCAAAGATTGAGTTTGATTTACACCTTCTTCTTTCCTTATTTTATGATACACATTGAAAACAATATGTCTCGCTTGAGATCGAAGTGGGTTTTTCGACATTTTCACAAAAATAACAAATTTTCAAGATAATATCAAAAAAATTCAGCAGCGGTTGACACATCAAGTACTTTGATTCGACAGGTGACAATTGACATTGCCATATGAAAATCACAATGAAAAAATTCTAAAATGCCATGAGATTCTGGTAGACCTATACCTAGGTGTACACAATTGAAACATAATTGCCACGGTTCAATTACGCATAAAAAAATTTAGTAGGTAGAGAAACTGTATTTTTTTTTTAGTACCTAGTAATAAAACGTTAACTTTTTGGCAATTCTGTTTCCAATCAGCAATGGGTATCGAAAAAAAAGATTAATGATTGTTCGTAATTACTCCGACAGGAATAATTTTGGTTACAATTTAAAATCTGGAGTTAGGGGCTGAAGTTGTTTGAGGTTGCTATATTTTATCGTAGTCGTGAAAGCCATTATGACGACAGGGTTAGAGAAACGAGAGGCTCTTAGAATCTTTGGAAAGTGAAAGAGTGAGAGTTTTGTATAAAATTAAAATCAAGCGACTCGTTTTAATTTTTACTGTCATAATATTATACATAAAACAGTGTTCATCTTAAAAAAACGGCCTTCATAAACATTCAATATTTACATATCACCAAACGTTAATGTTGAATTTAAGAAAAATGAAAAACCCATATTAAGTTTGAATTTGAATTCCATATTTTTCATAAATTTTCAAATTAGCATAAATAATATCGTAAATTATACTTGCAAAACACTTTCCATCAATTTAACGCTGAAAATGTCACGATCAGGCGTACTGTTTAAAAGTTTTGAATTAACGTGGGCATATTTTATCATAATAATACTGAATAGCCTTATTTTGACATTATTGATGAACATGTTATGCAAAAGACGATATATTATTAAACTATCCACGGTAAACATTTTTAATTTGAAGGTAAAATATTCTATAAACTGGAATATAATATGGTGGTGTAAAATTGTTTGCCCACTGATTCGTGGTACATTTTCAAAGATAAGTGACGATCTTAATATTTGAATGAACCCTGGACCAAGCGATAAACGTTAACCTACTTCATAATGGTACAGATTTGCCGATTCAGCTCTTGTATAAAATGCCCATTGTTCTGCTATAACGCGTAACATAATCGGATATTATATAATTAATCTTTACGATTTAAAACTGTCCCTTGAATGTAGGAAAATGAGAAAGCTGTTAATGTAATCGAATTAAATAGGTACCTATCGCAAGGGGAAGGTTAAACTTTGGCACAAAGCATTTGACTAGCCACTGTAGCGAAAATTTAGCTCATATCAAAATTATAACTATAAACTGAAAACCGAAACTACGTAGCCAGGTGGGCCGCTGCAGGCACAAATCCACTGTTATATTAATACTTATTATATTATAATACCATAAAGGCTTTTACTCAGATTTTAATAATAAAAAAGATGAGCTATAAAAACAATATAATTTGACTACAAGTACTACCTATTCGCAAATAAATATAGATTTTCACCGACTACATAAACATAGATATCCTAAGATATTTATTTTGATAAAACAAAAACGAAGGATTTTACGAGAGCTAAATAAATATCGATATTGAACCGAATCCACTGTTATATTACTATTTATTTTTATTATTTACCTTCTTATATTGGAATACCATAAAGGCTTTTACTCATATTTTAATAATAGTCGAGACGCCTCCGCATCAGGCATTCACATTCGGAATAACTCCATTTTATTTGTGGCATTTATCTATTTAATATGTTTTCAGCAAATATACGAGAATATAATATTGCTAGTTTCATATTATAAGGATAACAATACCTATTGCATACGAGATATTATTCATTTATAATTCAAAATAATGAAAACATGAAATACATAGAGGGAGTTTGTCTGCTCTTATTTGGAGAGCAACTTCTCACTATTACCACGTACATTGTTAAACATCGAGGTATTTACCCTGTCAATTTTTCAGAGCAAAATTAGGATAAATTGTCTAAAATATTTCTATAAACTACAATAATGTATTTATCAAACGCTTCATAAGTGATATGCCCTGAAAAACAAGCGGGCTAAGCAATCATCTTTAAATACTGATTTATATGCGTATCACTTGAGTTTCTTAATTACTCAATTTACTATGTGTGAACTCGATGCGATTAAATCAGACGAAAGCAGAATAATGTATTGACTTTCAGGCGTTTTTCGGACTATAAATAAAACGTGATGCCATGCGAATCGTTCGCTTAAGAACTGCTGTTCTAGTAATCCCTAGCATTTGTATTTGATGTGCGCCTTAAATAGGATTTTCAAGCAGGCTTCTCGCCACATCGTCTTTGTTGTCTTATAAATAAACATTTTGTGTAAAACTGAATTATATCCCCTTAAAGAGTTGTAGACTAAAGAAATTGAAGTTTATGTAACTAGCTAGGCATAGTACTTATTCAAAAAAATTAAGCACTTTCACTACCTCCTCAATCTATACGATGTCATATTATGTGATGCCGCCATACAAATATTAAGGTAATATTTTGATTGAAAAATTGTGATCAACGCGTTGATAAGAGCGCTGGCGCGTCAAGTGTGTGATTTGTTGATCACAGCGCGTTGATTTTAAAACATTTAGCAGCGATGTTTAATGTTTGCCAATTCGCAGGTGGCGGTGGTTGCTGACCGGGCTCTCCTAGCGGTCTTCGTGCTCGTCACTGCAATCTCAACGGCGGCCATCTTGCTACCTCAGCTCAACAACCTACACGTCGGCAACACGCCTCTCAAACCCCCTATTTAGAGGCACAGCAGCTAACTAGGGATATATGAAACAAAGTCTTCTGCCAACGAATGTGTTAAATGAAAACATGTGCCAAACTCAAACTGTGCCGCACTTTTATAAACGATAAATTTATTGCTGTATAAAAAACTTCTTACATAGGCCCTTATCACATGGGGGGTTTCAAACGCAAGAGGTTAGTAGATAAATAATATATGGATAGGAATTTATTTTTGGAGTAAGACTCTAGTGTGATAAGGCCCTACTAAATATGGATAGTGGATAAAATGAGTAAGCAAGCCACAGAATGTTGAAGTTTGAAGGATGGAGAGCGTACACGGAACAGACTTTCGTCGCTACAGATAAGAGAAAGTTTAAACGTTAAATGAGGAGACTTTTTGAATGCAACGACGACAGGCTTTTGAGATAAGTAAAACTATTTTTGCCAGGAATTAACTTTCAAAGATACCACTACAACTTGCACAAGCTTTAATGTTTTGATGTGAAAGTAATGTTGCTGTTTGTGCTAACTTTTAGATTGAATGTTGAACATCATTGTCAATGGAATCACGCATAAGATACTCAAGTTACTTAGGTTTAAGGCAATTTAATTTTTATATATAAGAAATACCTGTGTTATTTTAAAATTAAACAATAACTAATATGGCGGCAACTAAATGTACAATCTTATGTTAAATTGCCAATTTTACATTCCTGCTGTTTGTGTACTAAATACTTGAGAATCAAGAAACTGTTTTAGTATGGTTAATAATGACGAAATCTCTGTAAATAAATATTTAAACGGTAGGAATTAAAATCAAAATATAATAGATTTTGTCTGAAATAATAATATACTTTATCTGTTGAAAGGGGCTTCGTTTTTGAGAAATACATTATCCTAGTAGAAATATTTTAGTAAGTTTGTACTCCACAATCTTTGCTAAATCTGATATCATCTTGTTTTCCTAACATTTACCCAAAAGTATTGTTCCTTTTGTAAAAAAAGTGGACGTTAAAAGATGGAAAGGCTAAGGCTTCTTCGATAATTATGTATAGTATGCTAGTAATATATTATCTGTGGTATAGTCTTGTCATTTGATTGTGCCAAACATTTGATAAAGTCAATTAAGATATTAAGTATTAGATGATGATTGTTAACGAGTAGATGATACATTGAACGTTATTTTAATGTATGACATAGCATTGACAAAACTTTCTTGTTTATGCAGTTTTTTTCACTCGTTCCACTAGAAGCCCCTATTTCAATCCCCCAGGGGATTGTACAGCACTCAATGTTCCACTACGATCCCCTATGCATGAGATTCTATAAGTACTAATAAGTTCTATTCCTTTAAAGTCCCTTCTACATAAAAAAGTACTGCGTTCTGCGAGCAATGTGCCCTGCCCACTGCCATTTAAGTTTCGCAATTCTTCAGGCTATGTCGGTAACTTTGGTTCTCCTGCGGATATTCTCATTTCTGACGTAATCATGCAAGGAAACGCCGAGCATAGCCGTCTCCATTGCATCGTAGTGGAACATTGAGTGCTGTACAATCCCCTGGGGGATTGAAATAGGGGATTCTAGTGGAACGAGTGGTTTTATTGCCATTACCGATGATTTGATTTTTAGAATGAAAGGGGCTCTTAGGGGCTCTAGACAAACTGAATTTCTAGCGATGAAACCGGCTGTCAGAATCTAATGAATTGACCACGTAATATTTTGGTGGCGCATATCAATCCCGTACGACCTTTAAAAAATAGTTGTCACTAACAGAATAAATATCACTTTGTCTTGAGATTCACGGTTCAAGTTTCGTATAGTTTAACCTATTCTCTGAGCAGTTTATACCAAATGCATTCGAATAATTTTAAATCAAATCTCTGATCTTCTATTGTCTTAGCTTAGTTAGGTACAAAATAAACAATAACATAAGATTACAATTAACATAAGCTCAAGGTTGTTGGAAATGAGTTAATTGTTGTAAATATTGTAGCTAAATTATAATGATTAATGGAAAGTTGTTATGAATAAGAATATTTATTATATTGTACAAAATTAAGAATAAAAAGTTGCTAAACTGAGTTTTGAGTTTTTCTTGTTGTGACATACCACAATATCTAATTACTTTTCATTAATTTTTTGTACTCACTGCCCATTGTTTTTTTATAGCTACGTCAGTAAATCTCAAGCTCCACATTGACTTTTGCTAGCGCTTAGGTACCTATGACTAGATTCTAACAATAAGCTGACATCCCTATTTTTATTTTCAGATGAAGTCATATTTATTTACGTTTAGAGTCCAATTTGGCAAAGTCATTTGCAGAAATATCACTTAAGTCTATTCATAAATATTAAATGGGAGCTTTTAAAAAAAATTACAATAATTCTGGGAAAAAAAAGGGAAAGATTCAGACGCTTAGGAATTCTGAAGGATCGCAGTATCTACCGAAACCCCTCCGTGCCACGGCAAGCACATAAGCCGTTGATCCCGGCTACCGGCGTTCTTTGATAGTCATTACGGATAGTCACAAGCCAGAAGATCTGACAATTCTTGCCAAGTGGTACCGTGTTATCTAGTTGCTAGGTTGTGAGGGTCAGATAGGTATTTGCTTCATGTAAAATACTGGTCTCAACATACTAGGTAAAAGGCTAGGAAGATTGAAGTAGGGGCTGATACAGTCCAATCGTATGTATGTGTTATCATAAGTAAACAAATCACTGATCAGTTATTTACACAACCTAAATTCCTGAATTATGTATTCAATCCGACCGTCAAATCCGAATATCACAGATGTTATTATATCATCGTGTTTCTAGTCCTGTGTAAATATAAGGCCTGCTAGATTTCAATGAAGAATACAAATGAGTGCCGAAAAGCCTGTAAATTCGGTTTCAGTTTAGGTATAAGTACGGGTTTATGGAATCTTTTCACAATGTTTACTACTCAGGGAAAGATGATTTTATTTGGTTTTGAGTACAATAAAAAAAAAACGGATTATATAAAATTGTACGAGCTGGAAAAAATAGTTCAGGAAAAAAATATTCTATATTATCTTGTAACAATATTTTTCCTACTCATGGTTGGTTGGTTGTTTGGTCATCTGTCCACTGTAGGTTTTAGGTTGAATTAACAATCCGCTATAAAACTACTGAGACAAATGAATTCGTCTTCTAAAATGTTAGTAAAATTAAGACACGAGAAAAATGTAAATTCACTCGCCCGGCCATTCCTACAGTATTATATTACAGCCAGAAACACAGTCGAGCAACTCCTTGCGCTAAATGTTCCGTAAAAAGATTAACCCCGGCATCAGCAGTGACCCTGATTTCTGTTAACTCCTGGTGTATAATGGAAGTGTATGTGAGGCGGATAATTGGGTCTTACGCATATCCTGCTTAGTGAATACATTCAGTAGCCCGTCTTGAGGTGGTGTTCAACTGTTCAAGTGGAAAATTATTGAAGTATCACCTGCTTGAATGGAAACAGAAATGTATGGAACTTGGTATAAGTAAGTACCTTGCCTAGCTATGTTATAAAGTTTCATCAAAATGCCTTCAGTATTTTTTACGTGAAAGAATAACAATCATCCATCCATACTCACATACATATTGAACTCTGAAACACATTCTTTGAAATCACGCCGTTTTTAATCATTTTTTTTGAATTCTGATCAAAAATTAATCACTGTTGACGAAATCAGGTCGTAAGCACCGAAAAATAATTATCTTCATAATAGTACATTAATGGTTTCGGGTAATGTACCTTTACGTTTGTCTCAGATGAGCTAAACGTAAGCCACGGTAGTAAAATAAAAGTAATTATAAATAAAAATTAAGGAAAAGGATATAGAGTATAAAAACTAAAGGCCCGCTTCGCACGACGTGGGTTGCTGGAGTTAGACAGCTAACCAGGCAGCAGGACGGGCAGGAAGACGTGATATGCCCGAGATAGGCAGGTGAGCAGGCACCACGACGGATTAGCAGGCAATCGGGCAGGTAGGTAGCAAATCGGTTAGGCAGGCAGCTGGACGGACTGGAACTGTTCAAAAAGTCGTGGTATACTCGAGAGAAACACGTGAGCAGGCACCACGACGGTCTAGCAGGCACACGGTTTAGTATGATGTTTTGTAGGCATACAGTAGCAGGAAGGCAGGCAGCCAGGAGTGAAACGGCTAGTACCCAGATACGTAGGTAAATTATACACAGTATTACACTCACAGTATATAATTTAGTGCACTTCAGATTTTTTTAATTATACACAAGCTGGATATCAAGGTTTAGAGAGTTTTTAGATAAAATAATCCACTTCGTAATAAAAAGTAGAAAACCGAGTCTCAGCGTTCAATGCCAGATAGTTTGACTAAAAAGCTGACGCCCGTTTTTAACTCGTTCTGCCATTCCTTCTAAATTTCAAATTCAAATCTCAATAAGACCAGGGGGGTGACCACAAGCTCTTAGAGTAAGGTTATTTTGAGATCGAGTAAGGGACAGATGTATCTGACTTGTATACATCTGTCACTTACTCGATCTCAAAATGACCTTACTCTAAGAGCTTGTGGTTACCCCCCAGAACGTATAAAAACGGCTTTATAAAGGGGGGTCAGTCTGCGCTGTCCTTACAATAATGTACAACTAGCTTAAGGAAAGGTCGAGGTACTCCATGGAAACTATGTTATGTCTATGGCTTAAGAAAATAAAATAGACAGACAGATGTCATATCAGATGAAAATGTCACATTAGAAAATTATTGCATGAATTACAAATTAGCAATATAATTTAAGTTTAAGATATTAAAACAATCAGAGATAACTAAAATATGCTTTACAGGTAATAAAAATATCAAATAATACATAAAAAAAGAGTTATAAAAATTGATACAATATCAAAAGATATGAAGATGTTTTGTATAGTGTTGTGAAATGTAAGTGGATGTGGAATAAATACCACAGTAATGAGTATTTATCGAAAAATATTTTGATTACAATGTAATTGTATTCGTTCAAATTGATTTATTTCTTTGCTTAATAAAACGTAACTTGGCAAAATTAAAGTTGTCATGTTACCTAGGTGTACACAATTGAAACATAATTGCCACGGTTCAATTACGCATAAAAAAATTTAGTTGGTAGAGAAACTGTATTTTTTTTTAGTACCTAGTAATAAATCGTTAACTTTTTGGCAATTCTGTTTCCAATCAGCAATGGGTATCGAAAAAAAAGATTAATGATTGTTCGTAATTACTCCGATAGGAATAATTTTGGTTGGCTGAAGATCTGGAGTTAGGGGCTGAAGTTATTTGAGGTTGCTATATTTTATCGTAGTCGTGAAAGCCATTGTGACGACAGGTTTAGAGAAACGAGAGGCTCTTAAAATCTTTGGAAAGAGAAAGAGTGAGAGTTTTGTATAAAATTAAAATCAAGCGACTCGTTTTAATTTTTACTGTCATAATATTATCCATAAAACAGTGTTCATCTTAAAAAACGGCCTTCATACACATTCAATATTTACATATAATAATAATATAGTTAATGTTGAATTTAAGAAAAATGAAAAACCCATATTAAGTTTGAATTTGAATTCCATATTTTTCATAAATTTTCAAATTAGCATAAATAATATCGTAAATTATACTTGCAAAACACTTTCCATCAATTTAACGCTGAAAATGTCACGATCAGGCGTACTGTTTAAAAGTTTTGAATTAACGTGGGCATATTTTATCATAATAATACTGAATAGCCGTATCTGTGACAATATTGGTGAACATAATATGCAAAAGACGATCTATTATTAATCTATCCACGGTAAACATATTTAATTTGAAGGTAAAATATTCTACAAACTGGACTATAATATGGTGGTGTAAAATTGTTTGCCCACTGATTCGTGGTACATTTTCAAAGTAAAGCGGCAATCTTAATTTTTGAATGACCCCTGTACCAAGCGATAAACGTTAACCTACTTCATAATGGTACAGATTTGCCGATTCAGCTCTTGTATAAAATGCCCATTGTTCTGCTATAACGCGTAACATAATCGGCTATCTTATAATTAATCTTTACGATTCAAAACTGTCCCTTGAATGTAGGAAAATGAGAAAGCTGTTAATGTAATCGAATAAAATAGGTACCTATCGCTAGGGGAAGGTTAAGCTTTGGCACAAAGCATTTGGCTAGCTACTGTAGCGAAAACTTAGCTCATATCAAAATTCTAACTATAAACTGAAAACCGAAACGACTTAGCCAGGTGGGCCGCTGCAGGCACAACTTAGTCAGAGAGGGGGCTTCCAATGACCCACAATGTGATTGCGGAGCCACGTCTCAAACAAGGCCTCACCTCTTGTCGTGCTCTCTGCAACACCACGTGCACCCTGAAAGACCTTTACGGAGGCAAATGTCAACACGTTTGACGTGGCTGAACTCTGGTCAAAAAATTAAATATAGAATCGCCGATACGATGATAGAGAAGAACTATGTAAACCGTCTAAATTTATGACAGGATATTTTGTACCTAAATAGATTTACATTGAGTACATACATACCTAATGTTTGATGAAGAAATAAAACAAAGGCTTTTATTAAAGGTAAATAAACAGGGATATTGAACCGAATCCACTGTTATATTAATACTTATTATACTTTAATACCATAAAGGCATTTACTCATATTTTAATAATAAAAAAGATGAGCTATAAAAACCATATAATTTGACTACAACTATCTACCTATTCGCAAATAAATATAGATTTTCACCGACTACATAAACATAGATATCCTAAGAGATTTATTTTCATAAAGAGATAAAACAAAGGCTTTTACGAGAGCTAAATAAATATATTGAACCGAATCCACTGTTATATTACTATTTATTTTTATTATTTACCTTCTTATATTGGAATACCATTTTACTCATATTTTAATAATAGTCGAGACGCCTCCGCATCAGGCATTCACATTCGGAATAACTCCATTTTATTTTTGGCGTTATTCTATATAATATGTTTGCAGCAAATATACGAGAATATAATATTGCTAGTTTCATATTATAAGGATAACAATACCTATTGCATACGAGATATTATTCATTTATAATTCAAAATAATGAAAACATGAAATACATATAGGGAGTTTGTCTGCTCGTATTTGGAGCATCTACTTCTCACTATTACCATGTACATTGATAAACAACAAGTTATTTTCCCTGACAACTTTTTGAGAGCATAATTAGGATAAATTATCTAATATATTTCTAATATAAACTACAATAATGTATTTATCAAACGCTTTTTAAGTGATATGCCCTGGAAAACAAGCGGGCTAAGCAATCATCTTTAAATACTGATTTATATGCGTATCACTTGAGTTTCTTAATTACTCAATTTACTATGTGTGAACTCGATGCGATTAAATCACTTCAATCGACGAAAGCAGAATAATGTATTGACTTTCAGGCGTTTTTCGGACTATAAATAAAACGTGATGCCATGCGAATCGTTCGCTTAAGAACTGCTGTTCTAGTAATCCCAAGCATTTGTATTTGATGTGCGCCTTAAATAGGATTTTCAAGCAGGCTTCTCGCCACATCGTCTTTGTTGTCTTATAAATAAACATTTTGTGTAAAACTGAATTATATGCCCTTAAAGAGTTGTAGACTAAAGAAATTGAAGTTTATGTAACTAGCTAGGCATAATACTTATTCAAAAAATTTAGGCACTTTCACTACCTCCTCAATCTTTACGATGTCATATAATGTGATGCCGCCATACAAATATTAAGGTAATATTTTGATTGAAAAATTGTGATCAACGCGTTGATAAGAGCGCGTTGGCGCGTCAAGTGTGTGATTTGTTGATCAAGGTTCGTTGATTTTAAAACATTTAGCAACGATGTTTAATGTTTGCCAATTCGCAGGTGGCGGTGGTTGCTGACCGGGCTCTCCTAGCAGTCTTCGTGCTCGTCACTGCAATCTCAACGGCGGCCATCTTGCTACCTCAGCTCAACAACCTACACGTCGGCAACACGCCTCTCAAACCCCCTATTTAGAGGCACAGCAACTAACTAGGGATATATGAAAAAAAGTCTTCTGCCAACGAATGTGTTAAATGAAAACATGTGCCAAACTCAAACTGTGCCGCACTTTTATAAACGATAAATTTATTTCTGTATAAAAAACTTCTTACATAGGCTCTTATCACATGGGGGTTTCAAACGCAAGAGGTTAGTAGATAAATAATATATGGATAGGAATTTATTTTTGGAGTAAGACTAGTGTGATAAGGCCCTACTAAATATGGATAGTGGATAAAATGAGTAAGCAAGCCACAGAATGTTGAAGTTTGAAGGATGGAGAGCGTACACGGAACAGACTTTCGTCGCTACAGATAAGAGAAAGTTTAAACGTTAAATGAGGAGACTTTTTGAATGCAACGACGACAGGCTTTTGAGATAAGTAAAACTATTTTTGCCAGGAATTAACTTTCAGAGATACCACTACAACTTGCACAAGCTTTAATGTTTTGATGTGAAAGTAATGTTGCTGTTTGTGCTAACTTTTAGATTGAATGTTGACCATCATTGTCAATGGAATCACGCATAAGATACTCAAGTTACTTAGGTCTAAGGAAATTTAATTTTTATATCGTAAGAAATACCTGTGGTATTTAAAAATAAAACAACAAGTAATATGGCGGAAACTAAATGTACAATGTTATGTTAAATTGCAAATTATACATTCCTGCTGTTTCTGTACTAAATACTTGAGCATCAAGAAACTGTTTTAGTATGGTTAATAATGACGAAATCTCTGTAAATAAATATTTGAACGGTAGGAATTAAAATCAAAATATAATAAATTTTGTCTGAAACAATAATATACTTTATCTGTTGAAAGGGGCTTCGTTTTTCAGAAAAACATTATCCTCGTAGATATACCAGGCCCCTCAGAAAGTATTGCGAAAAAAAGTTTTTATATATGGGAGACTGGCCAGTTATAATGTTTTTCGAAAATATGATTATTTATAAGTAAAAATAAGTAAGTTCCAATTTCAAAATTTCCCTCCACATTTTTTGCGAGTTAATTCAAAGTATTGTGTCTCACTGAAATATGGATCTGCGCCGGGAACATTTTAGAGCTATGATTTTATACGATTTCAAGTGTCGCCTGAAACCGGATGAATCGTACGATAGACTTCAAATGGCATTCATGGATGAAGGCCCTTCCAAGGCAACCGTGTATCGTTGGTATAACGAATTCAAGCGCGGTCGACCAACTTTGGGGGATGACGAAAGAAGCGGTCGCCCTTTGACGGCTGTTACCGAAGAAAACGTGCTAGCAGTGAAAAATTTAATCCAAGACAATAGGCGAATTACATATCAGGAGATTCAACACATATTGAAGATTGGATCGGGAAGCGTTCACGAGATTCTACACAGCCATCTTCGCGTGAGGAGGATAGTATCACGCTGGGTGCCGCACAACCTCACCGATGCTCAGAAGCAGGCCCGGGTGGAATGGTGCCGTGATATGCTTAACAAATTTGAAGCAGGCTCGTCTCGGCGTGTTTACGACATCGTTACAGGTGATGAGTCCTGGATTTATCAATACGACCCAGAAACCAAGCGCCAGTCGACTGTTTGGGTGTTTCAAAATGAGCCAACGCCTACCAAAGTGAAGCGATCTAGAAGCGGGGGTAAGATTTTGATCGCTAGCTTTTTTAATTTGACTGGCCACTTGGTATCAATTCCCTTACGGGATCAAAGAAGCATTAATGCCGAATGGTATACTACCAAATGTTTGCCAGAAGTTTTCTCTGTTATAAGCAACAAGCGACCAAACACAGGGCTCCGCGGGCTACTGCTCCACCACGACAATGCACCTGCGCACACCGCACTCAAAACGAGGGACTTCCTGGACAGCACGCCAGTCAAACTCCTGGGTCACCCTCCTTACAGCCCTGATCTAGCACCGTGTGACTTCTTTTTATTCCCAAAAATAAAAAATCAGCTCAAAGGGATACAATTTTCGTCGCCGGAAGATGCGCTGGCTGCGTTCGAGCAGGCTGTAAACGAGGTGTCTGCGGCGGACTGGAAAAAGTGTTTTGAAAACTGGTTTAGGCGCATGAATCTTTGTATAGAGGCTGGTGGAAAGTACTTTGAAAAGATTTAATAAAAATATATGTACGTATAGAACAATTTTTTTTAGTTTCGCAAAACTTTCTGAGTGTCCCACGTATCTTAGTAAGTTTGTGGAGTATCTTTGCCAAATCTGATATCATCTTGTTTTCCTAATACGAGTATTTACCCAAAAGTATTGTTCCTTTTGTAAAAAAGTGGACGTTAAAAGATGGAAAGGCTTAAGGCTTCTTCGATAATTATGTATAGTATGCTAGTAATATATTATCTGTGGTACAGTCTTGTCATTTGTATGTGCCAAACATTTGATAATGTCAATTAAGATATTAAGTATTAGATGATGATTGTTAACGAGTAGATGATACATTGAATGTTATTTTAATGTATGACATAGCATTGACAAAACTTTCTTGTTTATGCAGTTTTTTTTGCCATTACCGATGATTTGATTTTTAGAATGAAAACTCTCTTAGGGGCTCCAGACAAACTGAATTTCTAGCGATGAAACCGGCTGTCAGAATCTAATGAATTGACCACGTAATATTTTGGTGGCGCATATCAATCCCGTACGACCTTTAAAAAATAGTTGTCACTAACAGAATAAATATCACTTTGTTTTGAAATTCACGGTTCAAGTTTCGTATAGTTTAACCTATTCTCTGAGCAGTTTATACCAAATGCATTCGAATAATTTTAAATCAAATCTCTGATCTTCTATTGTCTTAGCTTAGTTAGGTACAAAATAAACAATAACATAAGATTACAATTAACATAAGCTCAAGGTTGTTGGAAATGAGTTAATTGTTGTAAATATTGTAGCTAAATTATAATGATTAATGGAAAGTTGTTAATGAATAAGAATATTCATTATATTGTACAAAATTAAGAATAAAAAGTTGCGAAACTGAGTTTTGAGTTTTTCTTGTTGTGACATACCACAATATCTAATTACTTTTCATTTATTTTTTGTACTCACTGCCCATTGTTTTTTTTATAGCTATGTCAGTAAATCTCAAGCTCCACATTGACTTTTGCTAGCGCTTAGGTACCTATGACTAGATTCTAACAATAAGCTGACATCCCTATTTTTATTTTCAGATGAATTCATATTTATTTACGTTTAGAGTCCAATTTGGCAAAGTCATTTGCAGAAATATCACTTAAGTCTATTTATAAATATTAAATGGGAGCTTTTAAAAAAAATGCCAATAATTTTGGGAAAAAAAAAGGGAAAGTTCAGACGCTTAGGAATTCTGAAGGATCGCAGTATCTACCGAAACCCCTCCGTGCCACGGCAAGCACATAAGCCGTTGAGTTCTTTGATAGTCATTACGGATAGTCACAAGCCAGAAGATCTGACAAGTCTTGCCAAGTGGTACCGTGTTATCTAGTTGCTAGGTTGTGAGGGTCAGATAGGTATTTGCTTCATGTAAAATACTGGTCTCAACATAATAGGTAAAAGGCTAGGAAGATTGAAGTAGGGGCTGATACAGTCCAATCGTATGTATGTGTTATCATAAGTAAACAAATCACTGATCAGTTATTTACACAACCTAAATTCCTGAATTATGTATTAAATCCGACCGTCAAATCCGAATATCACAGATGTTATTATATCATCGTGTTTCTAGTCCTGTGTAAATATAAGGCCTGCTAGATTTCAATGAAGAATACAAAATTGATTAACCCAGAGATAGTACTTTCTGAGATTTAGGCTATGCCAGTTTATGCACGCGTCTGGATTGAGGGCCCAAGTAATTTAATCATAACTGTTTTAATTCACATTTAAGAAATTCTAGGCCTATTGCATTATGTTTTTACTATTTTTAACTAATTTCCCTTTAAGTCTTACTTCGTTACACAATGATTTAAAAAATGGGCCCTCAGTCCAGATGCACATAAATGAGTGCCGAAAAGCCTGTAAATTCGGTTTCAGTTTAGGTATAGGTACGGGTTTACGGAATCTTTTCACAATGTTTACTACTCACGGCAAGATGATTTTATTTGGTTTTGAGTACAATAAAAAAAAAAACGGATTATAAAAAATTGTACGAGCTGGAAAAAATAGTTCAGGAAAAAAATATTCTATATTATCTTGTAACAATATTTTTTCTACTCATGGTTGGTTTGTTGTTTGGTCATCTGTCCTCTGTAGGTTTTAGGTTGAATTAACAATCCGCTATCGCTATAATAGACCAGGGTTGATAATTTTTGAAACCAAAAAAATTACAGTAGGATGAAACCCATTAGAAAAGGAGGGAACAAAATGAAAGGAAAAATAAAATTACGGTCGATCCGAGTTCGGGAAGTGGGAGGGGGTGAGTTTTAAGGGTAAAAAATGGTTTATCTTGATTTCCGGCAAAACTACAAGTCCTATGGAAAAAAGTTAAATGGCAAAGTTGTAGATAATAAAAAGATCTACTACTTTTGAATTGACACTTTTTTCACATAACCTCAAAATGTATGTGAAAAATTCAAATAACCAAGTTTTTGGTTTTTAATTTTTATCTTTTACAATTTTTTATTGATTTTCACATAGTTTGGTAAAAACTTACCTTTTTATGTCCCAAACACACTGTAAATTTTTTTTATTTAAAATATTTATTCTTTCATCTTATTTTGACTTAATATCGAAAAAACTACCCTAATTTTCAATCGAAAATTTATTATTTATTATTTTTAAAGGCTTCTACCCTGGTCTATAAAACTACTGAGACAAATGAATTCGTCTTCTAAAATTTTAGTAAAATTAAGACACGAGAAAAATTTAAATTCACTCGCCCGGCCATTCCTACAGTATTATATTACAGCCAGAAATACAGTCGAGCAACTCCTTGCGCTAAATGTTCCGTAAAAAGATTAACCCCAGCATCAGCAGTGACCCTGATTTCTGTTAACTCCAGGTGTATAATGGAAGTGTATGTGAGGCGGATAATTGGGTCTTACGCATATCCTGCTTAGTGAATACATTCAGTGGAAAATTATTGAAGTATCACCTGCTTGAATGGAAACAGAAATGTATGGAACTTGGTATAAGTAAGTACCTTGCCTAGCTATGTTATAAAGTTTCATCAAAATGCCTTCAGTATTTTTTACGTGAAAGAGTAACAATCATCCATCCATACTCACAAACTTTCGCGTTTATAATAGAAGTAGGAAATAGGTTATTTCTCTGCGCAGGTAAACAACAAAAACAATTGTTTAATAGTAGATTATCCACCAAGGAGATAAAGCAGTGTAATACGTTACGGGCGGCCTATTGAACCCTGAAACACATTCTTTGAAATCACGCCGTCTTTAATATATTTTTTTGAATTCTGATCAAAAATTAATCACTGTTGACGAAATCAGGTCGTAAGCACCGAAAAATAATTATCTTCATAATAGTACATTAATGGTTTCGGGTAATGTACCGTTACGTTTGTCTCAGATGAGCTAAACGTAAGCCACGGTAGTAAAATAAAAGTAATTATAAATTAAAATTAAGGAAAAGGATATAGAGTATAAAAACTAAAGGCCCGCTTCGCACGACGTGGATTGCTGGAGTTAGACAGCTAACCAGGCAGCAGGACGGGCAGGAAGACGTGATATGCCCGAGATAGGCAGGTGAGCAGGCACCACGACGGATTAGCAGGCAATCGGGCAGGTAGGTAGCAAATCGGTTAGGCAGGCAGCTGGACGGACTGGAACTGTTCAAAAAGTCGTGGTATACTCGAGAGAGACACGTGAGCAGGCACCACGACGGTCTAGCAGGCACACGGTTTAGTATGCAGTTTTGTAGGCATACAGTAGGCAGGAAGGCAGGCAGCCAGGAGTGAAACGGCTAGTACCCAGATACGTAGGTAAATTATACACAGTATAACACTCACAGTATATAATTTAGTGCACTTCAGATTTTTTTAATTATACACAAGCTGGATATCAAGGTTTTGAGAGTTTTTAGATAAAATAATCCACTTCGTAATAAAAAGTAGAAAACCGAGTCTCAGCGTTCTATCGTATCTGCCAGATAGTTTGACTAAAAAGCTGACGCCCGTTTTTAACTCGTTCTGCCATTCCTTCTAAATTTCAAATTCAAATCTCAATAAGACCAGAACGTATAAAAACGGCTTTTCAAAGGGGGGTCAGTCTGCGCTGTCCTTACAATAATGTACAACTAGCTTAAGGAAAGGTCTAGGTACTCCATGGAAACTATGTTATGTCTATGGCTTAAGAAAATAAAATAGACAGAACAGATGTCATATCAGATGAAAATGTCACATTAGAAAATTATTGCATGAATTACAAATTAGCAATATAATTTAAGTTAAAGACATTAAAACAATCAGAGATAACTAAAATATGCTTTACAGGTAATAAAAATATCAAATAATACATAAAAAAAGAGTTATAAAAATTTATACAATATCAAAAGATATGAAGATGTTTTGTATCGTGTTGTGAAACGTAAGTGGATGTGGAATAAATACCACAGTAATGAGTATTTATCGAAAAATATTTTGATTACAATGTAATTGTATTCGTTCAAATTGATTTATGTCTTCGCTTACTAAAACGTAAATTGGAAAAATTAAAGGTGACCACAATACACAAACACCTAGGACAAGGACCTAGGTGTACACAATTAAAACATAATTTACACGGTTCAATTACGCCCGGATAAAAAATATAGTAGGTAGTGAAACTGACAATTTTTTTTTCGTACCTAGTAATAAATCTTTTTGGCCATTCCGTTTCAATTCAGCAGTGGGTATCGACAAAAAAAGATTAATGATTGTTCGTAATTACTCCGATAGGGATAATTTTGGCTACAATTTAAAATCTGGAGTTAGGGGCTGAAGTTGTTTGAGGTTGCTATATTTTATCGTAGTCGTGAAAGCCATTGTGACGAGAGGGTTAGAGTAACGAGAGGCTCTCAGAATCTTTGGAAAGTGATAGAGTGAGAGTTTTGTATAAAATTAAAATCAAGCGACTCGTTTTAATTTTACTGTTAAAAGGCATTTCATTTTTCGGTTTTTGTTTTGGTACCTTATATTTCCATGAAAATCATTTAAAGCCAGCGGGCTTCTTCATCAAGCTTAAATATGACCGGGATACAATGTTTTATTACGGAGTTCCGTTGCCTACCTTCCGGCTTCATCATCATATCAGTTCGATGTTACCATTTGCATTAGAACCATTTAAATCTTCTTAATATTAAGTAGTGGCCATCTGAAACTTCTTAATATTAAGTATGTTTTGGGTATGAGATATCTCGCACGTTAAATGACTGTGATGAAGCAAGTCATTTAACGTGCGAGATATCTCATACCCAAAACATACTTAATATTAAGAAGTTTCAGATGGCCACTGGTCTTCCTTATCAGTTCCACTTCACCAAATGATATTTTCTGAATTCAAATGCTTACCATTTTTATGAAAATACCATATCATCTTCCTGCCCTTATCCCATGTTACTTGGGGTCGGCGCAACACGTTTTCTTCTTCCATACTATCCTGTCCCCCGTCACTCCATCACTGACGCCCTTTTCTTTCATATCACTCCTCACACAGTCCATCCATCTTTTCTTTGGCCGTCCCCTCCCTCTCCATCCATTCACATCTATATTCATAACTCTTTTAGTAACATTTTATGAAAATACCAAAATCTCAAATTTTTTGGAGTTCCCTAAATGTCCATGGGATCCTCTCATCAGATCCTGACTTGGTGACAATGAGACCATTGACACCAAGTCAGGCCATACATACATTTTCAAACAAAACAAGGAGTTTTTAAAATCGGTCCATAATTGACGGAGTAACCGGTGAACAAACACAAAACAAACATACAGCCGAACATGGAACCTCCTCTTTTTTGGAATGTCGATAAAAAAATACATTTACGGAGGTCATAAATAAAATGTAACCGAACATTTTTTATAAAGAACTTACAATATTTACCTAAGTATAGAAAAGCTAATGATGAATAAAAGAAAAGCTGATGAGATGATGGAATATTTGTCAACGCGTCTGTAAATGTGACTTTCATAATATAATCCATAAAACAGATGTTCATCTTAAAAAAACGGCCTTCATAAACATTCAATATTTACATAGCACCAAACGTTATCCATGTTGAATTTATGAAAAATGAAAAACCCATATTAAGTTTGATTTTGAATTCCATATTTTTCATAAATTTTCAAATTAGCATACATAATATCGTTAATTATACTTGCAAAACACTTTCCATCAATTTAACGCTGAAAATGTCACGAACAGGCGTACTGTTCAAAAGTTTTGAATTAACGTGGGCACATTTTTTTATCATAATAATACTGTATTTGTATTTGTAACAATATCGATATATTATTAAACTATCCACGGTAAACATTTTTAATTTGAAGGTAAAATACTGCATAAACTGGACTACAATATGGTGGTGTAAAATTGTTTGCCCACTAATTCGTGGTACATTTTCAAAGATAAGTGACGATCTTAATTTTTGAATGACCCCTGTACCAAGCGATTAATGTTAACCTACTTCATAATGGCACAGATTTGCCGATTCAGCTCTTGCATAAAATGCCCATTGTTCTGCTATAACGCGTAACATAATCGGCTATCTTATAATTAATCTGTACGATTCAAAACTATCCCTTGAAAGTAGGAAAATGAGAAAGCTGTTAATGTAATCGAATACCAAAGGTAAACGCTAGGGGTAGGTTAAACTTTGGAACAAAGCACTTGACTAGCTATTGTAGCGGAAACTTAGCTCATATCAAAATTCTAACTATAAACTAAATACCGAAACGACTTAGCCAGGTGGGCCGCTGCAGGCACAACTTAGTCAGAGAGGGGGCTTCCAATGACCCACAATGTGATTGCGGAGCCTTGTCCCAAACATTACCACATCTCTTTTCGTGCTCTCTGCAACACCACCTGCACCCTGAAAGACCTTTGCGGAGGCAAATGTCAACACGTTTGACGTGGCTGAATTCTGGTAAAAAAAAAAATATGGAATCGCCGATACGATGATAGAGAAGAACTATGTAAACAATCTAAATTGATTACAGGATATTTTGTACCTAAATAGATTTTCATTGAGTACATAGATAATGTTTGATGAAGAAATAAAACAAAGGCTTTTATTAAAGGTTAATAAATAGCGATATTGAACCAAATCCACTATTATATTACTGTACTACTATTACTCATATTTTAATAATAAAAAAGATGAGCTATAAAAACCATCTAATTCGACTAAAGGATCTATTAAAAGTACCTACCTATTCGCAAATAAATATAGATTTTCACCGACTACATAAACATATATATCCTAAGATATTTATTTTTATAAAGAAACAAAACAAAGGATTTTACGAGAGCTAAATAAATATCGATATTGAACCGAATCCACTGTTATAATACTATTTATTTTTATTATTTACCTTCTTATATTGGAATACCATAAAGGCTTTTGCTCATATTTTATTAATAGTCGAGACGCCTCCGCATCAGGCATTCACATTCGGAATAACTCCATTTTATTTGTGGCGATTTTCTATATAATATGTTTGCAGCAAATATACGAGAATATATTATTGCTAGTTTCATATTATAAGGATAACAATACCTATTGCATACGAGATATTATTCATTTATAATTCAAAATAATGAAAACATGAAATACATAGAGGGAGTTTGTTTGCTCGCTCGTATTTGGAGAATCTACTTCTCACTATTACCATGTACATTGATAAACAACAAGTTATTTTCCCTGACAACTTTTTGAGAGCATAAATTGGCTAAAATATTTCTAATATAAACTACAATAATGTATTTATCAAACGCTTTTTAAGTGATATGCCCTGAAAAACAAGCGTGCTAAGCAATCATCTTTAAATACTGATTTATATGCGTATCACTTGAGTTTCTTAATTACTCAATTTACTATGTGTGAACTCGATGCGATTAAATCAGGCAAAAACAGAATAATGTATTGACTTTCAGGCGTTTTTCGGACTATAAATAAAACGTGATGCCATGCAAATCGTTCGCTTAAGAACTGCTGTTCTAGTAATCCCTAGCATTTGTATTTGATGTGCGCCTTAAATAGGATTTTCAAGCAGGCTTCTCGCCACATCGTCTTTGTTGTCTTATAAATAAACATTTTGTGTAAAACTGAATTATATCCCCTTAAAGAGTTGTAGACTAAAGAAATTGAAGTTTATGTAACTAGCTAGGCATAATACTTATTCAAAAAATTTAGGCACTTTCACTACCTCCTCAATCTTTATGATGACATATAATGTGATGCCGCCATACAAATATTAAGGCAATATTTTGATTGAAAATTTGTGATCAACGCGTTGATAAGAGCGCGTTGGCGCGTCAAGTGTTTGATTTGTTGATCACAGCGCGTTGATTTTAAAACATTTAGCAACGATGTCTAATGTTTGCCCATTCGCAGGTGGCGGTGGTTGCTGACCGGGCTCTCCTAGCGGTCTTCGTGCTCGTCACTGCAATCTCAACGGCGGCCATCTTGCTACCTCAGCTCAACAACCTACACGTCGGCAACACGCCTCTCAAACCCCCTATTTAGAGGCACAGCAACTAACTAGGGATATATGAAACAAAGTCTTCTGCCAACGAATGTGTTAAATGAAAACATGTGCCAAACTCAAACTGTGCCGCACTTTTATAAACGATAAATTTATTTCTGTATAAAAAACTTCTAACATAGGCCCTTATCACATGGGGGTTTCAAACGCAAGAGGTTAGTAGATAAATAATATATGGATAGGAATTTATTTTTGGAGTAAGACTCTAGTGTGATAAGGCCCTACTAAATATGGATCGTGGATAAAATGAGTAAGCAAGCCACAGAATGTTGAAGTTTGAAAGATGGAGAGCGTACACGGAACAGACTTTCGTCGCTACAGATAAGAGAAAGTTTAAACGTTAAATGAGGAGACTTTTTGAATGCAACGACGACAGGCTTTTGAGATAAGTAAAACTATTTTTGCCAGGAATTAACTTTCAGAGATACCACTACAACGTGCACAAGCTTTAATGTTTTGATGTGAAAGTAATGTTGCTGTTTGTGCTAACTTATAGATTGAATGTTGACCATCATTGTCAATGGAATCACGCATAAGATACTCAAGTTACTTAGGTTTAAGGCAAATTAATTTTTATGTATAAGAAATACCTGTGGTATTTTAAAATTAAACAATAACTAATATGGCGGCAACTAAATGTACAATGTTATGTTAAATTGCCAATTTTACATTCCTGCTGTTTGTGTACTAAATACTTGAGAATCAAGAAACTGTTTTAGTATGGTTAATAATGACGAAATCTCTGTAAATAAATATTTAAACGGTAGGAATTAAAATCAAAATATAATAGATTTTGTCTGAAATAATAATATACTTTATCTGTTGAAAGGGGCTTCGTTTTTGAGAAATACATTATCCTAGTAGATATATTTTAGTAAGTTTGTGGAGTATCTTTGCCAAATCTGATATCATCTTGTTTTCCTAACATTTACCCAAAAGTATTGTTCCTTTTGTAAAAAAAGTGGACGTTAAAAGATGGAAAGGCTAAGGCTTCTTCGATAATTATGTATAGTATGCTAGTAATATATTATCTGTGGTATAGTCTTGTCATTTGATTGTGCCAAACATTTGATAAAGTCAATTAAGATATTAAGTATTAGATGATGATTGTTAAAGAGTAGATGATAAATTTAATGTTATTTTAATGTATGACATAGCATTGACAAAACTTTCTTGTTTATGCAGTTTTTTTGCCATTACCGATGATTTGATTTTTAGAATGAAAACTCTCTTAGGGGCTCTAGACAAACTGAATTTTTAGCGATGAAACCGGCTGTCAGAATCTAATGAATTGACCACGTAATATTTTGGTGGCGCATATCAATCCCGTACGACCTTTAAAAAATAGTTGTCACTAACAGAATAAATATCACTTTGTCTTGAGATTCACGGTTCAAGTTTCGTATAGTTTAACCTATTCTCTGAGCAGTTTATACCAAATGCATTCGAATAATTTTAAAACAAATCTCTGATCTTCTATTGTCTTAGCTTAGTTAGGTACAAAATAAACAATAACATAAGATTACAATTAACATAAGCTCAAGGTTGTTGGAAATGAGTTAATTGTTGTAAATATTGTAGCTAAATTATAATGATTAATGGAAAGTTGTTAATGAATAAGAATATTTATTATATTGTACAATATTAAGAATAAAAAGTTGCGAAACTGAGTTTTGAGTTTTTCTTGTTGTGACATACCACAATATCTAATTACTTTTCATTTATTTTTTATACTGACTGCCCACTGTTTTTTTATAGCTACGTCAGTAAATCTCAAGCTCCACATTGACTTTTGCTAGCGCTTAGGTACCTATGACTAGATTCTAATAATAAGCTGACATCCCTATTTTTATTTTCAGATGAAGTCATATTTATTTACGTTTAGAGACCAATTTGGCAAAGTCGTTTGCAGAAATATCACTTAAGTCTAGTTATAAATATTAAATGGGAGCTTTTAAAAAAAATGCCAATAATTCTGGGAAAAAAAGGGAAAGATTCAGACGCTTAGGAATTCTGAAGGATCGTAGTATCTACCGAAACCCCTCCGTGCCACGGCAAGCACATAAGCCGTTGATCCCGGCTGCCGGAGTTCTTTGATAGTCATTACGGATAGTCACAAGCCAGAAGATCTGACAAGTCTTGCCAAGTGGTACCGTGTTATCTAGTTGCTAGGTTGTGAGGGTCAGATAGGTATTTGCTTCATGTAAAATACTGGTCTCAACATAATAGGTAAAAGGCTAGGAAGATTGAAGTAGGGGCTGATACAGTCCAATCGTATGTATGTGTTATCATAAGTAAACAAATCACTGATCAGTTATTTACACAACCTAAATTCCTGAATTATGTATTAAATCCGACCGTCAAATCCGAATATCACAGATGTTATTATATCATCGTGTTTCTAGTCCTGTGTAAATATAAGGCCTGCTAGATTTCAATGAAGAATACAAAATTGATTAACCCAGAGATAGTACTTTCTGAGATTTAGGCTATGCCAGTTTATGCACGCGTCTGGATTGAGGGCCCAAGTAATTTAATCATAACTGTTTTAATTCACATTTAAGAAATTCTAGGCCTATTGCATTATGTTTTTACTATTTTTAACTAATTTCCCTTTAAGTCTTACTTCGTTACACAACGATTTAAAAAATGGGCCCTCAGTCCAGATGCACATAAATGAGTGCCGAAAAGCCTGTAAATTCGGTTTCAGTTTAGGTATAGGTACGGGTTTACGGAATCTTTTCACAATGTTTACTACTCACGGCAAGATGATTTTATTTGGTTTTGAGTACAATAAAAAAAAAAAACGGATTATAAAAAATTGTACGAGCTGGAAAAAATAGATCAGGAAAAAAATATTCTATATTATCTTGTAACAATATTTTTTCTACTCATGGTTGGTTTGTTGTTTGGTCATCTGTCCTCTGTAGGTTTTAGGTTGAATTAACAATCCGCTATCGCTATAATAGACCAGGGTTGATAATTTTTGAAACCAAAAAAATTACAGTAGGATGAAACCCATTAGAAAAGGAGGGAACAAAATGAAAGGAAAAATAAAATTACGGTCGATCCGAGTTCGGGAAGTGGGAAGGGGTGAGTTTTAAGGGTAAAAAATGGTTTATCTTGATTTCCGGCAAAACTACAAGTCCTATGGAAAAAAGTTAAATGGCAAAGTTGTAGATAATAAAAAGATCTACTACTTTTGAATTGACACTTTTTTCACATAACCTCAAAATGTATGTGAAAAATTCAAATAACCAAGTTTTTGGTTTTTAATTTTTATCTTTTACAATTTTTTATTGATTTTCACATAGTTTGGTAAAAACTTACCTTTTTATGTCCCAAACACACTGTAATTTTTTTTATTTAAAATATTTATTCTTTCATCTTATTTTGACTTAATATCGAAAAAACTACCCTAATTTTCAATCGAAAATTTATTATTTATTATTTTTAAAGGCTTCTACCCTGGTCTATAAAACTACTGAGACAAATGAATTCGTCTTCTAAAATTTTAGTAAAATTAAGACACGAGAAAAATTTAAATTCACTCGCCCGGCCATTCCTACAGTATTATATTACAGCCAGAAATACAGTCGAGCAACTCCTTGCGCTAAATGTTCCGTAAAAAGATTAACCCCAGCATCAGCAGTGACCCTGATTTCTGTTAACTCCAGGTGTATAATGGAAGTGTATGTGAGGCGGATAATTGGGTCTTACGCATATCCTGCTTAGTGAATACATTCAGTGGAAAATTATTGAAGTATCACCTGCTTGAATGGAAACAGAAATGTATGGAACTTGGTATAAGTAAGTACCTTGCCTAGCTATGTTATAAAGTTTCATCAAAATGCCTTCAGTATTTTTTACGTGAAAGAGTAACAATCATCCATCCATACTCACAAACTTTCGCGTTTATAATAGAAGTAGGAAATAGGTTATTTCTCTGCGCAGGTAAACAACAAAAACAATTGTTTAATAGTAGATTATCCACCAAGGAGATAAAGCAGTGTAATACGTTACGGGCGGCCTATTGAACCCTGAAACACATTCTTTGAAATCACGCCGTCTTTAATATATTTTTTTGAATTCTGATCAAAAATTAATCACTGTTGACGAAATCAGGTCGTAAGCACCGAAAAATAATTATCTTCATAATAGTACATTAATGGTTTCGGGTAATGTACCGTTACGTTTGTCTCAGATGAGCTAAACGTAAGCCACGGTAGTAAAATAAAAGTAATTATAAATTAAAATTAAGGAAAAGGATATAGAGTATAAAAACTAAAGGCCCGCTTCGCACGACGTGGATTGCTGGAGTTAGACAGCTAACCAGGCAGCAGGACGGGCAGGAAGACGTGATATGCCCGAGATAGGCAGGTGAGCAGGCACCACGACGGATTAGCAGGCAATCGGGCAGGTAGGTAGCAAATCGGTTAGGCAGGCAGCTGGACGGACTGGAACTGTTCAAAAAGTCGTGGTATACTCGAGAGAGACACGTGAGCAGGCACCACGACGGTCTAGCAGGCACACGGTTTAGTATGCAGTTTTGTAGGCATACAGTAGGCAGGAAGGCAGGCAGCCAGGAGTGAAACGGCTAGTACCCAGATACGTAGGTAAATTATACACAGTATAACACTCACAGTATATAATTTAGTGCACTTCAGATTTTTTTAATTATACACAAGCTGGATATCAAGGTTTTGAGAGTTTTTAGATAAAATAATCCACTTCGTAATAAAAAGTAGAAAACCGAGTCTCAGCGTTCTATCGTATCTGCCAGATAGTTTGACTAAAAAGCTGACGCCCGTTTTTAACTCGTTCTGCCATTCCTTCTAAATTTCAAATTCAAATCTCAATAAGACCAGAACGTATAAAAACGGCTTTTCAAAGGGGGGTCAGTCTGCGCTGTCCTTACAATAATGTACAACTAGCTTAAGGAAAGGTCTAGGTACTCCATGGAAACTATGTTATGTCTATGGCTTAAGAAAATAAAATAGACAGAACAGATGTCATATCAGATGAAAATGTCACATTAGAAAATTATTGCATGAATTACAAATTAGCAATATAATTTAAGTTAAAGACATTAAAACAATCAGAGATAACTAAAATATGCTTTACAGGTAATAAAAATATCAAATAATACATAAAAAAAGAGTTATAAAAATTTATACAATATCAAAAGATATGAAGATGTTTTGTATCGTGTTGTGAAACGTAAGTGGATGTGGAATAAATACCACAGTAATGAGTATTTATCGAAAAATATTTTGATTACAATGTAATTGTATTCGTTCAAATTGATTTATGTCTTCGCTTACTAAAACGTAAATTGGAAAAATTAAAGGTGACCACAATACACAAACACCTAGGACAAGGACCTAGGTGTACACAATTAAAACATAATTTACACGGTTCAATTACGCCCGGATAAAAAATATAGTAGGTAGTGAAACTGACAATTTTTTTTTCGTACCTAGTAATAAATCTTTTTGGCCATTCCGTTTCAATTCAGCAGTGGGTATCGACAAAAAAAGATTAATGATTGTTCGTAATTACTCCGATAGGGATAATTTTGGCTACAATTTAAAATCTGGAGTTAGGGGCTGAAGTTGTTTGAGGTTGCTATATTTTATCGTAGTCGTGAAAGCCATTGTGACGAGAGGGTTAGAGTAACGAGAGGCTCTCAGAATCTTTGGAAAGTGATAGAGTGAGAGTTTTGTATAAAATTAAAATCAAGCGACTCGTTTTAATTTTACTGTTAAAAGGCATTTTATTTTTCGGTTTTTGTTTTGGTACCTTATATTTCCATGAAAATCATTTAAAGCCAGCGGGCTTCTTCATCAAGCTTAAATATGACCGGGATACAATGTTTTATTACGGAGTTCCGTTGCCTACCTTCCGGCTTCATCATCATATCAGTTCGATGTTACCATTTGCATTAGAACCATTTAAATCTTCTTAATATTAAGTAGTGGCCATCTGAAACTTCTTAATATTAAGTATGTTTTGGGTATGAGATATCTCGCACGTTAAATGACTGTGATGAAGCAAGTCATTTAACGTGCGAGATATCTCATACCCAAAACATACTTAATATTAAGAAGTTTCAGATGGCCACTGGTCTTCCTTATCAGTTCCACTTCACCAAATGATATTTTCTGAATTCAAATGCTTACCATTTTTATGAAAATACCATATCATCTTCCTGCCCTTATCCCATGTTACTTGGGGTCGGCGCAACACGTTTTCTTCTTCCATACTATCCTGTCCCCCGTCACTCCATCACTGACGCCCTTTTCTTTCATATCACTCCTCACACAGTCCATCCATCTTTTCTTTGGCCGTCCCCTCCCTCTCCATCCATTCACATCTATATTCATAACTCTTTTAGTAACATTTTATGAAAATACCAAAATCTCAAATTTTTTGGAGTTCCCTAAATGTCCATGGGATCCTCTCATCAGATCCTGACTTGGTGACAATGAGACCATTGACACCAAGTCAGGCCATACATACATTTTCAAACAAAACAAGGAGTTTTTAAAATCGGTCCATAATTGACGGAGTAACCGGTGAACAAACACAAAACAAACATACAGCCGAACATGGAACCTCCTCTTTTTTGGAATGTCGATAAAAAAATACATTTACGGAGGTCATAAATAAAATGTAACCGAACATTTTTTATAAAGAACTTACAATATTTACCTAAGTATAGAAAAGCTAATGATGAATAAAAGAAAAGCTGATGAGATGATGGAATATTTGTCAACGCGTCTGTAAATGTGACTTTCATAATATAATCCATAAAACAGATGTTCATCTTAAAAAAACGGCCTTCATAAACATTCAATATTTACATAGCACCAAACGTTATCCATGTTGAATTTATGAAAAATGAAAAACCCATATTAAGTTTGATTTTGAATTCCATATTTTTCATAAATTTTCAAATTAGCATACATAATATCGTTAATTATACTTGCAAAACACTTTCCATCAATTTAACGCTGAAAATGTCACGAACAGGCGTACTGTTCAAAAGTTTTGAATTAACGTGGGCACATTTTTTTATCATAATAATACTGTATTTGTATTTGTAACAATATCGATATATTATTAAACTATCCACGGTAAACATTTTTAATTTGAAGGTAAAATACTGCATAAACTGGACTACAATATGGTGGTGTAAAATTGTTTGCCCACTAATTCGTGGTACATTTTCAAAGATAAGTGACGATCTTAATTTTTGAATGACCCCTGTACCAAGCGATTAATGTTAACCTACTTCATAATGGCACAGATTTGCCGATTCAGCTCTTGCATAAAATGCCCATTGTTCTGCTATAACGCGTAACATAATCGGCTATCTTATAATTAATCTGTACGATTCAAAACTATCCCTTGAAAGTAGGAAAATGAGAAAGCTGTTAATGTAATCGAATACCAAAGGTAAACGCTAGGGGTAGGTTAAACTTTGGAACAAAGCACTTGACTAGCTATTGTAGCGGAAACTTAGCTCATATCAAAATTCTAACTATAAACTAAATACCGAAACGACTTAGCCAGGTGGGCCGCTGCAGGCACAACTTAGTCAGAGAGGGGGCTTCCAATGACCCACAATGTGATTGCGGAGCCTTGTCCCAAACATTACCACATCTCTTTTCGTGCTCTCTGCAACACCACCTGCACCCTGAAAGACCTTTGCGGAGGCAAATGTCAACACGTTTGACGTGGCTGAATTCTGGTAAAAAAAAAAAAATGGAATCGCCGATACGATGATAGAGAAGAACTATGTAAACAATCTAAATTGATTACAGGATATTTTGTACCTAAATAGATTTTCATTGAGTACATAGATAATGTTTGATGAAGAAATAAAACAAAGGCTTTTATTAAAGGTTAATAAATAGCGATATTGAACCAAATCCACTATTATATTACTGTACTACTATTACTCATATTTTAATAATAAAAAAGATGAGCTATAAAAACCATCTAATTCGACTAAAGGATCTATTAAAAGTACCTACCTATTCGCAAATAAATATAGATTTTCACCGACTACATAAACATATATATCCTAAGATATTTATTTTTATAAAGAAACAAAACAAAGGATTTTACGAGAGCTAAATAAATATCGATATTGAACCGAATCCACTGTTATAATACTATTTATTTTTATTATTTACCTTCTTATATTGGAATACCATAAAGGCTTTTGCTCATATTTTATTAATAGTCGAGACGCCTCCGCATCAGGCATTCACATTCGGAATAACTCCATTTTATTTGTGGCGATTTTCTATATAATATGTTTGCAGCAAATATACGAGAATATATTATTGCTAGTTTCATATTATAAGGATAACAATACCTATTGCATACGAGATATTATTCATTTATAATTCAAAATAATGAAAACATGAAATACATAGAGGGAGTTTGTTTGCTCGCTCGTATTTGGAGAATCTACTTCTCACTATTACCATGTACATTGATAAACAACAAGTTATTTTCCCTGACAACTTTTTGAGAGCATAAATTGGCTAAAATATTTCTAATATAAACTACAATAATGTATTTATCAAACGCTTTTTAAGTGATATGCCCTGAAAAACAAGCGTGCTAAGCAATCATCTTTAAATACTGATTTATATGCGTATCACTTGAGTTTCTTAATTACTCAATTTACTATGTGTGAACTCGATGCGATTAAATCAGGCAAAAACAGAATAATGTATTGACTTTCAGGCGTTTTTCGGACTATAAATAAAACGTGATGCCATGCAAATCGTTCGCTTAAGAACTGCTGTTCTAGTAATCCCTAGCATTTGTATTTGATGTGCGCCTTAAATAGGATTTTCAAGCAGGCTTCTCGCCACATCGTCTTTGTTGTCTTATAAATAAACATTTTGTGTAAAACTGAATTATATCCCCTTAAAGAGTTGTAGACTAAAGAAATTGAAGTTTATGTAACTAGCTAGGCATAATACTTATTCAAAAAATTTAGGCACTTTCACTACCTCCTCAATCTTTATGATGACATATAATGTGATGCCGCCATACAAATATTAAGGCAATATTTTGATTGAAAATTTGTGATCAACGCGTTGATAAGAGCGCGTTGGCGCGTCAAGTGTTTGATTTGTTGATCACAGCGCGTTGATTTTAAAACATTTAGCAACGATGTCTAATGTTTGCCCATTCGCAGGTGGCGGTGGTTGCTGACCGGGCTCTCCTAGCGGTCTTCGTGCTCGTCACTGCAATCTCAACGGCGGCCATCTTGCTACCTCAGCTCAACAACCTACACGTCGGCAACACGCCTCTCAAACCCCCTATTTAGAGGCACAGCAACTAACTAGGGATATATGAAACAAAGTCTTCTGCCAACGAATGTGTTAAATGAAAACATGTGCCAAACTCAAACTGTGCCGCACTTTTATAAACGATAAATTTATTTCTGTATAAAAAACTTCTAACATAGGCCCTTATCACATGGGGGTTTCAAACGCAAGAGGTTAGTAGATAAATAATATATGGATAGGAATTTATTTTTGGAGTAAGACTCTAGTGTGATAAGGCCCTACTAAATATGGATCGTGGATAAAATGAGTAAGCAAGCCACAGAATGTTGAAGTTTGAAAGATGGAGAGCGTACACGGAACAGACTTTCGTCGCTACAGATAAGAGAAAGTTTAAACGTTAAATGAGGAGACTTTTTGAATGCAACGACGACAGGCTTTTGAGATAAGTAAAACTATTTTTGCCAGGAATTAACTTTCAGAGATACCACTACAACGTGCACAAGCTTTAATGTTTTGATGTGAAAGTAATGTTGCTGTTTGTGCTAACTTATAGATTGAATGTTGACCATCATTGTCAATGGAATCACGCATAAGATACTCAAGTTACTTAGGTTTAAGGCAAATTAATTTTTATGTATAAGAAATACCTGTGGTATTTTAAAATTAAACAATAACTAATATGGCGGCAACTAAATGTACAATGTTATGTTAAATTGCCAATTTTACATTCCTGCTGTTTGTGTACTAAATACTTGAGAATCAAGAAACTGTTTTAGTATGGTTAATAATGACGAAATCTCTGTAAATAAATATTTAAACGGTAGGAATTAAAATCAAAATATAATAGATTTTGTCTGAAATAATAATATACTTTATCTGTTGAAAGGGGCTTCGTTTTTGAGAAATACATTATCCTAGTAGATATATTTTAGTAAGTTTGTGGAGTATCTTTGCCAAATCTGATATCATCTTGTTTTCCTAACATTTACCCAAAAGTATTGTTCCTTTTGTAAAAAAAGTGGACGTTAAAAGATGGAAAGGCTAAGGCTTCTTCGATAATTATGTATAGTATGCTAGTAATATATTATCTGTGGTATAGTCTTGTCATTTGATTGTGCCAAACATTTGATAAAGTCAATTAAGATATTAAGTATTAGATGATGATTGTTAAAGAGTAGATGATACATTTAATGTTATTTTAATGTATGACATAGCATTGACAAAACTTTCTTGTTTATGCAGTTTTTTTGCCATTACCGATGATTTGATTTTTAGAATGAAAACTCTCTTAGGGGCTCTAGACAAACTGAATTTTTAGCGATGAAACCGGCTGTCAGAATCTAATGAATTGACCACGTAATATTTTGGTGGCGCATATCAATCCCGTACGACCTTTAAAAAATAGTTGTCACTAACAGAATAAATATCACTTTGTCTTGAGATTCACGGTTCAAGTTTCGTATAGTTTAACCTATTCTCTGAGCAGTTTATACCAAATGCATTCGAATAATTTTAAAACAAATCTCTGATCTTCTTTTGTCTTAGCTTAGTTAGGTACAAAATAAACAATAACATAAGATTACAATTAACATAAGCTCAAGGTTGTTGGAAATGAGTTAATTGTTGTAAATATTGTAGCTAAATTATAATGATTAATGGAAAGTTGTTAATGAATAAGAATATTTATTATATTGTACAATATTAAGAATAAAAAGTTGCGAAACTGAGTTTTGAGTTTTTCTTGTTGTGACATACCACAATATCTAATTACTTTTCATTTATTTTTTATACTGACTGTCCACTGTTTTTTTATAGCTACGTCAGTAAATCTCAAGCTCCACATTGACTTTTGCTAGCGCTTAGGTACCTATGACTAGATTCTAATAATAAGCTGACATCCCTATTTTTATTTTCAGATGAAGTCATATTTATTTACGTTTAGAGTCCAATTTGGCAAAGTCGTTTGCAGAAATATCACTTAAGTCTATTTATAAATATTAAATGGGAGCTTTTAAAAAAAATGCCAATAATTCTGGGAAAAAAAAGGGAAAGATTCAGACGCTTAGGAATTCTGAAGGATCGCAGTATCTACCGAAACCCCTCCGTGCCACGGCAAGCACATAAGCCATTGATCCCGGCTGCCGGAGTTCTTTGATAGTCATTACGGATAGTCACAAGCCAGAAGATCTGACAAGTCTTGCCAAGTGGTACCGTGTTATCTAGTTGCTAGGTTGTGAGGGTCAGATAGGTATTTGCTTCATGTAAAATACTGGTCTCAACATACTAGGGAAAAGGCTAGGAAGATTGAAGTAGGGGCTGATACAGTCCAATCGTATGTATGTGTTATCATAAGTAAACAAATCACTGATCAGTTATTTACACAACCTAAATTCCTGAATTATGTATTCAATCCGACCGTCAAATCCGAATAACGCAGATGTTATTATATCATCGTGTTTCTAGTCCTGTGTAAATATAAGGCCTGCTAGATTTCAATGAAGAATACAAATGCGTGCCGAAAAGCCTGTAAATTCGGTTTCAGTTTAGGTATAGGTACGGGTTTATGGAATCTTTTCACAATGTTTACTACTCAGGGAAAGATGATTTTATTTGGTTTTGAGTACAATAAAAAAAAACGGATTATAAAAAATTGTACGAGCTGGAAAAAATGGTTCAGGAAAAAAATATTCTATATTATCTTGTAACAATATTTTTCCTACTCATGGTTGGTTGGTTGTTTGGTCATCTGTCCTCTGTAGGTTTTAGGTTGAATTAACAATCCGCTATAAAATACTGAGACAAATGAATTCGTCTTCTAAAATGTTAGTAAAATTAAGACACGAGAAAAATGTAAATTCAGTCGCCCGGCCATTCCTACAGTATTATATTACAGCCAGAAACACAGTCGAGCAACTCCTTGCGCTAAATGTTCCGTAAAAAGATTAACCCCAGCATCAGCAGTGACCCTGATTTCTGTTAACGCCAGGTGTATAATGGAAGTGTATGTGAGGCGGATAATTGGGTCTTACGCATATCTTGCTTAGTGAATACATTCAGTGGCCCGTCTTGAGGTGGTGTTCAACTGTTCAAGTGGAAAATTATTGAAGTATCACCTGCTTGAATGGAAACAGAAATATATGGAACTTGGTATAAGTAAGTACCTTGCCTAGCTATGTTATAAAGTTTCATCAAAATGCCTTCATTAATTTTTTGTATGAAAGAGTAACAAGCATCCATCCTTATAAACTTTCGCGTTTATAATAGAAGTAGGAAATAGGTTTTCCTCTGCGCAGGTAAACAATAAAAACAATTGTATAATAGTAGATTATGCACCAAGGGTATAAAGCAGTGCCTTACGACACGGGCGGCATGTTGAACCCTGAAACACATTCTTTGAAATCGCGCCTTTTTACCGACTTAAAAAAAAGAAGTTTTTTTTAGGGTGCCGTACCCAAAGGGTAAAAACTGGACCCTATTACTAAGACTCCACTGTCCGTCTGTCTGTCTGTCTGTTATCAGGCTGTATCTCATAAACCGAGATAGCTGAAATTTTCACACACGGTAGAATCATTTTTTTTTTAAAAAAGTAAGTATGGAGTTTCATGTGCATTCTTCTCCATAACAAGCTACTTTCCGAATGCACGGTAGAATCAGCTTTTATTCCATGTAAATTTAAAAAGTATGGAGTTTCTTGTGCATTCTTCTCCATAACTAGCTACTTTCCGAATGCACGGTAGAATCAACTTGTATTCCATTTAAATTTAAATCGTGTCATTCAAAAGTGCCGCTTGGTGGCCCAGTTGAAATAAATATCTTTTGTCTTTTTCACAGATGATGTATTGCTGTTGCCGCTATAACAAAAAATACATAAATCAGAATAAAAAAAATATTTAAGCGGGGCTCCCATATAACAACTTGATGTTTTTGCCGTTTTTGCGATAGTGGAATGGAACTCTTCATGAGCGAGTCCGACTCGCACTTCGGTGGTTTTTATTTGAGGTCTGCTTATTGTGGCCAGTTTGATTTTTGAACAAACCTCTTTGAAATGCCATTTGGGCATTTTTACATAGAGTTTTCCACGAATTTCCGCACGAATTTGACGTTCCAAATTCAAACCACTTTGCTCCCTTGGGAGTTTCATACAACGTTACCTCCCTTAAGACAGTATTACACTATAATATATCGGATGATGATTATACGTAGGATCCTATCCAAAATATCAAATGTCAAAAACCTTTTTCAATGACGATATGATTTTTGATAAGAGCAGTGGTGGCCCAGTGGTATCGGCCGCGACTTACAAGTCGCAGGTCGTGGGTTCGAGCCCAGGCAGGCGTTTTACTTTGTGTAAATTATTTCTTCACCACAGCTCTCAAAACGGTGAAGGAAAACATCGTGCGGAAACCGGCATCTCCTAGAACCAAAAATTCGAAGAAATGTGACATCCACCAACCCGTTCTGGGCCCGCGTGGTGGATTATGGCCCATTCCCTCTCATAGAGAGGAGGCCGGTGTCCCAGCAGTGGGAACATTAATAGGCTGATGATGTGATGTGTGATGTGATGATTCATATGTTTATATTACACTATCATATAAATATGACTCAAAGATCTATGATACCAGATATATGATAGTGTAATACCCCCTCAGTTAATGTTTACTTTACATTAAGATTCCATGATATGTAATTGCCGAACAGGTGGTGTGAAAAAATGTTAGTTGCCGATAAAATAGTTGCAAATGCTGACACACAGATAATATTTACAAATGCTGAAATATCATTGAAACGTGTGGTACCTAAACAATTTAATTAGATACCTACTATTTAATCTCTTAAATTTCTTATGATCCAGCTTTTCTTCATGAAGTATGCAAGAGTTTTCTCAACTAGTCGCGACGCTACTTTTGAGTGTTCAACACTGTAACCGTTTTTGATATTTATTAAAGTATGAACCTGCGTTATTTGTGTGGGAATCTAGTTTTTAGGAATCTTAAAATGGTACCCTGACCAAAAAATCAGCATGAGATAGGAGCATTCCTATTGGCCTAGCGGCACTGGTGGCGCATGAATTACAGTAGTGAATACGCCCAGATTTTAGAATAAAATCTTTATAAAATCGAATTTTAGTCTTTTGAAAAAAAAAATACTACAAAAATGTCCGTTATTAAATTGTCTATCCATTAGTGTTAGTACAAAAAATAATTAATGAACACTTTACGAGGAGATGCATGTTATCAATCATTATTTCTCATTTTTATGGTTTTGTTGGAAGGAGATTAGTGAAACATATACCTCTTTCAAAAAAAAGTACGACTACCATTTTATAATCAATAATATGTAGAAATTTAATGTATTTTTATTAGTTGATATTTCTTTTTAAATAACGAGTAGATAGCTCCTAAAAGCAGCACGAAAAACGGCAAGGGCGGCGTTTTGCTCGGGGTACCGCCTTAATATAGAATTCAGATATATAGCGTTAAACTAAAATAATTCTATTTAGATAGGTACTGAAGGCACTAAATAATAGAGACGAAGCTAGACGCCCGATACTCCAGTTTCTAGGAAAGCAATATTCCAGTTGGGGCGCTGGGCTGTTGACAAAACAGTAAGTGTAAACAAATCCTTAACCAATGCCTACCAGTACGTTTACATTCACGTATCAACCCATTGTCTCCCGCCTAAGGCCAAGGCCATACAACGCTAGCGACCCAATTTGGGCCACTCGAAACTAACAAGGGTGTCTTACTTGAGCCCGCATTCAATTTGTTTGAAGGGAAACGGTCGGAAATCTGGATATTATTGTTCTTAATGAGTGTAATTAGCAACTCAGGCATTCAGTAAGACGATAATTTGAAGGAACTTTAATCGAGTTACTGAAATTAATTTCGGGAACCAATTTGCAATGATCTATGGGTTCAATAAATGACAGCGACGTTTAGGAGTTTTAAATTTATTTATCGGGGTCATAGGAGAATCGAAAAGCAAGTTGGAAGAACAGGAAATAATCAGAAATCTCAGGCTGCCCTTATGACCAGTATGGAAATTTTGCCCTCATTTTCTATAACATCATTTCGTTCTTCTTCTAAAATATTTTCTATGACATCATTTCGCTCTACTTCCCAAGTTTTATTTTTCTCCAAAGAATCCATCTCTTCTTTAATAGCTTTCTCCCATAAACTTCTCTCATCACTCTTCAACACCTCGCTGTAATCTCTTTTTGGCAAAATCCTTTTACCATTTCTTCAACGGAGGAATAAACGTCATGTCCACTTCGACTTAATTTTCAATACTCCTTTGTTCGTTAAGATTTATTCATCTAACTCGCATACTTAGGTCCCGTCTTCAAGATCTTTATGTCATAACCAATAATAAAAAGCCCACATTATGGAAACTAGTAATCGCCACGTGGTAGAAACTAACGATAGATAGTTTGACATAGGTTATCGTGATCCCGAATTATAAATCTATCATCATTAGCATTTTAATGTTCTCGCTGCTGGGACAGGCCTCCTTTCTGTTAATGAAGCAATGGGCCTTAATCCATCAGGAGGGCCCAGTGCGGGTCGGTGGAAGTGATAGGCGACCACTGAAAATCAGCGTAGTGCTGTGGGTCCCCCACGGCACAGCATTATGCTGAGTGGAAGCCTACTTGCCACAATCACGACATGCATCTGCCTGACATCTTTTTTACCCTATTTATTTTCTGTTAAAAACAAAATGTAGGTAGTATATGTAATTATTGTTTGATTTATTTATCGTCTTTACTAACTTAATATAAGTACTACTAATACTATTTCTAAGGGTTTTGCTTATGTATGTTTTTATATTGTTTGTATGTCGTTTTGTGACAAATAAACACTTTTTCTTTCTTTCTTTCTATATGTCTTTGATTCTCTTTTAGTTCTAATTCTAAGACTTGCTGGATTCCTCACGATATTTTACTGCACCGTTTTAAGAGCAGTGGTGTTGAAATAATTTACACAAAGCAAAGCACCTGCCTGGGTTCGATTTTAAATATATACGACGTAATAAATGTTATGACAATTGGTACTTAAGTGAGAATAATTTAATTTTATACTGTCACAAATTCACAGTTTATCTTCACAAAATTTTCCAGATGATTTATTTTCTTCAACAACAGAATAGTAATATAAGTTTGTGTACAGATTTCAATGTAATTAAAAAAAATGACTATTTTAAGAAATACTTATTGTTCCATTTGACCTAGCTCGATGTGACAACGTGTTTTCATAGAAATTGTTCTTAAACTGTTTTACAAATAAGTAAAGAACCATTCTACAGGTCCAAGTCACCTATTTAGTTAGCAATACCTATATATACAAGTCCAGTCAACCTTCAGGAAATTTCAGTACACAATCATAAATAACCTTTTTCATCTATTTTCGGAAAGGATTACGTCAATGGCGACTACAAAAAATAATGAAGGCCTATTAAAATCGTTGTTCAGCCTGAATTTTCGTAAGAAAATCAAATTCACATTTTGCCGTGGAAATCAGTGATATATAGATGGAAGGAAATTACCATGCTGTCATTGGCAGAAGGAGAAACGTGATAATTTTTGAGGGACCTAGCATATACAGACTGGTAACGCGAAGGCTAAGGCCCCAGTGTACCTATACAAGATAGCTTTTAATTAATTTGCAATTATTCTAGGATTAAAAGTAGTCATGAATATAGAACTTTTACAATGGGATCTACAACGAAAACTAAATCAGGCAGTCACAAAATTAATGTTCGTATAACTCGACAAAATCACACACATAGGGCCGAATGGAAGTCTACGTGTGTGGAAAATGGAGTTCCTATACTTTATACCTACATTCTAACTTGACGAAATGTAGGGAACAGATGTTTTTTTCATGATTTCGGGATTGGTAAGGAGTCTAAAAAATACGCTTGTGGAAAAGAAAGCTGAATAGCTTGCATAGCAGATTCATATAATTAATTAAACAAAAATCTTCTAAAAATAAACTCATAATAAAATTAGAGTTCTTCAAATAAACTATGGGAAAGGTTTCAATTTCAAAATAACACACTGGGTTCAGCGATTCAATTTTGCCAAAGTGCTTACTGCGTAGCCCAAAAAGGTTTTTTTACATAATCTCATCATTATCCGGAAAAAAAAATGCTACGTAAGCGTAGTCAGGAACCCATTAAAGACTCAACACGATCTACAACTAAAACTTAACTTGTACTTACGCGTTGGTATACCTAGGTATTTATAACATTACTATGTGTATATCGCCCGGATTCTGACAGTTCCTCTTAAACTAGGAACCCGGGCCAGGTAACCGCCAATCAAGTTGCCCACCAACTTAAACTTAACGGAAACACCAAAAGAAGGTGGCTTTGCAAAAAACAGCGGCTAAAAATAGCCTGGGCAAAAGGACTCCATTTGGCCAGGTTGTTTTTACAGCGGCCAACCAATCATGGACCCATCCTAAACACAGTGCCAGTGTGGGGGCACCTTCGCAAGATATGGTTCATCTCCTTGTCTGCCCTTCATACGCAACCACCTGCACCTTACGGGATTTGAACGTGGCAAATGACAGAGCTGTTCGAGTAGCTACATACTGATCGGACAAAATCTGAATGGTTGAGACTATAGTTTGTGTTAATTGACACGAAATAAGAAGAAGATTTCCCGGTGACAGACTGATAATCTGGAAAATCTGGTTGTAGAGGGAAAAGTGGGCGGAAAAAGACCCCGCGGACAATCACCACATGCTGGTTAAATTAAATCAAGGCGATAACTAGACTCCATGTGACCATTGCCTCGTGAAGAACCGAAGACAGAGTGCCCTGGAAGTAGCTTGTTAGAATCTGTCAAAGCTTTTTACGATGGGTACGACCTATAATATATGTTTATACAGTAGATAATTTGTATTCTCATAAATTTAAGGAAGTTTTCAGCTGGATAAGGAGTTGATTAACTACGTACATATTGTTGTTAGTAGGCGTCAAAAGAAAAATGATGACAATTTTTTATAACACATTCAATACGAACATAGTCTGCAATCGGCAACCACGAAGAGGAGGTAAGAAATCAATACAAAAAGAGTTAATTCTAAAAATCAAAAAACCAGACTGTTAAAGAAGCGAACTAAAAAGACGTAAACAGAATAAAATCATGCTGAGCAGTCGTGGGACACATAATTTGCGAGCTGGCTTATCAAAAGCAAGGTTAAGACGAATCGATTGACGTAAGAATCATCAAAATCGGCCAACGTGTTTGGTCTCTAGAACGCCACATAGGAACAAATATACATACATACATAGAATGATAAACACATTACCCTCCTTCAGCAGTCGGGTAACACTGTTTTCAACTAAAATTGAAGTCTCCTTTACTCGATATTAGACAATCAAGCGCGAAGACCCACGCTTCTCTCTAACTACTGATTTCAAGGTTGTGCTTATTGCTGATCTAAAACTCTTCGCCTTATTGTGCCTTCAAAGCAACGAGAAGGTATTTCAAAAGAAAGCACCTGCAAGCCATTTCATCAGTGATTGTTACGTCACCACGATGACGTAGCGGTTTCATTACCCGGCAGTCGGTAATGCGTGTATTGTGCGTATAGAGGTGCTGTTTGTTTCAAGTCTGCTGCAGACGTCTATAGAACGTAAACGGGACAAACGGATCCCACGGCCGCCGACAACACTCTATATCTGTCTAGACAAGCATGTTAGCAGCAGTGATGGGGTGAATGTGTCCATATAATTTATAGTATAATTTATATAGACAAATAGAGATAACATATATCATGACAATAGATAGAAAATTACTTTTTATTTCATAAGATTGTTTTTACCAGCAGACCAGCGAAAACAAAAATTCCACACTTAATATTATAAAGGCGAAAGTTTGTGAGTGTGTATGTGTTTTTTTTGTAACTACTTCTCGCTCAAAGGTTGGACGGAAATTTGATACATGAAATTTGGCACAGAGACAGATTATAGTCTGGAATAGCACATGGGATACTTTTTATCCCAGGAATATGTGCCCTCGGGGTAATCTCCGACATTCACGTGAGCGAAGCCACTCGCAGAAGCTAGTAAAAAAATAAAGTAGAGGATAGTATGCGAGTGCATTTTTCTAGTCATTCTTCCACTTTATGCGGAATATAGGATTAGGGCTATTGCAACAATTTTTGTATGTTTGAAAAAACTTTTTTACAAAAAAATACTACCGACTTCCAAATAACAAAACTACAAAGTGAAAAATAACTTTATTTTAGAAGTTTGGTGGTCACCAATTTTTAACGTACGGTAGTATTTTTTTGTAAAAAAAGTTTTTTTATTTTTCAGTTTTTAGTTGTACCTCCCTAATAGGCAAGTAGTTACGTAAGGTACCTATAATACCAGAATAGATTACCCGAATATCATGCAACTGAATATGTTCAGTTTCATGTTATTATACCGGTGAAATGAAAGTGTACCAAGGTGCCTATCTGCGTACCCCTTTAGAGCGTACTGGCGTGGTGTTATGTTATGAAATGGTATAAACAATGAACAAACATGCGATAGCAGCAATCCCGAGAGATTTGCCGTTATTTATTGAAGAGTTTTGTTTTATATCTCCAAAGTTATTCACCAAATTGAAATGGGACCAATTATCGGAATACACTCTTTCAAACAAATAAAGAATTTTCAAAATCGGTCCACAATTGACGGAGATATCGGTGAACATACATAAAAAAAAACATACAAGAAGTCCAACATAGAACCTCCTCCTTTTTTTAAAAACAATCGGTAAAAGAATCTATAAAAAGGGAAAATAATAATAAAAAAAACGTAAACAAGACTAAATTTAACGTTAACGGTAAGCAACAAATACCATGTGTATCCACAGTCAAGTGTTCATTTAATTACTGCCTCACCAAAACGTAAAGCAGTTGTTTAGTGTGGTTAAGTCTCAATTAAAGACATGACGCTAACCGCAAGCAGCTGCTGCGAATGAGAATACATTTTCTTAATTAAAACAGTGTATCATTGTAAAACTTGGTACCTACATTGATAATTATGTTCTTTCGCCTTTAGTGTGAATTTTCAGAAGGAACTTTATATTAAAATGATACATCTTCATCATCATCATCATATCAGCCGAAAGACGTCCACTGCTGGACATAGGCCTCCCCCAAGTGTCGCCACATTGACCGGTCCCGTGCGTCCCGCATCCAGCGAATACCCGCAACCTTCACCAGGTCATCGGTCCACCTGGTGGGAGGCCTTCCAACGCATCGTCTTCCGGTTCGCGGTCGCCACTCCAGATCTTTTCTGCCCCATCGGCCATCCGTTCTGCGAGCAATGTGCCCTGCCCACTGCCACTTAAGTTTGGCAATTCTTCGGGCTATGTCGGTAACCCTGGTAAAATGATACACCGATAAAAAAACAAGAAACCGAAAAAACCGGCCAAGTGCGAGTCGGACTCGCGCACGAAGGGTATCCGTACCATTATCGCAAAAAACGGCAAAAAAATCACGTTTTTTGTATGGGATCTCCACTTAAATATTTATTTTTAACCCCCGCCGGAAAAAGAGGGGTGTTATAAGTGTCAAGTGTTTTGCTGTGTATCTGCGTATTTGAGTATCTGTGTGTCTGTCTGTGGCATCATAGCGCCTAAACGGATTAACCGATTTTGATCTAGTTTTTTTTTTTGAAAGGTGATTTTTTCGAGAGTATTTTTAGCTATGTTTGAATAAAATCGGCTCAGCCGTTCAAAAGTTATGGGCGTTTTACGGTTTATATCGGGGTGTTTTCGTAAGATAAATGTATCGGGGGTTTTTTAAATTTTGAAATTTTACTTGTATTTTGTTTTGTTTTTAGTATATGTTGTTATAGCGGCAATAGAAATACATCTCCTGTGAATTCTAATATCTTCTGTGAATTTCAACTGTCCAGCTATTATTATATTCATGAGACACAGCCTGGTGACAGACAGAAAGACAGACCGCGGAGTAATAGGGTCCCGTTTTTACCCTTTCGTTACGGAACCCTAAAAAGAATATATTAAATTGTACACCCATTTAGCTACACAACTCTTCTACAAACAAATTGATTCTATGGATGGGTGCAATGGTGGTCTAGCGATATTTATTGACAAAATTTCCTTTATCGATAATAATATTTATCACACGATATTTGTAAGCGCATCACTAAACCGTAGTACAATTGCAAGGCCACGCGCTTTGTGCCAGCTCGTACGAACATTGCGCTGACATTCCTTGGGATGGTTCATAATACACGAGAACACGAATATTTTGAGTCATACAATAAACATATTCACGTGGAATGACACAATTCTACAGCTGATGAGAAAGACGCTTTGAATAGGTAAATTTTACCTATCCTTGATTATTATTTAACTAACTTCTACCGCAGCTTTGCCCGCGTAATTTTTTTTTTATCCCAAGGGTATAAAAAATATCCTATGTCCTTCCCAGGGTCTCAAACTATCTCCATGCGAAATGCCATCTAAATCTATTCAGTAAATCCGGAGATTACCCCCTTCAACCTCACAAACTTTACCTCTTTATAATATTATATTATTCAATAGTTTTGCTTTTTTTAATTCTGTTTAGCATTAACTTCTGTTTTAAATTTTGATAGTGTAACAATTTTTGTTTTTATTTTTTTTCATTCACATATGTTAGTTTTTAGGGTTCCGTACCCAAAGGGTAATAACGATCCTATTACTAAGACTCCGCGGTCCGTCTGTCTGTCTGTCTGTCACCAGGCTGTATCGCATGAACCGTGATAGCTAGACAGTTGAAATTTTCACACATGATGTATTTCTGTTGCCGCTATAACAACAAATACTAAAAACAGAATAAAATAAATATTTAAGGGGGGCTCCCATACAACAAACCTGTTTTTTTTGCCGTTTTTTGCGATAATGGTACGGAACCCTTCGTGCGCGAGTCCGACTCGTACTTGGCCGGTTTTTTATCTTGTTTATCTTTACATTTTTTGATACTGTTTATTTTCTCGAAATATATATTATTTTTACCTATCTGTACATATTTTTTTTTATCTTGGTCTTTGGTATGTCAGAGACATTAAAATCTCAGGAATCAAACAGTGAAACAGATGACGAGGAATCAGATTCAAGGCTTTTTTACCGTTTCAAGTATCAACATTGATGTTTTACGGAGAAATGGGCATTCGATCATCTGATGAGTACGGTAAGGTCTCGTCTGTCATCCATATGAAAGGAATATAAAATAATAACGAAGAAGATAGGAACATCAATCTATCCATCCATCCGTAAAAAAACTAAAAGTGTCTGTTTGTAAATTTTAAAAAAGAAATGTAACAAAGAAAAATTGTCTTTCTGTCTGTCTGTCTGGCTAATATCCAAAACGGCTGCGTCAATTTCCACTGGCAGAGAGCTGATCTTATAAGAAGAAACTTGGGCTACTTTTGTTTTAGAAAAATAATACGATTATTAGAACTGCGTATTGGGTCACATAGACAAAAGATGCTTTGCAAACACCCGTAACCGCAATAACTAAGAATTTTACATCTCTCATGTTCGGTAAGAAGGTTCTTATTACCTCCAAATGGGGCTTGTAGGTGACTAATTAGCGCTCTAGGGTAATAATGTAGCTAGAAAAGCCCTAGGGCGGTAAGTAATTTAAAAAAAATACTTCTTTCTTTCAAAAAGTTCGCGTACATCTAACCATCATACTGGTAATAGACATCATGCATTCAGCCCAATGACCAAAGAGGTCGCTTTGCTATTCAGCCTTGTCTTCGTGTGAGTATAATAGTCATCAATTTTAAATATCGAACGGCGAAGCTCTATATCGTTCTTGAAAAAAAAATAAAAAATTAAGATGTTTTATTCTTGTAATGCCGGTTTTTTTCTATTGACCTCACAATCGATATGTAAAGCAGAATAGTTAGCTCGGGTGTAAGTACCAATTGCACCCGCGAACTATAGGCGCCCTCGCTGCGCTCGTGCGCCTAAATATCTCGGGCTGCAATTGATGCCTTACAGCCCTTGGCTACTAATCTACTATTACAACACCATGAAGTATCATGAACTACTAGAGGAACGAAATAAATAACATGTCATATCAGGTCACCGACACACAAAATGGTGGAAAGCATTCCGTTTCACTATCGTACTAATATTTTTTTTTTTTTTTTATAATAAAATATATATATATTGTTTGAAAATTAGAAAACAACAATAAATAATTAAAAAACAACTATTTACTTGAGGTACTAAATTAAATGACTAACTAACTATATGCCTATTTTTGGCCTATTTAAGAATTTACATTTTTAGGAAATTGCGTATTAAGTCAAATAATTTAAAACCACTAAACGTTAAACCAAACGTTATTTTATGAAATAAAATTAAAATGAATAATTTCTTTAATAATACTTTATAAAAAAAAAGTTGTCGGATAATTTGGCAAACTTGTTGTATATTGATGAAATGACAAATCATGTTTTTGTCAATCGTTGCTTGTCATGTTAAAATTTGTAAATAAATAATAAAATTAAAAAATAAATTTTTGGTGAACTGATAGGACACCGGTATCAATATAAATTTTAAACGATAGACCTAATGATTTTCGACTAAATATACGTTATATCCAATAACGTTATACGAAATAAGTTTTAGATTATATAAATGAACGATATCAACAGTTGGTAGGCATATCTCACGTTTATTACATCTTATATTTATTATTATTATTTATTATATACTTACTCTCTCTTTACTTACTTACTTATCTTGTGAACGTTATTGAAATTAAAATATACTAAATAACTTTATATGATACTAGCTGTCCCACGCGGCGTTCGCTCCCGTCAACCTACAACACCCTACCCATAATAAATGGACTATCCAACACAAAAATAATTTTTCAATTCGAACCAGTAGTTCCTGAGATTAGCGATATAATCAAGAAAATGCAAATCAAGGCAAGACGCATGTAACACACACAGTAAAATATGATTAAAAAAATCTTGCTTTCAACTACACTGCTAAAAGTTCAGAAAGCAGATGGGACATATCTAATCCTGCGAGATCTTATTGCCACAGAGAATGACGCTCAAAAATTAGAATTCCAGCTATACAGGTGTGACGGCATAATCACATGCATACCTTTAGCAAACAAAGAACAGTTGCAAAGGAATTATGAACCTGAATTGTATGTCAAGCCGAAAAATCCAAAAAAACAGACTACATTATCATATTAACATGAATATTATAAGTATCAAAAAGCAGTACGAGTATGTCATCTTCCACCGAAGCTATATAATCGTGTGTGAATTTCTTCATTCTACATCTTTTATTAAAATAACTATAATAAACAACATAAAATTTTGTGATGTCGTTAAGTATTCTTTGTTATAAACGGAGTGAAACCCCTGAAAATAAACTTTCTATTCAAAGAAAGGACCCTCATATACTAAAAAGAAATACCCCCGTATAATGGCTGCGTTTTGATGCTAAAATGTGCTCGTTTTTATACGACATAAGAGAATATTATTAATTTGGAATATGAGGTTTACCACCACTTCACAAAATTTTGTTATTCATGAGTTTTTATATATACGGTAAGACTCAAGCTTCGATGAAGAATACACCGACTCAAGAGAATAATCTAGTATTTTGATATTTTCAAATGGCGTGGTGATCTTTGCGACACTTAAGGCGGTACCCCGAGCAAAAGGACGCGCAAGCCGTTTTTTGTGATTGTTTTAGGAGCTATCTACTCGTTATTTAAAGAGAAATAACAATTAATAAAAATACATTAAATTTTTAAATAATATAGATTCTAAAATGGAAGATTTAGTTTTTTTTTTAAATGTTGTATATATTTCAATAATCTCCTTCCAAAAAAACATAAAAATGAGAAATCATTATTGATATTATGCATCTCCTCGTAAAGTGTTCATTAATTATTTTTTGTACTAACACTGATGGATAGACAATTTAATAACGAACATTTTTGTAGTTTTTTTTTTACAAAAGACTAAAATTCGATTTTATAAAGATTTTATTCTAAAATCTGGGCTTATTCACTACTGTAATTCATGCGCCACCAGTGCCGCTAGACCAATAGGAATGCTCATATCTCATGCTTATTTTTTGGTCAGGGTACCGTCTTAAGGCGCAACTTCCAAGAGCGAGTGTATCGTCGCGATATTATATTCCTCCCACTACTTTCAATTACAACTTTATGAACGGGTCACCACAAGGCGACACTAACGCGTCGAAACTGAAGAGAGAATCACCGCGGACCCGCCACGAGACACGTCTTACTCGCAGAGCATTCGTTGCAAGTACTTCGCAGCGCAACTACAAAAACAATAAAAAAAAACAAATGTGCAACGTTACATTTTAATCACGTGGTAATCCGTCACGTACCGTTACAAGTCGTTGCGGTATTAGACATTATGATTCATTTTTAGGGTCCTGTAGTCAACAAGGAACCCTTTTAGTTTCGCCATGTGCGTTTGTCCGTCTGCCCCCCGTCCACAGCTTCGCTCAGCGGCTATTAGTACTAGAAAGCTATAATTTGGCATGGATATACATATTAATTACGCCAACTAAGTGCTAAAATATTTTTTTTTATTTACCTCCTGTACACGTAAAGTGAGGATGTAATTTTTGCTCGTCTATCCCATAGTGTGGGGTATCGTTGGATAGGCCATTCAAAAATATTACGGGTCTGTGAAAACGATTTTTTTAATTCTTGGATCAGTTTGTGTAAAATTAAGCTTTAAATTGCAATTTTTTTGTTCGCCTGCCAGCTAAATGGTTGCTTTTGGATATGTGAAAAAAATTCAAAATCAAAATCATTTTTTTTATTTCATATAGGCCTACATGGGCACTTATAAAACGTCCACAAAAGGTGCACGGTTCGGGTTGGTCGTTTCCTATGGAGAAGAACCGGCAAGAAACTCCATGGTTACTCTTTTAAAAAAATGGTTTGGTTTTACAATATTTCCTTGTTACAGCATTAGTACTTAGATTTGTGGAGACAACGTAGGCCCGACAATAAGTCGTAAGAAAAAAAAAAAAAAAAGATTACATATTATTTAAACAAAAGAAAATAAAACGAGTTAAAAAGTTAACAAGCATCTAGAAGGCCTACAATGTTCACACATTTACAAAACAATCGGTAAAGGAATCTATACAAAAGTGAAATAAAAAAAAGACTAAATCTAACATGTGGCACAAATATTGTTATCAGTGCTGTAACTATTCTTAGCAAAGGGCTATGAAGATGATTGAAAACCATTGTAAAAAGAATAATCAAAAGAAGGAAAAAAAAAAACACACAATTCGCGGCTGTAGTATATATAACCAATTTAAAAAGAAAACTATCACAGCTAAGTAGGCTTTACAAGTTTACGAGTAATAGTCAACCAACATAAAATGTACGTGGAAATGTAAAAAAAAAAATATTAATGTATGAAAACAACACTTTTCGAACGGCCAAGTTAATTTTGTCCTTTCGTTAGAGCAATGTTCGGTGGTTTCATTGTTTATGAACGTTAGTAATGTTACCTATTTATTTTTCTGAATGTAGCTGTTTTTTATATGGAACCCTCTGTGCGCGAGTCAGACTCGCACTTGGCCGGTTTTTAATATAGATTTCGAAAGCAAATAAATTGAAGTTGTCACCAGCACCGCAGGTGTTTGTCTCTGTCATGTTCAGTCCGTTAATATTTCAACAAGATTGATTGCTCGGCAACGTAAGACTAGTTTGACCTTCAACTAAGGACGGCCCTTCAACCAGAATAAAAAAAAATCATATACGCACTTGTATAATAATGCATTGAATAATTCAATAGATAACGCACGTTTTAAACAGCAATAAAAAGCTTTTAAGTAAGTGAATCTTGAATAGAACGAAAACAAACGAAAAAGCGTTAATATTATTCAATTTTAATTGCAGATAATGTTTTCCATTGAATAGGTTTTTTGTAGGTTTTGTGTTTTCATACATTAGAAATCGAGCGAGTCGAAATTAGACTGTAATTTTAGTTATTTTTTTGCCTTCTCCACTACTAGAAATAGGGACCAATTAGATCAACCAGGTTTCAGACTGGCTAAAGTAGCCTCATCTTTCATGAGCTACTGTATAAAATGCTACAGTATAATACCGCCTCACATTCTAGAACTAAATGAGACGAAATTTAAAATTTGTATAAAACGCACACTATGCAGACAGGCATATTATACGTTGGAAGATTATATAGCTAATAAAAATGCTTGGCTCAATGATAGTCCTGCTCCACAAGCACAAGGGCGCAAAATCAAGTGATAAGCAGAACATTATTGTTTTTAAGTATTGTTAAACCTGCTGAAGACTGTATGAATACATTTGTATTTTATAATCTCAATTTATTTGAGTATTATATAACTGCACAGCACATGTGTGAGAACTATGTACCAACTGTAAATCTACCATTTATTGTAACTAAATGTCGTTTGTTGACTTGTGTGTGCCCTGGCTGTTGAGAATGTGGCATGCTCTCTCTAATGGTGGCACATGTGGTGGATCATTCAGTTCCCTTCATTATGGTTGAGCTGAGTGGTGCTAATCCATGCGTCATGTTCGTGAACGGGCGCCATCCATTGGCTTTGGTCATAACTTAGCTGCCTCGGCCTTTTTTTTAATTTCTTACTTATTGTTATTTTTAATGGTTTGTTTTTTCTAAACGCTTTTACGTGCACGTCTTTTACATCATTCTCACATACTATATATGTATTTTGCCAACAAGAATGATATAACCAAATACTTGTAATTAAAACTGATGGAAAAGAGTGTACGTGGAGTTCCTTGCATTCTTCTCCATAGACACCTACTGACGCTTGCGAATGTGCATCTAGATTCAAATTATTTTTGACAATTCAAAAGTACCTATATAAGGTTTAGTTGTTTTTTTTTTTTTTTAATATTAGTTATAGGCTCGCGTTTGATTACTATCTCGCCTGATGTTAAGTGATGATATGGTCGACGGTGAAGTACACTTGCCTAGAAGTAACCTATTCACTCTTGACTTGAAGACTGTAGCTATCAGTAAACAAGGACGCTGGCAGGGAATACCACTCCTTAGCTGTACGCACAATGAAAGTATTTTTAATACGCTTTATGCGTATGGGTGGAATATCCACAATGTACCGATGGCGCATTACCGTACGTCTTGTAGTCCGATGATGGAAAGGGTTAGGTGGAATCAAATTGTGCAGTTCCATCGCATACTCCCCGAAATGTAACCGATAGAAAACTGACAGGCTGGCAACTCGTCGTCGGTGTTCAAGGCTCTGGAGCTTTGTGTCAACCAGCGCATCGTTGCCGATAAGTAAAATGATTTTGACTATAATTACGCAATTTTGGTTTTAACTAAGTATGCCTTCGTGCGCGCAATATTCTCAAGTCTGCCTTTCTCTCTGTAATAAATCTGGCTAACGTTTTTCCAACGTATATATCTAGCTGCATGTAACTGAATACCAATGCCTATTTTACATGGAGCAACTTCCTATCGGACCTTAACAACCCAGTTACTGTGTAACACAACGCCCCTTGGCAAGACTAGTGTCAGACTTTCGGCTTAGTTAACGCCACGAAATAAGATTATTTAGGTATCTTAATCAATAGTTACGTTATTAATTAGGAGGTCGTATGACGTAAATCTGGGGTCCAACATGAACCATTGCTGAGCCGGCGGAGGTATGCTTTCCGCGGCCCAAAGTGAATCCGCCCCGAACTATATACGGTTAACATGCTTTCCGAGGCACGGAGGAATCTCAGTATAAAAATGATGGGCACCGCTCCACGAACCCACCTCAGCAAATTTTTCCATAACCTTTAACATCAAGCTGTGCGATTATTATTATTTAGCAAAAAACACTTTTTTGCATAAAAATACTACCGACTTCCAAATGAAAATAAATAAATGTCTTTCGTAGGTACTATTTTTTTGCGGTGTGGACACCGACTTCCAATAATTATGTTATTTTTCACTTTGTAGTTTTTCATTTGGAAGTCGGTAGTATTTTTTTGCAAAAATGTTTTTTATTTATTTTTTCCTTTTTAGTTTTACCTACATAATAGAAAAGTTGTTAAGTAAGGTCCCTATAACGCCAGAATACTCGTAGATTACCCGAATAACATGAAACTTGAACATAATCGTTGAAATGAGAGATCTGTGTACCCCTTAATAGCGTTCTAGCGTGATGTTATGTACTGAAATGGTATTTATTTATTGATAGGAATACCAACTACACGTTTACAGAAAAACTTACACACAATTATACATAAAACATCATTCCGTGCAAACATGTCACTTAAAGGTGAACACAACAAATAAAAAAATTTGGTTTTGAGTTAATTCATTAGATTTGATGTAAGACTTATAAATTAATAATAACAAACATATAACTTATTTAATTATGGATTATATATAATAGGTATTTACAAGGCAGACGTGAATAGAAACGCCGGGAGGGGACGCCCTAGAAAGACATACATAGACCTTATAGGTGATGTTCTTCAGAAAGGCCAAGTGCGCAGTACCCATAACCGGCGTGTGTGTATGACTAGATGTATGAATGTGTGTGAAGCAAAAGAAGTATGTAAGGATCGTAGCAGGTGGCGTTCTGTAGTTTCTGCCTACCCCCATGGGAAAAAGGCGTGAGTTTATGTATGTATGTATGTATGTAATAAAAACATTTGATAACAATTTATAATAGTTAATAATTGAAAAATATTCGATAAAATAAATTAAATAACATCGCATAAAGAGATTTTAATAGTTAACAATTGAGAGAATTATAATTATGAATTAGGTAATTTAATATTTAAATATAATAATTAGGTATAAACAATAAACAAACATGCGATTGTAGCAATTCCGAGAGATTTTCCGTTATTTATTGAAGAGTTCTGTTGTATAGTTCAAAGTTCTTCATCAGACCTTCACCAAATTAAAATGGGACCAATTTCGAAACATACACTTTCAAACAAAACAAGAATTTTCAAAATCGGTCGACCGCTGACGGAGATATCGGTGAAAATACAAAAATATAAATAATATTCATAATGTTGAACATAGTACCTCCTTCTTTTTGGTCATCATCATCATATCAGCCGAAAGACGTCCACTGCTGGACATAGGCCTCCCCCAAGCGTCGCCACATTGACCGGTCCCGTGCGTCCCGCATCCAGCGAATCCCCGCAACCTTCACCAGGTCATCGGTCCACCTGGTGGGAGGCCTTCCAACGCATCGTCTTCCGGTTCGCGGTCGCCACTCCAGAACTTTTCTGCCCCATCGGCCATCCGTTCTGCGAGCAATGTGCCCTGCCCACTGCCACTTAAGTTTGGCAATTCTTCTAGCTATGTCGGTAACCCTGGTTCTCTTGCGGATCTCTACATTTCTGATTCGATCACGCAAGGATACTCCGAGCATAGCCCTCTCCATTGCCCTTTGCGTGACTGTAAGCTTTCTGATGAGGCACATTGTGAGCGACCACGTCTCAGAGCCATAGGTCATCACTGGCAACACACACTGGTCATAGACCTTCGTCTTGAGACACTGTGGTAAGTTGGACGAGAAGACACCGCGCAATTTCCCGAACGCTGCCCAGTAGTTTTTGGTAAGTCGGTTAAAAAGCTCCCCAATATGTTTAAAAAGGGTAAAACTTTTCTCTATACGTATTCAAATATAGATTTTTTCTTTGCAAATATTGTTGGAGGCTTTACCTGACGTGTTTAGGTAGAATAAATCCTAAGCTGGCTGTGGGTAAGTCTTCTATAGACATTTACATAAAGATCGGTCTCGCCTCCCTTGCAGTTGATATTTTTATTGAATTTATTTTCGCAGGTACACAGTTTATGAGGCTGTATGTGTGTAAAGAGTTTCGTATTTCGATAACATTTTCCGTTATATAATATATTTTTTAATATAAGTATGGCATTATCTATGGCTTTTTACTAGCTTTTATTTAACTTGCTACGTGTATGTATTTATGTATGTAAGTGTGTTCAGGTCAAATCTTGCAACTGAATTTTAAAGCAGTTATCCTCCACCGATTAAGATGAAATTTAGCATACACGTTTAGTTTCGATGACAATGCATTGTTAGCTAGGTGACGTCATTCTAAATCCAATATGGCGGACGCTCTCAGATGGCGGGCTAGTTATTTTTAATTTTCAGTCTGCACTGCCATGATATGGGTATCAAATGAAAGGGTTTGCTGAGAAGAATTCGAAAAAAGCTTGCCTTTTTTTGTGAATAATTTATTATAATGTCGGCTTTCAGTGTAACTAGATGGGACTGAATACCAAAATAATAACTAAATAGCAACAGCAGATTAGACTGCTAGATCTATGCAGGACTCGTCGAGTTTGATTGACGCGGCGCTTTTCTGGTGGTCTTCACGGTTGAGTCTGGCTTTCAAGAGTCTAAACTCTGCTGTTGCTATTTAGTTATTATTTTGGTATTCAGTCCCATCTTAGTTACACTGAAAGCCGACATTATAATAAATTATTCACAAAAAAAGGCAAGCTTTTTTCGAATTCTTCTCAGCAAACCCTTTCATTTGATACCCATTGTTGGGTTGATCAACTTGCAATTAAAGTCTGCTAATGATTGCTTTACGTTTATAATTAGTTTAAGACATGTTGTTACAGAATATTCGTTATGAAAATAAAATTAGTTAAATATGCGCGGACACGCGCGCTTAGCTTCGTAAAAAAAAATAGTTCAGTCCAGGAAAAGATGGCCGCCGCCGGCGCTTGCGACCGTCGCGTTCCATCCGTCTTGAGACCGAGGTTTTTGGCGTCAGCGCGTTCCAACTTCGTTGCGAACATCCTCCCCCCCCTTGGGGACATGTTCCCCAAGGAGCTCTTGGGAATCTAGCAGAGATAGTTTTGAGACGGGCCTATGAATGACGCCGTTCTCAGTCTTCACGTCAACTACTCTGCATACGCCGTCAGCTCCCGGGTACAGCTTGGTGATGCGGCCCATGAGCCATTTCATGGGTGGCAGCTGGTCGTCTAGGATGAAGACCAGGTCGCCAACACGAACATGATCTTGTGCACGCTGCCACTTGACGCGTTGCTGGAGAGTGGATAAGTAGTCCTTTGTCCAACGGGACCAGAAGTGTTGTCTCAAGCGCTCAATCAGCTGATATCGATTGATGCTGGCCTTTTGGATAACGGGTGAAGGTAGTGAGGTCAATGGTCGGCCCACAAGGAAGTGTCCCGGTGTAAGTGCTGACAGATCAGAAGGATTAGCAGACATAGAAGTAATAGGCCGTGAATTCATAATGGCTTCAATCTGCGCAAACAGAGTATATAATTCTTCAAACGTTAAACTAGAGTTACCCGCTATCCGTTTTAGATGATATTTAGCTGTCTTGACTCCTGCTTCCCAGATACCGCCGAAATGCGGTGCGTACACGGGAGAGAAATTAAACAAAATACCCTCTTTGCTCGCGAAGTCGCTAACTGAACGTTCATTCTCCTTGAGCAGTCTGTTCAGTTCGTTACTAGCTCCTACAAAGTTTTTACCATTATCACAGTATATAGTGTGAGGTTTACCTCTTCGTGAAATGAATCTACGCAAGCACAAGATGAAGGCATCGCTACTTAAGTCGCTCACGACTTCCAAGTGCACAGCTTTCGTGCTGAAACAAACAAATATGCATAGATAGCACTTGGAGGTCTTGGCACCGCGGCCCTTTCTATTTAAGATTAAAAAAGGTCCTGCAAAATCAGTGCCACAAGTCGCAAATGGTGGAGCAGGAGTTGCACGAGATTCCGGTAGATTACCTATTATGGGTTCTAAAGGCTTTGCTCTAAATCTCTGACAACGAACACACTTTCTGACAGTAGTCGCAGCTAATACTTTCCCACCTGTAGGCCAAAATTGCTCACGAATAGCATTTAAAAGTTGCTGAGGGCCACAGTGTAGGAGACGAAGATGTTCTTGTTCAAATAAAAGTTTAGAGAAAGTGTGTTTGGGGTCTAGCAATATGGGATGCCTTTTTTCATAAGGACAGTGAGATGCATTGTCGATCCTTCCACCGACACGTAAGACACCGTGTCGATCCAAAAAAGGGTTCAAAGACAGAATCCGTGACTTAGAATTTAATTTTTCTAAAGTTTCAAGTGAGTGAATTTCCCTTGAAAAGCATTCTCTCTGTGACGCCTTAGCTAGGAGTACCAGTGAGTTGTTTAACTCAGAACAAGTAAGTTCACCATTTAATTTAGTATTTGATTTTTTTATGTTATTCATGAATCTTAGTATGTAAGCGAATATTCTTTGTAGTTTGTATAGTTTCGAATATTTTTCAAAGGGTATTATGTCACTAGACAGAGTTTTAACATTTAAACTTATTTTGGTTTCAGGTAAAGTAGAAGAAGTAGATTTAGATTGGGGCCATTCATGTTCAGACTTGGTCAGAAAGAAAGGACCATGCCACCAAAGAGTATTATCATGAAGAAGACGCGGTTGAATGCCCCTGGACGCCATGTCAGCAGGATTATGTTCAGAAGGTACATGACGCCATGTAGTTATGTCAGTTAATTCTCGAATCTGTTCAATCCGATTACTTACATAAGTTTTAAGAGTTTTAGGTGGAGTGTGTAACCACCCTAAGACTATGGTTGAGTCCGTCCAAAATACTGAGCGTGCAAATTTAATTTTAAAGAGTGAAATACTTTAGAGTATAGTTTTGCACCAAGTAAAGCGCCTAACAATTCCAGACGGGGAATTGTTTCCGATTTCAAAGGAGAAACTTTAGCTTTAGCACATAATAAGTTACAGTTAACTTCACCTAAACTATTAGTCGATTTTATATATACACATGCAGCATAGGCATTTTGTGAAGCATCAGTAAAGCAGTGAGCCTCTATGTAAATAGGAGAATTACAAAAAATGTATCTAGGTATCTGAACGTGAGCAAAATGTTGCGTTTCATTATAGAATTCTATCCACGAGTTTTGAATTTCTTTTGGAATTTCATCATCCCAATCCATTTTAAGTAACCAGAGCTTTTGCAGTAAGATTTTATGAAAGATAGTGCAGGCAGATAAGAGACCTAAGGGATCAAATATTCGACACGAGTTCGACAGTATAGAGCGTTTCGTAACCTTAGGAATAGGTTTATTTTCGACTGAGTAGTGCAAAGTATCAGAGATCGGTGACCATTTTAATCCCAAGACAGAAGATTGTTTACTAAAGTCTTGAGATTGGTCAGTTGTAAGTATGCTATCAAGAATATCAGGTGCATTTGTTCTAAATTTACGCAAAGGGAAACAGGCTTCAGCAAGTTTGGCAATCACTCCTGAAATTTTAGCCTTTAATAGAGATTTTGAGTCTGAACCGGTATTCAGGTCATCGACATAGAAGTCATGTCTTATAGTATTGGCAACAGCTTCATCACTACACTCCTCTGCGAGTTGGACAAGACACCTGGTGCTCAGATAGGGAGCTGAAGCTGTTCCATATGTGACAGTATTGAGTTGCAAGGTTTTAAGTGGTTGACTTTCGTCTTCCCTCCAAAGAATAAGCTGTAAATAACGCTGTGATTCATTCACCATAACCTGCCTATACATTTTTTCAATGTCACCGGTCACCACATAGGTATATTGACGGAACCTGAGCAGAATTGTCATTAAATCGTCCTGAACTACTGGTCCAACAAATTGGATATCATTTAGTGACTTATTAGTAGAGGTTTTACAAGAGGCATCAAAGACTACTCTTAAGCGAGTGGTTTCACTGCTTTCGCGAATTACTGCATGGTGAGGAATGTAATATCCAAAGCTAGGACGGCTTACTTCAGATAAGTGCCCTAATCTTTGATATTCCTTAATAAATTCAGTGTATTCATTTTTAGTTTTAGATTTATTTAGTTTCTTTTCTAAGTTAAAGAAGCGCCTTTTAGCAATAAGATAAGAGACCCCTAAAGCCTTACTGGGGTCTTCACGCAATGGAAGCTTTACACAAAATCTCCCATCAGTCAGGCGGACAGTGTTTTCAATAAAATGGTTTTCACAATATTGTTCTTCAATGGAAAACTTAATATTTTTAGTTGGCAGAGCAGGAATATTCTCAACTTCCCAGAATCTAGCCAGAGAGTCCCTGATTTCCTGAGAAAAGTTCAAATGAGTGGTAGTAGTAGGACTCACACCGGTAGGGCCTGACACAAGCCAACCCAGTTTAGATTTTATTAGTGTAGGTTTATTTTTCCCTAACCTAATTTGCTTAGAATTTACAATTTCCCAATAAATATCAGCTCCTAGCAGTAAGTCAATTTCAGAGGGCATATAGTAGGTAGGATCTGCTAGTTCTATAGATTTAGGAAGATTCCATTCAGAAGTGTTAACCCTTGAGCTGGGCAACATGCCAGTAATATCAGGCACTAAAAGACATGAAACATTCGCATGGAATAAGTTAATCCGCGATTTAAGTTTTATGTTACACCTTTTAGTAGTATTAGTTAACTTATTATTTATACCAGCAATTGATATATTGATATTAGAACAAGCCAAATTCATTTTTCTTTGCATTCTTTCAGTTATAAATGAAGACTGGCTTCCATTATCCAACAATGCTCTCACAATGTGTGTTTCAGAAGATCGGCTATCAGTTATTTCCACTTGAGCAGTACATAAGAGGATCTGCCTGGGCATTGCCACAGAGAGTGATACAGGATTAAACATGGCAATAGTAGATGTCTGAGAGGAACTAGTTTCTTGAGGAAAAGAAGTATTAACAGGTGAGTTTGTCTTAACATCATTGGACTGTGGTTTATGTAGCAGTAAATTGTGTCTTTTGTTGCAGATTTTGCAATAATTATGTTTGCAGTGAGCAGAGTAATGACCAGGACGCAAACAGTTGTGACAGAGCTTATGTTTATTAACTTCCATAAATCGAGCATCCAATGACATGTCTTTAAATTTATCACACTTATATAGTAAATGATCTTGTGAACATACAACACAGCTTGTTTTATTTGTGTTTGAAGAAGAAACAAATGATTTAGTTTGTTTATTGTCTTTAGAGTAAGTACGTTTTTCAGTTTTTGTAGCAACATCATTCTTGCTGTACTGTAAGGTTTCTAAAACGTCAGCACGATTTCGCAAGAAATTATAGAACTCTACGATTGTTGGCGCAGCAGCAATAGTACTCCTGTGTTCCTCCCATAAGCGACTTGTGGCGCCATCTAGTTTGGACACCATGATATGTACGAGTAAAATATCCCAGCGGGATTCAGGATCATTTAAAGAAGATAGGGCCCGAACATTTTTAGAATAGTGATCTATCATAGTACGTAGTGACTTGTAATTTTCTTTAGATATTGTGTCAAAATTCAAGATAGCATTTAAATGATTATTAGTAAGTATCCGATTGTTATCAAAGCGTTCAGTAAGTAAATTCCAAGCCAATTTATAATTTGCAGCAGTAAACCCAATTGGCTTGATTATATCAGATGCTCCTTCCTTCAATGAAGAGCGGAGGTAATGAAACTTGTTAATTTCTGGAATAGTATCATTGTTGTTGATTAAAGAATCAAAGGTGTCTCGAAATTCCATCCAATTTAAATAGTCTCCATTAAAAGAAGGCAGCTGAATGGTAGGCAACTTAATATTATAGCTGCGGCTATCTTGGTTAAGATTCTGACAGCTTGATATTGAATTACAGTTCCCAATTTCAGGTATTTTCTCACTAGGGGCAAGACTTTCAATGAACAGTTGAGCTTTAGCAATGTTAGAGCAAAATTCGTTTTCAATTAAGTCATTTTCTTCCAACTGATCAGGATCCAAACACTCAATTTTAGTTTTTAAAGCATCAAACTGTTCGAACAATTCTTTGAATCTTGATAGTTTTATTTCAGTTTCAACAAGTATTTGTTTAGGAATGCTGTCAGTTTCTATGAGTTTAACAGTATTTAAGTATTTAGAAAATATAGTTACTCTAGCCTTTATCGTACCACGTTGTTGAATAAGAGGTTTCAATTCAACCGACATGGTGAACACTTAAGAACTGAACAGACCGTCAAGAAATTAGCTTTGCTGGTATTGAATACCGCATGTAAAATTAAAAATATAAAGCCAAACCGTATAAGTCGCGCAATGGCTACGACAACAGGTCGTGCAGTCAGCGACTCACACACAAGCAAAGCAGGTTACACAGCGCAGGATGCAGGTAGCAGCAGTTTTAGCTTATAGCAGTGCATTCCAACGGGACCCAAGAAGCAGGCAGCACAGCTTGGCTGGAAAATGCCAGGGTGGTCCCATAAGCAAAGTGAAAGAAAAGGAGAAAGGAGTTACTAGTAAGGCAGGTCTGCTTGTCATTTAATTAGTAAGTACCTCCTTACTAAGCAACTTTTGTCATTTAATCTGACTCCATAGGGTGCAAGTTAAGTAGTTAGGTAGGCAAAGTTGTCATTAAGTAGTACCTACCTAATGAGAAATCATTAGCAAGTTAGGTACCTAGGTGTCATTTAAGTGTATAGGTACATAAGAAGTTATAATTATTTCGAGAGAAAATAGTAGGTCTGGTGCACAGAAATCGGCTGCATTATCAATGTACGACATGTAGGTTAAGCATAGTTACCAAAATTGGGCGTACTTCCCTGTGAAAAGACCAAATCACTCACTACACAGGACCGCAGGGTAGGTGGGTCATCAGCTCGTCGCACAGACAGGAGTTGCAGCCATCCGCGTCAGTAAAGTTGCTCGTCAAGTCGTCAGTCAGCAGTTCATCGTTGGCTGGCACCACGCGGTCGCATCTTCAAGTTGATCACGTCGTGGTCTCCAAATGTTGGGTTGATCAACTTGCAATTAAAGTCTGCTAATGATTGCTTTACGTTTATAATTAGTTTAAGACATGTTGTTACAGAATATTCGTTATGAAAATAAAATTAGTTAAATATGCGCGGACACGCGCGCTTAGCTTCGTAAAAAAAAATAGTTCAGTCCAGGAAAAGATGGCCGCCGCCGGCGCTTGCGACCGTCGCGTTCCATCCGTCTTGAGACCGAGGTTTTTGGCGTCAGCGCGTTCCAACTTCGTTGCGAACACCCATATCATGGCAGTGCAGACTGAAAATTAAAAATAACTAGCCCGCCATCTGAGAGCGTCCGCCATATTGGATTTAGAATGACGTCACCTAGCTAACAATGCATTGTCATCGAAACTAAACGTGTATGCTAAATTTCATCTTAATCGGTGGAGGATAACTGCTTTAAAATTCAGTTGCAAGATTTGACCCGAACACACTTACATACATAAATACATACACGTAGCAAGTTAAATAAAAGCTAGTAAAAAGCCATAGATAATGCCATACTTATATTAAAAAATATATTATATAACGGAAAATGTTATCGAAATAAACTCTTTACACACATACAGCCTTATAAACTGTGTACCTGCGAAAATAAATTCAATAAAAATATCAACTGCAAGGGAGGCGAGACCGATCTTTATGTAAATGTCTATAGAAGACTTACCCACAGCCAGCTTAGGATTTATTCTACCTAAACACGTCAGGTAAAGCCTCCAACAATATTTGTAAAGAAAATCTATATTTGAATACGTATTGAGAAAAGTTTTACCCTTTTTAAGCATATTGAGGAGCTTTTTAACTGACTTACCAAAAAGAAGGAGGTTCTATGTTCAACATTATGTATGTTTTTTTTCTATTTTTGTATTTTCACCGATATCTCTGTCAACTGTCGACCGATTTTGAAAATTCTTGTTTTGTTTGAAAGAGTATGTTTCGAAATTGGTTCCCCCGATCAGTTTATTGCCATGCCTCTCCAAGGTCCTGGAGAAGGTTGTCTCTAACCAGCTTCGGTCTTACCTTGAGGAACACAGCATATTGCCGCTTGTTCAATCGGGTTTTCGCAAGGGGCACAGCACAGCCACAGCTCTTCTTGATGTGGTTGGGAATATTCTTGAAGCTAGAGATAAGGGCATGGGTACCCTGCTGGTCTTACTAGATTTTTCGCGTGCTTTTGACTCTATTAATACCTCGCTCCTCCTATCGAAGTTGACTTATTATGGATGTCAGCCTGAGACAGTAAAGTGGTTTGAGAGTTACTTGACTCACCGTTCTCAGTTTGTCCAGGTAACGAGCGACAGTGATGGAGCTGTTAAATCCTCTGGTCCTAAGTGCGTGAATAGGGGTGTACCGCAGGGATCGATCCTGGGCCCGCTACTCTTCATTCTTTACAGTGCTGACATCATTAACTGCCTGCTCAACACCAAGATCCACTTATATGCTGATGACCTGCAGATGTACCTATCTTTTCATCCCCAGCAGGCTGTTGACACTGTAAAAAGTTTGAATGAGGATCTTGATAGGATCTCGGCTTGGTCTATGAGAAACGCCTTAGTTTTGAACCCAGCTAAGTCAAAATTTATTATAATGGGATCAAGAGATTTTTTAAATAAAATGGGTAATGGGAATTTGGACTTGAAGATCGACGGGTGTTCCATTGAAAGGGTCCGGGAAGCCCGTAATCTTGGGTTACTGTTTGACGAGCACCTGCACTTTGAGACACACATCATGGAGGCTGTGCGCAACTGCTTTTACAGGCTTAAGCTTCTGTATCGTGTGCGTCCCTACATAAGTGTGGATATGCGCATTCTGCTTTGTGAAACACTAGTTTTATCTAAGCTGAACTACGCTGACACTGTGTACGGGGCGTGCATTCTAGGTAGAAGTGAAAGGTTAATTCAGCGAGTACAGAATGCTTGTGCGAGATTTTGTTTTACCATCCCTCCTAGATGTCACGTAACTCCTTTTTTAAATAAGGGTAATTTGATGAGAATGTCAGATCGTAGTAAGCTGCATCTGGCTACCCTGCTCTTTGGCACAATTCTCACAAAAAAACCAGACTATCTGTTCGGTAAATTGACCTGGTCGCGCGATGTAAATAGGGTCAAAACGAGAGCTTCTGCCTACCTGTTGTTGGCGTCACACAGAACTGCAGCATTCCGTGGAAGTTTCAAATTCGCTGCCTCTCGTATCTGGAATGATCTTCCTCCGCCGTTTCGTGCTATAAAAACGATTGGAACATTTAGTACTAAATTCAAGCAGTACTTATTACTTCAGCAAAAGGAATCCGGAAGATAAGCTTACCCGTGGTTTGCACGCAGTTAGGTTTACCGCCTTTAACCCATTTTCTTTATTATGAACTTTCTTGCAAACACCACACCACACATATTAAATCCACACCACTCTGATTTATCCAATTAGCAATTCTTTTCGCCAGGTTTATTTACACTTATTCATTTACACTATTTCATAACATGTCAACATGATAACATAACTTACATAATATTTTTCTTTTGACAGCCGACCATAGATTCTTTCCGTATTTTTTAATAAACCACTATTTGGTCCGCGCGCTCTGTCGTTTGTCGATGGTTTCGACAAATGATCATTGAGCATCGCGTTTATATATTTGTATTATACTTACACTTACTTTGACCCACCTTCAGTGTTTTATTCTATTTTGTTTGTTATTTATATATTCTTCTATTTTATTTTATAAGTACTGTTTCCGTAAGTGTGTCCGTGGCATCAACAGTAGGCCCTATCAGAATATCAGCGCAGCGTTATTACCTTTTTGGATATCGCTGCACATGCTGAGATAGGAGCCTTTTTGGTCTCGCACAGGGTTTTTTATTTTATTATTGTTTAAGTGTGTGCTTATTTTCTCGTGTCTCCTGTGCGGGTCACAAATAAATATTTTTCTTTCTTTCTTTCTTTCTTTATCCACTCACTCGCTTCGCTCGCTCGTGAATAAAAATGCCACTCATCGGAAATCACCTACCTTCCGCACTTGTAGCATAAATAACTATTACTGAGTAATAACATCTTAAAAGTAGAGCAGTTTTTTATTTTTTTTATTTTGTTTAACGATAGGCTCGCGTTTGACCACTATCTCGCCTGATGGTAAGCTATGATGTGGTCGACGGTGAAGCACGCTTGCCTAGAAATAACCTATTCACTCTTGAACCAAAGACCCCAAGGTTGTAGCTATCAGGAAACAAAGACTCCGGCAGGGAATTCCACTCCTCAGCTGTACGCACAATGAAAGTATTCAGTTTCATTAGATTTAAAAATGATGGATGTCGACTATCCAAGAACCCCAGTGCTGTTATAATTATGCTACGAGCCCCCTTTTTCTATAGCTTCGTGCCTACCACAAATCCTAACCCCTTAATTCTAAGCCATTTCCTCGTCTCAAATCAATCAACTTGACAGTTATATTTTGTTATTAAAGACCATTAATCAAAGGCTTTTCCGTTGTCATGGTGAATGATTCGCTTGGAGTTGAGAACGTTTCCTTCAAAAGGGCTTGGAATATAGTAATAAAAAACAATAACTTTTAAAACAAAAATTTGGTATAGTTTGCCGCGAACTTTAAGGCCGAGCACGCACCATACTTTATTTTATTTTGAATACACCGAGCACCGCATTTTATTTTGAATATAAAAAAAAAAAACTAACATAAAAAAATCGTCAATACTGGACTCACTCTTTAACAGTGGATAGATTTAAGGCTTACTTTTATCAAAAATACATATCTATATTCTTTGAAGTGTTTATGCCACAAAGATGGTCTTTCTTTTATTGCGATTATCAAATGTTTCCCGTGTAGCCTCGTTTCGGATTGACACTCCAGTGGAAATGTAGAAAGAACGGAATACGAATGGGCGCCGGACTGGCTCGAATGTGCGGTTTTTCTGTAGCAGTTCGTGCGGGACCATACAATTCAATACGCTGCAGTTTGCTTTTGCGATAATCGCGTCGCAAGCAAACGCAGCAAGTTGTGACAAATCACAATTTTAAAATCGGTTACTCGAATGTGTGCGCACTGCTGATGCCGCCCGTACTAACTCATACGTTGCATTCCTGCGATACAATTATCGCGCGATAAAATATCGTGGTGCGCGCTTAGCCTTACACCTTGACATTTAACCTTTTACTTTGAAGTTTTAATTGACTGGAATTGATTTAACATGGATCATTGTTTAAAAATTATTATGGTATTTGTGAATTATTGATCAATTTATAATAATTATTATTGTTTTTTTTTCTTTGACGTCGAATTTTTATTTTGACTAGAATTATTTTTAAACGAAATTTGGATTATATTTATTTTATTTTAGTTTTGTGTTATATCATTAATCTTTATTGAATTTTAATTTAATGAATTTAATGTAATACGGAATATGAATTATCAGCATTATTTTTTTTATTTGTTTTTCGTATATTTGACATTATTAGTGATTATTTAAAGTTATATTTTTATCTCTGACATTTTAATTTAACTACTAAATTATTGTTAATGATTGTTATTATAAGTTATTGATATTTAACGTTTTTATATTAGTTTTTAGGGTTCCGTACCCAAAGGGTAAAAACGGGACCCTATTACTGAGACTCCGCGGTCCGTCTGTCTGTCTGTCTGTCTGTCTGTCTGTCTGTCTGTCTGTCTGTCACCAGGCTGTATCTCATGAACCGTAATAGCTAGACAGTTGAAATTTTCACAGATGATGTATTTCTGCTGCCGCTATAACAACAAATACTAAAAACAGAATAAAATAAATATTTAAGGGGGGGCTGCCATACAACAAACGTGATTTTGTTGCCGTTTTTTGCGATAATGGTACGGAACCCTTCGTGCGCGAGTCCGACTCGCACTTGGCCGGTTTTTATTTTTTAATAAATGTGTGTGAAGCAAAAGAAGTATGTAAGGATCGTAGCAGGTGGCGTTCTGTAGTTTCTGCCTACCCCGATGGGAAAAAGGCGTGAGTTTATGTATGTACGTGGGACACTCAGAAAGTTTTGCGAAACTAAAAAAAATTGTTCTATACGTACATATATTTTTATTAAATCTTTTCAAAGTACTTTCCACCAGCCTCTATACAAAGATTCATGCGCCTAAACCAGTTTTCAAAACACTTTTTCCAGTCCGCCGCAGACACCTCGTTTACAGCCTGCTCGAACGCAGCCAGCGCATCTTCCGGCGACGAAAATTGTATCCCTTTGAGCTGATTTTTTATTTTTGGGAATAAAAAGAAGTCACACGGTGCTAGATCAGGGCTGTAAGGAGGGTGACCCAGGAGTTTGACTGGCGTGCTGTCCAGGAAGTCCCTCGTTTTGAGTGCGGTGTGCGCAGGTGCATTGTTGTGGTGGAGCAGTAGCCCGCGGAGCCCTGTGTTTGGTCGCTTGTTGCTTATAACAGAGAAAACTTCTGGTAAACATTTGGTAGTATACCATTCGGCATTAATGCTTCTTTGATCCCGTAAGGGAATTGATACCAAGTGGCCAGTCAAATTAAAAAAGCTAGCGATCAAAATCTTACCCCCGCTTCTAGATCGCTTCACTTTGGTAGGCGTTGGCTCATTTTGAAACACCCAAACAGTCGACTGGCGCTTGGTTTCTGGGTCGTATTGATAAATCCAGGACTCATCACCTGTAACGATGTCGTAAACACGCCGAGACGAGCCTGCTTCAAATTTGTTAAGCATATCACGGCACCATTCCACCCGGGCCTGCTTCTGAGCATCGTTGAGGTTGTGCGGCACCCAGCGTGATACTATCCTCCTCACGCGAAGATGGCTGTGTAGAATCTCGTGAACGCTTCCCGATCCAATCTTCAATATGTGTTGAATCTCCTGATATGTAATTCGCCTATTGTCTTGGATTAAATTTTTCACTGCTAGCACGTTTTCTTCGGTAACAGCCGTCAAAGGGCGACCGCTTCTTTCGTCATCCCCCAAAGTTGGTCGACCGCGCTTGAATTCGTTATACCAACGATACACGGTTGCCTTGGAAGGGCCTTCATCCATGAATGCCATTTGAAGCCTATCGTACGATTCATCCGGTTTCAGGCGACACTTGAAATCGTATAAAATCATAGCTCTAAAATGTTCCCGGCGCAGATCCATATTTCAGTGAGACACAATACTTTGAATTAACTCGCAAAAAATGTGGAGGGAAATTTTGAAATTGGAACTTACTTATTTTTACTTATAAATAATCATATTTTCGAAAAACATTATAACTGGCCAGTCTCCCATATATAAAAACTTTTTTTCGCAATACTTTCTGAGGGGCCTGGTATGTATGTATGTATATTATTTTAATCGTTTGTAATGGTTTTATAATTATACTTTTCTCTCTGACATTTTATTTTAACTATTAAATTATTGTTAATGATTGTTATTGTAAGTTTTTGTCATTTATTAATGTTTTTATTTTATTTTAATAAAAATTAATAGTATTGTTAAAGTCTTACTCTTTCACCGACACATTGTTTTTGTTGTTAATAAAATACTGTGTAAGAATCTAAGTACACAGTTTCTTCTTCTAATGGTTTTCATACACAAAAAAAATCTAAACATTAATTTGTTTGGCTAACTAAATTAGATACTTATACAACACATAAAACACCCCGCCTACCATTTTGTTCATATAAAATTGAAGAGCCAAGCAATGTACGATTTCGATTTGAATTTTTTTGGTTGAATGGTTAACTTATTACGTCGTAACATTCAGAACCAAGAACCACGCGAAGAACATTTTCATAATTATATTATGAGAATGTTATAGCAAGGTGCTTCTTTATTTTTTATACATATAATATCAATAATAAATATATGCCACTCAATGCCACCAACGTTAGCCTGAATATTACCACACCGTACTGACAAAATAAATAAAATATTGCAAGCAATACCGTTTTTTTGCACAAAGAGGCACTCAAAACCATTCCCATAACTATTCGAAAACACGTGCGTGATAAAGAACCTCTTTAGCTCTTTATTGGATAAAATACCGGTGAAAAGGAAAAGCAAAGAACCGTCACCCCACACAACGGGAAATAACAGTGTCTCCACTCTATTTCGATTGCTTTTTTCCGTTACACAAATGGCGAAATATTTAACGCTTCAGGAACGCGAGAAATAAAAACGAAACAACATCCAGCAAGCTTATCGTAATTCCGACAATCATAAATCAACATATATATCCAGATTTATATAAATCTCGAGGCTGTTTGAGTGACTGATTAGTAGATGTCTAATTCAAGGGGCCTTAGTTATAAAATCTCTGAGCTGTTTAGCAACTAACTATCAGATTCTTTTGATTTAAAATTCGACTCAGTATCAAAACGTTCTATTCGCAAAACGACCTATTGGCAAAATAGATAAGTATTATTGGCAATAGGACATTCAAGTATTATTACATGATAATACTTTAACGTACGAGTATATTTAAGTAAACAAAAGTATTTGTTCAATGTTAACCTTTGAACATCGAATCAGCACTTGGCCCGGCGACGACTACACGAGCGGCCTAGTTAAAATAATGACTGAGTTGCATCTTACACGCATGAAACACATACAACTTTGTATAATAGTGTGTATTAAGTTAAATTAGTATATAAGCTGTACATCTTGTAAAATAAAGCAGATTTGAATTTTATATTCTTGTCTCATTACCCCTCACTGTGGCCAAGACACCTTTAGCCTTCTCAGTCTCGTGAGTCTGCGAGCTGGCAGTGAGTTTATCCTTCCCGAACCTGGACATCCTGTCTACTATCCGTCTGTAACCTTAGGTCGCATGGTGCAGACATCCTGAACTTATTTATATATTTATATATCACTACTAGGTATATGGTAGGTTAGGGCTGTAGGGCTTATAGGGATTATAGTCGTAGGGACTGTTAGGCTTATAGGTTCAGTAGGCGCGTGACGTATCATATCCCTACATGTACTAACGCACCCTCAACAGTATTGCGACCTCACGTGACATCTGTTTGGAGTGGTTAGACATTTTGGTCCTTCGAGCATTTGAAATTTCTTTCAATCACGCGGTCCCCTTATTACTGTAGGAATTGACTTTGACAGACTTGACTATTGAGTTAGGTAAATAGGGCCGTTAGAGAAGTGGGAAAGAAGAGCACTATGGAGATACAGGAAGTTAACGAACTAATCAGGAGCCAGGAAGCGGATTACAGTGAGATCAAAAGGATAGTCTCAAACCTGAAAAAGGACTCGCCCACAAGGAAAACGGAAAAATACCTCAACGAACGGGAGAAAATATTAGACCAGGTTTTCCAGCGAGTTCAAGAAAACCACTTGAAACTACAAGATCAAGAGATCTTGTCAACTCATAAGTACATTACTACAAACTACTTTGGTAACATTAAGAAATGTTACGACGAAGGAATCAACTACCTCAGAAAATGTGAGGAAAGACTACAACACGTACAAAGTATTTATGAACCACGACTTCTAGACGAAGATGAAGACAAGGGGGTTGTCAGTAGCCCAAAACTGTTTATACAACTGTTCCGAATGTCACAGATATCCAAGAAAATATCTCAGGCTAAGGAATCCATTACTCAGGATAAGCCAATATGGCATTTACAGACACTATTACAAACCTTACAAAAACAATGGCTAGAAATTGAAGAGACGCACATCGAATTACTGATGGCTGAAAGCACACTGGACAATAGCTATTTCAAGGATAATTGTTTCGAGAATACACAGACAGATTATGACATTATCATAAATTTGTTAGAAGCAAGAATAATCCAAAACTCGGGTGAAAAAGCTATGTCGACAAAATCGTCAGTAAAACTTCCACGAATAAATATTCCCATATTTGTGGGAAACTATGACTCTTGGTACACATTCCAAGATTTATTTAAAAAAATAATTCACGAAGATAACACAATTTCTTCTACAGAGAAAATGCAGTATCTTAAAACACACGTAAAAGGCGACGCAGCAAGATTAATACGTCACTTAACAATTAGCGAAATAAATTACGAAACAGCTTGGAAATTGCTTACGCAGAGATATGAAGACGAGCGCATGATTACTACTAAGTTTATTGACAAATTATTAGATTTACCTAAAATGCAACGAGCAAACGCGGTACAATTACGAGACATGCACGACACTATAAATGAATGTCTTGAGGCACTGAAAAATCAAGGCATAAATACACCATCTTGGGGCCCTCTATTGATAAGAATAGTCAGTAGAAAATGGGACGAGGAAACAAATACCATGTATGAAGACCAATTACAAAACAGGAATAAATTACAATCCTTCGACGAGATGATGAAATTCATGGAAAACCGTTTCAGTTGTCTTAAGTCATTTGACGGGTCGTTATCACATACTAATGGTCAACAATCACGTAATAAACAAACATCGGAAAAATATAAACGCTGTTGGCATTGTCAAAGTATGGATCATAGTATTCATTCTTGCCCTAGTTTCAAAGAGTTATGCGTCAGCGACCGATACAAAGCCGTCACGGAAAAAAGAATGTGCAAGCGTTGCTTAAATCACGATGATCGGAAACAGTGTGTGAGTGCAGTTTACAAACAATGCGATATTTGTCAACATAAGGGGCACAACACATTATTACACCAATCTAAACCGTTTCAAAATAGTAATAACGCCAAAAAATACACAACAAAAAATGTAGGAATAGAGAAGCCTCAAAATATAACAACGTCGAATTTATCGGCAACAAATACCAACACTAAAAATACAACTTTACTCGCTACCGCTATAGTAAAAACTACCTCTTATGACGGGATGCCGCAGTTGTTGAGAGTGTTATGTGATCAAGGATCAGAAGCTTCATTTTGCACTGAAGAAGTGGCACAACTGCTGGCTTACCCACGTCAAAAAATCCGAGCCGAAATAAAAGGAATCGGAGATGAAAAACCAAAAACATCAAACCATACAATCAACATTACTTTACAACCAAGGTACTCTAGCGATTATAAACTGCCAGTAACGCTAATAATACTACCAAAACTAACAAGTTCATTACCAAGGCATGACTTAAAACAATTACAAGAAAAAATCTTGGATAATGCGCTGATAGCTGACCCAACTTATTATAAAAAGGGACCAATTGATATAATATTAGGTGCCCAAGACCATAGCAAAATACTACTACAGGGTTTCGAAAGACTACGGGACGGAATTATCGCTCAAAACACACAGTTAGGGTGGATTTTATCCGGATTTTATCCCGATGACACGAATAGTGGAGCCAAAATACTGAGTATGGTGGCTTGCACTGAAGAGGTACGACAACTTACGAAATTTTGGGAATTAGAAGAAATTCCACAAAACCACAAACTCACACAGGACGACCAGGCCTGTGAAAACTACTATAAAGAAACAACGATAAGAAACCTAGATGGAACATACACGGTACGACTTCCGTTTAAGGATACAAACTTAAACTTAAACATAAACGGCGAATCGCGCAAAAAGGCCGCTGCTCGCCTCTTACAACTAGAACGACAGTTCGCAAAAAATGAAAATTTAAGACACCAATACATTGAATTTATGAACGAATATTTACGTATGGGTCATATGAGAAAAGTAGATACAAAAAACTACAACTTAGGAAAATACTACATACCACATCAGGCAGTAATTAAGGAAGACTCACTTACTACGAAGTTACGCGTGGTTTTTGATGCGAGCAGCAAAAGCAGCACAAAAATAAGCCTTAACGACAATATGTATAAAGGTCCACGACTACAACAAGATTTATCCACTATACTGCTACGATGGCGAAAACATAAGTTTGCCTTCATGGCGGATATTATGAAAATGTACAGGTTCATAAAAATTAATGATTTAGACTTCGCACATCAAAGAATATTATGGAGACTTTCTCCCAAACAAGCAATTAGTGAATATGAACTTACAACAGTTACATACGGTACAACTAGCGCACCTTATCTTGCGGTACGAACACTACAACAACTTGCCATAGACGAAAAAGATAATTACCCAATGGCGAGTCAAGCTACATTACAAGATTTCTACGTGGATGATATTTTGTCTGGAGATTCCCAGGAAAGCACAGCAAAAGAACTTCAAAGTCAGCTAATATCCATGTTAAACAAGGGTGGCTTTAAACTTAGAAAATGGTCGTCAAACAGTTCAGAGCTCCTCGAAAATATACCTGCGGAAGACAAAGACGATCAACTACTCAAGCTACCATTAGACGAGTCCAGGAAGTCATTAGGCATTTCATGGTCACCACGGGAAGACAGTTTTTATTTTCAAATAACAATAATGGAAAAAGAAAAACCAACAAAAAGATGGATTATGTCAGAAGTAGCGAAAATATTCGATCCCCTGGGTTGGTTAGCACCAATTATAATTAAATTGAAGCTGCTTATACAAGAACTGTGGACTAACGAGATAGGATGGGATCAACCTGTTGATAACATACTCCAGAAAAAATGGATTGAAGTACAAAAACACCTTAAAAGTATAGAAAAAATAAAAATTCCGCGGTGGTGTCACATAACTGATAGCACAGAGAATGAACTATATGGTTTCAGCGACGCGTCCGAGAAAGCTTACGGAGCGGTCGTATATAGCCGTGTAAAAATCAATAACAACTACTACATTACATTATTACAAGCAAAATCAAAAGTGGCACCGAAGAAACAAAAGACTACTCTACCTCGTCTCGAGTTATGTGCAGCACTCCTACTAGCCAGTTTGATCGAAAAAGTTAAAGAAGCGCTCAATTGTAAGAATATCACGATATCTTGTTGGACGGATTCCATGATCACCTTAGGCTGGATAAGAGGAGAGCCTGGACGCTGGCAAACTTTCGTAGCTAATCGGGTATCACAAATTAGACAACTTGTACCGAACGCAGAGTGGAACCATGTAATATCTGCTGATAACCCAGCTGATATCATTTCAAGAGGCCTTGAGCCGGAAAAACTTGTTAACTATTCCTTATGGTGGAATGGTCCACTATGGTTAAAAACCGATCAGATACCCACCACGAGACGTATGCCACAGCCGACTGAGGAAATCAAAAAGTGTCACACAGTTACAAGTGTTACAACTGAGATAGAAAAGAACGATATCTGGAATAGATTTTCCAGTTTAAATAAAATGTTAAGGGTGTTATCTTACTGCTATAGATTTGCAAACAAGCAAACAATAAATAAACCAATTTCTTGCGTTGAATTAAAAAAGGTAACAAAACGAATAATTCTGAAAATACAACAACAGGAATTCGAAGAAGAATTGAAAACTATACAAAGAGGACAGCCTATGAAGAAAAATAAAAAGCTATCCACTTTAGATCCATTTATAGACGAGGATGGATTACTAAGAGTAGGAGGCAGGTTACAAAACTCTGGATTGCCTTACAACCAGAAACATCCAATACTGTTACCATACAACCATCATGTAACGTCACTAATTATACAAGACGCACATTTAAAAACGTTGCATGGAGGCAACAAATTAACATTAGCTTATTTACGACAAACATACTGGATCATTAATGGAAAAAGAAAAGTGAAGAGCGTTATTAACAAATGTGTGAAGTGCATACGATACAAAGCAGACACAAACTCGCAAAAAATGGGAATCCTACCAAAAGTACGAGTGACGGAATCATATCCATTCAGTCATACTGGAGTGGATTATGCAGGTCCAATACAAACCAGAACTATGAAAGGAAGAGGTCACAAGTCTTACAAGTCATACATTGCTGTCTTTGTATGCCTAGCAACAAAAGCAATACACCTAGAATTGGTGGGAGATTTGACAACAGAAACATTTATCGCTGCACTACGCAGATTCATGGCACGTAGAGGTCATGTGTCACACATGTATGTTGGCTGCACATTTCGTAGGTGCAGCCAACTTCTTACATCAAGAAATATTACAAATCACGCAATCGCCGCAATTCCAAAGCGCAATAACAAACATAGGAACTGAGTGGCATTTTATTCCTCCGTCATCTCCACATTTCGGTGGCATTTGGGAAGCTGGCGTAAAGTCAGTGAAACATCATTTACGACGAGTAATCGGAGATACGACTCTAACATACGAGGAAATGACCACCTTACTACACCAAATTGAAGCGTGTTTGAATTCAAGACCATTGTGTGCGCAAACCGAAGATGTTAATGACAACACTATACTAACTCCAAGTCATTTTCTTATTGGCCGAGAAGCAGTAGGAACACCAGATCCGATGGAAAACATTAATACTGACTTAATTAATAGATGGAAACAGATACAAAAGATGAAAAAAGATTTTTGGAACAGTTGGACAAAAGACTATCTACATCAACTTCAGCAAAGATACAAGTGGAAACAAGCACATGAAAATGCTAAAATTGGAACTGTAATACTAGTAAAAGATGACAATATAAAACCAAGTAAATGGCCGTTGGCAAAAATCACAGAAGTCCACCCGGGAAATGATGGGGTAGTTAGAGTGGTAACAATTAAAAATCAACAGGAGCTGAACAGAAGAGATCAATTCATACATTGATCCCGCTCCCTGTAAACGAAAACAAAGAAAATGGTACAACGAGTAAAGACATACAAACGGCTACACAATGTAACATATCAACAGCTACCACAAACAGAAGAGGTATACGATCACCGAAAAATTTGGATAAAGGATTTACTATTACAAACAATACTTGTTTTATTAATTGGCACCATATCAAGTACGCCTACATACACATTAAAAAATATAGATCCAGGATTGTATGTGGAAAAAATAGGAACTGCAACTATCAATCGAGGAATGTTTAGAATTGAAACAGACTACGAGAAAGAAAGTTTAGAACTAGACCAAGGAAAGATTGAAAAAATAACGTCACAATTCCAACAATTTTGCATAAATACGCAAAAAATCATGTACGAAACGCATTGCAACGAATTTTATCACCATTTAAACGAAGAAAAAACAAAGTTTAAGACAACAAAAGGATACCTAACAGAAATAAGAAATAATAGGAAGAAAAGAGGTGTATTAGGTCAACTCTTAACATCGGTGTTTGGAGTTAATGACGAAGTATACAGAGACATAGATACATTAAATAACAACCAGCAGAAACTTATTGATGCTGCCAACCATCAAACAAAAATAATGATATCTACAATCACAACTGTAAACCAAACTGAAGAGCAAATCAAAAAAAAGCTAGATAAATTCCAAGCAAAACTAAATGAAGCAATATTATTTATGAATCAGAACAATGTTTGGTATAAAAAGATTGACAACAACCACGTTAAAATACAAGTAATGCAAGCCTATGAGTTAGCAAACAATTTCATCAATGAAATAATGGATTACTATACAGGTTTACTTGAAATTTATTTACAAAAAGCAAGTGTATATAGCATATTAACACCAACACATGTCAGCAACATAATAAAAACGGCTAATCAAAAGTTACCATCAAACTTAAAAATCATTCAGGATCAAATAATACAGACTGAGATGAATGTAAATACTACTCACATAAGAGTATATGCTCACTTTCCAATACACGACGTAACAAAGTATACACTCATACATGTCACGCCTATTCCAGAGAGGAAAACTGATGGATCGTTCGAGTGCTTCTCTATTCAGCAGACTTTCATGGGGTTCGACTACAACAACGAGCGTTACTTTGAACTGAGTCAAGAAGAATTTAAAGATTGTCTACATAGCAATACAGAATTTGTCTGCTATCCTGTAGCTGTCAAGAACATGCAATTAAATAAAAATTGCATAGTTGATCAACTTTTTAGAACTGAGAACTACACACAAACTCAATGCACGTCAGAAATCTACAAAATGTCGACAGATATTGTATGGAAGCAATTATTCATGCAAAACACTTGGCTCTTCGTAACGACAAAACCAGTAGCCATATCGATTGTGTGTGACGGACAAAGACAAGAAATAACGATTCACGATGTTGGAGTTCTACATATCGCCGAGAATTGCGTTATTAAAACACTTAAAAACATACTTGCTGCAAAAAGAACAACGACTGTGACAGTGCTAGCTTCTTATTCTAAAACAACGAATTTCTCCATTAATACGCAGATTTTACAAACAAACATTAAAGATATATCGAAAGAAGAAGTAGTGTTAGACAGGACAAAAGGAATTTTGACCATTTAGTCACATCTGAAACTAGCTTACAGACTCAACTAGATAACACAATTTGGAAACAGTTACAGTCTCATACAGACATAGCTAGCATCAGTACTTCACTCATAATCATAACTTTAGCATTTGTTTTAATTTATTTTGGTCCACAGGTGTTGAATCGACTTAGAGCCGTCATTACTGCGAGAAGAAACACTGCGCCACCTGCTCAATTGCCCTCGATCGTCAGCAACATACCACACACGCAACTAACAGAGCAGCCGTACGGCATACCACGCAGGGTGCCCACTCGAGCACAGCAAACTGGAGAAGGCCAGGCCAGACCATACGAAACCATTGAGCTGTACCAACTACGGTCCTGTCCCTGAGGAGTCGCCAGAATGTTCAATGTTAACCTTTGAACATCGAATCAGCACTTGGCCCGGCGACGACTACACGAGCGGCCTAGTTAAAATAATGACTGAGTTGCATCTTACACGCATGAAACACATACAACTTTGTATAATAGTGTGTATTAAGTTAAATTAGTATATAAGCTGTACATCTTGTAAAATAAAGCAGATTTGAATTTTATATTCTTGTCTCATTACCCCTCACTGTGGCCAAGACACCTTTAGCCTTCTCAGTCTCGTGAGTCTGCGAGCTGGCAGTGAGTTTATCCTTCCCGAACCTGGACATCCTGTCTACTATCCGTCTGTAACCTTAGGTCGCATGGTGCAGACATCCTGAACTTATTTATATATTTATATATCACTACTAGGTATATGGTAGGTTAGGGCTGTAGGGCTTATAGGGATTATAGTCGTAGGGACTGTTAGGCTTATAGGTTCAGTAGGCGCGTGACGTATCATATCCCTACATGTACTAACGCACCCTCAACAGTATTGCGACCTCACGTGACATCTGTTTGGAGTGGTTAGACAGTATTATTAAAAACTGAAGAAATTCTGTTGATTTTCGTCATGGCTCGGAATGGGAGTGGAGCAGACGCTCGTGGAAAAGAAAGTTATTTTTCGTTTGCATATAATATTTGAGGCGTGCCCTCGATTTCCATTAAATCCCATCATTAGATCTTGGCCTGATGACCATGAATCCATCCATTATTTGGCAACGACACTACCAGCCGCACTACCAGTAGTGTCGTTGCCAATTAACGACCCTTCCAAGCCTTTTTAGCCTTTCACTACCTGGGAAATATACTCTTTCAAACAAAAGAAAGAATAATTTTCCAAATTGGTCCAGGCGTCTTTGAGTAATCGGGGAACATTTATAAAGATTCCGACGAATTGTGAACCTGCTCATTTCTTGAAGTCAGTTAAAAAGGTTCTGTAAGGTCATGTGTCCTGATTTGATAAATAGAAGAATTTGTAAAGTAGCGAAGGTTAAAACGATCCGATTGTACGACACTCAGCATTCACTCCAGTATTTGCGGTTTAATTTATTTGCCAATCATTAATATTGTTCACCGAAATTAATAGTTGGTCACCAAAGATTGATTGAAAGTCCACAGTTAAATGTTTCAACCACTATTGTGGAATTGATACTAAAATAACAAACAAAATTTAACAGAAATTGGCATGTGGACTATTACCGGGAAAAAAATAGGGATACTTTTAATTCCGGAAAAATAAAATTTTTACTCGTGGCTGGAGACAAGACCAGCTAGCCCAAAGAAGCGTAACGGAAATTTTAATGGTTATTTTTTAAATCGAACTCGATCAGAATATCAATTTCGAAGGCAGAGCTTTTTTTAATGAACAATGCAAAGTTGAGTAGGAGGGCTTCGTACAAATTTATAATATCATCTCCGGCAGTTAAAAGGTCCCTGGGGGAGTTAGTGGCAATCACTCAAATTATCCTCGTGTAAATGCTGATTGGATGAGTTTGCAATCACGTTGTGACAGCGTTTACAGGTATTATGATTGCGTAAATTGTAACGGAAAACTATCACTGACGTTTTGGATTTTAGTTGGAAAAACTTTTTATAAATAATATATAATTATATAAAGCCCTATGAAAGAGCACTTGAGCGGAGCGAGGCAGCGGAGCGGAGATGCGGAGCGGAGTTGCGGACTGTATTTGTCCATAGATGCGGAGTTAGGTAGCGAAGCGAGAGGAACAATTGTAGAGGGGAATAGTGGCGTGGAGTAGCTGAGCGGAGTGTCAGAGTGGAGTAGCGGCACAATCCAACCTCCTCAGCCCCTGTCGCGCCAGAACTGATGCTCGACACACCAATACCTACGCGTTCCTCGTCGCCTCCTGCGATGGAGGGCGTTGAGGATCTGGTGAAGAAGGTGACTACCATGGTGATAACGAAGGTGGAGGAAACCTCAGATCCAACACGAGATCCCCCCTCACCCGGGTTAACATCGGACGAGGACTGCTTTCCAGCGGGGGAGGGGAGGGAGGAGAATGACAACAGCCTCTGCTCTTCTCCCTTGCGGGACATGTAGGACCCTACAGACCAATCTCCAGCACAGCAGCATAGGGCCGGCATGAATATGTGGTCTTGCGAACATCGGGGGTAAGTAGCTGCTTGACAACTCCGTAAGTTACCCAAGAATTTGCATATTTGTTTCGAAACATGTACCTAACCTACTAATTAACGAATTTTGTTCAAGAGACCTTACAGCAACATGGCTTTCCAGAACAGACCAGCAACTCCTGGACATCGTACTAGCCTCGGCATACCTGCCAGGCGACGAGGACGTGCCTCTGCCTGAGCTCGCCTCAATGGTGGAGTACTGTGAAAAGGAGAAACTGGAGCTAATCATCGCACCAGACTCCCACGCGCATCACACGCTTTGGGGTAATGTCAAAACCAACTACCGAGGTGAGGAAATGCTTGACTTTATTCTTAAGTATAATCTTGGATTACTTAACAAAGGCTCAGAACCTACATTCATCAACGCAAGATCACAAACAATAATAGACCTAACAATAGCAACCATAGGCATAGCTAACACCACCCAGGACTGGCAGGTCTCCAACGAGATATCATGCTCAGATCACAGATGGATCCGGTACACCATCAACCTTAACCTACCTAAACCACAGCCCAGAATGTTGCCTCGAAACACAGACCAGTCTAAGTTCTTAAGGCTTGTCAAAGCCGAGTTACGAAAAGTACCTTCTTAACCGGCTGAAATACCTGTAACCAACTTAGACGAACTTGTAAACAACATCACATCCATCCTTTTATCCAGCTATGAACAGTCTTGCTCCCTCACCATATCTAGGCAGATCAGTTATATATTTTTGAAATCACCTCTTAAAACCCTTTATTTTGATACCCCACAAGATGGGTTGGGAAGAAAAAAAAAATTTGGGCTCTCACAATATGGCACCCAAAATCCGCCATTTTTCTATTATCCAATTTTAATGTAGCCTATGACAGTCGCAGGGTTAAGACGCATCGATTGACGTATGAATCATCAAAATCGGCCAACGCGTTTGGGTTCTGGAATGCCTTATAGGAACAAACATACATACATACATACATACATACATAGACTGATAAACACATTACCCTCCTTCGGCAGTCGGGTAAAATGGGGGCTCTCTCCGAAGATCACGCTGTGGCTATACACAGCGGTGATCAGGTCAATGTTGCGCTCTGGTTTGGTGGACAAGGACAGAACTGTCTACCACCATTGCCAGACTCCAAAGGTTCCAGAGACTAGCCTGTTCAGCTATCACCGGCTGCATGAAGACCACCCCGACAGCAGCCATGGAGATAGCCCTACAGTTAACTCCTCTTGACCTATACATACAGCAGCAGGCAGCGCTAGCTGCCATCAGGCTGTTGCATCTCGCCATATGGGGCAAGAATCTCACCAGCCCACACGCAGAATCCCTGGACCGGGCGATTCGGTACCAACCCCTCATCGCTGCCCCGTGTGATAAAACAACCTATATTTAACAAAAACTATAGCATACAAACTGAAGAGGAATATAGAGATCAGTCTGGAGACAACAGGAGCTCAACAGACAACGGTTCAGGTGCTGGCGTACATTCCCTTGACTTCAACATTGACTTTCACTTACCGCTAAGCACACACAGTTCAATCTTTCAATGCGAATGTGTTGCCCTAACACAAGCCGCTACTGCTGTAAAGCTCTTAGGTATCCATAACTATGGAATTAGATTCCTATCCGATAGTCTGGCAGTGCTCAAAGCCCTAGAAAACAAACAAACCAATAGCAAACTTATTTTTGAATGCCACCTTGCCCTGGAGAGTATATTGACATCCAATCGAATCACCCTACAGTGGATTAAGCGACATAGTGGGTCTTTAGGCAATGATGCCACTTGCAAGGAGAGGTTCTGAGATGATAGTGCTAGGCCCATACCCACTTCTCCCCCTACCTTTCTCACAAATTCGTGCATGGATCCGCCAAAGATCAACCGAACTGCATAACAACAGATGGTCACGGGCTACAGACTGTAGACAGTCAAAAACGGCCTTACCGAATGTAAACCCGCGATTAACCAAAACACTTCTTAGCATAAGTAGAAATAACCTCAGAATAATCATAGGGACAATTATGGGTCATAGCCATCTTAATAAAACATATTTTTAACACAGGCGCCACAGACAGTCAACTTTGCAGGGGCTGTTTTAACGCCGAGGAATCAGCTGCCCACGTCATCCTGGACGGTTTCCTTTTCCATTGGTTTCCCAACGTGAAGAAATCCTCGTAACGGTGAGGTCGCTCCGCTAGACCTGTGAAGCCCCCAGGAAGCTTTTGTGCTTTTGGACGGAGCTGGACTGGCTACTTTAGCCGGAAACCCCACGCACAACGGACCAAATGGGAGCCTAAGCGCGGACAAGGGATTCCCTCTTCTATTCTTTTATATTCCCTCGGGAAAACAAAACACATTTCACGCGGGCGAACCTAGTTCTAGATATAAAGAATCTTCATTATACACCACAAAAACTATTTTTTTTTTACCCGACTGGGTTATGTGTTTGGCGCGTATCTTGTATGTATGTAAGTTTGTATGTATGTAATATTCTTTATTACCTCATATCTTTTAAACCACTTGACCGAATTATATAATTAAGATATTGATAGATAAGTCTTTACCGCCCAAGTGTTCTAAGAAAGGTGAAGTTCTAATAAAACAAACATGGCGGATTTTAATAATTTTATTTTTTATTGACACACACACAAGTTACAACAAAGAAAAATTTTGCACAACGAGATGATTATGATAAACTTGTAACAAAATTGAAGTGGCAATGGGCCCCAAACTAGGCACAGCCTGTATCTTGGAGGCCCAGAGATTGAGAGTAGGCAGATGGAGTGTTCAATGTTACACAGCACAAAGTTATTAATTGGATATTAAAAACAAAATTTAAATTAATTGAAATAATAATAAAAGAAAATAATAATAGCAGGCAAAACCAATAATTACAATAATGGTTATAATGAAATGAATAACATTAGTCAAATACAATATGCATCTTAAGAAAAAAAAAAAAAAAATATTAGAATCAGATTAACTAATAGTAATTGAAATTAAGTTTATGATTTTATAAATTTCATAGATAGATTAACATCAAAAGTCAATAAGTAGGGATCAACAATATCAATTAGTGATCAACAAATCAATAATAAAAAATAATAAAAAAAAGATGAGTAAGCATCAATCAGTCAAACATAGGAGTAAGTGGAAGGATGTGGAGAGAGTGTAAAGTTATGGTGTGTGTGCGTGAGAGAATGTTGGACACGGGCAGGACAGGGATATGTGCAGTCTTGGTGAGGGTATGTGTCCAGGTGCTGGTCACCTCATCGGGCATAAAACCAATTCAGTATCTTCATACGTCAGCTCTTGAAGCCATCTCTTCAATATAGGCTTGGCTTCAAAAGTGTTTCCGGGGACCGATAGAGTGGATTTATTAATTAGATTAAAGACTCTTATCGGGAGAAAGAGGCCGAATCGAGTGGCAAAAGTTGTTCTTACACTTGGGATTGCCAGTCTGTCAGCTCCGACCCTTCCTCTTTGGGTGTAAGTAAATTGTCTCCCCAGCACGGTGACCAGACCTAGAAGGGACCTCAGTATATACAATTGTCGGACGCCCAGGACACCCGCTTCTCTGTAGAGCATGTCAGTTGAGTAGCGCCGCGGTTTGCCAAGCATGACTTTTAGAACAGCTCGTTGAGCACGTTCAAGTTCTAGCAAATAAGACTTAGCCGCGCTACCCCAGATGCCTGCACAGTACTGTAACAGCGATTGACACAGGGCTAGGTAGACCTTTCTGCATAAGTCTTTCGGGGCACTGGCCCGCAGGGACTTTATGACGTAGACAAATTTGCGGATTCTTTTTGAGAGCATGGAGATATGCTCTCTAAAGGACAAATTTTGGTCGATCACAATACCCAAGTACTTGGTAGTTTTGACTTTATCTATGAAATGGCAGGAACAGTTATTGGCATGACAGTGGATGCTGTGGATTTTTATTTTGTTTATGTCCGGACGGCTAGAACGACTGATGTGGAACGTCATGAAATTCGTTTTTTCAACGTTTAGGGTGAGTAAGTTTTTGTCAAGCCAGTCACTTATGGTGCGCATGCCATCCTCTGCAGCATCCATGGTATCCATCCATGTATCACCGTAGAATAGGACCGCTGTGTCATCTGCGTAACATATCATCTCTGACTGTGGGATGTTTAGCCTGAGTATGTCATCCATGTACACGGTGAATAATGTCGGGCCCAGAACACTGCCCTGCGGCACCCCAAAAACGACTGGCAGGCTTTCGCTGACACTATCTCCGATAGCAACATACTGCTGCCTGTCGGACAAGTAGCTACTAAACCATTCCCGGGCAGTGCCTCTTACGCCAAGACATTCTAACTTTTTAAGTAACATTGAAATAGATACTGTGTCAAATGCCTTGGCCAGGTCAAGGAAGACCCCAATTGACCGTAGCCCCTGATCGATTCTTGAGGAGACAGTGTCAGTCAAAAGCCCCACAGCCTGCTCTGTGGACCTCCCACGTCTAAAGCCATATTGGCGTCCGGAAAGTAGGCCGTGTTTTTCCAGAAAACTGATGAGGCGGTTTTTTACGAGTTTCTCCAAGATCTTTGACGTGACACATAGCAGAGAGATGGGTCTGTAGTTGTCCGGACAGTTTTTAGCACCTTTTTTGTGAATCGGCGTTATAGCCGCGATCTTCCAAGGGTCAGGAAAAGTACCCGTCGACATACTCAGGTTACAGATGTGCGTTAAAGGCTCTAGTATAAAAGGTTTAATATGCTTAAGAAGTAATGGACGGATCCCGTCTGACCCTGGTGCGCTGTCGTCTTTTAAATCAGAGATCAGACTGCTTATTTCTCGGCTATCGGTTGGATGTAAGAAAAGAGAGTTATTGGAACGGCTCTCGAGAGAAGCTTCACTGCAGAGTTTGCTCTCCGTAGTCTGAAGTTTGTTTAAAATTGTATGTGCCAAGCGCTTACCTACTGAGACGAAGTGACTGTTGCAGTTATTGATTGATGATGCGCTATCTGCGCCAGCGTTTAGTAGTTCCAGATTGTAATTTTTTTTTCCTGGGAATTCGCAAATGTCTTTGATGACCCGCCAGAGTTTTTTTGGTTGGCCACTGTGATTCTCTAACTCTTTTCTCTCATGCTCTGCCTTGCGTTTGTGAAGGATGTTATTACAAAAGTTTCTATATCGCGTGTATGCTCGTTTCAGCTCTAGGTTTAGTGGTTGCATTTTTACGTGAGCATGCAACGAATCACGATGGCGCATGCACCGAATCAGACCAGGGGTCACCCACTGTTTTAAGTTAAACTTGGAACGACTAATTTTGATTTTATCCGTGTGCCGTTTTATGGTGTCTGATATGATTTTATTGAACAGTAGCACGGCCTCGCCCACTTCGGTTTTGGTCATAACATCAGTCCAATCGACTCTGCCAATATCATCAGCAATCTTAGAGTAATCTATTTTCTGCATAATTCTGTTGCGCGGTGAGTTGCCAACTTTTACTTGGTTCGTGCATAAGATTACAAGGTCATGGTCTGTGATCGACGACTTGCAGACAAATCCCTGTGTTGGGCTTGTGCCTTTAGATTTGATAAAAGCATGGTCCAAGCAAGTACTCCCTCTGGTCGCTTCGGTAATAGTAGGAAGCAGTCCGTGTTCCGACAACAAACACTGATAGGCAATATGAGTGGCATTGGGGGTATTATCGAGAAGGTCTATATTCATGTCACCCGTCACAATAACGCAAGGACAGTCGTTCAGATTGGTCAAAGAGGTATCTAATGAGTTCAGGAATCTGTCGATGCTACGAAATGAAGGAGAGCGATATATCCCTAGCAGTGTAATATCCTTGTTGATTTTAGTCACAAGACAGTTGGCATCATCAAACTCCGGCTCACTAACGGAAACCGTCCAAGTATCCCTCACGTAAATGGTTACGCCGCCACTTTTATTGATAACTTTACGTGTGTGGAAACAGTTATATCCCGGTAGCTGATTAACAATGGAGTTATCGTTTAACCAGCATTCTGTTAACACTATAACATCGAATTGCGAGTTGATTCGGTGTAGCACCGTTACCAATTCAGGAAAGTTTTTCTGTAGGCTTCTTATGTTACACGTCAGCACCTTAAAGTCATGGACAACCAACAATTCCCCACACAGCTCTGGTTTATCAATAATGCGGCAAGATAATGTTAGTGTTTCGTCTATTTCGTCCGACAAGTCCACTTTATCCATAATCTAGCAGCAAAGGAGTATGATAACAATATAGTGTAGGGAAATTTAGTGCCGCATAAGTGAAAGTGGAAAGGGTTGGACTGGATTGAACTAGTTTGGAGATAGCTTTGCTGTATGCCTGGCACGACTGAGTTTTTGATTGATTGTCCAATTCAGAAGTCTGTTGGTTTTGTGAATCGTTGCTAGGATTTAGGGTGGCATTTTTGTGTGGGGTATGTGTGTGTATAAGTATTTTTGTGTATTCATTGACAGGCAAAGTGGAGAGTTTACAGTTACAAGGAACTTGACAGACCGTAGTATTATTATTTTTAATTACAAAAGATGATAATTTAGCACATATAATTTCAAGTATGCAGCATATTGTCACTTTACAAACATAAACTTTCAAATAAACGAAATATCCAACAATATTATCACATATAACTTGATGGCTTGCACAAAGATATAGGTCAGTTAGTAGCCGTTGGAAAGGGCAGTAGGGTCGTGGGTGCAGCGCCAGTAAGGTGGTCCAGATCTGTAATATTTTTAATCTGCCTCGCTGGCTTCCCCTCAGCCCGACGAACGAGAATCTGGCCTCTACTCGTCCAGCAAAATTTAAATCCAGCGGTCTTAGCTCGAGTTCTAGCTTCACGAAATAATACACGATTTGCTTTAGTCAGATGGTCATTGATGAAGATTTTTCTAGTTGGACCCTGAATTTCAATATCCTGGGATGAGAGGTTACGCCTTGTTTTAAATGCTTTGATTAATTCTTCCTTCTTTGCTCGCCGCAGAAGTTTGACTATAACCGGCCGGGCAGAGTCCGAGTCTGAATTAGTTGATGGGATCCTCTTCAAACCTGCACGGGCAACCCAGTCGATGTCGTCTATGGTTAGGTTGACACCAATCTTAGCTGCTGTGACCATCACAATATGATGCAGATTTTCTTTCGTAGTTTCACCAACTCCAATGATCTCTATTTCATTTCTCATGCCTGCCTGCGTCTGCTGGTTCAATTGGTCCTTTAATGAATCAATAATCTCATTCGTCGCAGCCACTTGATCATAGTTTTGTTCCAGTACAGCGATACGCTCCCCGTAGATGTCTAACCGGGCATTACATTTGTCCACCCCATCAAAGAGTTTTTTTAGAGTGGATTTAACCTCTGCCATATCCAAGCGCATAAGGCGAATTTCTGTGACCAGCTCAGAGAGTGACGCTGAGTCCTCAAGGTCACCCCGGCCAGGTGAGCTGATAGCCATGCGTTTATGTGCACGAGATTGTGTATTGACACTATTAACAAGCGAGACATTGAGCTCGGCAGTTGAAGTAGATGGGCGGGCAGGCGTGTTGTTACTGTCGGCCCGTGGCGCTTTAGAGCGGCAGGAAGGACAAAGCCAGCCAGCATTCTGCTTCGAGGAGTCATGCTTAACACAGATCTGGTGGTAATTCCCCTCACATTGGGTACAGTTTATTGATCTTTTAGTTGTGATATCCTGTTTACAAGCAGCACAAACTGAATTCATTTTAAACGAAAGTTAACGTTCGCGCTCGTAAACAAAGGCGGTGACTTAGTTTGCTAATGCGGCGGAGGTACACGCACAAAACTCGCAAGAAGTACGTGAGCGAGCAGCGCAGTAACAATTCGCATGTATAGGAGAACAGCGACGGCGATAGTGTTACAGATTGCCCGATCGGCGTATGCGATGACTCACCCGCAACAAACGGCTGATCCGAGTTTGCCGATGTTTTGGTTTCACTTATTACTGTGATATCTTCGGAAATCAATGTCCAGTTGTATTGAGCACTATCACATAGGAAAGAATTTTTCCTGAGCTTTACACTGATGTAACTTTTAATGATACATGTACACTTAATACTATTCTTTGAAATTGTTTAACACAGAGAACAAAAATTGTGCTGCGTACGCGAACAAATCGGGTGGGCGCCATATTGTGCGGGTCCCAATTTTTTTTTTTCCTTTCCCTTCGTATGGGGGTTCAATATCTATCGCTATCAAAATGAAGGGTTTTAAGAGGTGATTACCAAAATATATACCACTTATATGTTTAAAAGTAATTCGAAAAAGATAAATATAACTAAAAAGTTGTAAATAAAAAACAGTTAATTTAAAATTCAAAAACCCGACTGATTAAGAATCGAACTAAAAACCTGTTAACAAGAAACATCAAGCTGTGCAGTCGGAGGAAACATATTCGCAAACTGGCTGACCACCTGATCCTCCGACTGCACAGCATGATTTTTTCTTGGGGTTTTGAATTTTAAATTAACTTTTATTTTATTTTACTAAGCATTATGAAATTATTCTATTCGAATGCCCATCAGTCACTAAACCTGTTGCTCTGGTGCGGATATCTGAATTGAATATATTGTGGACAGATGAATACAGATTAAAACTAAGTCATGTGCGCACTGTTGTACCTTTCCAAAGGGATTAATCTACAAGAGGCAGCGGGTGTTTTGTTGGCATAGAGAACACAATTATTACATTGTTCCCGTTTTCTGAACACGTATTATTGGGTTTAATGGGCATGAAAGCACAAACGTAAAGGTAAAAAACAGGAAATTAGTTGGGTACGCTTGTTGACACTGGGGGATTTGGCAGGTGGCTTTGGTGCTTGACTATGCCATATTTGTTTGGGTTCCAACAAAGGATCTTATCTACAAATAGTATTTATTATAAACGCGAGAGTTTGTCTATATGCGAAATGGTGATACATATTTTGTTATTTTGCGATCGTTAAAGGTTATTTTTTCAATCAAATTCAAAGACACAGAGTAAACTAATATATACGGCAAATCAAAGAGGAGGTGGTTTTGAATTCGACTGTATGTTTTTGTATGTTTGTTACTCGATTACTCCGGCAATTATGAACTGAATTTGATGATTCTTCTTTGATTTGAAAGCGGGTGCTTCTCATTTGGTCCCATTTAAATTTGATCAATATCTGACGAGTATTTTTTAAGTTATCCTTAATAATGCGTATTTTAAAGGTAATCTAAGATACCGAACCTAAAAAAACAAAAAGAGAAAAAATTAAATTATAATAATTGCCGGCTACCAAAACAAAACACTAAAAAGCGAAAATTAACTTTCTTTTCGGAAGGCGGTGTCAAGAAACGAAGAAACGGAAACAGGAAAGTTATCTATTTCACTTTATAGTGTTTTTATTTGGAAGTCGGTTGTATTTTTTTTGTAAAAATTATTCTTCATGCAATCCGTTCTGTTAACTGTCCTACATCTCTTGTCACTGAGTATTTTTCTTTTTTATTTGTGATGGGTTTGCTCTTGACTCTAGTCTAGGTCAGAGGTGACAGAGACAGAGTCTACGATGGAGTGAGCTTACCCAGAAGAAGCCTGTTCACTCTAACTTTGAAGAGATTCGGGTTGAATGCGAGTATCATAATAAAATGTAATTATTATGAGAGAGACTCATTCAATTGTTTTCTAAATATAAATTAATTAATCATTGATTCGTTGAGTAGGTGTTATTTGTCAATGGTTTATTTATATTTTTCTGTTGATTATGTAAGCATAACATAATAATTATATTTAAAAAAAATAACACTATTAATCATTTACATTTTACTACTACTACAAAAAATAACTAAACGACATAATAATAATACTACGGCTGATACTGTCCTACTGCAAAACAAAAGTCTCTTCTCATACAGAGAAGTCACAACCATTAATCACCACACTTACTCAATGCGAGTTGGCGATTTCAAACTTATATTAACTTTAAGTATAGATTTCCTCACGACGATTTCCTTCACCTATATCAGCGATTTCAAAATAAACTCCAAAGTTTTATGAATTGATAAAGTCACGTTGGTACTTGCCTAGATTTGATCCCCCGATCTTCAGCTAAGAGCCGAAATCTTAGTCATCAGGCCACCACGACACCTACGCGTACATAATAATATGTTTCTAGGAACTACAAAATGCTACACTATAAATAAATAATTTTGGTAAGTCTCTATAGTCCAACATGTCCATTCTCATCTAAAAAACTGCCCCGTGTGTCAATAAAATACATAGTTGAGTTACTTTTATTGCTTTGGGGATACACCTTCATGACTTTTACTCAAGAGTGAAAAACGTGCTCATTTAATATTAAGGTACTAGCAAGTATGAACCTTATTTATAAAAACATTTTAACCATTTTAGTTCATATCTTCTTCTTCTTATTCCTTGTCTTAATTTCTGAAGATCGTGCTCGTTTTGCAAAGCTTTGAAAGAGTCAACGACCAGCTGCTTCCAATCCACCCTGTCTTCGACTCTTCTCAGGGCAGTGGTCACCGTGAGTACTGTAATGGGCCTGGTCTGGTCACTTCCACGTGGTCTTTTTCCATCCACATTTCCCACTATAACCAGATTTTCAATGTTGTCTGGCTGTGTCCGGGTAACGTGACCAAAGTAACTTAGTACTCGTTGGTAACGGGTCTACCTTTTATTGCAGAACTTTTTATGCCATTATATTATTATGCATAATAACGGATAGCATAAACATCATTTCGCAGAAAATCGTTTGGCATACACTCATTTATCATACATTCAAACTCATAATTTTGGAAGTCAGAATCATCTCTAAGCATAAATTTCAAATCGATAGTCATTAAAAGGCAGAACCATCACATCGCAGAAAGTTCACAGTCAGAATCGTCTTTTGGCATACAATTCAAATCCATATTAATTGAAATACTCATCTTTCACATTCCAGATAATGCATAGTTAGAGTAATTTTATATATTTTACCGTAATAAAAGATTGATTGAACACATTTTTTTGTGTTTTAATTCGCTGTATGAAGCATGCAACACTGCAAACAAGCATACACCATGCATGCAGCAAGCATGCAGCATGCAAACAAGCATACACCATGCATGCAGCAAGCATGCAGCATTCAAACAAGCATACAACATGCATTCAGCAAGCATGCAACATCCAAACAAGCATGCAAGTGAGCATGCAGCAAGCATACAACATGCAAGCAAGAATGCAAGTGAGCATGCAGCATGCAGCAGGCATGGTTTTTGTCACGGCTCCGGCGCTGCGGGGCTCCAGCGGTCCCACGCGAGCTTATCGTCGCAGATGGTTTTAACGCTCACCACCTGCTCCTCAGCTCGCAGGCCGCCTCGCCCCTACGCGCCTACGCGGGCTTAAATTACACTCTAGGGGTAGCGCAGACAAGACTACGTGGAGTCGGTTTTGCAGCGATTCATTTCTGTCACTATCTTTTGTAACACAACATAATGACTTTTTAAGACAGTATACAAATTTCAATTTGAGGTAAAATGCTATTTTATAGAAATGCCTAGTAAAATTATTCCAAATGAATTTCTGCCATCTTCATAATATGCCAAGTGAAATTATGCCAAATAAAATTCTGCCATCTTAAAAGTAAGCCATTGTATATTCGGACCGTCGGTGCTCCGTAGACCAATTCAAATTTGACCAATTGGTCAATGGGGAAAATGACATGTTTCCATCGTCCAATTACCAACTGGGCTATGGAGAACAATGGACGTAAACCAAAACTATGTTCCATTATAACATTATAACCCCGAGTTCACACCATTTTCCTATACTTTGGGTTCAAAGAAGCCTTTGTTATATTTTTTGGGTCACATCAAACTGAATTCAAAAATAAATAAAAAAAAACAAAGATCAAAATTTCTTTATCTTTTTTTTCTCAATAGGTCATTACGCGACACTTTCGAACGTCAAAAAAAAAGTATTAATAGTTGATTCGACCGTTGTAAATAAATACAATATAATGTTCGTTAGTTATAGTTAATTTAAATAAAATCTTCAATGAAAAGATAGAAAAGCATGTCATCATCATTATATCAGCCGGAAGACGTCCACTGCTGGACATAGTCCTCACTCAAGCGTCGCCATTTGATCGGTCCCGCGGATCCCCGCAACCTTCACCAGGTCCACCTGGTACTCGTAGGAGGCCATCAAATGCAACGTTTTCCGGTTCGCGGTCGTCACTGCAGTACCTTTCTACATAATCGGCCATCCGTTTTGCGAGCAATCTGCTCTGCCCACTGCTACTTAAGTTTGGCAATTCTTCGGGCTATGTTGGTAGCCCTGGTTCTCTTAAAAAGTATGTAAACTGTTTGAAATGGCCACTTCACCGAAAATTTTGTCATTATGTATGGTGTCAATTGGTTGCCAAATGACAGTATGTCTTCGGGATGAGGGTATTGTGAAGACTGTTGTCGCCAATTCTGGGATCCCAACGGACTCAATGAGATAGATGTTCACATTGATTTGTATTGTAATCTTTGTACAAATGAAAATGTTATGTCGTGATTATTCAGTAAATGATTATTGTTTCAAAAATTGATCTTGAATTTTTTTTTTAATACTTGTGTACAAAGCTTTACTATACTATTAAACTGGGCAGCGGGACATTTCTCAATTCTCCATAGCCCAGTTGATAATTGGACGATGGAAACATGTAATTTTCCCCATAGACCAATTGGTCAAATTTCAATTGGTCCATCGAGCACCGACGATTTGGACATAGAAACATTCGGCCAAACAATAATTATACAACAAAAAAAAATATGCCTTAAGAATATTCGTTTAAAGAAGATTATGCCAAGTGTGTTATGCCAAATAAATTTCGGAGTATCAAGATTCTGCCAGATAGAGGGAACCCGTTGGTAACAGATCGTGGAAACTGATTTTGATGTTCAACTGGTCGAGAATTTACTTATTCGTGCACTTGGCTGTCCATGGTATGCTCTCTCGTGATGTTTTCACCATATATGTTGAAAAGAAGAGGGGACAGAATATATCCTTGGCGTACTCCTTTAAAAAAGTCCCGACATACGTCCTATTAGTTCTTATAATAACGCCTAATAATATGACTACTTTATGATCATATATATACCTACGAACTTATTAGTCTGCCTAGCCTATTTCAACCATCTCAGGGTCGACGTCGAGTTTAACCGGATAAAGCTGAACACAATTTTTCATGGACTGCTTGTCTATCTGCAGACCAGGCTGAGATCCAGTCTTGGTACAGATACCCCCGGGCAAGACTAGAACTACGAACGAAAGAAGTGTGATAAAATGTTTTTTTCCAATTTCTCTCTTCTCAGAAACCCTATTCTGAAAAGTAATCATTCTTACTTAAAATGCGCAACAAAATGCTTGCTCTGTTTCGTCTTCTGTAGGCCTGAAAATAGAAACGCCCTTTTTATTATCGGGCTAGTACTAAACGACATTGATGTATTGGTCTCTAATGGTTGCAATCATAGCTGGCAAACGAGAATTTCGATTCATGATAGTGTTATTAGCCCTCTTTGTTGCGAACTATTCAATAGAAATAATAATAAAGGAATACAAAGGGAACCACACTCCGTTTGTCACAATGTTTTAAAGGTTTGCTTTGCTTTTAATGGTGTAGGTATTGTCAAAATTTAGTAAAGTGTTAGAGTATTTTGAGTCAAGAACGTGGTTATCAAAGTCTACTTTAATCACAGACATATAAGCTACTCTCTTATATGTCTCTGACTTTAATGCCAAAGTTTGATATGATCTGTAAATTGGCCGTCGACCAAAACTAGCAACTATGCGTAGGTACTACGTGCAAAGTACATACTACCTCTACTCGATCCCACATATTTTGTGTAGAAATCTGGGGCGTCTGGGGTCTTGTACCACCAGAAATCGAAAATAAATGCAATGTACACAATTTCAATGTCTTCTCTTATTGAAAGTGTGTTGTTAATCGTGTTCAATTTACTATTAATAATGTGACTTTGCTGGCCATAGCTTCACGTACGAGTTTTTAGTAAGAATATATAGCAATTTGCGACAATACTTGAAAGACTTTCGGCAAAAGCTTTACACTTAAGTGTTTAGTCGTTGGTCGCCATCCGCTTGCCTGTAAGACCGCCGAGCAAACAATATCAGTACAACAATAGGCTTCAGGAATGAAACTACAGCATCGCGTCGTTCACCGGCACAATTTTAACCCGAAGCAATGCACCAGGTATTGAGACGAGCCTCCGGATTGAAAAAAAATATTTCAATACAGTTGTTAAACATGGCGTACTTTCAGAGGTTATAATTATGATTCGAAAATTAAATCTCTTGCATTGGCCTCTTTCTGTTACGCGGTCCTGACTTTTGTTTACGAACTCGATCATTACTTTTGCAGTTGAGTTTTAAATGGATAAATCAATTTAAAAAAAAATAAGTAGCAAGGAGTTTTCATACATATAATAAAATGGGATATATTTTAAAAGAGGAAAAATGAATGAGTCTGTACGTAAGTATACGTATGGTTGTTTAATATATTTAATTACTAGTTTTAATTTAATTATTTTCACATAATTATTTGTCATAAATCGATTAGGCTGTATAGGCTGTTTTCGTAGTAAAAAAATATGTCCAGTTGCAAAAATGCGCCATTTTCAGAAAATTTAATTTTCTGTGTGATTAATTGTTTTTTGTCTTATTAATATGAGTTCAAGTACAAGTGATGAAATGGAATAAACTCCACCCGATATTTTATCTGAGGCGAAAACTGCGTAAGATCAAATTTTGCCCTCAAAATCTCGAGAAAGATGTATGGCGACTTACGATAATTTTATTTTATGGAAAAAACAAATGTAATTTTTTGATTTGTTTTACTATTTCCCACAACTGTATTGATATGCATGGAAAACTCTAAGTTAAAAAATACTCTTAAGGCATTGTAAAGAGGTTTGTTTGAATATCGAACTGCCACCATAAACAGAAACCAAACCAAAAAAATGGCGTGGTTTCAAAGAATTTGAAACAAAAGACGGTATTCGGGGCTGTGATTTTCAATCTCAACGCCCTTCTAACATCAACACTAACAGATTTTGCCTGTATTATAATAATGGCAAATGCACCAGACAAGTCATTGGAATAAATAAATTGGTGCTATTCCAAAGGAAATTGCTTAGTATCTAAAATTGCAAACTCCTGAACTCTACACAGACCATTGTTTTGGAAGAACATTGGCTACAACCTAGATTAAACGAAACCGTGCGTGGTGGCTGGAAGTCCGATGCAGTAGCGGAGGGCTACATTGAAAATTCAATGCAGAAAAAACATAAAATAAGTTGTCGTATTAAAGAGAACATTCATCAAAAACATCGTCGAATATTGTGGGTTTTGGACACCCTTTCCGCCCCAGCCATCGACATCAAAAAACGTCGCTATCCAAAATGACAAAAAATTTTCACGGCTGACCAGCCTGACGCGCGCTGTTATGGACGTATCGGGAGACTAGTCGCGGAGGGTAGCAGGATCCAAGGCTCGGTGTGCCGCTGGCAGAACACAGGTAGTTGGGGACCCAAGTAGTGTGCCAGCCTTTCGTGTTGCCACGCCAATTGTCACAACAGTCTCCGGACTAGTGCCCCAATGTTTTTATTTAGCCACAACCTTTTCACATAGGAAACTTTTTATCCCATACAATTATCCCGTATACTCATCATAGGATCATTTCTGACTTACAAGCAGGCGAAGCAGCTGACAAAAGCTAGTACATAATATCAAAAAGAAAAGTCCTGACTCACTGGCTGACTCATCAACCCAAGCGCCAACATCAGCCGCCCTTGAACTAATTATAATACATCAGATTTTTTTCGCTAGGGTTCCTTAGTTAATATAGAAGACAGGGAAAGGTCGGGTATTTCGAAATGCCACGAAATAGGGAATAAAAGAAACCCAAACTGCCATCTTGCTAAACTTAAGTGTCAGTGGACAGAGTACATTGCTTGCAGAACGGATGGCGGTTGGGCATAAAAGTTCTGGAGTGGCGACCGAGAACCGGCAGACGTTGCGTTGAAAGACCTTCCATTAGGTGGAGCTACGACTTGGTCAAGGCTGCGGGAGTCCGGTGGATGCGATACGCAAAGGACCGATCAGTGTGGCGACACTTGGGGTAGGCCTATGTCCAGCAGTAGACGTCTTTTAGCTGAAATTATGCAGGAATAAAGGATGGCAAGCGAATTCGTCAGCAAAGTTTTAGTCAGAACTAAAAGCTGAAATATTTCAACTGAGATTATTTCATTATTTTTTCTACTCTGGGTTATCAATCATACTCTTGTACAAAAGCTCACCTACTTTACTACCTATTTGTTCTAGTGCTTTTTGAGGTAGAAAAATGTCTACTATATCATCTAAGATGACAAAATACACACTAGTGTTCTTCAGAGGGAATATAATAGCTGTCAGTGGAACTTGTGAAATATGATCGGGGCCCGCACAGCCGGTGGTCGTAATCTATTCAACTGGTGAAAGAAATTGTACCTTTATCGTGGCGTTACGATCAGGATTTATCTCTAAACATATTTCTACTAAAACCACAACCTGCACATTGTCATTTTTGCGGCAATTGAACTTACTTACACATTGACTTATGATTTTGTATTACTTTATAAAGGTACCTCTTCGAAATCTAGTTATAACTAAACTTACTTAGAACTAGATTTCGAACAGGTACCACATAACTATGTATAAGCACAGATAATATAATACTAGCAGCCAGATGCCTCATCCCATAGAGAGAAACGGTGACGACTTAACTAGCATTTTTCGACAGACTAAAAGGCATATTTACTAAAAGTACATCGACCGCATCGTGGGAAGTTGGTCCATGTAAAACACTAGTACTCAGCTGAATCCAATTAGACTGGAAGCCGACCCCAACATAATTGGGAAAAGGCTAGGCAGATTGACATCGACCGCCTTCGGTTCCATCCCACGGCGATAGATGGTATTAGCAGTGACTTTAAAAAGCGTTTTCTCAGTTCGTGAATATTTTTTTCTTGAAATACAGTGACGATTTGTTTTATTGTATTTTTATACGCTTTTACAGTTTCATTGTACCACAACGTGTTACAATACAAATTTTAAAATCCAGTGGAAACCACTAATCAATCCAAACGAAAGTGGAAAGGAAAGGAAAGGAAAAATAAAATAAATAAATAAATTGGAAAGGATATTAAGGCCAAGTTTCTCAAATCTAAATTATCGCAGAATTAATGTGAACATTGTCAAGCACGCGTTATCTGCTGTGATTAGTTGAATGAATTTTCAACAGCCAATCACAACAGATAAAATCTTAATTTTACACAAAATTTGATAACAAATCGATGCATATCATGCCATCTACGGAAATTTATTTCTACCAATTTATTTTTCTATGTGTTAGGATCCCGTGTTATAACTGTCTATAACTCTCTTAACACATGGACAAATATAACATTATTTTGTAGAAAAACAGGAAATAAAAACCAAAAGAAGGTCTCTCGTACAAAAACAACTACATTCACCCGCAAATATTTTATATCTGACATCGTATTAAAATTGTTGATGCGGAAGCGATTCTGTTACGGCTGTTTGTAAGTCAATATAAAGTTATAATAAGTTTGATTTGCAATTAGGTGTATACTCATGTACTTGTTTGTGATGCCTACCTGGTTCATTTCCTTACTAATCAATATATAAGCGAATATCAGACTCTGGGCGGTTATTGATAAATTCCTGATGATAATAGCCAAACCCCAAATCCCCATTTTACCTAATTTTTTAATCGAACCCAGGGCTTCACGTTCAGAAGAATCGCTTGCAACCAAGCAGACACGTCATACTCAGCTTTCAAAATTTTGGAGATCTTAGTTGTATGGATGTTTCGTGGGTAGATAAATGATAACTCTATTTAGTCTGTCAGTGAAATTATCAAATAATATTGGAAAAGTATTTTTTACCCAAATGCCGAAGGAGGGTAATGTGTTTATCAGTCTATGTATGTGTGTACATTGTGCGATTTTGATGATTCTTACGTCAATCGATTCGTCTTAACGCTGCGAGTGTCACTGGCTTCATTAAAATAAAAGGTTTTAAGAGGTGATTTAAAAAATATGTAATACTTATATGTTTCAATTTACCTAGGTAATTTAAAAAAAAAAATAACTAAAGTTATAAATAAGAAAAGTTAATAAAAAAAAAATTAAAACCCGACTGCTTAAAAGCGAACTAAAAAGACGTAAATAAGAAGAAAATCATGCTGTGCAGTCGGAGGATACATCTGGTTTTGGTCAGCCAGCCCGCCAATATGTTTCCTCCGACTGGTTAGCTTGAGATGAATTCATGTTTCTCATCGCAGTGACGAATTTATGAAATAATTTTCAAAGACTTTTTGAATACCACCTCACAAAGTTTTAACAACATTAAAGACAATCTAAAAATACGTGGATCTAAATAGGCTTAGAGGCATTTTGACAAAGTTTTCAAAGTTATGCCAAGTCTTGGCTTTTCGGCTTTACTCTTTCAGCTGAACTTCAACTGGGGGGATCATAAAAGTTTTATTGTTTTTACAAGCTTTCATTTATCTTTCCTTGTTGTAGTATGGATATATGGGTCAAACTTGCAAATTAAATGTAAAACAGTTATCCCCATATTTTGATTAGATTGAGTTAAGATACGCTTTTGGTGTTGATGACAGTGCACGGTTATCCTAGCGACATAATTCGAATTCCAATATGGCGAACTCCAAAAGATGAGTATGATTGTATTAAGTGCACGCCTTAAATATGATGATGATGATGATGCTATCCAGCCGGTTTCGGGCACAGCGACCGCATTCGTTGGCTACTCAATGAGGTTGAGAGCTCTGATTTGCTGCTCTGTTATGAGCTCTCATGCGACTTGCATATCCACCCTTGGCTGAAAAACTCCGAGCACAAAGCGGACACGTCAGAACACCGTTGACTACGTGATAAATAGTAGCTGTTGGTGGTCTAGCTTTGAGGTCGTCGCGTTTCTGGTCCAATTCCGACCTCCTTCTATCTTCTTCACGCCTTCAATATAGGTATCAAATAAAAGGGTTTGCTTAAAGAAGTTAATACGAAAAGGCTTGCTTTTATTTAAACCCAACCGTGAAGTGTTTTTTTTATAATTCATTGTCATCATTGAAAAATTCATTGTCAAATTAACATTGAATATCGTGTTATGAAATGATAACTGTCCGTTGCTATGTCACTATATCTATCTAATACCTTTAAACGAGCAATTATTGTATATATATATATATAATCTGAATGTCGGAAACGGCTCCAACGATTTTCCTGAAATTTAGTATACCCTGCATACTAAATTTTAAAATTTTGGGAGCGATAAATCGATCTTGCTAGGTTTCACTTTTAGAAAACGTCGTGTTCTCTACTTTCACCCTAGTAGAGCTCAGTCACCCAGGTACTTAAGACTTATTTGTATAACGGTTTCCGCAACGCCTCGTCCAAGTGCGTATTTAGCGTACGGTATATAAAGACTTACCCCCGTTATTTTCTTTCCTTATTTTATTGGAGTGCTCTAGATGACAGGTGGCAAATAATTTCATTTATTTCTGTCTTTTTCCTATATGTACCTACCTAAGTAATGTAATTACTTTGCATACTTTTGTAAACATGGTGTAACAGAAAGGTAATAATTCAAAAAATGCATCTGCCCATGTCTGTACAACTTTCTCCAAGGAAGTCATTGTTGATTCTTAAAAAAAGTCAGTAGTAGTAGTCAGATGACGAAAACTTTGTATGAAAAATTCAAATATTTTCCTTGCAGAAAGTTTTGATTTACATTTACCGAGCAGAAGCGGTTTAAATAGAAAGAAAGAAAAGAAAAAGAAAATATGATCATTCCTCTTCATTACACCCTGTAGATTCTGTGTGCTGTGGAGTTTGTGCCGCAACTTCTTCTTCCCACTCACGTGCATGCACTTCTAAGGCGCCTTCCTCACCAGGTTGGTACCTTTTTTGTTTCTGTACCTAATCTGTAAAGATGTGCTCGCCTCAGGCACTTTCCTGACTGAGTCGTTTCGGTAGAGATTCTTTAACGAGCGCATACTCATAAACACAATTTCTGGCGTGTCATATTGTTATAATTATAATCATCATTTATTTAAAATGAAAACAAATGTTTCTGTCATGACTGTAAATAAACCGGTAGTATAAAAGCGAAGACTGATTGTAGTTGGGATGCAGATCGTGTCCTCATCTCAAACACATCATGAAGTGTTCAAGTCACCTCTTAGTGAAAACATACATTCTTATACATACTGGTAAGTGACAATGTTGTTAGTATTGGTAAGATAAGTTAAGTGCGCAACATAAAACGTGCAAAGAAACTACAACCAAGTACAAGGTAGCTTTCAAACAACGGGTTGCCGAATGAGTTACTTATGAGTAGGTACGGAGCATGTTCTTCTGGTGCAGATGATAGCAGAAGATTTTATCGACCAACATTGCAATATTTTTTCTAAGAACATTGATCGCGTACGGTTCCGTTTCGTTTGTAACGTCCATCCTATGCAAGAGTATGAAACGTGTTCTAAACAATAAGCTCCTGCCGTACCTAGAAGACAACGACATCGTTAGTGACCGCCAATACGGCTGCCGCCAAAATCGGTCCACTGGGGATCTAAATTTAGCATAAGCCATTCACGTCTGTAGTAAGGCCATTGAGAGGCACGGGTAAGCGCTTGCGTCTTCCTTGAGATCTCGAAGGCTTTCGATAGGGTGTGACATGTAAGCCTTATTGGTAAGCTTCCTTCCTTCGGTCTGCCTAGTGGTCTGTGTGATCGGTCCATCCGAGTGGTTATCGATGGCTGCTCATCCCGTCAGTTAGGTAGTAAGTCCCTCAGGGGTCGGTGCTCTCGGCATCAATGTTTTTACTGCACATTAATGACCTGCTAAAACCCGGAAACTTTGGGTACGCAGATGATAGCACGGTTGATGGGGGATACGGGTCTAGCGTACGGGCTACTGGGCCTCAGGTCCGGTGTCTCCGGGAGGCCATGGTTGAGCGCTTGAATCAGTCTCTGGAGGCATTCTCCAAATGGTTATGGTGAAAAGTCAGTTTCAGTGCTGCTTAGACCCCGGCGTGTCTTGTTCCGCAAAAAAGAGCCTATTCCAACCGGCTCCATCTTTCCGCGGTGTGACCGTTTTAATAACGGATCATCTTGCCTTTCTTGTTGTTACGTTAACATCGACCCTCAATTTTGGTCAATTTATTGAGGCAAAGGCTCAATTGGCTGCAAAAAGTTGGGGATCCTTGCAAAGGTGACACGGTACTTCACGCCTGAATAGCTGTTGAACTTGTATAAAGCACAAATTCAGAACTGCATGGAGTATTGCGGTCACCTCGATCTGCCAAATACCAACTTGATGCACTTGAGTCGATTGACAAACGGGCTAAGAGGCTTATCGGCAATGATACACCGATCGCCTCAAAGCGCCAGAGCCTTGAATATCGACGCCGAGTTTTTTATCGGTCACATTTCTGGGAGTGTGCGATGATACAATTTGATTCTGCCTAGCCCTTTCCATCATCGGACAATAAGACATACGGCAATGCGCCACCGGTAAGTGGATATCCCACCCATACGTTCAAAGCGTTTTGCGAATACTTTTATTTTGCGCATAGCTAATAGTAGTGGCATTCCCTGCCGGAGTCTTTGTTTCCTGATAGCTAAAACCTTGGGGTATTTAAGTCAAGAGTGAAAAGGTTATTTCTGGGTAAGCGTGCTTCACCGTCGAGCACATCATCGCTTACCTTCTGGAGAGATAGTGGTCAAACGCGAGACTATCGATAAAAAAAATACAGCAACGATTTTATATAGTTTTTTTTTTTGCACGTTCTTACAGTTTCATTGTATCAAAATGTGTTACAAAAAAAAAGGATCATGCGTCAATTTGAGCTCAGTGTCCAACAGAGTTATGACATATTCCATTGTAAAGGATTCTGTTCATACTTAAATTGTTACTATGGGCACCACCTTCAATTCCATTGCACCAAAAATATATGCACCAAAAGCCTACCCTACCTACCTAGGCTTTTGGTGCATATACCTACCTACCCTGCCTACCCTACCCTACCCAACTACCTAAAAAAAATGCAATGCAATGCAATGCTTAATATGAAAGTGACGGATAGTTGCGTTCCAGTGTTTAATCCCCTCAAACTATTAACTTTACCGGCTATGTACATTTTAGAAGCCGCTATTTTCGTTAAATGTAACATTAACCTTTTCACTGCAGTGTCAAAAGATAGAAAGAGGCCTTTAAGAAGTCAGTATAAATATCTACTTCATGTTGAGGGTTGTTATACTGCATTAAAGCAGTATAATAAAATACCTAACATAACTAAAAATTACACAATGAGAAGCTTTAAAAAGAAACTGACAGAATAATTAATTGCAAAATGCTACTATTCTGTAAATGAATTTCTTAATGACACTGACATTATTTTGTACTCATTATCTTGCTATTATTTAATTGACATTCTTACCTAATTATGACAATGTCCCAATTTACTAATTCTTTTCCTATTATATTGTACTAAGACATTTAAATTAATGTATTGTTATATGAATGCACCTCATAATATTATTGCATCTCATTAAATAATATTTGCATGGCTAATATATGGTAGATTGTACAAGGATCACCAATGTTTTAATTGTCACATCTTATTTACTGAACCTACAATCTATGCAAATAAACGTTTACTCTACTAATAATTTTTATTTATCATCGATAGTTTTCTCAGCGCATGGCTAAGAATGAATTTTACAGGCAACATTTTGCTACTTTGGGTTACACTATTGCAATTTTCATAAGGATCTCTAATTTTTTTGAAAATATTCTATAGTCTATGATACTCAGGAATAATGTAGCTTTCTACTGGTGAAATAAATTTCAAAATTGGTTCTGTAGATCCAGAGATTACCCCCTACAACGTCACAAACTCACAAACTTTACCTCTTTATTATATTAGTATAGACATATAGTAAATATAGTAGATATAGACGTATATATTCTAGTCAACAAAAATGAAATAGGACCAGATGCCATCGCTCAATATGTTCGAGTCCAACAGGTAGACGCACACTAGGAAGTTGTGCACATAGGTACCATTTCAATAATCGGCACATACAATTTAATCCACCGGCAGGTCATCTAAACGACATTGTTATGGATATTGATTGAAATGTTGATAAAAATATGTTTAACTGATAACAGCTGTTTTTTTATGTATATTTTGTACTTTGAATTAAAACTAGCATAAGATGTCATTACCAGTCAGTACCTATCTAGATAACATTAATTTTATCATCATCATACTAGCCGAAAGACGCCCACTGCTGGACATAGGCCTCCCAAAAGCGTCACCACATTGACCGATCCCGTGCGTCTCCACCAGCGGATCCCCGCAACCTTCACCAGATCATCGGTCCACCTGGTGAGAGGCCTTCCAACGCAACGTGTTCCCGTTCGCGGTCGCCACTCCAGAACCTTTCTGCCCCATCGGCCATCCGTTCTGCGAGCAATGTGCCCTGCCCACTGCCACTTAAGATTGGCAATTCTTTGGGGCTATGTTGGTAGCCCTGGTTCTCTTGCGGATCTCTGCATTTCTGATTCGATCACGCAAGGAAACTCCGAGCATAGCCCTCTCCATTGCCCTTTGAGTGACTGTAAGCTTTCTGATAAGGCCCATTGTAAGCGACCGCTTCTCACAGTCTAATACCTTCTTCGCATTATTAAATGATAAATGATTTTATTTCTGTAAGTTGGTTTGTACAAACACTTTTACATGTCGATCATATTTTTTTTAAACTAGATGAGGTCGGCGTTTCCTATCTGACTACTCTGAGAAGAAAGGCCGAAACAAACTCAGAGGTCACAGTCTCTTTTAAAGTCTTGACAAAATCTTGGTTATATCATGTAAAGACCATGTAGACAAATGTCTGAAATGGTCTTTTGAGGAAAGAACCAGCCAGATTGAGTGGACCTGTCCAGTCAGTGCACGCATTTGTCAATAACCGAGCAGCTCAACTCAGAATTTACGGAGCTCAACGATTCGACGAACAATACCAAAGAAAGGACATTCGGGTAGGCCGCATAAACTACTCAAACTGCCAGACCATGAGTAAAAACTAACTAAGTTATAATAAAAAACAAAAAATCCACATAGTCTTCACATTCACAATAATAAAATAATATAATACTTTAAAAAGTAAATATTCTTGTCAATGCAAGAAAACAAAAAAAAAAACAAAATTAAAAACAAAATTCACGGTGCAAAATATAAAAAAACAAAATTAATTGGAGCAGCTCAATCCCAAGCCTTTTTGTCCTCAACGTAATCTTTAATAGTATAAAACGCTTTCTGACACAACTTACGTTTAATGAATGATTTGAATTTATTAAGACTTAGATCTTGTACGTGGCTTGGAAGCTTATTATAAAAGCGTACACATTGACATCTAAACGAGCCACCTATCTTCTTGAGCCTTGTTGTAGGTACTACAAATTTGTGTTTGTTCCTAGTATTTATGTTATGGATATCACTGTATTTTTTAAACAATTTTATATTTTTATGAGCATATAAAAGATTTTCATAAATATACTGAGAGGGCACAGTCATTACATTAATCTCCTTAAATGCCTCGGGCTTAATTTATATATTGATCGAACAGCTCTTTTCTGCAAAACAAAGATATTCTGGATGTCGGCGGCATTTCCCCACAACAGAATACCGTACGACATTACACTATGAAAATAGCTAAAGTATACTAAACGGGCTGTCTCTATGTCAGTTAAATTACGAATTTTTCTAACAGCATATGCTGCGGAGCTTAGCTTCTTTGACAATTTATCTATATGTGGGCCCCACTGAAGCTTAGCATCCAAAGTTAAGCCTAAAAATACTGTGCTATTCTCAGGATTCAACTCTTCGCCCTTTATCAACACATCAGTTTTCACCTGCCTAACGTGAGGTAGGGTAAACTTAATGCATTTGGTTTTTTTTTCATTAAGGAGTAAATTGTTAACATTGAACCAGTGAACTACTTTTGATATCGCGCTATTTACTTCGTCAGTAACCAGCTGCTGCCGTTTAAGTTTAAACAAAAGTGAAGTATCATCTGCAAACAACACTATGTCATGGTTATCCTTTATGAGGTAAGGCAAGTCATTAATATAAATAAGAAACAAGAAAGGACCAAGAATTAGCCCTGCGGGACTCCCATTTTTACTATAGATCCGGGTGATCTTTTTCCATTAACGTCAACAGTCTGAATCCTATTACTCAAGTAAGAAGATCCAGAGCGCTGTTCCGGATCCCGTAGTGGCGGAGTTTCCTGATTAGCGTTTCATGAAGAACACAATCAAATGCCTTGGACAAATCACAAAAGATTCCCAGGGCATCGCACTTATCTTCCCATGCATTATAAATATGTCCTAAAAGCTCAACAATTGTAAAACCGAACTGTTTGCTATGTAATAATTTATGCTTATTAAAAAATCTTTGCAATTGCTCTAAAATTAATTTCTCAAATATCTTAATAAAAGTAGGTAGTACTGAAATAGGTCTATAATTTGTAGGGTCTGATGTACTACCTGATTTAAACAAAGGTATTATTTTACTATTCTTCATTAGGTCAGGAAACTCCTCACAGTCTATACAATTATTAAAGATAATAGCTAAACTAGGTGCGACAACATCAATAATAGACTTAGCAACTTCTACAGAATGACCCCACAGATCTGCAGTCTTTTTAACATTTAAAGTGTGAAAGGTTTTAATTATGTCTCTACAAGTAATATGTTCAAAAAGAAAATCCGTATCGCAGACATTAACATTTTCTTTTAGCAAAGACTCAGCAACAGAAGGTGATGAGTTTAGGGATTTAGTAGTTGAAATGGGAATATCGGAAAAGAAATTTTCAAAGGCCACTGCGACTTGTGAGTCTGATTTTACAGCGGTTGTATTGCCTTTTACAGCGGTTGGATGGTTTCAAAGTCTATAACGGGCATAGGTAGGTAGTTTTTTTTTTTCTATTTTATATTTGAGATTATGACTGGCGAAAAATATGTATAGCTAAATAACCGAGAATAGTTACAGCACTGATAACAACATTTGTGCCACATGTTAAATTTAGTCTTGTTATACTTTGTATAGATTCTTTTACCGATTATTTTGTAAATATGTGAACATTGTAGGCCTTCTAGATTTCTAGATTGTTAACATTTTATGTCGTTTTACTTTGTTTTAAATCTTTTGTTTATTTATTATATAATCATTTTTTGTTTTAGTTTCTTACGACTTATTGTCGGGCCTGCGTTGTCCCCCCATCTAAGTACTGCTTGCTGTAACATGGAAATATTATAAAACCACACATTTTTTTTAAAAGAGTAACCATGGTGTTTCTTGCCGGTTCTTCTCCATAGGGATTGACAAACCCTAACCGTGCACATTTTGTCGACGTTTTATAAGTGCCCATGTAGGCCTATGTGAAATAAAAATTATTGATTTTGATTTTGAACCCCATGGATTCTTCACAAAAATGAGTTCACATCTTTATATTTATGGAAGTACAAGTATATACAAAGTGGTCCCATCTCTGTTGGTGGGTGAGCCCAGACTTCATACATTTTTGCCCATGGTCCTTTAAAAAATCAAGTGCATGCCTCAGAAATTTAAAACCGCGGCATCTATTGGAATGAATTTTAATCATCCATTCAAATAATCTTTAGAATGTGACTTAAGAGCCCAATAATCCTCAATTTTGTGCTTAGGAGAGTTAATGAAATAAGTTCCTAATTTATTTATGATCGTCTTAAAAAAAAAACACAAAACTCAATAACAAATCGAAGCTTTTCACGCCATCTAGTGCATGCGTTGGGTGCCCGTGGTAAAGGTTGTTCTCTGGAAGTTCCCACTGATCCGATTAGGTAAACTATTTGGCTGATAGGTAGCCTCGCAAGCGCTGAGTGTCTTAAGATACTTTTAATACCGAAAAAATGCATGGTGCCACGAAAAAAGGTAGTTATGTAAAATATTGTCACTGTGCTAATTCAGCTGACGACTTTTAAAACTAAATCTTGTGAACGGAAACAACCTGCAGAGGTCATAGGTCTTAATTTATATTCTTTATTGTAGATACACAAACAAACGTAAACAAAGGAGATCTTTGATTTTACACACACACATAGATAAATAGGAAAAAAATTGGGGAATGCCATAAAAATACTAACAAATTAATTTGAAGAAGGGCACAGTAACAAAAATGATTATTTTAAGTTCTTAACTATGATAACCCTATTTATAAGGCAGCCATGACACATGTGTTGGCCATGACGTTTGACAACTTTGACATGTTTAAGGAAGTGACGTCTTCGAGTCTTTCTTTGCTTTGACTTTGAATTTGATATGTTTCGGAGTTTTTAGTTATTGTTTTACTACTACGGACGTTAATTGATTGCTTCCCTGTTGCAATTGAATTCGTGTTGTTTTTTTATTGACAGATATTACTATGACACGTCAAACAAATTTCATTGTCAAAATGACATTCTTCACATACTGTGATTATCAAAATGATATTTTTTGAATGCTGCTGATCTGATCCACCATGTTTAATTGTAAATTGTGTTGCTCTACTTGACAAAGTTAATTTGAGTTTACATTGAACCGAAATTAAATTAAAGAAAATTAACAAATAGAAACAGTAACTATAATATATAGTGATTTTTACATAAAGTGTACATAGTGCTGGCCCAGGCTCCATACATTTCTGGAATATCTCCTTTAAAAGGAGGCGAACCCATAATTGGGTTATCTAGCAACAAACCTCAGTGTTATAGAGAGATTTACAAAATTGGACAGTTAACAAAAATGCACAAAAAAAACTTAAATAAAAACACTTGTATATGTCAATTCTTTTCAGAGTCTAATATGTGTGTGTGTATCTCACATTAATGTGTTTATTTACGATAATTATTTTTTTCAGCTACTTGGGCCTCATGTTGGCAGTATTTTACGCCATTGGATGACATTACACTGTCAAACTCCGTGCCGGAAAAAAGTATAATTTATTTCAAGTATTTAATCAAATGTTTAAAATTAGAATTCACTGTAAAAATAATTTAATTGAAAGGACAATTGCTGTTTTTCTTGTCATGTACGACCATTTCTGCGTGTGCGGCCCGAGATGTACACTCAAGCAAGTTGATTCATGACCCTTTAGCCGATAATTTCCAAAATATTAAATGGTGTCGGTCGTTTTAAATAATATAAAAAAACTGTGTCAACACGGGCAAAAGGTCATGCAATTTTGACCATTGTATTTATAATATAGTAGACTATAAACTTTATTATTTTTTTAACACAGAAGAAATTATGTTTCTAATTTGGAATTAACTGTCGTCTAAAATTGTTTGCTATATTTCGTATTTTAGATTTCTTTGATAACACGAGGATAAATAATTCACATTATGTTATAATATATTCTCAATTTAACCTCGTGTTAGCAACTAACACTGAGTTAAGTGATGACACAGGTGAAGTGAGCTCAAAACTGCTGTCATTCCAACCATCAATGCTAGGAATGCACAGATCACTTCATCTGACATGGTTGAAAAGCAGTATTGAAGTTAGACGACAGTTAGTTGTATATTTTTCAATCCCTCCTCGACCGCAAACACCATCTTCAAACGTATCGGTAAATGTCTAAACTGGTAACAGAACTATCAGATCTTTTTCCAAATTCAAATTGGCCATTGTTCTTTTGATTTACGAAATATAAAGCCTTATTCCGTAACCGTATTAATCGGTTAAAAGTTGTAAATACAAAAAAAAAAGATAATTAATTATAAACATTTTGATTCCAGAGATGATTCACAGTGAATACCAATTTGGTCATTGCAAAGACAAGAAAAAGATATTTTATACACACATCCATCTGGATCGCATGGATGTAATGGGCAAAATAATTATCAGAGTAAGTATAAAAATATATAGCCTTACTTAAGGCGGTACCCCGAGCAAAACGCCGCGCAAGCCGTTTTTCGTGCTGTTTTTAGGAGCTATCTACTCGTTATTTAAAAAGAAATATCAATTAATTAAAAAACATTAAATTAATACATAAAATGTGAATGTCGAGGCTATCCAGCTCCTTGACACCACGGACATAATAAGGAGACTGAAAAGGACTAAGCCTTTTGAGTTAGTTTAGAGTGAAATTAGTGTTACGGAGTGCAGTGAGTGCTACCTTTTAAGAACACATGAACTAAGTGTCTTCCCATCATAATAGAGACAATAAGAAAAGTGCCAATGGACACATTCTTTACCGTATAAATTATTAGCAAATTAGGTTAAATTTAAGTTACTTATTAGCCTCAAGGCTAGATTGTGACTGTTATGAAGTAACTATTCAGTTACATCGTAATAAAAAATAAAAAAAAAATACATAAAAATGATTCTAAAATGGTAGATTTCGTTTTTTTTTAATGTTGCATAAATTTCACTAATCTCCTTCCAAAAAAAAAACATAAAAATCAGAAAAAAATATTGATAGCTTAAATCGCCTCGCAAAGTGTTCATTAATAATTTTTTGTACTAACACTAATGGATAGACAATTTAATAACGAAAATTTTTGTAGTATTTTTTTTTTCAAAAGACCAAAATTCGATTTTATAAAGATTTTATTCTAAAATCTGGGCGTATTCACTACTGTAATTCATGCGCCACCAGTGCCGCTAGACCAATAGGAATGCTCATATCGCATGCCGATTTTTTGGTCAGACAGTACGTCTTAATAGATTTCTTTCGTTTCTTCTCGGTGCGAGAGCAGAGCGCTTGCGATGCTACTGATGCTAGCACTTGTTTGTGTGAAGAACTATTTACTTACTTTCTTTTCTATCTCCATTATTGAAAAGCTTGGCAGACTCAAAAGAGGTATTGAAAAAGGAGTGAGAGGCTGCAAATCTCTTGCTATACAATTTTCCTTTTTATTTTAACTTCCATAAAAACTTTTGCAACCCGAAATCCCTTTTAAGGATTTGAATTAGAATGATTTACCGTGTGTAAAATTCTACGGTCCTAGTTGCAGTAGTCTTGAGCTGTGCGCTGATATATCAATCAGTCAGCTTCCCCTTTTACATAGGTAAACAGCTAATATTTTACCATCTCGTAAAATTTTATTTTTGGCTGGTTTACATTTATTACAAAAATATAATAATTAGAACCGCAGATGGGCATTTCATTTCGTTTTCTACCTAGGGATGTGTCTGGTGGAATGGATTGGAATATTCACTTCTATGGACCGCCCACGCAGTTTTGGTAATAGTTTCTAATGCGTCTAATTTTTTCGTCTCACAGAGAGGAGGCCTTTGAGGAGCTCGTGGCTAAATAATAACAGCCGCACGGGTCGATCTTCAAGGTTAAGCAACGCTTGACGAGGTCGGTCCGTGGATGGGTGACCATTGCATCTTACCGAGTTTCCTCCGTGCCTCGGCAAACACGTTAAGCCGTTGGTCCCGGCTGTCATTTGAAGATCTTTGACAGTCGTTTCGAGTAGTCAGAAGCTTGAGATCTGACAGCAGTCTAGCCAAGAGGTACCGTGTTACCCAGTTACTGGGTTGTGCAGATCAGATAGGCAGTCGCTTCATGTAAAACTTTGGTACTCAGCTGCATCCGGTTAGACTGGAAGCCGACCCCAACATAGTTGGGAAAAGGCTAGGCAGCTGATGATGATGACAGAGAGGAGGCCTGTGTCCCAGCAGTGAGAACATTAACAGACTAATGATGACAACAATATTCCGTTTTTATATTTTTATTACAATTTTACTCTTTGCGGCTTCCATTCAGTGCCTCCACAGAACTCCAAAGCCACAGACATTCGAAGAAAGTTAATAGAATGCAGTTTTTTTAAAAAGGTTTCTTTTCTTTTCACTTCCAGGGTTGGATCAAAGTAATGAGGATGCCGACTTGTATCGTGTTGAGAGGGATTTCGTACGACATAGACTTGATACAACGTACTACGTATAACTTCCAGCTATGTGTGCCACGCATAACCTACTGCCACACGCACCGAAGATGGAAATTTCATTTCTACGAATGGTACATACCTAGGGATATGGCTGGTGGAATGGATTGGGATATGTACTTCTTTGGACCACCCACGATGTTTTGGCAATAGTTTCTATAGCGTCTCAAACATTACTTATTGTTATTTCACCGAAATACATGAGTCAGCTACTGACTAATTTGATGTAGTATATAAGATCTAGCTTATCTCTCTCTTGGTCGGTCCCTCATGTCTGAGGATCGTGATCAGTATCAGGGTTGCACTTTTTTTTTTTAACCTTTAGGCTCGCGCTTGACCACTATCTCACCTGATGGTAAGCGATGATGTGGTCGACGGTGAAGCACGCTTGCCTAGAAATAACCTATTCACTCTTGACTTTAAAACCCCAGATTGGATTGCACTTGGAGTGGATGATCTGCCTCCACTAGTTTCTGTCCAGCACGTCCCTTACGACCGTGTAGAATTTGGAGGCCAATGTGTCTTTCATTTGATCGGTCCATCTTGTTGGTGAACAACCGCGCGATCGTTTGCCTTCGGTGTTCCCAACCACAATCAGCTTTTCCAAATTCTCGTCACCTCTGCGCATTGCGTGACCGAAATACGCAAGAATGCGTTTTTGCAAATAGTGGACAAGCGAGTTTTTATTCAGAGTTGGGTCTGGATCGATGCATTGGTGCGTTTCGCTGTCCAAGGTATTCTTAGCATTTGTCTCCAACACCACATCTCGAATGCATCAATCCTTCAATCTAGCTTATAGCTGTAACCCACTCACATTATGAAGACTGTTTTGCATTTGAATACTGCCTTCAAACACTGTTTATTTAGTTATCATTAAACGTGTGATACAAGTATTTAGTTTTTATTTCACGTCCACTCCGGTAGAGTATGCCACCGTAGTAGCAACTCTCTCTATTCCATCTCTTTAATGCATATCTTCGGCAATCTTTCTCTCACTTATCAATAGAGACAAATTTACGATATTAAAACCTTGCGACCATTCATTCTATTCAGAAATTCCAATACCTAGCACAGAATTGATTGTCACATTCGCGCAATCAGAGGCGATTAAATCTCCAGAGCACTGAATTGCTTTCGCGGAACATTGCTCTCAAGACCGAGTAGGCGCTGCTGACACATTCCCCATAACCTAAAATACGATGAATTGTTTATAAGTTTCGGTTGTATTATTGATTTAGTATAAATAATTAAAAAATAAATGTTACCTAAATAGCAAACAAACCTAATATTTTTACCTATCCTTAATTATTTATGAAAATCTAGAAACCAGACTTTCTTACATATTTCAATGATATGCACTTCTCTAAATAATTAGTTCTTTACGAGGGAAACCGGTAAGTCACGAAGAATTTGAAGTTCTAAGAAATATTTGATGTTTTTGCCATTTTTCAAGATTAATCGACAAAAACCTTTACGTAATTGAAAGATTTGCTAGTCGTTTTATTGGCACCCTTAAATGAGTTCGAAATACTATTCTACGAGACTATACATCAGGGATTCCCAAACTATTTTGGGCAAAAGACTCCTTTTCCAAAATGACCTAATAACTCAGACCCCCTTACCCCAAATTACTTTATAAATATGCTTATAGACTTGCCGAGTTTTTCATCTTATACGAACTTGTGCACGCTTATCGCCTTGCTGGTTATTTAAAAGTACAACAATGATACTTCCTACTACTACAATGTTAGTTATTCTTATAACAAGATATACAATATCTTGAAAGTTTCAATTAAGAACTTGTGTTAATGGGGGTCGATTTTTAGACCTCGTCGACTCCCAAATTCAGTTTTCGTTGATTTCAACCCCAAGTGGTCGATAACGATAAAGTGACGTTGTGTTTTTCTAAACCTTTTTTGTTCGCTGTTTCTTAGTATCGATAACCTTACATTGAACCCTTGTTTCTTCGACGTTTGTTTGTTCTATGTAACGTTACTTCGGAAATATATAGCCAACACATTTATCTATGAAATAATAATACATCTTGATTTCTATGAGAAACATCAATAAACAAAAAACCGGCCAAGTGCGAGTCGGACTCGCACACGAAGGGTTCCGTACTTGGAAAATTTCAGTTTACGATTAATGACGTATTAAAAAAAAACTACTTACTAAATCTCGTTCAAACCAATTTTCGGTGGCAGTTTACATGGTAATGTACATCATATATTTTTTTTAGTTTTATCATTCTCTTATTTTAGAAGTTAGAAAAAAAGAAGAAAAAGAAAAAAATGTTAGTTTAGAAAATCTTAATGTGAAATACATCTACTTACCAAGTTTCAACAGCATAGTTCTTACAGTTTAGGAAAAAAGTGGCTGTGATATACGGACGGACAGACAGACAGACATGACGAATCTATAAGGGTTCCGTTTTTTGCCATTTGGCTACGGAACCCTAAAAACTGTTTCGTCATATAACTTTTTAATAATCAACTAATGGCTACTTACATAATAATATCCTGCAATATTGTAAAATATTTTTTACTAAAACTCCACTGATATGGGCATAAAAATGTCATAGTCTCCATGTTCTTACTTTTTACACGACTGCCCAAAAACGGAGTGTAATTTTTTAGGGTTCATGTATGTTTGTGAGTTTCTTATTCCACTATAACTTCTAAACGGCATAGCCGATATCAATGAATGTGGTATCGTTAGAAAGGTTGTATTATCCCGGATAGCATAGGCTGGAAATAAAAAAATAATTAAAATATATAATAGGGTCCCTATGATAATAAAGATAGAGCTGGTGCTGCTGAATTTTAATAATAATTGCGTTCATGTTTGCACAGAAGACGTCAGAAATCAAAAATCTTTATTTAGCGGTTTGAAATATATCACTATTATTATATTTTTATTATTATTATTTAAGCCATTTATTTATACTTAACATACAATAAATTGTTATTTTTTTTTCATTAAGGACCTCTTTTCGAGTAAAGGCCTCCTCCATTTTACTCCAAAGTTTTCTATCTTTGGCTTTTGTTTTCGTCCAGTTGTCTCCTGCTATCTTTTTAATCTCATCAAGCCACTTATCAGGGGGCCTACCCTGTTTCCTTTTTCCAAACGGGCCAGGCCAGTGAGTTACTTTCAACTTTGTTGGACCATCTATCTGAGTTCATACTTGCTACGTGGCCTGCCCATTTCCACTTTAGTTTTTTTGGAGTGGCTTAGAGCATCTATTACCTTTGTTTGTTTTCTTATGTCTGTGTTTCTTTGTTTGTCTATGCGTTTTAGGTTTAGAATACTCCTTTTCATTGCTCTTTGGCAGGTTTGGATTTTTCTTTCGGTTTTCTTCTTGTAGATCCATGTTTGGCACGCATATGATAGGCAGGGTAGTAGACTGGAGTCCAGAACAATAGATTTTAGGTTGATTGGTAGACTTGACTTTAATATTTCCTTATGACTCCAAAATTTCTTCCATGTTAAGTTTACGCGTCTGTTCAATTTCACCAATAGAAAGAGTGAGAAACGGAGAAGATATTTGGGTATAATTTGTCATGGGCGAAGCCGGGGTGGGTCGCTAGTGAGGTATTATATAATATTACAATGTACATACAAGATACGAAAAACATAACCCTTTCCTTGCAGTCGGGTAAAAATTATCACCGTTTTGGCAATTCATAGGCGACTGATCTGCGTTTGTAGTGAGAATAAAATCGAGATGTACATGTAAATGAGAAGATAGAACTTTATAATACCCCCAACCTACTACCATCACCCCATCTTAGACTGGAAGGAAGGATTATAATAGAATTATCTGCTTCAAGTAAGGTACTCGTATATCATTTTCCAATCATACAATGTTAATAATGGTCGCTTATCTGCGTACAGCGACGCATTTAGAGCATATCCAATGCTGTAATTGCGTTGAAGTACTTCGTGTGATCATTTTATCATTGACTATTTGTCCCGCGCGGCTTCGCTCCCGTTCACTGGCAACCTAATACATGAATATTGCGTAACCTTAACCTCAGCGCACGCAACGGAAGCTCTTAAAAAGGAATATTTTTTCCCCTTTTTGCAACATTTTTCATTTAGGCTCTGCTCCTATTGTTCGTAGCGTGATGTTATATAGCCTAAAACCTTACTCGACAAATGGGCTATCCAACACAAACATATTTTGCAATTCCAACCAGTACTTCCTGAGATTAGTGCGTTCAAACAAACAAACACTTCAGCTTTATGATATTAATATTATAGTATAGATGAACATTTGTTGTCATGCGTACCTACCTACAGCGCATGGCTTATCGTATTTTAAGTTTCCATCCAAAACAAAACACTGCAGACTCGTAACCTTGTTTACTCAGACCACAGATAATAATATAATACCAGCATACGCAGACAAATTAATCCCAACTTCGTTTACGATTTGCACAAAACAAGTGAATACACAAGACAATAATCGTTGCAAGGCACAACAGAGGCTCTAGATAAGTGTCATTCGATGCAGTGTTTCCAGTGGCAGATCAATGATATTCAAATAAACAGATACGTTATACACTCACAAAACAATTGAAAAAAGTGTTCCGCGCAGCAGCGGCAGCACACATACACACTTTTCATTCATCTGACATTTCACTACAAGTCGAAAGGGATGGCATGATAAAACCAACAACAAAAAAAGAGACAGCTAGTGTTTGTCAATTGCGTGTGAATGTAAACAAACATTATTCTGACTACCAATGTATTTTTCTTTTTCTAACCTCCAAATATCAGAATATTAGGCAAACAAATTGAAATAAAATAGTAAATTGAGGTGTATTGCGTACTTACATATGATATGAGATCCCTTCTGTTTTATGTAATTTGGTATTATAATTGGTACACTTTCTAAATACACACGATGGGATTTTTTTAATTTTGTTTTTGTTTCAACAAAGCGTATTGCTCTTCGCCATGCGTGACATAAAGACTAAAGGCTACAATTGCCTCCTATTCGGGTCTTCACAATGCGCGCGCTTATAACATATCTGTTTATTTGAATATCATTGTGGCAGATAGTCAAATATTACATGAGACATCTCAAATAGTACCAAGATTTTCATGAGAAAAGTTACATTATCTTATTTTATGTGGAAAATGACACTAATACGCTCACTCGCTGTAAAGCTGGATGGAAGATTTAGAAATACACTTGAGGGAGTGAGTGAATATGCAATACGTCAATTTGTATGTCACATAAGTGCGATAACACGACGTTTCACGATTGTATTTTAAAAAAAAGTTACATTTTGTAACGTCAAAAGTAACGTACAATGTAACAAAGTTACATTCTGGCAACGCTGATTCGATGTCAGCGATGGCGAAGGTCGAAATGCAAAAATGTAAGTCATTTTAATCACGTGACATTTCGTTGACGTTTGACATGCCCATTTTTGACATATTGCCAATCTCTGTCACTACGTTTCGTTGATAGAATGTCAATAGTCTAGGGCTTCCAAAGACATTAAACTTCTTACTACTAGACTGTGCACTATGGCGCAAAAAACGGTCCGAGCGAGAGGGCTCCCGTTGGTAGTGTGTCACTTTCTAATGAGGTGACCATGACCAAACATAACAAGGGACAAATTGATTGTAAAAACAATAGTGTAAGTATCCCGATATATGTATATATCCTACCTACCTACGCTACCTAAACCTACCAAATTCAAGGAAAAAAAAAAGAAACGTGTGTATATTTTTTGGAATCTACATCACTTAGGTACCGTATGGTGTCGGGCATAAAGAATTTCAACAGCCCATGTTTTTCTATTGGTGTCATAAGAGGCGACTAAGGGACAAACCAGAGAATGGGCAGCAGCGTTCTCTGTGCATTTGTAACAACCATACTGGGATCGCCAACCCGCCTGCAAAGCATTCCCCATGAATAGCACAAATAAAACATAGCCCTTAGTGCCCGGCAGCCTGCCTACCCTCGACTACGGTAGCGATCTAGGTTAAGGTATGGCAAGGGGTGCAAAGAATCCCGGACAAGATCCGGCTACCCAACAAATACCGACGACAGGAACTGGCAACGTACAACACGTGCACACTCCGGACTCCGGACCGACGATAAGATCACCGAACTCGAAGAGGAATTGAGTAGTTTACGATGGAGTATTATAGGGATATCTGAAGTTCGAAGAGAGAGGGGGGAATCGATAACCCTCAAAGCCCAAGTCTGGATAAGTCTTGTTCTTCAAGACCCATCGTATAGATAGGAACAAAAAGCTCTCTGATCTTACTCTCAAGCTCATGAAGGAGAGGCGTGAGATGATCCTGCAGTCTTCAGACGATGCTTTGATATACCCCAAAGGATCTCAATTATTTCACTTAATGTCCAGTTGCGTAGACAGTTGAGAAACTTAATTTCACCAATTTTATTCCACTAGGAATCAATTTGCGAATAATATTAACAGCCGCTGAATTTTACTCGAACAAAACCCGCCAAAATCTCCACAAACCTGGTGGTCCTACATTTAGTATTACCAGGCCCAAACATTTAAAAGTACTACTCTTACTCAGTATTAATGAATTATATTTTAAATACAATGAATTGATGAATTAAAGGAACTGTAAAAATATTTAAATACGCTTCAAAGTTTCATAGACTTTGAAACGTATTTAAATATATTTTTTATTCGTTCGTTTTGATATTACATAAAATAGAAAATATAAAATTTTCTACCATTTATACCAAACCCAATGATTAGTTGAGCTGGCAAGATGTCAGACAAGGACACACTACCAGCGGGCACCCTCTCGCTCAGGACCGCTTTTGGTTAGCTACCGCTTATAAGGGAATAGCTAACCTAGATGTATGGCAATAGATTTCATTTTAGCTATACAAATTTTTTTGGTACACAGTCTAGTAGTAAGAAATACGTATAAGGTCTTTGAGGGCTTCAGATCCCCCAGGTGCCTTTTAACACGCGTTGCACAGAGGGGGTTCTTGGGTGGTGTATTAGGAGTTCCATGTACTGATGGTGATCACTGGGTTAGTTTTACTAAGGTTAAAATCCCATAATCCCTGCTCTTTTCCTAAAAAAGACTGGACTCCTTTTAATGGTTTCTCCCATGTTTCTCCCCGAACTCTAAAAAAGGCACAATAAAACATTGCCTTGATTTATTTTGTCGACAAAAAGCTAAATTGGTGTTCACTGTTCATGCCAGGTCAATAGCATTAAGTAGTGCCCATCTCGGCTGCCACAAAGGAACACTTGATGCCTCTTAGATGCCAGATAGCTGAGTCAGACCACTTTTTTCATCGATTTTCCAATAAAACAGTAGGCACTTAGATATAACGCGTAGTTTAAAATTTACAAAGACATCTACTAGACCATATTTTTGTCTATTATGATAGACTATTTCCAAGTTTTCTTTACTCAGGGGAAAGAGGCATCGCCGTATTTACAGCCTTTTCCTTAATATGTACTTATCACATTCACCAGAGAGAACCAGGGTTACCGACATGGCCCGAAGAATTTCTAAACTTAAGTGGCAGTGGGCAGGGCACATTGCTCGCAGTACGGATGGCCGATGGGGCAGAATGGTTCTAGAGTGGCGACCGCGAACCGGATGAAGTTGCGTTGGAAGGCCTCCCACCAGGTGGACCGATGACTTGGTGAAGGTTGCGGGACGCACGGGACAGCTCAATGTGGCGACGCTTAGGGGAGGCCTATGTCTAGCAGTGGACGTCTTTCGGCTGATATGATGATGATGATATTCCCCAGGCTAGCTTTCAGTCAAATAATCACATACATCCGGACTGGAGTTCACACCCCAACATAGTTGGAATCAGCCCCCGTACCATGACGTGTCAAAACTAACATAGGAAAAAACTTTTTACAAAAAAATAGTACCAACTTCCAAATAAGAAAACTGCCAAGTGAAAAATAACTTTACTTTTGGAAGTCGGTAGTAATTTTTTTGTAAAAAGTTTTTTATTATTTTTCACTTTTTTGTTGTACTTACCTAATACCAGATACCTATAATGCCAGAATAGATTACCCGAATATCATGAAACTGAACATAACCAGTGAAATGAGTGATCTGCGTACCACTTAAGACGACGACTAACGCCAACGACCTTGAGGGAACAAAACGCGCACTCGTTTCACACCCGTGCGACCCGAAATTTAGTAGTTTTTTGTACTTTTCTTATTATTCTATGACTTTAAAAAAAAAAGCTTCAGATCAAAATGTAGAAAATTAAATTGTCTTTGATATGGTGTCAATTTCATTAAAATACGCACAGCGGTTTTGTTGTGATTGTCGTGTTTTTGTCCGTTTTAGACATATCTTTACAAATTAATTACACTATGTTATACGAATAAAACTCAAAATTTGCTCAGATGAAATTATTAAGAAAATGGTCTAATAAAACATATATTTTTTCCAATAAATTACGACTAGCCGTTTAGACGTGATTCTCATTTTAAAATCAGCTACTCAAGGGAGAGCGTACTGGCGTGATGTTATGTTGTGAAATGGTATAAACAAGAAACAGACATGCGATTGCAGCAATCCCGAGAGATTTGCCGTTATTCATTGAAGAGTTCCATTGTATATCTTCGAAGTTCTTCATCAGATCTTCACCAAATTAAAATGGGACCAATTTCGAAACATACCTTTTCAAACAAAACATTATTTTTTCCAAAATTGACGGAGATATGCGTGAACATACAAAAAAACAAAAAAAAAACAAACAAAGTCGAACATAGAACCTTCTCCTTTTTGGTAAGTCGTTTAAAAAAGGTACAGAAGTTCATCTGTCCCTTACGCACACTCAAAATAACCTTGTTCTAAGAGCTTATGGTTATCCCCTCGGCTGAGCTTATTAATTGGGTCGGCTTTCAGTCAAACCGTGCGCAGGTGAATTCCATAAGGTATATATATACACAGAGCAGTTACCAATATTCCCTTCAAAACCCAGTTAGGTCGCTACTGGGTATTGGGTTAATCAAAACCTCTTGTTATGAATGTTAGGCAAATAGGCTTATATATAGACATACTAGCACTTCGCCCGCGACTTTGTTCGCGTGATTTTATCCTTTATTGTTTATTGGGGTTGGTATTTATGCCAACTTCCATGTTTATTAACCCAAGAAATAAGATGTTTCAAAAAAAAATAACAACCCCTACATAATCTTTCTTTAATTTTTCGAAAAACTAATATTGAAAACCGTTACCGTTTATGGCCAGTTTCAAGTTTATTAACTGAAGTAATGATTCTTCAAAAAAAGTTTAACACCCCTAAATCGTCTTTTGAGGGTAGTTAAAAAAAACAACCTTTTTTATTCATTTAGGATAATATTTGTGCCAAGTTTCAAGTTTATTGACCCAAGTAATCAGATTCTTGCATACAAACTTCAACACCCCCTAAATCATCATATGGGGGTAGTTTCGCCAAACTAATAATGACAACCTTTATAATTTACTTAGATTATAATTTGTACCAAGTATCAAGAATTTTGGCGTCATCACGTTGTCTCATACAAACTCTGTCCCCCTTTTTGACCCCCTTAGGGGTAGAATTTCGGAAAATCCGTTCTTATCGGATGCCTACGCCATAGAAAAAACACACCCTTCAAGTTTCAAGTCTCTACGATCAGCGGTTTAGGATGTGCGTTGATCTGTCAGTCAGTCATTCAGGACAAAACATTTTATTTAGATATAGATGACGTTCCGTGATAAGTCGTTCTCTACTGGCCTGTGTGTAGCTGTGAGGCACTATAATTTCTGTCATCGCCGCACACGCCAAATAATAATCCAATACTTATGTAGATAAATAGGCTATTAAGATAAAGATTTGTTAACCTTCATTTATCCTTATATACTTTAGATAGGTGTTAATAATAAATGACAATTCTAGAAGTATTATTTGCGATACCGAGCAGTAACGTGACAACTTAATTAGCAGCAATATTCTTAATTTGTAAACATTTCTGGATCACTGAATATAATAAATTATAACCATTTCAGTCAGCGGCTTTTCCAAGGTTATAATGAGATCATAACATTAATGTAATCATTTTATATACTATACTTAAGTGGCAGTGGGCAGGGCACATTGCTCGCAACGGATGGCCGATGGGGCCGAAAAGTTCTGGAATGGCGACCGCCAATTGGAAGACGATACGTTGGAAGGACTCCCACTAGGTGAACCGATGACCTGGTTAAGGTTGCGGGAAGGTGCTGGATGCGAGACGCACGGGATCAGTCAATGCGGCGACGCCTCGGGGTGGCCTAGGTCCAGCTGTGGACGTCTTTTGGCTGAAATGATGATGAATCAATTTATAACGGTCCCACTGCTGGGATACAGGCTTCCTCTCTATGGGGTGTGGGCTGCTATCCATCACATGGGTCCTGTGCGGGTTAGTGGATGTCACATGACTTCGATTTTTTGGTTCTAGGACATACCAGTAGCTCACGATGTTTTCCTTCACCATTTTGGGAGCAGTGGTGGTGAAATAATTTGCACAAAGCGCCTCCCACTAGGTGGATGGATGACCTAGTTAAGGTTGGGATCGACCGCTGGATGCGAGACGCACGGGGCCAGTCAATGTGGTGACCTTAGCGGAGACCTATATTCAGCAGTACACCTTTGTCGGCAGAAATGATGACTGTAACTACTGCCCCAGTACCCTGGCGTGACAGTTTTGTCACGTCAGGGTACGGGGCAGTAGTCGAGTAGTATTATAGATCGACTGTAAAAAACTTTTTTACAAAAATTACAACCGACTGCCAAACAAAAACACTACAAAGTGTAAAAATAAATTACTAAAAAAAAAAAAAAAAAAAAAAACTACTACAAAACAAAACACAACACAAAACAATTACTAACAAACAAACAAACAACAAACAAACAACAAAACACACAAACACACAACAAAACACACAAATTAATTACTAATTAATTACTTCGTGTTTTGTTTTCACTTTTTAGTTGTGGTACATAATGGACCAGTTCTAAAGGCTAGGTTAACTATTCAAACCTGCGTACCCCTTTAGAGCGTACTAGTGTGATGTTATGTTATGAAATGGTGTAAACAATAAACAGACATGCGATTGCAGCTATCTCGAGTGATATACCATCATTTATTGAAGAGTTCTGATGTATATCTCCGAAGTTCTTAAATGGGAGCACATGACAAGCACCAGCGTTCAAATAAAAAAATAATCATCAAAATCGGTTCACCCAATAAAAAGTTCAGAGGTAACACACAAAAAAAAAACAGTAGAATTGATAACCTTCTCCTTTTTGCGAAGTCGGTTAAAAAGGGACAGATGTATACAAGTAACATACATCTGTCCCTTACGCACACTCAAAATAAGCTTGCTCTAAAGTCTGAGGGCTTATGGTCACCCCCTGGACTGCTCTAAAATAAGATCGCTGTAGAAATATCTTATCAAAACATGACACAGTCATGCTTGCGAAAATGATTCTGATGTATCATCAAGAGTCACAGAGAAGCCCGCCATCAGTTTTTCACGCTCATCGTATATAAATATTTTGATAACATAATACCACACAAACAATTCAGATAACATTTAATAGCACTAAGGTTATCACAGCATTCCCACATTTGGCTGATATCTTTTATTATAATATTATACACATACATGTCATAACTTCTTGGAAATATTTTAAGGCCGAACGTTGACGAAAACTCAGCATGAGATATGAGCATTCCTAATGGCCTAGCGGCACTGTTGGCGCATGAATTACTGTAGTAAATACACCCAGATTTTAGAATAAAATCTTTATAAAATCGAATAAAGTGAAAGTAAGTAAATAAAGTAAGTCTATTGAAAAAAAAAACTTACAAAATGTTCGTTATCAAATTGTCTATCCATTAGTGTAAGTACAAAAAATAATTAATGAACACTTTGCGAGGAGATGCATGCTACCAATAATTATTTCTCATTTTATGGTTTTGTTGGAAGGAGATTAGTGAAACATATACCTCTTTTATAAAAAAGTAAACTACCATTTTAGAATCAATATTATGTAGAAATTTAATGTACTTTTATTAATTGATATTTCTCTTAAAAACTGCACAAAAACGACTAGCGCGGCGTTTTGCTCGGGTAGGCGCCTTAAGCCAATGTTCCAGGCAAACCGTTTACTGTCTGCTGTGAATATCAAGTCCACCCCACAAACAACTTATTTAAAAGTTTCAGAAAGGAGTGTCAGTCCATCCGTTTAACCGGTAATTTTGTAAACAATAGGGTATTTACTCGTGGTTAAATAATAACGCGCAAACCATCTCCAACATACAGGTGCCTTATCACTGGAAACCGTAAGCGACTTTATCTACCTGGGTGCAAGTATCAGCAACTCAGTGTCATGTGAGAATGATATAAGGAGGCGTATAGGGATGGCCAAAAATGCAATGACCCAGCTGCAAAGAGTATGGAGAGACCGTAACATTTCAAGGAAGACGAAGGTGAAACTGGTTAGCTCCCTGGTGTTCGCCATCTTCAGTTACGAGGCCGAGACGTGGACTCTGAAGAAGGCCGACCGTGACCGAATCGATGCTTTTGAGATGTGGTGCTGTAGGAAGATGTTGCAAATCCCCTGGACTGCCTATCGCACCAATGACTCTATCCTCCGGGAACTAAACATAAATATCAGACTGACAGTCCACGGTCTGTCTTCGTAGGATTCTGGAGATTTTTGGTCACATTGACAGGAAGGACGGACACAACCTCGAACAGCTGATAGTTACTGGCAAGATCGAGGGGAGACGTCCGAGGGGTCGAAGTCCAATCAGATGGTCAGACCAAGTCCGCACATCATTAAATATCAGGCTGCACGATGTTTTCCACGACGCCAAAGACAGAAGCAGATGGCGCAAATTGGTGAAGGAGAAGTTGTTTCCACGAAGACCGGAGAATCACGACCCTCAGTAATGAGGAACACGATGCGAGGAGGAGGACATAATGACAGCCGCACGGGTCGATCATCAAGGTTAAGCAAACCTTGACGAGGTCGGTCCGTGGATGGGTGACCATTTTGAACATACCGAGTTTTCTCCGTGCTTCGCAAAGCACGCTAAGCGGTGGTCTCGGCTGTCATTTGAAGATCTTTGACAGTCGTTACGAGTAGTCAGAAGCTTGAGATCTAACATCAGTCTAGCCAAGGGGTACCGTGTTACCCAGTTACTAGGTTGTGGAGGTCAGATAGACAGTCGCTCCATGTAAACTGACACTGACACTGGTACTCAGCTGAATCCGGATAGAATGGAAGCCGACCCCAACATAGTTGGGAAAAGGCTAGGCAGGTTTGATTGAGGGTATTTAACTGGCTTTTTATTTATGTTTGTCAAAACAGAAAATTTAAGATAAAGTAAAATAAATGCTATGAATGCTCAAAAATTTGTGAAGTTTTAATTATTTAAAAATCAATGCTATACAAAGAGAGCACTTCAAGCGTGTGACGTCACACGCAAGTAACGCCGTAGGGACTTCGAGCCAATCAGTACAAACAACGTTTTGCATAATAAGGACATGTACTTTTTCGTTTGTAGGAAATTTTCGTTTGTAGGTAGTCAAATACTTTTTTTCGCTAGTATTCGTGATATAAACAATGCAGACTTTTCTAGCACAATTGCTGATTAAATCACTAGGTCAAGTGTATTTTTAGGCCAAGGTATGTTGTTAACTTTCAGCTATCATTTCAATTGTTTATTAGAATAGTGCAATTGATAGATACCTCTCAGAACAGTCCATTCAGTTTCAACATTCAAACTGGTAATTTGTAGGTGAAGTATTGTTTTCAATGGAGATGGAACGCTATTAAATTCTTTTCCTCCTTCTTTTCTTTTTATTTTATGATTCCTTGTTTTCTTGTTCCTACTTTGATATGGCTAGGATTAGATTTTATATGAGTGGGTTTACTGAGATGACTACTAAATGAGAATTTTGAAAGCAGAACACTTCTGGCGACGATCCCAAATATTAGTTATTTTGTATCTAAGAAGAAAATAAGAACAAAATCTACCTAGATTTGCCAAAAGTAAAATAGCACAAGACAAGATAAAAAAATATGTCAAAGAATAGGGAACCACATAAACCAATTATAAGTAAACACAATTTTATCACAGAATTAAAAAAGATCAAAGTAAACAAGCTAGAGTTACAGTTACGATTTCTAAGTGCAACTCTACCTGCTTACTACACGGTCAAAATAATTGTGTACTCCGTAGATCAAGCGACCACTCCTGCGCCAATAGCGAGAGAGAACGTCAGAGTGCATGGACAGCTTCAAGTGCACAGAGCTATTTTGACCATTTAGTACCTTAGTACTACATGGTCAAAATAGCTGTGCACTTGAAGCAGTAGCTTACTACTAGACCTACCTAACTACATACCATAAAGAAAAATCCAGTAGGCAAACGCACATGCCTATAACTTCATCACAATTATTTTGTGTGACAAACATTTTGATCGTTTCGCAAAATTCCACCACGGCCTGATGGAGTTCGTGTCAGACAATAGATAGCTTCAAAACACGGAAAAGAAAGCCTACAACGCCAACGCAGTGATTGGCTCGCCATTGTCGTCACCTGGGATCCACATAATATTTCGAAAACTTATGCAGGTTTGGAGACCAATATAATTTTCATATTGGCACCCTTCAAAAACGCACATATTTTTTTTTTATATTTTTTATTTACAATTTTTTTTAGAATTAGCTACTCTTAAACATATAAGTATTATATATTTTTGTAATAACTTCTTAAAACCCTTCATTTTGATACCCCACACGATGGGTTTGGAAGAAAAAAATAATTGTTGCCGACACTCGCAGCGTTAAGACGAATCGATTGACGTAAGAATTATAAAAATCGGCCAACGCGTTTGGTATCTAGAATGTCATATAGGAACATACATGATAAACACATTACCCTCCTTCGGCAGTTGGGTAAAAAATACTGGTATTCAGCTACAGGTTAGGCTGGAAGCCGACCAGAACATAGTGGCTAGGCAGTTGACCGGGAAGTTATACAGGCTGATTGGTAATTCGGTGCCATATATGACCCCGACAACTGTTTTTTTTTTTAATTGGTTAGGTTTCGAATGATCGTACTTATCAAGTATTTTCGTATTTTTGCCACCTATTGACCAAAAACTGCTACTTGACTGATAGAGGTCCCCCCTGCCAGAGGTTATTTCTGATTAGGCAACTCATTGGAGTTACAGATAAAATCACTGGTGTATCACGAAAAGTATTAAATGTATCGTTGTAGTAGGTAGTTTGGTATTTGTAGCTCCCCTTCTATTCAGTACTACTACACTGGCGTCCACATCCTTCATCTTTCACCTTCCAATTTTCGAAATGAAAATACTACCAAATTTAATCGTGTAAAAATACAGACAAGCAAGTGATATTTTCAAAGTCGGACATACCGTTCTTTTCTGCTCCATTTAGTAAATAATTTAATAGATTTTGCAGAAGTTAATCTTTAATTGTTGGTTGACTTCAGATACAGGAACCACCTCGGAAAACGTATCGAGTAATTGGGGTTTTGCACTCCTTTGATCCAACTGCTTGTAACGAGAGTCTCAAAAGATGTTCCGGGAGACTTTCTACCCCCAAGCCATTACGTTGTAGACTGGATGCAGAAGGCAGATGACTGGTGTTGTGGGCAAGGTCAAAGTGCTTCAGTGGACTGTCATAGGCTCAGCTGATTTATTGCTCGCAATATGATAGCTGAGTTTACATTCCACAGGCAATCTTGCATACATGATACTTGATTTGTTTTTCTTTCTCAGCTTTCACTTGTTTTTATTATTACCAGTATTATTTTACATGTAAGCAAGCATCTTTGAAGACGAGAAATGAACTGATAGTATTTAAGCAACGATTGATACGACTTGGGATCCAGATCGTGCTCTCAACTCAAACATAAAATGAAGTTTTCAAGTAATCTCTTAGTGAAAACTTACATTCTTTTTCATACTGGTAAGTGGCTATTTTGTTAGAGACGGTTAGGTAAGTTCGTAATTGTGTAAAATGCTTTTGATTTACCATTCCTATCATCATCATCATCATCATATCAGCCGAAAGACGTCCACTGCTGGACATAGGCCTCCCCCAAGCGTCACCACATTGACCGGTCCCGTGCGTCTCGCAACCAGCGGATCCCCGCAACCTTCACCAGGTCATCGGTCCACCTGTTGGGAGGCCTTCCAACGCAACGTCATCCGGTTCGCGGTCGCCACTCCAGAACCTTTCCGCTCTATCGGCCATCCGTACTGCGAGCAATGTGCCCTGCCCACTGCCACTTAAGTGTGGCAATTCTTCGGGCTATGTCGGTAACCTTGGTTCTCTTACGAATCTCTACATTTCTGATTCGATCACGCAAGGAAACGCCGATCATAGCCCTCTCCATTGCCCTTTGAGTGACTGTAAGCTTTCAGATGAGGAGGTAAGCGACCACGTCTCAGAGCCATATGTCATCACTGGCAACACACATTTTTCCCATTCCTTTAATCTAATTAAATTCTAACACCCTCTTTCCTCGTCAAGCAAGATTCTACCCATATATTGTTACTATAAGCAACTTATTTAAAATATTTTAGGATTCAAAAACATTGAACAGAAAAGTTTTGTTTTTGTTTTTTTCTATTATTGAAGTGTAAAACCTTGTATTTTAAACTCACGTATAAGAGCTGCGGTTCCAAATTCAAACTCAAATTCTAGCAAATTTTGTCAACTTTAAATTGCACGATTGACAATTTCCATATCAGTACATCCTTGACAAAATGTTGAGCTGAATTCATAGACTCTTCTGTCAATGTAGAACTGCGAATCACCATTTTATAGGGTTGGCAGAGGTAACATTATTATTCACATAACCCCCAAACAATTTTACTTGATATTCTTTTTATTCTTAAGATTTTGATTGTAAAGTTTTCTTGATATGCAACAAAAAAACAACAAAGAGCATATTTTTCATAAAATTATTATTTTCTATGCTAACAGTTATCAATTTTTTGTTTTGAATCGTGTATATTTGTAATATTAGACCTTTCTTTTCAGTTTTACTTATTTTGTCGGTGTGCGCATTCATATGTTTCTCATATTTGTTCCAGCTACTTTGGGCTCAGCTTGGCAGTATTTTACGGCACTAGGAGATATAAAACTCGACAATTCCCAGCCAGATCCCAGTATGATTAATTTAAAGTATTTTATTAGAAACTATTTATTTCTAGCGGAGTTCATCGTTAAGTAATAACAGCCACACGATCCGATCCTTAAGGTTAAGCAACGCTTGCCGAGGTCGGTCCGTTGATGTGTGACCAACCATTACATACCAAGACTCCTCTGTGCCTCGTAAAACACTTAAAGCCGTTAGTCCTGGCCGTCATTTCTAGATCGGATAGTCAGAAGGCCAGAAAATCTAACACCCCCAGAGGGCATCGTATCGCCAAGTGGGGGTACATTTTGGCGGTCAAATAAGCAGTCGTTCTAATTAAAATCTAACACCCCCAGAGGGCAACGTATCGCCAAGTGGGGTTACGATACATTTTGGCGGTCAGATAAGCAGTCGTTCTAATTAAAATCTAACACCCCCAGAGGGCATCGTATCGCCAAGTGGGGGTACATTTTGGCGGTCAAATAAGTAGTCGTTCTAATTAAAATCTAACACACCCAGAGGGCATCGTATCGCCAAGTGGGGGTACGATACATTTTGGCGGTCAGATAAGCAGTGGTTCTGATTAAAATCTAACATTCCCAGAGGGCATCGTATCGCCAAGTGGGGGTACGATACATTTTGGCGGTCAGATAAGCAGTCGTTCTAATTAAAATCTAACACCCCCAGAGGGCATCGTATCGCCAAGTGGGGATACGATACATTTTGGCGGTCAGCTAAGCAGTCGTTCTAATTAAAATCTAACACCCCCAGAGGGCATCGTATCGCCAAGTGGGGATACGATACATTTTGGCGGTCAGATAAGCAGTCGTTCTAATTAAAATACTGGTACTCAGCTGTATCCAGTTAGACCACTAACATTTTACCAACGTTTTAATTTGTTAAAGTAGTCAGCACAAAAAGTAATTAAGCATGAACAACTTTTTCCAGAACAAGTTCACAGTGAATATTATTTCGGTCACTGCAGAGACACGAAAAAGATATTTTATGTACACACCCACCTGGATCATATGGACGTACTGGGAAAAGTTATTGTCCGAGTAAGTATTAAAATTTATTTGTTATAGGTCTACCAGAATCTCATGGCAAAAGGGGAAATAAAAATTTGTTGTATGCAATACTGGGGAAATTGGATCAAACGATCTTGATACTGTTTAATTTTTATTTATGTCTTTAGTATTAATGGTACCTCATGTACCTATATTATAGTAGTCACAACGGATCTTTGTGTCTTTGAACTTGGTCCTGCCAACCATTGCGTAAGAAACAGTTTGTCATCGAGTATACTGCATAGAGTAAGCGAGATAGGACGATGACAAAAAAGACAAAAGATATTTATTTCAACTGGGCCACCAAGCGGCACATTTGAATGTCACAATTTAAATTTACATGGAATAAAAGTTGATTCTACCGTGCATTCGGAAAGTAGCTTGTTATGGAGAAGAATGCACAAGAAACTCCGTAAGCTTATGTGACATACATAAGCGAGTGAAAGAGACAGTTATACAATGCTATCTTCACCTTCAACATTGACACAAAAATAGCTACTGCGCGGGGTCTTGCAACCAATTCAGAGACACAAAGATCCACTGTGAGTATTATAGGTATGTGTATGAATAATGTTGTTATACATCGTGTTCTTAACATAGGAAAAATAAATCAATTGAATATTAATTTATGTACTAATTTATTATTTAGCATTTAAATCATACTAATAACTTAAAACCTCATTCAGAACTAGAAAACTAGAATACGATTCCATGAACTCCACTGGCATTTCAAAAACTTGTATCTTTGTAGTTTTATGTCATCTCTCTCCATCAAAATGGTTCTTTTTCATTGGCATTTAACATATTCAAAACCAATCTCTTTATGTATAAAGTCTGTAAAAAATAATAAAATGTATCATATTAATTAAAGTCATTAATCATCATCAGTCTAGATATTTTTTTTTTATGTAAGTTTTATGGCCTGGTTGCTAGGACCTTTTAGCCACGTCTTTGGAAAGAGTTTTCGATCTTATATGTATTCTTTAGTATGCATTAGAATGCGGATGTAACAGATTCTAATGTTTTTTGGAGTATTTGGCAGCAAATTGTATCGAGTCAGTCTTCCCAGTAAGCTTTGCAGAGGCAGTCAATACTACAATAAAATACACGGCTTCACTATCCCGAGATCGCTTTTGTCAATGATTTTACAAATTGTCCAGTTGCGGAGACAGTTGAGACACAAAACTACACCAATAATATATCACAATATCCACTAGGAATCAATTTGCAAATAATATTAACAGCCACTGAACTTCACTCGACAAAATCCCGCCAAAAACTCCCGTCTATATACACGTCCCACTGCAGGGCGCAGATTATTACTTAATATTTTTCTTACGTCAAAGATTCTCAATCTCCGTTAAAATCAATATCTTGATTTAAACGGAGTAAGAATTAGTAACAGTTACATTACTGTTGCCATTTCCTTCCGGCCATCATTCGACCTGACCTACGATTTACCATATAATAGTAATGGAAAGAAATTAAAATTAAGTACGAAAAATATAAATTAAACTAAAAGTATCAAAACAAGTCAGTCCAACTTACCGGTCCACTCTACGACGCACTTTAAAATCAAAGATTGAGTTTGATTTACGCCTTCTTCTTCCCTTATTTTATGATACACATTGAAAACAATATGTCTCGCATGAGATCGAAGTGGGTTTTTCGACATTTTCACAAAAATAACAAACTTTCATGATAATATCAAAAAAATTCAGCAGCGGTTGACAAATCAAGTACTTTGATTCGACAGGTGACAATTGACATTGCCATATGAAAATCACAATTTAAAAAAAATAAAAAATGCCATGAGATTCTGGTACACCTATATACTCATTATCAACTTTTTAGTCTTCTTCGTCTCTCTTTTCAGTGTGAATATGAACAGAACTTCACAGGTTGACTTCGACATTTGTAGATGTGTCGCAGCCATCTGGTTAAAATAGCCATCTAATTTGATGCCTAGGGTGATAGTTAATTGAACTAGAATCATTCAACGTTTAACAACTAGTGAAAGTTTTGAAAATGACTGACCAAGCCAAATGATTCCGTTTTTTTTCACTGTAGCGCCTGTAGTCACCAAAACAAAAATTTCATTCACGGTGAGATGGCGTCAACAGCACAAACCGTGAATGATCTTTTCGTTCTTGTGTGCAATTAAAGTGTGATATTGTCAAAATGGTATGAAAACATGGAGGTGCCAAATAATACTACGTCTTCTGCAAGTTTTCGCGAAATATTTGAGTCTAAACTGACTGAACTCTTAGTCACCCTAAACAAACATAAAAAAATATTATATCTAATATAACCATACATGACAATCAGCCATTTGGTTAAATGTTGCGCTCAATTACTGGGCTAGTTGTCCTTCAGCCATTTAATTGGATGCCGGCGTTTAATGAACGGCCTAGGCGTCCAATTAGCTGGCTATTATATTTATATGCATGATAATTAATAGTTATAATTAATGCTATTGTAATACATATTTGTACGCCGTTAAGGTAAAACATGACTGTGATCTTTTCTGCAATGTACTTTACATCTTGCATGCTTTGTGTGTGCATACTCATGTTTCTGACAAATAAATGATCTTATCTTATCTTATATAATTTAACCAGATGGCTGCTACAGATGGATTATCTATCAGACGTTGAGAGTAATATGTCCGTATTTACGTTACGTAAATTTACTTAGTGAGTCTTAAAATAAATAGTAAAACCGTATTGGAACTGAACCCTGACACCGCAAATTAAAATCGCTGGTTACCTACATTTGATCTCACTAGGCGCCCATGATAGTATGAATCGCTGTAAAAAATCTTAAAAATGTGTGTGTGGTTTTTTTGTCACTAATTTTCCACACCTTATTTTATTTTTACCCGACTGCCGAAGGAGGGTAATGTGTTTATCAGTCTATGTATGTATGTATGTATGTAAGTAAGTATGTATGTATGTATGTTTGTTCCTATATGGCGTTCTAGAGACCAAACGCGTTGGCTGATTTTGATGATTCATATGTCAATCGATGCGTCTTAACCCTGCGAGTGTCATGGGCTACATTAAAATTGGATAATAGAAAAATGGCGGCTTTTGGGTGCTATATTGTGGGGAGCCAATTTTTTTTTTCTTCCTAACCCATCGTGTTGGGTATCAAGATAAAGGATTTTAAGAGGTGATTTCAAAAATATATAACACTTATATGTTTAAATGTATCTAATTCGAAAAAAACTAACTAAAAAGTTATAAATAAAAAAACTTAATTAAAAAAAAACAAAAACCCGACTGCTTCAAAAGCGAACTAAAAAGTCGTAAACAAGGAAAAAATCATGCTGTGCAGTCGGAGGATACATATTCGCGGGCTGGCTGACCAAAATCTGGTGTATCCTCCGCCTGCACAGCATTGGTTTGTATTTTTGCAAACGATTGTTTTTTTTCCGTTTCCAGGGCTGGATCGACGTAATGAGAATGCCAACATGTATTATAATGAGAGGAATGGCGTACCACGTCGATATGATCCGAAGTTCTACGTATAAATTCCAGATGTGCGTACCACGCATCACTTACTGCCACACACATACCAGATACAAATACCACTACTTCGAACTTTACGTGCCCGATGATATGATTGGTGGTATGGACTGGGAACTCTATTTTTACGGACCACCCACGATGGCATGGTAGTAGTTCATGGTTCTCATTTTCTATAACATTTTCTTCGTTTCGTTCGATTTAAGTCAAGCAAATTATGTAGTAGTAGTAGGGGAGCCCTAGAAGGGATTTGGGGATTTACTCGAGCGTAGCAGAATAACATAAGGGGGGATACCTTGTACCCGGTTAAGAACCTCCTCCAAATATGAGCCCCATATATAAGGCCGCCTGTCAAGGATAAAGGATCAGATTAGTAAAAAAAAATTGATCATTACAAATTCTCGAGCGCGTCAAATTAAGGTAGGGTAACTTAATTACATACTAAAAAGTGTATATTCCACTAAAAATTAGGAAATCATTCAAGCATAACGAAAAATATATAATCTGACGATTTCCACAAGCCGAAGTAACAAAAATACATCGATAAAGTTTAATGCGTGCAGCTAAGTGATGCCTATATTCCCCTCTCCGCGTTTCTATTCCTCTCTCACTCTTTATCTATGTATTACTCTCTCACTCCGTCCCCACTCTGGTATCAGTTGCCATGACGCCTAGGGACACGGTATCGAATACAAAGTATCGATACTGTACTCATGAGTAGTATCGAAAAAAAAACCGCACTCATAAAAGTATCGATACTTCAAGGTATAGAATACCTTACGAGGGCCCCTAATGCGCATAGAGCATAGGTCAATATCAGTCAGTAAAAAATAATAATTTTATTGAGCATTTTTTATTATTTTCTTATAAATACAAGCATTCTACTTAAAAATATACACTTTTTTATTTGCATGCTATTTACTATCTTTTCAATTCAATGATTTCAAAAAATAAAGTTTTTTTTTGTCAGATTAGGCGAATCCCTCTAGATAATCGTCAGATTATGAGACAGCACGTCTAGGAAATAAAGATGAACCATATATATCTTAATCTGACGCGCTTGAGTGTTTCAAAATGGCAATATTTTTGCACATTATAATAATGGCCGCGAGTTTGCGTCACATTGAAATCGTCAGATTATTGAATGAGAACTATTTTTAGGTTCACTTAACACCCCCTTAGAAAATCTGACACGCTCGATATTTTTTTTTTTAATTTTCAAAATACTTACGACCACCCACATCACGCAAATGATCAGATTAACATACGTACATTATTAAAAATACGTAGGACATTGATGCTATCAATATCTGACGCGCTCGAGTATGTCCATGCAACGATTTTTTTACATATTTGAAAATCTATAGCCGCTCCCCCCACCGATGAAAAGGTATACTTATATAACATTTTTTTGTTCTTATCGTCAAAGCTTTGTAACCCAATAGGTCTCTATGACGCTCGAGTAAATCCCCATTTAGCATCGTGGGCTCCCCTACCATAGTAAACATATGTATTTTAAATCGAAGGAAGATCATGAAAAACAATACAATGACAATTCAATGGGCCAAGCGGTGCGTTTATAATTCAACATGGTCAATTTTCATTGTTGCATTTCTTTTTTTTTAAGATTCACAATATCATGTTTATTAGAAAGATTTGTCCATATGATTACCGCTTTTTAATTTTTTTAATAGCGTCATCAAAATACCTGCCGGAGCTCTTTTTACAAGTTTTATATTAGGTACCTAGTTTTTCAATTTTACATTTCTATAAAAATTGACAAACAGTTTCCACAAAAACGGGTTGTCGCTTTGTCGCATCTACCCGCCTAAAGGAAAGCGTTATTAAACTATTTTTTATAGATTAAGTCAAATAACTTATTATCTAGATTTATCTAATACTAGCTGACCCGGCAAACTTTGTTTTGCCATAAAAAGACTAAACATTTGTCACCCTACCCTACCCTACCCTACCCCACCCTACCCTACCCTACCCTACCCTACCCTACACTACCATACCCTACCCTAACCTACCCGACCCTACACTACCCTACACTACCCTACACTACCCTACACTACCCTACACTACCCTACCCTACACTACCCTACCCTACCCTACCCTAACCTACCCGACCCTACACTAACCTACCCTACCCTACCCTACCCTACCCTACCTATATAGCCTATGTCCTTGCCCAGGTCTCAAACTATCTTCATACCAACTTTCATCAAAATTGTGCAGCGGTTTAAGCGTGCAAAGGTAACAGACAGACAGACAGACAGACAGACAGACAGAGTTACTTTCACATTTATAATATTAGTATGGATTTTGGCTGAACTGTTATATCTAATGTTTGTAAAAAATTCAAAAATTAAAACCGCAACGCAGATGTGTCTTGTACTTTTTAGAGATCATGAAGGCTTTTTTGAACGTCAATCTATCGAAAACCTCGATTTAAAGAGTAAAAAGCGCATATTTTTTTAACGGCTGAACTGATTTTCATCAAACATCAACACAAAAACACTCTCGACAAGTCACATATCCAAAAAAAATAACATTAATTTCATCCATTTAGGAGCTATAATGCCACATACAGACACTCAAATACACACGCCTAACATAAAACACCCCCCTTTATCAGTCAGTTAACAATAAGTAAATAGCATGCCAAGTAATGTAAGATTTTTGACAGTAATAAATAATTATGTATTTTTTTTTTTTTTTTTTTTAAACGTTGCCCCACACTAGGAATTTCTTCCTGTATCGTGAGTGCGTTTACAAACATATAAACTCACATACACAACACCCAGAGCCGGAACAACTACCTGTAGGTCATACAAATATTTGTTCCGTGCGGGAATCGAACCCGCGACACGCAGCACAGCAGTCAATCGCTCAACCACTGCGCCAACCGTGCGCCCAAATCAAAATCAATTTCTATATATATTTATTTATTCTTTTTATTCATTATGTTTTCACAATTCTTAAACATAAAAAGGCATTAAAACTATTTGATAAGAGTTAAAAATCTCTAATTATAGTACCTATAAAGAAAAATAAAGAGTGTTTTATTAAAAGACAGAGCATGATGCATTCCTCAACTTTCATGGACAAATCTTTTACTGTCCAGGCTGCTCGTCTGTGGAATGCATTGCCTGAGCCAATTAAACGTGTTCAGTCGTTGCCTGTATTTAAAAGACTCAAGGAACATTACTTATCGCTGTAATCGTGCTCTTAGTTTGTTGAAATACATTTTGTCTATGATTGTCATACGTAATTTTTGTTTTTCGCTGCTTATATTTTAAATATGTATGTATTTATGTATCTACTAGCTGACCCGGCAAACTTTGTTTTGCCATAAAAAGACCAAACATTTATCTACCCTACCCTACCCTACCCTACACTACCTTACCCTACCCTACCCTACCCTACCCGACCCTACACTACCCTACCCTACCCTACCCTACCCTACCCGATCCTACACTACCCTACACTACCCTACCCTACCCTACCCTACCCTACCCTACCCTACCATACCCTACCCTAACCTACCCGACCCTACACTACCCTACACTACTCTACCCTACACTACCCTACCCTACCTATAAACCTCACGGAGCCCGAGACCTTGCCAACGAATTCAAAACCTTGGAAATCGGTTCGTGCGTTCTGGAGTTATATCGTCAGGAAGAAACCCGACTTATTTTTATATAGTAGATTTCATAGCATATATAATTATATTTGGGATTTTATTAAGTATTATTGTATCTTTATGTTGTTGTTGGTATTGTTGCACCACTAGCAACCCCATGTCATGTCCAGGCAATCACTCTCCTCGTATCCCGTATCGTGGCAAGCGATAAGGTCGCCCGTTGTATATTTTTAGTTCCAAGTTTCTTTTGATACTTTATTTTCTGGTGTACAATAAAGTATAAATAAATAAAAATAAGTAAATAAATATTTGTATTTTTGTATGTAACGAATAAACATAAAAACTACTGGATCGATTTCACATTTTTTTTTCAAAACCGGCTGAAAAATCATGTTTGTTGTATGGGAGCCGCACTTAAATATTTATTTTATTCTGTTTTTTTTTTGCTGTTATAGTGGCAACGGAAATACATCATCTGTGAAAATTTCAACTGTCTAGCTATCACGGTTCATGAGATACAGCCTGGTGACACACAGACAGACGGACCGCGGAGTCTCAGTAATAGGGTCCCGTTTTTACCCTTTGGGTACGGAACCTTAAAAACGAACTACGAACTATGATGTTGAATGAACTATGAATTAATTGGGCAAAGGCTAGGCACACTGTATGTCAAGTAATTAGATTTCATAGATAATTCATCAGCATCATCATAATCATCATCATCTCAGCTGAAATACGTCCACAGCTGGACATAGGCCTCCCCCAAGCGTCGCCTAATTGGTTCTGTGCGTTTTGCATCCACTGGATTCCCACACCCTTGATCAGGTCATCGCTCCACCTAGAAGGAGGCCTTAGAGATAATTCATTTAGGTGCAATATAAATCGCATTTATACTCGTAAGATACAGTGTTATGTTTGAAGTACAGCAGGTAATTTGAAAAAGTACGAGGATCTACTTTATTTATCAAAACATAACACCATTTCGCAACCATTTCGCAATCGTAGTTTATTGCAGACAACAAACAAACTTGTTACAAGTGTTAAACAAAAATGTTTGTTATTTTTCCCTTTTTAGGTTTAGTAAGGTACCTATAACGCCAAATAGATTACACGAATAACAAGAAACTTGAACATAACCGGGGAAATGAGAGATCTACGTACCCCTTTAGAGCGTACTGGCGTGATGTTATGTTATGAAATGGTATAAACAATAAACAGACATGCGATTCCAGCAAACCCGAGAGGTTTGCCGTTATTAATTGAAGAGTTATGTTGTATATCTCCGAAGTTCTTCATCAGATCTTCACCAAATTAAAATGGGACCAATTTCGAAACAAAAAGATAATTTTCAAATTCGGTCCACAATTGACGGAGATATCGGTGAACATACATAAAAAAAAAACATACAAGAAATCGAACATAGAACCTCCTCCTTTTTGGTAAGTCGGTTAAAAAGGAACATTACAAAATTAAGGTGAATGAAAAAAAAACGGTGAACTCAAAAAGCAACAAAAATGACTAAGAACTTAACGCATATATACCTAATCTATAAACATTACTTTATCTACATACATTTTATAATAGGTATTTTTTATGAAATATTAGGTATTAAACGAACATAAAGTTTATCAAATATGTGATAAAACGGCCGGGCTTTAATTAAACAAGGTCCAATAGGGTCAAGTTCTCATTAAAGTAATTATAAGAGATTCAACAAATATCAGTATTTATTAAACATTTTTTTAAATAATAACTACGCATAATGTTGTTCCAATTCCTTAGTAGAAAAATATGATTCCTGGGATACTCGCATACCTACTGCAAACCAATGAGTGTTATTAAACATTTTTTAATAATAACTACGCATAATGTTGTTCCAATTCTATTAAGAAACAGGTTCTTAGTAGACAAATATGCTTCCTGGAATACTCGCACACCTACTGCAAAACAATGAGTATTATTAAAGATTTTTAAATAATAACTACGCATAATGTTGTTCCAATTCTATTATGAAACAGGTTCTTAGTAGAAAAATATGATTCCTGGGATACTCGCATACCTACTGCAAATCCAATGAGACGTTTTTGTATGAACCGTCAAAGACTTGAGTGTATCGTGATCAAGCAGCGAAATAATATTAAAGTTAAGGCATTTTTTTTAAACAGTATTATATTCGTAGGTTTAAAATCAAATAAAACAAATCAAATGATAAGACCAACCGTGTACATAGCTGTGAATCTATATTCTCGTTAAAATACATTCTAAACTTCAGGAACCCGTGAAGGGTACCTCCCAGGGATATAGTCGGGATTATTAGGATTGTACTCCCAAATGAGATATTCCGGTTCGTTGAGATATAGCGGTGGGATGTCGTCGCTTGGCTCCATCTCCTCCCCTATAAGGTTCTTGTTGCGAAGAAGCAGTTCGTCCACCTTCGCTTGACCAGCTTCTGATATTTCTTTAATTGTATATATAAGTATTAATACATTTTAAATTACTAGTCTACTCTAAAGATTGTTCAAAAAGAAAAATGTCAAGAAATCTCACTAGTTCTTCGTAGATCTAATTTGAGAATCTTCTTATTACGCTCAAGAGCTCGGATGAGTGTCTCCTCGGCTTCACCAGACAAATCGTTCGCTGCCATATCTAGTCTAGTTAGGCCCCGGTTCAAGCAGAGAAGACCCGCCATCTAAACAGACCGTAAAAACGCAGGTGTCAGACACGTAAAACAGAAAATCATTAATAACCTAACGAATATTTATGATAAAGGTATGGAATGTGGACTCTTTTATACCCTCAATAAACCCGAAACGACGGCGACGCGTGGTTTTGACATTCACAACTTTAATACTTACTGATATTCTAAGTCTTAACTAATATTATAAAGAGAGAGCCCGAATTTTGTGAGTATGTTCAGACGTGTAGGGTAATCTCTGGAACCACTACACCTATTTAAATTCATCTTTCACCATTTGAAAGGTACATTATTCTTGATTAGGCTATAAATTATTATGACCTATGAACAGCCGGAGCGGGCCACTAGTAGAAAATATAATCGCACCTTCTCAGCTGATGCTCCGCTAAATCCGCAAGAGTTAACAATCAAAGTTTGTGGTTTTTCCTTGCACCTGACGAAAGCTGCGGCAAACATGGTCGCACATTCTAAAGACATTGGGTTCAAACTGAAATCTATTAAAAATAACATAATATAAATTTCTTCATAATCGATTAGTTATATTTAAATAGAACAATTGAGAGACAGATAGTCCAAGGGGATAGCGAGGTAGACCGAGACGTAACGCACCGGATCAACTAAGGATGGATGAAATGGCGACAGGTAACTGGAACAACTTACAACCCACGGATGTCCCTCAAGTTAAAGAGAAAAATCTACAGGTCCGTAATTAGACATGTCATACTGTATAGGTCAGAATGTAGACCTGTAAAAAAGATGGATGAAAAGAGAGATAAAGTGAGAAATGACTACATTAGAGGAAGTTTGAAAGTGGCGCCAGCGACAGAAAAGTTGAAAGTAAGCCGTTTGTCCTGGTATGGTCATGTGATGAGGAGTGATGAAACGCATGTTACTAAAAGAGTTACTCATATATATGTGGATGGACTGTGTGAGAAGTGATATGAAAGAAAAGGGACGCAGTGATAGCGTGACAGGGGATAGGACGGTATGGAAGATGAAATTGCGTTGCTCCAACCCCAAGTAACATGGGGTAAGGCCAGGAAGATGATAATGATGAGAGACAGTAATTTATTTTTTTAATTACCTAAAGGTCTACTCTGAAAAGATGTGCAAGCATAGATTACAACGCGGCAACAGTACAAACCAATATCTGCCGAAGATCTTATATCCTATAAACAAAACATTAACAGGAACTTAGTTTTAGACTTTACCTAGAAGCTCGATGGGTGCAGCTGGTTTCATCTGAAGAGCATAAGCTACTCCTTGAATTCCCTCTTCCGTGAATCTGTTATTTGCAATTCTTACCACTTTCACGTTTTTGTGAATGAATATAAAACCACCGAGTGCCTTCATTCCGTAATTACCGATCTGACAATGATTAAAATCTAGTTCCTCAATACTTTCTTTCTTCACAAGATTCTGAAGAATTAATTTAACTTTCGAACAATCTAGGTTACTGCGATTGATGCGAAATATTCTTAAATGTCTCAAATCTTCTAGTCCTCGGCAAATTGACTCACAATCAGGCAACGAAAATTCGAAATACCTTGTTAAGTACCTATCGTTAAGATTGTTTATTCCAAAAACAAGAGATATTTCCCGCAGGTTGTATAATTTTGCTAAAATTGGCTCCATGGGGATATGGTCATATCGTTTAGGTACACTAAATTCACAAGTGTCTTCCACAACCATGTCGGAAGGTAAGGCTGGTGTCGGTTGACGCACTATTTGCAGCTGATTTAATCCTAAGAAGAAGATATATGGACTGACCTGAAGAACAGAAATATGGTTTTAAAGATCTGCAGTATTATATGCCTAAAATACATACATGTATTACAAGTATAGCTCATACAGCACGCATTATATATACAAATATTATAAAGTAGAAAAGTTTGTGAGATTGTAGGGGGTAATCTGTGGATCTACTAAACCGATTTAGATGAAATATGGCATGTGGAGAGTTTGAGATCCTGGGAAGGACATTTGTATTCCCTTGGGATGATAACACACTTTTTACGTGGGTGAAGCCGCGTGCAGAAGCTAGTGTCATATAATATCATAATAATATTGATTAATTTGATTCGTATTGTAGCACAAGCATTAAGAGATAAGTAACAGACAGAGGATAAAACTAAACCAAAATATCTATTTACCAGTGTTGAAAGTTCTACAGCTTCGTCTTCTCTAAAAACATCTGGATTGACTGATTCCAAGTAGTCTTGAAGGCATGCCGATAGAAATTTACCTTTCCAGAAAATTTTGCCCAGCTCTATTCTTGATGGGTATTTCGAAGCGAATGACCTCTGCCAATATTGCTCGTCCTAAAATTAAATTAAATGGTTTTTGTTACTTATGATGGACCACGTAACAATTTTACAGATTAGAGATATAAGAGATTTACAACATAGAGAGGTGAAAGGTGAGGTGAAGACAATTGACATCCACCAACCCGCACTGGGCCCGCGTGGTGGATTACGGCCCATTCCCTCGCACAGAGAGGAGGCCTGAGGCTGATGATGTGTTGTGAGAGGTGAAATTTGTATAATTTTAAAAGATAATCAATCTCTGAAGGACTGATCTAATACCGAAAATTCGTACACCGAATATAAACACATTACATTATTACACATACATTAACATTCTTACACTATGGTTGAGTATTTTTTCGTACTTTTTATCCCAAAAAATGTACGGTTGCTTCGCTAGATACAGCTTGTTTTGTATAAAATAAATAATTCTAGACGACCCTGCTCCACATCTAAAATGCCTCGCAAAGCGATTTGTTTTTAACTCCCGCCGGAAAAAGAGGGGTGTTATAAGTTTCTCATGTGTTGCTGTGTATCTGTCTGGGGAATCATAGCGCCTAAACGGATGAACCGATTTTGATTTAATTTCTTTTGTTTGAAAGGTGATTTTTTTGAGAGTGTTCTTAGTTATGTTTGATTAAAATCGGTTTAGCCGTTCAAAAGTTATGGGCGTTTAGCTGTTTGAATCGGGGTGTTTTTGCAAGATAAATGTGTCGGGGGTTTTTAAATTTTGAAATTTATTTGTCGCAAGATAAATGTATCGGGGGATTTTCAAATTTTACTTGTTTAATCAAAAGTATGGAATACAATCGCATAAATTAACCTTTATATAAGGTACGCTGAACTTCAACTGGATATCTGCTGGGTACAAATCCATCAATATATCGACGTCTTTTTGAAGGATTTTCTGGAGAGGATTGATTCTGTTGAACAACCTGGAGAGAGCGAGCGCAGCGCAGAACGTAAGTGGTTGAGGTGTGTAATCAGTATCCCATTCGAAATCCTCAGCTCTGATTTTCCGAGCAGCCTCTGCAACTGAGTTGCTCATCGTGGCCGGTGTCTCGTATGCATGAAGCGTGTTCATATTCACAACGTAAGGTATCTTCATGGTGTAGCTTTTTTCGCTGCACTTCTATGATAATTATGTATACCAAGTTATTTATACTGAATTCGTATGATTTATTTAACTATTAATAAACGTTGCTATATGTCACTTTTGATTTGTAGTTTGACATACGTTTTGTTTTTCTTATTATCAAATGGCATTTATAAGTTTGACCGATCAATCTCTTCATAGACGATAAGAAAATATCTACAAGTTAAGCGTTTTACCCGACTGCCCGACTGAGAGTATGTATGTATGTTTGTTCCTATGTGGCGTTATATAGGGATTAAACGCGTTGGCAGATTTTGATGATTCTTACAACAACCGATTCTACTTAACCTTGCGAGTACCACTGGCTACATTAAAATTGGAAAGAAGAAAAATGGCGGCTTTTGAGTGACATATTTTTGGGGCACAATTTTTTTTCAAACCCGACACGGCAGCTTAAGGCGGTACGGCGGTACGGCCGTTTTTTGTGCTGTTTTTAGGAGCTATCTTCTCGTTATTTAAAAAGAAATATCAATTAATAAAAATACATTAAATTTCTAAATAGTATTGATTCTAAAATGGTAGATTTAGTTTTTTTTTTATTGTTGTATATATTTCACTAATCTCCTTCCAAAAAAACATAAAAATGAGAAATAATTATTGATATTATGCATCGCCTCGTAAAGTGTTAATTAATTATTTTTTGTACTACCACTAATGGATAGACAATTTAATAACGAACATTTTTGTAGTTTTTTTTTCAATAGATTAAAATTCGATTTTATAAAGATTTTATTCTAAAATCTGGGCGTATTCGCTACTGTAATTCATGCGCCACCAGTGCCGCTAGACCAATAGAAATGCTCATATCTCATGCCGATTTTTTGTTCAGGGTACCGTCTAGAAGCGAACTAAAAAGACGTGAACAAGAAAAAAAACATGCTGTGCAGTCGGAGGATACATCTGGTTTTCGCAGCATGACTTTCTTCTTGTTTACGTTTTTTTAGTTCGCTTCTTAGGGGGCGTCCATAAATTACGTGAGGTGTTTTTTTTAATTTTTTGTCCCTCCCTCCCCCCCTGGTGAGATGTCGTGAGATTTTATTCAACCCCCTCCCCCATCCCCCAATCTCACGTGAGATTTTCAAAATGTGGGTTTCTTACGTAATCGCGTTGGATTGTTATAGTAAAAAGAAAAAAAAAAACTGTATAAGGTGGTTTGACAATCAGTAGATGTATAACGTCGAAGTATGAATGAAATTATTTTCTTTCGAACGAATTAGTGCATGATCTTAATCGTATTACGATTACGCTTAAGATTAAATCTTAAGCATGTACAATCTGAATTAAATGGACCAAAATAGTTTTTTTTTTGTTTCCTTCACAAAAAAATTTGCGTGATATTTGCCGAGACCCCCCCTCTCCCCAACGTAAGATTAGATGAGATTTGACTCGACCCCCTCCCCCCCTTAAACTTCTCACGTAATTTGTGGACGCCCCCTTATGCTTTTTTAAGCAATCGTTCATCATCATCATCAGAAGTACTCTTACAACAACAAGAAAAATTATGTCATTAAATTTATCTATACCAAACCAATATAAAAAAAAAGAAATAAAAAAAGTGGAAAGATTTTTTTGTTTGCTTTTTTGTGTGTTTGTTTGTACCGAATAGGCTCCGAATCTACTGGACCGATTTCAAAAATTCTTTCACTGTTGAGAAGCTGTACTATCCCCGGCTACTTTTTATCCCAGTATTCCCACGGGAACGGGAACCACGCGGGTGAAACCGCGAGGCGTCCACTAGTTTATTATATCTCAAAACCTCATTGAAATCAACAATCTAATGGGTGTGTTCAACACGTATTTCCGTAACTATTAAAACAATAAACCTAAAAAATAATTCTATAATATGACGCACAATCATCACAATTAAACTAAAATATAAGAACAGCACATTACAAGTAGGTATATAAACAGTAGGTACAAAGTTCACCATAACATAACATAGTTAAGAAGTCGGGTGTTTCCGTATATCTTCGTGCTCGCTCGGACCAAAACAAAGCTGAACCGAGCGCCCGCGCCGCATTCACTCACTGTTTAGTTTGTTACCGTGTCATATCATACTGTATTATCGGCTGGCGTGCGCGACTCTATCATTGCAAACACATTTTTTATTTTAAATACCACTTTGTACAATTTAATTCTGGTTTCAAAATAAGTATCGTTTAATAAAATGGATTCTAACAGCAAAAAAACGTCCCAAGCTCGTAATACATCGCAAGTTTCGACCCCGTATAGCCCGTGGAATTTGTTATTTAGCCCAAGAAACCGCACTAACAGTGAAACCAGTGTCGGTTCCAACACTTCTCAAAGTAGCCAACCAGGTAAGTTCATTTATTTTTACTATTTTATAGAAGTAGCATTTGTCGTTCTTTGTCGTCTACCATTGCTCTACCAGCATACCGTGTTTGTAAAAACATGCATCTTGAGTGAATTCTCTTCTTTTTGTCGCTGTATCATAATAAATTCATCTCCGGCAAGCCACATGGAGATAAAAACAAAAAAAACGATGTGGGATGGGCTTGACGTCGGTAACACGTCACGCATTAACTATGCATATAAAAGTAAGGTTAGCCGGCGGAGAATGGAAACCGGTTCCCTTGTTTATTTGTCAACTGTACGCTGATCTTAATGTTCAGGACAATCTAAACAGCATACGTACTTCATTCAAGGTTTATTATTGTTGTAATTAATGAGATTTCATTTATGTAATATTTTTAATGTTACTTGCCATTAGATACCATTACGAAGTCAGTCTTTGAGCTACTTTCTAATCTGGTATATCAAGTTTAACAAGGTGCTTATTTTAATGATAACGACCCTAGGTGATAAAGAACAGAAAGGTAATTTACAAAGTGCATTTTTTTAACTTTAGTTAAAGTACTAACGAAACTAATTAAAAAATAACTAATTAAAGTACTAGTTTAACTTTAGTAAAGCTGTCTGATTCATAATGTCCACGCTAATGACCATTCAGCGTTTTAGTAATGTGCATATTTTACGAAACAATGAATACTTTCGAATCGGAACTGTGTCCATTGCCTAACTCGCCTACTGTGTGTTGGCTCCTATTATGCAGATATGACCGTTTCTGTACAAGACAAAGGATGCCTGTATTGTTTTGTTTTGTAAACTCAGTTATTTTTGTCCGAATGTTCACAGCATATGGTAATGTCATGTGTTTCGTGGCGTCATTATGGGATGCCATTGGCACGTCTTTGTGCCAAGGTTTAGGTAATTTCATGATACTAATCCCGTCCTCAATTCTCTATGCTAATATAGATATTATTCAACGCACGAATTCTCTACACAGCGTGGAGACCAGGAAATATATTATAATGGCATGTTCTTCAATAAAATATCATTTGAATATTGTTGTCACGTGTCACGACCATTAGACAAATTATAAAGTAGTTTGCAAATGATTTGCCTCCTTCCGTAAACGATGTTTTTGGGCCTATAAATTGCATTCTTGTAGCATGACCACACATTTGGAATGACACCAACTAAATGGCCACTACAGCAGAAATCATGAAGATAACGAAAACATTTAGTTCTTAATTAAGTTTATCTATTTTGCAATATTTTAAAACAAGAAATGATAATTTTATTAGAAGACAAGGTTACAGGAACTATCAAAAGGTTAACGTTAACAATGTCACATTGAAGAATGAGTAAAGAGTAGGTAGATATTATTATTTAATTTCATCAAAAAACTGTAAATAGTTACTTCAGTAGCTTAATTGCGAATATAAGCGTACTTAAAGACTAATACAATTTACCTCAATGTTTGTTTCGAACAAAATATTTCCTGTTAATTCATAATCAGACATGCTCCAGACGAAAATACTGTTAAGGCGTATTAAACTGAGATAAAAGAAGCGATAAACACTTATCTTGAACTAACAAGTAGAGTAATCCTAAAATCAATGTCACCAATGAAATATCCGCACTTATGTAGGCTCAACCAAAATAAATACTCGTGAAGAGGTAAAAATCAAACCGATAATTGATTAGGATCCGTTTCATTTCACATAGCCTTGCTTGCTACTTGCAATAGGAAAAGGGCCTGTCTGTGGCTTAGGACCGGATAATCAAGTCAAGCTATTTATAACCTTTTTACTGTTAGTCTACCTTTATGTTGTCGGCTTGTTGCAAATATTTTCCTCAATTAAAATGTATTTATAATTATTATTTTACATACACACTCTAAAACATAATTTTGTAAAAGTATTATTGAAGAGGAGGATGAAACAGATACCAAAAATAAAACTATAAACGCAACCATTGACTGAATATTCGCTCAGCATTCAAATACAGACGATGTTTCTGGAAATCGTAATTAAGATAAAACTATCGTTACAAGAAACACTAGAACTCTGAAACACGAATACATGTCTGTCTATAATATTGCAAATCGGTTTTGTTGTTAAACAAAACAGACGCATGACATCATTCCGTGATTGCATATTGCTTTGTTCGACACAATTTTGACCATGATAGAACAAAACTTGAACTTGAGAATACGCCCACGAGCTCAATGCTACATTTGTACAGACAGAAATTTATTATCCATTATTTTAGTATAGGAAATGAGCTTCAAGCTTAAGCATAAATGTTCAAAACAAGCACGTGCAACCGAGCGAGACTTTAGTTTAGACAAGTGATTACGTGGCAGATATCAGGTAGGCAGTCCCCGAATTATCGGAGCCCCGAATGTGTCCCGAATTGGCATCTAAACTTCAAAATCTTACTGTCCCGCCAGCAAAAGATTAAAAGCCTGAGCATGCGTCATTGCAATATAAAAACAGCACAGCAACGTGGCTAACGAATGCAGTTGCATTGAAATTAAAATTTCGCAAAGAAAAAGTTTTAGATTTTAAACGAAATAATTTATACAACTATAAATGACTTATTCGTGAAACCAGCTGGACCATCTATCAATGCTCATAATAATGTTCCTGTAACCGACAGATATTCATGCCCAAAGATGATCATAAACGACATTTCAGTATCAAAAAATGTGTTCCCTTGAAATATTTTATACCTACATATATATTACCTTCATCTCGTATCATCGTATATCATAATATCAGTCCATGTAAAGATATACAAGTCGAATTCAGTGTTTGACAATAATGTTACAAGATAAGTGTTGCTAATGGAACTCTTATTACAGGCAACATGCGTTACCACCCGAACGATGTCGACATTGTATTTTTTACGTGATAATAACTGTGGTTTATCATTGCAGGTACCCAATTCGGGACATTACAGAGGCAAACGAGCAAAAACGAAGAATATCTTTGGATGATGTAAGTATACCTAATGATATTTTACAAAGCGTTACGTTTTTTTTTGTACTGTGGTACGCAATGTGATAATGTATTTAGAGTCACGCCACGGTTGAAGAATACGTTTTGATTTAGCTATTACATTTATATATTAAGCAGCTATTTCTTTTTCGGGCATATTTAAAACCCATAATGAATGACAGATGACCTGTTTACTTACATTTTACAAATTACGTGGCAAATATATCAGCCCGTGCGTATTTTTGTTTGATTCCAAGATTAGATCAGAAATATTTAGATGAGTTAATACGAGAAAGAAAGAAAACTCCGGAATTGGAATATTGCCAATCACTGAAACCGCTGACCAAAATTGAAATGCATCCTCTATTAATAGATCATTTGCAGAAACGATTCAACATAAATGGAATTGATTGACCAACCAATCAGTTTAATGTTTTCAATTATTTTTGGGAGATATAGCATTTAAAGTATATTATGAAAAATACCAATCAAGGCTCACTATGATTGCCCAACGTATAAATTAAACAAGTAAGCAACTTTAACTTCCAAGGTGAAGCAATGGTTAACGACTTTTGTCCGCACCCGAGCGTTTAAAATTGTCTGATATATTTTTAAAAGCTTGATTCTTAACGGTTGAAGAAGATGGATGCCAGTGTTCGCTTCTGGTTTGACATAATTTGCTTCAGAGACTTCAGTATCAAGTTATCCGTATCAAGTTAATCTGGTCTATGCAACCTTCTCTCCATAATAAGCCGGTGTCGACGGCATTTTCACAATCGTACACCTAGATCTTTATTGCATGATGCACAATGTATATTAACATTTAAATATCAAGTACATAAAAATAAAAGCTATGCACGTCCATAATACCGGTTCTAGCTACATCAATGCCAATGTTAATTTATATAACCAACGATAAAATAAAAGTATATATCAAACTAGTTCTTTAAATTATGATGTTGCTGTGGTCACCACATAGCTACTTCATAATTTAAAGAACTAGTAGCAGGCAAAAACAGTAATGGGACAATTTTAAATCATGAAAATGATTTAAATAAAACTGAGCGACAAAAAAACGATACAATGTCAGATACTCAAATATATTATGCATCAGCAGATTATATGTAAACAGCTTCAGATGAAAATGCAGCGTCGAAAAAGCCTATATTCATGCAAAACTGAGTGCAACGATGCGTAACGCTAATGTAATTATAACAAGAACACATAGCCTCTTTTTAAACCCGGTCAACGTGTTATACAAATGACAATGAATAAGATCATAACATTTTCTGTCGTGGATACCTATGTTTATAAAACAGGATCCGTGGTTTATTGTGTAGCGTAAGTAAGTAAATGTATTTCATTGGGGTGACAGAGACTACGTTTTGCTTTTCGTTTATCCATTTTCAAGAATCTGTCTTTTCTTTCTTTTGTACCTAGATAAGGGAGAATATCCTGTTACAAGAGTGATTTATTTGTACTAAGTCGGGCATAAACTTAACGAGATTCTACGGTTCTCCGATTAGGGCAAAATAATCATTTTACTTACGAGTATAAACCGATTGTTTTTTACTTTCTAATTGAATCTAGTATTTCGAATGGTGATGAGTGGCAGCATTGAATAAGTCCATTGAGGGCAGAGCGTAGGTCAGCACTTTCAAACAATGAAATTTTAATGCAACTTATGCTTTTGATTGTGATTGCCGATATTGTTGCAATTGCATGAATTACATGTAGGAAATGTCAAACGTTTTAGTTCAAATAGACACTCTTACTACTCCAGTTAGAATATTCTTTATTTTGCAATGTAACAAATTACCTTAATGCTTATGATAAATTTATAATCCTTACTACGAGTACCTTAACCACTTTGGCCTCATAAAACAGTAAGTTCCATAACTCAGTAATAAGCCCTTAAATAGTGGCCTGTCCATTGTGTCACAGAAATGGTTTTAGGATTAAATTTATATTAGCGATAACGATAATCTACCCCTGAAACGGTCGTAACGCTAAACGACTTCTAAACCTAAATATGAGTCACCTGTGTGCTACCTAAAACATCCATCTTAGAGTAAACCGTGAAGAAAAATCATGGATTGCAAAAGACGAGCTTATTAGCAATAATGGTAGGTCTCGAAGGTCGTCCAGTTGCGGCGGAGGCATTTCTGCAGCTGATTCTGCTGTCTCACGTTGTTATGGTAGACTTACTGTGTGGGAACGAGACGCGGCTAGTTGTTGGTTCCGTTCCCCTCTCGCTGATGTCGAAACCTTCGGTTGCATGCGCCCGCGCTGGGCGCAGCGCCGCGTAGCATTGCCGACGCTGCGCAAACGCCGAACACACAAAGAACAGTGCTCTTGTTAAAAAGTGACAGTGAAATGCGCTAGACACGTGTCCTGAGGTAGCCGATGACACCCTGTGCTGATTACTGCTTCGGTTAGTTCTAGCATTATTCAAATTAATTCTGAAATATTGTGTTACATATATCCAATTCTTTTTTTAATTTTAAAAACAAAGAAACATGAAGTTATGACTGCGTATATATACGGCAGGTATAACCGGTTTTAGTGACGCATGTGTTTAGTATTTTTTGCCGGTTTTATGTGAGTTAATATATATATGACTTTAGTTTGTTTGGTCATTTCAAAGTCTAAAGTTTTAAAAGGCACACGTGTACTGAGTGTTTGGAGAAAAACTAATTTTCTGATCTTAGATACTATGTAGTTGTGTTAAAGATGTACCTGTTGGATTGTTACCTGAAAATCTGTACTATAAACTTGTGAGAATTCGTAAAGTTGAAGTCTATGTCGGTGTTATTTATTGTCGACACGGGGTGTTGAAATATTACACCGGTTCGGTTCCGAAGTTTCCACATATTCCTCGTTACGGACGTGTATCTCAAGGTAAAATTGATACATTTGTGTATATACTTGTCTATCTACGCAGTAACGTATGTATTATGTTGTTCTTGACACTGTTTTTATTTACCTTACAAGATAATATTTGTATACCATTCACGTTTTAAATAAATCTGGCCAATAAACGAAACTAACTACTAACTTTTGCAGTTAGTTACTTTATTAACGACTTTAGAAAATGTTTTTTTAAGTATAGATTTAGTTTAAATTTTAGCTCATAAACTCTCAACTTAACCAAATTCGATTATTATTATCAATTAATAAATTACAACTTGGTAAAGGCCATTATAACATTATTAAATTGAATGTCAAACTCCAAACTAAAATCCCAATGGACCCCGAGATTCATAATTTATGTAATGGATCAAGACCCCGAGATTCATAATTTATCTAATGGATCAAGGAGCATTTTTACTCCACTTCTGTTCAAGTCATACCTTTGTAGCATGATACTTGCTTAGGTCCTGGGTACTGCCCATAACTATACTGCTAGCTTGTCGGTTTTTTATCGGTTACATTTCGGGGAGTGTGCGATAGAATTGCATCGTCTAATTCCACCTAACCCGTTTCATCATCGGACCACCAGACGTACGGCGATGCGCCATCGGTACATGGTAGACATCCCACCCATACGCACTAAACGTTTTTAGAATACTTTTTTTTATGCGTACAACTAAGGAGTGGCATTCCCTGCCGGTGGCTGTGTTTCCCGATAGCTACAATCTAGGGGTCTTTAAGTCAAGAGTGAATAGGTTAGTTCTAGGCAAGCGTGCTCCACCGTCGACCACATCATCGCTTACCATCAGGTGAGATAGTGATTAAGCGCCAGCCTATAATGAATAAAAAAAAACTTTATACATTTAAATAATCTCATTTTACAGCCCGTTCAACCGATTTTGACTTCTATTGCGTTGGTGATATGACAAAATGGCAGCAAGTATTTAACAGTTAGTTTTGGTGACAGGTTTATGCTTTTTATGCTATCCTTATATTTACGGGATAGAACTCAAAATCGGTTGAACGGAATGTAAATAAATTTTAGTTCTAAAAACTAAAAAACACGATCCTGGAGATCCTGTTTAGGATAATGGGACAAACTATTTTAATTATTGCATTGTCATCGGTCCTAGATAAGTGTGCAAAGTTTCAAATCAATCCGACGTTTTGAAGGGGGTGAAAATCACGTTCAAAGATTCCGTTACATAGATACATAGTTACATACATACCAAGCTAATAAAACCGTGTTAAAAAGGGTTGTAAAAAATTCTAAAGTTATTTCAAATGGAATAAGGTCAAATCAGAATAGCCAAACGGAAATACGGGGACCATTACAGGACCTCATGCTCAGCAGTCGCGTTTGCAACCAACAGGCTGTCAAGGCATTTATTTAAGCCATTTATTTATCCTTAACATACAACAAATTAGTTATTTTTAGTAAATCATGTAAATTTTATTATTTTTCTTCATTAAGGACCTCTTTTCGAGTAAAGGCCTCCTCCATTTTACTCCAAAGTTTTCTATCTTTGGCTTTTGACGTCCAGTTGTCTCCTGCTATCTTTTTAATCTCTTCAAGCCACTTATCAGGGGGTCTACCCTGTTTCCTTTTTCTAAACGGGCCAGGCCAGTGAGTTACTTTCAACTTTGTTGGACCATCTATCTGAGTTCATACGTGCTAGGGTAAATACGCCAAACGTCGGCCACCCCCCAATGTTCGGCCGTCTGCACATTTTCAGCTTGCATTCATTCAAAATATAATTAAGTGGCAATTTTGCCACTCGAATTGCAACCTTAGTTCATACTCTATAAGTACAAACCGTTTCTATTCGATTACGTCACTCACTCTTCGCACACTGAGTGTCAATAGCGATTGCGCCGCTGCAGCGTCAAATTAGCAGCTAAAGTAGCTTACTAGCTGTGAATACCCGCACTTCGGGGATTGATATTACAACGATAAGACCTTTATTTTTTTGTTTTTAAGCTTTGTTATCACTAAAAAGTTAGTTTTACTATATTTTGAGATAGTTTTCTCAACGTTTTGCGTATTGTTTTAAGGGAAAAATAGGGGGCCGCCATTAGAATACCAATTTCGACTTAAAACCGGATTCTCGGCCATGGCCGACTTAAAGTAAATGCAGTCTGTTTTATAAATTCAGATTCTACCAATTCCATTGGCTTAATAAGAGAATTTGCAAAGTTTATAGGCAAATAAATCTATTTTACGTTTAATCGTCAAATTCCGGCCGGGGTGATATTAGTTGAATCTCGAGAAATAAGGTACACAAAACAGGGGCCGACATTAGAAATATTAAAGATCATAATGTCGGCCAGCCTCGAATTACAGCGTTACTATACAGGCTGGTTACATTTGTATTTTTTCATTGATTTTGTGGGTAGTCATATTTAATTTATTTATCAAACTTATTTTCTCAAAATTGAATATGTGTTATTATAGTTTATTAATATCATAAAGAAGATAAGTTTCTTATCACATACTTAGTTATTATAATTTTTTTACATTATTATATTTATAGTAACATTGTTTAAGTGCAAATCAAAAAAAAACTTTACTATTAAACAAATACAAATGATTACTTATGTGATATTAGACTGCTGCCAAAATTAATCATATTAATAATATTTTTCATTGTCTTAATTTAAAACACCCTATACCTGACCGACATTAGGGAAAAACGCGACCGACCATGGGCCGTGAACGGCCGACTTTAGGGTTTTTTCGTTCTCGATGCATTTAAACCTTAATACTTTTTTCTTTTAGTAGAAATGTCAATCTTATGCCTATAAAGATGAAATAGATTTAACAAACTTTCCAAAACCGCATCAGAAGCATCCTTTTGTTGCAAACTGATGGCGCCAGAGCGATCCCTAGTTAGAAAAGCCGTTAGGGGGCCGACATTTAGCGTATTTACCCTACGTGGCCTGCCCATTTCCACTTTAGTTTTTTGCAGTGGTTTAGAGCATCTATTTGTTTTCAAGGCATATTATTTATAAACCATTTGGACGTTCATTTATAAACGAATCGCCTTCTCTCTACATACTTAGGTAAATACTTACAAATTTATTCACTCATAAGTGACACAGTACAACTTTGGAGCAAACCAAACTAGGTATCCTTGTGTTTTATCATCTTAATTTTTCTTTACAGCACATGTAGGTAGGTTTATAGGTACTTAACGTTTGTCGTTGACATATAATGAAAAGAATATTATAGAGAAAAGCAGCCAGGTTTTGTTGCTGTGTAGGGTAAAACCAGCAGGCTTATTACGTATATTTTGCAAGAGTAAAACGATAGCGATTTTTGCGCAATAATTGCTTTTCGACCACATCATCGCTTTCCATCAGGTGAGATAGTGGTCAAGTGCAAGCTTATAGACGATAAAAAAAAAATACAGAAGTTTTAGAGTTGTTGGCGATTTTTTTTAAATAAGTGCATTTGACAAACAGCGAGCTATTAGCAAATGATTGTGCAGGATCTACCATACCTACACTGCAGGTAATTCCGACTTTTATGACATAAAGCGTTTGATCGCTATCGTTTTGCTCTTGAAAAAGATACGTAATTAGCCTGCAGGATACTTACCCCAGGAGTATAGTTGCCCTGATTGTAATTACTCTAGCTTTGCGGATGAATCACATGCCATATTATTAAGGTGGTACCCCGAGCAAAACGCCTGTTTTTAGGAGCTATCTACACGTTATTTAAAAAGAAATATCAATTAATAAAAATACATTAAATTTCTACATAATATTGATTCTAAAATGGTAGATTTAGTTTTTTTTTAATGTTGAATATATTTCACTAATCTCCTTCTAAAAAAACATAAATATGAGAAATAATTATTGATATTATGCATCTCCCCGTAAAGTGTTCATTAATTATTTTTTGTACTAACACTAATTGATAGACAATTTAATAACGAACATTTTTGTAGTATTTTTTTTTCAAAAGATCAAAATGCGATTTTGTAAAGATTTTATTCTAAAATCTGGGCGTATTCACTACTGTAATTCATGCACCACCAGTGCCGCTAGACCAATAGGAATGCTCATATCTCATGCCGATTTTTTGGTCAGGGTACCGTCTTAATCTATCGAAAGACTCTCCAACTACCACTGAGTTGACTGTGTCGCATGTCTTTGTGCGATTGCATGGGACAGCAAAATGCGATCAATGTCTTTGCGGGATAATTGTCCTGTTTCTCGGCGGGCATCTATCCTAAACTTAATTTATATGAATTAGGCAACTATACCCTATGTGGAATAATTGCCCAAAATAGAGAAGTCAGCAAAAATCGCTAATACTCTGGAAATATTAAAGATAATGCTTTTTACTTTTCATAAATTTGTAGTTAAAAAAAACCCAAGACAGTTTTACAAATAAAGTATCTTGCTTTTTGTACTGAGAGATATTATATAGAGTGATTTCAAAAAGTGTGCAATGGCAAATACTGGTCCTTACCCTCTATATTATGTTAAATGTTCTAGTCACTCACTGCAGATACACCTACGATGTATACCTAACATAATACTGCATTGTAAACAACATAAACAAAAATTACACATTATATTAATTTATAAAAGTAATACCCTTAAACAGGGCCAAATAATAACAGGAGCTCGTGGCTAAATAATAACAGCTGCACGGGTCGATCTTCAATGTTAAGCAACGCTTGACGAGGTTAGTCTGTGGATGGGTGACCGTTTCAACTTACCGAGATTCCTCCGTGCCTCGGCAAGCAGGCTGGCAGGTCCAGGCTGTCATTTGAAAATCTTTGACAGTCGTTACAGGTAGTCAGAAGCCTGAAATCTGACACCAGTCTTACCAAGAGGTATCGTGTTACCCAGTTACTGGGTTGTGGAGGTCAGATAGGCAGTCGCTCCATGTAAAACACTGGTGCTCAGCTGAATCCGGTTAGACTGGAAGCCTACTCCAATATAGTTGGGAAAAGGATAGGCAGATTGATTGACCCTTAAACAGGACCAAATTATATTAATTGGCAAAACTCCACAGACGATAATGATAATACAAAAAAAAAAAAAAACTTTTGTCAAGTACCTAGAGCTGATTTGAAATTGGAACTTAAGTTTTTTTTTATATTATATTCTTTAGGTCTGCGGCCATTAAGCCTGCGGAATTTCACTGAATAATTTTACATTGACCTCGTATTTCAGAAACTGAAGTAATAAATCCACCAACCAAAATATCCACCTACTCAATAATTGCCAAACACAGATCGTTTCAGTAACGTACATAATATCTAAACACTTTGAAACGCGTACCGTCTAATTGGCCCTTTGAAAAACTTCTAAAGGCAATCTGCCAGTAAACGTTTCAAAAGGAGGAAATGAATGAGTTTCCTATGCGAGGTTATGAAGACTCCGATGTGATTGATTTTGTTATTGACGAAGTAATATTATAGGGTTGAAAAAAAAAATATTCGTTTCAAATATATTCCATCTGATTACTTTTCTTTTAGTACGAAGGACGACATACTCATTTCGTTTATAAAAGTTCCTAAATAAATAAAGAATAAAATCTGTTAACTGCTTGTCTGTCTGGAACTAAAAAAAGTTAAATAAAAAAAACAAAAATTGCTGTGCAGTCGGAGGATACATATTCGCGAGCTGGCTGACCAAAATTTGGTGTATCCTCCACCTGCACAGCATAATTTTCTTGTTGTTTACGTCTTTTTAGTTCGCTGTTTAAGCAGTCGGATTTTTTGATTAAACTTTTTTTATTTATATCGTCTTTGTTATATATTTTTGAAATCACCTCTTAAAGCCCTTTATTTTGATAACTCACACTATGGGTTTGAAAGAAAAAACAATTAGGGCCCCCACAATATGGTGCCCAAAAGCCGCCATTTTTCTATTTTAATTTAGCCAGTGACATTCGCAGGGTTAAAACAAATCGATTGACGTAAGAACCATCAAAATCGACCAACGCGTTTGGTCTCTAGAACGCCAAATAGGAATAAACATACATACATACATTCATACATAGACTGATAAACACATAACCCTCCTTTGGCAGTCGGGTAAAAAACCATGAGCGAGTCCGACTCGTTCTTGGTCTTTCTTATTTTGCTTACATTACGTCTCTTAATTAATCTTGCAATATTGCATGTTTGTACCCATAAATGGACTGCCCAGTCCACATAAAGCAAGTACGTAAATAAAAACAATAACGTTCCAAGACACGTTTAAAAATACTTTTAATTATTTCACACATTATGTTTTATAACTCGCGTCTCATTCATTATCTAAAAATATTCCTCTTAGTACTCTGACGAGTTCAAAGTACAACAACGTATAAAGCATGATGTCATAGCTTTAAATATGTAATATAATTTCAAGAAGGCTCTTCTTGACACTTGACAGTTAAGCTTGTGGCTCTTCTTATAATCACTTAAGACGTGAATCATGTAAGATTATTACCTAATTTTAAATTGTTCTAGTAATATCTTTATTAAGGTACTAGCATCTGCCCTCGGATTTACCCGTGTCTAAAGGTTTTTTCTTCCAACTACGTAGTAATGTTATCATTAATCACTACAAAACTGATCACAAAGGACGTATTTTTTGCTTAGAACCAAAACAGTGCAGAAATTTTATATGAAATCTCATTGTTGCACTGTTTTTTATATAATCTATACTAATATTATAAAGCCGAAGAGTAGGTAGAGCAGGTAGATCCGGTAGAGCAGCTAGAGCAGGTAGAGCAGGTATAGCAGGTGGAGCAGGTAGAGCAGGTATAGCAGGTGGAGCAGGTAGAGCAGGTAGCGTGTGTAGAGTAGGTAGAGTAGCTAGAGTAGGTAGAGTACGAGTACGTAATATACGCCATGCCATTCCAATTAATCTTTACCAAGGCCCATGGCCTACTAAGCTGAACATACCTACTAAGGCACGTCATCAACAGTCCACCATGACACATGTCATGTTCACACCGACTTCAGTCAATAACCATTGAGACTTATTCAAAGCAATGTGCGAAATACGTAGTAAAACAAAAAAAAAACACGAAGTTAAACATGGAGTTGCTCAATATTTAACCTTAACTTTATGACCTTCAGTCTCAAGACGTCAAACAAAATGACCTGTCAAATACATGCATTTGTCATACGTCACACCTTACTTGTATGAAGTGGACATGAGTCTTCTCACTTATGACCTTGTGGACGTGATGGCATTGAAGTTAAAGAATGCAATGAATTAGAAATGTCAATATTGAGTAATTTCGCCATGAACCATACGTGAGATTAATCGAAGTTAGCAAGGTTGAAATAGTTATTTATGCTACAAGTGCGGAAGGTAGGTGCGTGATCTTACGTACGTGTATCATACAACATTTTACTATGCATTGTGCGAGTAAACAAAAAAATATATACATTAATTAAATTAAATTTATAAAATGGCGGGCGGCTTGAATAAGTCAAGCGCGCTCAGCATATCCACAGATTAACTAATAGTTTCTCGGGCATATCTACTGCGCTTATGCAAATAGCTGTCACATCGTAAAGCAAAAAGGCACGAGCAAAATATACGTTCTGCCAAACATATTTTATGAATATTTAACATTAATACAAACATAACTTATTGATCAAAATCTACATCTAGAGTAATTAAAAACGCCTTCAATGAAGTATTACTTTTATTTTACCTTTTATATGAATGATAACATTACTTAACTAATTTGTAAAACTTTTCTCAATTAGGTAATAAAAACTCTATGCATCGGACTGACGTTGGAGTTAAAAAATACAGGAAAGTAAAAAGCACTAGTGAAAAAAGTGGCACTTTCCGCACAGTTTGGCTGCTTGGAAAACGCTCTTTTCAAGGACATACATTGTAAAGATTATTTTGAAACATCATAAACAAAAACAAAATGGAAAGATCTAAACTAACATTATATGTTTGTGTGTAACAAGTAAAATTTCAAAATTTATAAAACCCCTGACACATTTATCTTGCGAAAACACTCCGGTTCAAACAGTAAAACGCCCATAACTTTTGAACGGCTGAACCGATTTTATTCAAACATAGCTAAGAACACTCTCGACAAAATCAACATTCAAACAATAAAAACTAAATCAAAATAGGTTCATCCGTTTAGGCGCTATGATGCTACAGACAGACACACAGATACACAGCAACACACGTGAACCTTATAACACCCCTCTATTTCCGGCGGGGGTTAAAAAGGAACTATGGCAGACTGATCCCGTACCATGACGTTTTCAAAATTGTCATGGTGCGACTGGGAATAAGGGACAGATGTACACATGTCATATACCATCTAGATAGATAGATAGATAGATAGATATCATCTGTCCCTTACATATACTCGAAATAACCTTGCTCTAAGAAGTTACACCTTGATTCGCTTGCAAAAATTGTTACTCTGATAGCAATTGCTACACTATCGCTGACATATAACATAGATCTATCCTGGATAAAGACATATTTAACAAAAAAATAACGAAACAAAAAAGCAAAAACAATAAAAAGCTTTTAGTCTAGCATTTTGACAATTAACAAACATGCATATTAGAACAACATGCATTAGAATAATTGTAGCTAGGCTGAACTATCAAGTTTGTTTGGTGCCGCCTCAAAATTGCAATAAAAGATGATTTAATTTTTTGATTTTTAGTTTGTTATTCCGTAGGTTAATTTTTTTGTTAAAAAAGTTTTATTTCGCTTTTTAGTTTACTTAGATTCAACAGAATCAATTCACAATTGAAAATTCAGTGGGCAAATCTACACCAACATTATAAAGAGGAATGATTTTTTTGTATGTTTATTTGTACCGAAGAGGCTCCGAAACTACTGGACCGATTTTAAAAATTCTTTCACCAATAGAAAGCTACATTATTCATAGAGTATTTTTTAATCCCAGAAACGGGTCCTGTGGGGTGGCCCACGGGTGCGAAGCCGCGAGGAACAGTTAGTTAATAATAAATCCTTTTTCTCCTACCTTTAGGGGTCGATAACTTTGAGGTATATACTTTGCCAATAAAAAAAGCATTTTTTAAATCGGACGACTCTATAAAAAGTGGTTAGACATTAAATAAAATACATGTCTAATTTCAGAACGTTCTTCTTTTGTGTCATCAGTTAAAATTTTAACTGCACCTGCGGTAGTGAGACCGTAGCCGCGGAAAAAATGCTAGTAGCAAAAAATTATATCCTGCTGGTTTTCGGAAGCCTAGAAAACTGAATGACTGTTTCGGCATTCGGGCCTTATTATGAAGTTAGTTGCATGTTTTGCAACGGCTGAAATAATACCATTGATGATTCATCATCTACCTAGCCTTTTTTCCCAATTATTGTTGGGGTCGGCTTCCAGTCTTACCGGATTCAGCTGAGTACCATTGTTTTACATGGAGCGACTGTCTATCTGACCTCCACAAGCCAGTAACTGGGTAACACGATACCTCTTGGTAAGACTGGTGTCAGATCTCAGGCTTCTGACTACTCGTAACGACTGTCAATGTTCTTCAAATGACAGCCGGGACCAACGGCTTAACGTTATTTCCGTGGCACGGAGGAAACTCGGTATGTTGAAATGGTCACCCATCCACGGACCGACCTCGTCAAGCGTTGCTTAATCTTGAAGATCGAGCCGTGCGGCTGTTATTATTTAGCCACGAGCTCCTTCAAAACCATTAATGATTGCGTACGCAGAAAAAAAAATTTAATTAGATAAAAATCTAGTGTAGGTAATGTAATTTAAAGTGTACCTCGCATGTAATATTTACGTGTGTGCAATTTAAGAAGTGTGACCGAGATTACCTACACAATTACACGGTAAACAAAATGTAATTCACTTGTTATCTTAGAAATAGATAAAAATTTAGTTCCACGAAGTGCTCAAAGTTTGTGCAATGAAAATACGATAAAGAAGAAACATAAGAAAAGACAATCAATCTGCCTAGGTTTTCCTCAATTAAATATGGGTCGGCTTACAGTCTAACCGGCAACAATGCGGTTCAAAATGCCTTCGTTAGTGTGCCTGTTGAGCAATGCAAGGCACATCTCGACGCGTACTTTGCGCTAGCGATCATTGAGTTCGTGTAACCCACTTGTCAAGCTTTTTTACCTTGCTAATTTGATGCAAATGAACAAATATTGTTTTGATGCTAACGTCCAAAGCTGCTGCTAATTCAGCCGTAGAATGAGTATCATCAGCTTCCACAATCGACTTAAGACGACGACTAACGCCAACGACCTTGAGGGAACAAAACGCTCACTCGACTCACACCCGCGCGACCCAAAATTCAGTAGTTTTTTTTACTTTTCTTATTATTCTGAGATTAAAAAAAAAACTTCAGATCAAAATGTAGATAGTTAAATTGTCTTTGATATGGTGTCGATTTCATTAAAATACGCCCAGCGGTTTTGGTGTGATTGTCGTGTTTTGTCCGTTTTAGACATTACTTTACAAATTAATTACACTATGTTATACGAATAAAACTCAAGATTTGCTTAAATGAAATTATTAAGAAAGTGGTCTACTATAACATATATTTTTTTCCAATCATTTACGACTAGCCGTTTAGACGTGATTCTCATTTTAAAATCAGCTACTCAAAGGAATCGGCGCCTTATTGTCGACCAGAGTTTTCAAGCAACCACGGGGATCTTTTTCCGGGTTGAAATTTCCGGAATCGGGCAATCCAATCGGTGGTGTGTTCGTTCGTAGTGTTCGCTCCGTGAACGTCGTTGATGTTGTGTGCCGCTTGTACCGCGTTGCTGCCACGACGGTACTCATATTCCATTATTTTTTTTTAACCTATAGGCTCGCGCTTCACCACAATCTCACCCGATGGCAAGCGATGATGTGGTCGACGGTGAAACATGCTTGCCTAGAAATAACCTATTCACTCTTGACTTAAAGACCCCTAGATTGTAGCTATCGGGAAACACAGACTCCGGCAGGGAATTCCACTCCTATAGCTGTACGCATAATAAAAGTGTTCCCAAAACGTTTTGTGCGTATGGGTGGGATGTCTACCATGTATCGATGGCACATCGCCGTACGTCTGGTAGTCATAATAATTATTACTCGATTTTATAACGTATCCATGATGACGAATAAGATTCAAATGCGATGAAAACATAACGCTAATCAAATGACTAATTTTGAAAAAAGAACTCCATGTTTTTAAAATAAAATTATTTGAAATTGGAGGTCTAATTTTGATTTGAAATGGCCAGTAGTGCAGAACGGAAATTTCGTAGGTTTGCCTATAACCTAAGTTGTGATACTTTTTGTGTAACAAAAGCAAGTCATTGTTATAGACCAACAAACATTGTACTACAGACATTTTTTTAAATTGATGATATTGTTTGACACCTTTCACATTAAGCTCGTGGCTAAATAATAACAACCGCACGGGTCGATCTTCAAGGTTAAGCAACGCTTGACGAGGTCGGTCCGTGGATGGGTGACCATTTTCAACATACCGATTTTCTTCCGTGCTTCGGAAAGCACGTTAAGCCGTTGGTCCCGGCTGTCATTTGAAGATCTTTGATAGTCGTTACGAGTAGTCAGAAGCTTGAGATCTGACACCAGTCTTGCTAAGGGGTACCGTCTTACCCAGTTACTGGGTTGTGGAGGTCAGATAGGCAGTAGCTCCGGTAGTAATCCGGTTAGACTGGAAGCCGACCCCAACATAGTCGGGCAAAGGCTAGGCAGATTGATTGATTGTTTGACACCGTATAAGTAATAATTAATTTAAGAATGTTTTATTAGTGCACAACGATATCGCTTAGTGATAAGGATAACTTTACAAGGACCTTGTTTGTTATGCCTTTATAGAATCTCCTTCATAAATATAAAGAAGTTTTTATTACCTTGTCGAATTCTTCGATGTATTTGTTATTCAAGACAAGCGATGCGTTAATATAAGTCATATATTATTTACACTTTGAAGATAAAATAAAGTCGTTTTAAAACAATTTCTTTCAACATAGTAGTCGGGGTGATAGCGCAGGGTTTTGACCGCTGCTATCAATACAAATATAATATATTCGACTTCAAACAGTACTTAAGTTGATCTGTTTTCACTGATAAGTCTGTAGGTACCTATTTACCTGTTATATATATTACGTTATCAAGTCACAAGACTAAAACAAATATTATTTCAACTCTTACAAAATTATTTAATAGCTATGATGGCATTTTTATTTGCTTTGACGCGTCTCAGGACTGTTTTAATAATTTAAGGACGCTGTTACATTTTCGACGAACTCAAATTTAGGTATCTAGTCGCACACAGCAACATTACGCGTACGCACACATTGAAACTACTGAGCGCTCGATTTTATACATCACGGAAATAATCTTGGTCCTTGATATTATTTTTTAATTTTATTGAAGTTGATTCAGGCACTTTGAAAATGCTTTTGATAACTGTTACAAACCGTCGTCGTAAAAAGTAGGTTATTATTTTCAACCGACTTCAAAAAAAGGAGATGCTCTATCTATTCGGCCAAACTACTTATCCGATACTTATCGGGTTTTCATCGATACATGTATGTGGTGGTATTTGCAGGGAAGGTTTTATTGTATAATATTATAGGATCTGATAAAGATCTTCGGAGATACACAATGGAACTCTTTAATAACAAACAGCAAATGACCTGCGATTACTGTGATCGTATGTTTATGTTTTGTTTTAACCATACCATAATATATCATCACGCTTGTACGGTTTTAGGGAGTAAACAGATGTATTTAGTATACCCAATATGGGGTACCTACAAAAATTTAAAAGAGAAAAATAATAGCTTTCCTGTGACGAAAAACAATAGGTACCGACACCGACTTCCGGAAAGAATTTTATTTTTCACTTTGTTGTAGTAAGTAGGTATTTAAAAAAAACGCTACGTGAAATAAGTAGATACCTAAAACGAATTAATTTCCGGTCACAAGGATTTAAAAATGACTTGAACATTTTTCATTATATGGAATATATTAAATATTACTATCACATCATCAGTCACTATTAATGTTCCCACTGCTGAGACACAGGCCTCCTCTCTGTGAGAGGGAATGGGCTGTAACCAACAACGCGGGCCCAGTGCGGGTTGGTGGATGCACATATCTTCGAATATTTGGTTCTAGGACATGCCGGTTTCCTCACGATGTTTTCCTACACCAGCAGTGCAGTGGTGAAGAAATATTTTACACAAAGTAAAGCGCCTGCCTGGGCTCGAACCCACGATCTACAACTTGTAAGTCAAGCTAATGACATTCTACCCAAAAACCATGACAATGACACCCATGACGAAAACATGTAAAATTTTCGTCGGCGCCAACTTGTATTTTGGTTTTGACCCCGTATTCGATATAATCATCCCCAAAATCCATAAAAATGACATCCATGACGAAAACATGTCAAATTTTAGTCGGCGCCATCTTGTATTTTGGTTTTGACCCCATATTCGATATAAGCGACCCCAAAAACTATGACAATGACACCCATGACGAAAAGATGACAAATTTTAGCTGGCGCCATCTTGTATTTTGGTTTTGACCCCATATTCGATATAAGCGACCCCAAAAACCATGAAAATGACACCCATGTCGAAAAGCAGGCAAATTTTAGTCGGCGCCATCTTGTATTTTGGTTTTGATCCCATATTCGATATAAGCGACCCCAAAAACCATGAAAATGACACCCATGTCGAAAAGAAGACAAAATTTACGTCGGCGCCATCTTGTATTTTGGTTTTGATCCCACATTCGATAAAAGCGACCCCAATAACCATGAAAATGACACCCATGTCGAAAAGCGGCCAAATTTTCGTCGGCGCCATTTTGTATTTTGGTTTTGGCCCCGTATTTGTCATACATACATACATACAAACCGGTTAAAATCATAAATCTCCTCCCACCCATCCACTTCTAAACTTCCCCGTCGGCAGCTTAACCTTACCCATCCAAATCCTAAACTTACTCAGAGCTGTTTAAACCCACCCATCCATTTCTCAACCTTGTCAATAACTGCTTAACACCAACTATTCAAATCCCGATCTAACCCAAAATAATTTCTAAATCACATTCTAATAATAATAGGAAACTAAAAAAATACGGCATACGTCCAATAAAATATCAACTCCTTTCGATCACGACGAGGACGGTACTCACACGCATGCACACTACAATCTTTCTATTACTTTTATCGTATTTATTTCCTGCGAGAAAGCGATACGCCCGTCCTTCCACGAGCGCTTCTGAGCGCGGAATGATGAGCGGCGGGTACAAAATGTATGAAGACGTCGGCAAGTGATTTTATTTTAGCTAATAATTAAAAAATATAATTATTTAGGTGAAAAATAATTAGCTGTACCTGTAAAGGACTATATATACCGCAATTTTTTATAATTTTGAAGATAAAATATGCTGTAAATTTACCTAAACTGGAACCTATTCGGACCCTACTTTTTTAATTTTTTGCGATTATTGTGATGGGCAAAACGTATTTGTGCGAAAATTTTGTATGATGTCATACAATTTTTCTGATGCATAACTGGAGCTGAATATATTATCTTTAAATTAAGACCATGATATCTTCACATCGGTGATTGCTTATACATTAAAATGGTACCTCAAAAATACTGTTATTTGTAGAAAAATGTAATAGCGTCCTTAATTCGACTCACTACGGTTTAATCTTTGAATTTCATGCTTTAACGCACAAAAATGCAAACAAAGAACGAAAGAATTTATAATTTCGACGTGGTGATGAATTACTAAACATTATATTTATTGATGCAAGGCGTTATCATTTTGGTACTTCTCAAATGATTGTATTATTATATAACTAATTTTAAAACAATTAATAAGAATAAAATAAGAAATTTGGTATAACTAGAACTGATTGATAGTCCAGATATACAAACCCAAATCCATCAGTATAAAGAAGTATAGATATTTTTTTTTACCTTAGAATGTACGAGCTTTCCACACGAATGCTCCAATTATTGTCCGGTTTCAATAACAAAGTTAATATACACTTCAATGTTTGTCAATCAATGTGAATTTGTAATCAAATATGAAGCAATTTTAAGTTGGATTGTCTTGCATGATCCATTGTAAATATTCTATCATTTCGATCGAAACATAATGTTACGTCAAAACCATGTGATGACCTAAGACCAGTTAGCTGAAACCTTTATACTACTTTTTCATTTAAGAGCTGCTAAGTAGCTAGGTATCTACCTAAATGACATTTTGAAAATATTTTTACCATCAACGCATTGCCGTTAAGCTCTCGTTCAAGTTCAAAAAGAAAAATTCTAAACCTTTCAAGTTTTGCCCCCCTACTAATATCAAAATACATATTAAAGCCATCATGATGACGTTGTGAAAAGGGGACAAAGCTATTTATCTTGTATAGTTCTGTTTTTCTCTCATATCAGATTCAATGATGCATTGGCACGTAAAAGTACGGGGACAGGCACGAATTTCAAGCTGGGTGCACAACGGAGATAAAGGCAAACACTCTTTTCAGTGGACTAAAAGTTTTACTATTAATAATACTGAAGTGTTACTTAACAATGACGTTGGTAGTACTGTTCAGTGAACTCAATTGGAGGACAATTTATTACTTAATAGAATTGGCTCCAGTCCACTCCTTGAGTCACTTTCGTGATCGTTGACCGGTATAAGTAACATTGCCAAATATTATTTCGTATCTAAAATTGACTGTTTTGGGAAAGATATTCCTTGTTTGGTATTTTCTTTGTTTGTCTTGAGAATTAGGTTTTTTGGTTTGTTTTGTTTTATTCGTGATGCACTAGTATCTTGGTCTTTATCTCTTCCGTCCATATAAAAGTATTAACACTAATTAATGTTTTTGTGTTAATTAAATTATGATATATCAGATATATGCTGTCTTAGCATTTGCTAAAAAAAACAGATTTAACAATATTATAGCAATATAAGTTTTTAAGCTCTCAACCAAAATCAAAATATACATGGTAAATACCCCGAAACAAATATTAATTCTGATAATATAGCACTTCTAATTATACATTAAGAGAATACAATTATTTAGAAGAATTTCGTAGCACTTGTAAATTGTGTGCATATCTAATTCTTGAGTAGAAGTATAATAATAGTCAATTTCAATTCTCATGGCAGATCTTCACACGGGGCAACTCATCTTATAAAATAGATTTAATACCTACCAGTATAAATTCTTTGGCACTGGCGTTTCCTACGTTCGCCGCATCCAGTAATTCTTCTTAAAATATGTCACAATTAATTTTGTCAGTAGAACACTACATGTACGCCACATTTTATTCCTTTTTCTCTTCTGAGTGTTCCTATATTACTACTTATTGCTTAGGTATATTTGTATTTGTGTATTAAGTTTATTATTTGAGTATATATTGTATTTATAGTATAGGTATACATTTTAATACGCGATTTGCTTAACTCAAAATATTGCACCTACCACTATTTGTCTCTGCATCACCCAAAGGTCGACTGGTAGAAAATGCCTAAGGTATTAAGACCTCCTCTGTATGTTTGTGTGCATGAAGTATTAAATAAATACATATATTTCATATTCATATATCATTATAGTTGTTTAGACTAATTAGTAGATAACTAATTAGTCTAAACAACTACACAGTAAGACTGGCTTAGCTTTAGGTATAGTTTTATAGGCAATAAAGCAATGTTTACTGATATAAAGAATTCCCTTAAAAATAATCTTAACAAAACGCATAGGTACATTTACATAAAATTTTTCACTAAGACTGCAAAAGTTGAAAACAATAAAATGAAAATTATAATTTTATAATGCGAAAACGATGCTTTCCTTGTTTTTATGTCTGTCTTTATTCTTGAGAAATCGTTCCCTTACATAAAATTCTTCCTTAAAAGAAATTTAGTGAGAATTTTTATTTCAAACACGTTTTGCCTCGTCACTATTAGCTATTTATTTTGCGGATTTTGTAGAGTCCTGTTTATTGAAGTATAATGTGAACATGGATGGATGTTGCTCCTTTTCCTTGCGTTTTTTGACATTCTTTTTCAAATCTACTTTGATCATTATCATCCTCACCCTGACTTTATCCACTGTTGCAGACCTCTCTTTTCTTGTGGGCAATCCCCACGTTCCTGAGCCAAAATTTTCCAGGTTTTACCTGCTATCATGTGCTCATCTTGATATAGTTAACTTAACCCCCAGAGGAATATGTGTAGCGAATCCTAGAACGGAAAAAAATAACTTATATTTACCTCTAGAAAGCCCAATTATTCACGTAATTATTGTTTTCGGGGAAATGTAGCAAACCCCTCTCGGGTAACTGTTTACCTTTCATGTCGGTATCGATAAGGGTGATCGAATTAATATCCGATACAAAATTAACAAACATTGCTTACGACGATGAGCTGTTGGTGTGTTATTATCTGAACATATAGTATTATGGGCTTCCATTTTATCAATGGGATAGCAAAATACGATTTAGGTGGTCTTTGGTAGAGATTTATATCCAGCAAGCATATAAAGTGATTTAGACAGACAATACTTACCAAATGTTTGATTAGACAAAAACTAGCAAGTTTTTCAAAACATTTGGCAATATGTAACTATTTAGATATTGTTTTCGGGGCATCCGTAATTTCTAAAAAGGTTTCAGCTTCAGAATACATTAGCATTTTTTTACCTGCTATTTTTTTAAATTCAAATACTTATCTATTATTTATTCAGATGAAGATCCATCATGTGTTAGTAATACAGCTTCTAGACTATGTTGCGAGTAGTAAATCAATATCACAATTTAAAAATTTCATTGGCTAAACAAAAAATATCAAAAAATATACAAGCATAATATCGAATACCGTAAATAATTGAGTGTAAAATCGTTAATTGTCTACAAACCGTGCAGTTATTCAAATTCCAATTCGGTAGTCACAAGATTTATTATTTTGATAAAATGCATACGTCGGCTTATAATCCTCTCAAGATATTCGTAATGTATTTTGATTAATATATGTAATCTTTATCGGCATAGTAATAAAAGTATTACATTCTTATCAATGCACGTATATGCACCGGAACTCGACGAAAATACTATTTAACCTATTACAAAATGATTTTGATAGCATTTAATCTCGCTCACGGTTGCAATCTTTGATCGAAAAAAAAAAAACAAGATAACAATTGTAAAATATACAAATTTTCTTTCGTAGGTACCGTAAGACATAATTCTGTGGCTGCATTACCATATCAATGGTGAGAAAACTTCATTCAAATGCTAAACTTGTTCCCTTTAAGTTGCCACGTCGACTTCTTACAAGTCATCGAACGCAAATCATCTCATCATTTATCCAAATTCGACTTCATCATCGATAATTTTAGGCGAGTTTGTTGGCAAGTTAAATATGTTTCCCTGAACACATTTCTTGACTGCTAAAATTACCTACCGTCAGTTTCAGACTTTCGAATATTTAGATTTTACTTTAGAATATTCGTTGAATTTTCACGTCTTGAAAACTTTACAAAAATTGGATATTCTTACGAGTACCACCGTTGAACGTTATGCTTTTAACATCAAATGCAATTATTTATTTATTTAACACACTTCATGAAATAAATATCAGTGCAGCCTTGGTTCTTGTAGGTAATAGGAAATCCTGTATAGAGCGAGGCCTTTTAATATAAACTATACAGAGAATATTATACAGCCTGAATTCTTAATTAATTTTTTCATCATTATCACCTACAGATAAAGCATCCAAAACACACAATTTTAAGATAATTTTAGGTAGGTACGTACCATCTATAAATAGTGCCTACATCACAATTTGCCTAGGTTATCAGCAATAGATAACCTGTTACTTCTCATATTTATACTTATGAGTACATTGCCGAGAGTTTTGTAAATAACAAAACGTGTCTGCAATGATAAGCAGATATTATCTGTAATGCGTTGTGAACTAAAATATTCGCACGAGTCACGCTATAAAATGTAGGTGAAACTTCTAGACTTACAATTAAATATATGAGTGATGACAATGCTTCAACCGAAATAGTAGATAGCATACATCACGCCGATATTCACAGGAGGGCTAGACAAAAGGGTGACATACACGGGGTCGTCTGACGCTCATGTGCTGGTTTGGTCCCTGAAGTGGTCACGGCGTGCAATGTGTTTGTTACATCGGCGATGGGACAGCCGCGGCGGGTTCGCGGTGAGAGCTAACGCGGGCCCGTGTTCCCGCCATAAGCGGCACTGGAGGATACCGTGGAGTTTTAGTGGGTTGGAGTCCCACATAACTATACTAGCACTATCTCCCCGTGGTAGCGCAGTATGCGTGAGCATTTCTCAAGCCAAACTAATAAAGGAGGCTTAAGCCGAGACGCATCTATATTTTGCCAGTCATGTTTAATTCCCATGTGAGCTTATTGTCATCAACCGGACACAAAGCCAGACTCCAGGCTGCTATGGTGTGAGAAATACTAGATGAAAAAACCCAACAACACTTTGGCTGACCTGGGAATGGAAGTCAGGACCTCGTGCTCGGCAGTAGCGCCTTCAAACACTAGACCTAAGAGACAGTAATAGTAGATACCAGCCATTCATAAATACAAAAAAAAAACTATTTCATGAGGATTCACCTGTAGCCAAGTTGACAATCTACAATCGATAACGCTAGTAGAAAACGAATCAATGTATGGGAATGACACATCTGAACGTTAAGTCACATGATCAGATTATACAAATAGAAGGCGTTTACGATTGTAAAAAGAGATTCGATACGAAACGTTTGTAACTTGGCTAGGGGGGGGGGCAGGGATTTTCCCAATCTGCCCATTAGGTACAACTGATCGATTACCAATAAACAGTTTGAATTTGCAGAATCTAAAAATGAGATTTCTAAAACGTCAAACGTAAAGGCTATTTATTATACTTTAAAATCCGAGATCCTTTAAATCCATCCTAAAGTCGTACCTAATCCTGCAAAGAGTTCGCAAGCCTGAAATAGTTTGAATCGCAGCAAAATCTCGGCTAGTTGAACCTAAAATTAAAACTTTTGTAGGCCTCTCTGGAAGGTTAGAATTATTTTGTTACAACTGAAGATTCTTCCATCGATTACTATATTAAGTTACAGAGTTAGGATTAGATGACGAATGCCTCTGTGAGCAGCAAGTTCTAAATCAACAAAACTGGATGTTTTGAATCAACATGGCCAAAAATTTATCTAAATATAACTTGCTAACTAAGCAATGCAATTCGCAAATTTCCCCTGAGGTGAACCAGGGATTTTTCGGATTCCATGGCTTGACTGTAACCTTAATAAAAACTTAATTAAGTACTATAGCTTAAGACTTCGTTCTGGACATATTCAATCAAATGAATGTTATTATTTAATTAAGAAAGTTCTGTCCCCGAATTGTGATGACTGTGAGATAGTTCATGATGTTTTTCATATCCTGATGGAGTTGGTCCGGACTGAAAACACAAGAATCAATGTCTTTTGGTGCTGTAAAATTTACAATATAGGCATTTGTAATACAATCTTCGCTTCTCCAGTGTCCGATAAAGCCAAACAAATATATGAGCTAGTCTTAAGGTAGTTTGTAACTTTTTTGTATTTTGGGCTATGTGGTCGTTAAGCTACAAAGCCCTATAACCAAATAAAAAAGTCTTACATTTGTTACCTGTACAGGCGGACTTCTTTTCTAGGCTTTTCGTGGACTGAAATTATTCATCATAACATCTTTTACATGCATGCTTTTTACAGGCATGTCAGTTTCTGTGACATTAAACACTTTCTTGTCACAAAAACTGTCAACTCTTCTTTCTTTTTAATTCCTTAAATTAAAAATTCTGAGGATCAGCAGATCTTTTTATGTTCACATAACTTGACAAAAAGTAGGACACAGCTGATTATGTCGCGATATATTTGTTTATGCATAGTTAAAATGAATCATATGCAAGAGTACTTTCATGCCATAAAAATAGTTAACGAGTTAGAACTGACCTTGTCTGCCTAGCGAGCATGGGCGTACCCAAGACATTTGTGACAAGACATGATAAATTATGTCATGTCTTACAATTTGTCTTAAATGCTAGCACGGGTCGAACATATGACATATTTTAAAGGCGCAACATGCCTTTCTTGTTGCTGCCCGGCGAGCACGGCCTACTGTGACATGGCTTGAGTCACACATTTCATCGCAGTTTGGGCGATAACGCTATTTTGTCCTAAATAATAGCACCGACGGCGTGAGAAAATTTCCTGACGTTTGTTTGGGACTCATCGGGTCATAATTGCTAATACGGGCGCACCCACTTTGTCACAAATGTCACATTTTGACAGATGATTTAGAAAAGTTTATCACTTTCGTTCGGAGGTGGTGATAAAATTTTACAGTTGAAAATTAATATATTTGCCTTCTAATTACTGCACCAAATGGCAATAAATAAATTTTGTGTGTATGGTGATCAATGCTTATTAATAAATTGAAATGTTACAGGATTATTAATTAATTTTATATTATTACTTTTTCATAATTGTAATTTTTTTGATTGTTGTTCATATTTTCTTTATTATTATTTTCTTTTTTAACATATTATTCTTACTTTCTACATTTTTAAATGTTTCTCAAATAAAATCCCCAAAAAAACATTTAAAATATAAAAAATAGGGGCCCACCGGTATTGGTCCAAGCTATTATATTTTTTAGTAATTATTAAAATTTTCACAATAATTATATCTTTCTAACAAACACTTAATAAGTTATCAAACAAACAAAGAAAAATAAAGTGTGCATAAGTCTATGGTCGTGGGTCAAATATTAATTTATTCCCAACAAAATTAAAAAGTTGTTTAGCTGTATGAACGGCATACTTTTTTACGTATTATTTTATTTGATAATAGACGACTCTATTCAAATTATGTCGCACTATGAAGTCAACAACAAGAAAAGCAAGTCGCGACTGCAAACTATGTCACATGGTTGTCCCGTGCTAGCATTTAAGACAAATTGTAAGACATGACATATTTTATCATAACTTGTCATGACCGTAGTTCAAGTCGAAAACCAAGCAAAGTAAAAAAAAAAAAACTTATAATTCATTTTGGGATGCTGCTAACGTGGGGGTAGCAAAGGGGGGGGCTAAATTTTGGTTATTTTTTGCCTAGGACATACCGTTTTCCAGATATCATTTTGGAAATATAGAGCGTTTTATGCTAAATAAAATAAGACACGGAGGCCCATAATTCGGAAACAGTGCGTCGTAGGGCTATGCTTCTCAGAACATAAATGGTTTTTATGGCCAAGGTTAAACCGAAACTGCAATAAAATTGGAAAATTTCCGAAAAAGAAAAAAATAAACGTCAAGAAGTTATGCCACAAGTCAAGAAAATATCTCACGCCGCCGTGCTAGCATTTAAGACAAAATGAGTTTATCGCCCAAACTGTGATTAAAAGTGTGACTTAAGCGATGTCACAGTAGGCCATGCTCGCCGGGCTGCAGTGTGTAGACTTTGTCTGTGTTATCACAGGTGATAGGACTTAATCCTATAGATTATAAAGTAGTCTAGGTGGATAATTATCATATCTGTGCTAAATGGAACGTTTTTGTGGTTATCTTGAAGTCAAATCTATACTTAGATAATCTATTGCTTATATATTGAGTGAAATGTACGTATAATAAATTGATAACCTTATAATATTACTTGAGATAATGCATGGATAAACAAAGCTTTATCTACAATGGACCTATTTCTAGAGTACCTACTTACATAATATCTGACAAGTCTAATTAAGCCGTACTATCTTCAGTTATCATTAAGTTCTCTGTTTATTTATGTATTGTTTCACCTTGTGTGTCAATTGACATTTTCGGTTTATTTCAATTTATTCAAATTACAGACATTTAAATATTAGTCTGGTTAGTATTAACTAGCCAGTACCTTCATAGCTAGAATGTGCGTTACATTTGCCCATTTGAAAAAAAAACTGACGGACGAAAAGATACTTTAATAAAAAAAATAAAAAGGTTTTTTTTTTCTAAATGTGCCACTGTACTACCCTGTCAATTACGGAACAACAATTTTTTTATAAAACTCTTATATTTCATATTCATGTTACCTTTGATATTTTTAGGCGAATGGATAAAAAAGACATTCATTGTTCGCTGTGCATAAGTTGGCTAAGATCTAGGAACACTGCTGTTTCGCTGTTAAAGCGTCTCACAACATACTGCATGATAATGCAAAAAAAACCTCATATAAACAAAAAACAACTCTGTCCAGGGGGGTAACCACAAGCTCTTAGAGTAAGGTTATTTTGGGATCGAGTAAGTGACAGATGTATACAAGTCAGATACATCTGTCCCTTACTCGATCTCAAAATAACCTTACTCTAAGAGCTTGTGGTCACCCCCCTGTATTTACATTCATGAATTTGCATATCGAAAAACAAAACTTCCAGATTTTTAATTAAACAAAAATAAAATATGACTCACGAAAAATTTCGAGAAGTTCTACTGCGATCGTGAAGTTGCCTCTAAAAATTGTTTATTTTTTGTTCCAGGTGGCGTTCTTAAGTGCACGCAAACCGACAGCGGAGTCAGCAAAACCGAGGAACTTGAACTATTTTAGCTGTTACTTATACTAGATATTGCATAATAATTATGTGTTGGGAAACGCCTACATCGTACATTTTGTAGCGTAGATAATGTTCGAACACGTGGCACTCCTCCCGGCGTGGTTTGTGATGGCCTGGCTGGGGGCTTGCCTTCTCTTCAGCCCCTTCGCAATATTCTTTGTAATGTGCTTACCACAACTGCCGCTTCTAGTCGTCAGGAGGGCATGCCATATACCATTTGAGTATATTTGACAAGTGAGTGGGCGAAATGTGTGTGATAGTCATGTATTTTAGAGTATGATATTGATAAGTTTGTATAAAGTGTAAATATTTTATAATGAATAAATTTTTATTTTACGAGCATTTTTGTATTGAAGAGTGCCAACGTGCGATTCTTTTTTTGTACCTAAAGTTCCGACTCTTGACCCTCGATTTTGCCTGAAGGTAAGTGATGGATGAAGTCTACGATGGACTGAACGAGCCCAGTCGAAACTTGTCCACTCACAGATGCTGGCGGAGAGTTCCACTTTAGTTAAATATGGGAATCTGGATACGAGACTCAAAGAACCGTTCGATGAAGTAACACTTGCTGACCTATATTCTGTAATGGACGTTTTTCGGTTATTATTATGATGATGACGATGATAGTGGCTTCGATTGGTAGAAAAAAAAGGTCACAAGTCTACCACTTGTTAACACTAATTGGCTACTCTAAACGTAGATCGTACTGAAACAAAGCCCACAAATAAACACCAATTGAAGTTATTACTGTACCATATTCCAGTCAGTACTGTAATAGCATCTCTCACTGAGTTAATAATAAAGTGAGGGTTATTGAAATGACCGGCCATGACTCAGTAATGTTCCAGAAGCTTAATGAATCAGATCGTAAAGTGGCTTTATTGACACTAGCATTGGTTCCTGGCTTCATTCTAGAATAATGAAATGAAAATAGACTAGACACATAGAATATTTTAAAATTGTACATGATATCAAATTACATGGATACATCTATGGTGCACGTACGTACGTCTTCGAAGAATACCGGCGGATGTTATGTTATGGAAAACATCAGATAGGTATGTTTGTACGTAAGCTTACTTCGGAACCCATTATTATGGCAAACTGAAATAGTATCAAGTCCCTATCATCATCTGCCTAGCCTTTACCCAATGAATGTTGGGGTCGGCTTCCAGTCTTACCGGATTCAGCTGAGTACCAGTGTTTTACATGGAGCAACTGTCTATCTGACCTCCACAACCCAGTAACTGGGTAACACGCTACTCCTTGGCAAGACTGGTGTCTTGCTTGCTTGTGATCTGCGACTGGTGTCAGATCACAAGGTTCTGACTACCCGTAACGACTGTCAAAGATCTTAAAATGACAGGTGGGATCAACGGCTTAACCTGCTTTTCGAGGCACGGAGAAAACTTGGTATGTTGAAATGGTCACCCATCCACGGACTGACCTCGGCAAGCGTTGCTTAACCTTGTAACCCATGCGGCTGTTATTATTTAGCCACGAGCTCCTCCCATTCTATTTAAATCACGTCCCTATACATAGGTAATATACAGAAATAGTATCCCACAGGCTTGATCTGATTAAAACTTATACAAGCTGCTCGGTTTCCAGCCATGATATTAGAAAAGTTTATAAGAAAACGCCTTTATTAAATAGAGTTGCAGCAAAACCAAATGCACTATAAAAAAATCTTATTTGAAAAAACAATGGAACAAAAGCAATCAACATGGTTAATGCATTATTCTCATTCTAGCAACGACATTGCTACATTTGTTCTACACAAACAACGTCCCTGTCTGACCTTGCAATAAGTAATGGTAATTACAAACAGCACACGTGTAAAGTGGTTATTAAAACAGTTTCTCGAAGTTTAGGTACATAAAGACTCGCAACTAGGTGTAAGGGGACAGGTTAACGACGATGCCACGACTTGTTTTTTATAGACATGGTTCTAAAGTTGCTCTACAGGTTGAAATATTATAAGAAAAAAACGTTTGTTTTATTTCAGACTTTTTAGTTTTATTAATAAACGAGTTCTCAAAATTAGTTATGTAGTAAAAGATTATTTATTGTGTTATCAAAGTTACGTTTATCTTGAATTTGTGACAAAATAGTAACATAAAAGTGTTATGATATATATATATATACCCTCGATCTTGTGGGTAACATGTGGGTACGCACGCGCAACGCAGTTTACTTATGCCGTTTTAGAGATAGTCCTTGGTCCAATAATGAAGCAGCGGATTCAGTCACTAATCGTTTCGCTTTCTCTCAACAAAAACACACTTTTTCAAGTTTATACACGGCACTTTAGGCTACTTCTCAACTATTTTCCTCACAACTCTTTTCAACCCCGAAACGCGCATCCGCGCGTTTCCTTTCTAACACCAACAAACATGGCGGGAGAACCCACTCAGAGCGTCAGCACAGATTACTTAATAGTTACCACGTGCGTCAGTATTGACGCCCCCGCTTTATCATTGGCTCAAGCACTCATCCGGCAAAACTACCGCTTATAACATCCAAGTATAAAAAAATAAAGTGTTGTCATTCGAATAAAATAGAACTCAGATTAGAATCAGAAGTTAAATGTTGCCATTAAACAAAACTTAATGATTTATTTAAAAAGTGATTCGTCCGCAATCATAGCCTCAAGTTTTACTATTCCTACATGCTATCCTGCTGGCTATCCTGACGACACTTTTTTTTTATTTTTTTTTAGTTTCCTCATTTGGTGTAGAACGACGAGCAACATCGTTACTCATTTGTTATAAAAAACAAAAAGCAAGAGGACAAAAAAATAATAAGTAATAGGTTAAGTTCGGCCGCTCCTGACCTAATAAAAAAATAACGTAGTCGTGACATTTTCCACATGAAACCTTCAATCCACCTTATATTACGAGTACCAGCCTACAACAAAAATCAAGTACTTCTTTATTTACTCATGTAAACTGAATTTTCATAGTTTTCACAGTGCTCATTTGTTTTCTCGATGTAAATCTAGGGCTCCGCACCGCACACCGTACACAACCATCGTCTTAATATCGAAACAACATCTTCACCGTTTAGACAACCATATTAACACGGTTCTAAACGGTTACCGAAGCATCAGTGGTACCAGGTTCCCAACAGACATCACGTCAATCTCGAAGCACTAAGTGTGCCAGAAACCACCCAAACGCCCAACACAACATACCATGCCACATACATCAAAAAACAGGTCACCGAGGCCCCAGAGGGATCAGGCTCCCCCAGACAACAATCCAGCAATGTTTCTTGGTCCCACAGCAATCGCTGCGGCTCCTGATGGTCAACCTTGTGACCATCCTGCAACCATAGTCATCCTGACCAGGCCTCGTAACCCACCTCGGTTACAGCAGTCATCTTACTGACCACTCACCTCGTAACCCACCTCAGTTACGGCAGTCATCTTTGACCACTCACCTTGTAACTCACATCGGTTACAGCAGTCATCTCTGACCACTCACCTCGTAACCCACCTCGGTTACAGCAGTCATCTCTGACCACTCACACCTCGTAGCCTACCTTGGCTACAGCAGTCACCGCAGTGACTACTCATCACCGTACAGTCAGTCCTTTGACCATACACACGACCTCACCATTGCTAGATTGATTTGAATCAGTCTTCAACATAGTACATTCAGTTACCTCAACGTGAACTTGAATTTCAGTTTTTCTCTAACTCATCAGGAACCAAACAAAGCCTTTTATTCAACACATAGTTGTCACCATTCAGAACTCAAATAACCATAAACAGCACCTTTAAACCAAAATGAAATTTGTTATTTCAATCTTTATTCTCAGTACTGAATACAACGGCAACCTCACAATCAGTATTTCTTACCCAGCCAAAAGCATACTCAAGAACTCCATTTTGTGTTCATGATTTCATACCAAACCCTCAGTGCGATAGGTGCTAGGGAAGGTTTTGAATCCTAGAGGAAGGTGACATACAATTTGGAGGGAGACGTGAAGGCGCGTTTGGACGAGAGAGAACTGGAGAGGGACGTATGTCGCGATTAAGTGTGATAACTGGAATTATTGTTGCCGGTGGAGTTGCGTCTAAAAGTATCAGGCTAGTGAAAGTGATTACAAATTGGCGCGTCAACTTGCTGCTAGAATTGGAAGGCCTGCCACTAGGTGGATCGATGACCTGTTTAAGGTTGCGGGAAGGCGCTGGATCATTGACATATATTACTTGCGTAAGGACCAGGACAACCGCGCGACTAAATGGCACCAGCGCGCTGGCCCTAAATTGCAGTTTAGGGCCAACGCGACAGTGGCCCGTGTGCGGGAGTGAGCGATTATTTGCTTGTCATAATAATGCCTAGTTTTGTGGTAACACGTGTACGCGCGTACAAGGTTACGTCGACGAGCTACGCAACGCGGCACTCACTTAGTTCCTATGAGTTATCATAGATTTCAATTTTTTTTTTGCTTGTAATAATAAGGTTTCAATAAAATGTTCAGATAGGCGTATCCTTCCTTTCGAAATTATTGCGCTGGATGCGAGATGCACGGGATCGGTCAATGTGGCGACGCCTGGGGGAGGCCTATGCCCAGCAGTGGACGTCTTTAGGCTGAAATTATGATGGTTGGGTCTACCTATATTTAATATGTTTATTTATATATTTGTATTATACTTGCACATACTTTGACCCACCTTAAGTGTTTTTTTTTTCTATTTTGTTTGTTATTCATATATTCTTCTATTTTATTTATTTTTTTATTATACAAGTCTCGTTTCCGTAAGTGTGTCCGTGGCATCAACAGTGGGTCCCTAACAGAATATCAGCGCAGCGTTACCTTTTTTGGTTATCGCTGCACATGCTGAGATAGGAGCCTTTTTGGTCTCGCACGGGGTTTTTATTTTATTATTGTTTAATTTTATGCTTATTTCTCGTGTCTCCTGTGCGGGTCACAAATAAATATTTTTCTTTCTTTCTTTCTTTTTCTTTCTTTAGATATACACAAACACACATACCCAAACACACATATACGCAAACACGCAAATACACGTTTGGTTTTACGTGGGTATGAAGGATATAGGTACTATTTGCGCAAGAAATATGTAAATATTAATTACGCTCTGAGCCCTTTCAGTTGACCCCCACTAATAGGAAGGCGTACTTACGTACATATTTAGTTATGTATCTACGCTTCGAGGCTAAAACGATGATGCATAGCATTGCAGAGTATGGCATAACTGTCAGTGCCAATTACGTATGAACACAATATGAACTAAAGATCTGTTTGAGGAATAACTATTTTTTAACTCTTATTTAAGACGACGACTAACGCCAACGACCTTGAGGGAACAAAACACGCACACGTTTTACACCCGCGCGACCCAAAATTTAGTAGTTTTTTTGTACTTTCCTTATTAATCTATGACTTTACCAAATACAATAAAAGCTGCCTAGCAATGTGTGTGCACATCTATAACATGATACCAAACCACTTCAAGACAATGAGTACAAGACTGTTAAAACTTAAATTATACAAGTGGTTATGTGAATATAATTTTTATAATATAAAAGAATTTATGGCTTTGAAAACCTCTGAAAGACTCAATAGCTCATGATTTAATTGTTCTTGTTTGATTATTGATATTAATTTATATTATTAATTATTAATTTTAATCTATTTTTATTTGTTTTGCTTGTAACTAGTTTGTGTGTTACCCAAAAATTGCATGCTATGTCCATAATTTAGCTGAACATGTTTGTACCTTTTCCATTATATTTAACACCATGTTTTATGCAATTAAATGATTTGAATTTGAATTTAAAAAAAACTTCAGATCAAAATGTAGATAATTAAATTGTCTTTGAGATGGTGTCGATTTCATTAAATTACACCCAGCGGTTTTGGTGCGATTGTCGTATTTTTTTTCGTTATAGACAAAACTTTACAAATTAATTACACTATGTTATACGAATAAAACTCAAAATTTTCTTAGATCAAATTATTAAGAAAATGGTCTTATGTAACATATATTTTTCCGAAAAATTACAACTAGCCGTTTAGCCGTGATTCTCATTTTAAAATCAGCTACTCAAGGGAATCGGCGCCTTAAGTATCTAATGGCAATCATAATACTGATGTTAGTATTTTATAAGGATGGCAGCAGGCAGGCGTGGACTTAGAAGGTCTGGGTTCCTAGGCACTTGGCATTTGTTGCATTGCAATGGCATTTTTCCATTTTAGTTTAGCAAATTATTGTAAATGAACTAGTACAAAACAAATAATTTTTAATCAACTTTTATAAACATCATAAGTTACTATAGTTACTTTAATCTATTTTATAGAATCAAACGGCAATCTTAATTCTGATCAAAAGAACGAATGAGGTCATCATAATCAATTTACTGCAGAGTACTCATGAGAAAGAACTCTGCAGTTTAGTTGCAGTTGCATTAAAGTCCACCTTCACTTGGAGCATTCGACTGTAACGCAAAGTTACAGAGTCGAGCATAACATCAGTGAGGGAAGAGAACCGAGCATTACAGTGTGCAATCTGTCATGTTACAGATTCGAGCATTACATTGATGAGGGAAGAGAACCGAGCATTACAGTGCGCAACTTGATTATACAATGTGTAATATTTTGATACAACCTGTATAGTTGTCGGCACGTAACTTGGCAAGAGCCGTTAGATGCGCACACGGAAGTCCACGTTCCGTTCGCTCTTTACGGTGATTGCTGAATATGCACACTATGCACGAACTTATCCCCACTTTGCAAAACCTTGCCAAGTTACATGCCGGGGACTTATAACATCATCGACCGCTTCGTCTGCCATTGTAGAATCAACTAAATGCTTAAAATGTAATCTAATGTTACATTACAGTCGAATGCTTGTCAGTCAGGGAGGCAGTATTGTAATGTAATGCTCAAAATCAAATCTGAAATGTTACATTACAGTCGAATGCTTGTCAGTCAGGGAGGCAGTATTGTAATGTAATGCTCAAAATCGAATCAGAAATGTTACATTAAAGGCAAATTAGAAGGCTTCCTATTCCATTTTAATTTGGCACGGGCGGCCGCACATGCCATGTCCGCGCCCGACGCAATTTCTGTGTGGCGCCTAAGACGACAACTAACGCCAACGACCTTGAGGGAACAAAACGCGCACTTGTTTCACACCCGCGCGACCCAAAATTTAGTAGCTTTTTGTACTTTCCATAGTATTCTATGACTAAAAAAAAAAGCTCGAGATCAAAATGTAGATAATTTAATTGTCTTTGAGATGGTGTCGATTTCATTCAAATACGCCCAGTGGTTTTGGTGCGATTGTCGTGTTTTTGTCCGTTTTAGACATAACTTAACAAATTAATTACACTATGTTATAAGAATAAAACTCAAAATTTTCTTAGATCAGATTATTAAGAAAATGGTCTAATGTAACATATATTTTTCCAAAAAATTACGTGATTCTCATTTTAAAATCAGCTACTCAAGGGAATCGGCGCAGTCATAAAATGATAAGGTCCCTTTTTAGGGTTCCGTACCCAACGAGCCTATTACTAAGACTCCGTCTGTCTGTCACCAGGCTGTATCTCATGAACCGTGATATCTAGACAGTTGAAATGTTCACAGATGATATATTTCTGTTGCCGCTACAACAGCAAATACTAAAAACAGAATAAAATAAACATTTAAGAGGGGCTCGCATACAACAAACGTGATCTTTTAGCCGTTTTTTGCGATCATGGTATCTACGGAACCCTTCGTGCACGAGTCAGACTCACACTTGGCCGGTTTTTTATCTGACGGTCTGATAGTATAATTCATTTCCCGAGCCTCATTCCAACATGTTGAGGTGGGCATCCTGTCTAACATAATGCAGCTAAATACCTATCTACCAGTATTTTATATGGAGCAACTAGCATCTGATCTCCACAAAACAGCAACTGGGTAACACTATACTTCATGTCCTTAGGCATTCTCTACCAGTCAACCGAGGGTGATGAAGAGAAAACATGACAGGTGCATTGTTGAAATAAAAAATAAAAGTTATTATTAACATACTAAAATAGGTAAAATACACGTACATATATTATATAATATGTAGAGATCCGCAAGAGAACCAGGGCCACTGACATAGCCCGAAAAATTGCCAAACTTAAGTGGCAGTGGGCAGGGCACATTGCTCGCAGAACGGATCGCCGATGGGGCAGAAAGGTTCTGGAGTGGCGATCGTGAACTGGAAGACGTTGCGTTGGAAGGCCTCCCACCAGGTGGACCGATGACCTGGTGAAGGTTGTGGGGATCCGCTGGATGCGGGACGCACAGGACCGGTCAATGTGGCGACGCTTGGGGGAGGCCTATGTCCAACAGTGGACGGCTGACATGATGATGATGACATATATATTGAATATGATATATAGGTATATTATATATAAAATTCTCGTCTCACAATGTTAGTTACCATACTCCTCCGAAACGGCTTGACCGATTTTAATGAAATTTTAAATGCATATGCAGTAGGTCTGAGAATCGGCTACTATCTATTTTTTAATAGGTAGAGTAGGGCAGGGTAGGTAGGGTAGGGTAGGTAGGTATGGTAGGATAGGGTAGGTGGGGTAGAGTAGGGTAGGGTAGGGTAGGGTAGGTGGGGTAGGGTAGGGTAGGTAGGGTAGGGTAGGGTAGTTAGGGTAGGTAAGGTAGAGTAGGTAGGGTAGGATAGGTAGGGTAGGGTAGGTAAGGTAGAGTAGGTAGGGTAGGATAGATAGGGTAAGGTGGGTAGGGTAGGTAGGATAGGGAGGGTAGGGTAGGATAGGTAGGGTAGGTGAATGTTATGGTGTTTTTATAGCAAAACAAAGTTTGCCGGGTCAGCTAGTATAAATATATTAATAACCTTTTGCAATACCTACTAAGTCAAACCTAGTTAACTCAACTATTGGTTAAATATATTAACCATTGGTTTAATATTTCGATAAATAGCGTTTAAAACAGACTGCAAAACCTATAGATTTTTAACTAGAAATTGCTTTTGGTTTTTTAAATGCCACAAAGTCCAAAGCATAAGATGCCAAAAGTTTTTATACTGGAAAACTGCGCAAAACGAAATATAAGTTGTTCTGTTTTTTCAAAAAAAAACTTTTAAGCAGTTTTAAAATTGCTTTTCGAAAACTAGAAAGAAAACAAATCACCGAGTGTCGATTTAGATTAAAATAAAGATACGGCGTTGACAGGATTGATCAAGTCGTTGGCAATACCTAGGTACAGTCGACCGTACGTGAATGGTAACACTTTGACATTGAGCCAGAATAAAATGAATTTCAAGCAAATTAATAGTCCGGTTACTAATTTTTCAGCGCTTGCGTATATGAATGTTATCACAATTGCAATCAAAACCATTATTGCAGTAACTTCTTTTAAGAAAAAACTATAATTATCTGCAATGTAACTATTTGGTTGAGTATCTTAACCCTGTTTTATTTAAGCTCTAAGGCCCACATGCCCACCCTGGGCCCTGAGTATCTTAATAACTTAGAGTTAGTAGCTAACCCAGACAATTATAAGTTTAAGACATAATTATTTGTTACGTTGTTGACGAACGTGAGCCTAAGACATTCAAGAAACACACTTTGGGGCATCTAGCTTCTAAAATTCAATACCTAGAAATAAGTAAATTAATTTTAATCCCTAGGACATTTTACAACACAGAAATGAAGAAGTAGGTAATTGTCCATGGTAAATATAAACTATGCAGCTTAACCGGATGTAGCTGAAAACTTTGTACCTATTAAACAGTAACTGGGGAACTTGCTAACCTTTGTCAAAACAGGGGTCAGATCTTCAGGCCTGTTGAAAATGGAACCCTCAACAAATGACATATTGAATATTCAATTCTCTCAATAAGCGCCATCTATGTCTCCTTTCCCAAACTTTAATCTGTAGCACGTACATCATTATACTCTTGAGTAAAGGTAGCGGTGTGCTGCCAAAAGTGCTGTAGATAGTTCTTCAGAGAGTTTATAGATGGCGCTAAATTCAAGAATCCTATGGAACATGGTTGAATGTTTGCTTGAACCCATATAAGCCATCATATCTAGTAGTTAAATCTTGCATGATCTTTGAAAAATAAGTTAAGTCTTCTTTGCCAAATATCTGCTATAAGATATTGCGTTCATTTAAATATAAATAATTATTTTAATAATATATTATATTATTAAATTATAATATTAACTTATTTTTTATAATAAAAAAATAATCTAATATATTTATCAGTTCCATTCAGACCATCGAGTTGGCGACCGGCCTCGTGCTCTCTTTCCTTCGGTATTGCCAACAATGACTAGCTTTTCAAGGCTGTTGGTCTGACCAAGTGAAAGAAGCTACGTCCTCAAGCAAATTCCAGCAGGTGGTGATGGCAACTTTGGATCAGAGTCGATGGAGGCAGATTGTCCACTTAAAGGGGTCCAGTGACCACGATCCTCAGTAATGAGGGACCGACTGAAGAAAGGAATTTATCAGTTATTTGGCACAGTTTTTGATCCCTAGTTAACTCAACTTTTGGTTAAATAAGTTAACCATTGGTTTAATATTTCGGTAAAAAGCGTTTTTATTTTATCAATTGTTGGCCTCATAAATTGGAGAGTTATTTATTTAACCATTTTTTAAACTAACATTTGATGAATAAACGCATAATACCGGAATTTTAAAACTATTATTAACTCAACCAATAGGTAAATATGCTATTTAACTATTGGTTGAGTTAACTAGGGATAAAAAAACTGAGCGTTTAGTGAAACTGGTAACAGAAGTGCTGAAAGCTTTAAGGTTGCTGTCGAAGTTGCTTAGGACCCCATTCGAGGCACTATTGAGTACGTATCCTACATAAACCTATTCCTAGCACGTAAACATTAAGTATTAACCTTGGAAAGAGAGGGCTCCATAGCTAGGTGACTTCCAAAGTTACGAAATAAAAAAAAACTTAAGTAGCAACGTCAGGTTCCACTCCTATACACCCAAACAAACCAGACAATAAAATCAAATAAAAAAAAATATTCAAAAAATCAAAAATCATACTGCTGTGCAGTCGGAGGATACATCTGGTTTTGGTCAGCCAGCTCGCGAATATGTATCCTCCGACTGCTCAGCAGCCGGGTTTTTTTTTATTTTTAACCGATTTACCAAAAAGGAGGAGGTTCTATGTTCGACTTCTTGTATGTATAAAATAACTTTAATTTTGGAAGTCGGTGTCTTTATTTTTCCCATTTTGTTTGCGATATGGACACCGACTTCCAAAATTAAAGTTATTTTTCACTTTGTAGTTTTTTATTGTGAAGTCGGTAGTATTTTTTTGCAAAAAAGTTTTTTTATTATTTAACACTCTTTAGTTATTTTTTTTTAATTAGGTACATTTCAACATTTAAGTGACATATATTTTTTAAATCACCTCTTAAAACCCTTCATTTTGATACCCCACACGACGTGATTGGAAGAAAAAAAATATTGGGCCCCCACAATATGGCGCCCAAAAGCCCCTATTCTTCTATTTTCAATTTTAATGTAGCCAGTGACACTCGCAGGGTTAAGACGAATCGATTGACGTACGAATCATCAAAATCGGCCAACGCGTTTGGTCTCTGGAACGCCATATAGGAACAAACATACATACATACATACATTCGGCTATCGGGTAATACAACCCATATACAGAAAGGTAGGTATACAAACAGACACGAAAACCAGACTCATTATAAATTATTCTTAATCAGCTGCTCAAACAAGGCGATAAGCTTATTCTTTATTAACTCATTCAATATGGACAATGCCGTGAGATAAATGTTAGTAACCGCTTTTGTAACCGTTCGTATAAGGCCTTGATCTAAACTTTAAACTCCTATTAGACGTATCTAACTTGGAACTGCAGAGATAAGAAGAGAATAGACCTTATCCGCAAGTAATCTTTGAGATTGAGGTCACCCAAAAACTGTTGAGCTATTTATGGAGTACTTATGGCTGACAACAGCTGCTAAGGTTGAACTAGTCGACGGCACGCACTATTTTTGCGCAGGGTTAAAATGCATGCTATCTTATCCGACAACACGTGCGAAAGAAATAAATGCTGTGATGAGCAGTAAGAAGCTAGTTCCCGTACGAATTAGCACTTTTGCAAGTTTGTATCAAAATGATGATTTAGGACGAAAACGAGCCCGCGAAATTTTATAAACAGACCTTTGGGAGTCTAGATAACATGAATAATGTTATAAAATAACATTATTTGCATTGTTGAATTACTAATCTATTTTTTTACATTTTGGTTTCCATACAGAGCTAGATAATGATGAGACAAATTGATATATTTTTAGGGTTCCGTAGCCAAATGGCAAAAAACGGAACCCTTATAGATTCGTCATGTCTGTCTGTCTGTCTGTCCGTCCGTATGTCACAGCCACTTTTTTCCGAAACTATAAGAACTATGCTGTTGAAACTTGGTAAGTAGATGTATTCTCTGAACCGCATTAAGATTTTTACACAAAAATAAAAATAAAACAATAAATTTTGGGGGTTCCCATACTTGAAACTAAATCTAAAAATATTTTTTTTCATCAAACCCATACGTGTGGGGTATCTATGGATAGGTCTTCAAAAATGATATAGAGGTTTCTAATACCATTTTTTTCTAAACTGAATAGTTTGCGCGAGAGACTCTTCCAAAGTGGTAAAATGTGTCCCCCCCCCCCCTGTAACTTCTAAAATAAGAGAATGATGAAACTGAAAAAAATATATGATGTACATTACTATGTAAACTGCCAGCGAAAATTGGTTTGTACGAGATCTAGTCAGTAGTTTTTTTTTAATACGTCATAAATCGTAAACCGCAATTTACCAAGTACGGAACCCTTCGTGCGCGAGTCCGACTCGCACTTGGCCGGTTTTTTTTATTTTGAACGTACATCGTCAAACAGTGGAGTAATCGCCTGACTACGTTTGTATGGAAGAATGATCGACTAGTGTAACCTTAATGTATGCTTATGACTAGTGTATGCTTACTGGAAATAATAACTTAGGGTACGTTCGTTTATCCAGGATCCTTTTTAACGGATTCGTCGCTCCTGGGGGTAATGTTTAAACCAACCAACTTTTACGAGGATGGACGTCCGATAAAACGGATCGGTATTTTAATACTGTTGTGTGTGTGAACTCGCTCATACAACTACCTAAGCCATTATATAAAATTAAATGAAAAAAGCCAATTATTTCTTATCCTTACTAAGTTACTAAACAATATTTTTTTTTACATTTTACCTCTTAATACTATCACTTAAATATTAGTTAAATACTAACTTAAACTTCTTAACTTTCTTAAGGCGGTACCCCGAGCAAAACGCCGCGCAAGCCGTTTTTTGTGCTGTTTTTAGAACATATCTACTCGTTATTTAAAAAGAAATATCAAATAATAAAAATACATTAAATTTCTACATATTATTGAAATCACCTTTTAAGATTTCCTTGAGGGCCCAGAATTTCCTCCAACTTAGCTGTATTCTTCGATCAACCTCTTCTTCGGTATTTTATTTTACCTACGATATTACCGAATAAAAACGTTTACGATAAAGCGGACCTGTAAAATGGACTGCTGTATGTTTTGTCGGCTCGGTATTTTTTACTGGATTCGGAATACTGTCATGTGTGTGAACTCGCTCATACAACTACATACGTCGGAACCGAATAAAAAAATATACGATAAAGCGGACCTGTAAAACGGACCAAAATAAGTAATAGCTGTCCAAAATAAGTGACTATAGGGTGACTTCTAATTCATTGACATGTTTTCGGGGATAAAGTACCTACTAATGAATGTGAACAACTGACAGTATGGGACCAATTCTATACCATTCCTTGCTGTTAACAGTCATGCTGTCACTTTTTAGGGTTCCGTACCCAAAGGGTAAAAACGGGTCCGTCTGTCTGTCTGTCTGTCTGTCACCAGGCTGTATCTCATGAACCGTGATAGCTAGACAGTTGGAATTTTCACAGATGATGTATTTCTATTGCCGCTATAACAACAAATACTAAAAACAGAATAAAAATAATATTTAAGGGGGGCTCCCATACAATAAACGTGTTTTTTTACCGTTTTTTGCAAAAATGGTACGGAACCCTTCGTGCGCGAGTCCGACTCGCACTTGGCCGGTTTTTATTTTTCTCTAAGACCACTCCTGAAATATTCCATTCATCTTTTATTTGGAACCAAATCTGAAAAATTAAATAAAAATCAACTCCTACTCCTAACTTTATTGGAAGTTATATCAGTCGTTTGGGGTTGAAACATTAGGGTCCATGGAGTCTGAGAGCGCATCGAGTATTTCAAGACATAAGCAAAGCTGGCCTTTTCTTCGGCCAGAGAATCAGCATTTCCATTCTGAGCACGTTTCCCATTGACATCGATGTGATCGAATTTTTTGATACGAAATCAGCTCTTTTCCCTCTCCCCTTTGCAGGTTTGTAATGTCATAAGTTTTGCAAATGTTAAGAAATAAACTCCTCCCTATATTTTGCAGATTTATGCGAACATATATAGACTGAGCATTAGATGATTGCCTCAAGTCAGCAGGACTACTTTCAACTCCTGAAAGATTACCTATGAGTTAAGGTCACCCTGTTTAAACCGACGTATCTTAAAACTATACAGAAAAAACTTTTTACCAAAAATACGACCGACTTACAAATAACAACGAGACAAAGTGAAAAAAAATCCGGAAGTCGGTGTTCTTGTTTTCGTTTCTTTTTTTTTTGACACCGACTTCCGAAATTGAAGTTATTTTTCACTTTCTAGCGTTTTTTAATTTTCACTTTTTAGCTGTGGTACGTAATGAACCAATTATATAGGCTAGGTACCAATAATGCCCAAAGTGAAGCCAGAATAGATTAACCCAATAACATGAAACTTAAACAAAACCGGTGGAATAAGAGTATACCAAGGTGAACTGTTTACACCTGTGTACCCCTTTAGAGCGTACTAGTGTGATGATATGTTATGAAATGGTGTAAACAATAAACAGAAATGCGATTGCAGCTATCCAGAGTGATTTGCCGTCATTTATTGAAAAGTTCTGATGTATATCACCGAAGATCTTCATCAGATCTTGATGAAAATTAAATGGGACCACATGACAAGCACCAGCTTTCAAATAAAGTTCTGAGGTAACACATAACGTCCTTTTTGGGAAGTCGGTTAATTAGGCAAAAAAAAAAATTGTTCGTCCATAAACTTAAATTGTATCACTAAGTAATTAAATGATACGCGCACACAACAAACTATCTCAAACTGAAAAATAAACAACTCCTTCCGTGATTTTTAAGCGATATCTACGTAGTTTCGTGATTTTAAAACCATCTTCTTGTAAGCAATATTCTTAAATTGTTAAAATGTAATCCACACACTTAATTGGTACTTACCTACGCCGAATTGGCTAAATGGGGCTAATTGTAAGTATATCGAAGCTTATCAGTCGCGCGGTGGGACAAAGCACAGCCGTTGCATTCGCCGGCAAGGACACCGTCAAAGATATAATACGTCTAGAAATGACACTATGTGCCCCAATTTTTAGCACGTAATTTTTCTTTGTACCTATCTTAATTGGCAGAAAATGTAACTAGTGCTAGCATTAATACTCGAAACGGGATATTTATCATGTTTACTGTTTTTGCGAGTTTCCGATATTTCGGTGCTGTTGCAAGCACCATGATCACGGATAAACTGAAGTTCTTGCGGGTGGGTGTTTATGAGGAGGCAAATCGGTTTACCCTCTTTCTTGTTAGGGTTCCGTACCGAAAGGGTAAAAACGGGACCCTATTACTGAGACTCCGCGGTCCGTCTGTCTGTCTGCCTGTCTGTCTGTCTGTCACCAGGCTGTATCTCATGAACCGTGATAGCTAGACAGTTGAAATTTTCACAGGTGATGTATATCTGTTGCCGCTACAACAACAAATACTAAAAACAAAATAAAAATAAATATTTAAGGGGGGCTTCCATACAACAAACGTCATTTTTTTGCCGTTTTTTACGAAAATGGTACGGAACCCTTCGTGCGCGAGTCCGACTCGCACTTGGCCGGTTTTTGCACTCATTACCGCTACCACTGCAATAAACAGCAAACATGGTAAATATCCCGTTTCGAATGAGTGACCATGACAGTTTAAAAACTTATAACTAGAGCCCTTATTTATAAAAATGTTTTAAGCTAAGCAACTGATTTTTAACATTAATTGTATTAATGATCCGTTAATCAGCTGACTAACAGCGTTGACTTTTATATATTATTTTACAGATTAAAAAAACTTTTTCTGGCTTTGCTTTTAAATTATTATTTTTTGTCGTAAGACCTGAGAGTTCAAAGCTAAAGCCAGCGTTCCCGATTAACTTAATATCACAATCAGGTTAGTTCTAAAATTGAAGGTGACAGATCTAATCTGCAACCTAAAAGCAAAAATTGAATCGGCAAACATAGATTCATTTGCCTACACTGTATCATCATAAGTATAGGTATTTTATTAAAATCGGTCACGGCCAACCTCTTAGATCTCTGCAATCAATGGACCAATGGACGTAGAGAGTTTCATATTTTAATATGCAAAGCCTTTTAGCTAGAACTTGTCGAATTTGACTAGGCCATTCATAAAACGATGTTAATATTTTTGCACGATAGAACTGTCAATTTGGTTATATTTAGAGATTAGGGAGCCTAAATTAAATAACAACTATATATAAATAATATATTATATATAGTTAGATTTATTTATTTTTAAGGCTGAACAAATGGGAATAGACGAAGGAGGGTAATGAGTTTATCAGTCTATGTATGTATATATGTTTGTTTCTATGTGGCGTTCCAGAGACAAAACGGGTAGGCCGATTTTGATGATTCGTACGTCAATCGATTCGTTTTAATCTTGCGAGTGTCACTGGCTACATTAAAAACGGGACTCTATTACTAAGACTCCGTGGTCCGTCTGTCTGTCTGTCCATCTGTCACCAGGCTGTATCTCATGAAACGTGATAGCTAGACAGTTAAAATTTTCTTAAATGATGTATGTCTGTTGCCGCTTTAACAAAAAATACTAAAAACAGAATAATATAAATATTTAAGGAAAAAAAAAAAAAAACATAAAAAAAACTTTTTTCTTTGCCGTTTTTTGCGATAATGGTACGGAACCCTTCGAGTCCGACTCGCACTTGGCCGGTTTTTTTTTATATTACAGACTTTGCATTTCAGTAGATATAATGATAAATATATTGCTGGATATGCATTAAAGTCGCCTAAAAACGAAGCCATGGGCACAAAGTAAACTGATTCTACAAGTCGACCATGCCTGTGTACCTTCAACATTGCTTGCTCGTTTCTCAGCAATCTAAGACGATTGTGTCGAGGTAATTAGCTTGACAAAGTAAACAATCAATGCACGCAATGTCACTTCCATACACCGTGTGGTTCGTTGTCCGCGGGCAAGGCGCGCGTGCGCAGTGCGAGTCGACAACTCGACACTCCACCACCACTCGCCGACGCGCGCGCAACATGGCGACCCAGCTTCTTACACTGCTCGTGAGTATTCCTTAATACATTAGCATTTTATTACTTAAATATTTATCTGTTACCTAATATTTATATTTTTGCGGTCGATTGAACTTTGATTGCGAGTGTTTGGTAACCGCTCGAGCGTACTAACAGCTGAGCTTGGTGGAGGGTTCGGTTCCGTGACGTGAATGTCATTGAATGGGATTGTCTGTTTAAAAGGATTTTTGGTACTTAAGGTCTCGGGTGTTTAGTTATCGATCGACTTGTCGTGGTTGAATCCAAGGTTTATTATTGTTGAAACTTAAGGTTACACTAGTCGAAAATTGTTCCATACAAACGTAGTCTAGAGATTACTCCACTGTTTGACGATGTACGTTCAAAATAAAAAATGATATCAATTTGTGTCATCATTATCTAGTCCTGTATGGAAACAAAAATGTAAAAAAATAGTACATTTGAAAGTTATGAGCGTCGAAAGTTCCATATTTCAATACTAATTTTAACGGATCTTTGGGCGGAAATAAATACCATAAGGCGAAGGAAAATTGCAAAACGGCCTCCATACAGGGATAGATTAGTAATTCAACAACGCATAAATAATTTTATTTTGAAAATATACATTTAGTAGTTTTTTCATGATATCTAGACTCCCAAATGTTTATAAAATTTCGCGCGCTCGTTTTCGTCTTAATTCATCATGCATTTCGATACAAATTTGCAAAAGTGCTAATTCGTACGCGAACTAGCTTATTACTGCTCATCACAGCATCTATTTCTTTCACACGTGTTGTCGGATAAGATAGCACACATTAAAATGCATGCTATCCCCCTAAACCCCGCGCACAAAATAGTTCGTGCCGTCGACTAGTTCAACCTTAATTAATGTTGATTAGTCAGAGTGTATGGAATTTCAATTACTTTTATATTCCCAAAAGACTTATAAGTAAGTTAACAGCTGATAAAACCCTATTTAGGAAAAAGTTAACTGCTTACATAATTAGATACTTAGAAGATATAACTATCTTGTTTGTTTTTCACGGTAGAATTATATATTTACCATTTCTATTACTCGTAAATTTTAATTTATTTGGCGATCAAAAGTGCCGTTTATTGGCCTAGTTGAATAAATATATTTGACTTTCAGACACAAAATCTTGCAACGATCCCTTATATTTTTAACCGACTTCCCAAAAAGAAGAAGACTTATATTTATGTTGTTTTTTGTGTATGTTCACCGATTTATCCGTCAATAATGGACCATTTTTGTGTTTTTTTTTTTGTTCGTATGGGTATACTCACGAGATAGTCCCATTGTCATCAAGGTTGAATCTGATGAGGGGATCCAATGTAAATCGAGGAAACTCCTTAATTATTGTAGGAATACATAAAGCGATTTTGGTATTTTTAACATGTTGACAAAAAGAAACTGTTTTTTTTTACCTGACTGCCGAAGGAGGGTAATGTGTTTATCAGTCTATGTATGTATGTATGTTTGTTACTATATGGCGTTCGAGAGACCATACGCGTTGGCCGATTTTGATGATTCGTACGTCAATCGATTTGTCTTAACCCTGCGAGTGTCACTGGCTACATTAAAATTGGACAATAGTAAAATGGCGGACTTTGGGCGCCATATTGTGGGGGCCCATATTTTTTTTTTCAAACCCCATCGTGTGGGGTATCAAAATAAAGGGTTTTAAGAGGTGATTTAAAAAATATAAAATACTTATATGTTTAAATGTACCTAATTCGAAAAAAAAAAAAAAAGTTAAATAAAAAAATCCGACTGCTTCAAAAGCGAACTAAAATGACGTAAACAAGGAGAAAATCATGCTCTGCAGGCGGAGGATACACCAGATTTTGGTCAGCCAGCCCTCGAATATGTATCCTCCGACTGCACAGCATGATTTTCTCCTTGTTTACGTCTTTTTAGTTCGCTTTTGAAGCAGTCGAGTTTTTTGATTTTTTCTTCTCCATATAAATGTGATCTGATGTCTCGGCTCCTAACTATTCTCAGATCCTGGTGACTAACAGTATTCTCACAGTCGAATGTCATTACTCATTTACATTATCAATTCCAATAAGTTAGGCTGTCAGTTATCAAGAGCTAACTTAGCCGCGAAGTGGTCTTAAATCTAGACCACTGCGCAGCTAAGCTAGGTCGACCTAGGCTACCTAGACTCTTGATAGCCTATTACGAAGCAGTCATGCGTCGCCCTTCGTGCCCTAAGCCACGCTCATTAAACTTACATGTTTTAGGACCAAACTTAAGGTTGAACTAGTCGACGGCACGAACTATTTTTTGCGCGGGCTTAAAATGCATGCTATCTTATCCGACAACACGTGCGAAAGAAATATATGATGTGATGAGCAATAAGAAGCTAGTTCGCGTACGAATTAGCACTTTTGCAAATTTATATCGAAATGGATGATGATTTAGGACTAAAAAGAGCGCGCGAAATTTTATAAACAGACCTTTGGGAGTCTAGATATCATGAAAAAACAACTAAATGTATATTTATAAAATAACATTATTTGCATTGTTGAATTACTAATCTATCCCTGTATGGAAGCCGGTTTGCAATTTTCGTCTTATGGTATTTATTTCCGCCCAAAGATGCGTTAAAATTAGTGTTGAAATATGAACTTTCGACGCTCCTAACTTACAAATATATTATTTTTTTACATTTTTGTTTCCATACAGGACTTGATAATGATGAGAAAAATTGATATATTTTTTTATTTTGAACGTACATCGTCAAACAGTGGAGTAATCTCTAGAGAACGTTTGTATGGAAGAATTTTCGACTAGTGTAACCTTAAGCAATACACCTCCTTTACATAGAAGCATAGCTATAGTACAGTCACGAGCATAAATATGAGACAACTAGCTGCCACTGCTCCTCTCGCTTGAAATTAGTACTTATCACCTTTATAAATTATACTAGCTGCCCCCCCGTGGCTTCGCTCGCGTCAACTTGCTACCTACCTTCCCTACCCTACCCTACATACCTTATCCTACATACACTACTTACCCTGCCCTACATACCTTTTAAACTATTTAATACTGCAATACGAATGTAACCAACTTTTGTTTCTGCCGGCGATCTAATTAAATTTTAGAACACAAAAGCTGCTATTGTGACTTAACTAAGATAGTAATATATATTCTCTCGCAGATTTTTTTGTAGGTAATAATAAGTACTTTAATCATGTAGTACATATTTTTTATGTATTATTAATGGTTTTCTGAGCACACGCAAAATAATGAATTTTGTAGCCAAAATTTTGCTACGTAGGATTACATTAATGCAATTTTCTTAAGGATCTCTGTTTTTTTTTTATAAATGATAGCCTATGTTACTCCGGAATAATGTAGCATACCATAGTTTTTAAAATCGGTCGAGTAGTTTAGGAGCCTATTCGGTATTCGGTAAACAAACAAAAAAGTCTTTCCTCTTTATAATATTATATTATAGAATAAGTAATATAAATAGCCTGTGTGTGATTCTGATGTTTAAGCTATACGTATTACCGTATTTTAATAAAATTCCGTTTAGTAGTTTTTACATGAAATAGTAACAAACATCCATCCTCACAAATTCAAATTCATATTTATGAAATTTGATTTAGTAGGTTTCATGGGATATGATAGGATTATGCAAAATTAATATGCAATTTTTCTCTAAAGTACTTGGGTATTGATAGGAATTGTATGGTGTTTCAAACAAAGTATTTCGAAACCAAACTGTAACGAAATAGGTCTTTTCCCAAAGCTATTTTACGAGAAAATGCATGCATACATGTTATAATAATGACATGATAAAATATAACTTCTTCTTATGATTCTGGCCTCCAGGTAGTTTGGGTATAAATGCTTATAATGTTCAACATTTAACTAAAAAGTAAAAGAATAGAATAGAAAACATTTATTCGACATAGACACAACAAAACAACAACAATCACAAAGTAACAGAAGAATAGTTAAAAAAAAACCGGCCAATTGCGAGTCGGACTCTCGCACGAAGGGTTCCGTACCATTGTCGCAAAAAACGGCAAAAAAATTACGTTTGTTGTGTGGGAGCCCCCCTTAAATATTTTCTGGTTTTAGTATTTGTTGTTATAGCGGCAACAAAAATACATCATCTGTGAAAATTTCAACTGTCTAGCTATCAGGGTTCATGAGATACAGCCTGGTGACAGACAGACAGACAGATGGACCGCGGAGTCTTAGTAATAGGGTCCCGTAAAAACGGGACCCTATTTGGGTACGGGACCCTAAAAAGTACAAACAGGGTTTGTGAGTGAGTGTGAAAGAGGAAGTTACATTTTTATAATAATAATAAACTCTACTGATTTTTATCAAATCTTTTTTGACGTCCTATATAAATTAAACGTCCCAACACTAGTACCTACTGATCCGTAGGTGCCTAATGTAGAATAAATTATTTCACATTGGGCATCTGTGAAAGATATCTATAGGTGCCGTATGTGGAATACCTCAGGTGCCTTTAAACTTATGATACTAACTTATGATGACTAATAATTTTTCTTCTCTAACTGGCAGTAGACTTGAACTTGGACAGCTGGACACATACAACATAGGAACATATAGATAACTTCTCGGTCTCTCATCTCTAGACAATCTTGAAATACTATCAGCGGTAGAGGATCAAAAGCCACAGCTGGTCTATTCTGTAAACACCTCACCATGACACTTACAACTTAGGTGAAGTAGCTTGAAGTGTAATTCTAACTTGCTTGGATGGATTGACCAATCACACCATGTTCATTACACCTAAGTTTTCACGGCGAGAGTTTTGCAGAATAGACCAGCTGTGGCTATTTCTCCTCTACATCCTTTATACAGGTCAACAAAGTTTAGATGGTTACATAAATCGTTATTACTTTGCTAAAGCTAGCTTTCTGGGCAGTCTCCCAATTGGCAGCCAATAGAACCATGATTATATTGCTGTATATAGGCTTTATATCGGCTCTCTTATGTATTATTAATGACTTTGCGTAAGACGGCGCCTGATTTGAATCAAAGCGTTTTGTTGTTTGATTCTGTAGGTATGATTCATAAGACAAAATTTCCTTAAGGTTTGGATTGCGTGAGGCTTAAGATCAAGTATCATTTGAATAAAAAAACAAACAGAAAATTCTATTAACATAATATACAAATAAATATTCTAAAAAACACAAGTCTAAATACAAGGGGAGAGGCAAAAGGGCTCATTGCGTATCAAACAATTCGTCCTAATTGATGTCAACGGGAAACGTGCCCAAAACGCAGGCAGTATTACCACTTCGAAGTGCATACGAAATGAGTAAATAAGTTCAGACTACGTAAATGTGCTAAATTTTTAATAGAATCTTTAAAATATGTAATTAATATCAAAGTCAAATATATTTATTCAATTAGGCCAATAAACGGCACTTTTGAACGTCACATAAATTAAAATTAAAATTTACAAGTGATAAAAATAAAAATGATTCTACCGTGCATTCGGAAAGTAGATTGTTTTGGAGAAGAACGCACAAGAAACGCCAAACTTTCTCTTTTAAAAAAAAAAATGGTGTTTTACAATATTTACATAAGTACATACATTAATATATGTGAGGACGATGCACCCAGAATAGCTCTACACACTATACTACGTACAGGTATAAAGTATTAAAAACCGGGCAAGTGCGAGTCGGACTCGCGCACGAAGGGTTCCGTACCATTATCGTAAAAAGACGGCGAAAAAATCACGTTTGTTGTATGGGAGCCCCACTTAAATATTTATTTTATTCTGTTTTTAGTATTTGTTGTTATAGCGGCAACAGGAATACATCATCTGTGAAAATTTCAACTGTCTAGCTATCACGGTACATGAGATACAGCCTGGTGACAGACAGACAGACAGACAGACAGACGGACCGCGGAGTCTCAGTAATAAGGTTCCGTTTTTACCCTTTGGTTACGGAACCCTAAAAAGCATTAACAGGAAAATTAATTAATTTGATAAGTAGGAACATGGTTCTCACATACTTACAAATATTACAAACATTGGTAAAATACCTAATTCAACAACAACGGAACAGTGTGTGAGTCAATTTCTAAAAAACAACAATAAAAACAATATCTACCTATGAATTCAATGCTCTCCGCGTAACTTCTGTATAGTCCTTTTGGTTAACAAAACAAACCTTCAGTTCATCAGTACCTACTCACTTAGAGCAGTGGTGGCCCAGTGGTACTACGACTTACAAATTGTAGGTCGTGGGTTCAAACCCTTTACTTTGTGTAAATTATTTCATCACCACTGCTCTAAAAACGGTGAAGGAAAACATCGTGAGGAAACCATGTCTTAGAACCAAACATTCTGAGACATGTGACATTCACCAAACCGCACTGGGCCCGCGTGGTGGTTTATGGCCCATTTCTTCTCACAGCGAGGAGGCCTGCACGTACAACGGACCAAATGGGAGTCCAACAGTGGAAAAGGGGTCCATCTATCCTATCGTATGCTATCGTACCTTCTGACTTTCAGTTTAGCTATTCTGTGACATACAATCTGAATCGAGGGCACAACGCAACACCAATAATCTAGACGGTAATCAACACAACATATCACGACTGCCTCTATCTGATCTAACCCTTAGATAAAGCTTGCCGCGTAAAGAAAACGAATAAAACACATTCAAACTCTGAAATATTATCCTTAGAAGATAGGGGTTTCAACTTTATTTCAGTGGGAGCTGATATAGAGACTGCAAGATTTTTTGACTTTTCTGCAAAATTTCCACGTTCAATGTAACTTAGAACGTTTCACCTCCACGGCGATACGCCAGTCACGAACACGACTCGCGACCAGCCTCCGTAAATGAGCCCAGGGGCGACGGACTCGGCGATGTCCGTCGCACCCCACACATCAGGACCCGAGGTGGCGGTGCGTAGTGTTCCACGTGCACCCCTCTTAGACGTCGTGGGAGGAGTCAAACACCTCATTCCCCCCAACCGGGGTTTGCGGAAGCATCGTAGTTCCTGCGACCCCCGGCGTAGGTGTGAGATGGAACACCGGGGTGGTTTTAAGTCAGTAGGAGTCTGACAGACCGCTCCGTCCCCCCAGGGCGGTGGACATCCAATGAGGATTTTGCACCCAGGAAATAACATCGAGGTGCAGTAAAAAATGTCATGTTGCCGAGATATTTGGACGTAAAGTTCTCAAATACATAGCTCTTCCAAGATATTTGTCAAAAATATCTCGGGAAAGCGACGCGCGACGCTTTAATTACTTTAGTGTATCATATATCAGGTTATTTTGTGTATGTTATAACATCAACTTACATGACAGTATACGCCACAAAAATTTAAAATCAAGGTGACGATGGCTAACAAATCTCTATGCGAATTCGGTTCAATGATCCCAAGATATTCAATCTATAGGTTTTCATCTATTTTAGGACTGCTGTAATTTGCAACGTATGTAGGCATGCTGATACTTTTGTTAGGTACTAAAGCACAAGACCAGTTTTTATTTTTGTAGTGACAGGTTGGAGTGCAACCTTCACAAGTTAAGAAAGGATGCCTGTACCTCGAGTTCTAATCTAAAAATAAATTGCAAGTATTTTATCTCGTCTGGTCAAGTACCCAGTTTTTAGTCGTCGGTTATCTGTTTGTGAAAAGACAAAGAACAAGTAACTTGAGTTCGTAAATAAGTGCTTATTCTATAATTTGCAAGCAATCCTTTATAATCGAGTACTTCTCACAATTATTACTTTAAGTCATAGACATAGATCTAGCGAGGTTTAGCTTGTTCTTGCATTAGCTTTGAACTTAATTTATTATAAACTAGCTGTCCCACGCGCCTTCGCTCCCGTCTCTATCTGGCAACCTACCGACCCATCCACCCTACCTACCCTACATACATGATTACTGCGTAACTTAAACAGATTACCCAGCGCACGCAACAGAAGCTCTCAAAAAGGAATAATTTTGCCCGTTTTTACAACATTTTTTATTTATGCTCCGCTCCTGTTGGTTGTAGGGTGATGTTATATAGCCTATAACCTTTCTCGATAAATGGACTATCAAAACACAAAAAGAAATGTTCAATTCCTACCAGTAGTTCCTGAGGTTAGCGCGTTCAAACAAACAAACTCTTCAGCTTTATAATATTAGTATAGATAATGTAGCCGGATTATTAAAAACACCGTAATAAACTAGCGGACGCCTCTTAGTTTCACCCGCGTTGTGCCCGTTTCCGTGGGAATACAGGGATAAAAAGTAGCCTATGGCACCCGGTGATAGTGTAGCTTCCGAACGGTGAAATATTTTTTGAAATCGGTCCAGTAGTTTTTAAGTTTATTCGTTACATACAAACATACAAATCTTTCCAATATTAGTATAGATATAGATAGCATGAGATTGTAAAACTTTCTTCTTAATAGGGACAGGTATATTTTAAACTATCGAATTTGAATGGGATTTATTGTATTTGAAATCAAACAAAATATATTGAGAATTTATAATATCGCAAGATAAATACAAATTTACGGTGTATGTAATAATGCCATCACATATCCAAAGTTTACAATATTTCTCTACTAACCATCATATTATTCTGAAAATTTTAGTCTTGAGGCATCTGTGCCTCAGTTTAAGGAACTACAATTGAACTTTTTTTAGGGTTCCGTAGCCAAATGGCAAAAAACGGAACCATGTCTGTCTGTCTGACTGTCTGTCTGTCTGTCTGTCCGTCCGTATGTCACTGCCACTTTTTTCCAAAACTATTAGAACTATGCTTTTAAAACTTGGTAAGTAGATGTATTCTATGGACCGCATTAAGATTTTCACACAAAAATAGAAAAAAAAAACAATAAATTTTGGAGGTTCCCATACTTAATTGAAACTGAAACTAAAAAAAAAAAAATATCATACCCATACGTGTGGGTTATTTATGGATAGGTCTTCAAAAATGATATTGAGGTTTCTAATATCATTTTTTTCTACACTGAATAGTTTGCGCGAGAGACACTTCCAAAGTGGTAAAATGTGCCCCCCCCCCCTGTAACTTCTAAGAGAATGTACATTACCATGTAAACTTCCACTGTAAATTGGTTTGAACGAGATCTAGTAAGTAGTTTTTTTTTAATACGTCATAAATCGTAAACCGCAATTAACCAAGTACGGAAACCTTCGTGCGCGAGTCTGACTCTCACTTGGCCGGTTTTTTTGATCTACGCTAATACTACAAACGTTGCAAGAATAGGTTTCATAAATTCTACCAATAAAGTACAAATTTTGACGTGAAATCATCAGATTCAGGTCATGCAGTAACATGGTCAGAATGCACAAAGGCCCATTACGGTAATAGTCACACTTGACAACTTGATTGCATAAGCATGCATGCCATGATGAACCCAATTGAATAGCATTCATTTCTAGGGTTCCGTACCTTGAAAGGAAAAAACGAAACCCTTATAGGATCACTTTATTGTCCGTCCGTCTGTCTGTCAAGACCCTTTTTCTCAGGAATGCATGGAGGTGTCAAGCTGAAATTTATATCAAATACTCAGGTCTACTGTCCCTTAAACCTGTGAAAAAATCAAACTTCTAACCCAACGCAATCAAAAGATACAGCCGTTTATGCCGCAAATTTTCGACACCCGCAAGGGAATCAAAACCTACAGGGTACTTCCCGTGAACTGAGAATCTTGAAATTTGGTACGAAGCAACGTCTTATAGCGCAGATAAAGGAATAATTGCGAAAACTGTAAATTTTTAGTTGCATCATATAATAAAAATATGTATAATAATTTTAAACTGACTACCCCTTTCCTCATGAACGCGTAGAGGTATTACATTGAAATTCATATCAAATACTCAGTTCTATAATACCTTAAGCTGAGGTATGAACGGAACCCTCGGTGCGCGAATCCGACTCGCACTTGGCCGGTTTTTTAATCATAATATTTCACATAGCTATCATTGCAAACATATTTTCAATTAAAGTAATACATTTGACGTGAATTATCCTTATAGCATATAGCTTATGGTTAGAAAAAGTATGAAAACTTAAACAGTTGGTAACTATTGAAGCATGTATCTTTCAAACTATTAACAATAACAATAATTTATTTATTTATTAATCAGGATTCAAGTTCCAAAACCTAAGTAATGGAAGGAAAGTAAAATTTCCCTTTATTCAAGTAGGTACACAAGACTAAAAAACAGGCCAAGTGCGAGTAGGACTCGCGCACGAAGGGTTCCGTACCATTATCTCAAAAAACGGCAAAAACAACACGTTTGTTGTATGGGAGCCATACAACATTTATTCAGTTTTTAGTATTTGTTGTTATAGCGGCAACAGAAATACATCATCTGTAAAAATTTCAACTGTCTAGCTATCACGGTTCATAAGATACAGCCTGGTGACAGACAGACAGACAGACGGACCGCGGAGTCTTAGTAATAGGGTCTCGTTTTTACCCTAAAAAAGAACTAAAAAGACGTAAACAAGAAGGAATTAATGCTATGCAGTCGGAGGATACATGATAAGTGTTTTATATTTTTGAAATCACCTCTTAAAACCCTTTATTTTGATACCCTACACGATGAGTTTGGAAGGGAAAAAAAATATTTTTCGTCACAAAATGGCGCCCAAAATCCGCCATTTTTTTCTTTTGCCTTTTTAACGTAGCCAGTGACACTCGCAGGGTTAAGACGAATCGATTTACGTAAGAATCATTAAAATCGGCCAACGCGTTTGGTCTCTAGAACGCCACATAGAAACAAACATACATACCTAGACTGATAAACACAATACCCTCCTTCGGCAGTCGGGTAAAAATATTGAGGCAACGTATTCAGCTCCCGCGAAAGGCCTACTAGTAAAAAGAAATAATATTGTGGAGGCTAACTAATAAATATTCTAAGCAGAAGCACTACATTCTCGGCGCATTCGATAAGGTATTTCAAGCCCTACATTAGACTTTTTGCGTTGCCTAGAAGAAACTGGAGGCTTTTAGACTCAGCCCTGCGTATTGTCGTGGGCATCGGGTCGTTGAACTCGAGCTGCATGAGAATGCACAATGATGTACCAACCTCGTTGCAAATGTCACTCGTTTTATCTTTCTCCTACTTTAAAATACATTTTCTTTATGTTTTTTTACGAGTTTTGATTTTATAATTTACAATAGAATGTAACTTACTATGATATTTGTTCTAATAAATAACGTACCAACCTACAAACAAACTGATAATAATAATTATGTACAAGCGCATATCAAAAGGGGGAAGGATATAAATAATAAGGCGTAAAGTGAAAGGAAGTCGGTGTCTTTCATAGGTACCAATTTTTTGCGTAAGTCGTTAGTATTTTTTTGCAAAAAAGTTTATTTATTTCTCACTTTTTAGTTGTACTACATATAACTCCAGAATAGATTTCTCAAATATCATGAAACTTGAACATAACTGGTGCAATGAGAGATCTGCGTACCCCTTATGAGCGTACTGGCGTGATGTTATGTTATGAAATAGTATAAACAATAAACAGACATGCGATTGCAGAAATCCCGAGAGATTTTCCGTTATATATTGAAAAGTTCTGTTGTATATCTTCGAAGTTCTTTATCAGATCTTCACCAAATTAAAATGGGACCAATTTCGAAACATACATTTAAAAAAAAATAAAGAATATTCAAAATCGGTCCACAATTGACGAAGATATCGGTGAAAATACAAAAAAAAACATCATGAAGTCGAACCTAGAACCTCCTCCTTTTTGGAAAGTCGGTTAAAAAATTCCTCCACATCCGTCAATGGTAAAAGTATACAGAATGCTGTCAAAGATTTCATTATTTCTGTTTGAATAATAAAATTCAGTGAAGCATGAAGAATTGACGACCTTCCTAGGGTTCAGTGGCGTGTTCTTGACCCTTGCGGTGTTGACGACTGCAGTGACGTCAAACCCTTTAGACCTTTCTTTTATCAGATTACTCTGTTTGCTTTGTGTAATCTGCATTATCGAGTACCTAGTGGTGATGAAAGTGCATATTGCACATAGCGGCAGCTACAAGCCATCGGTAAGGGCGAATCGAAAGGTCATCACGGTTCCAAATGAATCCGTACCTTGCGTACAACTTTGATTCTATAATTCAAAAATGTAATACATGAGTACCTAAAGTATTGCATAACATTAAAAGATACAGTTCTTAGACAAGAATATTTTCAAAATTTAAAAAACCCCCGACACATTTATCTTGCGAAAACACCCCGATTCAAACAGTAAAACACCCATAACTTTTGAACGGCTGAACCGATTTTGTTCAAACATAGCTAAGAACGCTCTCGACAAAATTACCTTTTCAGACAAAATAAACTAAATCAAAATCGGTTTATCCGTTTAGGCGCTATGATGCCACAGGGAGACACACAAATACACAGATACACACTGGAACGCTTGTTCAATAATGCCATGTTGTAGAATATTTTCAACACGATCCAGATTCGTAAGAAAGTGAATCATAGACCTTGAACTTTACACAAGCGGAATTCTTTGTAAAAAAACTTTCCTTCCTTATGTATATATTCGATCTCTTATTATTATCATTACTTAAGACTTGTTTTTAACTTGAATTGGTTTTTAGATTGATTGATACGCCCCTTACATTAAAATTAAAAGCAATTTTAATTTAGACACAAAAACAACGGAAGCCTATTGTGTCTGTACTAATATGAATAATTAGTTGGTTAATTCGACAACCTTAGTGGGTGCTGGTTCTTTTTAGGGTTCCGTAGCCAAGTGGCAAAAAACGGAACCCTTATAGATTCGTCATGTCTGTCTGTCTGTCTGTCTGTCCGTCCGTATGTCACAGCCACTTTTTTCTGAAACTATAAGAACTATGCAGTTGAAACTTGGTAAGTAGATGTATTCTGTGAACCGCATTAAGATTTTCACACAAAAATAGAAAAAACAATAAATTTTGGGGGTCCCATACTTGAAACTGAAACTAAAAAAAAAAATTTTCATCAAACCCATACGTGTGGGGTATCTGTGGATAGGTTTTCAAAAATGATTTGAGGTTTCTAATAAAAAAAATCTAAACTGAATAGTCTGCGCGAGAGACACTTCCAAAGTGGTAAAATGTGTGTCCCCCCCCCTGTAACTTCTAAAGTAAGAGAATGATAAATCTAAAAAAAAATATGATGTACATTACCATGTAAACTTCCACCGAAAATTGGTTTGAAAGAGATCTAGTAAGTAGTTTTTTTTAATACGTCATAAATCGTAAACCGCTATTTACCAAATACGGAACCCTTCGTGCGAGTCCGATTCGCACTTGGCCGGTTTTTTAACGTTTAATTTCTTAGACCTTGGTCTGTTGGGCGTGGTCAAGGCAGTGGCATTGTGGTCTACTTCGATTTCCGGATCGCAAACGGACACGGCTGGCCATTCTTCTATCGTGTATTGTATTGACAGACGGCCATGACACATTACTGATTGTAGGTAGGTGAAATTTTGTCTTTGAACGTTAAGTTTGCTTTACTTTAAGGGGTGTTTGTGTTTTGGTTACTATATCAAATTCAAATTCATTTATTTGCCAGAATATAGGTTTACAAAGTATGATCTTAAATCTATGACGGTCCCTTTACATTCTACCATTAAATATGGTGTTCAAATATTTAATATTAGCTTGTACTATCATCTAAACTTATCTTTAATACTTATATACATACATACATAAACTCACGCCTTTTTCCCATGGGGGTAGGCAGAAACTCCTACGATCCTTACATACTTCTTTTGCTTCACAAATATTCATACATCTAGTCATACACACACGCCGGTTATGGGTACTGCGCACTTGGCCTTTCTGAAGAACATCACCTATAAGGTCTATGTATGTCTTTCTAGGGCGTCCCCTCCCGGCGTTTCCATTCACGTCTGCCTTGTAAATACCTTTCGTTAGTCGACTTTCATTCATCCTCTCAACATGGCCAAACCATCTTAACATACCCTTTTCAATTTTAGTCACTACATTTTCTTTTAAACCACAACGTTGTCTTATTACCTCATTCCTCAATCTATCATATCTACTTATCTTTAATCTCTTTGGTAAATAAGTTAAGTCCCTATGTTTTCTTTTTTTTCATTTATATTGTACACTAAGCCTCTGTTGACAGCGCAATTTTGAGCATTTTCTGAGGGTTCTAGTGCTTCTAAAGATAATGTATCATCAAAAAGGAAAACATAGGGACATAGAATATATCTTTCAGTTTATGGAATATCTTTTAAATTGGTTCAATATTGGAGGAGAAAATAGACGAGAGCCAAACCTCGAATTATGACTTTTTTACTTAGGAAATTCAATCGGCGCTCTCTGCCCCCGTTTCCTCTTAAAGGTCACAAACTGTAGTAATGAGTACAGTAAGTGGAAAATACCACTAAGCCTTTCACCACATTATGCCTTTAAGACATTTATAACAAATAAGGCAAGTGTTACAGTGCATATAATAGCGGCATTATTACAATAATTAAGACGGTACCCTGACCAAAAATCGGCATGAGATATGAGCGTTCCTATTGGTCTAGCGGCACTGTTGGCGCATGAATTACAGTAATGAATACGCCCAGATTTTAGAATAAAATCTTTATAAAATCGAATTTTGGTCTTTTGAAAAAAATAATTCTACAAAAATGTTCGTTATTAAATTGTCTATCCATTAGTGTTATTACAAAAAATAATCAATGAACACTTTACGAGGAGATGCATAATATCAATAATTATTTCTCATTTTTATGTTTTTTTGGAAGTAGATTAGTGAAATATATACAACATTAAAAAAAAAACTAAATCTACCATTTCAGAATCAATAATATGTAGAAATTTAATGTATTTTTATTAATTGATATTTCTTTTTAAATAACGAGTAGATAGCTTCTAAAAACAGCACAAAAAACGGCTTGCGCGGCGTTTTGCTCGGGGTACCGCCTTAATATCAGCCTGCTTATTTATTAATCTAAATATGACCTTGGCTTTATTTAGATACAATATTTTTTACCAGCGCAGACGTTTGTGCGACAGAGGTTACAAAGACACCAACGCGTTAGATCTAACTGGTGATATAATGATCTATATCACAGCGTTGGAGGTAGTGCTTAGGGTTGGCAAGCTACTTTTAGATAGTGCAAAAACACCTTTTTACCCGACTGCCGAAGGAGGGTAATGTGTTTAACAGTCTATGTATGTATGTATGTAAGTATGTATGTATGTATGTATGTTTGTTCCTATGTGGCGTTCCAGTGACTAAACGCGTTGGCCGATTTTGATGATTCATACGTCAATCGATTCGTCTTAACCCTGCGAGTGTCATAGGCTACATTAAAATTGGACAATAGAAAAATGGCGGATTTTGGGTGCCAAATTGTGGGGGTATCAAAATAAAGGGTTTTAAGAGGTGATTTCAAAAATATATAACACTTATATGTTTAAATGTATCTAATTCGAAAACAAAACTAACTAAAAAGTTATAAATAAAAAAACTTAATTCAAAAAATCAAAAAACCCGACTGCTTCCAAAGCGAACTAAAAAGTCGTAAACAAGGCAAAAATCATGCTGTGCAGGCGTAGGATATACCAGATTTTGGTCAGCCAGCCCGCGAATATGTATCCTCCGACTGCACAGCATGATTTTTGCCTTGTTTACGACTTTTTAGTTCGCTTTTGAAGCAGTCGGGTTTTTTGTTTTTTTTTATTTGTATCGGCTCTAACTGAAAGACTTGGACCTGTCACTGTAAAATAATATATTGGCCAGTGGTTGTCTACCAAGGGTACGCCGGACGTACACGAGATAAAAACTTTTTTTCAATCCCCGCCGGAAAAAGAGGGGTGTTATAAGTTTCACGTGTGTTGACACAGCATCTGTGTATCTGTTTATCTGTGTGTCTGTCTGTAGCATCATAGCGCCTAAACGGATTAACCGATTTTGATTTAGTTTTTTTTGTTTGGAAGGTGATTTTGTCGAGAGTGTTCTTAGCTGTGTTTGAATAAAATCAGTTCAGCCGTTCAAAATTTATGGGTGTTTTACTGTTTGAATCGGGGTGTTTTCGCAAGATAAATGTGTCGGGGGTTTTTTAAATTTTGAAATTTTACTTGTTACACAATATACAACCGTCTTCCAAATAAGAAAACACTACAAGGTGAAAAATAACTTCAATTTCAGCAGTCAGTGATCCTGATCTCGTTTCTTCGTTTTCTGACACCGCCTTCCGAAATTGAAGTTATTTTTCACTTTGTAGTGTTTTTATTTGGAAGTCGGTTGTATATTTATTTAAAAGCTTTTTATATGTCACTTTAACATTGGTACATAATGACAAGTTCTATTGTAAGGTACCTATAATGCCCACAGAGATGCCAGAATAGATAACCCGAATAACAAGTAACTTGAACATAACCGGTGGAATGAGAGTGTACCAGGGTGAACTGTGCACGTCTGCGTACCCGTTTAGAGCGTACTGGTGTAATGGTATGTTATGAAATGGCTTAAACAATAATCAAACATGCGATTGCAGCACTTGGCATGATATGGGGGACGCCTTGGGCCAGCAGTAGGACATTAACAGCTAAATAAAACATACAAATATTAATGTGATTGAATTAATGTAAAGTCGTTATCAATCAAATCAAAACTGTAATTAACTTTAAAAAAATATATATAATTACTAAGTTTGTCTAAAGCATGCCCAATAGTTATTTCACCAGTTCACACTTGTAACTTTATCTCCATTATGTAGTCATCATTTTCAATTTGGCATTTTCGTCTGAGAGCATGATAGTATTAAGTTGCTGATGTGTTATTTCTTTTTTTGGTGTACAATAAAGTATATTCTATTCTATTCTATTCTACCTTTTTTGTAACTTCTCTTATTTTTGCAAAGGTTGTTATTTTTCTAACACGTTTAGCCGCAACTTGTTGACATTTTTCGTATTTAAAATACGACTCAGTTTAGCATGCGACCCTTCCAAAACATTATTTGTTCTGCGTCTTTCACTAAACACGCTTATCATCACGTCTAAACGGCTACTCGTAATTTATTGTAAAAAATATATGTTACAATAGACCATTTTCTTAATAATTTGATCTAAGAAAATTTTGAGTTATATTCGTATAATATAGTGTAATTAATTTATAAAGTTATGGCTAAAACGGACAAAAACACGACGATCGCACCATAACCGCTGGACGTATTTTAATGAAATTGACACCATCTCAAATACAATTAAATTATCTACATTTTCTACATCTGAAGCTTTTTTTTTTAAAGTCATAGAATTATAAGGAAAGTACAAAAAACTACTAAATTTTGTGTCGCGCGGGTGTGTGAAACAAGGGCGCGTTTTGTTCCCTTAATCGTGAAATGATGTATATAAATAATTAAAATAAATCAGTTGGACCACGGGTCTTTGGTAGGGGCAGTCGACCAATTTTTTGTTGGAAAACTGCCCCTACCGAAGACCCGTAGTCCAACTAGTTGGACATTATAGTTGGACCACGACCCCTAAACGTTATTATCGTTGTATACGAAGCGCCATTTGTTATTTTCATATTTTCAGGGAATGGATCACTGATCTAGTCGACAATAGATCATTTAGAAACAAGGAAGGAAAAGTGTATTCTATTTAACATTTTTGCTTACAAGGTAGCCCTAAAAAACTGTACCAGTCTCATGTCTTGCGCAAGAGCAACACAGTGTATGTGAAATATCAAAAAGTACGTACCTATGGGTGTCGTGTGGATACCATTGAACATTAGAGAGATAACCACGACGCTTTTGCGAAACAATAGGTTTTATTTTTCAGTAACGAGCGATCCACCATTCAAAACGTAAAGTTTTCTACGTTACCTACCAGTAATAAATTATACGCAAATCTTCTGCAAAAAATTCTTTAAATTGTCGTGTAAACCATGGGCGTACCCAGCTTTTGCTTAAGAGTAGGGCAAAAGTAATGGAATTCGATTTTTAGACACAGACTACGCCTGTCGGGGACTCAGGGCAGCAAAACCAACCAGGGATCAAACATTTTGGCACTCCTTTAACTCCACTCGGGATTAAAATGCAAATCCCTCGCACAAAATAGTTCGTGCCGTCGACTAGTGAAACCTTACGTTAATTTTAACTAGACCCCGGCCTTCTGAATGACTAGGATGTTAGAGAAACCTGGAGTATTCTGTGCTTATAACGTGTGTGTGCTATTTCTTACTATAATCAATCTCTGTGTCAAACTTCATCCAGATCCGTCCAGCCGTTTGACCGTGAAAAAGTAACGTTTAACATACACACACACACACTCACAAACTTTCACCTTTATAATATTGATTATGATGATAGAGTGCGCGCAAGATAAGTCTGCGCGCGGCCAAAAACGGAACTAATCGTTTGTCATTTATGTCAGGTGTCAAGAGAGTGTGTTGTATTCTGTGTTTTTATTCGTTTCCGCAGTAAATAATCACCATCATTATGCTAAAAGTAGTTTAAAGTGATGCCAGGGATGTTTTCTTCAAGTGCACAAGACAATAACGGGCCTATGGTACCGTTTAACAATGATAGAGCCCGCCTTGCTTATTTGACAGGTAACGTTTAGGGATACCACAATACTAAAATTTCCCTAAATTTTCGTACTACGGGTGCCCGGTATTGGTTTTTAGGTGGTACATTAATATACCGGCGGGACAGGACCGGCATTTTAGGCGTTTCTGAACGCACCGTCACCCAAATAACTCAAGAGGGTTATGTGGCAGCAGCTTCTTCAAAAATTGTTGAAGAAGAAATTAAAAAAGAATTGAAATTGAAGGTATTAGCCACTGCAGGACCATTGTTAGACCAAATTTAACAGTAGGTACTACTAAGTATTCAATAAAAGATTTACAATGTTTTCATGAAGCTTTTTTTATCATATTCTATGCAAGTAGAAAAAGCTAGTAATTAATTATGCTTGACTTAAATTACTTTTAAGTTTCGAGAGAAAATGACTATTGATTAAATGTAGGAAATAAGATCAGTTATGCTGGCAACATTAAGCACGCTACCCGTCGCGCGCAGACTTATCATGCGAGCACTCTAGATAGATTGATATTGTTTTCTATCATATATAACAAGACTTCTAGACTTATAAGATAGTTACGTCATTACGTGACACTTTTTCTCAGTTGAACGTGCATCACTCCTCTCGATATTAGGTACCTATATCGCGATTCAACTATTACGTTACGAAGCAACTACTCTTGTTTGATTGCATCCCACAATATCTATGAATTGCCCGTTTAGTTGATTAACTTGATGCGTTGAGGTTTATTGGTAAATTGATGTAGTCATAAAGCAAACTACGTATCTATTGCTTCGTGGGGAACAGATTCTCTGTTCACTTATCACATTATCTGTTTTCACGTAGCTACTCGACTGGGCAGTCAAATGTCAGTGAGTTTGGCAGATGATTCTCCAGCTTGACAATTATAATTAGGTTAACTCAAGTCGAGCACGTTAATGTTACACTAGTCGAAAATTCTTCCATACAAACGTAGTCTAGCGATTACTCCACTGTTTGACGATGTACGTTCAAAATAAAAAATGATATCAATTTGTCTCATCATTATCTAGCCCTGTATAGAAACAAAAAGTAAAAAAATAGTTATTTGTTATACAAGAGTGCAAAAATGCTTTTTAACCGCGTGTTCGATTTTGATGACCGAGCAAGCGAAGGATTCTAAAATTGAATCACTCGCTGCGCTCGTGATTCAAAATTAGAATCCTGAGCGTTAGCGAGGGAATCAAAAGAGCACGAGGTGAAAAATCTTTGCACTCGAGTGCAACACGTAACTTTTCATTCCACCTCAGCGAGGAAATGACTAAATGCAAAAAAAAAACGTTTACAATCACAAGATAGGTACACTTTTATTTCAGTTTAAGTATTAATTACTACATTATGACAGGTAAGTATTACAGAATAATCTTTAAATTATAACAAAATAATACTAAGGTATAATTAAGAAAATTTTAAAGTAACGTTGCTACAGTTATTTAAATTGAGTGTAATATTTTTGTTTGGTACTGTAATATTGGTGTTAGTCACTTGTGTACTGTTTTTCGGTAAACTATCTGTCATACTTAATAGTTGTACCGATTCATCGGATCCCCTTGGCGTGAATGTTGGAGAGAGAGGGAGATGGTTAGAACCGCGTACAAAGCAAATTGAAAAAAGAACACCAAGAAGGTTCCGAGTCTGAGATTTAAACAAATTAAAAAAAAGTTGTATGATATATTCGGCACCATAGAGGTAGCAGTAAATAGGTTTAATGTTTTTTTTTAATTCACATACTTAGTGCACACGATGTTCTAAATTCAATTTACTTTATCCTCTAGCTAGTGAATAAAAACGGCTTTTCCACTCAGATATTGAAGATTAAAAATACTCTTTCCGAGATGGTGGGATGAAAAATATATTTGAAAGTTATGAGCGTCGAAAGTTCCATATTTCAACACTAATTTTAACGCATCTTTGGGCGGAAATAAATACCATAAGAAGAAGGAAAATTGCAAAACGGCCTCCATACAGGGATAGATTAGTAATTCAACAATGCAAATAATTTTATTTTGAAAATATACATTTAGTCGTTTTTTCATGATATCTAGACTCCCAAAGGTCTGTTTATAAAATTTGGCGTGCTCGTTTTTGTCCTAAATCATCATCCATTTCGATACAAATTTGCAAAAGTGCTAGTTCGTACGCGAACTAGCTTCTTACTGCTCATCACAGCAAGAAATATATCTTTCGTACGTGTTGTCGTATGAGATAGCATGCATTTTAACCTCGCACACAAAATAGTTCGTGCCGTCGACTTGGGGAACCTTAATGTCAATTTATAACGAGCTAAAAACTGTCAATTTGAGTTTTCGAGTTGTAGTTGAGCATGTGTCATGCTGTGAAACACGGAGCAAATAGATATAGTGGATATATATTTCATTTAAAACTATGACAGCTCTTATTGTTTGGTTTTGGCGATTTAAGATAGTATCTCACTTAGTTTACTCTGAATTCCTACTGCAATATCTTACTCACATACAAGTTTCAAAAGCAAATTTCTCTCGAAATAATGATTTTAACTTTAAAGAGTGATGAATTTCAAAATTGTTTGGTTTGGAAAATACTATTTTCGTAGATAGGTACCAATATCATTACTAAAGAGAAAAATAATTGAATTATTAAAACCCGAATGCTCAAACTGAACGACTGCACAGCATGATTTTTTATTGTTCAAAGCTTTTTAGTTAAAGCTGTGAACAATAAACAATCATGCTGTGCAGTCGGAGGAGACATATTCGCGAACTGCCCCACTAAAATTTACAAGTAATAAAAATTGATTCTACCATGCTTTCGGAAAAGTAGCTTGTTATGGAGAAGAACGCACAAGAAACTCCAAACTTACTCTTTTGAAAATAAGTGTTTTACAATATTTACATAAGTACATACATTAATAAAATCATATATGTGAGGACGATGCACCCAGAATAGCACTACACACTATACTTTGTGCAGGTATAATGTATTAAAACAAGTAACTATTACACATGTACTGTGCAGTTATATAATAGGTACTAGAAAAACATTAACATCCAAAGCAGTTAAGCTATGATCAATCCCAACTGACGGCGCCCGTTCACGAACATGTCGCATGAATCGGCACCACCAAGTTCAACCATCATGAAGGCAACCGAATGGACCAACACTCGTGCCACCATATCAGAGAGAGCATCACTCTCATAGTCCCGCATTGGCTCAGGACCAAAGGCTTCAAGTGTTTTCCGAGGCACAGGATTGTCACAGCACCACTTTCGAAAAGCCGGGCTATCACAGGAAAAATCCTAATGAAATAACCCAATGATACACTTTTTGCTCGACCTGGGAATCGAACCCGGGACTTCATGTCCAGCAGGCTTACACATTGCTGAGTATACACAGCTCTAGATAACATGTTAAGAATATAAATATAAATAATGAGATATAATTGCCATGCGATATACGATTTAAATAGAGCCCACGAGGTTAGTAGAAGATTTTAATATGTATTTATAAAGCGCATACCGATCAATTATAGCATCTATCAATATAGCAATATACATAAAAAGATTAATTACAAAACATAGGCAATTATTATAATAGTCGTATACCTACTTGGGTTACCTGGTTTTCCTCATTTGACAACAAGTAAGTAATTAATGGGTATATCAAGACTAAGGTAGAATATGGATGATAGGTAACCATCATCATCATCATCTTCCTGCCCTTGTCCCATGTCTTGGGGTAGTGGAGTAGGAGTAGGAAGGGGACTTGGGGTAGGCGCAACACGTTTTCTTCTTCCATACCATCCTGCCCCTGTCACTCCATCACTGACGCCCTTTTCTTTCATATCACTCCTCACACAGTCCATTCATATTTTTTTTCGCTGTCCCTTCCTTCTCCATCCAACCACATCTATATTCATAACTCTATTAGTCACATGCGTTTCACCCCTCCTCATCACATGACCATACCAGGACAAACGGTTTCCTTTCAAGGAATAGGATGATAGGTATCCAATAAGATATAAAAGATATGAAATAGAAAAATCCACGCATAAAAGTTTGTCTGACTTTCGCCCAATAGGTTATTGTTAACAAATGCCTATACACATTACTTCTTTTAAAAAAGTCTTGAAAACCTGAATTTTCAAGACCATCACGCTACAATTCACTCCGTTTACTTTCGAGTCATTCCGCATACAGTCCATTGGTTTTAGGCCGCAGGGGAGGAGAAGTGTCGGTATAGCGTTGGTCGCTCTTGCTATCCCCTGCGGCCGAAAAGAGGTAGGTGGCGGGGCCACTGACCTGACCCGTCAGAGGGGGACCAAGGGTGCATACCAGCACATGGATGCCAGACGACTACGCATACACGTGGTCGTCTGGCACTCATGTGCTGGTTTGGTGCCTAGGGTGGTCAAGGCGTGCAATGTGTTGTGGTGCACCGGCGATGGGGGGTACTCCCCATAGGAGGGTCCGGTGACAGACGGTCGTGGTGGGTTAACAGACGAGTGCTAACGCGTGCTCGTGTTCCCGCCATAAGCAGTGGAGTTTTAGTGGGTTGGAGACCATATAACTGCGCTATCTCCCCGTGGTAGCGCATGTGAGACTTAGTCACATGCGTATCATTCCTCCTCAGACTAACGATCACAGATCGTTATAAATTCAAAAATTCAAATTATCTGTAGGTTAAGTACATACTAACTAAGATTTTGTTCTGTTCAATCTCAGACCAACACTCGCCCATCTTCCAGTAAAGAAGACAGCTAAAGGCCGAATCCAATAACGTATCTGTCAGTAGATTTGCGCATTACACAACTAGTGATTGAATTTTGCCACAAGGTCCTTAAAAGATAAAAAGTAAAGAAGTAATGTTATATACCTACCTCTAAGCAAATCTGACAGATTCGATATTGGGTCCGGGCGTTAATCTGTAAAACAATTTCCTTTTTCTAGATTGGCATGTAGCCTGTCGAATTCGCCTTGTTGTCCTTTACAAAAAATTTGAACGGCAATATAATTATTTTTAACATATCCAATACAGGTCTTAATAGTTTATTCATGACACATGTAGGTAGAACATTAATTGGCTGCTTATCTAAAATCTATCTTGAAGTAGGTATCTACGTTTGTCGGCTATCAAATATAACTTATCTGGAAGGAATGAAGGATTCCGTTTTTATGCTCACCAGTTGGCGCCACTGGCGAATAAGGTCTTTAAATAAAGCTGCTGACAAACTCATTTATACTACCTTAGAAGACCGATTAAATATAAAATCGAGTATGCTACAGTCTCGTGCTGCCCCTTTTTTTCGAAAAAACGGAAGATAATATTTTCCGAAACATAAAACTCTATTAAAGCAGTAGTTGGTAAACCCCGTACTTATCGTAATCTGCCATATTTGTAAAATATTCACAACAAGAAAAAAGTAGAAAATAAACTCGCTCTAAAAACAAAAATAAAACTATGAAATTTGACATTTTAAACACCTCACTCTACACCAGCGCCCCTAGCGGCAAATTCAAACGCGATAACTTCTCAACTTTTAATCTAATATCTAATAATACTTATTTATTATTTGTTATAGAAAAGCATCGGCATTTTAGTATCAAAGTGAACAATAGAACTTATTTAATTATAACCTCATTTTCTTTTTACAAGCTTTTATTTAGTTGCACCAGCCCCGGTGTCTGTGTGTCAAAATTTGCAAGGACTCCCGTCCCGGTGTCCGATTGAATTGAAATTTTGCAAACAGTATGTTTCTTGACAATGTATTTTTAATGGAGGCATAAATCTGCATAGAAATAAACTCGTTACTTGTGGGTATAAAAATCCTTGAAATTAGTGTTCAATTCACACTATGTTCCGAACTCTATAAATTATTGATTTGGGTTCACAAAAAATAGCAGTGGGTGAATGTACAAGAATGCAAGCCTGTTTGTTTGAGAGTGTTATGTACTTATATGAATCATTTATATAGCGTTCAAGGTAATACTAATTGCTCTCTTGTAATTCATAGACTGGTTTCCGATATAATATAGGGAAAATTATAGCTTTGAGTGGAAGTAACTGCGTAAAAATATGCGCGTGGTCTAGTATTATTCTTAAGGGGCAGAAGACTTTATCTGATATTAAATTGAACATCACGTCTGAACAGCTAGTCGTAATTGAAAAAAGAAACTTTTTTGCAAAAAAATATTACCGACTTCCAAATAAAAAACTACAAAGTAAAAAATAACTTTGTTTTTGGAAGTCGGTGTCTTTTTTCCCATTTTCTTACGATATGTACGCATGATTGTTGTGCATTCAAGATTGTTACTATGTATAAATACTCAAATTAAAAAAATATTACGGAAATGGTCTAGTATAATAATAGGACTTTACCTATGAAATTTATATTTATATTTCAAAGCCATATATTTTTTGTTTGGCTAAGAGTTCTAATTTCAAATTAATTATTTTAAAATAACGGAAATCTTTTTTCAAAATTAGCCATTATTGATCAGCCAGTTTATTGATCAGCGTTATGTTTTCATCGCATTTGAATCTTTTTCGTCATCATGGATTCGTTAAAAGTTGAGTAATTATGGAATATGAGTACCGTCGTGGCAGCAACGCGGCACAAGCGGCACGCATATTGAATGCCGAATTTGAATCAAATTGCCGAGGAAAAAAAAAGTTAGTTAAAAAAACAAAAAACCCGACTGCTTAAAAAGCGAACTAAAAAGACGTAAACAGGAAGAAAATCATGCTGTGCAGTCGGAGGATACATGTACGCGAGCCAACCAAAACCAGATGTATCCTCCGACTGCACAGCATGATTTTCTTCTTGCATACGTGTCTTTCTAGTTCGTTTTTTTAATCAGTTGGGTTTTTTTTTTTTTTTTATTAACTTGTTTTATTTATAACTTCTTAGTTATTTTTTTCGAATTAGGTACATTTAACGTATAAGTGTTATATATTTTTGTAATCATCTCTTAAAACGCTTTATTTTGATACCCCACATGATGGGTTAGGACGAACAAAAAAAATTTGGTGCCCCACAATATGGCACCCAAAATCTGCCATTTTTTGTTCTCCAATTTGAATGTAGCCAGTGACACTTGCAGGGTCAAGACGAATCGATTGACGTTAGAATCATCAGGATCGGCCTACGCGTTTGGTCTCCAGAACGCCATATAGGAACAAACATCCGTGCATACATACATAGACTGAAAAACACATTACCCTCCTTCGGCAGTTGGGTAAAAAGCTTGACAAATGGGTGCCCCACGAACGTACGCGTGCCTTGCAATGCTCAATAGGCACACAAACCGCATTGTTACCTGCGACGTAAAATAGATTCTATTTGACAATCGCAAGCTATCAGCAAGTTGGTTGGATCCTGGTTCAGCACCTAAAAAATGTCCTAAACAAGTCCTAGAAAAGTGAAGGTCACTGTTTGGTGGTTTACGGCCGGGTTGATTCTTCACAGCTTCTTACCAAATGGGATGAGCATTACTGCAGATGTGTATTATGAAGAACTGGGCACAATGATGGAAAAGCTCGCACGTCTCCAACCAGCTTTGGTCAATCGCTCGTCTCCGCTGCTCCTATACGACAGCGAGCGACCTCATACTGCATAGCAGACGGTCTCCACGTTACCAGAGCTGGGATTGGAAGCTCTCCGCCATCCGCCACACTCACAAGACTTTGCGCCAACAGACTTCTACTTTTTCCAGAATTTGGATAACTTCTTGGCGGGAAAAAAAATCAATACCCGAGGGGCAGCACAAAATGCCTTTGAACAATTTGTTGCCTTCAATAAACTGCCACTGCGTTGGCAAAGATGCAAAAAATATAAAGGGTGTCTCAGTAAGAGTGCACTTTTTAAAATTGGTTTTTTTTTTTCATGCAAATTGCAACTCTGAAATTTGACAGCTGTCACTTCTGTTTATTCCGATTATTAAAAATGGAGCGCTTTTCGAAAGAACAACGCGTTATAATTGTGAAAACTGAACGTGAACGGCATTCGTTACAGGAATATGATAACGGACTTGTTGTGGCCTCAACTGGACGGCGGCGTGAATCTGGACAACATGTGGTTTCAGCAGGACGGCGCAACCTGCCACACCGCGCATGAAACAATCGACTTATTGCAGCAACGATTTCCAGAACACATTATCTCACGAAATTCTGATTTCAACTGGCCACCAAGATCGTGCGATTTAACGCCGTGCGATTTTTTCTTTGGGGTTTTGTGAAATCTCGGGTGTATGCGAATAAACCCGAAACAATTCCTGAGCTCAAATCGGAAATCCAACGCGTCATCGATGAGATACAGCCACATCTCTGTGCAAAAGTCATGGAAAACTTCGTGAAATGAATAATGGTCTGTCATCGGAGCCAGAGGGTCATTTGCCGGCTATTTTATTCCATACTTAATCGGAACATGTCTTCTTTACAATACAATAAAAATATCACAACTCTGTCATAAAATACTTGTTTTTATTTTAAAATTAAAAACTCTTACTGAGACACCCTATAGAAGAAAATTACGTTAACTTTATTTTATATAAAACGGCAATTTCATAAGTAAAGTCCTAATGTTATACTAGACCATTTCCATAATAATTTTTAAATTTGGTTTTATATATATAGTAACAACCTTATATGCACAACCATCATGCGTACCCAAGCATGAATGGGGAGCTTAGAAGGGGCATTTGTCCAAAAACAAAATAGAGAAGACAAACATCTGAAATCTTAAACATGTAGGGCGCAGGCCACATAGAAATGGCGTCAGGCGCGGATATGGCACGGGCGGCTTCCTATTCCATTCTAATTTCAAACAAAATTCATTTGATTTAGTTTTTTTTTTTAAAAGGTGATTTTGTTGAGAGTGTCCTTAGCTATGTTTAAATAAAATCGGCTAAGCCGTTCAAAAGTTATGGGCGTTTTACTGTTTGAATCGGGGTGTTTTTGCAAGATATCGTGTCATAATTACGTGTTCAATAGATTGCCGGTCGAAGCTTATCTGCTATGTACTAGATAAATTATGTAGCATAAAATAAAAATGTGTCCAGGGTTTTTTAAATTTAGAAATTTTACTTGTGCATAAAATGGCTCTTTGTAAGAGCTCTTTATAAGTTTTAATTTAGCTTCACATGTTCCGGTGTCTGTAATTAAATCTTGCAAATTATATTTACCCACTTCCCAGTGTCCGATTTAGTCAAAATTTAAGTCATGAAAAGCTTGTATTTAAAAAAAAAAAAAAAAAAAATTCCTTGTATTATTTATAATTCAATCGGTCATCAATTTCAGTTGCTGAGCGTACTCTGGCTAGGCACGGGTGCCAACCCTGCACCAGCGCCTGGCCGCGTGCCAAAGGTCTACAACGCCCTCATCACGTCGAACCAAAACCTGGAGCCAAGCAAGGCGTATCCAGTATACCAGCCAGTACTCCACGACGCTTTCGCCTTTTCCTATCAGCCCGCCATTTTCTACGGCGGCGATCTACTTGGAAATGTAAGTCTTCAGTTGTAAGGGTTAGGTATCCAAAGGGTGATCAGACGGAACCATAGATAAAGTACAGCCTATAGATGGAGCCATGGCGTGGCCGCACATGAAACAACAATAACAATAATACTTTGGCTTTTACAGCCTAGAACACTTCAACCTCTTCCCAATTCCTTGTCTCAATAAACACTTAATCCCGCGAAATCACAAAAAAATCAAACACGACCGAGTTACTTTGTCAAACCTAACATGATATTAGCGTTTGACAAACAACAAAAGCCGGCCATGGTGACAAAGACAAAAAATAATCTTTTGTCCTTATTATTTACATGGGGCTGCCAATTAGCGATCTCGCTCTATCAATCAAGCTCATTTTAAGGCTAAATCTATAGGCTGTTCTTTATCTAAGCACGGAACACTACTAAGTCTATGCCGTCAGTCAGTACTAAGTCTTTTGTCGCAGGACTCAGTACCTTTATAACAGCTTAAGGCCCTGTTTTTTGATCCGTAGTTAACACAATCAATGACCATAATATGGTAACCAATGGGTTACGCACAATTTCCGATCTGTGTCCTTGATTTGAGTTCCGAATTCAAAATGTTCTGAATTATGACGGATAGAGTTCGAATGTAGTGCGCATGTAGAAATACTGAAGAGGCCCAGGTTAAATGTTTATTAGGTGGTTTACAATATTATGGCAATATAAGTATTTAAATCAAAAGGTAAGTACCTATGTCTGAGCGCGGTCGTGTCGGACGATGCAATGCCGAGCCGGGCCCTGGGCCTGCAGTCTCAACATAGCTAACGATCGTTACGCTAGCTAACATTAGTTAACTCTTACCACAAAATAGTAAGTATACAGAAGGGCCACTCCCGCCGTTTGGAAAATTGACAGCTAAACTTGACAGATTCACTAGGGTTGCTACTATATTGATTCCGAATTAAAAAAAAAGGGTAGGTTGCCCAAGTTACAAACATAAATACATAGATTCGTCTAAACATACATCATATCATGCTTACATGCCTTAGAGGGTAGACAGGGCATCAAATATCCATTTAATATCACGAACACTACAACCCTAGTGAATCTGTCAAGTTTAGCTGTCAATTTTCCAAACGGCGGGAGTGGCCCTTCTGTATACTTACTATTTTGTGGTAAGAGTTAACGAATGTTAGCTAGCGTAACGATCGTTAGCTATGTCGAGACTGCAGGCCCTGCTGTCCTCCCGGCCCCCGCGTCGCCGCCGTGCCGCGTCGCTCGTTGACGACGCCGTAATGTGTTCTTTGGATTTAGATATGTGTGCGTGAACAAATACTAAGGCTACTTCGGAACCGAAATTTCACGTACACGGATCGGATGTAATGCTTATCGCCCCAAGAAGTACCACACAATGTCAGTGGAAGCGATTGTCAAAAAGTCTTTGCCAACAAATATCATAAACAAAATGAACAATTACTGGCTTATTTCACGCTTCTAGATTTTCATATGGCATTAAGCTGAACCAAAAGGCAACTAGCCTTACTACTTATTGTTGATACTACCGAAAACATACTTTATGGTGACTGGTGCATGCGCCTGACATTTTGTGCATAGCAACACAACAAGCATGAACTCAATTTGTTTTGCTGTTTTTTTATTTTTACTTTAATATGTATTCAGATTCAGGAGCTTGGGGCTAAATAATAACAGCCGCACGGGTCGATCTTCAAGGTTAAGCAACGCTTGACAAGGTCGGTCCGTGGATGGGTAACCATTTCAACATACCGAGTTTCCTCCGTGCCTCGAAAAGCACGCTAAGCCGTTGGTCCTGGCTGCCACTTGAAGATCTTTGACAGTCGTTACGGGTAGTGAGAAGCCTGAGATCTGACACCAGTCTTACCAAGAGGTATCGTGTTACCCAGTTATTGGGTTGTGGAGGTCAGATAGGCAGTCGCTCCATGTAAAACACTGGTACTCACCTAAGTCCGGTAAGACTTGAAGCCGACCCCAACAATAATTGGGAAAAAGGCTAGGCAGATGATGATGTATTCAGATTCAGGACGCTACCATACAAGTTAATAATATTTATTGTGTTCATGCAAGTTTTATAAACCCTTCCCCAATTTTCTATCTAGAACTCATAGGGCCCGAAAAACTTTATGAGCACTCAAACCCTATTGTATTGATGTTTTTGTATTGACATTTACCGACCGTTCTCAATTTCAGGGATTACTGCCTGCACCAGGATTGCTACCGAAGGAGCCTCAACCTCAACCAGCTGAAGCTTCACCCGTTTCAAGGCCCGTAACACCTGCAGAACTGTCGCCTTCTACGGAAACGCCGAATACAACTGAAGAACCCGCCAAGCCAGAATCAGACAGAAGTTCTTCGTCACCGTCTCCTCCACCAGCCACACAGTCCCCTATCCCACTCAATGAATTCGGTCTTCCACCACAAGTCCTGCCCCTAGGACACATAGACCCCTTGTACAACGCACTGCCACAATTCAGTCCTTTCACCTACAGATATCCAGGTGTTAGATTCTATGATCCCTACGATCCTTTCAGCTTCAGTCCTTATGCCAGCCTTCCTATATACCGTCCCTTGCCAGATGTGCTAGGACAAAGTCTTCCCTATGTTGCTGAGAAACAGGTTAATAAAGCTCCAGCTCATGCCGAACAGTCTGCGCAAACTCCACCTCCAGAACCCAGTGATCTCAATATTCTGAACTACGCGTCCAAGGACCCGGCCATTCCTAACGTCCCCCCACCACCCCTCCCGCAAGGTGGGCTCAAAACAGATAAAGCAGAATAGTTGTAAAAATTAAATATTAATTGCCACGTTTATTTGAATTATTTATTGTATCATTTCGTGTTATCGTGTCTGCCAATCAAGGTAGAAAAACGTACCTATCTTTTAAGAAGTTACAGTAGCATACTACCCGTACGCGATAACTTGGGACCTGGAGCGCAGTCAAGTCGCATTTCTAGAAGGTCCTGACCTATCGCGCACGGTGACTACGGAAAAAACTACGATTGATAGTGAAAACTGATGATATAATATTGCTTATTCCATATTCATAAATGACGATGTATAGTAAAATTGTTTTTCTGTCACTTGGTAGGTATATTTTAATATTATCTAATTTATATTTTTGAACTTCGAATTAATTAATTCACCTTTCAACTGATATCCCGCTCGACAGAAAAGCAGAAAAAAAAACAATGAGCCCCACTTTTAAGGATGTTAAAAAAGTCGGTCCAAGACTCCAGACGTCCCAGATGTTATTGAGAACTTTCTACACAAAATTTGTGGGTATGAGCAATGTTAGCACGTGTTAGTATGTACGTTGAAATTACGCATATTTGCTAGTAGGTATAGGCCGACGGCGACGGCCGATTTACAGCTAAGGGTGTTAAGGCGCTATATACGCCCCACTGTTAAGGCGGTACCCCGAGCAAAACGCCGCGCAAGCCGTTTTTTGTGCTGATTTTAGGAGCTATCTACTCGTTATTTAAAAAGAAATATCAATTAATAAAAAAACCATTAAATTTCTACATAATATTGATTCTAAAATGATAGATTTAGTTTTTTTTTAAATGTTGTATATATTTCAATAATCTCCTTCCAAAAAAACATAAAAATGAGAAATAATTATTGATATTATGCATCTCCTCGTAAAGTGTTCATTATTTATTTTTTGTACTAACACTAATGGATAGACAATTTAATAAAGAACATTTGTGTAGGCTTATTTTTTTCAAAAGACCAAAATTCGATTTTATAAAGATTTTATTCTAAAATCTGGGCGTATTCACTACTGTAATTCATGCGCCACCAGTGGCGCTAGACCAATAGGAATGTTCATATCTCATGCCGATTTTTTGGTCAGGGTACCGTCTTAACGCAGTACTGGCCGTGCGCCCGCTCCGTCATACCATAGTAATACCATATACCATAGAATACAAAAAATGCGTATAAATATATATGCGTAAAAAGCTTTATTGAAACTGTCACCAGCACCATGCTACAGCGCAAAAGTGAAGTGTTTATGGAGGCCAGATAGATTGTCACTTTATGTAAAATACTGAACTGCACTTGTTAAACTGGCAGCTAACCTCAATTTATTTATTTAATCCTTTATCCTCGAATTGCAGCAGTTGCAGCTATTACACCAATGGAGCACATACTTATAATAAACTAACTATAAGTTCAGGGGGTGACGATAAGCTCATAGAGCAAGGCTATTTTTTGAGTGTGTGTGTTTTGTGTGTGTGTGTATGGACAGATGTTTATGACTTTTACATCATTCCCTTGCCCTTGTCCCAGAACTAAAACAGTTTTGACATATCAGGGTACGGGGGCAGATTCTCTCACGATGTTTATTACCCGACTGCCGAAGGAGGGTATTGTGTTTATCAGTCTATGTATGTATGTATGTAAGTATGTATGTATGTTTGTTTCTATATGGCGTTCCAGAGACCAAACGCGTTGGCCGATTTCGATGATTCGTACGTCAATCGATGCGTCTTAACCCTGCGTGTGTCACTGGCTACATTAAAATTGGATAATAGAAAAATGGCGGATTTTGGGCGTCATATTGTGGGGGCCCAATTTTTTTTTCTTCCAAACCCATCGTGTGGGGTATCAAAATAAAAGGTTTTAAGAGGTGATTTCAAAAATATGTAATACTTATATGTTTAAATGTACGTAATTGGAAAAAAAACTAACTAAAAAGTTATAAATCAAAAAAAGTTAAATCAAAAAACAACTAACTATCAAAAAGCGAACTAAAAAGACGTAAACAAGGAGAAAATCATGCTGTGCAGGCGGAGGATACACCAGATTTTGGTCAGCTAGCCCGCGAATATGTATCCTCCGACTGCACAGCATGATTTTCTCCTTGTTTATGGTTTAACTTTTTTTTTACTGTTGTCATCTATGTCGAAGATAAACTAAGAAAGCGCATAATTATTAATTAAAAAAGTCGCATTGGTATCAGCCTAGATTTATACCTACGTTTTGAAACACAAGAGGCGAGGTCTTTAGCCACTGAGCCACCACGACATGGGCTACGCAGATAATGAGGTGACACTTTATGTCTTATTCTTCTCAAACCAATTTTGAACTCAGTCGGAAGATTAAAAATACTACTTTTTCTTCCTATTGACTTCCTCGTCTATCTTTACGCTGTTTTAATCTTGGCATGGGAATGACAGTGCATGACGAACAGGACAGGAGATGAGACACATCATTTGAAGGGGCTCCAAAGGAGCAATCTGCTTGGGAAGTTTCGATGATACCCCATTTGGCCTGCTTGTATCTAAAGACTCAAACTCGTATTAATAATTAGATAATATTGCTAGGAGCTCGTGACACAGCAAAATCAAAAATCAAAATCAAAATTTATTTATTCAATTAGGCCATTAAGCGGCACTTTCGAAGGTCAAAAAAAAAATTAAAGCTAATATTAATTGATTCTACCGTCCTTTCGGAAATGTAGCTTGTTGTGGAGAAGAAGGGACAAGAAACTCCACACTTGCTACTCTTTTAAAAAAAATGTGTTTTACAAGTAGTTGGTTACATTATCCCGTTGAAAAAAAAAATACATATGTGAGAACGATGTAAAAAAAAATAAAAAATAACGCACTTACAAGCTTACAAGCTTCTACAGTAAAACAAACAATTAAAAATACAATAAATAGGTAATTAAAAACAGGCGGAGGCAGCTAAGTTATTACCAATCCCAACTGATGGCGCCCGTTCACGAACATGACACATGGATCGGCACCACTCAGCTCAACCATCATGAAGGGAACCGAATGATCCAACACACGTGCCACCATCAGAGAGACATTAGAGAGAGCATGACACATGGCAGCTTGAGACATATACGCGACCAGAGCTAGAATGGCTGTAGATTCACTATATTTCGAAAAAAGCCGGTCAAGTTCGAGTCGGACTCGCGCACCGAGGGTTCCGTACAAACCTCAGCTTAAAGATGTTATAGACCTGAGTATTTGATATGAGTTTCTATTTAATACCTATCCGCGTTCATGAGGAAAGGGGTAGTAAGTTTAAAATTATTAAAAATATTTTTATTATATGATGTACCTAAAAATTTACGGTTTTCTCAATGATTCCTTTATCTGTGCTATAGGACGTTGCTTAAATTCGTACCAAATTTCAAGATTCTGAGTTCACGGGAAGTACCCTGTAGGTTTTGATTCCCTTGCAAGTGTCGAAAATTTTCGGAAATTTACAGCATAAACGTCTGTATCTTTTGATTGCGTAGGCGTAGAAGTTTGATTTTTTCACAGCTTTAAGGGACAGTAGACCTGAGTATTTGATACAAATTTCATGCTTGATAACTCCACGCGTTCCTGAGAAAAAGGGTCTTGACAGTGACGGACTTGAAGTGATCCTATAAGGGCCGTTTTTTTCCTTTCGAGGTACGGAACCATAAAAAAAACATAAAATCATGCTACTTTAAAAATGATTACTAACATGACGTATAGTATGTAATAATATGTCCCTATCGAGCAAAAAATTAATAAACGAAACTGTCGCACCATGGACCTTGATAAGAAAATTGGTAAGTACTTAGATAAAATGGTAGTTACGTTTTATCATGATAAAAAATCAAAATAGAAATCAAGTTTCATGGAAACTACTTGAATATTAGGCGTAGTGGACTGTCTACACTAGATAACAATACATAGTTGATATTGTATTGACATAGCTAAAAGCCGTCCTCAATGGTTCTTCAACCAGATAAGGGATTTCACCTGTTGATACCCAATGGAGTCCACACAAATAAACCCAAGTGCTGATCACAGCGTGGCGTAAAATCAATGAATTCATAAAGATACCATATCGGTGTATACAAGCCAGGCGTAATGACACTGACGTTAATATATCCCGATTACAGCTGGATATACAGGCTGCGGATAAAATGTTACTACCAATATTTTTTTCTTCCGCTCCACAGACATAAATCTAACTAGATGACGCGATTGTATGTACTTCGCGTGCCAAAAAACCGACTAAAGTTACGACAAATGATCGTAATCTGAGCTTTTCATTTAGCGTTATCGGCAATATCAACCAAATCTAGAAAAATGCCTTTTTGTGCCATGTTGAGCTACAAAGAATGTATAGAAAAAGTCGGCCGAGGCATTGGGAATGTTTTCTTTCATTGGTAAGTAAATTTGTTTTAAAATTATTTGTGAAAAAGTGGCACGCTTGGTTTTAATATAGATGAAGGGACTTGCGTGATCTATTTAGATTTATATCTGTGTTCCGGTCTATAAATGTGCAAATCCCAGTCCAAATTGCTTGTCGAATAAAACTTTACTAATATTGACCTACTACAAAAATGTATGGTTACGATCCAATTTAATTACTTATCTTCTAACCATTTTATGATTTGACTGCATCGATATTTTTTGTTTTGTTTGTTTTTTATTATTGATAGTCTCGCACTTGACCACTATCTCACCTGTTGGTAAGCGATGATGTGGTCGACGGCATGCGAAGAAAGTTGAAGTCAAGAGTGAATAGGTCACTCTTCACTCTTTATGGCCTTTCTGAAACATTTTGTTTGGCTTTAATGACGTTTATAGAGCAACTTTTTGCTACTTGGGCACTAGTCTTTAAAAAAATGTTAATGTTAAAATAAATCAATTTGGATATAACTTAAAAGAAATACATGAATATTGCTAACAATATTATTTAGGTGAGCCTTACAAATTTAGAATGATACTCGAGTCTCTTCTCTCACTCTTTTATAAGATAAAAAATATTTTACGGCAGACTTAAAATACGTTGTGAATATTACCATTTTCTGAGACCACAAGAGAAAAAAACTATTTTACAAAAAAATACAACCTACTTCCAAATAAAAACATTACAAACTGAAAAGTCGGTTGTATTTTTTTGTAAAAAAGTTTTTATAAGTCACTTTTTGTCTTCTCGTTCTTTTTGTTCTTATCGTTTTTATAATTCACTGGTAAACGTAAGGTAGGACGCCCTCAGGCTAGGTGGAGCGACGACCTTCGCAGGGTGGCTGGTAGCAGCTGGATGACAGTTGCCGAAAATCGAACCAAATGGCGTGCAATTGGAGAGGCCTATGTCCAGCAGTGGACTGCTATAGGCTGATGATGAAGTCACTTTTTAGTGGTACGTAATGGACAAGTGCTATAATGCTCCTATAATGCCTACAGTCATGCCTGAATAGATTACTCAAATAACATGTAACTTGAACTTAACCGGTGGAATGATAGTGTACCGGGGTGAACTGAACACATCTGCGTTCCCGTTTAGAGCACACTGGCGTGATGGTATGTTATGAAATGGTGTAAACAATAAACAGATAAGCGATTGCAGCAATTCCGAGAGATCCGTCACTTATTGAAGAGTTCTGTTGTATATTGAAAGAATGCTCCCAGTGAGGACGTTAGAGCCTGTGAATCAGTACAGTCGACAGCAGGGTTCCCTCTATCTGGCAGTATCTTGATACTCCGAAATTTAGTTGGCATAACACACTTGGCATAATCTTCTTTAAACGAATATTCTTAGGGCATTTTTTTTTAAATATAATTATTTTTTGGCCAAATGTTTCTATGTCCGAATTTACAATGTCTTACTTTTAAGATGGCAGAATTTTATTAGGCATAATTTTACTTGGCATATTATGAAGATGGCAGAATTTCATTTGGAATAATTTTATTAGGCATTTCAATAATAAACAGTATTTCAATTTTAATTTAAGGTTAAATATGATATTTTAACCTTAAATTAAAAAAGAAATATTGTTTTAAAAAGTCAATATGTTGTGTTACAAAAGTTAGTGACAGAAACGAATCGCTGCAAAACCGACTTCACGTAGTCTTGTCTGCCTTACTCCTAGAGTGTAATTTAAGCTCGCGTAGGCGCGTAGGTGCGAGCGGCCTGCGAGCTGAGGAGCAGGTGGTTTAATAACGGTCGCCACCGCGGCTCAGGCTGGCCGGTGAAGCCGGCCAGCAAGCCGAAGCTGCGGTGGTGAGCGTTAAAACCATCTGCGACGATATGCTCGCGTGGGACCGCCGGTGCCCCGCAGCGCCGGAGCCGTGACAGAAACCATGCGTGCTGTATGCTGCATGCTCACTTGCATTCTTGCTTGCATGCTGCATGCTTGGTGCATGTTCACTTGCATACTTGCTTGGATGTTGCATGCTTGCTGCATGCATGGTGTATGCTTGTTTGAATGCTGCATGCTTGCTGCATGCATTGTGTATGCTTGTTTGCATGCTGCATGCATGGTGTATGCTTGTTTGAATACTGAATGCTTGGTGCTTGCATTACAGCGAATTAAAACGCAAAAAAAGATTGCATTCAATCAATCTTTTATTATGGTAAAAAATACAAAATTACTCTATGTATTATCTGTAATGTGATAGATGAGTATTTCAATTAATATAGATATGAAATGTATGCCAAAAGACGATTCTGACTGTGAACTTTCTGCGATATGATGGTTCTGCCTTTTAATGACTATTGATATGAAATTTATGCCAAAAGATGATTCTGACTTACAAAATTATAAGTTTGAATGTATGATAAATGAGTGTATGCCAAACGATTTTCTGCGAAATGATGTTTATGCTATCCGTTGTTATGCTTTATAATATTATGACATAAAAAGTTCTGCTATAAAAGGTAGACCCTCGACAGCATGATTGATTTTGGTACTTGAGTTAAGAAAATCTTAGTAGATAAGTGTTTTCATGCATACTTTGTCAGCCTAAAGCTCTGATACACCATAGATCTGCGACTTAGGTAGAGTTATTTCGTTCGTTATATGCAATAAATCCGCAGTTAGTTCGTATCGATTTCTGGGTTTTTGATTCATACATTTTGGACCTTTATTTACTGTTGTCACAGATAATATAATACTAGCATATAGATGCCTCATCCTATACAAAGAAATCGAGCCAACGAAACTAGCGTTTTTCATCTGATGAACCGTGCCGACGTTCTATAGATCACCATCTATAACCGTGGAACGGAACGGAAGAGAACCGAACGCGATCGATGTAAAAAAAAACAGTATAATCAGTATAGAACGTCGGCACGGTTTCTTTGTATGGGATAAGCCACCACTGTTGTTGTGCAGGAATTTTGACTATAATTATCTAATATATAAAATTCTCGTGTCACAGTTTTCGTTGCCAAACTCCTCCGAAACGGTTTGACCGATTTTGATGAAATTTTATATGTATATTCAGTAGGTCTGAGAATAGGTCAACATCAATTTTTTTTTTTTTTTTTTTTTATGGGTATGGTAGGTATGTAGGGTAGGGTAGGGTAGGGTAGGGTAGATAAATGTTTGGTCTTTTTATGGCAAAACAAAGTTTGCCGGGTCAGCTAGTATGTACTATATTATTATACATGTAGAACATAAACAACTTCAAAACCAAATTTTCAAACACCATGTTATTTTAATACCTATAACGTAATCTGCGCAATAACAGTCAGGTGAAAATGTTTCAAATCGCGGTTGGATCCCGGTAAAAGTGCCCGAACTCTTGCTACCTGCAGTACGCGAGATTATGTTCTGTGATTTTCATTGGCATTATGAAAATTTTTGTGTCACGGATAATATTCCAATTAATTGCTGTTCTCCATTCTACACTACAGGTAAAAGTGATTAATTTTCACCATTTCTCAGTCACATTTGAGTTACGTCACGTACAAAAGATTAATTTAAGCAAAAAAGTTATGTTTGTCTCCTTACTTGATTATTTTGAATTTCCAGATTTGCCCCGAAGAAGTTTCTAATGAAGGAATAAGTGTAACCTGGCATGAAACTCCAACAGCAAACAATATAGAATCGGACCCGCTCTGTTACCGTAATGAAACCTTAGTAACGAGAAACTGCTCTTACACCGGCTGGACACCTCCTCTGGCTGACATCGGACCTTGTTTAACAGTTGTTAAGTATTTTGACATTAATTCATGTCCACCTGGGTATCACAAAATATCGGAAAACAACAACGATTACTGTTACCAAATTGGACAACCAACAGTATGGAATTCTCCTTGTTTTGCTAGCGGCGGAGCCTCAGTCATTACGGATTTGTCTGCTGCAGAAGTGGAATACCTATTAAATTCCCTCAAAGCCTCGAATACATCCCGATATTTTTGGCTACCTGCATCAAGAGAAAAACTTTTTCATCCCGTAGTGTGGTCTATTCCAGGGCCCAACTGGAGCCGACGTGTTTTAGCGAGTGATTTTTTGGGTCTGTACACATCTTTCTCGAAAAATTGTTTATTGTTAGACATAGAACGAGGAGTGCTAATAACAGAAATCTGTTCAAAAATTTACCCAAGTTTATGTTTTTACATAAATGACCTATACTATCCAAGTAAATGTCCTAATGGATATCACTCATTTAGATTTAAACTAGATAATGGCACATGTTATGGCATCGAAAAATCGGACCGAAGGATGTCATTTAATGAATTTCGTCAAGAAAAATGTCGAAAACCTATGCTTACAAGTGAATATGATTTGACAAGATTTATTTTTAAGAAAATTTCGGAAATAAATCAGCTACCAAATGATGTGTGGTGCTGGTTTAAAGCACATCAAGTTTCTCATGAAACTATTGAGAATACAGAGTATCTGCCATACAATAATTCCTTTGAAAAAAAGAGACCTTCTGCATTTGAAGGTATTATAAACAACGCCGGTGCTTTAGGTTTAATTAACTCCAGCGCGTCGCTACCTTGTATGGCCTGTGAGAAGGAAGTTGTTTACGGAAAAACAGAATTTATGTTTGAATACAATGAAATACAGAACAAAATATTTCTTACAGTTTATTATCCTTCTGGTCTATGGAAATATGATAATAACGACAAAGGAATCCAATGTTTTTCTGATGCAAAAGGGTTTTTCAGAGTGGTGGATATCAATGACGTCCCATTTTTTGAAGTAAATTCGTCTAGACAAGTTGAAATTGAATTAAGTCAGGTTGAAAAAATTGTATATATCATAGATCTGGTTACCGACAGCTCCGCTCAATATTGGTGCGAAGCCCACACAGTTAACTTTTCATTTATTACTACGGACAAAATCATAGCCAATCCCAAAGGCAACAAAGTTCATGTATTTGCACTTGTTATCAAACATTATATTTTGCCTGATGATGTTGAAGATATAGCAGATCTAACCGATTTAACAAATAACATAACAAATATATTTTCAGCTAAAAAGGTGTTGCTAATGGACATTTTCGATTATTCTTTGGATCACATGATGATTTTGTTACATTTGCACGTTGACATAGAAGATCTCGATGAAGACGAAGATGTTAATATACAAAACACATTTTCTACTTTAAAACTTACAGCAACCTCGGATTTATTGAAATATAATTACACGTTTGTCAATTTATCCAGTTCAGTATATTGTTTGCCAACCAATTCTTCTGATGTTATTACGCTCGATTGGGAGATGACTCTTATTGGACATATTTCAGCACCAAAACAATTTTGCCTTCAAGATAACGGTTTACCGGTAAAGAGACGCTGTCAAGGATCTTATGTTATGGGTGGAATCTGGGGAGTAGTTGAAGGCTCTTGTGATAATACTCGTACTTACGAGCCATCTCAAACTACAACATTTCTATACAATTTTGTGAAAAGACAAATGCCCAATGATTATATTTCCAGTTTTCTTACAGATGGTCTTAATTTTGTGCTCGGTGATACAGATATCATAATCCCTGCTGATATTTATTACTTGTCAATGTCCCTGCAACACATATTGGATCTTGTTCAGGAAAACGCAACATCGGTGGAAACTGGTGACATTGATAATATTGCCTGGGTCATGGACAGAATGATGGTTCTTGATTGTAATTATTTACATTTAGCTCAAACACTTAATTCAACCAATGTTATATTAGATTCGATTAGTGATATTATAGAACTCATAGCACAAAGAGATTTAAATGAGTCTTCTGAATTAACCAATGTGTCCTATCAATTTGCATTAAAACCACAATTTGCTGTGCAAATAACTTATCCAGAATATAATAACATCACAGGTATAGCAATTATAAGGAATTCTGACTCAGATAATTTTTCAGACATGTTAGTTCAACCATTATATAAAAATACCAGCCTAGAAGAAGTCCTGTCTATAGAAAACTTAGAGATTGCTACCTGGTTACCTGAAAAAGTTTTAGATACAATTCAAATAAATAGTAACGAAAGTGAAGAAAATGCAGTAAGAAATGATTTTTTTCACATAATCATAACCATTTTCTATAGCGATGCAATTTTCCAAGAATTAGTTACTGATAAACATGTTATCAATAGTCGGATTGTAGGAGTATCGATTCCCGAGTATATGTCAAATCTGGAATATCCTGTGCCACTTGTATTCAAGAAAATTAATCATACTGGTAACTCTGATTGCGGTTACTGGGATTTTCAACCAAAACAATCTAATAACATTTTAGGTTCTTGGAAAAAGCAAGGATGTTTTATCGTAAAAAATACTAACGATACTACTGTATGTGAATGCTATCATCTCACTCATTTTGGCCAATTGCTTTCTATCCCAAATAATGAAAATGATTCTATATACATTAGTAGGAATCACTCTACAGCTTTAAATATAATAACTTTAGTCGGGAGTTTTTTATCCCTATTGGGAATTATAGGGATTTGGATAACTGCTTTAGTATTTGGTAACTGGAGAAAAAAAGCTGGAACAAAAGTTCTCCTGCAACTGTCAACTGCTATAGCATTACCATTAGTATTTATGTTAATTTTGAATTTAGATTATTCTATGTTTATTAATGTAAATGGAATGTATGTTGTTGCAGACCACAAAAAAATTGAATGTATTATTTTAGGTTCAATGCTGCACTTTTCAATATTAGCCAGTTTCATGTGGATGCTGATAACTGCTATTTTACAATTTATTAGATACGTGAGGGTTTTAGGAGTTAGCAGACCTTCTAGATTTATGTGCAAATTCACGTTGATTGGTTGGGGTATTCCTTCTTTACCAGTTATTCTTACATTAGCTCTTGATGCTGAGAATTATATTCCAAGACCTTCAATGGTTAGAAATATTTGCTACCCTACTGGCTATTATTGTATTGCAGGTGTCGTTTTACCCATATGTATTATATTGTGCGTAAACGTAACTTTATTTATTCTAGTACTATATGCTATATCTCGAGGTTCCGATCAAAAAATGAAATCCACAGACATGGATTTGGTCGGTGCACAACTAAGAGTTTCCATATTTTTGTTTTTTTTATTGGGTCTGACATGGCTTTTTGGAATATTTTCGTTTTCAAATCATTTGCTTTGGTCTTATCTTTTTTGTCTGACATCAACGCTACAAGGATTTGTTTTATTCATATATTTTGTGATATGCGATCCAAATACAAGAAACCTATGGATAACATTAATGAAACCACAATTTATATCGAACTCTTCTAGAAATAGTATTACGAGTATAACTAATGGATAATTTTAAAGGGGATGATTAAACACGCTTATTTTATTTATATGTTTAAGGCAAAAATATTATATTCAGGTTGAATCCTATGTAATTTGTTCTGTAATTATTATTAAATAAATTATTTCACTAAGGTTGTGGCTTATTATTTTCAACTGTTGTTGAAATTTTTCCTTATGCAATGTTTAATAACAGTCTGTTAAAGCGATTCGAGATGTTAGTAAACAAAGCTAAACGTGTTATCTTCGAAGAATTTGGGTTATTTCAAATAGTAAGCAAATTTTTTTTCAACACAATTTAAAAGGATTGTTAAAGTCAAGCCTGTGTTAGTAGTCCTGCATCTTACTTATTGAAAGGTTCTTTCAAAGTTTCGACAATGATTAATCTTATTCACTGTGTAACGTTCCAGCTGCTACTGACAAGTAAGTTCTAAATTCTAATTATGTGTGCAGTGTTGGTGGACGTTTTTATGAGTTTATTCCTTACCAACCTGCAGAGGGGCTCATTCCACTGTCTCTAGGTAGATAGGTTCTCGGAAAACGACATGTTTGGGCAAGCCACTTTCCAGGCGCTCACAGCGACGGTCGAGGGCACTTCACCGTTAACCATTGATGGGAATTTAACTTTTCAGTACTGTGGGCCATAGATAGGGACACCGGTATATCGGTCAACTGGGGATCTTCTAGCGAATGCTATTCACATCTGGAGTGAGGCGATCGAGAGACACGGGGAAGCGCTTGCCGTCTTCCTCTACATCTCGAAGGCTTTTGACAGGGTCTGGCACGAGAGCCTTATTGGTAAGCTTCCTTCATTCGGTCTGCCCAGTGGACTGTGCGATTGGATCGCAGACTTCCTGAGGGACCGGTCTATACGAGTGGTTATTGATGGCCGCTCATCTGACCAACTGGATAGTAATGCCGGGGTCCCTCAGGGGTCGGTACTCTCAGCAAAATTGTTCTTGTTGCATATAAATGATCTGATCAAACCCTGCACCAATGGGTATGCAGACGACAGCACTGTTGCTAAGAGATACGTATCCGACACGCGCGCTACTGGGCTCAGATCCGGACTCTCCGGGAGGCCATAGTTGGGCGCTTGAATCTGTCCTTGAAGGCAGTCTCCGAGTGGGGCGATGCCAATCTGGTCAGGTTCAATGCTGCTAAGACCCAGGTGTGTCTTTTTTCCGCTAAAAGGAGCCAATTCCAACCGGGTCCATCTTTCCGTGGTGTGACCGTGCCGATAACGGACCATCTTGAGCTTCTTGGCCTTACGTTGACATCGACCCTCAATTTTGGTCCATTCATTGAGGCAAAAGCTCAACTGGCTGCCAAAAAGTTGGAGATCCTTACAAAGGTGAGACGGTACTTTACGCCAGAAGAGTCGATCGATAAACGGGCCAAGAGGCTCATCGGCAATAATATACTGGTCGAGTCTAGGCTCTAGAGCCTTGAACATCGGCGCCAAATTGCCAATCTGTCGGTTTTTTATCGGTTACATTTGGGGGAGTGTGCGTTGGAATTGCATGAACTAATTCCTCCTAGCCCGTTCCATCATCGGACTACAAGACGTACGGTGATGCGTCATCGGTTCATGGTGGACATCCCACCCATACGCACCAAACGTTTTGGGAATACTTTCATTATGCGTATAGTACAGCTAAGGAGTAGAATTCCCTGCCAGAGTCTGTATTTCCCGATAACTACAACCTTTAAGTCAAGTCGTTAAAAAACGGGAGTCTTTAAGTCAAGAGTGAATAGGTTTCTTCTAGGTAAGCGTGCTATATCGTCGACCACATCATCGCTTACCATTAGGTGAGAGAGTGGTCAAGCGCGAGCCTATCAATAATAATAAAAAAAACTTCAAGTTTGCGGATTCCGAGCCCACCGAAGCGAATGGGTAGTGTGGCTTGCAGACAGGCTCGGTCATCCAGAGCCACATTTAAGATGGAAAGAAATTCAAGTTGTGTTTATATTATACTTAATTAAGTATCACTTTTTTATTCTTTCTAACAAAGATAAGAAGTGTCCAATATTTGGTTGCTTTTAATAAAAATGTTTTAAATTGAATGACGTAACGAATTCTTCTAAAATTGAAAAAATCTTCTTAAAGCTGTTGGTGTATATGGTTGGAAGGCTGTTCCTGCTAATCAAGCCATGTATTCTCTGCGTTCTGCTGACTACGGTCCAAAAGAAGGACTGTCAGAAGAAGAAATGCTTCCAAAAGGTATGTACCTACACACATTGACGGATAGTCAAATACTGTTGCTTACGTATAGAGCCTCATTGTATAGCAATGGCAAAAAAAGTCGTAAGAATAATGGTGGCGCCACTATTGTGCATGTTGTAATCCCGTATAGTACGACAGTGATGGTTTTGATAATTAGTATTTTTTACAATTAATGTGTATATTGGCGGGTTTTAAGAAATAAGTACTATATTTAGTTACAAAAAACACTATTAAGTCTATCTATACATATCTATCGCGACTGGACTCTACAGAGTTTTGATTATGTTTTCCCGTGTATTATTTTGCGTGAAGCTAGGCGATTTCTCAGTACATAATTCCACTCAATGTATGTGGATTTGCATCAATCTTCATTGTCATTGAAATTGGTTCAACAATTTAGTTGTGAAAACTTTACTAACAAACCAAAACACACACAGTGAAACACTATCGCATTTACTGATTACAAGAAATGACACAACATGTACCTGATTCGACGAGGCAGTAGGAATGTGGCCAATGATTCAATATTTTAGCTCAGTTTCAGGCCTTTTTACCCGACTGCCGAAGGATGGTTATGTGTTTATTAGTCTATGTATGTATGTATGTATGTATGTATGTATGTTTGTTCCTATATGGCGTTCCAGAGACCAAACGCTTTGGCCGATTTTGATGATTCTTACGTCAATCGATTCGTCTTAACCCTGCGAGTGTCAAGGGCTACATTAAAATTGGACAATAGAAAAATGGCGGATTTGGGGCACCATATTGTGGGGGCCCAAATTTTTTTTTTCTTCCAAACCCAAACCCCAAATGTAGAAATGTATCTAATTCAAAAAAAAACAAAACTAAAAAGTTATAAATAAAAAAGTTAAATAAAAATATCAAAAAACCCTTATTAGTTCGCTTTTGAAGCAGTCGGGTTTTTTTTATTTTTTTGGCTAAATGTTATATATTCTTGAAGTTTATTGTGACACAGCAATTATAACACGGCCTTATTTATAAAAAGCTCGTAAACTGTTTAAAACTGTTTCTAAATTAAAATTATCTTTAGAACATTTCAAATAAACATTTGCTAAACAGTTTAAAGATTAGTGAACCTATGTAAACATCAATTTACAACTAAAGTATAACAAAGCATGTAGAGTGATCCTCAAATAATATTTTCTTTTTCAGCTTATATCCACAGCATCTACAAGTTTGGTTGGTGCACACCTGATGCAGAACAGAAAGTGTTTCTCCGTAAAACTGCCAACATTACCCTGTCAGGCTGGCAAGCGACGCAAGGGGCTTATATTTATGTGAGTGTCAGGGGTCAATAGGATTCCTGGAAAAGCCTGGGTCTGGTCTTGGAGGCCCTCGGTCCTCGACTAAGGGGGCTCCTCAGCGCATGCTTGGAGAGGGGCCAGTTCCCACTTCGCTGGAACACGGGGCAACTGGTCAACATTAAAAAGCCGGGGCGCCCAGTGAACCATCCACTCACCGTCCGCTTACCGGCCTATCGTGTTGCTCGATGAGGTGTGCAAGCTCTTTGAAAGAGTTATTGCAGACCGCCTCGTCAGGTGGCTTATGCGGGGACTGGCTCTGGCGGGAAGCCAATTTGGTTTCCGCAGGCGGTGCTCTACGGTGGACGCCATGCGCTTGCGAGCCCTCACGACGGTGGATGCAGTAGCCCGAGGGGGGGCCGCTAGGCGGTGTCTCTAGACATCGCTAATGCCTTCAACACCCTGCCCTGGAATTGCATCAGGGAGGAGTTGCATCTGTATTACCAGATGCCGCCCTACCTCTGTCGCGTGGTCGAGGCCTATTTGACGGACAGATTCGTCATCTACCCCGGTCACCAGGGAGAGTGGAACCAGCGAGAGATGTCGTGCGGTGTCCCACAGGGATCGGTCTTGGAGCCGTATCTGTGGGACATCGGGTACGACTGGATGCTGCGCGCCGACCTCCCTAGTGGCGTCAGCGTAATTTGCTACGCTGACGACACACTGTTCATGGCGCAGGGGAAGTCGCACAAGGTGGTGGCTGCATTAGCGACAGTTGTTGAGTGGATCCGTCAATTGGGACTCGAGGTGGCCCACAAGTCCGAGGCCATGTGTTTTCATGGTTCTTGGAACGCGCCACCCAAATAACGGTAGGAGGGGTAGGTTAGGGTAGGATAGATGGAACCCTTTTCCGCACTTAGACTCGCATTTGGTCCGTTCTGCGTGCAGGCCTCTGTGAGAGGGAAATGGCCCATAATCCAACACGCGGACCCAGTGCATGTTAGTGGATGTCACATATCTTCGAATTTTTGGTTCTAAGTCATGCTGGTTTCATCACGATGTTTTCCTTCACCGTTTTTAGAGCAGTGATGATGAGATAATTTACACAAAGTAAAGCGCCTGCCTGGGTTCAAACCCACGACCTACAACTTGTAAGTCGCGGCCGTTACCACTGGGCCACAACTGCTCACCGGTAGAAGGGGTTCACATCGGCGTCGAGTCGACGATGAAGTCATGCAACTCATCCTCGACAGCCGGTGGAATTTCTTGGAGCATTTCCGTCGTTTGGCCCCCAGACTAGAGCGGGCCGGGGCTGCCCTCAAACGACATTTGCCCAATCTAGGGGATCGTGCGGTCCATGGCCCTTTACGGCGCACCCAAAGGGTCATGGCCATCCGGCTGGTCCGGGGATACCACACGGTCTCCGGAGAGACGGCGAGCCTCCTTGCCGGATTGCCACCATGGGATCTGGAGGCAAAAGTCCTCGCGCACATTTGGGAGTGGCGTGAAACGCCGGGGCGAAACTTCGTTGCCACGACAAATCGTGACTCGGCGGACAGAGGTCCGGCAGGCTCTCATGGCGACATGGAGAGAGTGACTATCGCAATCCAGTGCTGGGCTCGCCTCAATTGCGGCAATAAGGCCTCTTTGAGGAGTGGCTTGAGAGGCGCCACGGCGTCCTCTCCCTCCGCCTGACGCAGGTCTTCACCGAACACGGCTGTTTCGGGAGCTTCCTGTTCAGGATAAGGCGGAAGGAAACGCCCGGGTGTCACCATTGTGTGAACCGCCTGGAGGACACGGTGGAGCATACGGTGGAGATCTGCCCCGCTTGGGCGGAGCACCGCCGTGTCCTAGTGGAGGCGATCAGCGGTGGCGACCACTCGCGTCCGTTCCTGGTTGAAGCCATGGTATGGAGTGAGGGGCATCGGAAGCTGTCACCTCCTTCTACGAAGCAGTAATGCTCGCGAAGGAGATGGTGAAATGCGTGAGGGAGACGTAACGGAGACGCCCTCACGCCCCTAGCCACCGCAGTTGGCGCCCTGGGCGTCGGGAGTCGCAAGCTGATTCCTGGCCATCGTAGGCTCGAGCTTGTGGACAACGAGTAATGTAGGTAGTTCGCCGTTCGATAAGGACCAAGCCCAAGTCGACGGCGCGTAGTGTTCCACGCGCGCCTCAAAGAGATGTCAGCTAAAACTGACGGGGTCCGCGGTTAAATTTGAAAGAGAGTTACCGCGGCCCTGGCACAAGCAAGTGAAGGAACATGGGTGGGTTTTAGTCACTAAAAGTCTGACACGCCATCCCGCTTCACCGGGAGAGCGGGAAAAGTCATTGGATGATTTCCAAACCAAAAAAAAGGTGTACGTTACCCCAACAGGAAAGTGAAATGACTATGAAAAGCGACGAATTACGCACATATCAAGAGCTACTCGTGTATGTTTATTCTACAGTCGCACATACAATGGTTTTAGAGATACACGGTTCTGAAAAACGTTACTCCAGCAGGAAATGCAATTTCTAGAAAACCTGATGACGCACCAATTATATATTCGGCGCACATTTTTGCGCAACTATAAGCTCTCTTCCCATGCACAATATTTCTTACACCGATCATTCGTTTAGAATTTTCCTGCTGGAACAGCGTTACTCCAGCAGGAAATATATATAATAATTTTGCCCGTTTTTTTTTCAAAAACGACGACAGGCACTCATTTTATACGTGGCGCAAATTCACAGCAGATTACGCACGAATTATACGTTTCACTCATATCAATCTAGGAACCACTTTCCTGTTGGGGTAACGTTAAAAAAAGGGCTAAATAGGATTGAAAGACTCCGTATCAAAAGGTACTATTCGCAAAATGTCCTATAAGCAGATCGTCCTATTCTCAAAATGACCTATTAGCAATATGTCCTACTAGCAGAATTACTGTCAAAACAAAAAATACTATCGATTTTTCGTCATGGTTCATTGCACAATTTATTTTAAAAGTAAAATTTAAACAAAAATAAGAATAAAAGGGATATTGCATTTTATGGCGAATCAACTGTCTGATGATGGTGTAACAAATACGTCAGGTCTGATGAACAGAAAACTGTAATGCGGGATTACAGTCGATGGTGGAGACAACGCCGACAGGAGAAGTTAGATTGTGCAGCTACATGACCTCGTCGCGGCAGTCGGTGCTGCCAATAACTCACTGCCGGTCGTGGTCCAGACCATGTTTCAAAGTGACTGCGCGTAAGACGCAATCGCCTGCTTCTGCGAAGAATTGATAGTTGCAAAGGAGGGGGCAGAAAGGAATCAAGATGATACAATTTCTTACCCTATTAGGCGCACCGGGTACTGAAAATCGCAACATGATGGCCGACTGCCAAAAGATGCGACATGGTGATAAACTTGAGTAGGTTTGCGCCACAATCGACCGCGCCGTGTTCCGCGCTTACCTCCCGAGATGAACTTTGACCGTTTACGGCCATAGAGGGTGGTGGGGCCCACATCAGGTCATACGGGTCAAAACCTGGCCGGGTAAGTGTGATGAATTGCGCTAGCACTCCAACGCCCAGGTCAAAGTTATGAGTCTTATAGACTCCTCCGTTCGCTCCAGGGCGAAGATCATCCATAAGTATTTCTACACTTGAACCGATTTGTAAGTTTAACTAGAAATGATCACTTTCGCACAGAACGCAACAAAACAACGCATTGATTTTACTTATATAATTTTGAAAGAACAATGGCGAGATTTTAGCTGACTTAAATTTGAGCGTCTGAAAGTGAGTTATATACGAAAGACGTTCTATTAATTGTCTACATTTTTTAAATATATTTTTGGGCTGGTTCAAAACGGATAAAAAGTATCATAATAAATAAAAAGTTATTTGATTTTACATTTCTTTAGCTTAGTGTTGCCATTATATATTTTATCTGCTAAGTGAACTATATTAATTAATAATATAATTAATGTATTTATTGCAGTAAATGAGTTAACAATACAGTTTATGTCTAAGTATAGATGTTCCTCGCAGTTAGGTAAGAATATTGTAGTGTAGTAGAAATAAATGAATTACTTTTAATTAATGATTGGCAAAAAGACTAGTATCCAAGTTTAAAAAAATATAGCTTGGTTCTTGACGAGGACGGCGGCCTTTTGATAAACGTCAAAGTCGCTAAGTTTAAATAAATATACTCTTTTCAAAGAGTATATTATACATTTCATGCTGAAATAACTAGGTAAGGGAAATGCTAATGCGATATTCCCCTTTAACTTCCACAAAATTGAATAATATTACCTATTAAACACATTATTAAAAGTTACCCATACATAACCTACAAAAGTTTATGACTGAATATCTATTATTCTCGACATTCTCGAACAAAAATTATTGCACAAACTAATTCAGAACATCACCCTGAGTTAAACCAGATATTTTTCATTTAAAGACGTAGGAATTTAATCTCAGCTAAAAAAATGTATGGGCACCTGCCATTGTTCTTTATTTCATGTTTAAAATTATTCCTTTGAAATCTCATATTTCTGAGGTATAATACGACTGTACTATGCCCATTCTTTTGTTAGTAAGACCTTTTGCTCGGTCATTTTGAGAATAGGACGATCTGCTCATAACTTTTTGCGAATAAGACGTTTTGATATGGAGCCATGTGAAGTTCCTAAAAAAATCGAGCATGACGTCTCTGGTAACTCACTCTTAACCTCCCTTTTTGTGATTTCTTTAGTTACTGGAAGACGGAGACACTATAAATCACCGGTTGCAATGCATTGTGATGACTATCTATGTGCCCAGGAGATTCCTATTCCGCAACAGTCGTCTACCACTGTACTACTGCCAAGGAGACTTGTTTTATATTATTAAATTGACTTTTCAAAGACTAGACTTACATGAATTTTATCTTTACCACAAACTTAATATGCCAGCTAATTTCTATTTCCAATTCTACCATCCGATACCAGTATAGTTTAATTTCAATTTTTTTTATTTTTATTAAGGAAGTTTTATTAGTTTAAATAAACATATTGTAAAAAAGAAAATTGTATTTGCGCCAATATGTATGTATATATATGTACGTAATAATATGTAAAACAACAAGCATAAAATAATTACGAGTTTCGTACTAACCAAAGTCCCGGACCAAAACTCTTTTTTAACTGGGACTTTGTTAGTTCGAAACTCGTGATTATTTTCGCAATTTACAGAGTTGAAACTGTTTTTAATAAAGGAGATTGTTCAAGTAACTTAGGAACTTAGGGCCGATTTCACCAAAGAAACTAATCGCGAGTAGTTCAACTAAACTCGGATTATGCAAATACAGCGTTCTGATCGGCAGTTTGTCAACCAATAAAACATGTATAAAACGGTGGCCAGGCATCGGCTTGCGACAGCTTGACTCCCGACGTCGCAAACCGATTCCCGGCCACCGTAGGCACGAGCTTGAGGACGGCGAGTAACGGGTAGCTCGCCGTCCGATAAGGATCAGGTCCGGGCCGACGGCGCCTCAAATAGCTGTCAGCAAAACTGATGGCGTCCGCTAGGGCGGTCTGGGTCGCGCAATCCTGGCTCAAGCAACTGTAGGAACACGGGTGGGTTTTAGTCAGTAAAAGTCTGACTCAGCCTCCCGCTTCACCCAGAGCAGGAGAAGTCATTGGATGATTTCTTTCGGTGGAAAGGTTTAGTATGGATTATTTTCGGAAATAAGCAGGCGTTCTGTATCAGAATAATTAGTTGCTTGAAGAAAGTTTTTTAAATATTTGTTATAAGGCAGAAATAGAGTATAATTTTAATTTATTTTAAGGCTATTGTATAATTGTGGCCCTTCTAAGCAAACGAATCGTTTGTTAAAAGAGTACTTACATCTGTAGTGCTGACAAACATTATCCCTACATCTTTTGGTAATTATAGCTTATGGGGTATTTTTATGTCGCATTTGGACTGTAGGTACTAAGGATAAAGAGTTGTCTGACAGAAAGTAAATACAGCAGCAGAATAACCTCAGCCCCTAGAAATGTGTAAAAAGCGACATCTGTGGACCATCTGTGGACGGGAGGGTATACTACGATGTTTACGTGCTCCGCATGCGCGCCATCTCTGTGAAATCAAGGAAGCTGCTAAGATATTCAAACTAGAAATAAAAAAACTGACGGCGCTCTTGCGAGCGACCGCTAGGAGAAATCCATCGCACCCTACCTATTGATATTTTATTTTACTTCCAAACGTGTTCCACAAACATTATATTTTGTACAAATTTCTAAAAACTCACAACAGATTTTTAAAATTTATAAAATCTTTGGACCGATCGAAGAATCAAACCTGGACCCTATAACAGAGACAAGAAACTAGTTTCTGTTCAGTTAAGATTATTGTATCGAAAAGTAAGCTGCCTACTTTTTTAAGTCCAAATTCTTGGCCGAGTGGAATTATATTCAGAAGATTTCGTGAGCGTACAATTAACGTAAACAAAACAACATAAACATTGTGTAGTATGTACCTACGTATTCCGAGATGACTTTGTCTTTCTTCTTTTATGTGCAAATATATACGTTTCAGAATTACAATTATTATCTTTTTATGTAGGTATGTGACTATCAAATAATTTTAATGTTTTTTTTTATTGATGATGTATCTTAAATTAATGAGATTTTTATATTTTGAATGGATTTTTATAATGAATTTATTTCAATGCATAGTGATATTTTAATGATTTCTAAAACATGTGATTTGTAACTTTTTAATTTAAAAAATTGGGATGTAATGCCTTTTCAATAAATTTTATTATTATTATGTCCTTTATTCACATTATTTCGTATTATCTACATTTTTAAATATTTATATAAAACATTCAAAAAAATCATTTAAAAATTTAAAAATAGAGGCTTACCAGTATTGGGAACAGGGTCCAAGCTACCGGCGGTCAGGGCTCCAGAGAGAGGGTTCCTGTTGGGAATTCATCCCAACACATCGGGCGACCGGAGCCACGAGCTAACAGTTCCTTTCTAACAATACGAGCTAACAGTTCCTCTCTAACAATACGAGCCGTGTCCAGCAATACTGCTTTCTGGATCAGGCCCTTGACCCAGCCGCCTAACGAGAGCCTCGTAAGATGTTGGTCGAGGCTCGTGGCTGACACTATCGCTATGTCCACATCCCACATGTCGACAACCTCGCGAGTCAAGTCAAGATACTTGATTTGCTTATCTTTCTCGGCTTTCACGAGGTTCCCGTCATGCAGGACGGTAATGTCAACAATCATTGCACGCCCCTCGATTCGGTCCACCACCACTATATCAGGCTTATTAGCGATAATAGTCCTGTCAGTGATGATGGACCGATCCCAGTACAATGTGATATGCCATTCTCGAGAAAACATAGGTCTCGTACATACATACAAAAACAAAACGCAAAAAATACTACCTAACCTATAGACATCATTTTGCAAAAGACGATTAAACACTGCCTATCCAATTGGCTCGTTTTTAAAGAAGGAGCTGCACGGGTCGAACTGCAAGGTTAAACAACGCTTGGTAGGGGTGTCCTGTGGATGGTTGAGCATACATTAAACAAACATTCATGGAATCTATACTAATATTATAAAGCTGAAGAGTTTGTTTGTTTGTTTGTTTGAACGCGTTAATCTCAGGAACTACTGGTTGGAATTGAAAAATTCATTTTGTGTTGAATAGTCCATTTATCGAGGTATACGCTACGACCAATAGGAGCCGAGCATAAATGAAAAATGTTGCAAAAACGTAAGGTTGACGGGAGCGAAGCCGCGGGGGTCAGCTAGTCATTAAGAATACGTCGAGCAATCGATAATGACAAAGAATTAAAAACTATTTTGGAGAATTACGATAACATGTCCTTAGGTGAAGTGTTACAAAAAGTTTGTATTTTGCAACGATTTAAAAAGAACATCGGGCGTTTTTTACCCGATTTTTTAAAAGTCGCGAACATAAACCAAAACATTTTTAAATGATAGTGTTTGCAATCATATTTAATATTGTGTAGTTATTTTGATTCACAATAATGGGAAAATGGAAATAATTAGTAAAATGAAAAACATATTTTATGTTGACTATTTTTCCTAATTACTAAACGACCGCTCAGTAAGTTAAAATATCACTCCGTGGTATTTTTGTAAACCCAATCAGACTAAATCCGTCAAAAAAAAAAAAAAAAAAAAAAATAAAAAAAAAAAAAACCGGCATTGCAGGGAAGACAAAGCCTCGAGGGCTATTACTGTTCCTGTATACACGGCCGCCGCACTGTTGGGAGTTGCGCGCACATCGCCAGTGTGGTATACTTTTTATCTTGGGCTGTATATCAAGACGAATTTCACACACCTGCGGCGTTTTTAGACGAAACTATTTTAGATTTAGATGCAGCAGAATAAAAGTTAACAGAAAAATATGTTGTTTTAATTATTTTTGATTCCCTTTTTCCTCTTCAATTATTTCCCAAAAACATTTATAAATATTTTTTAAATGTCCATTTTCTCCTTATTGCCACGACCCACAGATATGGGAACTATACCATTGTAAACTAGATTTAATTGCCTATCCACCGTACCTAATTTTATTTTTGTTCGCCGTAGGTAAGTGTCCCATACAAAAATGCCCGATGTTCTTTGTAACATATACGTGGGACACTCAGAAAGTTTTGCGAAACTAAAAAAAATTGTTCTATACGTACATATATTTTTATTAAATCTTTTCAAAGTACTTTCCACCAGCCTCTATACAAAGATTCATGCGCCTAAACCAGTTTTCAAAACACTTTTTCCAGTCCGCCGCAGACACCTCGTTTACAGCCTGCTCGAACGCAGCCAGCGCATCTTCCGGCGACGAAAATTGTATCCCTTTGAGCTGATTTTTTATTTTTGGGAATAAAAAGAAGTCACACGGTGCTAGATCAGGGCTGTAAGGAGGGTGACCCAGGAGTTTGACTGGCGTGCTGTCCAGGAAGTCCCTCGTTTTGAGTGCGGTGTGCGCAGGTGCATTGTCGTGGTGGAGCAGTAGCCCGCGGAGCCCTGTGTTTGGTCGCTTGTTGCTTATAACAGAGAAAACTTCTGGCAAACATTTGGTAGTATACCATTCGGCATTAATGCTTCTTTGATCCCGTAAGGGAATTGATACCAAGTGGCCAGTCAAATTAAAAAAGCTAGCGATCAAAATCTTACCCCCGCTTCTAGATCGCTTCACTTTGGTAGGCGTTGGCTCATTTTGAAACACCCAAACAGTCGACTGGCGCTTGGTTTCTGGGCCGTATTGATAAATCCAGGACTCATCACCTGTAACGATGTCGTAAACACGCCGAGACGAGCCTGCTTCAAATTTGTTAAGCATATCACGGCACCATTCCACCCGGGCCTGCTTCTGAGCATCGGTGAGGTTGTGTGGCACCCAGCGTGATACTATCCTCCTCACGCGAAGATGGCTGTGTAGAATCTCGTGAACGCTTCCCGATCCAATCTTCAATATGTGTTGAATCTCCTGATATGTAATTCGCCTATTGTCTTGGATTAAATTTTTCACTGCTAGCACGTTTTCTTCGGTAACAGCCGTCAAAGGGCGACCGCTTCTTTCGTCATCCCCCAAAGTTGGTCGACCGCGCTTGAATTCGTTATACCAACGATACACGGTTGCCTTGGAAGGGCCTTCATCCATGAATGCCATTTGAAGTCTATCGTACGATTCATCCGGTTTCAGGCGACACTTGAAATCGTATAAAATCATAGCTCTAAAATGTTCCCGGCGCAGATCCATATTTCAGTGAGACACAATACTTTGAATTAACTCGCAAAAAATGTGGAGGGAAATTTTGAAATTGGAACTTACTTATTTTTACTTATAAATAATCATATTTTCGAAAAACATTATAACTGGCCAGTCTCCCATATATAAAAACTTTTTTTCGCAATACTTTCTGAGGGGCCTGGTATGTATAATTTGAATCATTTTAGTTTACCTGTAAATTTTTATACTTTGAAGACATTGCTGGCAAATCAGCTGACTGCTGTTTTCATTTATCTGTTAATTTATTGCCGCAATTATAAAACTTTGTGATTTTTTTGTTAGATGTAAGTTGAATTACCTATTATTACTGCTGTGATTAAAGAAAGATATTCGTTGAAATAATTTATTGTTTTTTCACACTACATCCTTTATTTGTACATCCATATATGTAATAGGAACTATGATTTTTATAAAGATTTAAATTGAATTGTTTAAGTAAACCGGTGATTTTAGAAATAATAAATATATATTTCATTTCTATCAAGTGTTTGATTTGTCTGCAGTCTGTACAGAGAAAACAAATGTGATGAATTTACTCATGTTTTTTTGTGTAACGAATCGACTATGTGGTAAATCGACAACAACCCCTTTACAACAACAAAAACATACGTGTCTAGGCGGTTTTTAATGTAAATTCGATCCCCAGCTGCCGTAACTCTTTTTAAGTATTAACAATTTATTTATAGACCTTTTTGATACCTATTATACCAATGTTTTGCAATGTTTTTTCAATCATTCTTACAGAAAGCAAAGTAGAGACCTATATCCATGTATCCTACACTTTCAAAATTAGTTGAGAGGCTCATGAATAACAGATTGGTTAAGTACCTAGAGCAAAATCATCTTCTTTCGTCTACTCAATATGGTAACCGTGCCGGAATTACCACAAATAATGCTGTGCTTGACCTAACCACTACCATCTTCTCCAACCTGGATAAAAAGCAGAAGGTAATTGGTATTTTCTTGGATCTGGCAAAAGCCTTCGATACGATTGGATGTACTCGAGTCGATCGAAAAACGGGCCAACAGGCTTATCGGCAATGAGATACTGGTCGAGTCTAGGCTCCAGAGCCTTGACCATCAGCGTCGAGTTGCCAGCCTGTCGGTGTTTTATCGGTTACATTTCGGGGAGTGTGCGTTGGAATTGCATGAACTGATTCCTCCAAAACCGTTCCATCATCGGACTACAAGGCGTGATGCGTCATCGATACATGGTGGACATCCCACCCATACGCACCAAACGTTTTGGGAATACTTTTATTATGCGAACAGCAAAAGAGTGGAATTCCCTGCCGGAGTCTGTATTTCCCGATAGCTACAACCTGGGAGTCAAGCCAAGAGTGAACAAGTTACTTCTAGGCAAGCTTGCTCCATCGTTGACCACATCATCGCTTACCATCAGGTGAGATAATGGTCAAACGCAAGCCTACTACGAATAAAAAAAAAAGATATCTGCCCCCAATCTTATAGCTAAACTAGAAAGAATCGGTATAAGAGATATTCAACTTGCTCTATTTGAGAGTTACCTCACGGGTAGGCGATAATACTTCAGAATCGGTGACGAGCGGCGAGCTCCCCATATCATACGGGATCCCTCAGGGCAGTATTATCGGCCCGACCCTTTTTCTCATTTATATAAATGATCTTTACTAGCTAGCACTTCCCAATGCCGATGATACTGCCTTACTATTCCACGGAGACTCCTGGCAGCTGGTGTGCACAGTCCGGACTCAACCTTGTCACCAACTGGTTGGCTCAAAACCTGCTTACAAAAAACATTTAAAATGTTGAAAAAACGAATTACCTAACCTTTTAGTACCGTATGGTGACGGACGTAAAGAATTTCACCATCCTATATCTTCCCGTGGGTGTCGTAAGAGGCGACTAAGGGAAAAACCAGAGAATGGGCAGCAGCGTTCTCTGTGCACTTTAATAACAAACTGCGATCGCCAACCCGCCTGCCAAGCGTGGCGATTACGGCAAACCCTCCCATGAACAGCACAGTTAAAAAACGGCCCCGAGTGCCCGGCAGCCCGTCTACCTTCGACTACGGTAGCGGTCGATGCGATGGCGTGGCAAGGGGTGCGAAGAAACTCTGGAGTGGACCCGGCTACCCCAATAAACACCGACGACTGGACCTGGCAACGTACAACACGCGAACTCTTCGAACCGACGAGAAGATAGCAGAACTCGAGGAAGAATTGAGCAGGTTACGATGGAGTATTATAGGGTTATCTGAAGTCCGAAGAGAGGGGGAGGACACGATAATCCTCAAATCTGGTAACCTGCTCTATTTCCGAGAGGGTGACCGGCAGTCCCAGGGTGGTGTCGGGTTTATCGTCCACAAGTCCCTAGTGCGTACGGCGTACCTTATACTCAGAATATCCTCAAGATATTCGCTGAAGGTCATACAGGTTTACGCCCCAACCTCGGCACACCCGGACGACGAGGTAGAGACCATGTATGAGGATATCTCTAAAGCCATGCATGGTTTCAAAACTCACTTCACCGTTGTCATGGGGGACTTCAACGCAAAACTGGGCAAACGAGACGAGGATGAGCTGCAAGTGGGGCAATTTGGAGTTGGACGTCGGAACCACCGGGGTCACATACTGGCCAGTTTTATGGAGAAGGAAGGCCTCTATATGATGAACTCCTTCTTCAGAAAGCGTGAGCGTAGGAACTGGACATGGCAAAGCTCCGATGGTGGAACTAAAAACGAGATCGACTTCATCATGTCAACCAAGAAGCAAATGTTCAATGATGTCTCTGTGATCAATTTGGTGAAAACCGGGCGCGATCACCGTATGGTAAGAGGCACATTTAACATTCATATCAAGCTTGAAAGGTCTCGACTGATGAACTCCACGCTCCGTCCAGCACAGATCCAGATCCAAAACCCCGAAACCTTTCAGCTCGAACTCCAGAATCGTTTCGAGTGCCTAGGGAGCTCCGTGGACGAATACAGCGATGGGTTCGTGGAAGCTGTCCATACGGTCGGGTCTAAGTTTTTCAAGACCCGCCGAACATATAGAAATAAAAAGCTCTCTGATCCTACTCTCAAGCTAATGAAGGAGAGGCGTGAGATGATCCTGCAGTCTTCAGACGATGCGGTGAAATACCGGCAGCTAAATAGACGGATCTCAAAGTCCTTGAAAACCGACCTCCGCCGATTTAATACCGAAAGCATTAAAGATGCTATCGAGCGGAATAAGGGCTCCAAGGTCTTTGCAAGAGATCTGTCTATTGGGCAGAGCCAGCTCACAAAACTTAAGACCGATGATGGCAGGATTGTATCCGCCAAACCGGAGCTTCTGAGGGAGATCGAGAGTTTCTATGGGCAGTTGTACACATCAACCAGTAAACCCGTTGCGAATCTAGCAAACGACCCAAGAGCTAGATTGACCCGACACTATACCGAAGATATCCCGAACGTCAGCCTGTACGAGATTAGGATGGCTCTGAAACAGCTTAAAAACAACAAGGTGCCGGGAGACGACGGAATCACGGCTGAACTCCTGAAGGCGGGTGGAAAACCGGTCCTTGAGGCCCTTCAGAAGCTGTTTGATTCCGTCATACTCAAGGGCAAAACGCCACAGGCATGGTGCAGGGGTGTGGTGGTCCTCTTCTTCAAAAAGGGTGACAATGCCCGGCTGAAGAACTATAGGCCCATCTCACTTCTTAGCCATGTCTACAAGTTGTTTTCAAGAGTCATCACGAATCGTCTCGCGCGCAGGTTTGACGATTTCCAGCCTCCCGAACAAGCCGGATTCCGAAAAGACTTTAGCACCGTAGACCACATACATACGCTGCGGCAGGTTATACAGAAGACCGAAGAGTATAACCTGCCTCTCTGCTTAGCGTTTGTGGACTATGAGAAAGCCTTCGACCACAGCCTTCCACCATGTCAGTCCGTCTTCAGGATCAGACCTCGAAACCAATATTTCTCCAGCGTGGCGTGAGACAGTGAGATGTCATTTTTCCGAAACTGTTCACTGCTGCGCTCGAGGATGTATTCAAGGTTCTGGACTGGAGGGGCCTAGGCATCAATGTTAATAGCGAGTACATCACTCATCTTCGGTTTGCCGACGACATAGTGGTCATGGCTGAGACCATGGAGAGCCTCAATACAATGCTCGATGACCTCAGTAGAGCTTCCGTCTGAAAATGAAAATGGACAAAACCAAGGTGATGTTGAATGCCCATGGTACACCCACCCCTATCAAGGTTGGAGACTCTACACTCGAAGTTGTGGACGACTATGTCTACCTGGGCCAAACGATCCAGTTGGGTAGGGCCAACTTCGAGAGAGAGATAAACCGTTGAATCCGACTCGGCTGGGCAGCGTTCGGGAAGTTGCGCGGTGTCTTCTCGTCCAACTTACCACAGTGTCTCAAGACAAAAGTCTATGACCAGTGTGTGTTGCCAGTGATGACCTAAGGCTCTGAGACGTGGTCGCTTACAATAGGCCTCATCAGAAAGCTTACAGTCACTCAAAGGGCAATGGAGAGTGCTATGCTCGGCATTTCCTTGCGTGATCGAATCAGAAATGTAGAGATCCGTAAGAGAACCAATGTTACCGACATAGCTCGAAGAATTGCCAAACTTAAGTGGCAGTGGGCAGGGCACATTGCTCGCAGAACGGATGGCCAATGGGGCAGAAAGGTTCTGGAGTGGCGACCGCGAACCGGAAGACGTTGCGTTGGAAGGCCTCCCACCAGGTGGACCGATGACCTCGTGAAGGTTGCGGGGATCCGCTGGTTGCGAGATACACGGGACCGGTCAATGTGGCGACGCTTGGGGCAGGCCTATGTCCAGCAGTGGACGTCTTTCGGCTGATATGATGAAACTTTTATTTTAATGCCGCTGGGGAACCTCCTTCAACTCTTTGCTCCCTGTTTGTCCACTCATGTATTTTACCTCACCTTACGGCTTGTTATTGCCCCTGACTTTCTCGCATCAATTTGTGTCAAATATTTCGGTGTATCAATTGACGACTGCTTGTCATTCTCTGTGCACATAAACACACTCTCCTCGCGACTGCGTAGGTTGATCTACATCTTTAAATCCCTTCGTCACGCTCCAAACACAACAGTGCTAAGACTTGTATATCTCGCCCTCTGCCAATCGCTTCTACAATATTGCATAACTACTTGGGGTGGATCTGGAACAACTCACATGCTGAAGCTGGAACGTGCGCAAAGGGCACTCCTGAAGGTTGGATGGCGGTGACCTTACCGCTTGCCAACCATCGATCTTTATGAAGCGCGTACGGTTCTCATTGTTCACAAATTATTTATCCTTAACCTTATTTTAACCACACACACTCAGATTCCCTACGTTCCATGCAAGTTTGGTACCCAATGACGTAAACATACTGTCTGTCCCTCCATCCGCACAAATTGTCGTTTCCCTTTCCTCTTCCTGTTTCTCTTTCGTCAATAACAAGGCTAATAAAATATTAAATATATTATTCTTATTTGCAGATCAAAATGTAAAAAAACATTAACGACATGTATACTTAAATTGGATTATGCAGAGACCGAAAATATACTAAGTATTTTACAATAACTTCGCCTATCGGAAATATTCACCTCCATCCTAGAGCGCGTTTTCCCTTGTCACACACAGTGACACGCACACACACTCTCAAGCAAGTAGGTGCTCACGCCTGGTGTTCACGGGCACTGGGGTGAGGACTTATATTGCACACACGGACACAACACTCTCTAAAGACACACGTACATGGCACATCTCCTTTGTTTTTGTACAATTATCGCTTCCTCTCCATTTGATACTTTCACATTGTTGTAGTACATAAGTGCACCATAATATTGTAATTTTATGGGTGTGAGCCTGGAGATCTGTCAAACAGGTCTCGAACCCAGTATAGACTCGAGCTCTCACAAAGGTTTGAATCTGCTGTAACCTAGATACATTTGCCGAAATGTACCTTTTTGAGAGAAATAAACTTATATTCTATTCTATTTGACTATGATGAAGAATGCTTACAATTAAATAGTACTGATGAAAATGGTACCATCAAACTGATCTGATGATGAAGCCGGCAGGTAGGCCGAAAGCCGATATAAAAATGTATCCTACTCGTGTTAGCGCTTATTGGAATCGTCATGAGATGAACTTTGGCTGTATATGAATTTTATGGCAATTGGAGGTACATATCAAAACTAAAAAGAGATAAATAAATAAACTTTTAAACAAAAAAAAACAATCCGACTCCCAAAGAAAAACACTACAAAGTGAAATATGACTTTCCTTTCCGAAGTCGGTGTCGAAACACGGAAAACAATACGTACCAAAGACACCGACTTCGGAAAAGAAAGTTATTTTTCACTTTGTAGTGTTTTTCTTTGGAAGTCGGTTTGTTTTTAAAGTAAAAAAATACTACCGACTTCCAACTAAAAACACTACAAAGTGAAAAATAACTTTCTTTTTCGAAGTCGGTGTCTTTGGTAGGTACCATTTTTTTCTTTATGAATTTAGTTGTACCTAATAGGCAACTTGCCTTTAGTAAGGTATTCATAATTCCAGAATAGATTACCCGAATACCATGAAACTTGAACATGACCGGCGAAATGATAGTGTACCAAGGTGAACTGTATACATCTGCGTACCCCTTTAGAGTATACTAGCGTGATGTTATGTTATAAAATAGTATATACAATAAACAGACATGCGATTGCAGCAATCCCGAGAGATTTGACGTTACTTATTGAAGAGTTCTATTGTATATCTCCGAAGTTCTTCATCAGTCCTTCACCAAATTAAAACAATAATAAAGAATGTAGATTGCAATGGGTTCCAGCACATATTGGACTAAGCGGCAACGAGGAGGCTGACCGAATATCCAAACTAGCTGTAGAGGACGGATGGATAATTAATTATATACCTGATTATTGGGAATATACTACTAAATTTAAATCTGCATGCTTTAATTCCTGGACACAACATTTTTTCAAAATGTCTCTGGACAAAGGCCTTTGGTACAAAAGCATTCAAGGTCAGCCATCTCGTGTTCCCTGGTTCGAAGATACTAAATTAGATAGAAATTACGTTATTTTGATATTAAGACTTCGTTCTGGGCACTATCCATCGACAAAATTCGCATTTCTTATGAAAAAGGCCGATTCGCCAAATTGCACAGTTTGCAATCAAATCGAGGACGTGCAACAGTTGCTGATGGAGTGTGCTTGGAACGGAGTAGAACGCGAATTATTCGTGAAGGATTACAAAATAAATAAGTTGGATGTAGGCATAATCCAATCCATCTTATCTGTACCAGCTTCGGAGATGATTAAAAAGTTGTGCCATTTAATTATGGTCCTCCACGAATAATTCTGATTGTATCTATTAAGTAATGTTATAAAGTAATAATATTTAATTAAGTTAAGTAAAAGTACATAATGTAAGAATTATATGTAAAAGGGCACGATGGGGCTGACATGTCTTTGATAAATCCCCTAAACAAAATTAGATTTAAAAAAAAAAAAAAACAAAATTGGTCCACAATTGACAGAGATATCGGTGAACATACATAAAAAAAAACATACGTGAAGTCGAACATAGAACCTCCTCTTTTTTGGAAAGTCGGTTAACAACGTAAACTAATAATAACCTTGTTCAAAACGAGTAAAAGATTCTGGAACCGATTACCTGTCATTTAAAAGATGAATATTTCCCCGAAAAATCATTGTTATCACATTCCATTTGGGAAAACAGACAAATTGTTGACAACATCACAACCCAGGCCGAAAAATGTCATTATTTTGAGATCGTTGAGACAGTATGCACGCTTGGAAGACGGCAGCAGTTTGTGCTATATGTTTGTATCCTTCATTACTTTAGTTTAATTTCAATTGAAATGAGCAGGATCAACCGATCTTGATTTAGTTTTTTAAAGGTGATTTTATCGACAGTGTTCTTAGCTGTGTTTGATGAAAATCGGTTCAAAAGTTATGGACGTTTTACAGTTTGAATCGGGGTATTTTCCAAAATATCGTGTCATAATTCCGTGTTGGATAGATTGTCGATCGAAGCGTGTCTACTACCAGATAAATTATGTAGTTTTTTGTATATGGGGTTTTAAAATTTTACTTGTCATATCAATTTTTTTTTTAACGTAAAAGTATCTATACTATACTATGATGAAGAAAGTGTGCATCCTAAAGAAAGTGTTGTTGTTATGTTTCCAGTATGTGTACATTCGACATTGTCTATTATACGAGACTTCTCAATATGCCACGATGACTTCATGAATGAACCAGTCGATGGAGTGCTGAAAGAACATACATTCTCTTGGCTTGGCTTTATGCAGTACATACACGGTTAGTATTTTTTTTAATACAGATTTTGTTACGGCATTAACAAAACAAATAAGTTCAAATAACTAACTAACACTGAACAACAATATGAATATGTATAAAATAAAATAAAATATTCATTACATGTAAGTTGTTTATTCAATAGCAATTTCAGATGAGAATATTTTCTTGTTTCGTACTTTTTAGAGCGTGATTTTTTAGTAGTTGGCTTTTAGTTTTTGAACTTATTTTTTGTTTATAGTATTTTGGGGTTTTTGCAGAGCCACATCACATTTTTTTCTGATTAGAGTTTGTTGTTTTATATGTATCTAGATAATGCATGCGTTACAAGAGTGTACTATGCGGCGCCGTAGTTGAGTAAAAAATAGTTTTCATGACTTTAACGGGATATACATACCTCACAAACGGTACGCTTGACAAAAATATGATGTACGAAACCCCACCTTCATTTTAAAATCCCTGTTCAATAATACCACACATGAAGGGATGGGTGATTTTGTTCTAGACTTTGTGCCCCCTAGAGGGCGCCATATTTAATTAAATGTGACGTCACATAGTCAATAACCAGCAAACAAACAAGACGCATCCAACGACACCTCATTTGTCAAATTATGATAAGGTGTTTAAAAATTATGAGGGAACAGATGAACATACATACACATACCGGTCCAAAAACATAAATCTCCCTTTTGCTTCGCCGTAGTCGGGTAAAAATACGTAAGTACTAGAGACCGAGACGTGGACACTCACGATAAGGCTTGTCCATCAGTTTAAAGTCACTCAGCGAGCTATGGAAAGGGCTATGCTCGAAGCTCTTTAAGGGATTGAATCCAAAATGAGGTACTTCGGTAGAAAACCTAAGTTGTCGACATAACTCTCTCTCTGTGTCTGACAAAGTGGCAATGGGACATTACCATTTTACTGTCATTAAATTGGCTCCTAAACTAGTAAAAAAAACTATGATAATACCAGTGAAAATTTTCTTATTTTTACCCGACTGCCGAAGGAGGGTAATGTGTTTATCAGTCTATGTATGTATGTATGTAAGTATGTATGTATGTATGTTTGTTCCTATGTGGCGTTCCAGAGACCAAACGCGTTGGCCGATTTTGATGATTCGTACGTCAATCGATGCGTCTTAACCCTGCGAGTGTCATAGGCTACATTGAAATTGGATAATAGAAACATGGCGGATTTTGGGTGCCATATTGTGGGGTCCCAATTTTTTTTTTTCTTCCAAACCCATCGTGTGGGGTATCAAAATAAAGGGTTTTAAGAGGTGATTTCAAAAATATATAACACTTATATGTTTAAATGTATCTAATTCGAAAAAACTAACTAAAAAGTTATAAATAAAAAAACTTAATTAAAAAAATCAAAAAACCCGACTGCTTCAAAAGCGAACTAAAAAGTCGTAAACAAGGAAAAATCATGCTGTGCAGGCGGAGGATACACCAGATTTTGGTCAGCCATCCGGCGAATATGTATCCTCCGACTGCACAGCATGATTTTTTCCTTGTTTACGACTTTTTAGTTCGCTTTTGAAGCAGTCGGGTTTTTGTCATGGATCTTCGCTTTTACCAATATCCAATGCCAATTACCAATGGTTTGCGGGTTTTCTTCAGGTTTTTTTTAACCTGTATTGTCCCACTCCTTGGGCAAGGCTTCCATTCTTCTTGGTGTTGTGTTTCATCTGGACAATTCTCGAGGAAGTGATCCAACTCGTCCTACCATATTTTCTTCGATCTGTTTCAACCCCGTCTAGCTGTGCTGTTCAGGCTTATTAAATTAAATTCATGATAACAGTGACAACTGGGCTGCCTCACCACAGTAAGGCGCCACGCGTGATTCTCGTCCACAAGCAGTTCGTCCTTGGCACGGCTACTGATATGATGCATCTGCCGAAGAACTACAAACTGTATGTTGATTAGATTAAGTAGATTTAAGCCTAAAAAGATAAAAGATTCATTATTTAGTCAGGAGCCCCTCATTAGCCACCAATATTAAAATAACCATACTTACTTTACACCCTTTGTACACGTCGTTAGACTTGTTTTCCAGACCAGGCATGACACCCAGATTATATATTTGATGTGTCACCAGATAATTGTAACGCTCGTTAGATTATACATGAATTTTATAATTATGCGGTGACAAACATAATGTTTAGTTGAAAGGAATTACACAACAACAAAGATCATAAATTTGTTGATGAAATAAAAACCTACCTCAGTCTGGATATGGCTAAGGACTAACCGGCTCATCAAATGTGGCAAGATTTCGAGACTTTCTGCCTGGAAAACGCCAGACGTATTTTGGGTTCAGCTAAGGGCAACCTTACCACTACGAAAGACACCACGTGGTGTAATAGCGACATAAAAGAACTTGTCAAGGCTAAAAGGGTAGCGTTTAAGCTCTAGCAAAAACCTGGCCTTGATGAAGACCGAGCTGACTACAAGTCCCTAAAAGGTGTGAATGAATCGTCAGTAGCACAAGCTAGAGTGGCATCACGGCAGAATATATATGACCGACTAAATGCCACTTTGGATGAACATATCATAATTAGAATATTTAAAGATCGCCATAGATCCACACTAGATGGAAGCAACATTACGAACTGCTTATGAACGAGGAAAACGAGAGTGAGCCGTTGCCTGAGTTATCTCTACGCGAAGAACTAATGGACCGTATAGCTCCAACAGAAGTTAAGCAAGCCCTGCATCATATGAGGTACCATAAATCCCTTGGGCCAGATGAAGTGCCAGCTGACATCTAGAAAATCCTGGGTGAAGATGCACTCCCATGGCTCACATATCTGCTGAATAAAATACAGACACATGGCAAAATACCACCCTCATGGCGAAAAAGTTACCTGTGTCCCATATGCAAGAACAAGGGCGACGTTGCCAATTGTAACACTTACAGAGGAATAAAGTTAACGTCCCACACGGTCAAATTATGGGAAAGAGTACTAGGTCTAGTTGCTCGGTTAACAGCGATGAACAACTAAGAACCAGTTCGGTTTCACTCAGGGCAGGTCCACAACAGAATCCATACACACCCTCAAATTACTCTTAGAAAAGTATAGGATAAATAAAGAAAAGTTATATATGGTCTTCATCGATCTCGAAAAAGCTTTTGACCGAGTCCCAAGAAAGCTTGTATGGCAGTCGCTGAGAGCGCGATAAGTACAGTTTTTAACGTTTTTATAAGTTTACATTAATCTGGTTCGAGTCATGTATGATGACATCAGCTCACAGGTCCGTAGCCCTTCGGCTATGAGTGACTCATTTTTGGTCAAGTTTGGAATGCAGCAGGGATCAGCCCTCAGCCCGCTGCTGTTTAATCTGGCTATGGACTACATAACGCTGTATGTTCAAAAAGAAGCCTTGGAGCATGCTTTATACTGACGACATCGTACTAGTGGAGAAGAAGGCCTCGGAGCTCCAAAACGCATTCGATTTGTTGCTATCTGGGATTGAAAGGCACGGACTTCGGATCAACTCAGGGCGCACGGTTGGCGCAGTGGTTGAGCGATTGACTGCTGCGCTGCGTGTCGCGGGTTCGATTCCCGCACGGAACAAATATTTGTATGATCTACAGATAGTTGTTCCGGCTCTGGGTGTTGTGTATGTGAGTTTATATGTTTGTAAACGCACCCACGATACAGGAAGAAATTCCTAGTGTGGGGCAACGTTTTTAAAAAAATAAAAATAATAATAATAATAAAAAAATAAAAAAAAACTGCACTAAAACCAAATATATGGAATGTGATTTTGGCGGTGCGGAGGAAGTGGGCTGTGACCTGAAAGTACGTGAAACCAACCTACCAAAATCCTAGATTTAAATACCTTGGCTCTATGCTGACTACTGACGCTCGTATAGATGAAGATGTGACCCATCGAGTTAATGCGGCATGGATGAAATGGAGATCTCTGTCGGGTGATATCTTCTTCTCTGTCGTTTCGCTCTTGGCAGAGCGGTCGTGGTCACGTCGAGGCGTCCACGTCGGTGGTAGATGCAGACACAGCTCTCCGCACGATCGCCCGCCATCTCTCCCTGTTGGCGGACTGTTTGGCGCAGTCAGATATGCGGCCTCCTACTGCGGATTTTACTTGGTCAGTCCAGCGCATAGGTGACCTGCCGCGCGATCTGGTTCCCTCCACTTTTCCTTGTACGACCAGCCGCTCTATAGAGTCGCCATCCCGCCTAGAGACGTGTCCAAAGTATTGCAGCATGCGTGACTGTACTACGTTCGACAAACGCTGCGTGATGCCGAGATCCTGGAGTATGGACACGTTAGTTCGGAAATCCGTCCACGATATATGTAACTCTAAAATGTTGATCAAAACCAAAGGGAAAGTCAGTCGGCGCTGAATATTGGGCAGCCTTGAAGAAGCACGAACAACAGCTACACACAGTGGAGATGAAAATGCTCCGCTGCAGGGAGCGTGACGCGCTTGGATAAAGTGCAGAACGAATACGTAAGAGGATCATTCATGTTAGCACCAATCGCCGACAAGATCAGAGAGAGCAGACTTAGATGGTATGGGCACGTTATGAGATTTGAAGATAGCTACTCCGTGAAGACAATGCTCAAAATCAACACCAAGCAACGAACAAGGGGCAGGCCACCAGCCTCTTGGTGGACCACTGTCGAGAGAGACCTAAAGGAGAAAAATTGGCCACCATCGACAACCCATGATAGACCATCCTGGCGTAGACGCACAAGGAGGCCCGACCCCAAATAAATTGGGAAGCGGGCTGTAAGAAGAAGAAGACTCCCTCTTACTAATAAACACAGAATAAAGTTATTCCAAGTTTAAACCTATGAAATTGTATGGTTATTCCTTTGTTATTCCTGGTAAGAGAGTTAATAATGTTACAGTTTTCATCATCACAATTTTTATTCCATTCAACTTATTTTTTGCTTTTGACTGAAGTGATTTTTAAGCCTGTTCTTACAAATTAGAAAGTACCTAACTTTCTTTTTCAGAGGTAATATTGTATTTGGTGATTATGAACGAGACGAAACGGAGTGTGGCTTAACGCGCCAACAAATTAAGTTTGCTTTGAGATGCCCACGTGCATATATAGAAATACCACCGCTCGACATAATACCTCATCCGGAATTCACAAGGTACTTTCATAATGATAAAAATTCTAATCGCACCCATTGCTCCTTTTTATAGCCGTGTATTTCAACAGTAGTCAGCCAGTGGCTTCAGTCCGTTCATAAACTAAGGTTACCAATCCACTTTACCCGTCAAAACTATTAGTCCTATTTCGTAGTTACTATATTGTGCACAAGTCCGACCAACCAGGGATTGTCCTAGAGTGCATTTTCACATTGCGTACAGGGATTACCATCAGTTTGGACATTAATGAAAACATTTTCTGTTTTGATTTGTCGCTCGCGCATGGCAAGGTCGCCATGAAGTGTGTAAGGTTGCGGGGAGACAATTAAAATACGTGTGTACGCCACGAGTGGTTTATTACGACTGTCTACTTAATACTAATACATGAATAAATGTGCTTAAGCTACACATAGCCCTAAGTCGAGTTATGTACCCCACGAGGGGTGCCCTTAGCATACTTCACTTAGTTTTTAAGTATTTTTTACCCTATCTGAATGTTTAAATTCAAATTAAATTCATTGCATCCATAATGTACATACAAGTGGTAAACATAAGTTACAGAAACAATTATGGACCCTGTCGGGCACAGCAACATTCTAGACACAGTCAGTGTCTAGGAGATAGGTAAAGTGCTTAGTATTTATATAAGACAACCTCATAGTTTGAAGTGCACGAGGCCACTCATACAAAGAAGCCATGGCTTCAGCTGGTGCAACTGGTAACCGTGGTTTGAGGGTTGCCAGGGATAGTCATGGCCTGTAAACATGTTAATGTAACCTTTATTTCAGATTCGGAGTTGGAAACAGTCTTGCTCTGGTAAAACTTATTAGACCAATGAAGTCAAGTAAGTATCCAGATTTTTGTAATCTTGCTTTGATTTTTAGTCAGTAAATGCAAAATGATAAATCGAATAGGATATATCTTCCTTATGAATTTTCAATTAGTAAACATGATTCAACAAGATACAGGAACAGTATTTTCGGCAAACATCTTCGATGCTAACATACTGCACCTTTGATTTTAGACTATATGGTTCCGATATGTTTACCGACGATAGCAGAACGAACTAGGAAGAAGAAAATCCGAGCCGTGTCCTTGGTTGACTACATCAGTAGTAAGTTTTTTATATTCTAAAGCATTTTTATAAGAAAATTGTCGATATATTTATTTTATCACTCGATATGAGACGTTAAAATCTTACTTCTTTCTTACTATATATACTATCTTACTTATAATATTATATAGCCGAAAGTTTAGATGGATGTGTGTATGTTTGTTACTAAGGATATCTTTAGCTTCTAGGTGTACCAGGTGCTTAATATTAAGTACAGGTTCCATATATTCTTACTGAGTATGGACGTTACTGAGATGGGACTGTAGTTGGCCGGGTCAGCTCGACTGCCATTCTTGGGCTCGGGCTGTACGTTAGCTTGCTTTCAAGCATTCGGCACTTTTCTAGTATCATCCGAAAGGTGGAATAGGTGTGTCAAGATCGGATACAGTACTGGCGCATAGCGCACAGGATCTAAGATCTATTGCTGGTATAATGGTAATCCATCAGGTCCGCTAGCCTTGTTCACGTCGAGATAGCGCACTACCCTACGGACGTCCTTTTGATGGATGCGAATGTCCGACGTACTCGATTCGCATCCATCAGGCGTCACCAGGATTCAGACGTGATTCCATAAAAAGAAAGGCAAATAAATTTGCATTTTCCTCAGCAGAGTGGGCCAGCGACCCGTCGCGTTTTAGCAGTGGTGGTAGTGAGGGATAGCAAAAGTTCGACTGGACCGACGTAGCCAGGGACCAGAACGCTTTACTTCCTGCTGGTTAAGGAACAAGTTTGGTCCCTATTTGGCCAATGTGGTTGACCCGAACCCTTCGCAACACCATCTTGTAGGACTTAGCAGTCCTGTTGAAGGCCTTCTTCTTCTTCCGACCCACGTCTCTCGCAATGCGCGATCAAGCGTCGACCCATGCCAGGTACGCCCCATGTTTAAGCGCTTCGACGCGATTACTTTCGGGGCCGAACCATAGCCGGTCTTTGTTAGAAATTGTTACGTCAGAGAAAGAATATAGTACTCCATTCCCTGACGCAACACATCCGTCACAGCGTCCGCGCACGACTAAGGATCAGCCGGAGAAAAGCAAGAAGGCTGCCAAGGATGCATGCTTTGGATGTGTGCTAATCAACATCTGGCACCCTCGTTGTCCCCTGGACCAGCTGGGTAAGAGTTAAACCTAGCGAAAGCTTACGCATCGCCCGTGCCACCAAGAGCCACTCCTGGTGGTGGAAGTTAAAGTCCCCCAGTAATACTAATTGAGCCGGAAGGGTACCGCTGCTGTGCCGATTGAACTTCAGAAAAGACCTCATTTTCAACAGCATATTATTATGATACGATCACGTAGATATTCGACAAATAGATATGCATTTTATTGACATAACTAAATGCAGACTATACAAAAATATCCCAGACTCTAAGCCAGTTAGAAAGGGTGTCAGTATATTTTTGAAGTAGAAGCGTTTCGTAATCTAATTTATGTTGTAAGTATGTATAATTTATTTTTTTATTTTTACAGCAGTGCCAAGAGATTTTGATTCAGAAAGATTAGCCAAGAAAACGCTAAAATTATTCACCCATAAAGAATGTAAACGGCATCGAATGAAGGCGGTAAAGTTAAAATTCATATTACTTAATGAAATCCTTTAAAGAGAGAATTGGCAGACGAGACAGGTGACATGGAAAAGAATATAGTCGTTTTGTGAAAAAGAAAGAACGCGAATGAAAAATCTAGAGGATGAACAATGTTGCACTATAGATAAATATTATTTACACTGAGTTTTGATTTAACTTATGTCAGAACAACTTGCAGAGAGGAGGTCTGTGTTCAAGTAGTGGGAAAAGATTGGCTTATTATGACACTTAAGATGGATCACAACAGTAAAGTCAACCTTATCATGTGTACAGAGACTCGGTAGCGAAGGAGTCACTCACGTGCTGTGTAGCTCCGGGTGCGGCGTACGGCCCGGCGCGCCCATCATCAGCCACGCCGTCGACGGGGCCTACGAGCTTATGGGCGTAGCCGCAGGCGGAGCGCCTTGCCGCCGCCGCGCCATGCGACGCCGCCTTAACAACGAGCCCCCCCTCTACATCGACGTCTTTCCCTACAATACGTGGATCATGAATGTCATCACTGCTCACCACCTTCCTAAACCCTACCCAATGAATGTCATGCTTGCTGAGGCAGGTCCTGGTAAGCGTGATTTTTAGCATAGTAGCTGGTAAACAAACAAGTGGTGTACCCGTGAAACTGCTGGTAAGTGGTCACAGCCAGATAACTGAAAATGTATCGGCACCTTTTATTACATTCGTAGGAATGGTAGGTAATACCAGCACTACAATACAAACTTATACACAGCAACGCCGCTGAGTAACAGGTCTAGTTATTTCATTATTTTGTAGCGGCACCGACGCCGCCACTTACGAACTAATGACATGACGTCACACAAATCCTGCATCGCGCAAGCAAAGTTTTCGGCGCGATTAGAACACATACAACAGTCCGACAACAACCGTTGGGCAGTTGCCCGGACCAGACACGACACCCGTCTGGTCGGTGGATCCTCCCTTTTCTACCGAGGTTTGTGGGACTTTACACCCTGTTTCACATGCCTCCAAACTGGTGACTCTCGAACATTAACATCAGCGCAGCCATCGTGCAGAGCTACTTCATCGTGACGTCATCATCACTTCCTCAAGCTTTCGAGCAGCGAGTCACACAGCCAGCCAGTACCCACGGCATCAACGAGGGTATCCTGACCACCAGCATGCAGTGGACGCGCATTCCTAGTCATCACCCTCAGCTTCTTTCATCAACGCTCCGACCCACTGGCACCAGCAACACTGTCCCGACTCACTGGGACATCATCACCGCTCCGAACCACAGGAGCCAGCAACTCTATCCCGACTCACTAGAATATCATCACCCCGACTCAATGGGGGCAGAAGCGCATACAGTTCCGACTCACCGCGAACTCTGCGACTTCCGGTTCCGACTCACTGGCACCAACCTTCCACTGGCCAGGCACACATCACAAGATGTACGGACGACTCAACCTAACCTGCTATCGACCGCCGGTCTCCGGAGGGGAGTGATGTAGCGGCACCGACGCCGCCACTTACGAACTAATGACATGACGTCACACAAATCCTGCATCGCGCAAGCAAAGTATTCGGCGCGATTAGAACACATACAACAGTCCGACAACAACCGTTGGCCAGTTGCCCGGACCAGACATGACACCCGCCTGGTCGGGGATCCTCCCTTTTCTACCGAGGTTTTTTGGGACTTTACACCCTGTTTCACATGCCTCTAAAATTTAATTGCTAGTACATTCAACTTCACGTTGTGAATGTAACACATTGACATAAAGCAGCTACTGGTCTAGCGTAATACGGAGTTACAATAGGCTGCGAGGCAGCTTGTACTTACTAGTTTTGTTATCACTGACGTGTCTACCATACTTTCGCGGCCAGAAAATTTTAAAACGTTACGCACCTACTAAAATGTTAATATTTCAGGCAAGGGCAAAGAATCATATTTGAGGAGAAGGAGGCAGCAGAAGCATGGCTGGCGAGCTCGTACCTATCTAACGGGAAATTTCTGTTACAAGAGTCTAGCAGTACAAGCGCGAAAGTCTTCGTTTTTCTATTCAGAAAGGTTTGAAGTGCACGCCGATCCTCCTGCTAAGCTCAGCGTCATCATGAAGGTACATTTCTTTAGCAGTTTTACATTAGAGAATATTTTTTAAGTGTCGGATATAATCTAACTACTTTGTTTCCATGATGCAATACGGATTCTGTTACAGACTCTGATTAGTTAAGATATTACAGAGACTAACTTAACCAAATGAACTTGCTAGAATTCCAAATATCCTTCGTTTATCGTTTACCTGCGTGCATCAGGAACAACTTTATAAACAAAGCTTTCATTGTTATAGATATCTGCAGGTATAGAATGTACAATCGTGTGTGCTCGCATGGCGATGCCCAATCGTCTGTCAGTCCCTGTAATAGATGGCGTTGGCGGTTACAACATAACAATCACTTTCGACACAGAATGGTTTCCATACACGTTCTACTTTTCCTTAGGGCTTGATGGTAGAAATACTACTGCTAGAGATATGGCTAAATGGATGCCCGAACGCACTGTTGGATTCTGGTAACGTTTAGAGTCACCTTGCGAACCAACCCTCTGGTACCGAAATAAATTTTTGACTTTAATTAAATATTTTGTTTTATTTCGCCTTCTATTGTAATGACAATTATAAAATTAGGGAATGATATCGATACTGTATGATTCTTACTGAATGGTGGCAGTAGTGGTGTTGGGGTATACTCGCGGTGCATTCTTTCATCATCTTCACCGTCACATGAATTGGCTGCAGCGCACCGACTCGGCTCGTGTTCCGAACCGCCATTACATTTGAATTATACTGTAACTAGTGAGTGTTAGCCGTGGCAACCGCAATTGATAAATAAAGCTGGGAACAAATTATCGGACGCGGCTGACGGACGGACGGACGTCCGAACGCCCAAGGTCACGTCCGCGACTTACGTCCGATAGTTTGCACAATGTAATGTACATTCATTACCTAGATACTCTATAAGTCGCAGCTGTCAGTCGCGTCCGATAATTTGTTTCCAGCTTCAATTTGTTTCCTGCCTTAAGCTGGGAACAAATTATCGGACGCGGCTGACGGACGCGACTTACAGCCGCGGCTGATATGTGTGCACAGCCGTATGGGACGCGACTGCCAGATCTCTATCAGACGTCCGAACGCCCAAGGTCACGTCCGCGACTTACGTCCGATAGTTTGCAAAATGTAATGTACATTCATCACCTAGGTACTCTATAAGTCGCGGCTGTCAGTCGCGTCCGTAAGCCGCGTCCGATAATTCGTTTTCAGCTTGAGGAATGATATCGATACTGTATGAAGTGAAAAAGTGGCTGTGACATACGGTCGGACAGACAGACAGACATGACAAATCCATAAGGGTTCCGTTTTTTTTGCCATTTGGCTACGGAACCCTAAAAATTATGACCATCTGGGTGTTAGATTGAACGAGGAATATACCTTTAAAGGTTTTTTATTATACTAAAAGTTGTTCGTTTTTTAAATAAACTGCTGAATTAGTCCCTCGTTTAACTTTTACAATGTTTCAAACCCTGTATAATAAGAACTTATGCTCGATTTTATTAACACTAGGTGACACAAATAACCACCTAAATATTAATGTACTGTTGAATTTACAACTGTGACCTGAGTTAAAATTAAATTAATTTTATTTAGATACATTATTAAAGTTTTGGCGGCACCTAGTGTTAGTGAAAACGGACATTCACATGTAATCGTCAACAATAATTAATGATTTAAGACGGTACCCTGACCAAAAAATCGGCATGAGATTCGAGCATTCCTATTGGTCTAGCGGCACTGGTGGCGCATGAATTACAGTAGTAATAATAATCTTTATAAAATCGAATTTGGGTCTTTTGAAAAACAAAATCTACAAAAATGTTCGTTATTAAATTGTCTATCCATTAGTCTTAGTACAAAAAATAATTAATGAACACTTTACGAGGAGATGCATAATATCAATAATTATTTCTCATTTTTATGTTTTTTTTGAAAGGAGATTAGTGAAATATATACAACATTAAAAAAAAAAACTATATCTACCATTTTAAAATCAATATTATGTAGAATTTTAATGTATTTTTATTAATTGATATTTCTTTTTAAATAACGAGTAGATAGCTCCTAAAACAGCACAAAAACGGCTTGCGCGGCGTTTTGCTCGGGGCACCCCGAGCAAAACACCGCGCAAGCCTTAGTGATGCCGTGAGGCCAACGCCTTAGTGATCAGGTGAAAGGTCAGGCATTAAAATTGCCATAATTCTTTCTTTAAATAGTTTTACAACAGGTTTTGGAACTTGACGGGACATTGGATGAACTCCGCCGACAGGGTCAGAAGAAAACAAGTTTCCAATCATTGAGAACCAGAGTTGCACAACTTTCATTGGGCCCATCGAGGCGGAATCCGCGAATTTATTACCTGTAAAAGAAATTGTTAGTAAACATTCGCGTCTCATTGATTTTTCAGGAACTCAGCTACTAGCTATCGACGGTTTTCTTTCAAACCGAAAATAAGGCAAGCGAAATGCTTTAGGGAACTTAGGGTAAGGGATGTACCACCAACAAACACAATTACACTTTAGACAAGCAAGTTTTTTTTTGTGACTTAGGTACTGGATCTTCCCCCGTAAAAAAAAAAAAGTTGTAAATAAATCACGTCTCAATGGCTGAACAGATTTGGAACACGGTTAGACCTTGACCTGGATTAGAACAATGGAATAGTAGATTATTAACCAAGGGGATAAAGCAGTGTCTTCTGTCGCGGGTGACGTTTTAAATCGCGAGCATACGGACGTCCTTTTGATGGATGCGAATGTCCGACGTACTCGATTTGCATCCACCAGGCGTCACCAGGATTCAGAAGTGAAGATTCCATAAAAATAAAGGCAAATAAATTTGCGTTTTCCTCAGCAGAGTGGGCCAGCGACCCGTTGCGTTTCAGCAGTGGTAGTAGTGAGGGGATGGCAAAAGTTCGACTCGTCCAACTTAGCCAGGGACTAAAACGCTTTACTTCCTGCTGGCTAAGAAACAATTTTGGTCCCTATTTGGCCAATGTGGTCGACCCGAGCCCTACGCAACATCATCTTGTAGGACTTGGCAGTCCTGTTGAAGGCCATCTTCTGCCGACCCACGTCTCTCGCTTTGCGCGATCAAGCGTCGACCCATGCCAGTCACGCCCCATGTTTAAGCGCTTCGACGCGATTACATTCGGGGCCGAACCATGGCCGGTCTTTGTTAGACATTGTTACATCAGAGAAAGAATGTAGTACTCCATTCCCTGACGCAACACATCCGTCACAGCGTCCGCGCACGACTAAGGATCAGCCGGAGAAAAGCTAGAAGGCTGCCAAGGATGCATGCTTTGGATGTGTGCTAATCAACTTCTGGCACCCTCGTTGTCCCCTGGACCAGCTGGGTAAGAGTTAAACCTAGCGAAAGCTTACGCATCGCCCGTCCATCGTTATCAGTGCACTGGTATGGGAAGAGCCACTCCTGGTGGTGGAAGTTAAAGTCCCCCAGTAATACTAATTGGGCCGGAAGGTTACCGCTGCTGTGCCGATTGAACTTCAGAAAAGACCTCATTTTCAACAGCATATTATTATGATACGATCACGTAGATATTCGACAAATAGATATGCATTTTATTGATATAACTAAATGCAGATTACACAAAAATATCCCAGACTCTAAGCCATGTTTGAAGGAAAGGTTTCAGTATATTTTTCAAGTAGAAGCGTTTAGTAATCTAATTTATGTTGTAAGTATGTACAATTTTATTTTTATTTTTACAGCAGTGCCAAGAGATTTTGATTCAGAAAGATTAGCCAAGAAAACGCTAAAATTATTCACCCATAAAGAATGTAAACGGCATCGAATGAAGGCGGTAAAGTTAAAATTCATATTACTTAATGAAATCCTTTAAAGAGAGAATTGGCAGACGAGACGGGTGACATGGAAAAGAAGATATTCGTTTTCTGAAAAAGAAAGAACGCGTATGAAAAATCTAGAGTATGAACAACGTTATACTATAGATAAATATTATTAGGTACTGAGTTTTGATTTAACTAATGTCAGAACAACTTGCAGAGAGGAGGTCTGTGTTCAAGCAGTGGGAAAATATTGGCTTATTATGCCACTTAATTAAGTGATCACAACATTAAAGTCAACCTTATCATGTGTACAGAGACTCGGTAGCGAAGGAGTCACTCACGTGCTGTGTAGCTCCGGGTGCGGCGTACGGCCCGGCGCGCCCATCATCAGCCACGCCGTCGACGGGGCCTACGAGCTCATGGGCGTAGCCGCAGGCGGAGCGCCCTGCCGCCGCCGCGCCATGCGACGCCGCCTTAACAACGAGCCCCCCCTCTACATCGACGTCTTCCCCTACAATACGTGGATCATGAATGTCATCACTGCTCACCACCTTCCTAAACCCTACCCAATGAATGTTATGCTTGCTGAGGCAGGTCCTGGTAAGCGTGATTTTTAGTATAGTAGCTGGTAAACAAACAGGTGGTGTACCCGTGAAACTGCTGGTAAGTGGTCACAGCCAGATAACTGAAATATTCGGCACCTTTTATTACATTCGTAGGAATGGTAGGTAATACCAGCACTACAATACAAACTTATACACAGCAACGCCGCTGAGTTACAGGACTAGTTATTTCATTATTTAAGTGCTAGTACATTCAACTTCATGTTGTGAATGTAACACATTAACTTAAAGCAGCTACTGGTCTAGCGTAATACGGAGTAACAATAGGCTGCGAGGCAGCTTGTACTTACTAGTTTTGTTATCACTGACGTGTCTACCATACTTTCGCGGACAGATAATTTTAAAACGTTACGCACCTACTAAAATGTTAATATTTCAGGCAAGGGCAAAGAATCATATTTGAGGAGAAGGAGGCAGCAGAAGCATGGCTGGCGAGCTCGTACCTATTTAACGGGAAATTTCTGCTACAAGAGTCTAGCAGTACAAGCGCGAAAGTCTTCGTTTTTCTATTCAGAAAGGTTTGAAGTGCACGCTGATCCTCCTGCTAAGCTCAGCGTCATCATGAAGGTACAATTGTTTAGCAGTTTTACATTAGAGAATATTTTTTAAGTGTCGGATATAATCTAACTGCTTTGTTTCCATGATGCAATACGGATTCTGTTACAGACTCTGATAAGTTAAGATATTACAGAGACTAACTTAACCAAATGAACTTGCTAGAATTCCAAATATCCTTCGTTCATCGTTTACCTGAGTGCATCAGGAACAACTTTAAAAACAAAGCTTTCATTGTTTTAGATATCTGCAGGTATAGAATGTACGATCGTGTGTGCTCGCATGGCGATGCCCAATCGTCTGTCAGTCCCTGTAATAGATGGCGTTGGCGGTTACAACATAACAATCACTTTCGACACAGAATGGTTTCCATACACGTTCTACTTTTCCTTAGGGCTTGATGGTAGAAATACTACTGCTAGAGATATGGCTAAATGGATGCCCGAACGCACTGTTGGCTTCTGGTAACGTTTAGAAACACGTTGCGAACCAGAGGGTTACCGAAATAAATTTTTGGCTTTAATTAAATATTTTGTTTTATTTGGCCTTCTATTGTAATGACAATTATAACATTAAAGCTGAGAACAAATTATCGGACGCGGCTGACGGACGCGACTTACAGCCGCGGCTGATATGTGTGCACAGTCGTATGGGACGCGGCTGCCAGATCTCTATCAGACGTCCGAACGCCCAAGGTCGAGTCCGCGACTTACGTCCGATAGTTTGCACAATGTAATGTACATTCATTACCTAGATACTCTATAAGTCGCGGCTGTCAGTCGCGTCCGTGAGCCGCGTCCGATAATTTGTTTCCAGCTTTAGTCCTCAAATTAAAATACTATAATTATAAATTGAGTTTTCTATTCTAAATTCAAATTTTTCAATTCAATAAGAAAGATACCTACTACTCAGCCTGGTGCTCTGCAAAATCACAAAGTACGTAGGCGGCGGCGCGCCGCAGACAGAGGGGCCACTACGAACAAAGCGTCATTTTGCACACACACACATTGAAATTGCGATTTTACAGAGAATATTGGGCAATATGGGACCGAGCTCAGTCGCGGCTGTCATGAGTCATTCATACATAAAGTAATTCAATGCATATTTGATGCTCTGTCTACCCTCTAAGGCATGTAAGCATGATATGATGTATGTTAACACGAATCGATGTATTTATGTTTGTAACTTATACAACCTACTCTTTTTTTAAATTCGGCATCAATATAGTAGCAACCCTAGTAAATTTGTCAAGTTTAGCTGTCAATTTTCGAAACGGCGGGAGTGGCCCTTCTGTATACTTTATATTTTGTGGCAAAATGAAATGCCAAGATGGCTCGATTATTGTTATAACAATATTTTTTAATGCATTTAAAATACTTTATTATCATTACTTTTGTATCAACCTAGTACCAGAGCGAATTTCGGCGTTCGCGCCAAACTCAAATGTACTCTCTGTTCCCACTAGGGAATGAAGAACCGGTACTGTTTCAAAGATCCGGGATTTTCGGGACCTTCTAGCTAAAGAGGGCTTCCCGGTACTTTCGATACCTAAAGTAAGCCTTTATAAAAGGGTATAGGCCCTATACCATAGGGTTTTGCAAATATGTTAAAATTGATGTTTCCGGCAGTCAACGTGGTATCTGTTTTTCAGCAACGTCAACATTTTTGCGGCTATAATGTTATTTTTGGTGGAAAATTTCTTTAATCCGGATTTTACAGCTATATCTGCAGTCATTAGTGTCGCATCTCGCCGGATAACGCATAACGCTTTCAATAGTAGATTAGTAGCCAAGGGCTATAAGGCATCAATTGCAGCCCGAGATATTTAGGCGCACGAGCGCAGCGAGGGCGCCTATAGTTCGAGGGTGTAATGGGGCTTACACCCGAGCTAACTATTCTGCTTTACATCTCGATTGTGAGGTTAGTAGAAAAAACAGGCATTACAAGAATAAAAAATGGGGCTTGAAGGTGACTAATTTATATATAAATAAATTTAGTCATCAAGGAGTTTTTGGCGGGATTTTTTCGAGTGAAGTTCAGCGGTTGTTAATATTATTTGCAAATTGATTCCTAGTGGATATTGTGATATAAAATTGGTGCAGTTTTGTGTCTCAACTGTCTACGCAACTGGACAATATGTGAAATCATTGACAGAAGCGATTTCAGGATAGTGGAGCGGAGAATTTTATTGTAGTATTGACTACCTCCGCAAAGCTTACTGGGAAGGCTGACTCGATACAATTTGCTGCCAAATACTCCGAAAACTATTAGAATCTGTTACACCCGGATTCTAATGCATACTAAAGAATGTTAAAATTGCACTGAAGATTAGGCGGTATGGTCCAAGACCTTAGCCTGCCCGAGAAGGGCGAACAAAAAAATAAAAATAGTCATCAATTTTAAATATCGAACGGCGAAGCTCAATTTCGTTCTTGTAAAAATAAATATTTTTTTTAATGTTTATTCTTGTAATGCCGGTTTTTTCTACTTACCTCACAATCGAGATGTAAAGCAGAATAGTTAGCTCGGGTGTAATCATCAATTGCACCCTCGAACTATAGGCGCCCTCGCTGCGCTCGTGCGCCTAAATATCTCGGGCTGCAATTGATGCCTTACAGCCCTTGGCTACTAATCTACTATTAATAATATGAAGTACCTCGTAAAGTTCAGTTATAATTTGCCAGTCTTCTTCTCTCTACTTCACTAGGAAGGATTATTGGAAATTCTACCCCTAAGGGTGTAAAAGGGTTGATTTTTTTATGAAATTTCCACAGTTTGCAAATTGAACACGTGAAATTTTAGATTTATGCTCTTAGTTGATAAAAAGAATTCATGTTTTTGTTGGCAATTCCACCCCTAAGGAGATAAACAGGGTGTTGAAAGTTTGTGTAAAATTTCTACGCTAAAAGCGTAGTGGGACACGTGCAATTAAAGATTTACTCTATTGGTTGATAAAAAAAGTCATGTATTTATCGATTTTTGGAAACTCTACTCCTAAGGAGGTGAAAAGGTGAAAATTTGCTGGCCTAATTTATTTGAAACTTGGCGCAAATACTAACCTAAGTAAATAGTAAAGGTTCATAATAAGTTTTTCAAAACTACTTCAAAGACACGATTTAGGGGACCGTTAAATATTTTTTAAGAATTTTACTGTACAGGGCTACTTTTTATGATGTAGGGGAGCACTAAGAAGGGATTTTTGGCAATTCAACCTTTAAGGGGGTAAAACTTAAAAGGTCATCTGTAGAATAAAATACGGATCACGCGAACGAAGTCGCGGGCAAAGTGCTAGTAATACAAATATCAGATTTCACATCAATTAATACCCTTACTATTCACGTTCGAAGTTTCAGAAACCGCTCCAGAATATTTGCTAGACTCTCCTATCTCGTTTTCGAGTCACTGCAAATTCTTTTTTAAAATTCAGTCATGACATATGTTTGCATTATGTCGTCGTTTTTTGTTAGTGATGTCCTGAACAACTTGACAAAGGGATTAATTAACCTTTGAAATTAGATAGTTGATTCCAATACCTCCACGGCATCCGAGCCGTCGTCAGAACTGTTGTTAGTAGCGGCACATTAATTAGTGCTGATTTTCCGAGTTAATACCTCGCGCAGCATTCTCTTGTACTACCACGCTTTAAGCGGTCGGGCTTTAAGCAATAAAATTAGAAATATTGTAATCGCGAAGTATCTTTTCCTGAAAGTTCCAAAAGAACCAGGGTTTGGTTATGAAAATTCCGGTTCTTAAAACTACACAAATTGCCGGGCTTGCCCGACACGTTCGGTTCCGGGATTCCACGGGACTATTCACTAGTTCCCACACTGTCAAAGTCCGATGAGACGGCAATCTGACACGAACGGAGAGAGAGATTAGGCGCAAGCGCAGGAACAACGGCTTAACATGCTTTTCGAGGCGCGGGTGTGTCACACCGGTAACTTAAAAACTCCAAGCTGCTACTGACATTCCTAATCTAATAGAATTCCCAGTGCCACTTATTGCCACACCTGGGAATCGAACCCGGTGCCTTACGCAGTCGCAATTGCGAGCGCTGGACAAACGAGGCTGTCAACAACCAAATGGAATTAATTGGGTCTCATGACGTGACACAGTTGGCGATAAAATATGTCACGTGGGTACACGAGGTACACTAGCCCTTTTTAACCCCCGCCGGGAAAAGAGGGGTGTTATAAGTTTCACGTGTGTTGCTGTGTATCTGTGTATCTGTGTGTCTGTCTGTGGCATCATAGCGCCTAAACGGGTGAACCGATTTCAATTTAGTTTTTTTTTGTTTGAAAGGTAATTTTGTCGAGAGTGTTCTTAGCTATGTTTGAATAAAATCGGTTCAGCCGTTCAAAAGTTATGGGCATTTTACTGTTTGAATCGGGGTGTTTTCTCAAGATAAATGTGTCGGGGGTTTTTTAAATTGTGAAATTTTACTTGTTGACTATGCATACATACTACCAGACTATTTTCTTAAACCACCGCTGTAAGTCCGGTAACAAGAACAAATCCGAATGATGAGTTTACGAACAGAGTTACGTATAATCATATTTCATCGTTAATATTGCTATTATTGAGTATATGGTAAGTATGGTAGTCAATGTGGTATGGTGAGCGGTGGTAGCCAAGAGGTAACAGCCCGGACATACCATAGGTAGATTGCTTAGATCATCATCATCTTCCTGCCCTTATCCCATGTTACTTGGGGTCGGCGCAACACGTTTTCTTCTTCCATACCATCCTGTCCCCCGTCACTCCATCACTGACGCCCTTTTCTTTCATATCACTCCTCACACAGTCCATCCATCTTTTCTTTGGCCGTCCCCTCCCTCTCCATCCATCTACATCTATATTCATAACTCTTTTAGTAACATGCGTTTCATCCTTCCTCATCACATGACCATACCAGGACAAACGGTTTCCTTTTAACTTTTCTGTTACTGACGCCACTTTCAATCTACCTCTAATATACTCATTTCTCACTTTATCCATTCTCGTAGGTAGGTTGCTTAGATCGTAAGTTCGAATCATCATTCGAATGGGCGGACACTTTACTTTGTGTAAATTATATATATTCAGCGTATCATATCTGTTCCAAAAATGGCGAAGGAAAACATCGTGAGGAAACCTATGCTAGAATCAAAAAGTCGAAGACATGTGACATCTATCAAACTGCACAGGACCCGCGTGGTGGATTAACGCCCAATCCTTCTGTCAAGAAGAGAAGGCCTGTGTCCCAGCAGACTGAACAGTAAAACGCTGATGTTGAGTCTATGGTAAATGTCGTGCCTTTTAGATTCTGATCTCCTGGTACTCTGTTAGTCTGTAGCGCTTATGATTCTAGGCCCACAAATACTTCTTCATGAGTCTGGCCTCTTAGTAGTTTGGGTATAAATGCTTATAATGTTCAACATCTAACTAAAAAAGCAAAAGAGGAAGTTACATTTTTTTATCATGTTATTGAGTTTGAGTCATCGAACTCTCTACTGATTTTAACCGATTTTTTTATTTTAACTTCATAAAAAAAACGTTCCAACACTTAGTACCTACTGATCCGTAGCTGCCAACAGTGGTATAAAATTTTAATTAATAAATTATTCCACTAATGTCACCTCGGAAAAAAAAGATAGGTGCCGGATGTGGAATAGATGTCATTAACTTAGATGCCATTAACTCAGGTGCTGTTAAAACGGGCCCCCAATGTGGAATATGTCGTTTCCACTACTCTGTGGACATCACGAAAACTTTAATTCTATTTATGTTTTCTAAATCTTTAGCTAGTGGCTTCAAAATACTTACACTGTGAGGCTATGGTTATTTGTGAAAAAGAAAACAAAAATAAATAGGGCAAATATTTATTTTATATATTTATTATTAATATTATAAAGCTGAAGAGTTCGTTTGTTTGAACGCGCTAATCTCAGGAACTACTGGTTGGAATTGGAAAAATATTTTTGTGTTGGGTAGTCCATTTATTGAGGAAGGCTATAGGCTATATAACATCACGCTACGAACAATAGGAGCGAAGCATAAATGAAAAATGTTCCAAAAACGGGTAAAATAATTCCTATTTGAGAGCTTCCGTTGCGTGCGCTGCGTTACGCAACAATCATGTATGTAGGGTAGGAAGGGTAGGGAAGGTACGGTAGATGGGTAGGTAGGTATCCAGTTGACGGGAGCGACGCCCAGAAGTTGAAGGATCCGAGTACTTAGGTATCGTTTCACTAAAATTGTATTACATCGATAGTCGCGCGATGTCTATTGGATCCAACAACTGTAAAATTTTTATGTCCGTTTTCATTAAGACTAGGTAACACATAAATGACTGCCTTAAGACGACGACAGTCGCTAACGACCTTGAGGGAACAAAACGCGCGACCCAAAATTCAAATTCATTCTATGACTTAAAAAAAAATTTTTTTTTTAATCCTCTATAGGCTTGCGCTTGACCACTATCTCACCTGATGGTAAGCGATGATGTGGTCGACGGTGAAGCACGCTTGCCTAGAAAAAACCTATTTAATCTTGACTTAAAGACCCCAAGATTGTAGCTATCGGGTAACACAGACTCCGGCAGGGAATTCTGGGTGTTAAATTGAACGAGGAATATACTTTAAAGGTATTTATTATACTAAAAGTTGTTCGTTTTTAAATAACTATTATTATATTATATTTATTTTAAATTAGTTCCTCGTTTAACTTTTACAATGTTTCAAACCCTGTATAATAAGAACTTATGCTCAATTTTATTAACACTAGGACACAAATAACCACCTAAATATTAATGTACTGTTGAATTTACAACTATGACCTGAGTTAAAATTAAATTAATTTTATTTAGGTACATTATTAAAGTTTTGGCGGCACCTAGTGTTAGTGAAAACGAACATTCATATGTAATCGTCAACAATAATTAATGATTTAAGACGGTACCCTGACCAAAAAATCGGCATGAGATTCGAGCATTCCTATTGGTCTAGCGGCACTGGTGGCGCATGAATTACAGTAGTGAATACGCCCAGATTTTAGAATAAAGTCTTTATAAAATCGAATTTGGGTCTTCTGAAAAAACAAAATCTACAAAAATGTTCGTTATTAAATTGTCTATCCATTAGTCTTAGTACAAAAAATAATTAATGAACACTTTACGAGGAGATGCATAATATCAATAATTATTTCTCATTTTTATGTTTTTTTGGAAGGAGATTAGTGAAATATATACAACATTTTAAAAAAACCTAAATCTACCATTTTAGAATCAATATTATGTAGAATTTTAATGTATTTTTATTAATTGATATTTCTTTTTAAATAACGAGTAGATAGCTCCTAAAAACAGCACAAAAAACGGCTTGCGCGGCGTTTTGCTCGGGGTACCGCCTTAATGATCAGGCGAAAGATCAGGCATTAAAATTGCCATAATTCTTTCTTTAAATAGTTTTACAACGGGTTTTGGAACTTGACGGGACATTGGATGAACTCCGCCGACAGGGTCAGAAGAAAACAAGTTTCCAATCATTGAGAACCAAAGTTGCACCACTTTCATTGGGCCCATCGAGGCGGAATCCGCGAATTTATTACCTGTAAAAGAAATTGTTAGTAAACATTCGCGTCTCATTGTTTTTTCAGGAACTCAGCTACTAGCTATCGACGGTTTTCTTTCAAACCGAAAATAAGGCAACCGAAACGATTTAGGGAACTTAGGGTAACGGATGTACCACCAACAAACACAATTACACTTTAGACAAGCAAGTTTTTTTTTTGTGACTTAGGTACTGGATCTTCCCTCGTAAAAAAAAAAAAAAAATTTTTGCAAATAAATCACGCCTCAATGGCTGAACAGATTTGGAACACGGTTAGACCTTGACCTGGATTAGAACAATGGAAAGTATTTTTCGTACCACTTACTCAAAAAAGTGACATTATATGCCACAAAAAGCGAACATAACAATAGTCATTTTTAATCTGTTAAAAACGGGGAAAGAAAATTGTACTGAATTTCATTCATCCTCTAGGGAGAGAATGTGATTTAAATTTGAAATACTTACCGAAATTTATACTGAACTACATCTGTGTTTACACCATTGAGTTTGTATATAAAGCATTATACATCTTTTTGAAAAAGGAATACGCATTTATTATGCAGTTATGATTATTAAATAAAATTACCAGAACCGACGAGGCCGTATGAGCTTGATGACTTTGCTTTTCCGACAAAAAAATATTAGTCTAGGAATTTGCCGCGTTTTTGTTTTCTTCAAATACATAAACGTTAAATTTATTTTAATTTATTTTACTTTTAATAGTCATTATTTTTAATAAATGCTTATCTCATATTATTATTATGTTAATTTTTTCGCAAATGGTACGAAAAGTAGAGTATTTTCCTCGGTGATAAAGCTGTCTTAGTCGTAGGTGAACTTTAAATCCCTTGCTATACTCAGGACTTTTTTAACGTTAACGTGTCAAAAAGAAATAGTAGATTATTAACCAAGGGGATAAAGCAGTGTCTTCTGTCGCGGGTGACAATTTAAATTGCGAGCGTAACGAAGGACTCGAGCATTACGCCCGAGCGTAGCGAGGGTGTTAAAAACTTAAATCACGAGCGAAGCGAGGGATTTAAGACGAGTCCTGAGTGTAGCGAGAGATTTAAATTCACCCAAGACTAAGACAGCTTTATCACCGAGGAAAAAACTCTACTTTTTGTACCATTTGCACAAAATTTACTATTAGTTTCTTTTTACTACAAATATTATTATTAGTTGAAATAACCTAAGTAAAGTAAAATAAACTTTTGTATTTCTTTATTTAATATATAATCAAATGCGATAACAATTATTTTAAATTCATATCAAATCGGAATAGGGAATTTTACAATTCGCTTGAAACACGAATCTTCTGTATATTTTTATTATAATAATTATGTTTAGGGGTATATAAGTTTACCTAACTTTTGACGCATCGATAAATAATTATTAGTCTGATCAATTTTAGCTTCGTGCTTCAAGCGAATTGTTGTGTGTTTGTTTATGATGGCTCGTATCAAATGTGTTCGGTGATTTAAAGTGCTTGGTTGATCAAAAGAATGTTGAAGCAAAGATGTAAATACTTCCTTGTGAAGAAAATATTCCGAAGTATTAACAGTAATATAACTGAAATATTGAAATATTTAGTAGAGAGACTGATTCAGAAAACGCCTGCCCGCTTTTGTGTTATATTTATCTTCTTCGCGAAAATTCAACGAACATACATAAGTATGATTGGATGGTAACCAGGTATCTTCACTGCGGTTGATTTGGGTAAATTTTATTGATTTTTCCCTATCTTTACGGCCCACCATATGTTGAAACCTTAAATAAACAAAATGTTACAAATTATGTCTTACATTATGTCTGTAGGTAATAATTATTTTGCATCTTTCATTTTTTATTGAATAACCACAGTCAGTTCTTTTCTAAATATATAATAGATTATTATTGCCCGCTTTAAAAAGAAACGTCAGCTAATTCTACCTACACTTGTTACACAAATTGTCACATCTTAATTTTTAGTCTATATGAAAATTGACACAACATGGCGTCCACCAAATATTTTGTTCAAATTATATTTTAAAATTATTATCTAGTTAGTCACCGATGAAAAGGTATTCCTTTGCACATCGCCGTATTGGTTGAATTATTAGTGCAATATCTTGAAACTCACGACGGCACATTTAAAGCGCTTGAACGTTTTTTCGTTTAAAAACAAAAAATTGCTCAAGCGCCCAAGATCTAGCAAGCAAATGAGTGAAGTGCGGCCAAAAGACCGCACTTGAACGGAACGGGTGACTTCTCTAGGTATTTGCGAAAAAATTTATACAATAAGAATATGAGACAAGCATTTATAAAAAATAGTGACAATTAAAAGTAAAATAAATTAAAATAAACTTAACGTTTATGTATTTGAAGAAAACAAAAACGCGGCAAATTCCTATACTAATATTTTTTTGTCGGAAAAGCAAAGGCATCAAGCTCATACGGCCTCGTCGGTTATCGTAATTTTATTTAATAATCATAACTGCATAATAAATGCGTATTCCTTTTTCAAAAAGATGTATAATGCTTTATGTACAAACTCAATGGTGTAAACATAGATGTAGTACAGTATAAATTTCGGTAAGTATTCCAAATTTAAATCACATTCTCCCCCTAGAGGACGAATAAAAATTCAGTACTATTTTCTTTCCCTGTTTTTAACAGATTAAAAATGACTATTGTTATGTTCATTTTTGTGGCATAGAATGTCACTTTTTTGAGCAAGTGGTACGAAAAGTTAGTTTTGATAAAGTGGCGGCCATGTTATAAACAAAAACGAAAAGATAAACAAAACATCCGAACCGCCGTCGCCGTTCCTTTTCACTCTAGTTTTATTCTGTCCTTCATCGATATAGTACATGCCATCAAGTTGAAGTAACGCTGCCATTGTGTACTGGTGAGAATTATAATCCTAAAAAACAAAACACAATCTTTATTTTTATACAAATTAAACTAGTTGAGGATCTAAGACAGGAGATGGTGAAGTCTTCTTTATCGTGCCATTGCTCTGTTCAGTATTTTCCAAGGTTCTGCTCCTACTAAAGGAAAAAATAACCGGCCAAGTGCGAGTCTGACTCGCGCACAGAGACTGCCAGATAAACAGCTTCATGCACCAAATAAATAGGTAACATTACTAACGTTCATAAACAATGAAAGCACTGCACATTGCTCTAACAAAGCTCTCTATTAACATTGCTATTCAAAAACTGGACAGCACCTGTAGCCAAATTGACAATCTACAATCGGTAACGCTAGTAGAAAACGAATCAATGTATGCGAATGACACATCTGAACGTTAAGTCACGTGGTCAGACCATACAAATACAAACGTTTTAGAGTTGTTATATTTGCACCATAATCCGCCAAGATAGTGGCAGATGGTCTTCGCAAAATTATTTCTATGTTATGTCTTATGGTTTAGAATCAGAATGCTTTATTTGTAAACATAGGCACAGATAATATAATACTAGCATACAGATGCCTCATCCCATACAAAGAAACCGTGCCGACGTAACTAGCGTTTTTCATCTGATTAATCTTGTTATTTTTGTGAGTACATCAATCGCGTTCGATCCCGTTTCACGGCAATAGATGGTGTTAGCAGAGCCTTGCAAGTAAAAGGGTTTACTAGGTTCGTGAATATTTTTTTCATTAAATACAGTGAAGGTTCGTTTTATAGTATTTTTTGCACGTTGTTACAGTTTTTTTTGCTCCAAAATGTGTTAAAATGCAAATTTTAACAATCGAGTTAAATACCTCAGAATTTTTTTAAATGCGCCATCTATGGCATCAATTTTAAATGATCCGTTCAAATAATCTTTGAAATGTGAATTAAGAGCCCAATATTCCATAATTTTGTACTTAGTTTAAACAAGAGCATACAATGTTTATGTTTAATTCCAGAAAATGTTAATTTTACTCACAGTTCTATTGAATTGTGTGTACATGTCGCGCCATCTAGTGAGATTTAATTGAACCAATTTTTTTTTCTTAGCAATGAGACCCCGTGACATAGGTCAAATTACAACAGAGTGCGAAATGTTACAGTTAGATAGATCCTCTAGGATTGTCTAGGACCTATCTAACTGTAACGGTGCTTTTAAGGCAACACATAGCTCTGACACACCTTTATTGGGCTCTAAATACGAATTGTCTATCTACTGAATTGCCCCAGTATATTACGCCTTATCTGAGTGTTGATGCAACATAGCCGTGTTAGGCTGTAAGTACTAGGTGCGTCTCATATCATATAAAGTTATTTGGTATATTTTCATTTCAATAACGTTCACAAGTTATAATAAACGTGAGTTATACCAACTGTTGATATAATTTCTTTAGATATAACATTTATATACTCTAAAATCATAAGGTCTATCGTTTAAAATACATAATATTGATACCAGCTTTATGTTTAACACCCCGATTCAAAGCAATCCTACTCGGATGGGTTAGAAGGTTAAGGCGAGAGCGGAGCGGAGTGCGAAGTCCCTTCTATGTTGGTGAATCATTTGGGTTAGGTTGGGTTAGAACAGTGAGCATAAACGCGCAAAGGCGAACATAAGACATAACATAGAAATAATTTTCCGAAGACCATTCGCCAATATCTTGGTGGATTATGGTGCAAATATAACAACTCTAAAACGGCACAGTGTGCAGCGGTGGATGGATATCCGATCAAGTGGCAGACGGGTATGTAGAGAACTCCATTCTTCATTCACAACAAATTTGATATCACCCAGCGTATCACAGAACGCATCAATATTCTCCCAACTAACCTACGACCTTCGACATCAACGGATGAGTCTGATGCGTTAACCATGAGACACATTGTTGAAGCTGGTGCACTATGGAATTAGACACACAGCGTTTGAGTTACTTAGATCATATTTAAAAGCCAGACAAGTTAACGTTCATGTAAACGGCGTAAACTCACTAGGGTCTGAAATGACAATGGGTGTTCCTTAAGGCTTGATACTGGGTCCTTTCCTCTTTTTAGTTTATATTAACGATTTACCCCTATTACTACTAAATCAACCGAAGATGGTGTTTTTTGCTGATGACAGATCTTTGATATTTAAAATAGATCGGCGGTCACGAAAACTTGATGACGTGAATAACTCCATTCATCAGGTCCAAAATTGGTTCACGGCAAACAATTTGGTACTAAATGAAAAAATAATGTATTAGATTCACATTGCCGAATGTTAGAAGTACCGAATGCGATATCATATTGAATGGCGAAAAGCTGGACTTTGCAAATCAGACGTTTGGAATCAATAAAATAAAAACTAAAATAATCATACCTTTGTAACATCTGTAACTCCTGGGCTTTCTGTAGGTGTAGCGAATGTAAAAGAACACAAACTTATAAGAAATAAAATCACATAAAATAATGTCACGGTACAAACGAATAACGACATTTTAGACAATGTCTACACCCTAACTTTTCTATACAATTTAATTAAAAATATGTCTCGTTTACTCTCCGCGTTCGAACGGAAACTATAAACTATGTAGCATGTTATGATACTCTTTTATTAGTATTCACATTATTTAGTTCAAGTAAATATTTATACAAAACAAAACGATGCAGACAATTGTTTTATCTTCAAGAATAATAAATCTTCATTATACAAGATTAGTCACAGCATTTTTTATCATAAACAATCACAAATCTTCAATAAAGTAGTTTAGTCACAATACAACAGGCAAGCAAAATGTATGGTATTTTATGAAGACACGTCCTGTCTTACCGGGATGAAATGTATCTTATGTCCTAATCCAGGTCATAGTGTATCTGTTTGCTAAGTTTCATCCAAATCCGTTCTACGGTTTGGCTCTGAAAACGTAACAGACAGACATACTTTCGTATTTATAATACTAGCTGAAGTAGCTACTTTCAACCTCAAGATTAAACGTTCTACTTCAATCTTCTCTTGCTTTGTCCTTCTCATACTTCTGATTTTGTTCATTCTTCCTTTCATATTCAATCCATTCTTCTCTGGAATGCGCTTCCTCTCGATATCAGGACGGCCACCAGTCAGTATGCATTTAAGCAGAAGTTGCGGCATTATTTTCTAAACGAATAGCAGAGTCGTCTCAATATGCGCCTTTCTATTTATTTATTTATATACAGTATTTATTATAGTACATATTTAAGTATGTTTATTTTAACTATATATTTATGTACTAAATTTGCGTTTATAATATTTTTATTTCATTTTTTTATGCACCTGCCATGCTTTCTCTTCACCGCCCTTGGTTGACTGGTAGATAATGCCTCAGGCATTAAGTCCGCCTATGTACTTTTATGTTGCATGAGGTTTTAATAAATTAATAAATAAATATACATACTCCCAACAACTCAAAGATTTCGGAATCATTTGTGATTATTGCTATGGATTCTAGGGAGAAATTCGTTCATGTTAAACGTTACTTGCAACCCGTCTATTTCGCTCAGCTGCTCATGGCATGATGGTTCATACCAAATTATTATACATACCTATAACTCGTTTATAACACACTAACATACGAGTATATCTATTTATCTGTATTGTAACCTCGTAAAAACTGATTCACATCCGTACACTTCAACGTAAGGTTCAGTTGAAAACCAGCGACAGGCAACTCCCAGTTGTCTGGCATTTTGCTGAACTGGACCTTTTTGGCGCAGCCGCGGGGCACACTATGTATGTAATTATTTTTTAAATTACGTTCCCTTTTATTTGTACCCACATTGTGTGTATCTGTGTGTGCCAAATAAACTAGTTTTCTGTCTTTATTTCTTTTTTCTTTCATGAATGAGCTTCTGATAGTACAAACTCATAGACATTAATCGAAAATTTTGACCCACTTTCAATGAAGTGAAATAAAACTCGAACAATATTTTATTAAGTTTATTGAATTCTTATAGTACATCGTAAGGGTTCAGAACAGTTTTTTTTATAATATTATATTTAGGTTCAGTACAAACATAAAAATAAAATCAGAAGAAATCAATTCTCACTACGACAAAAAGTATAGCATACATAATAATGTATGAAATTGAAAGTGCATTATGAGTTTTTAAATGACGATTAGGCGGACTCCACAGCTATCGTATCTTCATCACTCAGAGTCTGGTCGCCAGTGCCAGCTGCTGGGAAGTTTGATGGTGGAGAGGATGGACCCTGGGGGAAAGGACTTTGTGGGAAGCCAGGGATTTGAGGAATCTGCGGGATCTGCGGGAATTGCGGGAACTCGGGAACCTGGCCAGACTCTTGTGGTATTTGGGGAATGTTTGGTATGTTCGGGAAGTTGTTGGAAGGGGGAGCAGCTGGCTGAGTGGGTTCAGGTGCTGGTGGCTGGGCAGGCGAAGTTCCTGAATCTTGTCTTAGCTGCTCTTCATTAAAATTTGCTGAGTCTACCACGGCTGAGTCAGCGTCACCTGCCTGCTGACTTGGGGGGAAACTTGGTGAGCCTCCAGGGTAGGCTGGCGCAATAGCAGCAGGGCTACTAGGGTAAGCAGGAGCGGCCGGGAATCCAGATCCTATAACTGAACCAAAAGCGGGTGCTGGAGGGTAGAAGATGTTAGCTGCTGGGATGTATGAGTGTCCTGCTAAGGGGTAGTATGCTGGTGCTGGCTGGTAAGAGGTGAAGCTGTTGACTTGAGGCACTTGGTGGAATGCGTACTGTGGCTGAGCGGCGAATGCGTACGACGTTGGAACCTGTCGAACAAACAATAAAAGTATAAGTTTTAAACTGTCACTAACATTAACATTAGAAACGGGATATTTACCATGTTTACTGTTTGTTGCGAGTTTCCTATATTTCGGAGCTGTTGCAAGCACCATGATCACGGATAAACTGAAGTTCTTGCGGGTGGGTGTTTATGAGGAGACAAATCGGTCTACCCTCTTTCTTGTTCGTTTTAACATCGGCAACTCGCAACAAAGAGTAAAAATGGTAAATAGCCCGTTTCTAATGTTAAACAATACAAGTATTTTGTGATGCAAAATAGCAAGTTTAATAATTATGATCTTATGAACAGATTTATTTTCAGATTGAAATAGGCAGCTAAGAGATAACCACTTTAGTGTCATTCTAGAGTAGACTATTAGATTGTCCTCGTCTAATACCTTTTAACGAGCAATTCTTATATATATATGTATATAAATAATCTGAATCTCGGAAACGGCTCCAACGATATTCATGAAATTTAATATGCAGGGGATTTCGGGGGCGATACATCGATCTAACTAGGTTTAATTTTTAGAAAACGTCGTTTTCTCTATTTTCACCCGAGCAGAGCTCGGTCGCCTAGGTACTTATGTAATGAATGATACATACTTAAGCAATATAGTCTCCTTACTGGATAAATAAACTCCTATCAAGGTTGGAGACTCTACACTCGAAGTTGTGGGCGACTATGTCTACCTGGGACAAACGATCCAATTGGGTAGGGCCAACTTCGAGAAAGAGGTCAACCGTCGAATCCGACTCGACTGGGCAGCGTTCGGGAAGTTGCTCGGTATCTTCTCGTCCAACTTACCACAGTGTCTCAAGACGAAAGTCTATGACCAGTGTGTGTTGCCAGTGATGACATATGGCTCTGAGACGTGGTCGCTTACAATGGGCCTTATCAGAAAGCTTACAGTCACTCAAAGGGCAATGGAGAGGGCTATGCTCGGAGTTGATGAGTTGATATCCTTGCGTGATCGAATCTGAAATGTAGAGATCCGCAAGAGAACCAGGGTTACCGTAATAGCCCGAAGAATTGCTAAACTTAAGTGGCAGTGGGCAGGGCACATTCCTCGCAGAACGGATGGCAGATGGGACAGAAAAGTTCTGAAATGGCGACCGCGAACCGGAAGACGTTGCGTTGGAAGGCCTCCCGAAATGGTATAAACAATAAACAAACATGCGATTGCAGCAATCCCGTATTATTTGCCGTTATTTATTGAAGAGTTCTGTTGACACACACACACAACAAAAATCGAACCTATGACCTAATGCTGCCTCCCCGGGGGGTTAACGCTTTTTCGAGGCGGGGGGCTCAGTAACCGTGGCCTGGTCACCCACAGGCCACGGTGAAGCGAAGAGGAACCCAAGGAGGGGCCGACGACGTAGCGGCCAACAAGTAGGTTGCGGTGCCGCTTGGTAACAGAGGTGACATCGCAACTGAGGTGATCCGCGATGACGTATGTAGCATCCCAGGTCTCATACAATATCGCGGATGAGGGTGGAGGCCGCGGCGGGAGAGAAGTGCCGGTATTACGGTGCACCGCTCTCCCTACCTTCCGCGGCCTGGACGGGGTCGCCACCGTCTGATGGCGGACGCGGTGGGGCCGCAGTCGAGATCCCTATCCCCTGAGTTCGATAAGTGGTAGGTGGTGGGGCCACTGCCCTGACCCGTCACTGGGGGACCAAGGGTGCCATACACGGGGTCGTCTGGGACCCATGTGCTGGTTTTTGGTCCCTGGGGTGGTCACGGCGCACAGTGTATTCTGGTGCACCGGTGATGGGGGTTACTCCTCCAAGGAGGGTCCGGTGACGGACAGCCGCGGCGGACTCGCGGTGACTGCTAACGCGTGCCCGTCTTCCTCGCCATAAGTGGTACTGGAGGACACCGTGGAGTTTTAGTGGGTTCGAGTCCCACATAACTGCGCTATCTCCCCGTTGTAGCGCAGTATGCATGAGCATTTCGCCAAGTAAAAAAAAAAAAATTTTTGGATCAAATGCTGAGTACGAGTAGTAGCGCTTACGAACTCTAGATCAACTTTATCATTAGCCTATTAATGTTCCCACTGCTGGGACACAGGCCTCCTCTCTGTGAGAGGGAATGGGCCGTAATCCACCACGTGGGTTGCCGGCTGCACCTAGTGCGGGTTGGTGGATGTCAAATGTCTTCGAATTGTTGGTTCTAGGACATGCCGGTTTCCTCACGATGTTTTCCTTCACCGTTTTGAGAGCAGTGGTGAAGAAATAATTTACACAAAGTAAAGCGCCTGCCTGGGCTCGAACCCATGACCTCGATACCACTGGGCCACCACTGCTCTATAAACTAGGTCATCAACTAACTCTATCTAGATCAACTAGGTAGTCCAAAAAAGTTTGTGCACAATTTTCCGACCAATGGCCTGATAACGAGTTGGTAACAGAGCTTACCGCATTAATGTACTGTGTGGTGGAATAAGCTGTGGTCTTGGTCTCCCCAGGAATGATGGTCTTCAGGAGTGGTGAGGAAACGGCGTATGCACCAGGCCAGGCCACCGCCCCACTCGCCGCGCAGCTCGCGACCGCGCACAATAGTGTAATAGCTAGCACCTGCAATGTTTTGTTTAAAATACATTTTACATGTTGTTTTTTTTTAACACGATGACAGTCGGCAACGACCTTGAGGAAACAAAACGCGCACTCGTTTCATACCCGTAGTACCAAAATTCAGTAGTTTTTTGTGCTTTCCTTATTAATCTATGACTTTATAAAAAAACCTTAGGTCAAAATGTAGATAGTTAAATTGTCATTGATGGTGAAAACTTCAATAAAATACGCCCGGCGGTTTTGGTGCGATTGCCGTTTTTTTGTCCGTGTTAGACATAACTTTACAAATTAATTACACTATGTTATACCAGTGGTGTCTCATCCCATACAAATAAACCGTGCCGACGTTCTATACTGATTATTTTTTGTACATCGATCGCGTTCGGTTACGTTCCGTTCCGTTCCACGGATATAGATGGTGATCTATCTATCGCCGTGGAACGGCACCGAACGCGATCGATTTACAAAAAATAATCGGTATAATCAGATGAAAAACGCTAGTTACGTCGGCACGGTTTCTTTGTATGGGATGAGGCATCTATAAGCTAGTATTATATTATCTGTGGTTATACGAATAAAATTAAAAATATTTATAAAATTAAAAATATTAGTGCGCGAGTCCGACTCGCACTTGACCGGTTTTACGAGTCGGACTCGTGCACAAAGGGTTCCGTACCATTATAGCAAAAACGCCAAAAAATCACGTTTGCTGTATGGGAGCCACACTTAAATATGCATTCTGTTTTTAGTATTTGTTGTTATAGCGGCAACAGAAATACATCATCTGTGAAAATTTCAACTGTCTAGCTATCACGGTTCATGAGATACAGCCTGGTGACAGACAGACAGACAGACAGACGGACCGCGGAGTCTTAGTAATAGGGTCTCGTTTTGACCCTTTAGGTACGGAACCCTAAAAACAGAGAGTCCTTTTGTTCAATTGGTATGTATGGCTGCTTAGTTAATCCTACCAAACTACACAATTGATATTGTTGCGATTGCCACCATCATTTTATTTATACTTCCTCCATAGATATTTAAACTAAATATAGCAAAGAAATCTTGATGTTCTGACATGGCACAATAAAAGGTTGCACCCGTGCGAAAGGGAGGCAGTACAACCCGCCTTTTACCCCCCTTTCTTTTAGCTTTTTAACTTTAAAATATGTAGAGTCTGGCAAACGAAAGTAGACACTCGAATCACTTGCTAACTTTTTATATGGCAATGCTATACTAATGACAAATTGATAAGTTATGGTCTTTATAATAGCATTTATTAAGAGGAAATATGGGCAAAGAGCGCCGACTGAATTTCCTAAGTAAAAAGTCACAATTCGAGGTTTGGCTCTTGTCTATCTCCTCCTCCAATATTGGACCAATTTAAAAGATATTCCATAAACTGGTAAAGTAAGATATATACTATGTCCCTATGTTTTCCTTTTTTCATTTATATTTGTTAAATTTGTACACTAAGCCTCTGTTGACAGCGCAATTTTAAGCATTTTGTGAGGGTTCTAGTGCTTCTAAAGATAATGTATCATCAAAAAAGAAAAAATAGGGACATAGAATATATCTTTCATTTTCAGTATAAGGAATATCTTTTAAATTGGTTCAATATTGGAGGAGAAAATAGGCCAGAGCCAAAACTCGAATTATGACTTTTTACTAAGGTAATTCAGTCAGCGCTCTCTGCCCCCGTTTCCTCTTAAGTGAAAAATTAATAAAACAATTAAAAGTGGATTACCGAATATGTTGTTTCGCATGATGTCTAAATATCAAGAAAAACAACAGGTTAAAGACGCCGAATTCAAACAAAAACAAGATTGTTTACGTGTGGTGTGAATAAACCAAAAATATTATAAAATTCTGTTATTTTTATTTATTCCGATTAATAGATAATATCTAAAGTATCAAATTAGGTTATTCCAGGTATTTCGTACTAGTGTTAGGGTTGCTATGCTGATATTTTTTTTAAATTTGCCGCGCTTTTTCAGTCTCTACTTTCGTTTGCCAGACCCTAAAGACATTTAATTCACACCCCATACAAGTTACACAGGTAACACTTGTTTTTGACCAGGCTTGAAAAATACTCGTCGCAAATAGACATATGTATATCATATCCAAATATGCATTGTTTTACTTATTCACTTTTTGACAAGTTATGTGCAAAAAATATTGTAATTAATTGTAAACGATAAATCAAAAATAATGGACACAAAACGACGAAAAATACACCCAAAACATATTACACATTTAGTTAGTACGTAAATTCTTTAAAAAAATAAAAAGTTCACTCAGATTCACTCCAAATTCACAAGTCGAATTTATCACAAGATCACTTCTCGCCACTTGATATTTATTCATAGTATTATTTCAAGGTGAAACACGTACCTTCATATCGGAGGCACAAAAGTGTTGTCTGTAATAAGCGAGTTTATCTCCAGGCAAGCCTTTTATACAATAAGTAGAGCCCCGCCCACGCCAAAGAAAGAAAGTCACATACTAGATACGTCTCGCATAATATTATTGCACTACAAATCAGTCGAAACTGTCCTCCGAATCGGATCGTCAAGAAAACTCATTTGAATTTCGATGCAAGCATGCTGTATACCTTACCTAGTACCTAAATTATATGTACCAAAAATATTCGTCTCTTTACCTGGGAACTATAGATACTAGGGATGTGGACTAAAGTATATTTTGTTAGTCCGTCAGGTAGATTAAGGTTACACTAGTCGAAAATTCTTCCATACAAACGTAGTCTGGCGATTACTCCACTGTTTGACGATTTACGTTCAAAATAAAAAAAATATATCAATTTGTCTCATCATTATCTAGCCCTGAATGGAAACAGAAAAGTAAAAAAATACAATATTTGAAAGTTATGAGTCTCGAAAGATCCATATTTCAACAATAATTTTTAACGTATCTTTGGGCGGAAATAAAAACCATAAGAAGAAGGAAAATTGCAAAACGGCCTCCATACAGGCATAGATTAGTAATTCAAGAATGCAAATAATTTTATTTTGAAAATATACATTTAGTTGTTTTTTCATGATATCTAGACTCCCAAAGGTCTGTTCTTAAAATTTCGCTCGTTTTCGTCCTAAATCATCTTCCATTTCGCTACAAATTTGCAAAAGGTCTAATTCGTACGTGAACTAGCTTCTTACTGCTCATCACAGCATCAATCTCTTTCGCAGATCTCTTTCGCTTGTTGTCAGATGAGACTGCATGCATTTTAACCCCGCGCACAAAATAGTTCGTGCCGTTGACTAGGGGAACCTTAATATAAAATATTGCACAGGTATGTTTATTTTGCCATGTAAACAAAAAATTACGAAGATACCGTGCGTTGAAATATCGTGTGACGTCACGGTGTGCTACACTTTATACTGACCAAGTGACGTCACAAGCCCCTACTCCTGAACTTTAATGCGATTTATCTTTGTCAGTTTTTATTTATTTGATAAAGCAAAAAATACGGGTCCAATATTATTTGACAATCCCACTGACAGATCTACCCCCAGTTTCCCAGGTTGTGAAGCACGCGTTATCTGCTGTGATAGGTTGAATGAATTTTCAACAGCCAATCACAGCAGATAACGCGTGCTTCACAATTTGTCACATTAATTCTCCGATAATTTTGACCTGGGAAACTGGGGGTGAATAGAATAATCATTTTATATCAACCCACCTATGATATTCAAATAAACAGATACGTTATACACTCACAAAACAATTGAAAAAAGTGTTCCGCGCAGCAGCGGCAGCACACATACACACTTTTCATTCATCTGACATTTCACTACAATGTCGAAAGGGATGGCTTGATAAAACAAACAAGAAAAAAAGAGACAGCTAGTGTTTGTCACTTGCGTGTGAATGTAAACAAACATTATTCTGACAACCAATGTTTTTTTCTTTTTGTAACCTCCAAATATCAGAAAATTAGGAAAAAAATTTGAAATAAATTAGTAAATTGAGGTGTATTGCGTATTTACATATGGTATGAGATCCCTTCTGTTTTATGTAATTTGGTATTATAATTGGTACACTTTCTAAATACACACGATGGCAATTTTTTAATTTTGTTTTTTTTTCAACAAAGCGTATCGCTCTTCGCCATGCGTGACATAAACTAAAGACTAAATCATACAATTGTCTACTATTCGAGTCTTCACAATGCGCGCGCTTATAACATATCTGTTTATTTGAATATCATTGCAACCCACCGATATTTTTAACTAAAAAAATATTTTTTATTAAGTAATTATATACATTTTGAGCGATTTTGACCCTTTGTAGAAAGTAAATAAAACAAGATTCAGGATGCATGCCATGTATAATAATAAAATAAAATTAGGATTATAAAAAAAATGTTTGATATTGAATAAAAAAAATTAAGTAGGTACTTACATAGAACAAGAAAATAGTACAATAAGGCTGCGTTTCCACTGACGCGGAGCTGGGCGGAGACGTGCGGAAGCGACCAATCACAGACGAGACGAGTGGCGCGATGAGGATTTCAACCATTGTAATTGGTCGCTTCCGCACGTCTCCGCCCAGCTCCGCGTCAGTGGAAACGCAGCCTAAGCTAGGTATCACATTTTTAAATATAAAAATACAATTAATCAATCCTTTGAAAGAAAACAAAAGAACTTTTATTTTAAAACAAACTTTTATATATTTTTCGTCCTTAGATTATTATGTCCATGTCGTACATTATCTCAAAAGAGTATTAGAGTAAGAAATCTCTTTAAAAACTTGTTTTTCGTAGTTTGTTTTATGTTAGCCGTGACTGTCCCACTGCTGGGCATAGGCCTCCCACAAATTCATCGAGGTATTTTTTTCCTGATCCACCTCGAACCAGCCCTTGCAGTAGGCGTATAGGTCAGCTCATCACCTCTTTCTGGGCCGGCCTCAATTTATAGATACAAAACCTAACTGAAATTTTACAACCATGTACTACTTGTATGTATTCGAACCATAGGCCAAATTACATATGAAATAAACATTCTTTTAAATATTTTTTTCTAAGAAAACTTATCCATTAAAATTAAATCAATCGCCGAAATTACCTTTCAATATTTAACCTGCATGATAGTATATAAATGAAATTTCATCTCGGTATCCAAATAATCGCTTATTCCCAGGCGCTCCATAATTTTATTCCCGGAGGTTCCAAATTAAAAAGCAATATAATAATAATAAATACAATCTTTCCCATGACCTACAAAAATGTTAAAGTACAAAAGAAGAAGTATGGTACTTCTGCGTTCATCCTACAGTGGTGTTATTTTATAGAATGAGAGCTATTGCTGTCTCGAGCACGAAAAAACTACAAAGTGAACAAAAACTTTATTTTTGGAAGTCGGTGTCCAAATCGCAAAAATAAAGACACCGACTTCCAAAAATAAAGTTATTTTTCACTTTGTAGTTTTTTATTTGGAAGTCGGTAGTATTTTTTTGCAAAAAAGTTTTTTTTTTATATTCACTGTCCTCCTGGTACTTCTGCGTTCATCGCCTACTTATTGTAGTGTTATGTTATATATAGCATGATAGCTAGTCGTAAGCTATGTCTCGAGCACGATCAGTTAATATAAACGTATGCTCACTATGAACCTTCTTTTATTTACTGTCTTCCTGGTACTTCTGCATTCATCGCCTACCTATTGCAGTGTTATGTTCTAGCATGATAGCTAGTCGTAAGCTATTGCTGTCTCGAGCACGATCAGTTAATATAAACGTATGCTCACTATGAACCTCCTTTTATTTACTGTCTTCCTGGTACTTTTGCGTTCATCGCCTACCTGTTATGTTATGTTATAGCATAATAGCTAGTTGTAAGCTATTGCTGTCTCGAGCACTATGAGTTAATATAAACGTATGCCCACTATGAACCTCCTTTTATTAACTGTCCTCTTGGTACTTCTGCGTTCATCGCCTACCTATTGTGGTGTTATGTTCTAGCATGATAGCTAGTCGTAAGCTATTGCTGTCTCGAGCACGATCAGTAAATATAAACGTATGCTCACTATAAACCATTTTTTATTTATTGTCCTTCTGGTACTTCTGCGTTCACCGCTTACCTAATAATACCCGGTAATACTGCGTTCATATGAAGCCTTTAAACTTAAAAATAATAATATGGCACAGGATTAATTTATGCGATATCAGAAACTGTGATTTATAATTGTATTTTGTTTTATTTATTTATTTATTTAACCATTTATTGTGTGCATAAATGGTTAAATAAATAAATATACAAACAAGAAGAAGAAACAGAAAAATAGGTACATAGGTGATGCTTATTTCTATAGAAATCTCTTCCAGCATACCTGCGAAAGGAAAGATGAAGAAAAAAGAGATGTAGACATATTGTGTAGGGTTGAAAAATAATAAACACAAAACGATTTAAAACTAAGTAATAACTGATAAAGATATTAATAACACATAACATAAGTATATTTAATTTGGTATCGGTATTAACAAATTAAATATACTTATGTTATAATAATATAAACAAACATATTTATAAAATAAATATTAAAACAATAAATACTAATACCTATCTATATATATATATAAAAATACATATTTAAGCAACTATGACGGAATGGAAAGGTAGTGGTCTTTCACTCTTTTCTTAAAAACTGTAAGAGTTTGGCAGTCCCTGATGTCAGGCGGCAGAGCGTTCCACAATCGCACGGCGTACACAGTAAAAGAGTAGGAGTAGAAGTCGGTAGTGTGGGAAGGGATATTAAGATGATTTTTAAGGTGCGACCTGCAAAGTGCACCGGAAGGACGGGAGTAGGAAAAGCGTTCACGGAGGTAGGAAGGTGTTTTAGGATTATGAAGGATGTTAAATAATAGACACAATATGCGAGAGTTCCTGCGAAGTCGAATAGGGAGCCACTTGAGTAACTTGCGAAAATCTGAAACGTGATCATACTTTTTAAGGTTGAAAACAAAACGAATACATACATTTTGCAAACGCTCAAGTTTATTTAAAAGCTCCTCGGTAGCATCCAAATAACAGGCGTCGGCGTAGTCAATGATGGGTTGAATGAGTGTTTGGGCAAGGGAAATTTTGGTTTTCAAGGGCAAAAAGCTCTGGAGGCATTTCAGCGAGTGGAACGAGTAGTGCACTTTGCGACTAACCTCAGCGACATGGGCAGTCCACGACAAATAGGAGTCCATGATTACCCCCAGGTTTTTAGCCGTATTAGTGTACCCAATCTGTACTCCATTCAACCAGAGTGGAGACAGCGACGCAACATCAAGCCTGTTCCGCAAATGCCTACCGCCAATAACCATGGCCTGAGACTTCCTAGGGTTGATTTGCAGCCCAAAGGACTGCGACCACTCCCCAATCAACTCCAGGTCACTGTTTACGGCAGCCACGGCAGCTTCCGCATCAGTACTAAGAAAATGATGGTAAAGCTTTGTTTCTATTTTCAAATAGATTAATGTTAATTTAAATGAGAAGACTGTAAATTTTATATCTTTAACTTCATATTTTGTGACCTAAAGTCAGTCAATTTGTGATGACAGAAAGTGCACTGTGAGTTTTTTTTTTCAGTTTTACAATAGGAGTACATACTTAGCATACGATTGATTTGTCACTAAAAAAATTTGATGATTTACTTAGGAAATTCAGTCTGCGCTCTCTGCCCATATTTCCTCAAAACTCTTTGAAGAACTCTATGAAGTTTCAACACGGCAATCAAATTTTAATCTTAATAAAAAAGATAATTCTTTTTGTAGTTTTCGAAAATCAGCACATAAATAGGTGAAAATGGGTGATCAAATTTTAAGAGGAAATTTTACTGCTTGCTTCAACTGGCTCTAAAAATTGTACAAAAAATTTAAAAAATTAACAATGCACTTTATTTAAAAAAAAAACCGTATCGGGGCACGAGGAATCGGAGTAAATAAAAACCCGGTTTGTATGAAAAATCTCATTCTTTCGATTTAGAAACATAATTCAAATACTAATCTAGATATACAAAAATGTGTAATGTAATAAATATTGTAATAATAAATTTTCCAATACTGCTCTTAAAAGTGTTCCGCGCGGACGAAGTCATCGGCGAAGAGATGTTTGCTTGGTTATAAATATTTTCGGAAACTTTTGAATTTTATTAAACTTCTTTTTCTGTAACAGGATGACGCCTAGTGAAGCTTACCATCAATTTCTCATTACCTTTACGGATCAACTTCGAAAAGGGTTCCATAGCGACATCCATGCTTATTGGTGGTTCCCCGTAAATCTTTCCCTTACCAAACATATTTCTAAACATCAATATTGTAAGAGCTAACAGTTTCATTGGGGACATTTCTGCTGCCTCCGCCGCTGCTTTTTCTAAAACAAACATATCATTTAATTGTATCAATCTATAAAAACAAATCTGTTCATTAAAAAATATATGTCGGGTTTAGTCAATAGTACGGACGTTAAAACAAATCGCAAGCACGCCATCTGGTGGCAAAGCAAGAACAACTACGCATTGGCGCGCTATTTCTAACCACTTGCGTGGTGGGGAACACAGAATATGGCAGTTGAGTACTGACTGCCTTGGAGCTAACACGTCGTAGAATCAGTGTCGATCCGTAATATTAGTAAGCAAGATTGTAACTGTGAATATTTGAATAAACCCTGTGTATTGAATAATTTCATTTGCACGATTGTACCCACCGACCTGCCCATCCCTGTTTACATCTATCGGCCAGCCTTGATGCGACATATATATATATGTCATGGACCAAATGATTAATCAGGGCACTATGTATAATGCCCGAGCATTATGAATCTAATCAAGTCATTAGAGAGTATTTATCACACTGTCTGGTCATTATGGATATTGCTACTTAACGGTTTGGCAATTCGATAATTATGGTTAATGAATTAGTCCACGAACGAGCGAAACGAGCGAAGCGAGCTCGGGAGCTTTGGGCACTCGGACACAGTTAGGTTAGGTTCGCTCGCTTTGCTCGCTCACTTCAGCTCCCGTCATCTCCTATATGTTAGGTTACTTTAGATCCTGCATACAGAAATAGGAGACCTGCTTAGCGGGGCTCCATCCGTTTGTTGCTTAAATAGTAATCGTACTTACCTAATAATAATAAATACTACAATACAATAAATACTTATATAAAATACACGTATTATTTAAGTGCTTTTACATTATAACTTTACCTAATGTATAAATACATGATATTATCTTATAATACCTACTAAAAATATCCGAAAATTTGGATGGATGGATGTTTGTTACTCAATCACGGCAGAACGGCTTAACGGATCTGGATGAAATTTGGCTCAGAGATAGATTATAGTCTGGAATAGCATAATAGGCTACTTTTTATCCAAATAACTCAGTATAATGATTTCTTGGGATATTAAAACACCTTTCACGTGGGCGATGCCACGGGCCGAAGTTATCTTTCTACTATTAAAAACCGGCCAAGTGCGAGTCGGACTCGCACACGAAGGGTTCCGTACCATTATCGCAAAAAACGGCAAAAATAACACGTTTGTTGTATGGAAGCCCACCTTAAATATTTATTTTATTCTGTTTTTAGTATTTGTTGTTATAGCGGCAACAGAAATACATCGTCTGTGAAAATTTCAACTGTCTAGCTATCACGGTTCATGAGATACAGCCTGGTGACAGACAGACAGACAGACAGACGGAACGCGGAGTCTTAGTAATGGGTTCCCGTTTTTACCCTTTGGGTACGGAACCCTAAAAACATGTGAGGATGGATGGATGTTTGTTACTCCTTCTCGCAAAAACTACTGAATGGATTTTGATGAAACTTTAAACTAATAGACGATAACTACCCAGTTAATAGGATATATAGGATGGATGTAACCTTACCAACATTGTCGTCTTTCTTCAGTCTGGCTTTTTCCTGCCCTCCATCTAAATTGTCCATATAACTTCGATGAAGGAACGCTGATATATTCATGTGATATAAATTACTATCCTGAAGACAGAAAAATAATAAAAACACTTTTTTGCAAAAAAAATACAACCGACTTTCAAATAAAAAACTACAAAGTGAAAAATAACTTTATTGTTGGAAGAAAAAGTTTTTTTATTTTTCACTTTTTAGTTTTACCTACCTAATAGGCTAGTGGTACTCCAGAATAGATTTCCCGAATATCATAAAACTTGAACATAACTAGTGCAATGAGAGATCTGCGTACCCCTTAAGAGCGTACTGGCGTGATGTTATGTTATGAAATGGTATAAAATAAACAAACATGCGATTGCAGTAATCCCGATCCCGATTTGACGTTATTAATTGAAGAGTTCAGTTGTATATCTTCGAAGTTCTTCATCAGATCTTCACCAAATTAAAATGGAACCGATTTCGAAACATATTTTTTCAAACAAAAAAGGAATTTTCAAAATCGGTCTACAATTGACGGAGATATCGGTGAAAAAACACAAAAACAACAAAAACTCTTCTTTTTGGGAAGTCGGTTAACAATGTAGGTGAAACATCATACAGATCTTGGAAATGACTGAACTATGCTAGTATTATATCATCTGTGATTGAACAAAACCCCTGCCTGTTCTCACTATAATTATCATTATTAATTTAACACTGGACCCACTGCCATACTTTGGTCTCAGCAGACCAAAGTACAGAACAGCTTCTGCCCGGTTTGTTGCGTCCCTCATCTGGGAGATTCCCGTAACTATGACGATATCATCAAATACAGATATTTTCTTTAACTACGACAATATATGAATCATCATCTGCCTAGCCTTTTCCCAATTGTTGTTGGGGTCGGCTTCCAGTCTTACCGGATTCAGCTGAGTACCAGTGTTTTACATGAAGCGACTGCCTATCTGACCTCCACAACCCAGTAACTGGGTAACACTATACCCCTTGGCAAGACTGGTGTCAGATCTCAAGCTTCTGACTACCCATAACGACTGTCAAAGATCTTCAAATGACAGCCGGGACCAACGGCTTAACGTGCTTGCCGAGGCACGGAGGAGACTCGGTATGTTGAAATGGTCACCCATCCACGGACCGACCTCGTCAAGCGTTGCTTAACCTTGAAGATCCACCCGTGCGGCTTTTATTATTTAGCCACGAGCTCCTTGACAGTATATGAATAGCTTACTTAAAACACAAAGCTACAAAGAAAATTCGGCAATTGGTCTGCAAAATTGGAATTGATCAATTTTTTTGTATCTATTACGTCAAAATTATTCATATGAATCCATCTTTCTGTTTCACCCTTTTTTTTTTTTGGTTGGGGCATCATCCAATGACTTCGCCCGCTCTGGGTGAAGCGGGAGGGCGTGCCAGACTTTTACTGACTAAAACCCACCTGTTCCTTCACTTGCTTGAGCCAGAGCCGCGGTAACTCTCTTTCAAATTTATCCGCGACCCAGTCAGATTTCAGCAAAAGTGACGGGGCCTGCTAGGGCCGATGGCCCCGTCACTTTTGCTGAAATCTCTTTGACGCGCGCGTGGAACACTACGCGCCGTAAACTCGGGCTTGGTCCTTATCGGACGGTAAGCTACCCATAACTTACCGTCCGCAAGCCCGCGCCTTCGGTGGCCGGGATCGGCTTGCGACACCCGACGCCCGGGGCGTCTTCTGCGGTGGCTACGGGCGTGAGGGCGTCTCCTTTGCGTCTCCCTTACGCGTTCCGCCTCCTCCTTTACGAGCATGACTGCTTCGCAGAAGGAGAAGACAGCTTCGCATGCTCCCTCGCTTCGTACCATGGCCTGGAACAGGGCCGGACGTGAAAGGTCGCCACCGCCGATCGCCTCCATGAGGACACGGCGGTGCTCCGCCCAAGCGGGGCAGATCTCCACTGTACCACAAAATGGTGATAGGTGACCCCTAGGAAATAATTAAGCAAGTTAAAATATAAACAACAATGTACAACCTCTGTGCCTGCTGCAACTTCAGTAGGTGTTATTGATGTTTTCGAAGACACACATGAAAAAATTGAAATCATATAAAATACTGCATCACTACTCTGAATTAACGACATTGTAAATCGCAGACTTGTCTAAATATTTTAATAAATATAAGTCTCTTTAACTCTTCGTAATCTAGTGAATAATAACACAACTTAAACAGAGCTACATATAGTTATATAGTGATATGTTTTATACTCCTTATGTCATAATATCTATTGATAAAGTGAAGAACAAAGCTCAATAAAACAATAGAAAAAACCGAATAATGAAAATGTAGAAATGCTATTATGGATTATTTTAAAATAACATCACCGTCGAGCACGTCATCGCTTACTATCAGGTGAGATAGTGGTCAAGAGTGAGCCTGTATACAATAAATAAGTAAAAAGTTAATAATAGAAACAAAAAAACACCGATTGCTTAAAAAGCGAATTAAAAGACGTAAACAAGAAGATAATCATGCTGTGCAGTCGGACTGTGACATGTTCGCGAGCCGGCTGATCAAAACCAGATGTATCCTCCGACTGCACAGCATGATTTTCTTCTTGTTTACGTCTTCTTAGTTCGCTTTTCAAGCAGTTGGGTTTTATTTTTTTAAATAACTTTTTTTATTTTTAACTTTTAGTTATTTTTTTAGAATCAGGTACATTTAAACATTTAGGTATTATATATTTTTTAAAACACCTCTTAAAACCCTTTATTTTGATACCCCACACGATGGGTTTGGAACAAAAAATTTGAAGCCCAACAATATGGCGCCCAAAAGCCGCATTCATTTTTATTTTTCAGTTTTAATGTAGTCAGTGACACTCGCGTTAAGAAGAATCGATTGACGTAAGAATCATCAAAATCGGCCAACGCGTTGGGTCTCTAGAACGCCACATAGGATCAAACATACATACATACATAGACTGATAAACACATTACCTTCCTTCAGCAGCCAGGTAAAAAATATGTTTGCATAGTTTATGCGAAGGCTACGGGCATCCGCTGGATACAAAACGCACAGGTCCGGTCGATGTAGCGACACTTGAGGGAGGCCTAAGTCCTATCGAACATCAGTTCTGCGAATAATGTGCCCTGCCCACTGCAATCAAAGAAAAAGGAAGAAAGAATATCCCAGATATCAGGGACCTTACTAACAGTTCAACCTCACACACGGACACTTTGAAGAAAGCGATGTCCCGAGGATAATGAGGTCAATCCAGCACTGCCCAAATGCTGCCGAGGAGAACACTAACTTGAATATCAACACCCGGTCCCTGACATAAAATGGTAGGGTCAGACAAAAGCTCCCGGAAACTTGAATGTTCTTCCGTGTGCTGGAGGCCATGATAAACAATTAAAAACCAGAAGAGGCGCGTATACTACCTCATGGGGTGCATCTACATACGCTTCCTGGAGAAGTGTGCTATCAATGAGGATGTCATGATACCAACCTCAATCTTCACCGTTGTGCCTGGACCATGATTCCCCGCGACGTATGAAATATTTTTGTTTGATATATACTCAAGCAACTCAAACAAGACCAACTTTAATCCCGCGCTTAGCTCCTTCCTTTGCTCGACTTCGTTATGTACATTAAAAATAAAAAAATCTGGTGTATCCTCCGCCTGCACATCATGTTTTTTTCCTTGTTTACGACTTTTTAGTTCGCTTTTGAAGCAGTCGGGTTTCTTGATTTTTTAATTTAACTTTTTTTATTTATAACTTTTTAGTTAAGTTTATTTCGAATTATTATAAGTGTAATATATTTTTGAAATCACCTCTTAAAACCCTTTATTTTCATACCCCACACGACGGGTTTGGAAGAAAAAAAATTTGGGCCTCTATAATATGGCGCCCAAAAGCCGCCATTTTTCTATTGTCCAATTTTAATGTAGCCTATGACACTCGCAGGGTTAAGACGAATCGATTGACGTATGAATCATCAAAATCGGCCAACGCGTTTGGTCTCTGGAACGCCATATAGGAACAAACATACATACATAGACTGATAAACGCATTACCCTCCTTCGGCAGTCGGGTAAAAACTGCTAGGGCAGTGGCGCATATAGCCAGTATTCGGGAACCCAAGGCTGCTGAACAATAGCAACCCCGGGTAATATAACGCAGAAAACATAAACAAAAATATCAGTTATTTTCGACTTGTCCAAAAAAGTTAGAGAATGAATAGATGTAGGAGGCAAGAGCGAGCTTGAATATTGACGTTGCCTCAGAATTATTTGGTTTTCTACAGAAATACGAACTACTTTGTCGACTTGCATATTCAAAAGTTTAAAAAATACGAGAACATTTAGAGCAAGTATGCGTGAAGCGAACTCGAAAATCTTGGATTCGAACTTAAGACTTGGCTTGATTTGGCCACACAGACCAGAAGACAGATTGCTTCAACACTCTGACCCACACTTAGTTCACAACTACTCCTTTGCAATTTCAAGTTTCCAGACCCAGTAGTTAGGATGTGAGGATTGTTTTTTAACCCATGACGGAAAAAGAGGGATGTTATACGCAAAGACCTTAAACGTATTTCTTACTACGAAGTATAAGGTCTTTGGTTATACGTTTGACGTGTGTATCTGTGTATCTGTCAGTGGCATCAAACGGTTAAACCGATTTTGATTTAGTTTTTTTTATTGTTTCAAAGGTTGCTTTATCGATAGTGTTCTTAGCTATGTTTGATGAATCGGTTAAATTGTTCAAAAGTTATGCTCGTTTTATTCTTTGTATTGGAGTATTTTTGCTAGAAATCGTGTTATAATTCTTTCTTCTTCTTTTTTACTAATTTAGATGGATTAAGATCGAATCTTGCTTACTTCTAGATAAATTATTTAGTTTGAAGAGGTATCTGTGCCGTTGGTTTTTTAAGTATTACTTGTTAATAGTAGTTGACTGAGCTTCTTGGCGTTACGTTGACATCGACTCTCAATATTAGCCCATACATTGAGGCAAAGGCTCAGCTGGCAGCCAAAAAGCTGGGGATCCTTGCAAAGGTGAGAAGGTACTTCACGCCGGAACATCTCCTCAATTTGTATCAAGCGCAAGTTCGATCATGCATGGAGTACTGTTCTCATCTCTGGGACGGATCTGGCAAATACCAGCTTGATGCACTAAAGTCGAACGAAAAGCGGGCCACGAAGCTCATCGGCGATGAGGCACTGGTCAATGATACTTTGATACATAGTATAGATGCGCCATCGATACATTGCAGACATCCACCCATACGCACAAAACGTTTTGGGAACACTTTTATTATGCGTACAGCTAAGGAGTGGAATTCCCTGCCGGAGTCTGTGTTTCCCGATAGCTACAATCTTAGGGTCTTTAAGTCAAGAGTGAATAGGTTACTTCTAGGCAAGCGTGCTTCACCGTCGACCACATCATCGCTTACCATCAGGTGAGATAGTAGTCAAGCGCGAGCCTACAGGAAATTAAAAAAAAATATAGGTTTTTTACTATAATAATTTTATGTTAAAGACAGAGATAATTTTTTTTTCAGTAGTCAGATATTTCTGTGTGCCTTTTTACATTTGGATCGATGGAACTAATCCCGACGGACTTATTTCATTAATGGATCCAAATGTCAATAAATCTTACGACCGTGGCCGCAGTAGCCAGCGGCAACGGTGAGGCTTTCGCTCCAGATTTCAATCAAAGATGACATTTACCTTACTGGCCTTAACATAATCTCTCACTGACATTTCTAACTTACCAAACATGTACTATTACATATTACATACATGAAAGTAATGTATCGCAATAGCAGTGCGATAAAAATACAAATCATTGTAGGTATGCTTTGAATTAAAAAAAAAACAAAACCCGACTGCTTAAAAAGCGAACTAAAAAGACGAACTAAAACAAGAAGAAAATCATACTGTGCAGTCGGAGGATACATGTTCGCGAGCTGGCTCACCAAAACCAGATGTTAGTTTTTTTAATTAACTTTTTTTATTTATAACTTTTTTTTTTTTTTTTTTTATTATTTACATTTAAACATATAAGTGTAATATATTTTTGAAATCACCTCTTTAAACCCTTTTGATACCCCACACGATGGGTTTGGAAGAAAACAAATTTGGTGCCCCACAATATGAAGCCCAAAATCCGGCATTTTTTTTATTTTCCGATTTTAATGTAGCCCGTGACACTCGCAGGGTTAAGACGAATTGATTGACGTAAGAATCATCAAAATCGGTCAGCGCGTTTGGTCTCTAGAACACCACATAGGAACAAACATACATATATACACACATAGACTGATAAATAAACACATTACCCTCCTTCGATAGTCGGGTAAAAACTAGTGCAATTGATTTTAGTATCTACTTTTCAACAAGTGCCTATTTATTAAAATACAAGTTGTTTAATTAATAAAGTTGTACAAGAGTAAATTGATATAATAGATAAAATAAAAGTAATTATCTGACCTTCTTGGTTTTAAAACGTTTGAAACTTTTTCGCAAACACTGGCTGGTAGAGAAAAATGACAGTCAGTGAAAAGCAACAAGGCTCCTACATTTTTAAGGTTATAAACTGACAAAAATCCCGATTTTCCCCAAAAACTTTTAAAGATAATTTAAATCAGAAATGAAATGGAATGTTTGTACAAAAAAGATAACAGTGATATATAATCTCCACCAAAGTTTAATGTAATGAATGAGAAATGTCAGGTAAGAACAATATGATTGCACATAACTAAATAATGTCGTGTAAAAAGTAAATATAAAAACTTTAAATCATTATCAATGACATACGATCATGATTTAAAGTTTTTATCTTTACTTTTTATTTATTATATTTATTTTCATTTACTCACGTTTTTTGTGTTTAGCAACTGATACTTCTGCTCGAAGCCCGGAAACTCCCAAACCCAAAAGAAAATGTAAGTATCTTATTATATGTCAGAAATATTACGTGCAGTTTTATTATCGGCGAAATTTTGCGAATAAAAACCTTAGCAATATTTTTCAAATTAAGTAGTTTTCATAACGGTAAAATCTATGAAAAATACTTGTTAAGTGCTTAATCTACATTCGATAATAGGTCTTATGTCTTATTAAGTATAGTCTCGAACTATGAGAAGACAACTTAACATGAGCAAGGGATGTATGGGATAATAGAAAAATCTCACAAAATTCAAAATTTAATTGGTTCAAATTTCCATTATGGGCCGTTGATTTTTGGCGTGGGGTGGGTGGGGAGAGAGGGAGGGAGGTTTGGTTCCCCGGGATTGGAGATGGTACAGTGAGGTGGTCACCCTACCCCCTTTTCCTTCCTCCCTCCCCACCTATTAAAACGATGGCAATTTACGGAAATTTTTAAACTAACCTAAAAACTTTAACCATGGATGTCTCCAAAACCATGGGGCTCCAAGTGGTGGGGATGGTACAGGGGGGTAGCCAAACCGCCCCTCCTCCTGGCCCCCACCTCCCCGCGGCAAAAATCAACGGGCCATAATGGAAATTTTATCCCTTTCTCTCTCCATCTAGTCATACACACACGCCGGTTATGGGTACTGCGCTCTTGGCCTTTCTGAAGAACATCACCTATAAGGTCTATGTATGTCTTCCTAGGGCGTCCCCTTCCGGCGTTTCCATTCACGTCTGCCTTGTAAATACATTTCGTTAGTCGCCATTCATTCATCCTGTCAACATGGCCAAACCATCTTAACATACTCTTTTCAATTTTAGTCACTACATCTTCTTTTAAACCACAACGTTGTCTTATTACCTCATTCCTCAATCTATCATTTAAGGTTACACCACACATACTCCGCAAGGAGCGCATTTCTACTGCATTAATCCTACTTTAATGTCTTTTTTGCCATACCCAACCTTCACTTCCATACATAAGTGTAGGCACCAGCACGCTGTTGTGAATGGCGAGTCGAGCTTCCGGAGACATCGACTTGCTGGTTACAACTGCATGTATAGCACCATTCACTTTATGCCCTGCATTCACTCGCCTTTCCACATCCTCTTCAATCTTTCCATCCCGTGTGAACATACTGCCCAGATATACAAACTCGTTCACTTGCTCCACACTCTTATCATTTATTTTCACTTCACACTTCGATACATCGTCTTCTCTTTCAAACACCATTACTTTAGTCTTGTTAAAAAATATGTAAATTAAATAAAATAAACATATACGTGCATTACATATTTTTCATACAAATATTTCCCCTAGTAGGATTCAAAACCCTTGCGTGGCAGTTCAGATGCTAGACTTTTCAGCCACAAAGGTAGTCGAAATTTATATATTATGTGCAATAATCCTACTCCTCCTTCTTATCTTATACCTCACTTTCAATATCTTTTTATGCACCTGCCATGTTATCTCTACACCCCGCTTGGATGAATGGAAGAGAATGCCGCAGTCACTAAATCAACCTATGTACCAGTATGTTAAATGAAGTTAAAAACAATTATCTGGCTCAAAGTGAATCAAAAACAGAGGAACTTTATTTTGCGGTCTGTACATATTCTGTCTTTAAGCGAATCTGACCTAACGCGAATCTGGCGTAAAACAAATCTGTCCTTATATTAACAAATGCTCAAAAGCATCATCCGACGTAACCGCAACATGACCGGAGTCACGTTCAACCTTTTTATAGTCCCACTTTTCGAAAGTGAAACTGAAGAATACTGAAGATGGAGAAGAATTGGCCAGTGTCATTTTATTGTTTTCGGTATTTTCATATTATTATCTGCAGTTAGGGCATTGTATCACTAAGAATACATACCCATAGTTAGAGGTATTAAATTACCGATTTAATTAGATAGATAGACGATCAATACAGCTTAACCAGTTCATCAATAGTCGCCAAGTATGTGATTGAAAGAATACAAATTTGTAGCTGATAAATATGCAATTAATCTATCATCACTCATCAGGGATATTAATAATGGCTGCCTAGCATCGATATTAGAACGGGGTTATTAATGAATGCGTAGAGGAAAAATATTTCCCAGTTAGTATGGCGGCTCCCCGCGCGCATTCCCAGTTTTCCTTCCCGCCGGGTCTGTCAGTCGGCCGGCACCCGCCGCGGAGCACACAGCTCAACACCCGACGCTCGCACACCACACACTGTTTATTTACAAATAGACCGTCACATTTGAAAACAGCAGGGACACCACGCATTCACGTACGTTTGTAGTAGTCACTTTCTCATTGTTTTCAATCATCTCTCAGTATAACATTCTGTAAACACGTTTTCCAAGAATGTCAACACGAACACATTGTTATGTTCAGCCTAGGCTGCATTCATTAGTGATTTTTGTTCGCTCTTTCTCGTTTTATAAAGTTCTATTCGCTAATTTGTACATGTTTAGCCACACCGCAAATTAATCTCGTAGGTGGATAAATTAGCAAATATTACAACTTTGATAACATGTAATTTTGAGCTGTGTTTGGATTGTAATCGTTCCTATATAGTAACACATTGCGAGATTAAGTAACCGTGTTCACACGTTACCAACCAAAAGCTATAAATCTTTTAAAACAAAAGCCAGTGATTAACAGTGTACATGCAAAAACACGCTGATGCAAACGTGTGCCAAACATTCGTTACGGCTTTTAAATTAAATCATGCCTATTGGAATAAAAGTTTGTAGAAAGTGGCATATTTTTTTACTAATACGATTTTAACCAGATAGGTAAATATATATATTGTAAAGCTTAACACAGACAGCGTCAAATTCAAACTGGTATCTTCAACTGAAAACTTACAGTCACAATTATTTGATTACATACTGTAACAACTATGTCGGTTTTCATTAAAATACTTGTGTTGAGTTGGCTACAAATACACAAATTCATTATTGTGCTCATTCGTTTTGTCTCGATTTGTTTGTTTACGCTTGATGCACCGCTCCCTCGCTTCCGATCGCAATAAACAATATCACATTTGAATCGAAGTAAATTCCTCTGTCTATTACAGCATATTGAATACATTACAAGGAGCGACTGAGTCATATGTTAGACTTCCCTAATGATCTAATTAACGACCAATTACCGCTTATGAGCTATAAATATAAACACGTGTTGCCTCCATCATTATGTTTTCGCTTCACATCTAAAACTGTCTCTTCAACATTGGCCTCAGAAGCGACTAAGTGACCTTGGGCTACTTGCATTGTGTTTTTCAACTTGACTGCATCACTAGAACCTTGTCTTAGTGGCCTACAACAGCACTAATGTTTTGAGGTCACATGCATGAACAGCTTACAGTTTTAATGCTAGATCTTTCTAAGTTACAACTTCGGTTTTAACAAAATGTCCTTAACATCCAAATATAATGCAAGGGGGAAAAATAAACAATAAATAAATTTACTTCAATGGACATAAATTTCTACTTACCACCAGAAAATATAGGTAACACGTCATTACCCAGCCAGTATGCGATACACTACACCCTTACCTCCCTATTTCGAAAGCGTAAAAAACTGATCAATACATTTTCTAATGCTACCCTACCCTAAATCGATCATTAGAGTTCAGTATGCTTTAATTCGCTTGTTACCTTGAATAAAACGAGTTCAAAATACACATCAGCTGCAGACCAGTGCTTGGACTTTTAATATGTTCTTGATAAGATCGCTGGATTTGCTTTTCGTGTGTTTTACTACGGGCTCGGTTGCGTGGTCTTTTGCATAATATGTTAGGACAAAGACCAGGGCGTCAGTCTCTCTTAATGCAGTACCAGTATGCTACAAAGAGCGACTGCCTAAATGACCTCCACAACCTAGTTACTGGGTAACACTGTACCCCTTGGCACGGGCACCCAACGCGAAGAAAGAAAATTTAGTTCAAATAAATTGCACTAGATGGAGCGATAAGCTTCGTTTTGTTATTGAGTTTTGTGAAATATTAAGATTTTCGTTCGAACGTCGAAAGCTACATGCGAGTGTTAAAATAAAGCCTTTTTATGCGAGACACGAACGATTCTTATACATCCACTACCTGATAAGCTTACTTAATTAAATGCAAATAAGTTCCAACAACATTTTATTAGATTAGATAGAACGCGCGCTTTTTCGAGAGGTAACAGGTTCAGTATCATTCTGCCAGATAGGGCTGTGGGAAAGCGTGGGCGTAGCGGCAGAATGCGTCTACCAACAGTAGCCTATTCAGATACGTACTTTTTTTTTCTTAAAATTGCAAATTCTTCTTCATTCTTCTTGCAATTTTTCACTCGTACTTAGCCGCCAAAAAGCAAAACAATTACGTTGTTATTACATAATGATATCAAAACTCTATACAAAAGTCATTTTTTTTTTTTAAAACGTTGCCCCTCACTAGGAATTTCTTCCTGTATCGTGGGTGCGTTAACAAACATATAAACTCACATACACAAACACCCAGAGCAGGAACAACTATCTGTAGGTCATACAAATATTTGTTCCGTGCGGGAATCGAACCCGCGACACGCTGCGCAGCAGTCAATCGCTCAACCACTGCGCCAACCGTGCGCCCAATTTCGTGTATTTATTTTTATTTTATAATCTTGTGTGTAAATGTTCATATTTCGAAACGAATTTCTTAGGCAATGTGTTACATAATAGACAAGGTAGTGGAAAAAATGGTTTGTTTGTAGCACATTTTGGTACAATGAAACTGTAAAAACGTGCAAAAAATACTATAAAACAAATCTCGTCGCTGTATTAAAAAAAATAAGTATTCACGAACCGAGTAAACCCTTTTACTTGCAAGTTGTTGCAAACACCATTTATATTCGTGGAACGAGACCGAACGCAATCGATGTCCTTAGAAAAAGAATCCGCTTAATCAGACGAAAAACGCTAGTTACGTCGGCACGGATTCTTTGTATGGGATGAGGCATCTGTACGCTAGTATTATAATCTGTGCCCTTGGTAAGACTGGTTATCACACCAGGCTTCTGATCACCTTTAAAGACTGTCAAAGGTCGACGAATGACAGCCAACACCGTACTTTTCAAGACACGAATAAGACCACTTGTTTTGGTATGTAATTGATGCTTATATCCGCGGACAAACCTCGGCGACCGTTGTGTAACCTTGAAGATTGACTCGTGCAGCTGCTAATAAAATAAAAAATAAATAAATAAAATAAGCCTTTATTGCTGTTTTATCATAGTTTACAATACAATATTATATTTATTCCTAACGATCGGTTTTTCCAACAACAGCTTGTACTTCCACAAAGGCCTCCTCCAAAGACTTCCACCTATCTCTGTCTCTCGCAATTCTGATCCATTCTGGACCGGCAACTCTTTTGAGGTCATCTTCCCAACGTTTCATTTGTCGACCTTTACTAGTGCAGACTTTACTGTTATTGTTTTAGTCCATTTCTCCGTTTTCCCTCTCAGCATATGTCCTGCCCATTTCCATTTCAGTGTTTTGCATACTTTATTCACATCTTTAAATTTAGTTAAATTTTTGATTTTGTTTAATCTAATTTTATCTTTTCTTCTTACGCCGATTACACTTCTCTCTATTCCATTTTGACATACGATTATTTTATTATTTTATTTCAACATGAACATGAACATAACAGACAGCTGCTAATATGTAGCTTTAAAACCTTCAAGTGAAGGCGTTAGTGTGTTTTACTGTTGGCTAAAGATAAACTATTACATTGTTAGTAAGTTGGGCAGGTGGAAGAAATCAACAATTCTCAACTGCTGATGACACTGCTGGCAAAATATTATAAAGCTTTTACGCCATTTTTATTATAGTCAAACTGAAAGTGATGAAAAAAATTGCAATTTATTTTAATACCATTACGTGGCTGAACCGCATAATCACTAAATTCTTTTATATCCTACAGATAGGAAAAAAGGCAGAAACATGTTTTAATCTGCCGGGAAAGACGCGCTTTAACTAATATTCAAAAATAACCAATATCTTTGTTCTTTCATTATTTTTCTTTCATTTTGGCTTAGTAGGTTATACTGTAGCAAAAGCATGATCGCCTGACATGAAAACTCAGATCAAATAAAAAGTCAAGTCAAGTTCAAACTATGCCTTGCCGTACAAATACACAATTACACGCACTCACGTACAACGAAATGACGCCTTAGCTTGTCATTCGAGCTCACTTATCAAATAATAAAGCTCAACTGACAAGCTAAGGGGTAGTTTCGATGTACGCGTGCGCGTGTAATTGTGTATTTATAAGGCAAGGCATAGTTTGAACCGGCTTCACTTTGTTGTTTGCAACGTTCCATCTTGACTTTTTATTTGAACTGGGCATGAAAATTAGATAAATTGTATGGTGCTGGTGACTGCATTGTAGACATTATTTCTGCGTATGTTTTTGACATATCTTACTTTTTAAGTTATTTTCAGAAAAACTATGATACTTTTTCAAATTTTTTGGGTAAGCTTTATTGCTGTCCCACGCGGCTTCGCTCCCTTCAACTGGCTACCTACCTACCCATCTACCCAACCTACCCTACATACATGATTGTTGCGTTATTTAAACCGTTTACGCAGCGCACGCAACGGAAGCTCTCAAAAAGGAATACCTTTGTCCGTTTTTGCAACTTTTTTTTTTTATGCTTTGCTCCAATTGTTTGTAGCGTGATGTTATATAGCCTATGACCTTCCTCGATAAATGTACTATCCAACACAAAAAGTATTTTTCGATTCCAACCAGTAGATCCTGAGATTAGCGCGTTCAAACAAACAAACATTTCAAACAAACTTCAGCTTTATAATATTAATTAATAATATAGTATAGATTACATGATACTGACATGACATTTGATTTAAAATCCCACGTCCATTACATGGAACAGAGGACGACCACAGGAGTCCTCTTTCGCGAACGGTCACGTACTACGTGCTTCACTAATGATATTTGAAAAACAATATATCACGGGAATTTACGCGAACGCGAAGATTTCGATTGTTTATTTACCTATTTCGCCCGACGGACGTTTCGGCCGTGTTGTGCAACGACCGTGGTCCCGGGTTACAATCTAAAACATCGCGTTAAATTCCCCGTGATATATTGTTTTTCAGTTATGAAACGCGAAAATTTTAAAGTTAATACTATTCTAGTATATTCTGTAAAAATTCAAATTCAAATTTTATTTCGAGCTAAGACTCATATAGGGTTAGTAACAATGTGTATTAAAACCATAGACATAATAAATAATATGGACTGGAAATACCTACAATAAAAACGTGCCTACCTAAACCTTTAAATGTCACTTAAAATGGCTGCCGATGCTATGGTTGTGTTTATCACGGAACACACACACACATTAATAATACAAAAAGTAAACAACCATTTGACAGCAGGACTACCACGAACACAACCACAAAATTCGTCACATAAAATAGCGAATATGGCACGTACCTACAACTGTCACTACGTCATAAAAAAATGTTGCCATAATGAGCAACAACTGAAATATTGTTGTCTCTTTTGTTCAATACGATTACTACATTAGAAAGAATGAAACAAAACGATGTTTCACATTCTGTATCGTATTTCACTCATATTTGTATAAGCTAATGTATGTATAGAACATCGCGACGCCTCCATATTTTTCCTAGCTCTATGATTAAAACTAGTAAAGTGTTAGTAAACAACACGATACGGTGACACATGTAACTGACAGCAGTGAACTATATACGGACAGTCCACTCTGTCAGCAATCATTTTCAAAACCCCGGCCACCATTGATGTTGCGCGCTTGCGCATTATCGCTTAAAAACAATCGACACGCGCCGCCGCAAACATCCCTGATGCACTACAAGGCCAAGGCAACCCCATCAGTTTTCTGAACGCGTTATTGTACTGGACACGAAGGGCTCCATACGACGCCCGCGAATACTTCTCCCATAGGTTGCAAGTGTAGAAGGTGGTACAGAATGCTCTAAAGAACTGCAGTTCAATGTGCAAACCTGCGAGCTATCATATTCGCACGTACAGAAAGAGCCCTCCGCTCCCTTTCAATGTCAGCATTGTCCTTGAGGTCAGTGGTGACCAAGTGACCAGACCAGTGAGGGTACTTAAATTGTTCCACTAGCTAAGAAGGGTAACACCGTTTAGCCGTATAGGAGGCACATCAGGAAGGTACCTGGTCCCCGCCTCAAAAACAATGCATACCACGAAAATTTTAGTGAAATCAGCTAGAAGAATACAGGTAGGATGACAGAGTCCACTTTTAAGCACACATCGCCTGAGTTTTCACGGTGAGAGGTCTATGTACAGAATAATACGAGTTCTACTGGATGCCATCCTACTAATATTTAAATTTGAAAGTTTGTGAGGATGGATGGACTGATCTTTTCACTCTTTCACGCGAAAACGACTAAACTTTGTAGTAATAGATGTAGCTTCTCATCTGACACCAGCAACAGTAGCTAAGTTGACAATCTACAATCGATAACGCTAGTAGAAAAACGAATAATTTTTTGGGAATGACACATCTGAACGTTAAGGCGGTACCCTTACCAAAAAATCAGCATGAGATTATTGGCCTAGCGGCACTGGTGGCGCATGAATTACAGTAGTGAATACGCCCAGATTTTAGAATAAAATCTTTATAAAATCGAATTTTAGTCTTTTGAAAAAAAATTACGACAACAATTATCGTTATTAAATTGTCTATTCATTAGTGTTAAAATTTATTTGTCTATTTATTAGTACAAAAATTAATTAATGAACACTTTACGAGGAGATGCATGCTATCAATAATTATTTCAAATTTTTATGGTTTTGTTGGAAGGAGATTAGTGAAACACTCTTTAAAAAAAAGTATACGGCCATTTTAGAATCAATAATATGTAGAAATTTAATGTATTTTTATTAGTTGATATTTCATTTTAAATAACGAGTAGATAGCTCCTAAAAACGGCATGAAAAACGGCTAGAGCGGCGTTTTGCTCGGGGTACCTTAAGCCACTTGGTCAGACCATAATTAGAAGGCGTTAAAGATTGTAGAAAAAGATTTGATACAAAACGTTGTTTCAAGGGGTGTTATTCAGTTGCTGGTTTGTGGAGGTCGGATAGGCAGTCGCTCCATGGAAAATACTGCTAGAAACATGGTTGGAAAACGGCTAGGCAGAATGATTGATTGGTATGGTGTTCCAGCGTTTCGCATGGCGGACGAGGCGGCGGCCGACTGCCTGTTCGAGCGGCTACGCCTGCACCAGCAGCGAGCTCCAGACTCCACTGAGGTGGCGCGCGGCATTACTGCGAGGATCAACGCGCGCCTCACGTCACAAGGTAGTAGTTAGACTAATAGTAGAGACTCCATTATCTGCTGGAGACCGAGACATGAGACCGAGACAAGAAACAGAGACATGTACCCATTAAAGGTCAATCTCGCATTTGTGCTTTAGTAATTGTACATGGTTGTTTGTGTACAACTTCGATCAACAATACGACGTGTACAATAAAGTATATGAAATACTATGACATGTCTCGGTCTCCACTGGTGTATGACATGTCTCGGTCTCTACTAGTGTACTGTGTGAATAAATATGTCCAGGCAACCTTGCAGTAATCCATTCTACTATCAATAGTACATGGTTGTTTGTGTACAACTTTGATCAACAATACAACGTGTACAATAAAGTATATGAAAGACTATGACATGTCTCGGTCTCCACTGGTGTATGACATGTCTCGGTCTCTACTAGTGTACTGTGTGAATAAATATGTCCAGGCAACCTTGCAGTAATCCATTCTACTATCAATAGTACATGGTTGTTTGTGTACAACTTCGATCAACAATACAACGTGTACAATAAAGTATATGAAAGACTATGACATGTCTCGGTCTCCACTGGTGTATGACATGTCTCGGTCTCTACTAGTGTACTGTGTGACTAAATATGTCCAGGCAACCTTGCAGTAATCCATTCTACTATCAATAGTACATGGTTGTTTGTGTACAACTTCGATCAACAATACAACGTGTACAATAAAGTATATGAAAGACTATGACATGTCTCGGTCTCCACTGGTGTACAGTGAGACTAAATATTTCCAGGCAACCTTGCAGTAATCTATTCTACTATCAATAATCATGAATGAAAAATAAGTTTTGCGGATTGAAAACTTATTTTCCATTTGCAGATTGAAGCTGTGTTGTGCTGTGATCTCGCGCTAGGTATTTGTTTTTAGGGTTCCGTAGCAAAATGGCAAAAAACAGAACCCTTATGGATTCGTCATGTTTGTCTGTCTGTCTATCCGTCCGTATTTCACAGCCACTTTTTTCCGAAACTATAAGAACTATGCTGTTGAAACTTGGTAAGTAGATGCAAAATTATTTTTTTCATCAAACCCATACGTGTGGGGTATCTGTGGATAGGTCTTCAAAAATGATATTGAGGTTTCTAATATCATTTTTTTCTAAACTTAATAATTTGCGCGAGAAAAAGTGGTAAAATGTGTCCCCCCCTGTAACTTCTAAAATAAGAGAATGATAAAACTAAAAAAAAATATGAAGTACTAGTAAGTAAATAAAAAAAAAAAAAAAAAAAAAAAAAAAAAAATTGTTTATTGTGTCTCAAACAGTTACATAAACACATGTGAATGAGACAGCCCCAGTAAGTAATCAATAATACTTGTGTTGGGGTTGACTCGCTCCTTCCCAAAATAGACAGTTAACAATATTGAGACTTAAATTAAGAAAAACAATGACTTAAAAAGTAATTATCAGCTCTGAGTAGTGTGTGATTGTGAGAATGTGTATGTGTGTCTATATTAGTGCGTGCGTGTGGATTAAGTGTTTGTTTGTGTGTGCGTGTGTTTGTTAGTGTGTATTTGTGAGTGTGTTTAAGTTTTTGCTGAAAGTGCCTGTTTAATCGAAGTTGGAAAATACCAACTATGTAATTACAAGGTATAAACACTGTGATAAAGAAGATAAGTATTCATGTAAGTCTGACTAGAATTTGCTCTGTTTCATCGTATGTTATAGTTTTTAACCACTCAGTTATCACTTTTTTGCATTGATGCGAGACATCATGATGGAAATTTAGTTTTGCGTTAATTTTATTGTATATGTATGCTGACTGGCATACATACTGACGCCTTGCAAAAACAGTACGTACCCGAGGAGAATAAGCCACAATATATTTCCGCCTCCTAGCCTGACTTTCTGGGTTAACTGGGACATATTTGTGCAAATAAAGAATTATGTTTAAAAGATATAGTTTTCTTACTGATAATTGGCCACCAATTCTATATAGATCGATTGTGGGATATCTATATGGTTTAGAATAGATTACTTTTAAAAGTGATCTTTGGGCTCTTTCTACCTCCAGAAATTTAGTTTTACTGGCTCCTCCCCAAACTGGTAAGCAGTATGCTATTACTGACTGCGCAAGTGCTATATAAACGTCATTGAGTGTCTTTTCAGGCATCACACGTCTTAGATTTTTAAAGAGCCATATAAATTTTCTAACACGCGACATAATAACATCGATATGCGAGTGCCATGTTAGACGCTCGTCAACTATAACGCCCAAATATCTTGTAGATGGTACTTGTTTGAGGGATTTACAGTCACAATTTAGGTCCAAGCTATTTGTACACATATGAAGACGAATGTCGAAATTAGCACCCGCTTTAGACCTTGCACTTGGAGAGAAACAAATATAATTTGTTTTAGAAATATTAAGGGTTAACAGATTTTCTTTGAGCCATTTACTTATAACATCTAGCCCCTGTTCGACCCTATCACGTACCGCTTCCCAAGTGTAAAAACATTACCATGTAAACTTCCACCGAAAATTGGTCGAGTCCGACTTGCAGTTGGCCAGTTTTTTGAAAAATTTGCTCTTAGGCGCCGTATTACGAAAAGCATGCTTTTTATGTTTCCTGAGGTGTGGTTTTGCTACTAGAACAATTTGCTATGGGTAACTACCAAAATGGCATTGTAACCGGAAATTTACACAGTTACAAATAGCTTAAAAATAAGTTAATTAAAAAAATCAAGAAACCCGACTGCTTAAAAAGCGAACTAAAAAGACGTAAACAAGGAGAAAACATTTTTTTTTATTTTTATTGTCGATAGGCTCGCGTCATATCATGATGTGCAGTCGGAGGATACATCTGGTTTTGGTCAGCCAGCTCGCCAACATGTGTCCTCCGACAGCACAGTATGATTTTCTTCTTGTTTACGTATTTTTAGTTCGCTTTTTAAGCAGTCGGGTTTTTATTATATTTTAATCAACTTTTTTTTTAAGTCGGTAAAAATATAAATGAGTGCAAGCTACAAAAAATCAATTTTACTATATTGAAGCGTTAATGATAACTACCGACAACGACGTACCGACGTTATTAACTTTACAATGCATGTCCTCGAAAAGAGCGGTTTTCCAAGCAGTCAAACTGTGCGGAAAGTGTCACTTTTTTTCACTAGTGCATTTTACTTTCCTGTATTTTTTAATTTTTGACTCCAACATCAGCCCGACGCATAGAGTTTTTATTATTTGAGAAAAGTTTTACGAATTAGTTATGTACAGATTATCATTCATATTAAAGGTAAAATAAAACTAATACTTCGTTTTAGGCTTTTTTAATTACTCTAGATTTAGATTTTGAACAATAAATTAATTTTAAATATTCATTAAATATGTTTGGCAGAACGCATATTTTGCTATTCGCACATGCGCAGTAGATATGCCCGAGGAACTATTAGTTAATCTGTGGATATGCTGAACGCGCTTGAATATGCCCGCCATTTTATTAATTTCATTTTATTAATTTATTTATTTCCTCGCACAATGCATAGTAAAATGTTGTATGATACACGTACGTAACATGATTTCCGACTTGTGTCGATTTATCCACTCATCTGTAATCACCTACCTTCTGACTTGTAGCATAAATAACTAATATGTTACTTCAACTTGTTACAATACGATGATTGATACGAGGTAAAACGTAAAAGTTCTATTCAAACCGTTGCTTTGTTTTAATCCGGACAGAACGGGACAGTAAGTTTTTAAAATATCGTTTCATACAAAATGTATACGAAAGTACCTATGCTACATCACGGGAGCACCGTCGGAACGGCGGACGGCGCGTGGCGTCCCTTAGCATTTTGTATGAAACGATATTTTAAAAACTTGTCGTCCCGTTCCGATCCTTATAAAACACGTTAGGACCGATGCTCACTGACGGCCGCTGTACGTGGCGTCATCACGCGATAAGTTTCTACCTATCCATGTTAAAATAAAAGAATTTCAGCGCTAAACTCATTAGAATAAGGTCGTAAATCATTTGCCACGCCGCCGCGCGCCGTGCCGAGCCACGCCGTCAGTCCGCACCGTCCCTCACGTATGCAGCGACCTTTACACGTCCCGCCCCGCGCGCACCCCGTCCCGCACGTAGGAACCAAGTAAGCACAGTCGCTCCGTTCGTTCCGGAGAATTAAGTAGTGAAACGCGTCCGTGTCGTATTTACCAAGCTAAACAAAATGGACGACGATAAATTGATTGAATGTGTACGATCACATCCAGCGTTGTATAGTCTTGCACATCCACAATATTTAGACACAAAATATAAAAAATATCTGTGGCGTAAAATTGCAGTCGAGTTATCGCTCAACGAAAACGGTAAGTAAATTTTATTTTATCAATTTTTGTACTCATAATTTTACAATAACAACAACAACAATAGGGAATATGCATGTATTTTCTTTAGTTATTTGCTAATGAAATACTTCCTAACGATGTTTTCCTTAACCGTTGTTAATGATGTACAAAATAAGCATAAATTAAAAATGTCACATTGTCTCTGGACTAAATTAGTTATAGTTTAATAAATTTGAAATCGACAACCCGCATTGAACAACAAAAACGTGGTGATTTCTATCTTTATAGGAAAAGGCCTTTTTCCTTTGGTCGGACAGTAACAGCCCGGTTATATATATTAATATTAGATAAAATAAATATTAACTATAGTAAACAATATGAAAGATTTTAGAAGTTATAAAACGTCAAAGTTCTGAATTAGAAAGAGAAGTCCCACGTGGCAGCTAACGTCAGATAGCACGTCGCCCATACCACAGATTATAATAGTACAAGTGTCATACAAGCATACAACTGCCATAAAACGACGTTTTCGTAGAGAGGGACAGATATATTTCTTTAAAATGCATTGTTGTTTTTTTTGCGTGATGTTTGTTCGTAACTGTACAAATGTTTTAATTCTAATAAACAATTTATTTTTATTTATTGATATATCTTGTTAGTTTATAGATCAATTTTGATTCTGTTTTAACTATAAGTATTCTATTTTAGTATTTTTATCGAGAAACTGGTCAAATAACAAATATTTTTTCGTGCTTATTCCCTAAACTTCTTCAAGTTCTATTCAAAATACAGGTAGGTAACTAAAGTCAATATTATAATCAAGTACCCAAAACAACTTTAAACCATTACCCTCCTACTTATAAACGTTCATTAGCTAAAATAAACACCGCTATAATATGCTCTGTCCTTATCTATTAGTATGACTTTCAACTATGGCAGAAAGGGACAAAGCATATTTTGGTGAAAATTGGTTTATAGTTTCTAAGTAAAACGGTTGGTTATTTTATTGACATTGAAAAAAACTTTGTTTTTTTTTGGTTGATATGCTGCCTTAAGTACGTAAATTGTTTTTTATTTACTAGAGCTTACAAAACAATAGACAATTTCAACTTAGGTATAATTAAAAAAAAGATCCGCTTTTGGGTGGTGCTTCAATCATTACATGTCTGCCGTCTAGTACTCCTAAGTATTTTAGAAATTTCCACATTTGCCAGAAATCTTCAGCTACAGCTTTCCACATCTCTGTAGTCATCTCAGATAATACCTCTTGCATTAATTGGTCAACTATCATTTTGCACGTTTCTCCGACAATTTTAATGACTAGTTAAATGAAATTGTCATATATGTGAGGAAACGAAAAATCTGAGAAAAAAAATTGTCAGTCTGTAATGTGTCCCACTGCTGGACTAAATAATTAGGTATAATAAAATGACTGATGAATGAATGACGAATGAATGAGGAGCTCGTGGCTAAATTTTAACAGCCGCACTGTTCGATCATCAAGGTTAAGCAACACTTGACGAGGTCGGTCCGTGGATGGGTGACCATTTCAACATACCGAGTTTTCTCCGTGCCTTGCAAAGCACGTTAAGCCGTTGGTCCCGGCTGTCATTTGAAGATCTTTGAAAGTCGCTACGGGTAGTCAGAAGCTTGAGATCTGACACCAGTCTTGCCAAGGGGTACCGTGTTACCCAGTTACTGGGTTGTGGAGGTCAGATAGGCAGTCGCTCCATGTAAAACACTGGTACTCAGCTGAATCCGGTAAGACTGGAAGCCGACCCCAATATAGTTGGGAAAAGGCTAGGCAGATTGATAGAAAATATAATTAATCTATTTTGCTAATAATAACACATATTGTATTTTTTTAGATTGGATCACCTGTAAACAAAGATGGACAAATATAAGAGACCAGTACAAAAAGAATTTAAAAAGTAAAAAGCCTGCTACTGGGAAAGCTGCGAAGAAGATCAAACCGTACAAGTTTTCTGAACAACTTAAATTTCTCACGGCTGTAAACGAAGACAGAGATTCTATAAGCAATTTTGTAGAATTCAGCGACACGACACCTTCTCCAACATCTGACCTACAAGCTATGAGCAATGATTCAATAAACATAAATCAGCAGTCAAATTTGCAAGCCCATGATGGTATTGTAACTAGTAATTTCCTAGCAATGTCACCAGCTACATCTTCGGCTACAAATGAGCAGGCTGAATCTTCATCATCAGCGTCCCAGACGAATCAGTTAATGAAGTATGTGCTTATGAATAATATAAATAAAAATACAGAAATGGAACAAGAGGAACATCCTATAGACGCATTTTTGAAGGGACTAGCACCAACAATGAAATCGTTTTCTCCTTATTTTCAACATATAGCAAAAGGGCAAATTTTTAAAGTCATTCACGATTTGGAGCTTCAGCAATTAACTGAAAATGTGCCGTCTTCGTCTCCTTCTACACCCATTAAAGAAGAAAAATGAAGGGGAAAGAGGACTTCATCCCCATCAGTTCCTGTTATTGTAACATCTCCTTTGTTGTTTTCTGAACAACTATGGACGTCGGATTCCACACAATTTTACTTTTCACAGGGTGATACTATTAACAACTAAAATGTTATATGATAAATGTTTAAATAAATATTATATAAAAAATAAGTGTCTAATACTAGCTTATACAATTTATACGTACAGCTGAACGTACTCGGGGTGTAATAGTTCTGTTCATAGCCTTGTCCTTTTTGAGTAAATGAGGGCTTGGCTAAATTTCAGTTATTGTCAGTGTCGTGTTTTTTTTTAAAGTTTTTTTTATTTTTCTAAAAACCCGACTGTTTAAAAAGCGAACTAAAAATATGTAAACAAGAAGAAAAGCATGCTGTACATTTGGGGGATACATATTCGCGAGTTGGCTGACCAAAACCAGATGTATCCTCCGACTGCACAACATGATTTTCTCACAAGCATCTCACAAATTTCAAATTTTGAACACAAACAAACTAAAATATTCCTCAATTTTCATCCAGTTTCCGAGATATACAAACTGCATAAATAATTTTGTAATCCTCTATAAATAGTCATCCAATATATGGGATTACAAAGTTACTTTTACAGTTCACAAAATTGTTCGTCACCAACACTGCTTATCTAGGTAGGTAGGTAAATCACACTAATATTATAAAGGCGAACGATTGTGAGTGTGTGTGTGTTTGTTACTTCTTCACGCTCAAACGGCTGGACGGATCTGGATGAAATTTGGCACAGAGATAGATTATAGTCAGGAATAGCACATATGACACTTTTATCCCGAGAATATGTTCCCTCAGGATAATTTCCAACCTTCACGCGGGCGAAGCCGCTTGCATAAGCTAGTAGTGAATAATTATAGGTAGGTACAGTTTTCCATAGACAATGGCTCCTTTAATATACATAATTATACCATAATTATGAGTCGGCGCAGAATGTCGAAGGCAAGTGATGAGATCTTGACCTTATAGCAGACTAAATTTTGTTAGGGTAAGTTAGTATTTGCATTTCATAAATGCTGCCTACATCAAAAACATAACATGTAAAAAACCAAATTGTGTTTCAAAATCAAATTGTATTTTTTACATGTTATGTTTTAGATGGTATTAAAACTTTATGCAAAAGTACAAAGGCGGGCTTATTTATGCCTTATAGGCATTTGAAATGCCTAAGGCATAAGCCCGCCTTTGTACTATTCTTTGTACTACGCCTTTGTACTTCTTCTTTGTAGAGAGTGTGGTATTTTCCTTCTTGTTCTCTTTGCCGTATAGTACGTAAATTTACTATTGACGGCTGTAGGTTCTTTGTCATCTAAAGCAACAGTAATTAATGCCAATTCTTCAAATGAAAAATCAATATTTCCTTGTTACAACACTAGGACTTTCACTCTCGCGATGCGTATGCATTAAACTCTCGTCCATGTTCTATCCATCTCATCCACGTCTATGCCCCGTCCTAAAACTTTCCCGTGTTTAGCGACCTTTATTCTTTTTCTTTTAATTTTGATTGTACGCAAATTTTGCCCGACCATTATGTAGCCACCTGCACAAATATCGTAATCCGGCCGAAGTCTTTCTTCAATTTACTAAAAATATTTCTCGTCTCATTCAAAACGCATAAAGTTGATGTTAACTTTTTTATTGTTAATGAAAACTGCATGCGAACGTTGATATTGTTCATAAACAAAAATAGCCCGCGTTCATTCTGTCCATATATGGAGAAGAAGATAAAATAAAATGGTTTCCTCAGCTTTCATAATATTATGTCGAACATTGTTCGTTACAATGATAATTACGAACGTCACAGAAAATCTGTTCCTTTAATATTTTACGGGATATTATAAATTGCATATCAAATAAATAATCGCCGATCAATACATACTCATCATTTATATTCTTATTTACATCTAATAACTTACTTCACTACAAATAAACTAAATGTTTAACAAATCTCAAACTGCAGATAAAACGAAATTATACATCAATATAACATTACTTTTTTCCTCATAATGCAATACTGTTAAATTTATTTTTGTACAAAAATACTACATAAGCATAAATACTGACTGCACAGCAAATTTTCCATATTTCATAGTCTATTATAATTGATCTACGAATAAATTATGGTCAAAGAATCAGTCCAAGAGCGAGCGAAGCGAGCTCGGGAACTTAGGGCACCCCGACACGGACAGGGCCTGCAGTCTCGACATAGCTAACGATCGTTACGCTAGCTAACATTCGTTAACTCTTACCACAAAATAGTAAGTATACAGAAGGGCCACTCCCGCCGTTTGGAAAATTGACAGCTAAACTTGACAGATTCACTAGGGTTGCAACTATGTTGCAACCCTAGTGAATCGAAAAGTATAGATAGGTATATTAAAGGAGCCATTGTCTATGGAAAACTGTACCTACCTATAATTAGTCACTACTTAGCTTCTGCGAGCGGCTTCGCCCGCATGAAGGTTGGAAATTATCCTGAGGGAACATATTCCCGGGATAAAAAGTCCTATGTTCTATTCCTGACTATAATCTATCTCTGTGCCAAATTTCATCCAGATCCGTCCAGCCGTTTGAGCGTGAAGAAGTAACAAACACACACACACTCACAATCTTTCGCCTTTATAATATTAGTGTGATTTACCTACCTACCTAGATAAGCAGTGTTGGTGACGAACAATTTTGTGAACTGTAAAAGTAACTTTGTAATCCCATATATTGGATGACTATTTATAGAGGATTACAAAATTATTTATGCAGTTTTTATATGTAGGAAACTGGATGAAAATTGAGGCATATTTAAGTTTGTTCTTGCTTTATAGGATAAACAATAATTGTTTTCAAAATTTTAAACTTGTGAGAAGCTTGTGAGTCTACTAGAAGTACCATAGAATTTTGATGATCGGTGAGTGAGTCAGTGAGTGAAGAAATTAAAGAATTTTGACTTACAATAATTCCTAAACTTCAAGTTTAAATTGAATTTAATTCGGGATTACACACATACACAAACACCAAGAAGTTGAATATTTATTCAACTTCTTTCGTTTTCAAAGTGTATGTGTGTGTTTTTGGGAAAGAAACAGATTGTTTCCTTTGCCGAATTAACTTACACAATTAGGCTGCTCTGGTTTTGGTCAGCCAACTCGCGAATATGTATCCTCCAACTGTACAGCATGATTTCCTTCTTGTTGACATCTTTTTAGTTCGCTTTTTAAGGGAACATCAACTGTATACTTACTATTTTGTGGTAAGAGTTAACGAATGTTAGCTAACGTAACGATCGTTAGCTATGTCGAGACTGCAGGCCCTGGTTAGGTTCGAACGAGATGACGGGAGCTGAAGTGAGCGAGCAAAGCGAGCGAACTCAGCTCCCGTCATCTCGTTCGTGTTAGGTTACTTTTGACCCTGCAGACAGAAATAGGAGCCCCGCGCAGCGGGGCTACGTCGGCTTATTCGAAAAATCGCTGTACGCTGCAAAAATAAATTGTAGTGTGTTTAGTGATATTTTGAGTTGAATATTTTGCTGTGCAATCAGTAATTTTGATGGGAATTCGGAATCTTATTGCGTAGAAAAAGGATATTTTTTGATTTGCGTTTAAATACACGGTCAACTGTCCAGGTTGGCCGGCCGCCGGGGCGCTGTCGGATGACGTTCCCGGGGGCCATTTTTTGCGATCGCCCGGTCTCAGTAAAACGCCGATTTCTCGGTACTTTTGTATGGGGACCATGTATAAATGTTATGTTGTTAGAATTGTGATAAAATAAGCTATCTGATTTCATAGGGATTTACCCAGTTTTACCTTGTAATATATTTGATATATTATATATATTATATTATACTATCGTCTATTAAAGTACCGATTTAAACCCTGATCCTTTGAGAATATCCTTTCCCGTGACGTATTTCGGTCAAAACTTGTACTGACAGGTATTTTTCCGATTCGGTCGGGTGGACAGATAACGCACAGGATGCTTTTTTCCTATTCGGTCGGGTGGACAGACCAGGGGATACTACCCATATTTTACATGGTCTTGAAAGCAACTGCAGCTTTTGGATCATAAAATCTTAAAACATTAATAATAATTTAATCCGAATATGCCTTCTACATGTTACTGACAATGCAATGAAAGCATTTGTTCAAATGTAAGAGTTAGAAAAGCCAACGACTTATATTACAACGACCTTTTCCTTACCTTAAGGAAATAAAGTGTTTAAATTATCGCTACTATGCATAATTCGACGCCTTTACTGAAAAAAGAAACAGGTACTAAAGTACTAATACCATACGGGAATATGGCGATTAGGCACTAACTAGCCATAAGAGACTTATTCTGGCTCCTTAGTGCCTAATCGCCATAATCCCAAAAAAATTACAACAATGGTATTTGTTGTAAATTTTTGATAATGTGTCAATAATGTCGAGCAAGATCTGTTCCAACAAATGGGCACAGTTCCAACCTTAAGGTAGGACGTATCGACATAAGAAGCCAACAAAACATTTAGTCTGATCCGCGAATTAAACTTTAGACCTGTCAGCCGTGTTTACCTGCACAATGTCAATGATGCAGTTTCATTGACATTCAATTCAATAAACGACAAGAGACATACGACTCATAAGTATACCTTCACTAAAATTACCAATTTGATTTCATATCCAAATGCAATTTCGGGATATTATAAATTCATATGAAACGATTCGATGACACGATATCCGTTAGACTCTTAGATAAAGTACCTATAGATTTAGCAATCAAATGAGCTTGATTAATAGAGCAAGATCGCTAAGGCATATGGCATATGGCAGCCCCATGTAAATAATAAGGACAAAAGATTATTTTTTGCCTTTGTCACCATGGCCGGCTTTTGTTGTTTGTCAAACGCTAATATTATGGCAAGTTTGACAAACTAACTCGGTCGAGTTTGATTTCGTTGTGATTTCGCGGGATTAAGTGTTTATTGAGACAAGGAATTGGGTTATTTATAGATAATAAGTGTCAGTGCGATGGTGGGTTGAAGTGTTCTAGGCTGTAAAAGCCAAAGTATTATTGTTATTGTTGTTTCATGTGCGGCCACGCCATGGCTCCCATCTATAGGTACTTTATCTAAGGTTAGACTTGATGATATATGTCAGCCTGGCTTAAATATCGAAGTTCGAAACCATTTCAATGTACCCTCAATTTAATCTGTAAGACATGTAAAATCCACCACTTGTCGTGTATAAATTGTTACTTTATGGGTTGCCTGACTACTATTTTCAAGGTTGCCGCTACGGTTTATAAATTAATATTGTACTGGTAAATAACCGTTGATGTTTGAATATATTACATATTTCACCTAGTTAGAGTAGTAGTAGTAAGTAAATAATGGTCATGGTTGAGAACCTCAAAGTGGTAGTCGCATTTTACTGACAACTTAAACACATACAATTTATTTATTTTGTGTCTCCCTAGTATAGATTCAACACTTCCATTTGAAACCTGTGCTTAGATGCAAAACCTTTCAGCAGCCCGTGTAAGTGTAACACTAAGAACTTTTGCTAAACTGTAGTTAAGTAATATTATGAGGGTGGTCCAATGATATTCTAATGAACAAATACGTTATACACTCACAAAACAATCGAAAAAAGTGTTCCGCACAGCAGCGGCAGCACACATACACACTTTATTCATCTGACATTTCACTACAAGTACTGCTACAAGTCGAAAGGGATGGCTTAAGAAAACCGACAAGAAAAAAAGAGTCAGCTAGTGTTTGTCACTTGCGTGTGAATGTAAACAACCATTATTCTGAGCACAAATGTTTTTTTTCTTTTTCTAACCTCCAAATATCAGAACATTAGGAAAAAAAAATAAATACCTAAATAAGCAAATTGAAGTGTATTGCGTACTTACATATGGTATGAGATCCCTTCTGTTTTATGTACTTTGGTATCATAATTGGTACACTTTCTAAATACTCACGATGGCATTTTTTTATTTTGTTTTTGTTTCAACAAAGCGTATCGCTCTTCGCCATCCGTGACATAAACTAAAGTATATACGTCACAAAGTCTTAACAATACGCGCGCTCATAACATATCTGTTTACTAGAACATCATTGGGGTGGCCCCTAAACCTACCTGTAAACTTACCATTCTCTGAGTTTAAGACGTATTTGCGCGCTCTGTCGTTTGTGTAAGGTTTCAACAAATGATCATTGAGCATCGCGGACGTCGGTTTACATAGGTCTGTCTACCAACCATTTAATATGTTTTTTTTTTTATATATTTGTATTATACTTACCTTCTGTGTTTATTCTATTTTGTTCGTTATTTATATATTCTATTTTATTTTATTATTTAAGTATTTTTCGTTTCCGTAAGTGTGTCCGCAGCATCAACAGTGGGCCCTATCAGAATATCAGCGCAGCGTTAATTCCTTTTTTGGATATCGCTGCACATGCTGAGATAGGAACCTTTTTGGTCTCGCACGGGGTTTTTATTTTCATTATTGTTTATTTTTACGCTTATTTATCGTGTCTCCTGTGCGGGTCACAAATAAATATTTTATTTCTTTCTTTTCTTTATTTAAATTAAACAGTGAAATGATTTTTTACCATAATTTTCAATATCATACACTTAGATATAAGTGCTCATGGAAATTTCCGTACACGTTCCATAGATTACTACATGCCCTTTAGATATAACCCATGTGTATCATTTGAATAGTTACCTTCCTGAATGTAAGTCCAACTAGAAACTCAATTGCAATGGTGGTCCATTTTTGCTCTTATTCCATTTAATGATACATATATATATATATATATACCTAGATACTATTATTTTCTAATTGTTATATTTTTTGGTGCGTTCACAAACATTTACGAACAGCCAGACCCAGAACAACTATCTGCAGGCTCAAATATTTATTCCGAGTAGAAATCAAACCCGCGATACGCAGCGCAGCCGAACTGTCAAACTCATTGTTCATCCATTCGGTCTTTTGTATGCTAATAACGAGTTATCTAGAGCTCCTTATACGGCAAAGCCTTTACTTTCTATGACGTTGAAGCCAACGTCATAGAAAGTAAAGGCTTTATAAGATATCGTAAAATACCTGCTGTATTGGTTTCAATATATTCGATTAATGTAATCCGTCTGTCTAGACAAAACTACGCGTTCACACACTACCTACCATGAGAAGTATTATGCGATTCCATTCAGTCAGAGTAGGAATTGTTTTTGTGTACAAGCCCCGGTACATACGAATAAAGAGATGAGTATTTGAGCAGGCAAAATTCGTGCAAATACTTATAAAGTAATTGTCTTTATTAGTGACCATACGTGGGACACTCAGAAAGTTTTGCGAAACTAAAAAAAATTGTTCTATACGTACATATATTTTTATTAAATCTTTTCAAAGTACTTTCCACCAGCCTCTATACAAAGATTCATGCGCCTAAACCAGTTTTCAAAACACTTTTTCCAGTCCGCCGCAGACACCTCGTTTACAGCCTGCTCGAACGCAGCCAGCGCATCTTCCGGCGACGAAAATTGTATCCCTTTGAGCTGATTTTTTATTTTTGGGAATAAAAAGAAGTCACACGGTGCTAGATCAGGGCTGTAAGGAGGGTGACCCAGGAGTTTGACTGGCGTGCTGTCCAGGAAGTCCCTCGTTTTGAGTGCGGTGTGCGCAGGTGCATTGTCGTGGTGGAGCAGTAGCCCGCGGAGCCCTGTGTTTGGTCGCTTGTTGCTTATAACAGAGAAAACTTCTGGCAAACATTTGGTAGTATACCATTCGGCATTAATGCTTCTTTGATCCCGTAAGGGAATTGATACCAAGTGGCCAGTCAAATTAAAAAAGCTAGCGATCAAAATCTTACCCCCGCTTCTAGATCGCTTCACTTTGGTAGGCGTTGGCTCATTTTGAAACACCCAAACAGTCGACTGGCGCTTGGTTTCTGGGTCGTATTGATAAATCCAGGACTCATCACCTGTAACGATGTCGTAAACACGCCGAGACGAGCCTGCTTCAAATTTGTTAAGCATATCACGGCACCATTCCACCCGGGCCTGCTTCTGAGCATCGGTGAGGTTGTGCGGCACCCAGCGTGATACTATCCTCCTCACGCGAAGATGGCTGTGTAGAATCTCGTGAACGCTTCCCGATCCAATCTTCAATATGTGTTGAATCTCCTGATATGTAATTCGCCTATTGTCTTGGATTAAATTTTTCACTGCTAGCACGTTTTCTTCGGTAACAGCCGTCAAAGGGCGATCGCTTCTTTCGTCATCCCCCAAAGTTGGTCGACCGCGCTTGAATTCGTTATACCAACGATACACGGTTGCCTTGGAAGGGCCTTCATCCATGAATGCCATTTGAAGTCTATCGTACGATTCATCCGGTTTCAGGCGACACTTGAAATCGTATAAAATCATAGCTCTAAAATGTTCCCGGCGCTGATCCATATTTCAGTGAGACACAATACTTTGAATTAACTCGCAAAAAATGTGGAGGGAAATTTTGAAATTGGAACTTACTTATTTTTACTTATAAATAATCATATTTTCGAAAAACATTATAACTGGCCAGTCTCCCATATATAAAAACTTTTTTTCGCAATACTTTCTGAGGGGCCTGGTATATGTACCTCAATATTCACATAGAATACGCTTTCGAATGACGCCTCCGCCGGAAAAAGAGGGGTGTTATAAGTTTCACGTATGTTGCTGTGTATCTGTGTGTCTATCTGTGGCATCATGGCGCCTAAACGGATGATCCGATTTTGATTTCGTTTTTTTGTTTGAAAGGTGATTTTGTCGAGAGTGTTCTTAGCTACGTTTGAATAAAATCGGTTGAGCCGTTCAAAAGTTATGGGCGTTTTACTGTTTGAATCGGGGCGTTTTCGCAAGATAAATGTGTCAAAGGTTTTCTAAATTTTGAAATTTTACTTGTCTGATACGAGTACAAAACTGTCTATACTTGCCTGCACACTTATTTCTTTTGAACACTGTACACACACCCACATGAATTGCATTTTGGCAAACTGCCCAACATTGGATTTTGACGGCATCTCTCGCTAATACCAACAAAAAGAACACAAAAGTGATAATTGAGCCAGCTCCGTAATGGACAAACAAAAAAGTTAAAAGATTCACCCATTTGTATGTCAGAAACACGACATCTTCAGTGAGATAATACATATTTACCAATGTAAAAAAATTGAAAGTGTTTCAATGATAGCGGGCAATGCTGCTTTATTTTATTTGAGTTTATATTATGAGTATTCTTGCTCATAGATATGTATGCCTATGAGCAAGAAAAATATAATAATTCTATAAACAAGGATGTGATTCCCGGACAGACGTTAAAAAAATACAAGGTGGATTACAAAAGATTATCTATCTGCCTAGCTTCCAATCTTACCGGATTCAGCTTAGTACCAGTGTTTTACATGAAGCGACTGCCTATCTGACCCCCACAACCCAGTAGCTAGGTAACACGGTACTCCTTGGCAAGACTGGTGTCAGATCTCAAGCTTCTGACTACCCGTCACGACATCAAAGATCTTCAAATGACAGTTGGGACCAACGGCTTAAGGTGCTTTCCGAGGCACGGAGGAAACTCGGTATGTTGAAATGGTCACCCATCCACGGACCGACCTCGTCAAGCGTTGCTTAACCTTGAAGATCGACCCGTGCGGCTGTTATTATTTAGCCACGAGCTCCTCGTGTATTACAAAAGTATTAAATTTTAATTGTTTATTAATTGTTGTTGGCGGTTTAACCATAACGCTGTTCTGGAGGGAGAGGGGAAGGGGAGGAGGAGGGCGGAAGGGGGGGGGTGTATTCCATCCTTCGATGATTGATGTCCTGTTGGTATAGTAAATTGAACAACAAAACTTAGAAATCTTATAGCGCTGCGCCCCCGTAATTTTAATGCGCGTTTTTGCCGACCGAAAATTGCTTCATTTGAATAAAATATTAGTCTACCTACGGCAATAAAGATTGTAATCCAAACTCAAACTACAGTAAAAGGTCACTTAGCCCGGACGGTTTTCACAGACGTCTCTATCGATTGAGAAAAATGTAAGTACGTTGATCTTGAAAACATAGGTCAATCGAAATCCTCTATAAAAGACTTCATAATGTAAACACGATTACGCATGTTTCTCATACGTTGATCTTGAAAACATCGGTCAATCGAAATCCCCTAGAAAGACTTCTAAATGTAAACACGATTACGCATGTTTCTCATACGTTGATCTTGAAAACATCGGTCAATCGAAATCCCCTAGAAAGACTTCTAAATGTAAACACGATTACGCAACATTGATCTTGAAAACATAGATCAATCGAAATCCCCTAGAAAGACTTCTAAATGTAAACACGATTACGCAACGTTGATCTTGAAAACATAGGTAAATCGAAATCCGCTAGAAAGACTTCTAAATGTAAACACGATTACGCATGTTTCTCATACGTTGATCTTGAAAACATCGGTCAATCGAAATCCCCTAGAAAGACTTCTAAATGTAAACACGACTACGCATATTTCGTGTAAAAGTTTTGATGGAAACTCATAACGAAATTAAAGACGAACAAATTCAAACTATTGGCGTGACAACGAAGAGTTAATAGCTTTTAGTTACACGAAAACACTTTAACTACGCTCCCCTTTCTTTATACTCAGTCAATAGTCCCATCCAAAGTTCTTTAATGTGTTAAAAGATTACGTTTTTGGCCTAATTTTCCTTTTAAAATTACTTGATATAGTTACACACAAACTTGTAACTGGTACGGCCATACCAGGAGGTTAGGAAATTGACTCTAATCTCGATGATTTATGGAATGGGTCGCGAAAACCTTCATTTTCAAAACGGTAGCGCGGAGGCAGTTCGTCTAAACGGATTCAAACTGAAGATAGTAAAAGAATAAACTTAATTGCTAACGAATCTTTGCATCGAAGTATATTTGCAGTAGATTTTGTAGAATAATTATAAACCTTTATTTCATAATTGTCAAAAACGTCTTTATGGAGAGGTGACTCTAAGTGGCCTGAAGATATTCACTTTAATTACTTTTTATACGAGTGTTTTAGGTGAATTTCAATGCTTACATTCTATACTTAAATATAATAATATTATAAAGCTGAAGAGTTTTTCTATTTGAAAGGGTATGTTCCCAAATTGGTCCCGTTTTAGTTTGGTGAATATCTGATCAAGAACTTCGGAGATATACGATAGAACTCTTCAATAAATGACGGCGAATCTCTCGGGATAGCTGCCCGGCGAGCATGGGCGTACCCAAGACATGATAAATTATGTCATGTCTTACAATTTATCAAGCCATGTCACAGTAGGCCGTGCTCGCCGGGCAGCAACAAGAAAGGCATGTCGCGCCTGTTAACCTATGTCACATGGTTGTCCCGTGCTAGCATTAAAGACAAATTGTAAGACATGACATGTTTTATAATAACTTGTCATGACCAAAATATTTTCTGTTAAGAATTTTTAGTTCAAGTCGAAAACCAAGCAATGTAAAAAAAAAAAACTTTTCATAAATTCATGTTGGGATGCTAGCATGGGGGTAGCAAAGGGGGGGGGCGAAATTTTGGTAATTTTTGCCTAGGACACCGTTTTCGAGACACTATTTTGGAAATATAGAGCGTTTTATGCAAAATAAAATAAGATTCGGAGGCCCTTAAATCGGAAAGATTGCGTCGTAGGGCTATGCTTCTCAGAACCTAAATAGTTTTTATGGCCGGTTTAGAAACGAAACTGCAATAAAATTGGAAAATTTCTGAAAAAGAAAAAAAATAAACGTCAAGAAGTTAAGCCACAAGTCAAGAAAATATCTCTCACCGCCGTGCTAGCATTTAAGACAAAATAGCTTTATCGCCCAAACTGTGATAAAAAGTGTGACTTAAGCCATGTCACAGTAGGCCGTGCTCGCCGGGCTGCAATCGCATGTCTGTTTATTGTTTAAACTATTTCATAACATAACATCACGCCAGTATACTCTAAAGGGGTACGTAGATGTGTACAGTTAACCTTGGTACACTCTCATTTCATCGGTTATGTTCAAGTTGCATGATATTCGGGTAAATAATTAAAAAGAGGAAAATTAAAAAAAACTTTTTTCTTACTGACTTCCTTACTGATTTATTTATTTATTTTAAAATAAATATTTTTCAGATGACCGTGTATCAGTGCGAATAAGATAAAAAAAGTTATAAAAAAAACAAAAAACAAACTTAAAAGACGTAAACAAGAAGAAATCCATGCGGTGCAGTCGGAGGATACATATTGGCGAGCTGACCAAAACCAGATGTATCCTCTGACTGCACCGCATGAATTTCACTTTTTAAGCAGTCGGGTTTTTTGATTTTTTTAATTAAACTTTTTTTACTTACAACTTTTTACTATTTTTTTTTAGAATTAGGTACATTTAAACATATAAGAGTTATATATTTTTGAAATCAACATCATTCATCATTTTTGAATTTATTTTGATACCCCGATGTGTTACACACGATGTGTTCGGAAGGAAACAATATTTTTTTCCACAAAATTGCGCCCAAAATCCGCCAGCTTAGCCAGTAGTAGCCAGACACTCGCAGGGTTAAGACGAATCGATTGACGTATGAATCGTTAAAATCGGCCAACGCGTTTGGTCTCTAGAACGCCTTATGGGAACAAACATACATACATAGACCGATAAACACACTACCGGAGGGTAAGGCAGCAGCAGTTCGGCAGTCGGGTAAAAAGTATGGCGTTACATTATAATTAAACAAACATCGTCTTTCGTCTATAATCTTGTAAGCTTTCCAAGGCCGCAAAATCTTCAACTCAAAATAAACTAAAGCCACTTTTACGACAACTTATAATAATTTATAATTACACGCAGATGACTGATGATTTTTATAAAAAAGTTCTTCTCATTATAAGTGTCTCCGTCATAAATAAAATAACAGTCAAAGCGACTGGGAATTAAAAAGTTGACATCAATCCAAATATTATATTTTCACATATTAAAAAGATTTTCTATTGGATGTTTATAATAAAAATAAATCATTATTATTCTGGTGACCCGTAACACAGGTATTCAATACCTTCTTCGGGCACCAGTCTCTCACAAATGTTTTATTTTTTATTGTATTAGTTTAAGCACTTTCTGTACCTTCCTGCAACATTTGTGATGAGAAAATAAATAAATTATTATTATTATTATTATTATTATAAACTGGACGGCCAAGGGAAAGCTACTATACGAATTCCCTGTCATTACACTATGTCAATTACGTACAAATATAAACTTAAGGCGGTACCCCGAGCAAAACGCCGCGCTAGCCGTTTTTCGTGCTGTTTTTTAGGAGCTATCTACTCGTTATTTAATAAGAAATATCAACTAATAAAAATACATGAAATTTCTACATATTATTGATTCTAAAATGGTCGTATACTTTTTTTTTAAAGAGGTTTATGTTTCACTAATCTCCTTCCAACAAAACCATAAAAATGAGAAATAATTATTGATAGCATGCTGCATCGCCTCGAAAAGTATTCATTAATTATTAAGCTATTGCATAGCTTCTATCGCGGGCCTTGAGCGCGGGGACCGAATCCAGAAATTCCGTAACGAAAAAACCTGACGCTCCCCACTCCGACGGGCAAGGAGGTGTGGCTTGAAGGCCGTGCATCGTCTAACGTCGTTTCAGTTCGGCAGTCTTCGACACGGCGTTGTGTGCGATTAGACGTATTGTACGACTCTACGAAACTCGCACGAATCGAGACGAGCTGCTCCGAAATTGGACGAATACATAAGCAGCTGTTTTTAAGCTATTGCATAGCTTCTATCGCGGGCCTTGAGCGTGGAGACCGAATCCAGAAATTCCGTAACGAAAAAACCTGACGCTCCCCACTCCGACGGGCAAGGAGGTGTGGCTTGAAGGCCGTGCATCGTCTAACGTCGTTTCAGTTCGGCAGTCTTCGACACGGCGTTGTGTGCGATTAGACGTATTGTACGACTCTACGAAACTCGCACGAATCGAGATGAGCTGCTCCGAAATTGGACGAATACATAAGCAGCTGTTTTTAAGCTATTGCATAGCTTCTATCGCGGGCCTTGAGCGTGGAGACCGAATCCAGAAATTCCGTAACGAAAAAAAACCTAACACCCTCCACTCCGACCGGCACAGCGCCGGTCACCGGCCGCCATCTATCGATGAATAGCAGAACTTTTAATGACTTTTTGAAATATCACGCTTGTCTCTTTAGTTCAGCAACTCGCCTCTAGGTGGCATTGATTTGAAATTTCTTTATTTTCACATAAATAAAAGGAAATTAATGACAGTTAGACCTTATTCTAAAAGCATTTAAACATAAGAAATGCGTGTTTTTTGCAGACTATAGCGCCTATATAAAACATTTACGTATACTAAAAGTAATGAGCAAAACAACTTGTTATGAAACATGGATATCATATTACTTACGTTAGACAGTTTTTGATGTACTTACAGCGCAATGGTAAGACACAAACGCACTTTTTAACACAAACTATTTATAAGACATTGTAACAAAGTACACTAATACTTAACAATTAATTTTACTAAGAAACTAAGTACGAATAATAAAAAATGCAAATGAACTTCTTGTACTGAGGGTGATTTTTTGTAAATCTACCTGCATTTGTGTCGAACTTAAGAAAAAGTCCAGTCATCGAGTAGTTTCGTCTTTGTTACTCATACAGCATTAAGTGATGTAGGAGACGGTATCGATGATATGTGTCGATGTATTTAAACTTTTAAATCGTGTTTGACCAATGTTAGAAATAAGTGGATTTTGATGTTTAGGGTTAGTTGTAAGATAAAACTTATAAGTGAGTTTTGTAATGAACTGTTTTAATGTTGGGAAATTTAATTGACTATGTAAGTTTTTAAGATTAGTCCGAAAAGGTGTATTTAAAGCAGTTATAAGCCTTGTTTTGGACTACTTGTAGTTTGCTGTTGTTGCTTTCACACGTACTACTCCAGACCGGTGCCGCGTAGGTAATGCATGGTCTGACAAGGGTTGTGTAGATTTTTAGTTTGGTATTTGAACTGACTTTAGACCGCCGTTTTAAAATTGGATGTAGGCAGTTTAGGGCTTTTATTCCTTTAACGCGGAGGTAATCGAAATTTTTTGTCCAGCTCATTTTATTGTCTAGTATAACCCCAAGGTACTTGATGTTTACACTCCATGGTAAAACCGTATCGCCTATTAGTATGTTCCTTTTTGGTAATGACCTCTTTCTTGTGAACATTATGACTTCAGTTTTTGTGGCATTAAATTTTAATTTCCATTTAGTGATATATGAAACTAGAAGTTGTAATGATAACTGGAGCCGTGCAACTATTAAATCGTTGTCTTTACTTGACGTAAAAGAGGCTGTGTCATCAGCAAAACAAGCAAGATGAGTATGAGCTTGCTTGGGCATGTAATTTATGAATAGTATGAATAACTGAGGACCCAGCAAAGAGCCCTGTGGCACCCCTGCAGGTATAGGTCTTGGTTGGGATACAGTATCGCCGATATGTACACAGAATGATCTGTTAGTCAAATACGCCTGGATAACCTTAACAAGTCCAATAGGTACATCACACATTAAGAGCTTGTGTATAAGGCCTGCATGCCAAACAGCATCAAAAGCTTTTTCTACATCAAGCAACATCATACCCGTAGATTAACCCATGTTAAGGTTGTGCGTGACGTGCTCCGCGACCCTGGCTAATTGCTGCGCTGTAGAATGACCCTTTCTGAAACCGAACTGCTCAGGCAGTAGCAGGTGGTTGTGGCTTTAGCTAAGCGCGCCGATATTATTCCTTCAAATAAATTTCCCAGAGATGGGAGTAGACTTATAGGTCGATAGCTAGTTGGTGTAGCTTCATCTTTACCTGGTTTCTTAAATGTTATTATTTTGGCTCTTTTCCAAGCAGAAGGAAAGTAGCCAATTGCCATACAACCATTAAAGACTTTTGTTATAAATACTAAGCATTTACGTGAAAGATTTTTTTAGTAAGCAGTTGTGTATAATATCGACTCCCGGAGACTTACGACTTTTGAGCTTCCTAATTGATTTGATTACCTCTCTTGGACGTACGAGATTTGGTGGAGTAAAATCTTTAACGTTATCAAGTTTATTTGATGACTTGTTGACGGCGGCCTCCCGCGTGATGTTATCACTAGGCCAGTTCATAGTCAGACTCATATTATTATGAAAAGTGTCAGCAAGTAACTTGCACTGTTCAGCTGGGGATGCAGTCAACTGGCCACTTTCATACTTTAACGGAGGAATCACTGACGGCTTATAGGTCAAAGATTTAACAATCCGCCAGATATCGGTAGATGGATTATCAATTTGGGCAAGTTTGTCATTCCATATTTTGTCATTATATATGTGGATTTGGAATTTTATTTTTGTTTTAATAATGTTTATATCTTTGTTTATTTGCATCTTAGTTATAGGATTCATTTCTTTTGCAGCCATTTTTCTAAGTTTGTTTTTAGTAGAAATTAAGACTTTGACGCGTCTTGGCAAGGTGTAGCGCTTAACAGATGAAGGGCCCGATATGGAACGTTTATTTCATGACTCATTAGAATGGCAAATTGAAGTTGGTCAACTGCTTTATCAATACTATTTATAGAATTATAAGTAGTAGATGTTAATGAGATATTTTTATCCAAGTAAGACCTGTAATCAACCCAATTTGCTTCAGAATATCTATATTGTTTAAAACTATGTCGGGTAAAGTCACCACCCACTGAAAAAAATACTGGAAGGTGATTGGATGATAATGCTGACAGAGTGCGAAGTTCAGACACAGACGTGACATTTTGGCTGAGAAGTAAATCCGGTGTAGAAGGAGTATGTGCGTGATTGTAATGTACCAATTTTGGAGATGAAGGTCCATACATTTGATAATCATGGAGTACCATATGATCAAACAGTACCGTACCGCGGGAGTTGTTTTGATCACATCGCCAGTACTCATGTTTGGCGTTTAGGTCACCCATGATTAACACTTTTGTCCCTAAATCGAATAATATATCCAAATCACTGGAAGCCAAAGGAAGATTTGGTGAATTATAAGCGGACACTCAGGTGACGTTAAGCGGATTCCTACACATTCAAGGTTATACATGGGAGGAATAAATATTGACGTATTAGGAATATCATTCTTTACTAAGATAGCGACCCCCTGACCAGTACCATTCGATCCCTTATCACTTCGGTAACAAATGTATCCAGGCGTATCTAACGTACAGTTTTCACTCAGTCTTGTTTCACATATTGAGATAATGTCGACACAATATTCGCTGGTTAAATTTAATAATTCAGAAAGTTTAGAACTCTAGGTGGCATTGGTTGTTCCGTTATCAGAGCGGTTGACAACTTTTCTTTCGAAAATATTGAATTTGAAAATGAATAATGATCCACAAGAATTCACAACAAAATATGGGACCACCATTGACGTGGTATTTTCCAGATATTTTGAAGATAAAGTCGAGCCATCTATCGATGAATAGCAGGACTTTTAATGACTTTTTGAAATATCATGCTTGTCTCTTTAGTTCAGCAACTCGCCTCTAGGTGGCAATGGTTGTTTCGTTATCAGAGCGGTTGACTACTTTTCTTTCGAAATATTCAATTTGAAAATGAATAATGATCCACAAGAATCCACAACAAAATATGGGACCACCATTGACGCGGTATTTTCCAGACATTTAGAAGATATCAAGTCTCAAACTTATAATTCTTATTTCATTTACCATAAACCTATAGTTTCAATGATAAATATTCCTGAATAACCTTCATGTATTGTAAGATAATAAAAATATTTTGAACAATATTAACTTCTCATTTATCTAATAAAAGAAAAAAAAATGTTTTCTTATCGGTCACCACGCTCAAAAAGTGTAACTTGAATTAATATAACAGAAAAAAAACAAAGGAAAAAAATACTGCATAAATAAAATAAATAAATAAGTCATTATAATTGCATAAGTTGATATAAAAATGCTATGCAATAGCTTTACCGCGGCAGTCCCCGAGTGCCACACGTCTATTTTTTTTTGTACTAACACTAATGGATAGACTATTATATTTATATATTTTTTATTTATTTTTACAAAAGACTAAAATTCTATATTATAAAGTTTTTATTCTAAAATCTGGGCGTATTCACTACTGTAATTCAAGCGCCACCAGTGCCGCTAGGCCAATAGGAATGCTCATATCTCATGCTGATTTTTTGGTCAGGATACACCTTTTGCCCATGGGGGCTGGCAACTACAGAACGCCGCCCGTCGTATGTGCATCTGTTTGTCTTATAACATTTTAGTCGATAATCGCACCACTAGAGCTGTCTACCGCTGTACTTCAATCAAACCATGCATTCATCCAACCAACAACAAAATAAACAAGAACCAAGTATAGAATGATCACTCAACTTTATTACGATAAGAAATCTTTTGAATTTTACGGTTCCAAGGTAAATGAAACACATTGCGTGCGAGGCTGAACTTACATGACTTATTTAGAAAACTTGCGAACGAAGCGTAGCAAGGTACCTTACCTAATCATGAGTACCTGACTACTCACCGTAGCGTGCTACGCAGGCCTGGGGCAACGAGTCTAACGGCCATTCGTTCAGAAAATTTAGCTGAATTACATGTTTTTATACATTCCTGAATGTTTTCATTTTCTTTTTCTCCTCACCAACGCCAATATTGGCTATTTTTAGCCGTAATTGCAGCCAAGTTTCAACAATCTTTTCGGCAATAAATGCAAAGAGTTCTTTTAGTCGTATAGATAAAGAACATATATAGTGCTTTTATGCTTTTAAATTAATCTTGCCAATCCAATTCAATCTGCCTAGCCTTTTCCCAACTATATTGGGGTTGGCTTCCAGTCTAACCGGATTCAGCTGAGTACCAGTGTTTTACATGGAGCAACTGCCTATCTGACCTCCACAACCCAGTAAATCGGTAACGCGATATCCCTTGCCTAGACTGGTGTCAGATCTCAAGCTTCTGACTACTCGTAACGACTGTCAAAGATCTTCAAATGACAGCCGGGACCAACGGCTTAGCGTGCTTTCCGAGGCACGGAGGATACTCGGAATGATGAAATGGTCACCCATCCACGGACCAACTTCGTCAAGCATTGCTTAACCTTGGAGATCGACCCATGCGGCTGTTATTATTAAGCCACGAGCTCCTTATTACCATAAAAAAAAACATTTACAAATTGACAGACCAAGGAGAACCGATCACTTCTCCGAATTGTTTTTGTTCGAATTTCATTTTACCGAAAACTATTGACCGACTTCTTTTTTGTTATATGCATTTTTTGACATATTTTTAGATCACCGAAGTATCATGTGGCATATGTATTAATTTACCGAACTACATTTCGCCGATTTACAAAATAACGTTTTGCTTTTGGCCGAAGTCTCTTTTGAACTTTTTTCATTTACCGTTTTTTCACCACGCCGAAACATCAATTTACGGAATATTATTTGGTCACAAATATATAGCCGGTTGGTAGCATTTTCAATTTAAAATTGAAATAGTGTAATAAAAAGTCAATATGTTGGTTTACACAATTTAGTGACAGAAACGAATCGCTGCAACACCGACGCAGGTCACGCAGTCTTGTCTTTGTTCACGTATTTATTTTGAATTTTCATGCAATTTATTTATCATTAAGCATTAGCAGTCATGCATTAGACATTTTTATTAATTAAATATTTTAAAGAATTAGTCCAAGAGCGAGCGAAGCGAGCTCGGGAATTTAGGGCACCCCGACATTCGGATAGGTTGGGTTCGAAGGGGATAACGAGAGCTAAAGTGAGCGAGCAAAGCGAGCGAACTCAGCTCCCGTTATCTTCTTTATGTTAGGTTACTTTAGACCCTGCAGACAGAAATAGGACGCAGCGGGGCTACGTCTATTTTTTTTTCAATTTTCTGTTTTAGACATTTGTATTCGGCCACTGTTTCTCTCTCACTTAGTATTTTGATATGCGTATAAAAATAAATATTTGGAACAAATGTTATTTCGGCAAAATGTAACTTCGGTAAAAAGTTTTTCGACCAAATGAAACGTCGGAGTAACAAAAAAAATCGAATTGATAATAGGTCAACTGAGACAGTGGCAGACGTGACTTCGATGAAGAAAAAAAAAACGAAACGATAATAGTTGAAAAGTTTTAGGTGAAATGAAATTCGGTCAAATATTTTTCGAACTTATTATAGGAACCCAGACCAAGTGACACTGTGTCCTCTATTTGCGTACCCACTTTAAGCATATAGCAAAAGAGTTTTGTAACACTTTAAGCGTACAATAAAATATAATTCCATCTGTCTTCAGTCTGACAATAGTTGGTGTTACACGAAAGCATGTCTTTAAAACTCTGCGTGTCTTTCAAACCTATCAAACTCGAGCCTCGCTGAAATACGCAAATCAGCACACAAGGTGTCATTGCAGTATCATCGCGTGTTAGACCTGTATAAAATAAGGATTTGGTGCAATGGGCCCTCGGCCAGCGCCGCCGGTGCCCCTACACCAATTGTTACCGTTAATTTATTCAACGATATCCGAAACTTATCAGCCTTTGTTCAATTACCGACAACTGGTACAAAGCGTACCGATTGCTTCCCACACTTCGTTCCAATTCCCCACAGCTTTTGTTCGGCGGGCGAATATTAAGTGTTGCTTGCGAAGCGATACATTACTTTTATTTTGTTTGTGTTACATTTCGCTTCTGGTAGCGTAAATCAGAATAAGACATTTTACAGCGAGAAACTACTTTCAAACTATTTGCATGTCTGACACTTTAGCTTCGGTGTTCTGTCGCTGATATTTACTGACTAGGATTGAAACGAGCTGTTTCAAGAACTTTGTAGACCAAGAGTTTGTAAACTATAAAAAAAAAATACAAAAAATCAAACCGACTTCCCGAACAAAAAACTACAAAGCCAAACATAAATTTATTTTCCGAAGTCGGTGTCTTTTGTACCCATTGTTTTCCGTTTATCGACACCTAAATTTATTTTTTGCTTTGTAGTTTTTTATTCTGGAAGTCGGTCTGATTTTTTGTTAAAAAGTTTTTATTTTTCTCTTTTTAGTTTTGGTAGGTACCTCAAATTAACATGATTATCATTTATAGCCAAAGTACATCTCATGGCGATTCTAATAAGCCCAAACACGACTAGGATACATTGTTTTATTTTAGAGTTCCAGTGCCTACCTTCCGGCTTCATCATCAGATCAGTTCGATGAGGCTATTTTCAATAGTACCATTTATTTATAAGTATTTGCTTCATTACAGTCGGTTAACTATTCGAGATATCTTATGCCCGTGACATACTTAGCATTTAGGAGTTCAGAGCCATCTGTGGTCTTCTTCATCAGTTCCACTTCACCAATTTTTTTTAATTTTTTATTTATCGATAGGCTCGCGTTTGACCACTATTTCACCTGATGGTAAGTGATGATGTGGTCGACGGTGAAGCACGCTTGCCTAGAAGTAACCTATTCACTCTTGACTTAAAGACCCCAAGGTTGTAGCTATCAGGACACAAAGACTCCGGCAGGGAATTCCACTCCTTAGCTGTGCGTACAATGAAAGTATTCGCAAAACGCTTTGTACGTATGGGTGGGATGTCCACCATGTATCGGTGGCGCATTGCCGTACGTCTTGTTGTCCGGTGATGGAAAGGGCTAGGTGGAATCAAATTGTGCAGTTCCATCGCACACTCCCCGAAATGTGAACGATAAAAAACCGACAGACTGACTACTTGGCGTCGATGTTCAAGGCTCTGGAGCTTTGAGGCGACCAGTGCATCGTTGCCGATAAGCCTCTTGGCCCGTTTGTCAATCGACTCAAGTGCATGAAGTTGATATTTGGCAGATCCGTCCCAGAGGTGAGAGCAGTACTCCATGCATGACCGAACTTGCGCTTTATACAATTTGAGCAGCTGTTCAGGCGTGAAGTACCGTCTCACCTTTGCAAGGATCCCCAACTTTTTTGCAGCCAACTGAGCCTTTGCCTCAATGAATGGACCAAAATTGAGGGTCGATGTTAACGTAACACCAAGAAGGTCGAGATGGTCCGTTATCGGCACGGTTACACCACGGAAAGATGGAGCCGGTTGGAATAGGCTCTTTATTGCGGGAAAAAGACACGCCTGGGTGTTAGCAGCATTGAAACTGACTAGATTGGCATCGCCCCATTCAGAGACTGCCTCCAAAGACAGGTTCGTTCAAGCACTCAACCATGGCCTCCCGGAGAGACCGGATCTCAGGCCCAGTAGCCCGTGCGTCGGACACGTATCTCTCAGCAATCGTGCTGTCGTCCGTACCCAAAGGTGCCGGGTTTTAGTAGGTCTTTTATGTGCAGCAAAAACAGTGTAGCCGAGAGCACCCTGAGGGACTCCGGCGTTAATACCTAACTGACCGGACGAGCAGCCATCGATAACCACTCGGATGGACCGATCTCTCAGGAAGTCAGCAATCCAGTCACACAGACCACTAGGCAGACCGAAGGAAGGAAGCTTACCAATAAGGCTCTCATGCCAGACCCTGTCGAAAGCCTTCGAGATGTCAAGGGAGACAGCTCGATGGCCTCACTCCAGACGTGAATGGCATACGCTAGAAGATCCCCAGTTGACCAATTTCGGCGGAAGCCGTATTGGCGGTCACTGAGTATATCATTGTCTTCTAGGTATGCCAGGAGCTTCCAAATGATACTTTCTGAGTGCAAATGATTGCATTGTTGATGAAAATACCAAAATCGCTATATGTGTATGCCTATAATATTTGAGAAGTTCCCTTGATTTCTCTAGGATCCCATCAACAGATCCTGACCTGATGACTATGGGACCAACTAGGAAGTATACCCTTTCAAACAAAAGAAGAATTTTTGAAATCGGTCCAGGCGTCTTTGAGTAATCGGGGAACATACCTAAAAAAAAACTCTTCCTTTTTTGAAGTCGGTTAAAAAGTGTTCAAAGAGTAACAATTAAAGCGATGTCTACGCAAGCAGGTCTATTTCTGTGGTTGCGTAAATCAAGTTTCGCCTTGACATTGGTCAGACCGGCACTCCCCGACTAAATTATAATCTATCTATACGTAGTAGCTATACAAATAATTTTGAACGATTCGTAGTTGATTTTGCACCAGACTTGGCTATTACTTATGTATGTTTTTAAGTAGCTGGCGTCTGGAATATAACTTTATTACCCGACTGCCGAAGGAGGGTAATGTGTTTATCAGTCTATGTATGTTTGTTCCTATATGGCGTTCCAGAGAACAAACGCGTTGGTCAATTTTGATGATTCGTACGTCAATTGATTCGTCTTAACCCTGTCACCGGCTACATTAAAATTGGACAGTAGGAAAATGGCGGATTTTGGGCGCCATCTTGTGGAGGCCCCAATTAATTTTTTCTTCTAAACCCATCGTGTGGCGTATCAAAATAAAGGGTCGATTTGATGGTTATTTCAAATATATATAATAATAATATATTCGAAAAAAAACTAACTAAAAAGTTATAAGTAAATAAAAAAAAAGTTAATCAAAAAATCAAAAAGCCCGACTGCTTCAAAAGCGAACTAAAAATACGTAAACAAGGAGAAAATTATGTTGTGCAGTCGGAGTTATACACCAGATTTTGGTCAGCCAGCCCGCGAATATGTATCCTCCGACTGCACAGCATTTCTCATTGTTTACGTCTTTTTAGTTCGCTTTTGAAGCAGTCGGGCTTTTTGATTTTTTGATCAACTTTTTTAGGGACCACGTTCATTTTACAAAATTCTAGCTTTTTGGGCAGTAGAGTTTGTTTAATAAAGTTATTGATTCTTGCTGTTGGTTCAAGCTCATTCAAACTTAACCCAAATCATCAACAAAGAATTGCATTGGTGCTAATATTAATCTACAATCATTAAAATAATTTATATAGAAGCGTATTAGGACTCATATCAACAACTTGTTTGTAAACATTGTTTTTTAGGGTTCCGTACCCAAAGGGTAAAAACGGGACCCTATTACTGAGACTTCGCGGTCCGTCTGTGTCTGTCTGACACCAGGCTGTATCTCATGAACCGTGACAGCTAGAGAGTTGAAATTTTCACAGAAGATGTATTTATGTTGCCGCTATAACAACAAATACTAAAAACAGAATAAAATAAATATTTTAATGGGGCTCCCGTACAACAAACGTGATTTTTTTGCCGTTTTTTGTGATAATGGTACGGAACCCTTCGTGCGCGAGTCCGACTCGCACTTGGCCAGTTTTTTCAATTCAACACGTTGTTCAATATGAGGCAGTACAAACTAGGTCCAATACAAAGTACTAATGATCCCACAAATGGCCCACAAATCTTTGTCAAATCTAAATAATTAAGACCATTGTCTACAAACGTCTGCGTACATTAAACTCAAGTTGAATCGAAGCCAAATTGCCTAGAAATTTAACCAATTATTGGCGTCCAGCGATTGGACGGCGCTAAGTATTCCTGTCACGCCAATAATAAATAATTGCTATCAATCAAAATGTGAATTACTATTAAAATTATGTTGGCAATGATCTAGCTAGAATCTGGGTCGCTAATAATTTAATAGGATAAACGGAAGATTTCAGGAACTGTCGGATTTGTTTGTACGGAAATCATTAAATGTATAAATAAATATGCTGCGAAATTGAAACGTCATACGCACGAAGTGCTTCCATGTTTAATAAGAAGTAGGTATGTAAATTTAAATATATGAGGAAATATATAGTTCTGTGTTTTCTTAAAACTACCTTCTATAAATAATGTGTTTGGTAAATAAAGATCTTCCAAACAAGGCATACCTGTTTTGTCACCAAACACATTGTCAGGTTTTTTAACCCCCGCCGGAAAAAAAGGGGTGTTATAAGTTTTCGTGTGTTGCTGTGTATCTGTGTGTCTGTGTATCTGTGTATCTGTCTGTGGCATCATAGCGCCTAAACGGATGAACCGATTTTGATTTAGTTTTTTTATTTGAAAGGTGATTTTGTCGAGAGTGTTCTTAGCTATGTTTGAATAAAATCGGTTAAGCCGTTCAAAAATTATGACCGTTTTACTGTTTGAATCGGGGTGTTTTCGCAAGATAAATGTGTGGGGGTTTTTAAATTTTGAAATTTTACTTGTTTATGAACTGAAATTAATATTGCAGTTACTATATAAGATAATAAATCGCCTATTCTACTATCATAGCCTTCCTATAAGATGCCTATCAGGTAATAAGTTGAAGCAAATCTGACTGGCTCTCAACCATATTAATGTATCCGCAATAACAACTTGTCAAAATTGATTAAAAAGGTGCAATTACTCAAAAATTTTTAGATATATGAACATTATGAGCGTCTTGAACTGACATGCGGACCACGGAGAAGCGTAAAATAAATAAAAATGCGACGACATTTTTTTCTGTTTGATTTAAATTAATTAAAGCGAGTGAATTAATGTGACTCTGACATCAACACACAACATTATCAAAAATAAACTTATCTCATATAAAAAGCGAATGTTTACAGAGAAAGAGATTGAAGAATGAGGACTACCCATAACTCTGAAGGCAATGATGCAAAAGGCATATGTTTTTGAATCTCTAACGGTAAAAACAAGGAGAAAATCATGCTGTGCAATCGGAGGATACATATTCGCGGGCTGGCTGACCAAAACCTGGAGTATCCTCCGCCTGCACAGCATGATTTTCTCCTTGTTTACATCTTTTTAGTTGGTTTTTTGATTTATAACTTTTTAGGTATTTTTTTTAGAATTAGGTACATTTAAACATATAATTGTTTAATATTTTTGAAATCACCTCTTTAATCCCTTTATTTTGATACCCAACACGATGGGTCAAAAATAATCGATTTTCCAATTTTAATATAGCCAGTGACACTCGCAGGGTTAAGACGTTAAGACGAATCGATTGACGTAAGAACCATCAAAATCGGCCAACGCGTTTGGTCTCTAGAACGCCACATAGGAACAAACAAACGTACATAGACTGCTAAACACATTCCCTCCTTCGGCAGTCGGGTAAAAAGCTGCATTTTTTTTGTAAATATCCTTCCTGATCTGTGAATCAGCTGCCAAATCTTTTATTGACTACTGTGAATGGTTGACGGGTAGAATACCAGCCTATTAAATCACTTAATGGAAGATTCGACTGCAGTATTAATTCAAAAAGATTTTAGAAACTGAGCTTAACATTAAAAATAACAAAAAACCCGACTGCTTAAAAAGCCAACTAATAAGACGTATACAAGAGCAAAATCATGCTGAGCAGTCGGAAGATACATATGATCGAGCTGGCTGACCAAAACCAGATGTATCCTCCGACTAGACAGCATAATTTTGTTCTAAAAGTTGGCTTTTTAAACAGTCGGGTTTTTGGTTATTTTAAGATAAAAAACATTTACAACTTTTGAGTTTTTTTTTTTATATATTTTTGTAATCACCTCTTAAAACCATGTTGATACCCCACACGATGGGTTTCGAAGAAAAAAATATTTAGGCCCCCACAATATGGCGCCCAAAATCCGCCATTTTTCTATTTTGCAATTTTAATGTAAAGCCAGTGATACTCGCAGGGTTAAGACAAATCGATTGACGTAAGAACCATCAAAATCGGTCAACGCCTGATAGCCTTAGACTGATAAACACATTACCCTCCTTCGGCAGTCGGGTAAAAACATTAACCTTCAAGACAGAACTTTAACACAAGCAACAACTCGTGTATCATTGCCACCTTACAACGATATGATACATGAGTTCTTTGACATTGGAATATCAAAACAATACATATAAGTATCAGAAGTTCTTAGATACCAATCTAGATATTTGATATTATTAAATATCAGCCAGCTGTAGACAGGGACATATTTACAATTTTGCCATTGGCACTGACAGGCGTGAGAATGCAACCGTCACAATTGAGAGTTTGCCATATCATGTTCAGTGTATCGCATCGCATACAATCATACGTCGATTAATTATTCCTTTATCAAAATGCTTTAATGAAGAAGCCATGTTAGTATCAGAGACGCCATATATTTTACAGCGATCAGACGCGATGCCAATCTGTCAATACGGTTAATGAAGTGTGCTGGCATGTATTGGCATACTGGCACTTTGATGTATCTTTCCATTTTCTAAAATGTATAGTACCATTTGTCATAAATGTCAAAGAAAAGAATTTAAATAGTGGAATGTCATCATCATCTGCCTAGCCTTTTTGCAATTGTTGTTGGGGTCGGCTTCCAGTCTTACCGGATTCAGCTGAGTACCAGTGTTTTACATGGAGCGACTGCCTATCTGACCTCCACAACCCAGTAACTGGGTAACACGAAAGACTGGTGTCAGATCTCAAGCTTCTGACTACCCGTAACGACTGTCAAAGATCTTCAAATGACAGCCGGGACCAATGGCTTAACGTACTTTCCGAGGCACGGAGGAAACTCGCTATGTTGAAATGGGCACCCATCCACGGACCGACCTCGGCAAGTGTTGCTTAACCTTGAAGATCGACCCGTGCGGCTGTTATTATTTAGCCACGAGCTCCTCCAAAATATTGGAGTGTCATCATTTCTTCTTATATACTCATCCTGTTAACTTCCTGATTCAATGCCAGATCATAATGCAAAAAAAGTGATGTTTACACCGTGATAAACAAAATTGCCTGGAGCGTGCAATCAAAATAACATTTTGTCGGTACGTCCGGTGCGATCGCGTTTGGTTGCTATGGTGGCGTCAGTATATTCTAGAAATGATGGCGTGGGAGCGTATTTAGAGCCGTGCCGGCTGGACGCGGCCGCCGTCCGCACCCCGCTGGCGTGACGTCGCCGCCACGCGCGCGCCCCGCTGGCGACCCGCCAGCTTCGCCAACGAGACGGCACGTCATTGTCACTACTGCCCCACTAGGCCATCTCCACACAATTTGATACGACATAAACAACGATGTACTTGAAATGATGTATGCGCTTCCGTAGTCACAGGTCAACATTTTTAAACCACGTCGAAACAAATTATAATAAAAACTAAAAACCCGACCGCTAAAAAATAATTAACTGAAAAGAGAAAAACAAGTACTAGGTATAATTTATACGTTAAATTAAATAATTATTATAATTAAATTTAATGTACAAATTATACCGAGTATCTAAAGTCGTCACAATCTAAGAAGTCCGTTGACGTTTCTCATTTTACTTTAATAATAATTAAACTTGATGCCTGCGAATGATACTCGTTGTTATAGTGTATGGGTAACATAGTGAGAAATTGAAAACTCAAATTCATAATACTAATATTATGAATTTGAGTTTTCAATTTCTTACGTACAAAGTTATCGCGGCATGTAAAATGAGAAACGTCAACGGACTTGTTAATTGTTACGACTTTAATATTAGAAGTATTAGTAGAAATAATTAACCGAAAAGAGAAAAACAAGTACTAGGTATAATTTATACATTAAATAAAATAATTATTATAATTAAATTTAATGTACAAACTATACCTAGTACCTATTTTTCTCTTTTCAGTTAATTATTTTTAGCAGTCGGGTTTTAGTTTTTATAATAATTGGTTTTATTTCAGACTTTTTGAACGAGTTCTCCTAATAAGTTATGTAGTAAAAGATTATTAATTTTGCTATCAAAGTTACGCTTTTCTTGAAATTGTGCCAAAATAGGAACATAAAATTGTTACGTTATATACCAGGCCCCTCAGAAAGTATTGCGAAAAAAAGTTTTTATTTATGGGAGACTGGCCAGTTATAATGTTTTTCGAAAATATGATTATTTATAAGTAAAAATAAGTAAGTTCCAATTTCAAAATTTCACTCCACATTTTTTGCGAGTTAATTCAAAGTATTGTGTCTCACTGAAATATGGATCTGCGCCGGGAACATTTTAGAGCTATGATTTTATACGATTTCAAGTGTCGCCTGAAACCGGATGAATCGTACGATAGACTTCAAATGGCATTCATGGATGAAGGCCCTTCCAAGGCAACCGTGTATCGTTGGTATAACGAATTCAAGCGCGGTCGACCAACTTTGGGGGATGACGAAAGAAGCGGTCGCCCTTTGACGGCTGTTACCGAAGAAAACGTGCTAGCAGTGAAAAATTTAATCCAAGACAATAGGCGAATTACATATCAGGAGATTCAACACATATTGAAGATTGGATCGGGAAGCGTTCACGAGATTCTACACAGACATCTTCGCGTGAGGAGGATAGTATCACGCTGGGTGCCGCACAACCTCACCGATGCTCAGAAGCAGGCCCGGGTGGAATGGTGCCGTGATATGCTTAACAAATTTGAAGCAGGCTCGTCTCGGCGTGTTTACGACATCGTTACAGGTGATGAGTCCTGGATTTATCAATACGACCCAGAAACCAAGCGCCAGTCGACTGTTTGGGTGTTTCAAAATGAGCCAACGCCTACCAAAGTGAAGCGATCTAGAAGCGGGGGTAAGATTTTGATCGCTAGCTTTTTTAATTTGACTGGCCACTTGGTATCAATTCCCTTACGGGATCAAAGAAGCATTAATGCCGAATGGTATACTACCAAATGTTTGCCAGAAGTTTTCTCTGTTATAAGCAACAAGCGACCAAACACAGGGCTCCGCGGGCTACTGCTCCACCACGACAATGCACCTGCGCACACCGCACTCAAAACGAGGGACTTCCTGGACAGCACGCCAGTCAAACTCCTGGGTCACCCTCCTTACAGCCCTGATCTAGCACCGTGTGACTTCTTTTTATTCCCAAAAATAAAAAATCAGCTCAAAGGGATACAATTTTCGTCGCCGGAAGATGCGCTGGCTGCGTTCGAGCAGGCTGTAAACGAGGTGTCTGCGGCGGACTGGAAAAAGTGTTTTGAAAACTGGTTTAGGCGCATGAATCTTTGTATAGAGGCTGGTGGAAAGTACTTTGAAAAGATTTAATAAAAATATATGTACGTATAGAACAATTTTTTTTAGTTTCGCAAAACTTTCTGAGTGTCCCACGTATATACTTTTGTAACCAGCGGATCCCCGCAACCTTCAGCAGGTCATCGGAGATCCGCTGGTTACGAGATAGATGGGACCGGTCAATGTGGCGACGCTTGGGGGAGGCCTATGTCCAGCAGTGGACGTCTTTCCGCTGATATGATGATGATGATATATTTTTGGAATGGTCTTTTTAGTAGCATTCATTTGATACCCATATTGTTATGAAAACAAAATAAATATGTATCACCCCCCTTTTTTAGGGGGAGGGGGCACCAAATAAACAAATATATAGCCTATGTCACTGCCACAATTAAGACGAATCAAACGACACCTCATATGTCATAATCCGTCAAGCCGTTTGGTCTGTAGAAGGTGCTATAGAAATGGACATACATAGGTACATATATACGCTCGAACTACCCTCACGCAGTCGGGTAAAAAGAAGGGTGTTATAAGTTTGACATGTGTATGTTTCTGTATTTGTGTTTCTGTCTGTGGCATCATAGCTCCTAAACGGTTAAGCCGATTTTGATATTGTTTTTTTTTTGTATAACCGCCCGTACTCAATAGTGTTTGTTTTACGGAATGATTTACAAACTAGCTACCCTTTTAAAATAAAATGAACATTCATATAACAGTTAATAACGTAAATTACAGCCTTATTGTTGTAAAGTAGGATATAAATAAAATATCAATAAAATGTATGGCAACGTTCAATAAAATTTGCATAACAGTCGCAAAGGACATTTGAAATTACTATGCCCAATTACTTTAGCATTTTAATTAAAGTTGTTGACGATTCGACAAATAAAATTGATTTAATATAATGTATACTGGTATGTATAGCTCGTTGGAATGGCGGAATGGTGGTATTAACCGGCTGTAATAGCACTTTGAAAGACCACTTGTCGGCCTCGGGTGCCGATGATCTGCTCCAGTTGTTGTATGAGAACAAAAACAGTCGCGGAAGCGTTGGTAAGGTAGGACTAGGGCAGTTACTGAGCTTCGAATCCGATTCCGATTGATATTACACCTCCGATTCCGAATAGCGGCCAATCGTACGCGCCAGGTGGCTACTTTTAACATGTACGAACAGATTCATGCGTATAACACCGGGATCAACACGGCACAAATATGTGGATGTCTCTAACTATTCTCAATCTCATTAATTCTTTTTGTTTTTTTATCATCTTTACAGCCCTTTGCTAAGAATAGTTAATTTCATTAATTCTTTTTGTTTTTTTTTATCATATTTATAGCCCTTTGCTAAGAATAGTTAATTTCATTATTCCTTTTTGTTTTTTTATCATCTTTATAGCCCTTTGCTAAGAATAGTTACAACACTGATAACAACATTTGTGCCACATGTTAAATTTAGTCTTTTTTTAATTTTACCTTTGTATAGATTCTTTTACTGATTGTTTTGTAAATGTGTAAACATTGTAGGCCTTCTAGATGCTTGTTAACATTTGTTAACTTTTTAATTCGTTTTATTTTCTTTTGTTTATATAATATATAGTCTTTTTTGTTTTTCTTACGTCTTATTGTCGGGCCTACGTTGGCCCCCCATATCTAAGTACTAATGCTGGAACATAGAAATATTGTAAAACCAAACCATTTTTTTTTTCAAAGTGTAGCCATGGAGTTTCTTGCCGGTTCTTCTCCATAGGAAACGACCAACCCGAACTGTGCACTTTTGTCGACGTTTTATAAGTGCACATGTAGGCCTATATGAAAAAAAGTTTTTTTTTTTTCGCATCGAGAGTACCTACGTGCTTTTAATTGTAGATTTATGTTTTTACAAGCTTTATAATTACCTTCCTTTCGTGTGTCCGCCATTTAGTTAGCAATCCATTTTACAAGCACTTCCTGGCATCCGATTAAGCTGAAAGTTGGAGTGCTTCTGTAACTTTAGAACCATTGAAATAATATGGAACTATGGAGCTGGTCTCATGATAGAGTCACCAGGTGGCCATAGCAACTCCTCAACCAGACAACAGGACACCATCGTGTTTGGGCTCATCGGATGTGTATTGACAAGTGACATTACATAACGTACTTTTTAATTCGTTAAAAAATTATAAGTTTTTAAACCGTCATGGTCACTAACACTTACATTCGAAACGGGATATTTACCATGTTTAATGTTTGTTGCGAGTTTCCTATATTTCGGTGCTGTTGCAAGCACCATGATTACGGATAAACTCATAGATACCAGGCCCCTCAGAAAGTATTGCGAAAAAAAGTTTTTATATATGGGAGACTGGCCAGTTATAATGTTTTTCGAAAATATGATTATTTATAAGTAAAAATAAGTAAGTTCCAATTTCAAAATTTCCCTCCACATTTTTTGCGAGTTAATTCAAAGTATTGTGTCTCACTGAAATATGGATCTGCGCCGGGAACATTTTAGAGCTATGATTTTATACGATTTCAAGTGTCGCCTGAAACCGGATGAATCGTACGATAGACTTCAAATGGCATTCATGGATGAAGGCCCTTCCAAGGCAACCGTGTATCGTTGGTATAACGAATTCAAGCGCGGTCGACCAACTTTGGGGGATGACGAAAGAAGCGGTCGCCCTTTGACGGCTGTTACCGAAGAAAGCGTGCTAGCAGTGAAAAATTTAATCCAAGACAATAGGCGAATTACATATCAGGAGATTCAACACATATTGAAGATTGGATCGGGAAGCGTTCACGAGATTCTACACAGCCATCTTCGCGTGAGGAGGATAGTATCACGCTGGGTGCCGCACAACCTCACCGATGCTCAGAAGCAGGCCCGGGTGGAATGGTGCCGTGATATGCTTAACAAATTTGAAGCAAGCTCGTCTCGGCGTGTTTACGACATCGTTACAGGTGATGAGTCCTGGATTTATCAATACGACCCAGAATCCAAGCGCCAGTCGACTGTTTGGGTGTTTCAAAATGAGCCAACGCCTACCAAAGTGAAGCGATCTAGAAGCGGGGGTAAGATTTTGATCGCTAGCTTTTTTAATTTGACTGGCCACTTGGTATCAATTCCCTTACGGGATCAAAGAAGCATTAATGCCGAATGGTATACTACCAAATGTTTGCCAGAAATTTTCTCTGTTATAAGCAACAAGCGACCAAACACAGGGCTCCGCGGGCTACTGCTCCACCACGACAATGCACCTGCGCACACCGCACTCAAAACGAGGGACTTCCTGGACAGCACGCCAGTCAAACTCCTGGGTCACCCTCCTTACAGCCCTGATCTAGCACCGTGTGACTTCTTTTTATTCCCAAAAATAAAAAATCAGCTCAAAGGGATACAATTTTCGTCGCCGGAAGATGCGCTGGCTGCGTTCGAGCAGGCTGTAAACGAGGTGTCTGCGGCGGACTGGAAAAAGTGTTTTGAAAACTGGTTTAGGCGCATGAATCTTTGTATAGAGGCTGGTGGAAAGTACTTTGAAAAGATTTAATAAAAATATATGTACGTATAGAACAACTTTTTTTAGTTTCGCAAAACTTTCTGAGTGTCCCACGTATATATTTCTATGGATAAAAGGATGTTCTTGCGGGTGGGTGTTCATGAGGAGGCAAATCGGTCTACCCTCTTTCTTGCTCGTTTTTCAGTTTATCCGTGATCATGGTGCCAAGACTTTCTCCATACAAACACATTCTGCTGTTTTCTTCGTAGATAATGCCTCTAGAGCAGTGATTTTTTTCCATAAAATCTAGGTCTAATTAATACGTGCCCCTATCATTTCCTTTTTTCCAAAACATAATCACAAAAAGAAATATGACAATCCAAAAACCCGAAAAAAATGCCCGTTTTTACCACCAGGTTCAGAGGACTTTCAGACAAAATTTATACGTTTTTAACAAAAAAGAAAATAATAGAAGCATAGATATACTTTTCCTCTAAATTTTGATATAAGAATGTTTTAGATCAGACCAGTTTTCATGAAGAAAACAGCAGAATACGAAATGTCTTTTAGTCAAAGTTTGTGTACGTAAAAGCAGCCTGAGCTGCAGTTGTCCCTTTCGCACTTTACGGGGTGAGGTTGGAGGTGACGCGACGGCAATAGTTTCTTCAAATACCAATTTTTCAAATTCCTGTTGACTAGAGTCCGCTCTTAATGTTTGTCGTTAAAAAAATATTTTAAAATGATTTTTACGAAAATCAATGAGGCTGACGAATATGACATCGCTCTTCTGCCACCACCTCCTACTCCGATTCCGGTTCCGACTCCGCAAACCTAATTTAAAAATTCTTACTCACACTTCGGTTCCGATAAACCACCTCCGTAACAAGGGGGACTGCGGACAGTCGGCGCAAACGCACGGTCATCGCGCTCGCAGTACGCACGAGGACGCCTTCTCCACGACCCCACGTATGACATTCACACCAATATTAAAATGCCACTGCATTTATAAACACTATCGAACATTATCTTATTCTCCGGACAACTTGATTTATATCCAACTATTTTTACTTGCAGACAAACATGTCCGCCAGAGCACACTCGATAAACTATGGAACAAGCAGTCGGGAGCCATACAGATGCTTCTTGCTATATTGGATGTAAGTATCTTCAAACAATAACGTCACATACATACATCAACCTTGCAAAGTGGATCTTTCAGATATACCTTTGTATTTTATTTATTTTTAACCGACTTACTAAAAAGGAGGAGGGTATATGTTCGACTTTATGGTTGTTTTTTTAAAGAATATGTTTCGAAATTGGACCCATTTTAATTTGGTGAAGGTCTGATGAAGAACTTCGGAGATATACAACCAGAACTCTTCAATAAATAACGGCAAACTCTCGGGATTGCTGCAATCGCATCTCTGTTTATTCTGTTATTGGCGTGATGTTATGTTATGAAATGGTATAAACCATTATAACATAACATCACGCCAGTAGCTAGCTAGGGGTACACAGATCTCTCATTTCACCAGTTATGTTGAAGTTTCATGTTATACGGGTAATCTATTCTAGCGTTATAGGGACCTTACTACACAACTTGCTATTAGGTAGGTAAAACTAAAAACGGAAAAAACAAAAAAACTTTTTTGCATAAAAAATACTAACGACTTCCAAATGAAAATCCACAAAGTGAAAAATAACTTATTTTTGGAAGTCGGTGTCCATATCGCAAAAAAATGGTAAGTACGAAAGACACCGACTTCAAAAAATTAAGTTATTTTTTCCCTTTGTAGTTTTTCATTTGGAAGTCGGTAGTATTTTTTTGCAAAAAAGTTTTTTTTATGTTGTCATTTTCTATTACAGACCTGCAGAGACACCGCAACTTGTACGTACATTACATCAATACTAAGAGAAGTTCTGTGTTTGAAACAAGGAAAAGGAAAAAAATGTTCAGGTAAATATTTTTTTAATATCACAGGCAAAACAAACAAAAATAAATAACGCGGAAGGAATTTACGAGGTACAGTTATGGTATTTTTTAGGGTTCCGTAGCCAAATAGCAAAAAACGGAACCTCTATGGATTCGTCATGTCTGTCTGTCTGTCCGTCCGTATGTCACAGCCACTTTTTCCGAAACTATAAGAACTATGCTGTTGAAACTTGGTAAGTAGATGTATTCTGTGAACCGCATTAAGATTTTCACACAACAATAAACTTTGGGGGTTCCCCATACTTAGAACTGAAACTCAAAAAAAAATTAACCCATGGGGGTATCTATGGATAGGTCTTCGAAAATGATATTGAGGTTTCTAATATAATTTTTTTTAAACTGAATAGTTTGTGCGAGAGACACTTCCAAAGTGGGAAAATGTGTGTCCTCCCCCCCCCCGTAACTTCAAAAATAAGAGAATGATAAAACTAAAAAAATATATGATATACATTACCATGTAAACTTCCACCGAAAAATTGGTTTGAACGAGATCTAGTAAGTAGTTTTTTTTTAATACGTCATAAATCGTAAACCGTAATTTACCAAGTACGGAACCCTTCGTGCGCGAGTCCGACTCGCACTTGGCTGGTTTTCCTGCTTACTTACGTCTGACTACTGGTTATAAATATGATACCTATTTAAGTATCAATTTATGTAAACATAAAAGTTTAAATAATATAGTACATCAATTCACTAAATTTCGGTAAAGTGCGATTGTTTATTAATTGTTAGCCTCACAAAAGGTCAAATAAGGAGTTAATTATTTGACTATTCGGTAGACTAAAAGTTGCCGAAAAACGCTTTTTACCGAAATTAGTTAATATAATTATCCATTGCTTGAGTTAAATACAGATCAAAAATCTTTGGCCAAATTTCCTCAATTATCGCAGAATTAATGTGACAAATTGTCAAGCACGCGTTATCTGCTGTGATTGGTTGAATGAATCTTCAACAGCCGGCCAGCTCGGCCTTAGCCTAAGACTTAACATTATAAAAATAGCAACAACATGCAAACTTGTGTTTATAATCGTTTTCAATAAATTAGTTCCCATTGAGTCATCCGGGAACAAGAAGAAAGAAAACAAAAAAACAGGCAAAGAAAATAAAGTGCCCGCAGTAAAGAAGGGTATGTTCCGTGTGCGCTTATATTGTAAATAAGTTGTAATTTACAGCCAATTATACAAATTAATTACGTGAAACAAACTAATCAGTAAAATACGTAAACGTTGTTCAGCACTGCATGCATTAATCGCTTGCTTAAGTAAATTAACAACAAGCGAGTGACAAGAAAAATAGAGATCGATATAACACGATTTATTTTAATTGCACATTAACTTTCTAATATAAAGTGTTGATATATTGCACAGGTATTAAGCAACAGTGGCATTTCAATTATTGCTTTACTTGTACCCTTTCTACTTGCTACCTCCTGTTTGGCCTACCTACTGACATTTAAGAAGAGCTTACTTACTGTGATGACATTGGACCAGTTGACAACACAGCCTTGTAACGTAATATCGAAGCTATTGTCGATTCAGTTGTCATTTCACCGCATCGCAGTGTTCAATCAAATTAACATAAATATTTCAACATTGATTTATTTATGTCCTAAAATTACAGCAACGTTTTAAATGTCAAGATTGCTTTTCACTAAGCTAAATTGCGATCATTAATACTTTCCTATTAATAAAACAAAAAAATAATAATGAAAACTGTAACAATATAAATATCCTTGCACGAAATTGTATCACACAACCTGCCGATATCGACAATTTCAGCAAACAACCTCGCCAGGCAGCAGTGCTCACAGCACTTCATATCGATAAACGGCACGCAGGTGGTGATCCGCACGATGATAGCAACACACGCCAAACGGGACGGCAACGTCACTACCGAGCTGATACTGCAGGACCTCGTGTGGATCCTCGCCTCGCTAGCGCCGAGAGGTACGGTCCTTAACGTCCACGGTTGATTCCAGCTAACAACTTGTCCCGGCATCAGTGCGCACAAGACTTCATACAGATGAAAGGCACACAAGTAATCATACGCAAGGTGATTGGCACTATGCAAGACAAGCGAGACCGGCACATAGGCACTGAGGTGGTAATGCAAGATTTACTCTGGATACTTGCACCTCTTAGCTCACGAGGTTACCTTTATTGATTTTAAAATACTAATACCTTTTTAGCAGCTTGAACTTTCCAACTCCTGGTCGAACGCTTCCCCCTTTCCTTCCATTTCTTTTTGTGCGCCAATTCTAGGGGAAGTCATCCCAGGAGAGCAGCAATTTTGACCGTAAAAGAAACCCTACTCTGCGCTCCAGAACGCAACCTGACGACTTAGCTCAAAAAACTGCAAGACTGAAGTGGGATTGAGCAAGCCATGTCTGCTGGATTAGAATACCTACTTATCTTTTATTGATTACATTATTTACATCTACTGCGAAGCTTACTTAAATAAGTAGTATAGAGTAAGCTTCGCAGTTGCAGTAGTTTTAAATATTGTATTAACATCGAATATAATTGTTTTCAGATCCAAAGTTCGCGGTGAAATTAAGGATGCTCGGTTGCGTAAGAACTATGCATCTCATTTTAAAGGGACACTTTACAGATAATAAACTTATTTTTCCATTACTTGTTATTATGAAACAATTGGCAAAAAATGGTAAGTTAAAGTCGATTTTTCATTAACTCTTATCTATTTTAATAATCTCAGCTGTTCTGCTGGGCGTTTTCTAAATCCACTCACTAATATTGAAGCCTTTGAAATTAACGTCTTAATAGTTACTAATTAACCACTTAAGGTCAAACCCAATAACGGATGAACCCGAATTTGATGGACTTCTAGCAAGAGTGTGTTCAGTCATAACGAATTTGTCAGTAGATTTACTTAATAGAGATAAAATTTTTGTCATAATTCGAGTAATTATAACCATTCAAGTAATGTTGAAATCTTGTCTCTAGTTAGCTGTACTGACAGATTTGACAAAGACAACAACAAAGATATTTTATTTCAACTAGGCCACCAAGCGGCACTTTTGAACGTTACAATTAAAATTTACAAGGAATTAAAATTGATTCTACCGTGCTATCGGAAAGTAGCTTGTTATGGAGAAGAACGCAAAAGAAACTCCATGAACGTTGACATTGCCATTGACATTCCATCGATATTGCGGGTTCGACGAGTAAAACAACAGCTCGTCAACTTTTCATAAATTTCATAAGCACCAAACTTTTAATGGAACTTCACACTGCGGTAATGTTGGCTTTGTCTCTGAGAGGTTCTTATATTATGTTAATATTTTTACGATTTCAGCCGTTACTACCTCTATTTTAATACGAGATGGTGTGACAACAACTTACGAGCGTGTCTTGGTCAGCCTCGGCTTCATCCCGACGGCAAGACTGCGACTCTGCCTCGACGCTATTGATTATTTCAGTAAAAATAGTTAAGTGAACAAGTAATTTGTTTAAAAGACGACCATGTTTATCATTAGGAATGATGTGATTAATTGTTTCAATATTTTATGTTTAGGTCGCACATAATCTCTTAAGGCGGTACCCCGAGCAAAACGCCGCGCAAGCCGTTTTTTGTGCTGTTTTTAGGAGCTATCTACTCGTTATTTAAAAAGAAATATCAATTAATAAAAATACATTAAATTTCTACATAATATTGATTCTAAAATGGTAGATTTAGTTTTTTTTTTTAATGTTGTATATATTTCACTAATCTACTTCCAAAAAAACATAAAAATGAGAAATAATTATTGATATTATGCATCTCCTCGTAAAGTGTTCATTGATTATTTTTTGTACTAACACTAATGGATAGACAATTTAATAACGAACATTTTTGTAGAATTATTTTTTTCAAAAGACCTAAATTCGATTTTATTAAGATTTTATTCTAAAATCTGGGCGTATTCACTACTGTAATTCATGCGCCACCAGTGCCGCTAGACCAATAGGAACGCTCATATCTAATGCCGATTTTTTGGTCAGGGTACCGTCTTAAGTGAACACACAACAATTTGTCACAGTCGAATGATGCCACAAACTGTTCTTTTACATGACACTCCTACACGCAAAGCAGCCTTTACCTATACATCAACCTCGGCATATATTTGTCGCTAATGGATTTATGTTATGTTCTGTTGTAAGTTTGTTTGCATGTTCAATGCGCCAGCCATTGTCATTTGATCACACGTCCGTAACTCACACAGGGGTGTGCTGCATGCAGATCGTGAAGACAGGCCTCTGTAGCGTGCTTCTTAGGGTGTTCGACCGCTGGGACCGCTACGAGGGACGCATGAGGCTCAAGATATGCGCTCACATCCTCCAGACTTTGCAGCATCTTTGCAATATAAGTACGTACAATGTGTCAATGTTTCTTAACCAAAATTATCATTATTTCTCACAAAAAAGAGGCTAGATATATATTGTACTCTGAAACCATCATCATCTGCCTTGCCTTTTCCCAATTGTTGTTGGGGTCGGCTTCCAGTCTTACCGGATTCAGCTGAGTACCAGTGCTTTACATGGAGCGACTACCTATCTGACCTCCACAACCCAGTAACTGGGTAACACGATACGCCTTGGCAAGACTGGTGTCAGATATCAAGCTTCTGACTACCCGTAACGACTGTCAAAGATCTTCAAATGACGGCCGGGACCAACGGCTTAACGTGCTTTCCGAGGCACGGAGGAAACTCGCTATGTTGAAACGGTCACCCATCTACGGACCGACCTCGGCAAGCGTTGCTTAACCTTGAAGATCGACCCGTGCGGTTGTTATTATTTAGCCACAAGCTCCTCCTCGCTCTCATATATTGTACTCTGAAACATTAATGTATAATAACCTGAGATACCACTTCAAATTTCAATCAAACCATCATGGTTTACCCACTTTCTTTAAAACTATGTACATTAATTTTGCAGAAGCGGGGCGACGGGCGCTGTGTACGAAGAAACACGTGCAGACGTTGCACAGGTTTTGCTCACAGTGTCCGGATGAACCCGAATTTGATGGACTTCTAGCGAGAGTGTGTTCAGTCATAACGTTATGTTTGAAACACCAAGCTTTGCCAGTACCAACCTCCAGTCCAGCTTCGTTTAACCTGAACCCTATATTAAAAGGTGAATTCAATATAACTTGATTAATGTAGTAAAAGAGAAGTAATCAAAGAAACCTAAAACGATTTAGATGACAGGGGTTAGAGCAGTCATACTCAACATTTTTTTTATAGAGGCCACAAAAACGTTCCAGTCATTGTGTTGAGGGCCGCAAACGAAAATTATTTAGGTCTTAATTAAAACCTAATCCCAAGTTAACGATGTTTTTACTTTATCAATGAAAAAAATAGTTGTAACAAAGATGTTTTAAAGCGATTATTGATACTGTGAACACTTTTTCAAAACTTTATCAAGATCTGGCTTGTCACTACATGCTATCCTTATTACATCATCCAGATGAGAATCTTTAAGTTTGTTTCTGTACGCACATTCTTTGTATATTTATTTTTAAAGACGATTCGCAGACATACGTAGACCCAAAGAATGTTAGTAGGTTTGGGCACATCTTTGGACGCTTTTATATTTTTGGCGAACAATACTCCAAAATTCCACATATTGCCCTTTTTCTTTCAATATTACTTCTAGATTGGTGTCGTGTTTAAAATCGATGAATTCATCAAACAACTTAAAATGGTTTACAATAAATTTGTAACTTCAGATGGGCCAATGAAAAAGGCCCGGTGGGCCACATGCGGCCCGCGGGCAGCTGGTTGAGTATAGCTGGGCTAGAGTGAGCAAGCAAAGAGAGCGAACGAAATTCCTTCAAACCTAACCTGTCCGTGTCGGGGTGCCCTAAATTCCATCATTACTTTTGTATTAGATTCCTTTTAACCCTGCAACCAGATATATTCTGCTTTACCTTCTGATTGCTTAGTAAAATTTGATTCAATATGGGTTACGCAATGTACCTGATATATATTGATGGTACAAAAAAGTTTACAGTATGACATTAAATTGCTCATTTATTTAGAAATATTTGCTGGCCATTAGTTGCTAACCAACTTGGTTAGTTGGTTTTGACTGACCAAATAAATTTTTCTGTTCACAAAAATTCGAGTACTCTGCTAACATTAAAAATAATGATAGTTAGCCTTAATAAAATAACTAATAGCCATAAATAACTGTAGGTCATTTTATAGGCACCAATACATCATGGCCGTGTCACGAAGACGAAGAAGATGCAGCCAATTCTGATTCTAAAACAGTGAACTCAGATTTAGATGATGATGGCCCAGACACCGATATAGATGCTATTGACGAGTTTCCAGACATGGATTTTGATGAAAATGACGTTAAAACTGAAAATCCAGAGGAAGTAGATAAACCACCAAATATTCTACAATGCGCATCAAAGAGTGGTGACAGTTTACAAAGCTCACTCTGGATCAATCCTAACGAGAGAGATATAGAAGACTTAAAAAAGTATTAGTATTATTAGTATTTTCAATCACTTTTATAAAGATATTAGTTTATGTTTGGTTAAAAATTAAATTGTGTAAGTGATTTTAAGTAATACAAGATGTTGACGGAACTGACTATATTTCAAAATTCATAAGACTTTATAAAATAATTTTCAAGTTATAATTTCTTAATATTTCCATCCTAAGTTTGAACCTTTTTTTTACTACTTATAAGATTGAAGCAAATAAACGAAACCAAACAATATCATTCTTAAAACTGAGTCAATATTAATTCACGAACCCAGTGAATTAAATTTAGTTTTGACTTTTTCAGATATTTTATATTTTACAAAGAATTTGGATCATTAAACAAGCAAGCAAGACTTGTCAAAAGTCGTTCTAATTCACGAGGCTCAATATTAGAGGACTTTCTGTACACATCAAGTGGAAGCAGGAATGCTGCTTCCAGCCTGAATCTGTCGCTCACGGGCGTATTAGGCAATACTGAGTATGAAAACGGCGTGGGACCTTCGCAAACGCCCTCATTTTTACAGTATCACAAAATCCATGAAAGTGCCTGTAAGTATGTTTTTTACTCACAACAACTCACAAATGTTCTTTTTTTTTTCAGATTCAGATTCAGATTCATTTATTTGCAAAAACATGTGTAGATAATATACAATTATACATGGTATGATTATAGGTGTTACATAGAATTTGATTGGCTCAACATGTTTGACCATGGCTGGTGTACAAATTAGGTCGAAAATAATAAAAATCACAATACAAAAATACAAAAAATAACACTATATATAAATCAACAATTAAAATTAATAATATTAAATAAAAATAAAAAAAATAGGTCAATAGTAATGCGATTAAAATTAAATAAAATAGATTTAGTCAGTAGGTATCTTCAGAGCGATTTATCATTTAGAAATTCATTAACATTATAATAGGCTTTTCCTGTCAGTATTTTTTTTAATGTTTTCTTAAACTGGTCTGTATTTAATTGCTTAACACAGTTAGGGATATTATTATAAATTATTGGCGCTCTGCAAATAACGCTTTTATACAGAAGTGCTGTCTTAGCTGGCTGTACATAAATTTTATTATTGTCCCTGCGATTTCGTTTTATAATGTCCGATATTCGAGGAAACAAATGGGGGTTATTTCTGACAAATATGGCTATTTCCAAAATATACAGTGACGGAAGTGTGAGTATTTTATGCTTTGTAAAAAGTGGCTTACAGCTCTCAGTACTTTGAATACCGAACATCGCACGTAGGCATCGCTTTTGCATTATAAATGCCATATCTTTATTTGATGAGTTGCCCCAAAAGATAATGCCATATCTGAGGACAGATTCAACAAGTCCATAATACGCCGAAAGTAACACATCAGTGTTGATGGATGGAGCAAGATGGTACAAAGCATATGATTGACTACTGACTTTTTTACATAGTGTGTCTATGTGTTCTTTCCAATTAAGTTTACTGTCTATAATTAAACCGAGAAAACGGGCATTAGTTACTTCATTTATAATGTAATTTTCATGAATCAAATTTACATTTAATGGATTATGCAATCTTTGTCCAAAGTGCATTATATTTGTTTTGGATAAATTAATTTTTAAATTACTATTATCAAGCCAAGAAATTATAGATGTCAGAGAATTATTTATGTCAGATTTATAGTTATTAATGTCCTTACATGCAATTGAAACTGTACTGTCGTCAGCAAATAATGTCATAGGTTGAATCGTTGCCTTTGGAAAGTCGTTGATATAAATAGTAAACAACGGCGGCCCTAGCACACTGCCTTGAGGAACACCGTATGTGACATATTTCCTCACGGAGCTGAATGTTTCTTCTCTTTTAGTTTTAGTATTCACTCTGGTTATTACCGTTAACTGTTGTCGATTCGTTAAATAGGATCGAATTAAATCCAAAACATTGCCTCTTATGCCGTATGCGTCAAGTTTACTGATCAATATATTATGATCCACATAATCAAACGCCTGTGACATATCGCAATAAATAGCACAAACTGGAACTCTTTTGTCAACGTGGCAGATAACATTTTGGATAAACTCATAAATGGCCATATTTATGGTTTTATTTTGTCGAAAGCCCTTTTGTTCATTGCACAAAATTTTATTTTTTTCAAGATATGAATTAAGTTCACCGTATATATATTTTTCGAAAATCTTTGAAAATATTGATAATAGTGCAATAGGCCTATAATTCACCATTAACTGTTTACTTCCTTTTTTGAATAAGGGTTTTATAACTGATACTTTCAGATCTTGTGGAAATATTCCAGTTGTTATCGACAAGTTCACAATGTGACTCAAGTGATGGCACACATCCCCATTTACTGCTTTAATTATTTTAGTAGAGAAACCATCGTATCCTACACTGTTGGTATTTTTAAGGTGGTTTATAATTTTATGAATCTGGTAGGGTGAACTTGGTGCGAGAAACATTGAATTTAATTGGTGATTAATTAAAGACGTTACATTTTGCCCGGCACCCGGAAGGGGTTTCACTTTTTCAATAAAATAATTATTAAATGTGTTTGCTATTTCGGTTGGATTTTTAAGGACGTTATTTTCATCAATTTTTATGTTGTCAATGGATTCCTTTGGGATGTTAAGTCTCGTTTTGTTTATAATTCGCCACGCTGTTTTAGTCTTATTATGAGACGTTTTTATTTTATAGTTATTTTGCGCACGTTTTGTGAGTTTTATAATTTTTTTAAATAACTGACAATATTTTAAGTACTTCAATTTGTTGTCTTTTGTTGAGTTCAATCTGAATTTCCATAGTAAATCCCTTTTCTTTCGACTGCAAATTTTCACCCCGCGTGATACCCACTTTGGCTTACTTATTCTAAATATGAATTCAAAAAATATTGTAAAATCACGTACTTTATATTCGTGGATAGGAAAAATTTAAAAAAAATACCATTACAGTGCAACATTTTCCTTCGTTTTTTAAAAAACTGCATCATAAAATAACTTTTTAATTTTTATAGCACACATTTACATTTTAATTTATTGGCGTTTTGGGCTAATTGACATTGACAGTTATGGTGCAATGAGAATCTAAATTGCCCACCATACCGCATATTTTTCCGTTTCCACTTTTATTTTATTTCAACTGTATGAGTGAAGATAAAATAGTGTATGCAACGGCATATAATTAGGTATTAAAACACTCGCGTGTTAATATTATCACATTCGACTTCGCCTCGTGTGATAATCCCACGCTCGTGTTTTAATAACCCCTATTGTATGACCATTGCATAAACTAATATTATAATTTTGAAAAATGTTAGTGTGCACTCAGGAGTCTGGATTTGTAAGTTTATGGAAATGGTAGGCCCATTACCCCCTACCAGAGACTTAAAACTTATCTGCGAAATGTGAAAGTCATAAAGGTGCACTTATGCCTAAGCCTTCGGGAAATATAGGCATGTGTATACTTGCCATTATTAGCCTACAGCACAGCAGCTTACAGCTTTTTCTGGAAATTACTAGTTTTAAAATCTTACAATCAAATATTTTCTGCCATAGCCACAACATCGTGTTCATCGCTAAAAATACATAAAGATATATCCAAGTACAGTAGGTTTGAAAGTGTGTACTGCACGATATCCACCAGGGTGAGGAGTGTGATTCCCTTCGTGAAAGTAGCGCATCCGGATATGATGGGTGGGCAGGGTCTCAACCAGCCGGAACCCTTGAATAAGATGGAGCGAAGTGCGTGCCGGTTAGTATTGAAGCATCCATGTTACGCCATAAAAAGCTGAATGCAAGAAATATGAAATTCTAATAGATTCTTACATATAATATTGGCGTTTTAGGGTTCCGTACCCAAAGGGTAAAAACGGGTCCCTATTACTGAGACTCCGCGGTCCGTCTGTCTGTCTGTCACCAGGCTGTATCTCATGAACCGTGATAGCTAGAGAGTTGAAATTTTCAAAAATGATGTATTTCCGTTGCCGCTATAACAACAAATACTAAAAACAGAATAAAATAAATATTTAAGTGGGGCTCCCATACAACAAACATGTTTTTCTGCCGTTTTTTGCGATTATGGTTCGGAACCCTTCGTGTGAGAGTCCGACTCGCACTTGGCCGGTTTTTTTAAACGAATCACTTTGAACTATGATATCTACGGTTTGACTTGGCATCTGATGTTTAAATAAAGTAAGTTATTATACCGTTTTGAAAACTTGTTATTAATTTCTTTCTCAGAGTTTTCTTTTCTAAATGGGTAATCAGTTCAGTGTTTTGTATTGTGAGCCAATAAAAATATGGTACGAATCAAAATATACCTACCAACGTCTTGTAGGTAGATAACTACAAGATTACATTTTGACCTCAATTAGTTACGTGGATACACTAGAACAAACACCATCTTCTCATTTTTACTTCGCTTCAATAACTGCTGTAATAAATTATGTCAATTAAGATTATTTGTATTTGTAATATATTCATGTTTTCAGGATGAAACTTCTATCCTGTGTAGACAGGGCGATAAACCCTGAAGCGTACATGAATGAGACGGTGTTTGATTTGGACCAGCTATGCAGTGCACCTACTGCAGATACCGGGGCACAGAAGAGGTGACTACCACTCAATATCTATAATATGCCTTGGTTTGGTTATAAATTACAACAACATACTTCCAAATAAAAACTTCCGACTTTCGGAAGTCGGAGTTCCTGTTTTTTTTTGTTCGTTTTTGACACCGACTGCCGAAATTGAAGTTATTTTTCGCTTTGTAGTGTTTTTTATAGAATAGAAAAATGAATATAATATAAAACATTTATTCGACATAGACACAACACAACAACAACAATCACAAAGTAACAGTAGAATAGTAAAAAAATGTACAAACAATGTTTAAGAGTGATTGCGCCGAGCGTGCGCATACCGAAAGGGCTACCAACTCAGCATTTGCTGGGCGTCAGACACCCAGCGCTGATTTTCAGTTGGCACCCCGCTAGTGACACACGGACTTGGGTAAATAAAACAGATACTTAAAATAGTGTCATAAAGTGAATATGTGAAAGTCAGTTGTTTTTTTTTGTAAAAATGATTTTATTTTCAGTTTTTGGTTGTGGTTGTGGTAGGTACATAATGGAACAGTTCTATAGTTAGGTACCTATATATTATGTCCAAGGAGATGCCAGAATAGATTACCACAATAACATGAAACTTGAAAATAACCGGTGGAATGAGAGTACCTATATCAGGGTGAACTGTACACATCCACGTACACCTTTAGAGCCGGCGTGATGTTGTGTTACAATAATATGTTTTCCCTCCATCTAAGACCTGCTGTAACATGGAAATATTGTAAAACCAAACAATTTTTTACAAGAGTAACCATGGAGTTTCTTGCCGGTTCTTCTCCATAGGAATCGACCAACCCGAACCGTGCACATTGTCGACGTTTTATAAGTGCCCATGTAGGCCTATGTGAAATAAAAATTATTGATTTTGATTTTGATTTGAATAAATAAACATGCGATTGCAGCTATCCTGAGAGATTTGCCGTCATTTATTGAAGAGTTCTTAAGTATATCTCTCTTGATCAAATCTAAATGAGACCACCGTGGTACCGTGCGTCGTCGGAGCACATCCGAGCATCCTCCGGGACGCGGACGCCACACGATGAAGCATGGACCGCATCATATAAAATGCTCGTGAAGTTTTGAATCCGTACCTCGCGCGTGGCTCGGCCCGCTACGGTCTAGCATAATTCGTCCTTAAGATGGCATGGTATTAGGATAACGCTGTACGGTTTAATTTTAGCAATCCCATTTTAGTCAAACAAAAATTTATGAAATAGCTGTAATTAATTATCCATACTAATGTTATAAAGAGGAAAGATTTGTATTTTTGTATGTGACGAATAAACTTAAAACTGCTGGACCAGTTTTAAAAATTATTTCACCTTTGGGAAGCTACACTATGCCCGGGTGACATAGGCTACTTTTTATCCCTGTATCTTGTTCAGTTTTAGTCTTTTAGGGGTAGGCACGTATGTGCCTACCCCTAAAAATATTAAGAATTTGTATTTGTATTAAGAATTTGTAGTTTGATAAGTATTTATCAAACTACAAATTCTTAATACTAAAGAATTTTTGTTTATCCGCATTAGATACTCCAAATAATTATTCAATAGCTAATAATTCCTATGTGTATATTTCTCGTGTCTCCTGAGCGGGTCAAATAAATATTTTTTCTTTCTTTCCTATGTCAAAATTAATTGAAGTCAATTAATGTAAAACAATTTAAGTTTTTTCTTAAGTTTTAGCACGGAGTGTATATGCTTGGGCAACACTGATGAGCAGGACATCACCAAAGTCAATAGTTATTCATCGAAGCTTGGGTTTGAGTCGAGATTCGAGTCTGGAAATCTGAGAAAGGCAATTCAGGTAATTAATAATTTATTTTTCTCTCTATACAAAGGTTGGCTTAGTAATATAACATTAACTTAAGACTGTGTTAGTTACACGTACCACAGATTATTAATATTACAGTGTAAAACCTCCATAGCGAAAGACTGGAGTCCGTATTGGAGAAAACTTGTGTTACGGAGTTTGTAATTCTGGAAAGAAAAATCAGTACACAAGACTTTAAGCCCAGTTTTTTTATCCGTAGTTAACTCGACCAATGATTATATATGAGAACCAATAGTTTCATATTTCGGTATAAAACACCATTTTTCAGTTGTTGGCTTCAAAAATGGCCAAATATAATGGAGATTTAATTATTTGACCATTTGTTAGAATAACAATTGATACGAAATACGAATTGAATTGATTGGTACGCGTTATACCGAAATTATAAACTGTTGGTTGGTTCTGCGATAGGCATTCAACAAGTGATACTACATATATTGTACCTGATGTCCGGAACTCCATACCCAAATGCGTAATTTGCGTAAGTAGTCCGTTTTTGTCGGAACCCTTAGATATATTATATTAAATCGTTTGTTTTGTATCACTTAGATATGTCACCGGATTATTGCAACCACGGTAATTTTGTAATAATTCGCGTCAGATTGTAAACTCTTCCTCTTCTACACTACAATACACGGATGTATTGTAAACTACCAAATCCGAAAGGGATTTGTTGTATTTGAAGTTACAATAGTTAGTTAGTTTATACAGTTCACAATATATCGAGTACCCTGTTCCAAGAGAGCAACAAAGAGACCAGCACAATTCGCAAACACAGACCGCCTTCGTTCCGTCCTCGCCGCAGAGGCCCGCCGCGACGCCGACTTCACCGTTAAGATATACAAGCCAGCCCGTGTAATGCTGTGCCGTAGTTAAATTCTAGTTAGTTAATAAATTGGAGTTTCTTGTCCGTTCTTCTCCACGTAGTCTTTTTCCGAACGGATGGTAGAATCACTTAAGAGCCAGCCCTAGTTGTCACACGTGACAGGGGGTAGCCCTAAGCGTGGTCGCTTAGTTTTAGCTTTCTGTGCCTGGCTGGAGGCTATATAGCATAGTCTCCACAGGCTTGCCCGGTTAACCGGTAGCCGTTCACTTTGATCGAGCTGCGAGCAGCCCCATAGAAAAAAAAAGAGAGTTTATAATGTTGCAAGAGTTATGGTAAGTATGACAGACCTTCAGCGTTTGCTTTATTCCGGTGACATATACATAATTCGTATCTACAAGTTGAGTAACTTCAGGTAGGTCCGAGAGAGTACGAGCTGATCCTCATGCCGGACGTGAACTCGACGAAGCGTCACCAGTGGTTCTACTTTGAGGTTCGCAACATGCAGCAAGGCAGACCTTACGTCTTCAATATCGTCAACTGTGAGAAGCCAGACAGTCAGTTCAACTTCGGTATGAAGCCAGTCATGTACTCAGTGAAGGAGGCTGTCCAGGGTAGACCAGGTGAGATTTTATCACTACAAACTAACCTCTTCTACATTTAGCTTATAAAGGAAATTACTTTAAGGTTGCCGTAATCGACGGCACGAACTATTTTTTGCGCGGGGTTAAAATGCATGCTATCTCATACGAGAACACGTGTGAAAGAGATAGATGCTGTGTTATGCAGTAAGAAGCTAGTTCGCGTACGAATTAGCACTTTTGCAAAGTTGTAGCGAAATGGATGATGATTTAGGACGAAAACAAGCGCGGGAAATTTTATAAACAGACCTTTGGGAGTATGGATATCATGAAAAAACGACTAAATGTATATTATCAAAATAAAATTATTTGCATTGTTGAACTACTAATATATCCCGGTATGGTGACTGTTTTGCAATTTTCCTTCTTCTTATGGTATTTATTTCCGCCCAAAGATGCGTTAAATATGCAACTTACAACGCTCATAACTTTCAAATATATTTAATTTTTTTGTTTCCATACAGTAGATAATGATGAGACAAACTGCTTTTTTTAACTTTCTTCTTCAAACAGTGGAGTAATCGCCATACCACGTTTGTATGGAAGAATTATCGACTAGGGCAACCTTATGCAGCCAAAGTAATCTACCGACGATGCCGTGGAAATGACAAAGTTTTGGACTGGAAAAATATAAATAAGGAACTGTTGTGCCAGCGACACGAAAAGAAAGTGCTGATGTAAAAACTGAATACACATTCGAGACTTATCAGTTTTATTTTTGGGATAGGACATACAGACGAGGCGCTGGGTGACGACGGAATCACGGCTGAACTCCTGAAGGCGGGTGGAAAACCGGTCCTTAAGGCCCTTCAGAAGCTGTTTGATTCCGTCATACTCGAGGGCAAAACGCCACAGGCATGGTGCAGGGGTGTGGTGGTCCTCTTCTTCAAAAAGGGTGACAATGCCCGGCTGAAGAACTATAGGCCCATCTCACTTCTTAGCCATGTCTACAAGTTGTTTTCAAGAGTCATCACGAATCGTCTCGCGCGCAGGTTTGACGATTTCCAGCCTCCCGAACAAGCCGGACTCCGAAAAGGCTTTAGCACCGTAGACCACATACATACGCTGCGGCAGGTTATACAGAAGACCGAAGAGTATACCTGCCTCTCTGCTTAGCGTTTGTGGACTACGAGAAAGCCTTCGATTCGATCGAGACTTGGGCTGTACTGCAGTCTCTCCAACGGTGCCAGATCGACTACCGGTACATTGAGGTGTTGAAGTGCTTGTACAGAAACGCCACCATGTCAGTCCGTCTTCAGGATCAGACCTCGAAACCAATATTTCGCCAGCGTGGCGTGAGACAGGGAGATGTCATTTCTCCGAAACTGTTCACTGCTGCGCTGGAGGATGTATTCAAGGTTCTGGACTGGAGGGGCCTAGGCATCAATGTTAATGGCGAGTACATCACTCATCTTCGGTTTGCCGACGACATAGTGGTCATGGCTGAGACCATGGAGAGCCTCAATACAATGCTCGATGACCTCAGTAGAGCTTCCGAAAGAGTGGGTCTTAAAATGAACATGGACAAAACCAAGGTGATGTTGAATGCCCATGTTACACCCACTCCTATCAAGGTTGGAGACTCTACACTCGAAGTTGTGGATGACTATGTCTACCTGGGACAAACGATCCAGTTGGGTAGGGCCAACTTCAAGAGAGAGATAAACCGTCGAATCCGACTCGGCTGGGCAGCGTTCGGGAGGTTGCGCGGTGTCTTCTCGTCCAACTTATCACAGTGTCTCAAGACAAAAGTCTAAGACCAGTGTGTGTTGCCAGTGATGACATATGGCTCTGAGACGTGGTCGCTTACAATGGGCCTCATCAGAAAGCTTACAGTCACTCAAAGGGCAATGGAGAGGGCTATGCTCGGCATTTCCTTGCGTGATCGAATCAGAAATGTAGAGATCCGTAAGAGAACCAATGTTACCGACATAGCTCGAAGAATTGCCAAACTTAAGTGGCAGTGGGCAGGGCACATTGCTCGCAGAACGGATGGCCGATGGGGCAGAAAGGTTCTGGAGTGGCGACCGCGAACCGGAAGACGTTGCGTTGGAAGGCCTCCCACCAGGTGGGCCGATGACCTCGTGAAGGTTGCGGGGATCCGCTGGTTGCGAGACGCACGGGACCGGTCAATGTGGCGACGCTTGGGGGAGGCCTATGTCCAGCAGTGGACGTCTTTCGGCTGATATGACAGACGATACGATATTGCAAATATGTAAGGCGGAGATCAAACTGGGGTCACTGCTGTTATGACCAATAACAAAGAACATGGCTACAACGCTTAAATATTTGCTTGAAAGCACAAAACGGAGCGTTTATTAAATTTTGTCCGCTTCCTAGACCGCTTGTACCACGCTAAGAAAAGTCATCAGGCCTACGCAAGAATTCGTGTGGTTTCTACACACAAACTGTGTCAACACTGTCACGGTACTGAACAAGAAAAAAATCTTGTCTTCACTAGACAAGATTCTGTCCAACAAAATTCCTGTCGTGTACATGATGAATTTGTTCGTGTTAGACACAAAATTCTTGCGTTGGCCCGGTGAATTTTATTAGCGTGCATAAGCGGCCTTAGGCTGAACGATTTAATTCAGGTTTAATGTCATTGTAACTTTGTTGTTCCTAGGATGGGTGCGAGCCGGCTCGGATATATGCTACTACCGGAACAGCTACCACTACACGAACCAGAGGAACCACAACAAGTGCTACTTGACAGCCACGTTCAACATCGACTTCCCACACACCAATGATGTCGTCTACCTGGCGTACCACTTCCCTTTCACGTATTCTATGATGATGGTGAGATGGCTCCTCTTTTATACAAGCTTTTATATTACTTTGCTTTCATATGTGTAATAATCCATTTTTCAAGCACTTTCTGGCATCCGATTAAACTGAATCTTGGCTGGTCTGATAATGGAGTTGGAAGGTGGCCATAGCAACTCCTTGGATGTGTCTTGACAAGTGATACGTATTACTTACATTTAATATCTATCAATTCAAAAATCTTGTTTTGGAAAAAAAAAAAATATACTTATTATGAGATAATTATTGTAGGTTACCAGAAAGTAGGTTCCTGAGGATGAAAGGCTTCACCGAGTTCGACCTAGAGAGAGGCGGCAAGATGACCTAGAAGCGTACCGCTTGGGCTGGCTCGAGGTGGCTTAGGAAAATAATGCCTGAAAGGATTTAAGGGAGACCTTTGACCAGCAGCGGAAGATAATCCCACTGCACTATTCCCATACCACTGCAACTCCTGAAAACTAGAATCAATAGTGGCGACTACCATGAAAGCGCCGAGGCAATGAAGCTTCATTGCCTCGGCAACGAAGTTCCGGAGAATGAATTTAACTGTCTTGGAACCCGTAACGAAATTAATCAGAAAATAATAACGGAGGAGTAGGAAAAAGGGGAGAGTACAGGATAAATAAAACAAAACATATACCAGTGTTGGCCCAGTGGTTACAGCCCTGACTAACGTGTTGTAGGTCGTGGTCGAACCCGAGCAGGCGCTTTACTTTGAGTAATTTATTTTATCACCACCGCACTCAAAACGGAACAGAAACGGAGAACAGTGGTGGCCCAGTGGTATCGGCCGCGACTTACAAGTTGTAGGTCGTGGGTTCGAGCCCAGGCAGGCGCTTTACTTTGTGTAAATTATTTCTTCACCACTGCTCTCAAAACGGTTAGGGAAAACATCGTGAGGAAACCGGCATGTCCTAGAACCAAAAATTCGAAAACATGTGACATCCACCAATCCGCACTGGGCCCGCGTGGTGGATTACGGCCCATTCCCTCTCACAGAGAGGAGGCCTGTGTCCCAGCAGTGGGAACATTAATAGGCTGATGATGATAATGTGCACTCAAAACGGTGAAGGAAAACATCGTGAGGAAACCATGTCTTAGAACCAAAAACTTTAAGAAAATAAAATATAAAATAAAACACCAATCCGCACTGGGCTCGCGTGGTGGATTATCTCCTACCTCTCAATGAGAGGAGACCTGTGTCCCATCAGTGGGAACATTAAAAGTTTTATGATGACGATACTAAAAAAAGTACGGCCTCTTATCATGTTAAATTTAAACCAATAAATCCGACAATCTATCGCAATACAAAATGCATTCAATCAACTAAGACCAAAGATGTATTTGATGTGTGCATAAATCGTGCACATATCAAATTAATGCTACAAAGATGTATTTGATGTGTGCATAAATCGTGCACAAATCAAATTAATGCTACAAAGATGTATTTGATGTGTGCATAAATCGTGCACATATCAAATTAATGCTACAAAGATGTATTTGATGTGTGCATAAATCGTGCACATATCAAATTAGTGCTACAAAGATTTTCAAAATCAAAAATCCATCTACATAATTTGTTTTTTTTTTCATAATAAGTAAGGTACAACATAGAAAACTAATTCAACCTAAAACTACGACGGAACCGACGAATTTACGACCAGGCAACTGATTAGATCTTCAATGTTGATGGTTTGAGATGAAGACTTCTCAAAGGATACCGAATTCCATTATCATCCTAGCTATAAAGGTCTAACCTATTTAAACCCAATTTATCTTATGCAGTTTGTCGTAAACTTCCTTTAGAGTAAAAACAAGTTAAATGACG